>OW799233.1:28588420-30988420 GCA_941918925.1 Phyto melanocephala
AAAAACAAAAATAAAAACACCTTTTAAATTTATAATTTTACGAATACTTATTTTATTTAGCTAATTACGGAAAAATTATAAATCTACAAACGTTTTCCTCTATATATTAATAGATTCCAATACAGTATTAAACATTATAAAGGGTGTCCAAATTTAAAGTATCAATGGTCAATGGAAATCGCCAAAGGGTATAATTCAAATTTAGAAATAAATCAATTAATCAAAAAATTTTAAGTAATACTTTTTTCTGTGTGACTAACATAATTCCTTTAGTTTTTACCCGGAACCTACTTGAAGAAAACTGAAATAAAAGTATTTTTAATATTTAAAAAAAAAAATTTTTTTTTAATTAAAATGATACCTCAATTTTGGGCACCCTTTATTTATCTTAAATATGCTAAAGACATTTGGAATTTTTATTTCTGCTTTATTAACTACTAAAAGCAGTAACAAAAAATCACCTTAACCGGTGCTAAATTCGTAAAATTATCTCTGAGGTGATTTAAATAATAGGTTTTCATTAAAAAAAATGTTGACGAAAATCAAAAAAAAAAATAATAAAATTATTGCGCTTTTTAGAGCGTTTCGAGTTATAGCTTAGCGCCTTTTGGTTAAAAATAGTTGACATCCCTGTATAAAATACAAAACAAAGAGAGTGTTTTGTTGACGGAGTTTATTCTGATTAAATAAATATATTTTTGAAACATTTTAACACTGTTAACAAAATTCCACTTAATCTTAAAACCTATTATATAGTATAGTTTAAATTTCTTTAATCTAATATATAACATTCTCGTGTCGTGGTGTTTGTAATTAAAATCCTCCGAAATGTCTATACCGATTTTCATGAAATTTTGTGTGCATATCGGGTAGGTCGGTCAATGTCTATTTTTCATACCCCTAAACGCCACCCCTTTTTTCACGCCCCACAGGTAGGCCAGAATGCTGAACAGATCTTCTTGAAATTTTCACATAATATATCTAAGACTCTTATATACTTAAAATTATACTTTTTTTAACACTCCTACTTTAACGGCCCCTTTTTTTAATTATATACTTACATATATCGATATAGTTTTAACTATTTTTCCTCAAATTGTACACAATTTATATTCCAGTCAATGCAGAAATAAACGTTTAAGAGTCGGCCAACATCTATTTTTCATACTCCTAAAAATTTTGGGTGATTCACCCCAAAGGACAATTTATGCCTCACCAAAAATAACGTAACGACTTCAATGAAAATTTAAACTAAGATCTGCAAACCGTAGAACACATATGGTTGACTTTTTCTTTTTTTTATGAAAAAAAAAATTCCTAAAAATAATTTATATGGAAAAACAACGTTTGCCGGGTCAACTAGTTTTATTATAAAGTTTAATATCATTTTGTTATAAAGTTTAATTTTATTATAAAGTTTAATATCATTAAATTTTGTTATAAAGTTTAAATTTATTTTAAAGTTTAATATCATTAAATTTTCAAAAATTTTTAAAAATAAATGTTGCTACTTCAATCATTGATTTTTTACTTAAAAGGGTAGTTTTAGAAAATGGTAGGTTTTAGTAGACTTGTCTGTTTTTTAAGAAAATTTTTAAGAAAAATTGCTTTTTTTGATCCATCCCTGACGTGTTCCAAATACAGTTAAGAGAATTATTAATGCCAACCTCTTTCCTTTTTTCGGGTACCCTAAAATGTTATTTTATTCCATTAGAACTGTATTTTTTTGTTTTAAATATTAACCATGTGTAAGTCTACGAAACTAAATTTAGTAATTGCCTTAAATACAGTTGTCAATAAAAATCACTCCGATTGAAATTTAATTGTTCGAAATTTGTAATTTGCAATTGTTTCGACCTCCAGCTCGAAAAAATATATTTTACTTTTTTATTGTAAAATTTTTTTTATAATAAATTTCTTGTATAACAAAATAGCATTATATACGTACATACATACATACATATATTAAATAAAAAAACAGAAATCGAATTATTTGCTTTATGACTCATCATCATTTTTTTTGTAAAAATATATTTAGATAGTAATTTAATGTTGACTAAATTTATCAAAGGGGTTATTAAATGTATTATTAAATCAAATTCGTATGATAATTATATTGGATAACACTGTTTTCCATAATTATTTGGTAAAAGGAAAATATGTTTGAATACAACAAAAGTTTTTATTAAGAGATATTAAATCAAAATTAGAGGCTCTCTTTTAAAAGAAATTTGTATACAACTATTCCGCTTTTCATTTTATGCAAAAAACAGATACATAACATTATCGGCCGTATTAATAAGAAATATTATTTGTACAAGACTTCAATAAACCTAAAATATTTTTATAATTACGGCAGTGTATGTCTTTGTTATTTTAAAAGCATAATAAATTAATGAGTAAGTATGTATGTATGTATAAATAAAGCCTAAACAATATACATACATACATGCATACATATTAAATTGCAAAACTTTAAAAAAACTACAATGGTGGGAATAGGAATAAATCAGTATGAAAAGCAAAAAATATAAATAACTAGCCAAACCCGGCGCGCGTTGCTACGCCCCTTAATGAATCGAAATGCATTCTGAATTTTAATTGAATATCAAGTGCAAAAACCTAAATATTATAATTTTTTTTATGGGCGTGGCACTGCCCACTTCTCTAATCACGAAATTGTAAAGTCATAACAGCTCAATATGTGTGCAAAGTTTCAGAAGAATCGGACCAGTGCAAGTACCTCAAAATTATAATTGTTTTTATGGGCGTGGCCCTGCCCACTTTTCTAATCACGAAATTGTAAAGTCATAACAGCTCAATATGTGTGCAAAGTTTCAGGATAATCGGTCCAGTGCAAGTACCTCTAAATAATACCTATTTTTTATGGGCGTGGCACTGCCCACTTTTCTAATCATGAAATTATTTAGTTATGACAGCTCAATATGCGTGCAAAGTTTCAGAAAAATCGGTCTGGCGCAAGTACCTCAAAATTATAACGTTTTTTTATGGGCGTGGCCCTGCCCACTTTTTTAATAACGAAATTATATGGTTATGACAGCTTAGTATGTGTGCAAAGTTTCAGAAAAATCGGTCCAGTGCAAGTACCTCAAAATTAAAACTTTTTTAGGGGCGTGGCCCCGCCCACTTTTCTTATCACGAAATTATTTAGTCATGACAGCTCGATATGTGTGCAAAGTTTTAGAAAAATCGGTCAAGTGCAAGTAGCTAAAACCGATAACTAATTTTTTATGGGCGTGGCTCCGCCCACTTTTTTATCCATAAACACTCCCTGGTATGTGTACAACAACTTACCCAAGTTTGAGCCCGATCGGTTTTACAGTTTCGGAGTCTATAGCTAACACACACACACACACACAGAGTTTCACTTTTATATATATAGATAAAAACTATTTTAGTGACATTGTAACCTTCATTAATTAAAAAAAAAAAAAAAATAAAGTTCAGATGTACTAAATTTTTCTAATTACGTATATATGTAGATATGTACGAATAGAAGAAAGAAGATTCGATTATATTGTTTTCAGCTTATAGCAAATGTATTTATACAAGCTCAATTCTGACCGCTTTACCAGTCCCCACAATGTTTTATGTTGTTCCTAAAAATCACAAGATCAGGAAAAACAATTCAACGTGGAAGTAAATAAAATAAACTGTGAACACCAAATTTAAATCTGAGAAAAATAAAAAAAAGCATCCTTTTAAAAGCAGTTTAAATTATTTACAAAAACAATTTGTATCAAAACGCATTACTTTGTTAATTTTTTGTTTTGTTACATATGTACATGTGATTTGCTTATAGGTTGCTAGCAGGCTAAACCGATTTTAATAGCTCATCTGCAAGAAAAATCCTTTCAAATGGTATATTGGTTTTATACAAAATCGGTTGCATAATGTAAGCATAAACTTTGTTACAAGAAATGGACACGATTTTCCGGTACGGTCTTATGTAAATAGTACATATGTATGAATGTATTTGCTTATCAAGTTTCAAAACGTTATCATTTTGTTTTTTAAAGATATAGACAAAGTTTTGCGTTGAGTTAACATTCAAATGGTGAATTAAGAAACAATTACACAATTTGCTATTATTGTAATGTATTTTTATACGGAAAAATTTGAAAAATCGAATATTTTTTAAATTATTTTCCCGTTAATACGTACGCAATTAAACATAGTTTTTGCAATAAGATTTTTGACGTATAAACGGTGAGTTGGTTATTGTTTTAGAACTTACGTGCTAACGAAAAGAAGTCTTAAATAACTTTGTAATTTTTTGTTTGTTAAAATAGATATTGCACAGAAAACTAAAACTAAACAATTGACACATTAATATTGCGCAGCAAATTAAAAATTAAACAAGTAAGAATACTATATTCGGCCGTGCCAGATATGATAATACCCTTCACCATCATGTACTTTGGTATAGTGACCACATCGTAGCTTTGCCTAGATTTCAGATATAATTTTATAAGCCATTTATCTTTCTTATTTTTTCGTCTTTGATTTTTACATAGTTACCTGTATTCTACAAGTCAAACGTTTTCATTTAATACTTATATTGGTTGAGAAAACAATGGCCGCATTTTGTTAAGGCGCCATCTTGGATTTTTACTTTGTCATAGTTAGCTGTATTCTACTGGTATTCGGTTTTGATACCAATATTGAGGTATATTTTAAATTAATTAAATTTAATCCATATATAAATTTATTGTGCGCCATTTGATAGTTTTTGTATTTTTTTTTTCCTATAACCGATTAGTGTCCAAAATATTTTACGAATAGCCCTAGAGGCATATTTTATCTACAAATAGTAGCAAACGTGTCTATAAATTATACTAGCGCTAAAAAATATGTATTTTAATGGTAAAAATATGGAAAATAACAGAGGCAGTCCAGTTTATTTGCTTATATCTCAGTATAAGAAATAAGAAATATATGTTTGTATGTCCTGAGCTTAAGCTGAAACTACTCATTCTATTTCTAATTTTTTGCAACCAGTTTATATTGTTATTTATTATAACTTTTTTAGCAACTTATTTACTGAGTTCTGAGGATCTACAAATAGTATTTTAACAATTAAAATCTGATTATATTACAGTTATAAAAAAACCACGTATCAACTTAAATTTTAAATAATCACTAAAATTTATCTTTTTGTTAAGCAAAATTCTTATTATTTTAAAGTTTTACGTTCTGCACTTTTTCAATTAATCACAGAGTCATTTCCCTGGTTAAAAATCCTATGTCGATGATACGTGGAATATTTGCATTTATTTAACAACGTATATTAACAAAAGGCAATCTTTTGTCCCTATACTATGCAAACGAAGTCGCGGGCACATGCTAATATGTAATATTTTAATAAATATCAGACTTGAACGTTGCCATTTACTTTTTAATTTCCGATTACTTCACTTATAAGTGGTAATTAAAATTGAATTTTGGCAATTACAAATTTAATTACATTTTGTACTTGGCACCACGAAATTACCAACTACACACAATTAATAAAGTAATTTCTAATTACATTCAGCGGTGTTCCGGTAATACAGCTACCCAATCTTTCAAGATTTTACGGTCCTTAAAAAGTATTACATGTTAAAATCTTGTTTTGTCATCTAAATCTATTTTCCTTTTTCTTCTAAAACATACTTTTGCATAATTTTTTGTTGTTGGCTTTTGAAACATTTTTGAAGTTTTTCTGACTTTTCAATAAGTAGTTTAATGTGAAATTTACCATTGAGGTCGCTATTGTCTCACTAACCCAAGAACTCAATGTAGTCAAATTTTTCTTTATTATCATTATCTGAAGAAAGTGCTTCATTTTCACTTGCGCAACTAAAAGCTTTGTAAACAAACATTAATAATTGGCAGATGATTTTCAAGTGAAAAACATGGTTGCTGCTAAGGTGCAATAATTTTTCCAGTTTTCAGCATTGTAGAAGCTCCGTCTGTTGTTAGTTGAAGCCTAAACCAACTAACAGTTTCTCTAAAAGTTGAACGCAAATCACTGTCAGAATAATAAATATTATATAAATTATATAAATAAATATTTAGAAAAAAATCGGGATTTTATGATTGACAGCCCTAGTGCAAACATAAAACGTGTGCATTAAATTATATTTAAATACGGCCGCTTTATAAACGGTAAAGTGTTATTTCCAGAGATATTTGACTCAAAAAATTATTCTCAATCAGTTATATTAAAAATGAGTGGTTGTGGGATTATTTTAACTTATTTTTATTTATTTTTTATTACTATATATTTATATTTTATTCGAACTTTTACTATATATTAAATTTTTAATGTGAACCATTTTTTATTTTGGCTTAAATTCATTTATTCTTTCATTTAACTTTATAATTCAAATTTAATTAAATTGTAACCATTTTTAGGAATATTCTTTCTAAAATTATTTCCGATATTAGCCGGGTGGAATGCATTTTCGAAATCAGCTACGATTTCATCATCAGCACTCTTTATCGGTATACTACTATGTAATTTAAAATTCCTATTTATGTTACAATTCAATTAAATTTGAATTAGTGAATCTTAGTATTAATTTTCAAATTTGTTGAATTTCTATTTCACCTATCAAATGACAATTCATAATTTAACATGTTCATATTCTTCTATATTCGTAATACATTTTCGTTATGCTCTCAATATCCATCCTTTGGCTGAAATTATTGAAAACAAGGTTGTATTTACATTTTCATTTATGTAAGTCCATCTAGGTGATAGACATTCCACTCGGCTAATATCAGAAATAATTTTAGAAAGAATATTCCTAAAAATGGTTACAATTTAATTAAATTTGAATTATAAAATTAATTGAAAGAATTAATGAACTTAAGCCAAAATAAAAAATGGTTCACATTGAAAATTTAATATTTTTTATAACAATTAATACATTTGTTACATTTAAAATCAAATTTTGTTTTACCAGCAAATCATTTTAACTGAACATTTCATTATTATTATTTTTCAGACTCAACATTTAAACTATGGGAAACGGTGAATAAAGCAAAATATATCATTAATTCTAATAATGCTGACTACACTATCAGTCTACAGTAATGATAACTAAAGCAAAGGAAACAACACTCCACATCGTCTATTTTAAATAGCCTTTATTTTGTATTATCCTAATCAACTAGAAACACCGGGATATTTAAAATATATCTGCATACATGCATATATGTATGACAAAATACTATACAATATAAAGGAAAGTTATGTTAAAATTTACAAATTAGTTTTTCTGCAATGTAGTTAATCCTTAATTTTACATACCCATTAATAACTGTAGACGACTTTCCTCTCAAGAACTTTATTTTTTAACTGGTAGCAGAATAAATAAATTTAAACGTACATTACTCTATATATACTAAATATATTAAATTACATAT
The DNA here is from genome assembly GCA_941918925.1 of Phyto melanocephala. NCBI lineage: Eukaryota > Metazoa > Arthropoda > Insecta > Diptera > Rhinophoridae > Phyto > Phyto melanocephala. The sequence goes on from OW799233.1 coordinate 28,595,858, forward strand.
ATAAATAATTCTAAGAATACGTGTAACATGTATTAATGTGCTATTATAAATTGAACAAGAAATGCAAACATTAACAGCCAACTACATATTTTTTTTTTATTATATGTATTAGTAACATGAAAAAAAATATATTGCCAAAATTTTATATAAATTTTAATGTAATTGAATGTAAGTATATTTTAAAAAATATATATGCACTAAATTGCATTTGAAGTATATACATTTATATTTTAAAATATAAAAACAAACTATTAACAAGTAAAATATGTTGTTTAAAAAATACGTATTTATTAAGAAATTGTAAGTCAATAAGTTTTGTTTTCTTTGATTAATTAAAAATGTGATTTAAGCGATTTATATGCAATTTAATAATCGCTTTATTTAATTTTATTTCCCAACTTAAATTAAACTTTGATGCAATCTTTCTATAAAAAAAATTTACCAAAAATTAAAGAAATATACATACATTTAAAACGTATATTAATGTAAAAGTGCCATTAGGTTTATAGAAATATTTAAATATATAATTTAAATATAACACATACTTCGTTCTTTTTTAAAATATGGACATTTTTTTAACTTAACGTTTAAATGACAGTTTTCGTATAAAAACTTAAATTGTTCAACAGCGTAGTGTTACAATTAAAAAATAACACATAAATATTACGTATTCGAAGAAAAAAACATCACATACCCATAACTATTTGAGAAAAAAAAAATAAAGTCTATGTTAAAGGAAAAAAAAACATGTTACTTCGATTATTGTTAATATTAATATTTTGTTTGATTCATTACAAACCTCTTTACTTACATTAGCAAAAATTATAATTCTTACACTTTTTGTTCACTACAGCCCTTTTCACAACATCATATAATTATCTTAATTTAACAACAATGTTTTGCGTTCCGCCATTTTTCGGTTACAAAACTTAAACAAACTATAAAAAGTATGTTGATACTGTGTTTTTTGTTGACGAAAAACATTACAATATTTAGAATCGTGAAAAAATTGTTTTCTTAATTTTTCAAGGAATTTTGTAATAAAAAAGAAGTGCAAAACTTTTTACAATAACAATTTAAAGTAATAATGTACTTGTTTCATATTTTTTAAACTTATAAAATAACAAATATTTCAACAACGTTAATGCTAATTTTTTCTTTTTATTTTCCGGTTTATATTTTTATTTTTATTCTCTAGCTGATATTTTAACTAGGATATTTTGTTGCGTTAAATTTAACAGAAACTTTCTGATTAAACTGCTAATCGTTCTTTGTAAAATTTAATTTTGCCTAGATAACGATTAAAGTTCATGCTAAATTATAATCAAACTAAATAATATTATTCCCAACTTCTTACAGCGTTATGCTTAGTAAAAAACCGTGTGCTGTTAACTTTTTATGGAGAAATTTATATAAAGGAAAGAGAGCATTTCGTTAGTTAGCACACAATTTGTTATTATGCATAACACCGTTAACCAATACTGCAAGATAATGCATTCTTAATGCCTCTCTAAATGCAAAAAAGTTTGTCAAAAATTACGTGTTTCAAAATTCCAGCAAAATATCTAAAACAATTCATGTAAACAAACATAATTCACTCATGAAACAGCGTTTTATTTTAATTTTAGTTTATTAATATGCCTCTTACATTTTAATATGTAAGTCAATTTTTTTTAACGCAGTTTACGCTCGCATTATGCAATCGAAATACATAAATAAAGAATATACTACTTGGAAGGAATTGTCCTGCAGATGTGCACAAGTTAAGAATTTCAAGAGTTATAAGCGTTTAAAGTTGCTACTAACTCATTCACAAAACATATGTGTGTAACAAAACAAAAAATAAGTAAAAACGTCGAATTAACATTGTTGATACAAATTATTTTTGCGAAGAGTGTTTATGGTATACAAAAAAAGAGACTATAGCAGAACCTGCTAGTTCATATAAACACATGATCTCTAATGACACGTTAATGTTCAAATCATGCATGTTTCGCCTAAATTGAACAACTTTGTCATGAGTTAAACCCATGTATTCACTATATCTTTTGCATGTCTTTTTTTTTTTTTTTTTTTTGCTGGGTTGTGAAAAGGTCCGTAATTCTCCTATTTCGTTCCGTTTTTAAATGGTACTGAAAGAAAAAACGCTTATAAACTTAATTAACTGGTATTTTCACTGCAATTATCCATAACACTATGAAAAACCACAACAATAAAATGTATAAAATTGTGATCTGTTTAGCAAATTTGTAAATAAGAAAACCCGTTTTGCACTCTGTTCATTTAACTTGTGAGAAAATTTCGAATCGAATTGATTGAAAAAATAAATCAAAAATTATATAAAAAATTGTTGACCGCTTGTATTTTTATACAAAAAACACTAGAGAATTTTTTGGCAGTTAAATTATTCACAACACTAAAGCAAGCTTAAAACGTTCGATATTAAATAAAAATATGTATTATTTTTTTAACAATAATGCTTGAACTATTTAGTTATACGTGACAGACACATTATAGAAAGAAAAAAACATTACAGAAAATATTTTAAAGAAATATATTTCTTAATAGATACAAAAGGTTATTTTGTAAAAGTTAAAAGTAAATTAACTTTCAAATATTTATGAAATGAAATGATTACATTGGTAAAATAAAATACGACTAATTAAATGTTTATATCAGCAAACATATGTACATTTAAGTATTTTTCTAATTTGAATTTTTGTATATTTTTAATAACAATGTCAAATAAGTTAATTTTCTAAGAAAATACTATTTCAAGGCTAGAAAATAATTAAATTATTTCCTAATTGAAAAATAATTCCTAACATATTTTTTAATTGATTTGAGTTTTTGAATATATAATTTTTATATGTAAAACATACATACAACCTTATGGCACGTTTATCTACATAAATAAACTGAAGATATGTTCACATTAAGCAATTAATTGACGGAATAGCTGTAATCATAAATAATTTTTTGTTTAATTACAAATTTTCTTAATTTAAACCAATTGCAATATCAACTCATTGTAATATGTCTAAAAAATAAAAGGCCGTAATACAAATTTAAGTTAACCTGCAATTCTATTAGTTTTTCAATTCTTAAATATATATTTAAGCAAGTTTAGCAACAAAATTTTAAATCTATATTATATAATTTTTTGAGGTTATGCTGGAAAAGAACATACAAGTGTATGCACATTGTTTTTATACCCTTCACACAGTGAAAAAGGGTATATATAGGTTTGTCATTCCGTGTGAAATTTCTACAATTTTCATTTCCGACCCCATAAAGTATATATTTTCTGAAAGCTTATGAATAGAGGAGTCGATTAAGCCCTGACCGTCTGTCCGTCTGACCGTCTGTCCGTGTGTATGTTGAAATCAACTTTTTGAAGCCCCCCGACATAGGTTGGACCCGGGTAAGGTATTAAAATATCAGAAATATTCGGGAGTAGATCGCTATTGAAAATCAGAAACATCGGTACATAAACAACTGAGATATGAGCAAAAACCCACGACCACCTCGATTTTCTTTTCATAAAAACAACATTACAACAACAACATACATACATACAAACGTGTATACTGGTTAGAGAAAACGTGGCATCGAATCCCAGCTGAGGCAAAAAAAAATTTTTTTAAATTTTTTTAAAATTTTTTTTTTTAATTTTTTTTTTATTTTTTATTTAATATATTATATATATTTTTATTATTATTTTTTTTTATTTTTTTTTTTTTAATTTTTTTTTTATTTTTTTTTTGTTTTATATATATTATATATGTATATAATAATTTTTTTTTTTTAAATTTTTTTTTTAAATTTTTTTTTTTAAATTTTTTTTTTATTTTTTATTTTTTTTTTGTTTTTTTTTAACATACATACGTGAATTTACTGTTATTGCATGACTACACGTTGTGAAGGGTATATAAGATTCGGCACGGCCGAATATAGCGCTTTTACTTGTTCAAAATACATTTGGTATTAGCTAAAACAACAGTAATGCAATCTTATCTAAAGAAATATTAAATTAAAAAGTAGACTGTATACAGTGCTTCATGCATAGAAATAAAAAAATAAATATTATAAAAAAGTAATAAATATATACATACGTACATACATAAATATAAATAGATATACATACTTACATATACTTTATATGAAAATAGGCTTAATTTAATTATGAAAAACGATGGTAGCAACTATTTGCGCACAAATTTGTCTTAAAAAAAAAACCTAAAAAATGCCAAGATTTTTTAACGAATACAATTACATACCTAGTTAAAATATAAAAATAATAATAAAAAAAAAAGTTTTTATACGTTTAGAATTAAAAACAAATTTATTAAGTGCCCTGTAAAAAATTATAATAATTAATTTAATAAAAATTCTAGCATTTTTGGCTTTATTTAATAAATGTAGTTATTCGAAAAACATTTACAACAAGTAATACAATTTTTTTAAACAATTATATGTAATATATAGAAAAATTAAATACAATTTTTTACATACAAATCAAATCTTTATAAAATAAAACTATAAACGTTTTCCCAATGTATTAGCAACGAAATAAATTTTCTAAAATACACAGTATTGTTACTGATATACTTCTTAAAAACTATACCACAATAATTACCTATCCTAAAAACAACAAATTTATTTAAAAACAAATTAATTGAATAGGTATATAAACCATATTTTCAAATAACCACCTGTATGAAAATAATAATAAACTTTCTTTTTATACATAAATTAAAAATTTTAATGGTCATATCTTTGAATGTAGAAAATAAATGTAATAAACAAAAAAAAAAACATAATAAATACAAATTTAAAAGCCTGTTACATGAAAACTGTCTGTATTACAAAATATATTCCGTTTACATTTTACTTATGTATAGTGTAATATTAATAAAAAAAATAAATAATAAAAGTTTAAAAAAATAATAAAATAATAATTTATATAAAACTGCAGTTTAGTTTTCTTTCTGAATCATATTTTTATACATACACATATACAGCATATATATACACAAATTTTTGTATATTTTTATTTAATATTATATATTTTATTAAATGCATGTATGCATTATTTTATATATTAGTTTATAATTTATAAAATTTAAAGCATCTTATTATTTGTTAAATATATTCGTTATTTTTAAAATTAAATTATATTGTTTAATTGCTTTATTTACCCCTGAAATTTTCAGCAAAATAAGGCTTTTAATTGAAACGACAAATCAAAAGGAAATCCAATATATTGGGCTTGTTTGTGGTCCAAATATGATTATTGGACTGCGATTTTCTTGTACTTAAAATCAAACACACGTGCTAAATAATTAAAAACACACGCTAAAAAAATAGAAAAATATCCAATAAACATATGAACAAAAAAAATTACTTATAAGGGACTTAGAGCACAAGGGGTTCAGGTTCATTTTTTATATCCGCCACCAAAAAAAATGGTGGGGGTATATTCATTTTGTCATTCCGTGTGTAACACATCGAAATTTCCATTTTAGACCCCATAAAGTATATATATTCTGAATCGGGGTTTCATTTTATGACGATCTAGCTATGTCCAACCGTCTGTTGGAAGCACGATAGGCGTCGGCCCGAAAAAGCTAGGGGTTCAAATTTTGCCGGAATATTTTTTACACGCAAGGTTTGTTTGGTATTGAAAATGGGCTCAATCGGAATATTAGGAAAGAAGTTATAGTACGGTATACAAGAGTAGGTGAAAAATCCGTGTCTTCCAACATCGAATAAAATGCAATTGTGTCCAAACAAGTAAACATAGAGCCATAAAATCTCGAATATATATTTCCCGAGTAAAAATATATTCATCCCCGAAAATTGTCAAAATCTATGAATTAGGAAAGGAGTTATAGATTAAAATGTACGAAAATTTATATCGCACAGTGTATTTTTCGGTATATTCAAAATTTAAAACGTAATAAAACTGACAAAATTGGATGTATGATTCTTAAAGTTTGCAAGAATTGGGGTACGTTCGTAAATGCTGTAAATTTTTGCATCACTGCGGCAGTAATGCCAAATGTAGTTGCTGATGCGCGATCACCTGTTGCAGCTGCTTAACAACTGCGCAGAGTTTGCTTTTTTGAACGTTCTGCAAAAAATGTAAAATGTTATCCAAAATAGTAATAGCAAATATTATTGAAAATGTTGATGTTAAAGCTACAACATTTCTTAAATTATAATAAAAAAATAATTAGGAACAAGATGAAACGACTTCTAATTATAAGAAATAAACTAAAAGTTAAAAGAAGGTTGGATTCCTTAAAAAAAATATATAATAATAAATTTAAAAAATATAGTAAAAAACTGAAAAAATATAAACGAATTTAATTTAAAGAATTAATTGTTGTTTAATGCTACTACTTCTCCATTGTATGTATACTCGATCACTATTGCATCAGAAACTTAACTGTTGTCATATTTGCAGAAATTTGCGGCAGCACTGCCAACTGTTTGCATTAAAGAACTTTTGACGCTTAAAAGTGCTGCCAAAAGTTGCATTAATGAACGTTTTACTTTTACGATGCTGCAGTGATGCGCAACTGTTGCATTTACGAACGTACCCTTGCTTTTTGGGCAGACTTTGTACTAACGGAAAATAAATGTGACACGCCCACCTCCAATATAACGCTTTATCTCAAATTCATATAACTTCTCTATGAATAAAGATTTTGGAAGATTAATGGACTATATGTATTTAAATATCTAGTTGTATTTATTATCAGAAACAACAACGACACGCCTCTTTAACGCCCACTTTTCAAGTTATCTACTGCTAATAAAATTTAAAATCTTAGAAAACCGACAAAATTAGAGATATGATGATAAAATTGGCTACATGTATGTTTCTAGCCAATGTCATTATTATGCCAGAAAATCTGGGTTACACGCCCATTTGAATTCCTACCTCCCATATAACGGTTTCTCTAAAATTCATATAATTTCTCTATTGACAAAGTTTTTTGAAGAATAAAGGACTATATTGAAATATCTAAGTTGTATATATTAGCAGAAACTTTATTGACACGCCAAATGTAACGCCCATTTTTAACGTTATCTACTGTTAATGAAATTGGCTCCATATGTATTTCTAGTCAATGTCATTATTATGCCAGAAAATTTATGTGACACGCTTTCCGTTCAACGAACTAAGAAGTCATTCATAGATGTTTTCACGTTTCATACAGACTTGTTTTGCTGAAATTTAAATATTTTTCGCAATTTTCCCGATTTTGGACGAATTTTAACGATTATATTGATCAAAAGAATCACGAAGTGCACGAAATGCATTTTGATTTGAACGCCCATTTTCATAATAAACCTGAATAACTTTAACGCGTTGTTCAATTACTTATCTTTCCATGGTTCACATTGAGTTAGTCTGACATTGAGAAATGTCAAATGAAAAGCAGAAAAAAAAAACGTTTAGGTGTGGTTCACATTCAACATCGGCCCTTAAAATTTAACCACCCTTTACAAAGAAAGTGATATACATATTTTAGTATAAAGAGATTATTCTATAGCGATTAACAAAATAATATTGTGCTTTAAAGGAAAAGGGTATATGAGCACCTAACCCCCTTGTGCTTGAAGAAATATTAAAATTTCTTTTTCACATAGACTGAGTAGGTGGAACTTACTTAATTTATTCGTAAAGTGTGTCCAAAATGTTTAAATTATAGAAACTACAAAAAAATCTGTCAAAGTTATTTACCTGCAAATTGGGGGAAGCTTGTGGAAAAGTCAACTAAACAATTTACTGTAACATCAATGAAAAATTAGACCTTTTAGCTTTAGAGCTATCGTTACACTTTCAAAAGGATAACCCTTGGAACCTCTTACACAGAGATGATTTTAAGAATAAACAAGAAATATTCCCATTCATTTTAGGACGATCTAGCTTTGTCCGTCCGTATGTTGAAAGCACGAACAGAAAAAGTTATGGAGCTCAAACTTTGCCGGATTTTTTTTTATTGATTGATAATGTAATGCAAGAGCTGATTTAAAAAAATCTTTTTGAGATCGAATAAAATGTGATTGCATCTAAACGTAAAAAATATGTTTCACTCAAAATAGATTAAACCCGTACATTACGAAAGGGGTTATAGATCAATATATATGTACGAAAATTTTTACCGCACTCTTTTTTAATGAATTTAAAACTTCATAAAACGACAGAACTAGATAACGATTCTGAAAGTTCTCAAAAACATTTTAATATTTTTCTAGTAACAAGAAATGACACGCCCACATTTACGTCCGGCTCCCAAATAAAATTTTTCTTAAATTTAGATAATTTCTCAATGGATAAAGATTGTGGAAGAATAAAGGACTTTATATTTTAATATTTATGCATTAGCATAGAAAAAAATTTTATCTCTACTTATTTCTGAATAAATCCTAAACACTTGAACATATAAAAAAACGTTATTTAGCTGACTTAAAGGAAATTTTGTTGTTGTTTTATTTTCATCATAATTGGACTAATCATTCTCAATTTATGCTGAATGTTTCAGCAAAACCGTATTGTTTTGGGCGACATATTAGGCATCTGTATTCCTAAATGGATTTTGCTTTGCAGCCTTACATTGTATTCTGTTAAAAACGAGTATCAACAATAGTGTTTATGCATTAGGATTAGCACATAAATATTGTAAAGTTTTAAAAGTTGCGTTTTGGAAGAAGTTTAATTTCTTACTGCAAAGCAACATGCATTTATTAATACACCCATATATTAGCTTATTTTAACTTACATTCAAAAAATAAATTTAAAAAAAAAACAAATTTACGATTGCAAAATAAGCAGAAATAAATACAAGCCATTTTTTAGAAATCCTTTGATTCGGAAAGTTTGTGATTTTGATTGACAGGCTGCAAATATATACCTTTGCATTATAATCTTAGAGGGTTAAAACTTAAATAAAAAACCGTAGACTTAATTACTACTTTTGAACTATAATCCCGCCATTTTATTTCCGATGTCATCTTGGATTTTAACTTTTACATTATTTCGTTTTATTTACAGTTTTTTCGTTTGATACCAATATTGATTGAGGGGGTTGGAGTGGATACAATTTTGATTACTAGATTTGATCCATATATAAATTATATTTATGCCATTTTGAGGTGGCAGATATCTTGGATTTTATATTTTTTTAGTGTCTTATATTTTGCTAGTCGAACCCTTTCTTTTGATACCAATATCGTTCGTTTTTGTTCAAAAAATAAAAAAATCGATTTCCGCTTGTAAATTTTAGGAAAAACATTGAAGCTTTTATATGTTTGTGCTTATACCTCAGTTAGTTTTATACAGATTTATCAGTTTTTCTCAGCAGTAATTTTCAAAAATACGCCCTAATTACGACTTCTTTTCGTGATTTCATGTGTTTTGAAAAAAAAAATAGCTCATCGTTTACATACAAAAAAAATTATAATAAACGAGGTATATATCTCAGCCATTAATAAATCGCCTAATAAAATTATTTTGTTGATAAAAATTTAATCCAATTTTTTATGCATTCCGCTTTGTTGTCGGTAGTGGTGCGTAAATGTAAAACCGCATCATTCTTCATAACTGTTTGGAATTCAAAAATTTGTTGTCAAAGGTGTATTAAGTAACTACAAAGTATGGTTATAAAAAGAAGTTATGGCATTGAGGTTACAAACTATAACACTGCAATGACAATCCCAAACAATTTAAAAATTTGAAACAGAACAGGGGGAATGATTTAGGGTTCCAAACGTTTATTGAAATTAAAATCGGTTTGCTTGTTGTATTAAATGTGATGCAATATTTTGTGGAGTTTATTTTATAGATTTTAGTTTTATACATTGCAATTATTATAAAAATAAATAAAGTAAAAACTACTTAAGTTATATTTCATACAGTATAATGTTAAACCAAATAAGGTTTTTTTAAATTCTGATCTTTATTTTAAAAAGTAAGAATGTTTTATTCGGCGGTGCCGAATCTTATATACCCTTCACAACGTGTAGTTATGCAATAACAATTGTTTGCATCACCATTCATCTCATATGAAATACGTACATACATATAGAAAACATACATACATATGTATATAAAAACATCCTTGTAAAATTATAAATTTAGTTTACGTATGATGTTAAAAAGAAAATAAAAAAAGTGTAAAAAAAATTTAAATAAAATTAAAAAAATAAAACAAAAAAAATTTTTGGCTCAGCTGGGTTTTGGTGCCACGTTTACCCTAGCCAGTATATCAGGTTTGTATGTATGTACGTTGTTGTTGTTGTTGTTTTTGTGCAAAAACGGGGTGGTTTATGTACCGATTTTTCTTATTTTCAATACCGGATATTTCAAAAAGTTGATTTCTACTTTCTATTTGTATAAAGGCTGTCGTACATACATATGTACATACATAAATATATAGCAGAAAAATTTAATAAAAGTAATGCGCCAATCTGGAAAATAATCTCAAAGTATAGGCAGGAACGTCTATACTAGACGCCCTTGGTTAGGTAGAACAGAAAGCTGTTATGCAGCTTTCTGAAAAAATTAATAAAAAAGAATCAGACCAATCGGGAATCGAACACCCAACCCCAGACTATCAGACCATACACCACTGAAAAGTTGACCGGAGCACCCACACTGGATGTCCAAAAATATCCACAGAAAGAAAATAGAATTTTAGAAATTTCCAATGCTCATCTGTTCAAATCATCACAAAAAGCAACAAGCTTGATACAGTTGCTCGTAAAATTCGTTTAAAAGCAAGCAAAAAAGACGAAAATTGTATGAAGAAAAAAGTATATTAAAGGCTCCAAACTTCTGGCGCACTTACCACAGGAACGTATAAATTATAGTTTTTTTTACAACCATATGTCTTCACGGTACTTCCTTATAGCCTTAAAATTGTTAAGCATTTCAATTGACTTTTCCTCAGTTATAACCAATTCCTTAGTCAAGATATTTTGTAATGACTTTTCTATTGACTTTGATATTTGTCCACCATCAGCACATAAATATACAATAGTTTCTGGCTTAATTAGTAACTCGACAAATTGCTTTGAATTATTTTCTATAGAATCTTGCACATAATGAAATTGAGCAGTTGGAACGCGAGAATATGATTCAACAAAATTATTAAGAACATTTTTTGATTGCCATTCTAACAACTTGTCACGATGTACAACAGTCTGTTTGGTTGTTGTACCTACAAAAAGCCAAGTTTTACCTGATTTTCCTCTTTTATCATCTGTCATTAAATAGTACTTGTGTTGAAGAAAACCCAGAAATGGTGCTAGACCTGTTCCAATAGCTATTAAGATTTGGTTTTTGTCATAATCATCTTTAGTATAACGAAAATAGTTGGGTTCTCTTAGGTATATTAACAATGAAGATTCAACTTGAGTACACTTTTCTTTTAACATATTTGTAGCAACACCAGGTTTTGTATCAAGTATAGAGAATATTATAGATATTTCTTCACGCGATTGTAAGGGACTATTAGCTATGGAATAAGGCCGTGGCAAAAGTCTAGGCAAATGTTCGACTATTAGACTAAACTCTGGTTTACATGAAGGACAATGTCTAAGTATATCGATTAGAGTAAATCCTTTTTCCAATATTATAAAATTATAAAATACCGAACCTTCTTTTGATGATAAACATTTCAAAAAAGTTCTTTCTTCACAATTTGTACAATATTCAGCCAAACTTCTTATGAAGTTCTTCTTTAATATACTCTTTATATTAAGGCAATCACGTAAGATTTCCCGGGGTGTCGTGAATAAAGGTATATAACTAGGAACCTTGGCAGATTTCTTGGTGCATAATTTTGAAATTTTAACAGAGCATATAGTATCTGCTTTGCTTTCCAAATTTAAAAGCTGCAAAAGTTCATCAACATTTGTATTAGTGGGTAATATGGCAATAGTGTCACCTGGTTGCCAATATAACTCTATAAATTCCTGTGATAAAACTATTATTGTTATAATTTTTAATTATTTAAAATACTCTTACTTTTGATTCCAATGTTATTTCTCTGATTTCTTTTGAATTTGGGAAATTATTTCTAGATTCAAACAAGACCGTGGAACTCTTTATAGCAACATTTTTTAAAGAAGAACATGAAAACGGCAATATCAAATCCTTGCATTTTCCTTGACCATTTCCTTGTCCTAAAACCTGGAAAATGAGTACAAATTAGGTTAAATTAGCAATATATCTAATACATATATAATATAATACATGTATATATGTACATAAAACTTGGTTGTGCAGTAAAATTACCTGTCTCCCAGTTTCAAAGATGACATCTAATGTTTGTTCAGAAACTTTAGCTTCAGTAAATTTTTCTAATATAAAATCAGTTAATTCAATATTAGTTTCCATTCGACTTTATTTTGTTTTAATGTTTAATGTTGTTGGCGGCTCATACGATAAGTCGGAAGAGAACGGTAATTAAGGTAGATAGGTGAGTTAAAATAAAGCATGTGCTAGCAGTGTACAGCGTTGTCAACTCTGTGTTTTTCGTATTTGTGCTTTTTGAAAATTTTTTGAGTCAAAGTTTAAAAAATATTATCCTAAAATATTATTAAAATTGATGGAAACAAGTAAAAAGCCACAACTCATATATTTTACGCAATTGAGTTTTTCAGTTAATCTATTGCATTTCACACAAATACACCTCGACACAAAAATTTAACGCAATAGAATTAAAATAACAGTTTTAACAGCTATTTTGCATAAGAAAGTACATTATGATAATACCCTTTCTATAACGTTTTTACCTTCTCCTTTAAAGTTACAATTATGTATTTAAAATAACATACTTATGAGTTTGCCGATAAAGAGTGCCGATAATGAAATCGTAGCTGGTTTTAAAAATGCATTCCACTCGCCCAATATCGGAGTATTTTTAACTGTTTGCAATTAATTTTAAAAATATTTTAGCAAGTTAAATAAAGCTTAGTCTAGACGGTATGATTAATCAGCATATGTGTGCTAATATTTATTTGCTTTAAAATAAAAGCAAATGTCTCTGTTATCATATTGAATATGATGGTCGTTTACACGATATGCTGAAAGTACCAAATTTTTTGAATTCATCATATGCCAGCAAATGATATTTCAACATATGAGTTATCATACAATTTTTGTGTATACACGATATGTTGAATTTCGTTTGTTCATATATTTGTATATGCCAAATAAATTTGACAATACCCTTTTTTGCGGCAATTATATTTATATGTATGTATGTGATAATAAAAAGAATAATCTGAAAAAGTTTATATTATATATTTTTTATATATTTTATGTTATTTATTATTATTTAATTCCCATACTTATTTCTTGATATCTTATATGGTTTATAAGAGAAATGAAACTAAAAAATATATTAATATGCAAAAACTTTTTAATTTACAATTTTACAAAATAACAATTGACACCATGATGTAGTTAGTATTCTCATAAGTAATCATATAGTAATGTTTATATTGATAGCATTATAATTTAAAGGGTGATATAGAATTTTATGAAATAAATAATATAAAAAGTTAAAAATTTTAAAATAACGCGTTTTTAAATGTTTTGATGCTTTTCGAAATTTTAAAGTTGACACCAATCTAAACAATAATTGTGAAACAGTCATCTATTGCTTTTGCTATCTTGCTGATGGCTAGAGCAGGCCAAAACTAGTAATAATATAAAAGATAATAACAAACAAAAAAAAAAGGGTTGCTGTTGGTAAAATCTTAGTGTAACTCGTTGTGGTAAAAATATATGATATATGAAACTAACTTATCGTATTTAATTAACTAAAAGCCAAGGAGTGTAATAAATTATTTTTACATCTAATATTTTATCACCGATCAAAGAGTGATCAAAAATTCACATCAACCATATTGCCTAAATAACTAATGTATAACTTATAAATTCTAGCAAAGAATATAACAAATTAGGCAACACTGCAACAATTCTATTTGATACTACATTTGCCATATGATGAAAAGCTGAAATACGCTTTTCAACAAACAACAAATCTGCCTTCATACGTAGGAAATTTGTCCAGCATTAAAAATATGCTGTTTACACGATATGTTGAAATCGTCGACATACATTTGATGGCCTTGTTAAAAAGGTGTTAGCAAATGATGTTAATCATACGTATGATGAAAAAATTTTGCGTTTACACGATATGATGGCACTTGTAACAAATATTTAGGCACAAATTTGCTGATTCAACATATCGTCTAGACCAGTGATATTCAATCTTTTTGGCTCGTGTACCACTAAATTCGCGACAAACTTTTCGCGTACCACCAAAAATAAATATAATGTAAACAATTTTAAAAGTTTTAATCTATTTTATTTATTAATAATTCAAAACAATAAAATTAAAAAAAAATAATAAATATTACAAAAAACATAAGAACATGTACAAATTAACTTTTAGGATGATTTTTCTTTTTGTTTCCAATTGCAAAATAGAAATCGTTAAAATTTTAAAAGAATTCGCGTACCAACTGGAAATTTTTCGCGTACCACCAAGTGGTACGCGTACTGACGCGTACCATAGGTTGAATAGCACTGGTCTAGACTAAGCTTATAGAAGATAAAAAACAATTTTAATCTGCTCTGATCAAGGTATATTAGCTCCAGGTAGACTTAAGTCCACAGCTGATCAATGTTTTGTTTATGCATTTTTCTTCCCAAATGTCAATATATGTTTACCTTTTCTTTGTTTATTTACATACCTTGTTATATACTAGACGTATTTGTATCATCATTTTTATACTCTTCACCTGTGGTGCACTGAGATATGAGCAAAAAACCACGACCACCTCGTTTTTTTTCACAATTACAACAACAACATACTACATACATACATACATGTAAAAAACATACCAAACAAAAAAAATTACAAAAAAAAAATATTAAAAATAAGAAAAAAATAATAAAAAAAAACTACAAAAAAAAAATTTAAAAAAAATTTAAAAAAAAATTTAAAAAAATTTTTTAAAAATTTTTCTAAAAAAATTATTTAAAAAAATTTAAAAAAAAATATAAAAAAAAAATAATAAAATATAAATAATATATTAAATAAAATAAAATTTTTTGGCTCAGCTGGGATTCGATGCCACATTTATTCTAACGTGTACGTATGCACGTATTTTATATGGGATGAATGGTGATACAAACAATTGTTATTGCATGACTACACGTTGTGAAGGGTATATAAGATTCGGCACGGCCGAATATAGCACTGTTACTTGTTTTTATTTATTAACATTTTGCTACTTTTTTATCAGCTGTTTAAGTGTTTGTTTTATATTTAGGAAGTTTTTTGCAGCAACAAAATACACGGTGTGTCTACCTTGAGTTAATACACCTTGGCTCTGATCAAGGCCTTGGTTCTGATTTAGAATTTAAAATAAAAAGCAGTGATGGGAACTGTTTTCTATAAACCCCGTTAAATGTGATCACAAAATCAAAAAAACTTGTATTCCAACTTTTTTAAATGTTTATCTCTACTACTTGGGACGTGTTTGGCTGCATGGTTTTTTTCAGTGACGTATTTAGTTTCAAATTTAACCTTGCACTTCAATAGTTTTTTAAATAATTTTGTTTTTTAACTTGATCTATTGTTTAATATAGTCTTTGGCCAAAAAACTCGAAACATTATTCTATTTAGGACATTTTTTCGTAAAAACTGTCAGTGTAATGAAAATCAAAAATTAATATTGAATTATATTATTTTGACAGGGTGAAATATAGAGCGATTAAGAGAACGAGAGCTAAAGAATTTCATAATATGTTCAGTTGACCATAGGGTTTACAATTGCAAAAAATAAGACATGAGAAACTCAAACTTTATTATATACACATATGGCCATTAAAATAGGTACTCTGATATACTGTTACATTTTCTAAGTTTTTTTAAAAAATGCATAAATTTTTTTTACAAACTTTACATGGTTTTAATTGTACACACTTTTTTACATTAATATAAGAAAATCTGTTATTTTTAGAAATTTTTGTTAGCGTTCACAGGGAAATTGGTTAAAAATAAGAAAATTTTTGTGGACAATAAAATAGGTACTTTGCTAAATTTTTCCACATATTCCAAAAATTAAGGTCGAACTGAACATTTAAAGGTTGGTGATCTAATTTTAATACAATAATAATCTAATATCAATACTGACATCGATGACAGATGGGTCGAGCACAGCATTGTACTGAAAAAGAGAGGAGAGTACTTAAAAAGCTTCGGAAACAGAATAAATCCTACAAATTTATAGCCGATTTAATTGGACGGTCTAAAAATTTTGTTGTCAATATCCTTAAGCCTCGAAACACTAAAAAAGACATTGTGCTAAGAAAAAAACCAGCCCAACTACTGATGTTTACATAGCAATGCTTCCAAAACGAGACCCCTTTAAGTCCTCTAAGGCGATTGCAGCTGAAATAAATAATCAAATTTCAGCAAGAACTGTGCGACGTCATTTATGTGATAATAATCTTCCGGGACGAATAGCTCGAAAAGTTCCATTGCTAAAAAAAGTAAATTTACAGAAGAGGAAAGAATTTGAAAATCGCCATGGTGTGGCCAGAAGGAAAAAAATGGCATAACATACTCTGGAGTGATAAAACTAAAATTAATTTTTTTTGGAAACGATGCTGGATGAAATGTGAGAAGACCAAAAAGTCAATAATTCAACCCACGTTACACTAAAAAACAATAAAACATGCTGGCGGCAACATCATGGTTTGGGGATATTTTTCTTGGAGTGGCGTAAGTCCTAGTCACTTAATTTCAGAAATAATAACCAAGGAAGGGTACAAAAATATTCTGGAAAATGTTATGTTGCCTTATGCTGAAGAGGAAATGCCATTACGTTGGTGTTTCCAGCAAGAAAACGACCCGAAACACTCTTCTAAGTTAGTTAGTGGATTGTTTTAGCAAAATAAAGTTAGTGTTATGGAGTGGTCAAGTCAATCACCCGATCTCAATCCAATTGAGAATCTTTGGGGAGATCTCAAAGTTAGACTTAGGAAAGAAAATATTGACTCAGTTATGGCAAAAAGTGCAAGAAATATGGTATGACACTCCTCTTGAGACCTGCCGCAAGTTAATCTCTTCTATGCCCAACAGATTAAATAAAGTTATAAAAAATAATGGTGGACATAGTGGTTACTGATGCAATGAAGCGGAAATAGTGCTATTTATGTTGAAAATTATTTAAAACTCCTTTAAGTTAGTTAGTGGATTGTTTTAGCAAAATAAAGTTAGTGTTATGGAGTGGTCAAGTCAATCACCCGATCTCAATCCAATTGAGAATCTTTGGGGAGATCTCAAAGTTAGACTTAGGAAAGAAAATATTGACTCAGTTATGGCAAAAAGTGCAAGAAATATGGTATGACACTCCTCTTGAGACCTGCCGCAAGTTAATCTCTTCTATGCCCAACAGATTAAATAAAGTTATAAAAAATAATGGTGGACATAGTGGTTACTGATGCAATGAAGCGGAAATAGTGCTATTTATGTTGAAAATTATTTAAAACTCCTTTAATTTTTTACAATTCCTTTAAAGTACCTATTTTTATGACCAAGTGAATTTAGTTTTTTTTAATGTAGATTTTTTTTTATATTAAAATAATAACTTTTTTTTATTATTTTTATTTATTTTTATGCTTCGAATAATAAAAATGCACTAAGAATAAATTTTAGTAAACATAAGATCGAAAAATATGAATTTTTTATAATTATAAAGATGGTACCTATTTTAATGGCCACATGTGTATATTGTAATTTTATTTATTATTATATGTATATTTATTTATATATGTATATGAAGTTGTAGTTGCTCTGGCAGAAAGTAAGGCTTTAGTGAATCAAAAGTTTATCAGAAAAATCACTGGATATCCTGCTTATATATAAAACATATTTTTGTCCGCTAGACTGGATCTTAAATCGATAGTTTTGACGGAAAAATTACTGAATTTCTATTACTAATAGAAAGCGTAACAGAATGAACACTTAACAAGTTTTTCTTTTTACTATCAATGTCAAACTCTATCTATCTATCTATATATATAAAAGTGAAACTCTGTGTGTGTGTGTGTGTTAGCTATCGACTCCGAAACTGTAAAACCGATCGGCCTCAAACTTTGGTAAGTTGTTGCACACATACCAGGGAGTGTTTATGGGTGAAAAAAAGTGGGAGGAGCCACGCCCATAAAAAATTAGTTATCAGTTTTAGCTCCTTGCACTTGACCGATTTTTCTGAAACTTTGCACACATATCGAGCTGTCATGACTAAATAATTTCGTGATAAGAAAAGTGGGCGGGGCCACGCCCCTAAAAAAGTTTTAATTTTGAGATGCTAGCACTGGACCGATTTTTCTGAAACTTTGCACACATATTGAGCTGTCATGGCTTTATAATTTCGTGACTGAAAAAGTGGGCGGGGCTACGCCCATAAAAAATTAGTTATCAGTTTTAGCTACTTGCACAGGACCGAATTTTCTGAAACTTTGCAAACATACTGAGCTGTCATGACTTTACACTTTCGTCATTAGAAAAGTGGGCAGTGCCACGCCCATTAAACAATAGGTATAATTTTGAGGTACTTGCACTGGACCGATTTTTCTGAAACTTTGCACACATATTGAGTTGTCATAACTATACAATTTTGTGTTTAAAAAAGTGGGCAGTGCCACGACCACAAAAAAAGGTATCATTTTGAGGTACTTACATTGGACCGATTTTTCTGAAACTTTACACACTTATTAAGCTGTCATGACTATACAGTTTCGTAATTAGAAAAGTGGGCAGTGCCACGCTCATAAAGAAAAAGTTATAGTTTTTAGCCTTGCACTTGATATTCGCTTAAAATTTAGAATGCGATTAAAATTCATGAAGGGGCGTAGCAAACGCGCGCCGGGATTGGCTAGTATTAAATAATTATGATGAACATAATACCGCCTGTTCAACGATGTCGAAAGATAACCCAAGCGAAACTTCATTCGTACAAATACGTTGAAAACAAAAACAAATTTTTAGTTTTTGTTGTTTTTTTCAATATATTTGTACGAATGAAATTTCGCTTGGGTTTTCTTTCGATATCGTTGAACAGGCAGATAAACATTTTTATATGAAGTTTGGCATGAATATGAGACAGAAAATACATTAAATTTTTCGATGCATGTATCTTGTTAAGTGTGCTTATGTTGTAGCTATTTCATGGTGGTAGCGCAGGCGGACAGAATTAAACGTCTCTTTTTTTATATGGATTTTGACAATTCTTTAAATTAAAATCTCTTTTTATATATGTAGTTTGACATTCAGTGGGACACCAAAAATAGTTAGCTGGGCTGGCACTACTACCTGTATAAGTGTACATTGGCTATTTCTAATTATAATTCATTTGTTTTGTTTTTGGTTCAGATAAATTTTTTGTTATTAGTAAAACTTCGTCAAAAGTGTTTTCTGAGGTAAAAAGAGAAAATGCCAGAAATTTCCGAGATATTTTATAGTGACGACGAATATCAAGATGCAGTGAGCGATGAGCCAGTCAAAAATACTGTCAGCACAAATCAGCCAACAACAGTTACAGAGGCGGGTGATAAAACCAAAAAGTCTAATACGGAAATTGTTGATGAATTAATAAGAGAACAAACTCAATTGAAGCTTGACGATGATGAAAAATCAGACAATGTAGCCAGTGGTAGTAATAGAATAGAATATATTCACGACGTAATCGATGAAAATGAGTTGGCCGAAAAAGAGAAATCTATGTCTACTGAAGAGTTGGAAGCCAACAAAGAAAAGGCAAATGAAATGAAATTGGAAGCTAATGAGCTATTTAAAAATAATAAAGCTGAAGAGGCTATAGACTTGTATACGGAAGCTTTAAAAATTTGTCCGTTAAAAGCCACCAAAGAGAGAGCGGTCTTGTACGGAAACAGAGCTGCGGCCAAAATAAAGTTGGACTCAAAAAAAACTGCCATTGATGATTGCGGTAAAGCAATAGAACTATGGCCAGAGTATGTTCGTGCTCTATTAAGGTAAGTTAATTATTTCGAAAAAGAAGTTTCCATTAAATTAAATTGCTTTAAGGCGTGCTAAACTATATGAACATGAGGACAAATTAGATGACGCGTTAGCTGATTATAAAAGAGTTTATGATTTAGATCCAGGACAAAGTGAAGCTCGCGAAGCTATCTTTCGCTTGCCTCCTATTATAGAGGAACGCAATGAACGTTTAAAAGGAGAAATGCTCGAAAAATTAAAAGATTTGGGAAATATGATATTAAAACCCTTCGGTCTATCTACATCAAATTTTCAAATGCAAAAAGATGCTAATACGGGCTCATACTCAATAAATTTTAATCAAAATAATAGCTAGATGTCTATTTGTTAATTATTACATACTAATACCTATTTAAATATACATAATTTAATTTTCTTCTAATAAAAAGGCTAAAAATATGTAAAGTTAAAACAAGTATAATTTTAACACCTTTGTTTTAAGATGTTTTATTTATTTTAATTGTTAAAAATTATGTTGTTGCTAAACATTTAACTAAATGTGCAGCAACAAGCTTTTAAAAAACAGAGCTGTCCAAGATTATAACGGCGTAAATATTTAATTGTTATTAATAAAATTAATTTATCCACATAAACATCGTTTTTCATAATATCGTTATATTTTCACTCATCTGGGGTATTTGATTTTTAAATTTTAACCTTAGTATTGTATTGTTTTATTTAATACATGTATATTTATTTTACAGTGAGGAATGTAAAATATATATTTTTTCACCCATTGCCAACAAATCTATATGATTATTTATTAAAGTATGCTTATATTTTCTAGAATTATAATAAAACTAACCAGATAGCTAGCTATATTTTCATTATCATACTTCTAATTTCGTTTGTCGGTTTTATGAGCTATTGAGTTTCATTGATAGTGGTATATGTGAGAAATGGACGTTAAAGTAGGCATGTAACTTTTATTTTATGGATAATTATATTGCAAAATTTTATTATCATACATATAATTCTGTCGCAAAGCGTTAAAACACAAACGCATTTTATTCAATGTATGAAGAACATTGTTTTTATACCATTTATTCACAAGGGTCATTCCGTTTGCAATTTCTACAATTTTCATTTTCGACCCCATAAAGTATATATTTTCTGAAAGCTTATAAATAGAGGAGTCCATTAAGTTATGTTCATGTGTTGGTTAAAATCAACTTTTAGAAGCATCCATAAGTTCCTCAGATCTGTAAATAGTATCAATCTTTTGGAAATATCCGAAAATAAATCTGTATTAAAATTCAGCACAGTCGCCAGATAACTTTCTGACATATGAGCAAATTAAACAACATTAAATATTTTCAGCCAAAGAATAATATATATGTAGGTCCCTTTGCTACTATTTGTAGATATAATATGCCTCTTAGAGATATTCGTGAACATTTTTGGATAAAGCTAGCAGTAAAGTTATAGGCAAACATTTATTTGATATATATGTACATATATTCCAAAAATTTACAAACTAAAATCAACTTTTAGACAACCGAGAGAGTCAATATTGATATCATCTGAAAGGACTTGACTAGAGCAATATAAGCACTATAAAAAAATTAAAATTCATGTTGGCTGCCAAATGGCGGACAATAAATTTATATATGGGTCAAATCTGGTATTGGTATCAAATAAAAGGTCTTGACCAGTAGAATACAGTAAATTTTTGAAAAATGTAAAATCCAAGATGGCGTTTAAGACAAAATGTCGGATCAAAAATTTTTAACCCCATCAATATGGGTATCAAATTAAAGGTCTTGACGAGCAGAATACAGTTAACTACCTAAAAATTAAGGATGGCGTCGGAAATAATAAGGAAAATGGCGTATAACATGAAATATAGGTTAAGCTACGATGTGGGATTATACCTATAAACATGGTGAAGGGTATTATCGGATTTGGCACGGCCAAATATATAGCACTTTTACTTGTTATACCTACTCTTGCATTACAAGAAATAGCTTATTTTCAATACCAAGCACACCTTATGTATTAGAAATAGGCAAAATTTTATCTCCCTAACTTTTTCGGTTCGAGCTTTTAAAAGCCGGATCGTCCTAAAATAAAACCACCACTCAGATAATTTATAGCGTCGCTGCTCCAGCGTTATTGCTGGTAACAATTTTTAATTGTTTTTATTGCACTGTTTTGAACCTTTGTTGGTCAAACATCTATCCACCAAACCGTTTAAGGTTATCTTGATTGGTTCAAAAACAAACAATAGTCAAATAATACTATGAAGTAACAAAATGAAATGCTTTTTCTGCTCTTCTGAAAAAATTGTAAAAAAACAACTGAATTCGTGAGAACAGCGCCGATATACTTGAGGTCTAAAACGAATATTTCGATTTTTTTGGTGGTGGGTATTAAAAAATATGTATATATACGTTAACATAGACTTTGCGCAGTCTGATTCTCCGTTAAATCGCAAGAGCAATCACTAGAAGTCTGTGGGATTAATCTCGAATTTCCGTTTTTCGCACGCTCACTGTACGTTACATATTCGCGTGTTGGGAAACCGCATTCGTTATTTGTTTTTGCGCCTGAAAACATTGTTCATCAAATCGCTCTCTACTGATTCCATTCAAAATAAATCACATTGAAAATTTTAATATTTGTGTTGTAATATTACTCTAGTTTGTCTGAAGGCTTAAAATTGGGGCGAGTTGAAGTTCGTCGGATCCGCTAGTTAAGGATATAAATGAGATTAATACAAATAAAATATATATAAGTTTCCAACTAGATACAAAATCTGTGGGCTTCAGTGTGTCGTGCGAAAAAATAATTTTTAAATGATGGCACATGGTAAAAACTGTATGAGGGGTATGTACCTATATAAGATTCGGCACAGTCTTTTCCTTATGGTCAGATGTATCAGATTTGAAAACAAATAAGTTTATTGCATATCAGGGGGCAAATTACGGCATTCAAAGTGATCGAAATTTGAAAATTCTTATTAGAACCTCTATACCTAAAGCACAGCGAACTCGATCGTGATCGAATGTCGTAATTTGGCCACAGACTATTCTCGTTCTTAAAATAAAAAATTAAATAATGTAGTTAATTATGCTGAATATTTATTATCTTCCGCATGTTTCATACATAAAAAACATTATTTCCAATTAATATACATAAAATACGTAATGAATTTAGAAAATAATTTAAACGGATGTGGTAGCAGCAGGACTGGCGGTTGTGGCGGCTTGTTCCCCCTTGATACGATCCTTTTTGAGGGGACCCATGAAAGCCAATTTGTCGGCAGGTGTTTGGAAACGACCATGACCCATTTTAGACGAAGTATCAATGAACTTGAGTTTAATCTGTTCTAAAGCGGAACGCTTGGTGTGTTTCAACAATGTCTTACGCAATGTAAGGACACGCTTCTTGGAACCTATGCAACATCCTTTGATCATGACGAAATCGTTGGTAACTTCACCATAGTGGGGGAAACCACCCATGGGGGTGATGGATTTATCCGTCAAATCGTACTCAGTAGAAGCATTATTCTTGATTACCTATACATATATACATAAAAATAATTATTACAATATATAATAATAATTAATTAAATAAATTTTATGAGAAATAACACCGTGTTAATAATTTTGTAGATATAAAAAATTGATATCCTCATTTACCACAGACCAAGAAATTTACTCTTCCCCCACATTTAACTCAAATCTGTAAGTTGTATTAATCTTTGCGAGATACGAGTAAATATACACTACTATCTTTATTTTTTTAATCACAAAATCAAAATTTTTAGCCCCAGTTAACGTTTGTAGTTACGACTCCATTAATCGGTTACTAACCAACAAAGTTACAAGTATAGACGCTCCTTATAAATTTTTGAACATGCTAAAGATACCATAATACAAGCCGTAACCTTGAAAATTATTGCAGAGAAAAACTGAGATATAAAAATGTTTGGTTTTTTTTCTAAAATTTGATGTGAAAATTATTCAAGTTTCTGGACTACTGGTATCAAAACAAAGGGCTCCAAGATGACCGCCACATCAAAATGGTATACAATTAATTTATATATGGATGAACGGATCTAGTAATTAACAATGTACGCACTTCAACCCCCTCAATATTGCTAACAGACGAAAGGACTTTACTAGTAAAATACAGTAAACAATGAATTTAAAGTCCAAGCGGAAGTTTTTAATCCCATCAATATGGATATCAAAAGAAAGGGATAGACTTTAGAAAACAGTTAACTATATAAACTCAATATCAAATACGGTGTTCGAAATGATAAATATAATGGGTATAAAATAAAATCTAGGCTAAACTCCATGTGGGTATTATACCTATGTATATATATGATGGTGAAGGGTTGAATATAGCACTCTCACTTTTAGTTTTACTACATTTGGCATGCAGATAAATGGATATATAATTTTTCATGCCTAGTAAAAAATTAAATTTTTGTTACACGATGTAATCAGTCCTATCATTAGGCATATCATGTGGTTAATCAAATAGTTTTAATGTTTGATGTCGGTACTTAAAGAATATATCATCATTGAAAAAATTAAACGTTGACCTAAAAATGTTAAGATTTTATAATCACCTTGCCATCCATGGTGTGGATACCGGCACCAATGCGGTAGATCTTCTTGTTGATTTCGGTACGATGATGGTAACCCTTTTGACCGGCACGTGCTACTGTGGTAGATACGCGAGATGGATGCCAAGCACCAATACAAGCTACCTTACGCAAACCTTTATGCGTTTTGCGGGGCAATTTCTTGGTGTGCCAACGGGAAGTGACACCCTTGAAACCTTTACCCTTAGTTACACCAATACAATCTATCATCTCATCTTGACCGAAGACATTGCTGACTGGTACGGGCTTTTCTAAATGTTCCTTGACCCATTTAACCTTGTCTTCAATGGAACCACCGTTTAATTGAATTTCCATAACATGAGCCTTCTTCTGTCGTTGCTTGATCAAGCGGATCTAGAAAAAGAAAAGTATTAGTTTATGAAAATGCTGAACGTTCAGAGATTGAAAGTACATTAAATTTTTTTTTAACAGACATTGCAGTGTTTATAACATAAATTTATTCGGACTACAAAGCAGTGAGGATAAGACTGTTTATGATATGGTTTAACTGAGCAATCATTGCCTAAGCGACTATGCACAGTTAGTGGAATATATCAAAATTTGCCACCCGAAGGGCAATTTTATCTGCGACGTTGCGGTATATGACTGGACATTAAACATCCCAGCAAGACCGCCTTTTAGGTACTCCCACACTTTGCACTTCTGCCAAACTCGAAAGCCTAAACAGATGAACTCAGCGCCAAAGACCAAGGACGTCGCGTAATTACAAACATTAAATTTTAAAGATATGTTATGGACCTCGATTTAAAATCTGGAAAATGACAATAAAACGTTTACTTTAAATTTTTTTTTTAATTTTATATTTTCCGTATATTTTCATCTGAATGTCAATGCTTTTACCGTTTTCAACTTTTAAAAAATTTGGTCGACAAAAACGTTGAAACGTTGTGAAACTCAACTAAAAACAGTTGAGTATCACAATACCTAAAATGAGTTTGGTTGTGCATAAGTTGGGTTGACTCTCACACAACCAAACTGAGTTGAGTGGAGAATCATAATAGGTGTAAAAGTTTTTTTTCCACTTGAAAACCTACAGAACAAGAATTTTTTCCCGGGTCTAATTTCCCATCCACGATTTACATTCCGCTTTATATTATACAACTCGATTTTTATTTTTTTTTTTAAATCAATGATTTAATTTCACTTAGAATTTGGGCGTCTAAATTTATTACAATAAAATAAATTTTAAATCGAAACATCTCAATAACATACATACCTAAAAATATATATATATTTACCTGGGTGTGAGCAATAACACGGATGACCTTGCAATAACGAAGCATCTTGCGGAAATCGTTTTCAATGCTTTTCTTGCCCAAGTCATCATTCCATTTTTTGCTGGCTTTAGTAAAAGCTTTTCTTTCTGATTTGTACCTGGTTGTAATGAAGGAATCTTGCTTTTAGACTTTAGTTTTAAGTAAACTTTCTGCGCATATTGATATTTAAAAACGAGACAATACACGTTTACTAGTCGCAATCTAAGAACAATTAGTTCCTCTAAACATTTCGTTTCAGCTCCATTGGTTTTTTTAAGGCCAGAAAAATAATTTCATAGCTGTTAAAATAAACAAAAAGGAAGAGAACCTCATCACTTTAAAGTGAGCGGAGATACAACTTCCTAGCCGTGCTCACTAACATTATTTCATAAACCGAACATAACTTTTTTTACGGTAATGTCCATGGGTTTACTTGAGCTTACACGACCACAAACGATTTTAAAAGCTCTCTCAGCAAGCTGATCGAAGAACTTTATTTTTAAAACAAATTAAATTAAGGTATGACCATATTTTCCTAACAAAACATTTGTTAATCATTTTTGATATCAGAAGGAAGGCAACAGAGATGGTAAACATAAAATTATTCCTCATAAGATGCTCTCAGATACCATCTATCATCATTTATAAAAGCGTTATCAAATGTTTTTTTTCATTGAAATATGCACGTCTTAAAAGAAAGTATTGCGCATTTCTTACATACCAATTTTTATAGAAACGACGACGGCATTCTTCTGATAAATGTTGAGCCCAAACATTAACCAAGGCACGTAGACCAAAAGGAGTTTCAATGTAACCAACAGCACCAACTACGATCATAGGTGGAGTTTCCAAAACGGTTACAGCTTCAACAACCTCCTTCTTGTTCACCTCTAAAACAAAACAAAAAAAACAACACGCAAAACATTTTACTTTTTCATTATTTTTTAAACTTTGCTTTCTGTGCAAAAATTGAATCAGTCCGCCCTAGTTACTTTATAATCATAGAAATCATTTTTGTTCTAACCATAATAAATTAACTTTTTCTCATCATAAAAATTTTATAGAAATAATTTAAAAAAATAAATACTCACTTGAACCTGGACGATCGGCCTCACGGACAATGTGAGTCATACCAGCTTTGTAACCTAAAAAGCAAGTCAAGTGGACAGGTTTGCTGGAATCATCCTTGGGAAAAGCCTTAACCTTACCACGATGGCGGGCTGAGCGCTTTTTTGGATAAAAGGCCATGGAACCATGGCGAGGAGCAGAAAATTTACGGTGAGACTAAAAATACGTTAAATTTGTCAATTACTTTTAGGTTATGTTGCAAAATATGACACCGCTTAAAAGCACGTGTCTTCAATTAGTTAAAAAAAATCCGGATGCTGTAAAATTTACATACAACATTGGAAACCCAGTTGGTTGGTTTACATTTTTAGACACAATCACAATTGTTTCTTATATATTACAATTTATTCTTACCATTTTTTTTCTTTTGCACGTCCGTACTTGCCAAGTAATAAAGACAAAAAGAAAGCTGTACAACGGATTCTTCCTGAAGTGAGCTGCAGTAGAATTGGAATTAGTATTCAGTGATGAGAGTTAGCTATTTTTTTCGTCATATCTAGCGATTTTAAAATCTTTCTGTATTTACTTGACTGTGGCCACACGTTCAAGTTTTTGCTTTGAATTAGACATGACGTAAAAGTTATTCGAACTGACTGTTATGACGAAGGCTGCACGCAAATTGATAATCGAGAAAGAAAATCAGAATGCTCGCAAAAATCATTTATTTATTTGAATTTCGGAAGACTAAAGGCAGGACGACTTCTTTACATTAATTTTAAAATATACGAAAAATACACCAAAAATTGTAAAACTATTCAAAAATACTATAATCAGCTGTTCACGGTTTAAGTTCACAAAGTGTGATTAGTAAAATAAGTGTGAGTGTATTTTAATTTGATCGTCCAAACTTGAACTTGTGGCTGCAATGTTAACAAGTTTCTTCTACGTTTACATTTAACAAACTTTCTTGCATAAAGTATTCATTTTCCTCCTAATTGAGCCTTTACACTACGACTATTCAGCATGTTTGCCCACCACAAGTTTTTTCTTTACGTCTAGACGAGCCGTCGATTTGTTCATACTAGAACAAAACACGGCAGAGCAACTTTCAAAAAATTATTCATGCTCTTTTATATGGAGAAAACGTATAAAGTGTATTTTGTTGATATTTTTATGTGTCGACTCTTTTTTTTCATATTTAAAATGCCTTTTAATATCAAACAAGGCGAATTTAATTATCAGGTGGTGGCAATTTTACAACAAATACAAATGCTTTCGTCCGTCGATGTGTCAAAAACTACATAGTTTTTGTTTTTTGGCGGGAAAGAGTAATCACCCCTTCTCATTAGGCAAGTCACTTGCTCTAGTTAGTTTTTTATTTTTCTTTGAACTTGCTTTCATGTTCAGACTCAGCAATTGACTTGCCCAAGTTTCGTTCTCTTTTACTTACTATACTCTTCACACAGTGAAAAAGGGTATATATAGGTTTGTCATTCCGTTTGAAATTTCTACAATTATCAATTATCTACACATACATACAAACGTGGTATACTGGTTATACTACATTTACACCTAAGCGAAATCTAGTAGATTTGATTTAAAATCTTTATTAAAATCTAAACCGTTTATACCACTGTTTTTTGACATTTTGCAAGATTTCGTTTTCAAAACAATATACTTATTTACAAGTTGGTCTGAGAGGCTCTGTATGTTCTACTTCTCCCAAATTCAAACTCCATATAAAAAAAATGTAAACAAGAAAGTACTTGTGCAATTGCAACCACCTTATATATTATGATTGAATTGTTCTGTGTGCAGCGTAGTAAATTTTTGTACAATTTAATTAAAATCACAGTTGCATCACAAAGTAGTACTAGATTTTAAGTAGATTTTGCCAAAATCTAGTGGCGAAGTAGATTTCATTTTGTATGGGAAATCTGGTAGATTTCGCACAAAATTCCTTATGCACTAGATTTTGTGTAGGTGTAAATGTAGTATTAGAGTGATCCAACAAATTTTTTTATTTTATATATTATTCAAATTTTTATTGTTTTATATTTAATTTTTCTTTTAATTTATTTTTTTAGACACATAAGTAAACTAAATTTATAATATTACAATTGGATGTTTTTATAAATGTTTGTTTATTATATGTATGTATGTATGTATTTCATATGAGATAAATGGTGATATAAACAATTGTTGTTGCATGACTACACGTTGTGAAGGGTATATAAGATTCGGCATGGCCGAATAAAGCACTCTTGTTTTTATTTCTTTTTTGTTTTTGGTTTCTCAACAAAAACTTGCTCGTACTTGCCGAGGCAAGTGTGTACTCAAATATGAGCAAATTTCTTCCTCTTAACCCGACCTTACCCCTTTTGTAAGTAAACATAAATAAGGCCACTTTCGCATTAGGCAACTTTAATTGCGCAAGTATAATTTTAATTTTTATATTTTTTCTTTGGAACTTGCTTTTATGTTCACATTGAGCAACTTGGTTGAGCAAGTTTAATTGAATTAGTTCTGTTTCATCTCGCATCCAATTTCTCATCATTTTTAAATATTTGATTCACAATTAAAATTTTCACGCAGACAAAATTACACAACACACCGAAGAAGAAATAAAAGACAATGTCAAAAGCAAATAAATATTCCAAGTCAAGAATGACAGCAGAAGCAGAATTGCCAAGTACAAGCAAGTCTGTACTCAAATGTCGGCAATTCTTACCCCTTCACACCGACCTTTCCTCTCACACCCACAAACACAAGACTTGCGCAATTAAAGTTGCCTAATGCGAAAGGGGCCTAATATTGCAAATAAAAAAGTAGATCTGCTGCGTTGTCAACACCACCTGACAATACTATTTGAATAAGTACAAAACATCGACAACAGCGGTTGACACCAGGCAAATTAATGTACGCAGCAAAAATTTTTCTTTGTTCAAGCAAATCGATGGCTGGTGTGGACCGTACAGGGCAATGTGGTTTTTTTAAAATTTCTTTTACTCTCATTTGGCTCATTTAGATTTAATGTAAAATGAAAAACAAACATGAGCTGCTGCAGACAAAAAATCGTCGTTTAAACGTCAACGTAGAAGATTTTTTAAAATAAAACTGAAAAAGACATGATTTCGAAAATCATCATGTAAAGACCAGGGCATACCACACTATTGTAGTTACACTATGGTCATAGCCTAATAATTGTGTGCAAAAAAAAAAAATAGTTCATATTTGCATTTACTTGAAATTCGTTTTGTTTTATATTTTGTAATTTTACCGAATGAAGAGAAATGCTAAATATTCGTTTGTCATTACTATAAATTTCTTTTCCGACCGCATAAAGTATATATTTTCTGAAAGCTTATGAATAGAGGAGTCGATTAAGCCCTGACCGTCTGTCCATGTGTTAGTTGAAACGAACTTTCTTTTGGAAATATCCAGGAATAAATCGCTATTGAAATTCAGCAAAATCTCGCAATAACTTTCTGAGATACGTGCAAATAAACGCAACTGCCTCTGTTTTTCCCCATATTTTTACCACCAAAATTAAAAATTTTCAGCGTCATAATATTTTATATTTACCTTTTTTATTATTTGTAGATATAAATGTCTCGAGAAATATTCGTGAAAAATTTTAGATAAATCGGGCTTTAATCGGTAAAAGTTATCGGCAATATTTTTTTTTAATATATATTCCAAAATTTTACAAACTGAAATCATTTTTAAATTTTAGCCTATAAGTTCAATGCGACAACGACAGAATATGAAGAAAAATTAATCATCCGATACTAGCTGAGTGGAATGCATTTTCGAAACTAGCTACGGTTTCATCATCAGCACTCTTTAGATCAGAACTACAGCTTTTAGACAACCGAGAGTCAATATTGGTATCATCTGAAAGGACTTGACTAGAGCAATATAAGAACTATAAAAATATTAATATTCATGTTGGCCGCCACAACAAAATGGCGGACAATACATTTATATATGGGTCAAATCTTGTATTTTAACATGTAATTCCTTCAACCCACGCAATATTGATATCAAATGAAAGAGCTTGACCATTAGAATGCAGTAAATTATTAAAAAATGTTAAATCCAAGGTGGCGTCTAAACAAAATGGTGGATTCAATTTTTTTTAACCCCATCAATATGGGTATCAATTTAAACAGTTTGACTAGTAGAATACAATTAACTACGTAAAAATTAAAAATTGAGGATGGCGTCGGAAATAAAAAAGAAAAATGCCGTATAACATTCAATAAAGGTTAAGCTACGATATGGGATTATACCTATGTACAAGATGGTGAAGGGTATTTTCAGATTCGTCACGGTCGAATATAGCACTCTTACTTATTTTAGTTAAGGCCTTACTTTCTGTGATCAACTATCGTTGGTCATACAAATAAATATGTTCTAAAAAGTACAAAACTATTATCCCGATTTTTTCCCTTTCCACCTTGTTATGAATTGGTTTGAATTGTTAGGCTCCTTTCGCATTAGGCAACTATAATTGCGCAATTCTTGTGTTTGTTGGCGTGAGAGGAAAGGTCGGTGTGAAGGGGAAAGAATTGCCGAGATTTGAGTACAGACTTGCTTGTACTTGGCAATTCTGCTTCTGCTGTCATTCTTGTCTTGGAATATTTATTTGTTTTTGACATTGTCTTTTATTTCTTCTTCGGTGTGTTGTGCAATTTTGTGTGTGAAAATTTTATTTGTTTATAAGTGAATCAAATATTTAAAAATGATGAGAAATTGGAAGAAACTGGAAGAAATTGAGCAACCAAGTTGCTTAATGTGAACATAAAAGCAAGTTCAAAAGAAAATAAATAAAAATTAAAATTATACTTGCGCAATTATAGTTGCCTAATGCGAAAGGAGCCTTACTAAATTACATAATTTTTTATGTTATGTTTTTATGTTTGGTGAAATTCCGAATTTTATTTTTCAAATTTTGAAATATATTTACAATATCTCACTACTTTCTCTTTTTACCAGACTTTACCCGTACTTTTTTTGCGTGTAAAATGGGAAAACTGTAAGATCACTAAATCGGCTGTTTTTAAATTGTAAAAATATAAAAGGCTGAAAAGATTTTTTATTTTTGTAAACAATGAAATATACTTTGTCTGAGAATATAAATAGAGTTTTTGTAATTTGAATAATTTTAATAACTAATAAAACATATGCATTTCACTCTAGTGTTTGTTTGGACAAACTTTTTTTTTTTTTTTTATTATTATCCTTTATTAAAAACTTATTCATTTTATCAATATCATTAACAGAGTTATGAGAATTTACATATAGTATTACGACAATTAACATCTTATTAATAAAATAAAGAAACTACTAATATCACAGATTTAAGGAAAAGTTGTTCATAAAAAACCTCGCATCAACTTAGAAGTTATGAGATTTTAAAACAATCACTGAAATGTGTCTTTTAAACAAAAGACCCTCAGTGGTTGTTCAGCAAATTTCTTATTATTTCAAAATTTGACCTTCTGCATTTTTCATTAAATGACAGCGTCAGTTCCCTTGTCAATGAATTAAACATTTTGAAGTCAAAGTTTCTGTGTAGAAGATAAGTTGGATATCTAAAAGGTAGATTGTGTATTATTTTCAAATTTTTATTTTGAATGATTTGCAATTTTTTTGTATGCGTTTTAGCAGCCTTTTGGGACCAGATTTGACAACCATAGGTCATAATCGGTCGAATACACATTTTGTAAATAAGAACTTTGTTCTTTATATTAATATTAGATCTTCGGCCAATTAAGGGGTATAAGGCACGACTACACTTAATTGCCTTCTCGCAAATGTAATTAACATGCTGTTTGAATAAAAGTTTTCTGTCAAGGATTACTCCTAGATATTTAATTTCGTCCTTCAATGGGATAATTGTTCCCCTAGACGATAAATATCTAGTAGGAAAGCGTTTTCGCGATTTGTTGAATGGAAATATAATTGCTTGAGTTTTATCGTCATTGACTTTTATTTTCCATTTGTCATAGTATTTACGAATTAATTTAAGATTATTTTCCATTCTTCTAATAATCGCATTCGAGACTTTACCGCAACAAATAAAGGCGCTGTCATCCGCGTAAAAAGCTGCATCATGGTCTCTTCTTAAGGTGAATTCACCCATTTGTTCTGAACAAAATTTTTTCCGGAGAATAACATTTTTTACTGAGAGTTTTCTGCAGAACGATTCACCCATTTAAGAAAATTTTTCCGAAAAAACAAAGCTGCCATATAATATAAAAATGCAAACAGTTGTACAAAGTGGCAGCACCGCTAGCAAACTATGTAAATAAATACAAATGTAAATTATTTCATTTAAATATATGTGAAGAAAATGTCGGATAGAAGAAAACTAAAATTATTATTTTTAATTAAGTGCATAAAGTCAATTTGTTTGCAAAAGAAATTTATAAAAAAATCGAAAATAAAATGAGTCGCAGTGAGAAAAACCCTGTTTTAAATAATTATTTTTGTATGCACTATTGCTCATGTCATACAAACATTCTCTTCCTGTTTTTTTTAATTCTTCTATTAATTTTTGAGCAATATTTTCATTAAGTTTCATTTTAATTGTTAATTTTCGGCAAAAACAATTTTTGTATAATAAATGTACTGACACTGTGTGATGTGGCAACCAAATTCAATTTTCATGTAAATATTGAAAAATAGTGGCATCCCAATTCAGTTTCTTCTGAACAAGAATTAAAATTAAACCAATTCAAGAAAAATCTTTCTGAACAAAATAATCTTTCTCTCTCTCAAAAGTAAAACATCAAACTCAATATAAAAAAAATTTGTTCTGAACAAAAATTTTATGGGTGAATCCAGCTAAAGATTTTTCTTGAATTGGTTTAATTTTAATTCTTGTTCAGAAGAAACTGAATTGGGATGCCACTATTTTTCAATATTTACATGAAAATTGAATTTGGTTGCCACATCACACAGTGTCAGTACATTTATTATACAAAAATTGTTTTTGCCGAAAATTAACAATTAAAATGGAATTTAATGAAAATATTGCTCAAAAATTAATAGAAGAATTTAAAAACCAGGAAGAAAATGTTTGTATGACATGAGCAATAGTGCATACAAAAATAATTATTTAAAACAGGGTTTATGGAATGAAATAGAAGCAACTCTTTTTATTTTCGATTTTTTTTTATAAATTTCTTTTGCAAACAAATTGACTTTATGCACTTCAATTAAAAATAATAATTTTAGTTTTCTTCTATCCGACATTTTCTTCACATATATTTTAATGAAATAATTTACGTTTGTATTTATTTACATAGTTTGCTAGCGGTGCTTCCACTTTGTACAACTGTTTGCATTTTATATTATATGGCAGCTTTGTTTTTTCGGACAAATTTTCTTAAATGGGTGAATCGTTCTGCAGAAAACTCTCAGTAAAAAATGTTATTCTCCGGAAAAAATTTTGTTCAGAACAAATGGGTGAATTCACCTTTAGAGTAACATCAGATGTATATATCGAGTATAGTGTAGGGGATAATACTGATCCTTGCGGCAACCCCGCAGGTATTTGCCTTTCACTAGAAAATTTGTTATTGATAGATACAACAAACGTGCGTTTATCTAAAAAGCTTTTGATAAGTTTTTGAAGGTAAATTGGAAAATTTAACGTATTTAATTTATACACTAGTCCATCATGCCAGATTGAGTCAAAAGCTTTTTCGATATCAAGAAAAACGACTCCAGTGCTTTTTCGATTACTTTTATTACATTCAAGAAAGTTAACAACTCTCTTAAGTTGATGTACAGTGGAGTGCTCTTTTCGAAAACCAAATTGTTCTTTATTTATGATATTATTGCAATTTGAAAAATCTAAAATTCTGGAGTGAATAATTTTCTCGAACACCTTATCCAATAGGCTAAGAATACTTATTGGCCTATAGCTGGAGGGCAATTTAGGATCCTTTCCAGATTTGTGGATTGGAATTACCTTAGCCATTTTAAAAACGTGTGGGAAGTACCCATTGCTCAGGCAGAAGTTAAATAATTTACTTAAAATTTCAAAAAAGGAGTCGGGCATATTTTTAAGTATTATACTGTTAATCCCATCTAAGCCAGGAGCTTTATTATTTTTCAGCAAATGGACAAATGATTTGACTTCAGCCAAATTTGTAAGTTTAATACTTGTATTGTCGGTAAGAGTTTGATTAAGGTCATTAATGCATCTTGATACAACCGAGTCCATGGGTGATGGATTGTTAATAGTAATGGTATGTGAACTAGCAAATACGTCAGCTATTGCATTTGACTTTTCGACGTCAGAATTCAGAATTGATCCATCTACATGAAGTTTAGAATATGTAGGATTCTTGCCTTTTAAAGTTTTAGTTAATTTCCAAAACTTTTTGGAACCGGTAGGCAGATTTGAAATGAATTTCGACCAAGACTCATTCCTGTCTTTATTCAGGTGAAAGTGAATAAGCCTATTTAGCTGTTTCAGGACACAATATAAATGCATTCTATAATTTAAATCCCTACATCTTTGGAATTTACGTCTGTATTTGTTTCTCTGAGCAATTAGCATTTTGCTAATTTCTGAAATTTGCCGTTGCCAGGGGTTTCTATGACCAACTGGTATTCTACTAGTAGCTTCTTTTACAATATATATTAGTTTACTTAATGATACATCTAGATTACCTGTGTTTGTAACATTTTGATTTATATCTTGTAATAGTATTTCATTCTCCACCCAGTTTTTTATTGATAACCAATCGGCTCGATTATATAGGGGTACCAACAAAATGCTATTATGTACCTCTCCATAAATGACGCAAGATATACTTTATTATACTTATTTATACTTTATTATTTATTTAACATGTTCATAACGAAAATGTATTGCGAATATAAAAGAATATGAACATGTTGAATAAAGAATTGTCATTTGATAGGTAAAGTAAAAATGCAACAAAAATTTGAAAATTAATACTAAGATTCACTAATTCAAATTTCATTGAATTGTAACATAAATAGGAATTTTTAGTTACATAGTAGTATACCGATAAAGAGTGCTGATGATGAAATCGTAGCTGATTTCGAAAATGCATTCCACTCGGCTAATATCGGAAATAATTTTAGAAAGAATATTCCTAAAAATGGTTACAATTTAAATAAATTTGAATTATAAAATTAAATAAATGAATAAATGAACTTAAGCCAAAATAAAAATGATTCACATTAAAATTTTATATATAGTAAAAAGTTCGAATAAAATATAAATATAAAACTCAATAAAATTTCTTATGCCAAACCTAATAATGATTAAACTATTTTTACGTTATCATACAAAAACTTCTGTTTTTTTATAATAGAAAATTAAATTGATTTCGTATTACCATATATGCACGAATGAAAGCGACTTGAAAAAACAACGATATACTTATGTTAATATGTTCTTGTAATTTTTAGTGCAGCCGTAATATATACATATATACTCTGTTGTTTGATTGCGGACATAACAGAGTTATTTTAAATCTTTTTCATTAAAACTTAGTGCTAAGTCCCCTTTTACAATAGAGAAACTGAAAAGCAGACAGTCGAAATTCGGTAGCAACGGGTGGAAGTACATAGTACACATTTTTTTCTCTTTAACTTTTTTATATATTTTTTCAAATTTCATATTATTTTTTTATCTCATCATCTCTTTAGTAGTTCGTTATACGATCTAAACACCATACGACAGCGAAAAAAATTAGAAAAATAAATTTCTTAATTGTAAAAATTTTAGGAAGTTTTAAAAGAGAATGAAAAAAATATATATGCCTCTCATTTCTAGTTTGTAAAAAGCATTTAACGCCATCAGTCGAAATAGCCTGATGCGGTTCATCCGAATAAAATAATTCGGCGACGGCGGTAAGCCGGCTGGGGGCATATCAACCTGGACCTCTAAACAACAGCTGTACAATTTTGACGTTTTTTTTCGGGCTTGAAATGTGGTTTTTTGCGTTCCAGCAAATTTTGGTAAATTTATCGTTTTCTGAGAGAATTTTTTGCTTACTCTCATTTTACCGGACTTTACCCGGATTTACGTCTAACAAACCTAACATAGCGTACAAAGTTCTATTCCAGGCGAATTCATTATCAGGTGGTGTTGACAACGCAGCTGATCTACTTTTTTATTTGCAAAAATGATGATTGGATTGTCAAATATTATTTATGTTTACATAGATTACTCCTTCCCGCGCAAAAAAACACAAACAAAAACATGTAGTTTTCGAAAGTCGAAAGCAACAATAAAAAACCATGTTGTTTTTTTAATAATGTATTTGTTGTAGAATTACCACCACCTGATAAATAAATTCGCCTTGGTTCTATTATTACAAGACACATTTTGTTTGAAAAGCAACAACAACATTTTTAAACCATTGTAAAATTTTAGAACAATATGACATGATAAGACACCTTGTGAATCACCCATATGTTTAGAATAATGAATACTCAAAAAAATAGCCAATACCCGATTATAGATACATACTTGTTTGCTTAAACTCACCCTAGTAATGCTTTACCATCTGTTATACCATAGATGTTAATAAAGTAAGTTACGAAAACAAAACTGCAGAATATTTAAATAAAATTTAAACTAAATGGATTGGACTAGAGCGGAAATAACTAATTTAATTCATTTATATAAACAGTATGAATGTTTATGGAACTATTCCCATGAAGATTACAACAATTACGATACAAAGCATAACGCGTGGTTGGATGTAGCGGAAGCCACTGGCAAGGAATTGGACGATGTTAAGCGCAAAGTGAAAAACTTACGTTCTGCCTATGTGGCGGAGAGAAAGAAAACGGAGGCTTCTAAAGAAAACGGTGTCAATTATAGACCGAACCTATTCTATTATAAAGATTTTGCTTTTCTAGATACTGTTGTAATTTTAAGAAAATCAACATTGTCACCAACAGCTTCGCAAACGTTTTCCGCATCACGGCACAAAGATAACACAAACACCGCCAGTCCCAGTAAAATGGTAGTCAGCAAACAAAGTAAACATAAATTTGTTAAAGTAGATAGGAAATCTCTACGTGATTCCAAATTTAGTAATGCCATTGATGCTATTGTTGCATCTGTGAACCAAACATCGCAGACAAAAAATAGTGCAATCTTATCGGCTGAGAGTGAAGATGATAGTAATAATGTATTCAATTCGTTTGGCAAAACCACTGCGTTACAATTGCAGCAGCTTCCATTTGACAAAGCAACGGAAGCTATGTCTACTATTTTTCAACTGGTGGCGAATAAAACTATAGAGTCATTGAAAAAATCAAAAAGGGAAAAAACTAAGCGGACGAATGGAGTAATATCTTTTGAAACTATGAGCCCGTAGAACTTAAAAATCTTAGTTACATATAAAATATTTTAACGTTTTCATTTAAATCTTATTACAAATTGTCATTTGAATTACACATGTATGTATGTATGTGCTTATGATTTTCTAGTTTATATTTACTATGTATGTTTTTTTCGGACATATACAAAGATATATGTATGTCAAGCGTAAAGAAACAAATTCTTTTAACTAAAAACAATCTAAAAAATAGTTTATTTGTATCCTGTAAAAAATATATATCTGGAAGTTTGATAAATATTGTAAAATAAATTTATAAATTGAAAAGTGTTTTAAGAACAAATAAATGTTAGATTTCAAAGCGTCAATTGTAGCTGGCATTATCCTGAACACCGCAGGCTTTACATATACCCAAAGAAAATAGTCAAAAGGTGTAATATCGAACGATTCACCAGATATATGTATTTCGTACCTCTCGTTAGATATTTTACGAATTGAAATTGTTAGTTTTTATAACACTGAATTTCTTACAGAAGTGAAAAAATTAAAATACTTTATGTGACCACTGCTCCAATGGAGTCTTATTTTCACATGATTCGTAGGAAGCCAACGGATGTTTGTGATTTTTGTAACATGTCAATAGTTGGACAACATTCCACTTAAACACCAACTATTTCGAAAATACAGAAACCTTTTTAATTTACTGAATTTGCACGATATTGGTATGAATGTATATACTGTTCATTAAGCAAGCTAATTAATGTACGATTTTTAATTAATCAAAAATGCAATCTTTAATCACACATAGCGTCTTAATTTAAAGATAGAAGGAATTTTTCAATGTGCAATGTGAATTAAGGACACATTTTTTTGAGAAACATACATACATATGTATGTAAGTACATAAGTGAAACTCGGAACGTACAGGGAGACAAAATTTATTGGATAACCTTTTTACACAATACACATATCGATGCCTGATTTCCTCAACCTCGTATCTTAAAAAATACAATTTTGACTTTTTCATATCAAACGATTGTTTTATGCTTTAACTAAAAAAGATTAGTATATTATTACTACTAATATACATATGTACATAAATACAATCAATTCCTTAATAATTGCATTTAAACTTTTAACCAAACACCGAAGTATAAAAAGATGAACCGTTTTTTTTTTGTCTACTGAAAAATTTTATTTTTTAAGATACGAGGTTGAGGATGTAAGGCATCGATATATTTAATGTTATTTAACAATATATATTTAATATATCCCTATTTGGAATAATTATTTAACATTACATATAAAATACATATGTGTATAATTATATATTTATATTTTATTCGAACTTTTTTCTATATATTAAATTTTAATGTGAACCATTTTTTATTTTGGCTTAAGTTCATTTGTTTCTTTATTTTTAATTTTATAATTCAAATTAAATTAAATTGTAACCATTTTAGGAATATTCTTTCTAAAAATTATTTCCGATATTAGCCGAGTGGAATGCATTTTCGAAATCAGCTACGATTTCATCATCAGCACTCTTTATCGGTATACTACTATGTAACTTAAAATTCCTATTTATGTTACAATTGAATGAAATTTGAATTAGTGAATCTTAGTATTAATTTTCATATTTTGTTGAATATTTAATTTCACCTATCAAATGACAATTCATAATTCAACATGTTCATATTCTTCTATATTCGTAATACATTTTCGTTATGCTTTCAATATCCATCCTTTGGCTGGAATTATTGAAAACAAGGTTGTATTTTACATTTTCATTTATATAAGTCCATCTAGGTGATAGACACTGAACAATGAATTCTTGAATGTCATTAACACCGTGCCATGTGTGTTATAATTATATATTTATATTTTATTCGAACTTTTTTCTATATATTAAATTTTAATGTGAACCATTTTTTATTTTGGCTTAAGTTCATTTGTTTCTTTATTTTTAATTTTATAATTCAAATTAAATTAAATTGTAACCATTTTAGGAATATTCTTTCTAAAAATTATTTCCGATATTAGCCGAGTGGAATGCATTTTCGAAATCAGCTACGATTTCATCATCAGCACTCTTTATCGGTATACTACTATGTAACTTAAAATTCCTATTTATGTTACAATTGAATGAAATTTGAATTAGTGAATCTTAGTATTAATTTTCATATTTTGTTGAATATTTAATTTCACCTATCAAATGACAATTCATAATTCAACATGTTCATATTCTTCTATATTCGTAATACATTTTCGTTATGAAACAAATGAACTTAAGCCAAAATAAAAAATGGTTCACATTAAAATTTAACATATGTGTATATTTAATAAATAATAATCC
Source organism: Phyto melanocephala (assembly GCA_941918925.1). NCBI lineage: Eukaryota > Metazoa > Arthropoda > Insecta > Diptera > Rhinophoridae > Phyto > Phyto melanocephala. The sequence continues at coordinate 28,636,657 of OW799233.1, forward strand.
TATTATAATAATATAATAAATGTGAATGTTTGTGTGTTTGGATATTTGTTACTCAATCACGTAAAAACGACTGAACGGAACTAAATGAAATTCGGCACATAGATAGATAACAACCTAGATTAACACATAGGCTACTTTTTATCGCGATAATAACGCGAAGTCGTTGGCAAGCTCATCATAACACATCCTAAACGGATTGTTTGTGTTGTAAATATTTTTGTTGTTAATACTAAGTCTAGAAGTAACCACAAAAATTAAACAACAGAACGGCACGTCACAGAACCACAACAGAAAGTAAAGACTAATGAACCCTTAAGGCATCGATATGTGACAGAGAAAGGGACCTAAGGGTAAAAAAAAACAATTTTTGCTCGACAAACTGTAAATCAGCGTTTTTGTTTGTATGTATCAGTATGTATGAAATTCTATAAATTAATAATTGAATATTATAACGGACCTCATTTTTTTTGATGCATTTATATGCATTTTATTTGCATTATTGCTTCTGTCTTGCTTGTTTTATTTAACTTCCCAGCAAATAAATCTGTGACAAAAAAGTGAATTTGCAGAGGATTAACTGGTGACGAACTGATTAAATTTAAATGAAAACACTAATGATTTTATCATAAGCATGTCATTTATGACAACTTGCTTTGCATTTAGGGAGTAATTTGTAATTATTGCCTCTACACAATTTATTTAGAAGTCTTTAAAATTCAATTCACTTTGCACTACTTCCAATTTTTTTGCTGGGTTGTTGAACATTATCTTTTATTCAGCGCCATCTACCTTCATCAGTTATTTTTAATCTTTTTAACATAAAACAAGGTTTTATTACATATATTCTAGTTTTAAGTGAAGTTTAAGGTGAACTCGTCGCTAAAACAACTACAAAGTGAAAAAACTCAAACGTGTATTTTGTTAGTGTAAAACAAAACGATATGTCAAAAATACACAAAAATTTGACAAGTGGTCGCTAGAAGTAGTCAACAGCTGATGATCAGCTGATCTAATAAGTTCACCTTATTGAATTCGCCTTGCTTAAAACCAAATCAAAAATGGTTTTAACATAATTATTTTATATTATTCAGGTGGCGGTGCAAGCCCAGCTGATTATATTTTTGAGCCAATGTTTGTCAGTGCCAAGAATTGTCATAAGAAAAAAGAGAGCCATGGGTAAAAAGGTACATTTATTTATCAGGTAGTCTTGTTTCGTCAGCTGATTTTGTTTATCACTTCAGTTGTCAAATTCTATAGATAAAAAACAATTTTCTCTCCTCTGTCATTTATTTCCAATGTCAAACTTCATATATAAAAAATATAAGCAAAAAAATTCTCTGCTTGCTGCAATTACCTGATGAATTAATATGCCTTGGGGTAAAACCAGAGTACACTTATACAAGGTGGCGTTGCCAGCCCAGCTGACTATTTTTTTGTGTTCTGGAGTATGTCAAACTACATATTTAAAAAAATGATTTCAACTCCGGAAATTGTTCTCCGATACGCTATCACCTTATAGCCTTTTTACACTTACTCACATCTTAGCGGAATGCGTGGAAGATGTTGAAAATGAAAAAAACTTGTTTACATTTGCAACATCTTTCATCCTTCATCTTTCATCTGTCATAATATTTATTGTAAATGTTTGCGCAAATAAAAATGTAAAAAATGAATTTAAAAATTCTGTATTACTTGTATTAATTATTGCCCTTGGAGAGCAATTATTATTACAATATGCAGATTTTGTTAGAGAATGAAGATATTAAGATATTTTATTTTATACGACATATTTCAAGTCCACTCATTGTATCATGATGTATTTAAACAGGTGGCATCGTTACGCCAGCTGACTGTTTTTTGCTCTACCGTTGCTTGTCCAATCTTATGTCAAAGTTTTATTTATGTTTACAAAAAGATTTTGGTTGTTAAGATTAAAATTAATAAAGTTTATAACTATTTTAAATAAAAAAACAAAAAATTTACGCCAGACGTGTGTGTGAGTGTTTTTAAACGTAATTTTTTATATATTGTTTTAAAAATTTATAATATAAAAAAGCCAACAAGGCCATAAAGGAAAAATGCGATACTGCATTTTATGCCACAAGCAGTACCTGGTAATGGTACATTTTTTAATGCTCCTCGGGACCCAAGCAAAAGAGCGGAATGGGAACAGTTGTGTCAGAAGAAGTTTTATTCAAGCACCTGTGATCACTTCTCCAAGGCTGATATTGTGACATCGGGAAGTCGGTATTTGTTATTGCCCAAAGCTATGCCTATATTGCCTATGCAAGAGGAAACTTCATTAGGCAGTATTGGTATTTTACAAAACGATGCCTTAAAATATATAGCAGGCTATATAATTCGAAAGCTTAAGCTAGTAGAATACGACTATCATGAAGATTCCCACACGTACGTTGACCACATATCTAAAGGGTTCTTAAAAAAGCCGGCAAAACAATTTGTGGTAAAAATTAAAGACCTCTAAGCCATATTTTATAAAGTGAATGGATTTAGAATATCACATTGTCCAAATATTTACAAGAACTTAATGGAGAAAAGTTTATTTATTGATCTGCCCCCAAATATTAAGAAGTTCTTTTTTAAATGCCGAATTTATTTTCGTGTAAAAATTTTAAATAAGCGTCTGAAACGGCAAAAGTCTAAACAACGCATTTTGGAAATAAGAAGCTGCTAAAAATTAATTTATAAAATGGTTAGTATAAAAAATTTGTTGGTTTTGTTAAAAAGTTTTAAATTTATTAAATTTTTTGTTCTTATAGAAAGTATTTTACACTGTTCAACAACAACGAGAGAGATGGTTAAATTAATACGTTTATAAACAAAAGTGCCATATTCGGGCTGATGAGCAACCTAATGGGTACCATGTACTGCACTTCATTATAATAAGTGCGTATAACCAATGTTTCACGAATTGATAAAGTTGTTTTACATCCAAGCAAAAAAATTGCTAATTGCATTTTAATGGCTTTTAAATTATTTCTGTAAAAGCAATAATTATAAATTACTCCCTAGATGCGAAGTAATTTGTCATAAATGATGTGCTTAAAAATGAATGCAACATCATGCAAAATATCTTGTACAATTCATGTAAACAAACAAAATCAACTCTTGAAACATTGGATGCTTTTCACCATATATGAATGAGTTCTGTGTACTTGTTAAAATAGAGTACAGTTCATTTAAATATTCATGTACACACATGATCTCCAATGACACGCTAATGTTAAAGTCATTAGTGTTTTCACCTAAATTTAATCACTTCGTCACTAGTAGATTTTGTTTGCTGGGTACGTAATGATTAAGTTTAAAGATAAGATGTAGTTTATTACAAAAAAATTGGGATACGTCCTTTTTATATAAAGTCATTGATATTTTATTTTCAATAAAAGTAATATAAAAATCCCTAAAGGCCAATGAAGCTATATTACAAAGAAATATTCTTGAATAAAACTAAACTAAATGCAAAAGCATATAATAACAAAAAAATTTTGTTTTTTTTATAATTTTAAAAATTGGCTCCCTAGCCGAAAGAAAGATACAAGTATCCTTTAAGTAGTACTCAATCAACAAAAATATCCGGTGTGACAGACATTTTACCAAGAGTTGTTTAACAGTATAAACAAGTTTGTGACATGCTAATAGCAAAAAGACACTGTAATAGAAAAAATATTTTATTATAGCGTTGTAAAGAAATAAATATGTTGCAAAAGTAAACAAAATTTAATTATACTCACACTCGAATACGTTGCTGATTAGCTTGTTAAAATCATTGAATTAACCATTTCATCCCAGCAAACTCTGAACTGAACTCTGTTGCTTTTGCTGACCAACTTGCCCCTTGCGTATACGGGAACATAAGCGTGCACTAACCACATCCAACATTTTTATACATAACGCGAGTTGCCGCGTATCTATTTTTACATAAAATAGAAAAATTAATTCATTACTTAATATTATTTTACTAAAAGTTTATTACTTACATTTCTTTTTAACTCGCATGTAGGTCGTCACTTTGATTTTTGTTTACAAATAACTTTTGACATACTCGAGCTCATTACACAAACAAAAATTAGTTTTTTGTTGTAATGTTGTATTTGTTGCAGTAGTACTGCCACCTGTTCATTTCATCATGCATTGTATGTATTTTTTTTTTTGTTTTTGGCATTTATAATTTTTTTCTAGTGATGCCATGTAAATTTTTGCAACAATATCTGTTTTTTCTAGTGAAGACACTAAAATAATCGAAAGATGTTGAGTGGAACAAAATGATTTAGGAACATCTTTAAAAGATGTTGAGATATGTTGACACACAAACACGTACAATTCATATGGGAAGATGTTAACATCTTGTTGATTTGATGAAAGATGAAAGATGTGAGCAAGTGTAAAAAGGCTATTATGTAATTACACCATGGGTAAAACTAGGTTTAATGATTGGGTTTAACTAGTTTGTGGTTTTAACGTTAAAACTGAATATATTATTCAAAACTTAACTGCCATATTCTTAAAAAACATTTTAGGTTTATTAAAGCCTTTTTTGGCAGTTGTTTTACATAAATTTGCCAAAAAAGCCAATTATGGCCTAGAGGCTTGGTTGCCAAAATTTAAATAAATAAATAAAACTATATACATAAAAAATATGATATTTTTAGTTATTATTTTTTATGAAGTTTGACATTCATATGAGAACACGAATTTAATCTGTTTTGCCGCTACGTGAACCTTGTTTAGTGTCTCCTGAATTAAGCAAATAAAACTCTTGTCCAAGGAAACACTTTTTAATTAATAGTCTGTGATATAGTTATACAGTCTGTGTTTCAGACATATTATGTTTTGTTCGTATAATCAATTAAAAAGAAAAACTCCGGAACAAGGTGTTGATCGTCAAGAATTTATTAAACATTTAGTGGAGGAATATTACATCAGCACTGATGTAGGTAAGTGAAAAATGTTAACGATAGGCAAATATTTGACGAGTAGAAGTTAACACTAAAATGTATTAAGTTGATGAAATGGGCTTTACATGATGATTCTTCATTGTTTGCTTGCAGGACAGGATAAGGCAAAAACGTAATAGAAACTGTATTATCGTAATGTAATTTCTTTGCTTGTAAAACTGTTATTTTTAATACTATTACAATACATTTTGTGTTGAGGTGTATTTGTGTGAAATGAATTGGAATCACTGAAAAACTAAATTTCATGAAAGTACGAGTAGGGATTTTCTACTAATAAAATTATAAAGTAAATAAACTTTTGAGGGCATCTATACGCCGTCTAAGCGTCAAAGCGCAAAAACTAGTAAATTTTAATAAAAATTGGTTCGGATACCTGGGTTAACACAACATGCTTTTTATCGCAAACTAATACTTTATTTTGAAGAAAAAATAAAAAATTATTTGTTATCCAAATAAATTTTTGCAAATTGAAAAAAAAGTGGATATTGGTGTAACTATTTGCCTAATATATAATTATTCTTCTACAAAATTCAAAAGGTACTACGGCATTCGATATCGATCAAAATATTTAATTAATTTTAATTTTATTTTTTGTGTGTAGATACACATATTTTTATTATCAATTAAAAAAATCAAGAAATTTAGACGATATATTTTTTCCTTTTCTTATTTTTTTAATGTAATATATACATATTATTTATTGTCTATATAGAAATATTTTTATACCCTTCACCTGTGGTGCACAAGGGTATATATAGCTTTGTCATTTCGTTTGTAATTTCTACAATTTTCATTTCCGACCCCATAAAGTATATATTTTCTGAAAGCTTATGAATAGAGGAGTCGATTAAGCCCTGACCGTATGCCCGTCTGTTGGTTGAAATCAACTTTTAGAAGCAACTATATGTTCCTCAGATCTGTATATGGTATCAATCTCTTGGAAATATCCGGGAATGAATCGCTATTGAAATTCAGCACAATCGCCCCATAACTTTCTGAGATATGAGAAAAAAAACCACGACCACCTCGTTTTTTTTCACAATTACAACATGCATATATACTGGTTAGAGTAAACGTGGCATCGAATCCCAGCTGAGCCAAAAATACATTTTTTTTATGTTATATATAATTTATATTTTTTTTTAATTTTAAAAAATTTTTTTTTATATAAAAAAAATTTTTTTTTTTAAATTTTTTTTATTGTTTTAAATACATTTTTTTTAAACAATTTATAATTCTGCAATGGGTTGTTTTGTATATGTATGTACGTATTTCATGTGAGATGAATGGTGATACAAACAATTGTTATTGCATGACTACACGTTGTGAAGGGTATATAAGATTCGGCACGGCCGAATATAACACTTTTACTTGTTTTTTATAATAAGAGTTTTTATTAACCATATATGGCCTTATAGGCTCGGTTATGTAAATGAAGAATTAATAAATAAATATCAATTCAAATTTTGTTCGATATCGAGTGTTGTAATGTCAAAAGATTGTAACGTTCCCATGACAATTCCGTTCCGGAACGACCGAAAGAATTACAAAAAAAAAAAGAAAACGAATAGAAAGCTAGGTTCTTAGAATTTTTTCGCAATAACCTAATCAACTTAAGTAAACTTTTTTAAATAGGAAATGAAAATTGATGTACAACCTCAACTTTCATTAAGGTTGTCTTTACAAATTTTAATTTGTGAAATGTTTTCCTTGAATTTTATTTGCAGAAGCTCAAGAACAAGTTACAGCCAATTTAGCTAATTTTGCCTACGATCCTATTAACTGGAATTATCTCAAAACAGCCAACGTTTTAAAATTACTTTTTGAGCTACTAGAGTCACCGAATGAAAAATTGCAATTACATGGTTCTGCCGGATTGTCCAATATTTGTTTAGGTAATATACTCAAATAAAATACTAAAACTGATTTCTGTATTTTCATTAGACCGTACCAAAAAAATTCCTTACACTTTCAAATGTTAAAATTTTTTTCAGGTCAATTTATTTTTTGACCAACTTGTCAGGTATTAAAGTGTAATATATTAACGTTTTTGGTCTCAAGATGATTCATTTAGCTTTTAGGACCATAAGTGGCTCTATTGTACATATTGATAGCTTAATTTAATTTAAAAAAAAACTGAATACAAATTTGAATGAAATATGCTGTTTTTTATGTAGCATAAATCCGTTGTTTTCGACCAAAACTTACTAAATTTTTAGAGGTGATAAGCTTGTAAGAAAATTAACAGAAATCTTTAAAAACTCTGTTTCGAAAAAAATTTAAATACACTTTTTTATATTAAGCTATCAATATGTAGTGTTAATATTTAACCTACTTTAATTTTTAAAACATTTCAGATCAACAAGCATATAATGTAATAGTTAGACCTCAAAATATTGATAAAATTAATAATTTACTTTTAAGAACTAAAACATTTGATACTATTCTAAATAGCTTAGCCCTGCTATATCAATTGTTACAACATAAAAAATCAAATAAACACCATATTTTGAGTGCAACAATTCTGAAACAAATAAAATATTTTAAAACTGTCTATGAAAGCGACCAACGCATTGTAAATATATGTAGTTTGCTGCTAGACGAGTTTGGTACACGCTATGAGCTTGTTGAAGGTAATGCCAAGATGTAGCCAAGTGTTAAGACATCTGAGTAAACAACAGAACACAGAAAAGACTGATTTTCAAAATATGGAATTGAAAGTAGTCAAAAGATTTACTCAAAAAGATTTGGATGAATTTTCTCTTTTGACTGGGGACTTCAACTACATACATACAGAAGCTTTACCCCCACAGAAGCGAAAAGTTCATGGAGCCTTCCTAAATGCGATTGTTGCTGGTATAATAGGTACACATTTTCCTGGTGCTGGGAGTATAGTATTGGAGCAACAATTATCATTTCCAAAACCATGCCGCATAGAGCTGGATTGTGAATTCCTTTTGAGTTTAGAACAGCAACGTAAAATATCTTATATTTCTTATGAATGTAAACAAAATGGTGAAGTAGTATTTAAAGGAAAAGCTAAATTACTTATAGTTAAAAATAAAAGTTAAAATAAATGTTTATTAAAGTTTGTTTTATTTTTTGGAACGTTTGCCTTCGCCTTTTTTTGGTGGAGCTTTACCTCTCAATTTTCGCAAACGTTTCATTTCCTCTTTGAAATCCTGATGTTCATCACGGAATAAGCCGTATCGTCTCAGATTCATCATTAGCAAATGGGTTTCCACATGACGGGGGTACCAATTTACTACATAGTCACGTTTTTGCACAGGTTCCTCACTAAACATACGTACAACCTAGAAGTATTTATATAAATGTTAAGAAAGTCATTGTGGCGTTTGAAAGATTTTTACCTTCATGGATTTTTCATTCGTGTTGCGAGCTACTTCACCAAATATCCGATTTGATAAATAGTTTATACGACTAGCATATTGGGTTCCCAATTTAATTAAATTTGTGTATTTATAGGCCGACATTTGTTTTTATCACAAACTATATTCTGTGGTTTTTATATTGCGGCACAAACTCAGTTTCTTACCTTTTTTCAACATTGGGTTATGTCACTGAAAATCAAGGCACATTCATACAGGTATATGCAACGACAAATTCGCTGTGATGTTTTCTGTCAAATACCACTTATAATCAATATAACCATGGTACAATTTGGGTACAATCATCAGGTAACCTCAGTTTTGCAACAACAAAATTCTACATGCATTTTGTTGTTGGAAACAACGACACAAATGTCAAAAAGCAAATGTGTTTTTTTTTTTGGCGGTAGAATATTTATGTACACAATATATACAATATATTTATAAACAAAATTTGACATCTTAGTTAAACCATAAGGTAGAGAAAAAAAAATTAGCTGTTTTAGTGAGGCTACCTGATGATTGTTCCATGACTATAACATTTTTTGCATGGAGTTTGACAATAACTGGGCAGTGAAACAAGTTGACGGCGTGTCGCCGCCGTTTTTTCCTTTTGATGTCCACGCCAAGAAAACCGCTGTTTTTATCCGCTTCAGTCATCTCAAAAAAAATTAGTGGAAAGTATAATTAATGTGTGTTAGTGCAGAAGTGTGAGTGTTTTGCGAATTTCATGAAATTACTTTCATGTGTAAATGCTGGGTAAAGTATATATTTTCTTAGAGCTTATGAATAGAGGAGTCGATTAAATCCTGACCGTCTGCCCGTGTGTTGGTTGAAATCAACTTTAAGAAGCAACTATATGTTTCTCAGATCTGAGTATAGTATCAATCTTTTAGAAATATCCAGAATGAATCGCTATTGAAATTCAGCACAATCGCCCCATAACTTTCTGAGATATGAGGAAAAAACCACGACCACCTCGTTTTTTTCACAATTACAAAAACAACATACTGTAAGGGATACAATTTATTTAAATTGTTATGTAGGTTTTGAATACTTTGTATATTGAATTAAAAATGTGTGAATATTGTTTTGAAAATATTGTATAGAAAAATTTTATTTTTTCTTTTCAATTTTTGGTAAAACATATACATATGTACATATTGAAATTTAAACGAATAATTTAAGGAAAATAAGAAAAAGAGAAAAAAAAAAACAAACACGAAATAAAACTGGATTTGTCTTTTAATTTGTTGTTTAAATCAATAATAGAAATAATTTTAAATAAGTGCGCAATTTGGTGGAAGAAGAGAAAACTATTTCTATTATTAAATGGTTATTGGATGGTAAGACGTGTTTTTTTTTGTTGGTTTAAATAGGTAGAATAATGAAATTATTATTTTTTTTATGTATGCAGGATACCTCTCTTATCCACACCAATTACATCGGCAAATTTTATTTAGCATTGGATTTTGTTTTTTTTTATACCCGCCACCATAAAAATGGTGGGGGTATATTCATTTTGTCATTCCGTTTGTAACACATCGATATATCCATTTTAGACCCCATAAAGTATATATATTCTGAATCGGGGTTTGATTTGATGACTATCTAGCTATGTCCGTCCGTCTGTCCGTCTGTTGAAAGCACGATAGAGGTCGCACTGAAAAAGCTAAAGGGCTCAAATTTCGCCAGAATCTTTCTTATAGACAAGGTTTGTTTGGTATTGAAAATGGGCTAAATCGGAAAATTAGGAAGAGAGTTATAGCTCGTAAAGCAAGAATAGGTCGAAAAAACCGTGTCCTGCTAACATCGAATAAAATGGAATTGTGTCCAAACGGATAAACATAGAGTCATGAAACTTCGAATATATATTTCTCGAGTCAAAAGATTATTTATCCCCAAAAATTGCTTAAATCTATGCATTAGAAAAGGAGTTATAGGTCAAAATGTACGAAAATTTATACCGCTCAGTGTATATTTGAAATTTAAAACGTAATAAAACTGACAAAACTATATGTACGGTTCTGAAATTTTGCAAACATGGCTTTTTGGTCAAAGTCTTTGTTATAACGGAAAATAAATGTGTCACGCCCACTTTTTTTTAAATTTTTATAAAAATATATAAGTCATATATTAGCATTTATTCATTGCAGACGGCATCATCTGTTAAAGGCGCCACTACATTTTGCAAACAATGAGGATGATTGATGTCTTTGCTAAATATCACGTAGAACACTAGATGACTCTAATAACATTTTTGCTAACAAACTCTTTTATATTTTAGACAAACTACAAAGAAATTTTAAAGGGGTTTGTGAAAACGAAAATGACCGAGGTTGTTTCCAAAAATTAACTAGATTAATGATTTGTGCCCAACTTTACATATAGGTGTACCCACAGTCTTAAGGGGTTTATGATTTAAAAATATTTAAAAATAAATGTGCCACAGGGTGATTCAAAATAGACATTCTCAGCATTTTGCTAAAATGGGAAATTTATTAGTAAGATTTTGATTTTTAAACTTCTATAACATTTTGCTTTTAAAAGATTTTCAAACGAAATAGGTTTTGTATAATTTTAAAATTTGTTAGCCTTTAGTACATGAAAATAAATTGATTATAATGTTTAGAAATAAATTTCAAAGTCAATATTTTCGTAAATTCCCATTTTTAATAGAGCATAACTTCTAGAGAACATAAGATAACAAAAAGAAATTAGCACCATTTAGTAGATAAAACTCTTTTCTATACCCCATTGTATACCCGAAACGATCCGACCGTGAGCACCAATTTTTGTGACACAAGGTCAAAATTTTTTTGCAAAATATTAGTAAAAGAGCTAAACAAAAAATTTTTGTAATGTGTTTTTTTTAAGTGTTTTAGTTTTTATACCCCCCACCAAAAAAATGCTATGTATATATATATTCTGAATCGGGGTTTTATTTGATGACGATCTAGCTATGTCCGTCCGTCTGCCCGTCTGTTGAAAGCACGATAGAGGTCCCACCAAAAAAGCTAGAGGGCTCAAATTTTGCCAAAATATGTCTTATATATAAGGTTTGTTTGGAATTGAAAATGGACTAAATCGGAATATTAAAAAGAAAGTTATAGCTCGTAATGCAAGATTAGGTCGAAAAAAACCGTGTCCTTCCAACATCGAATAAAATAGAGTTGTGTTCACCAGCATCAACGTAGAGTCATGAAACTTTAAATATATACTTCCTGAGCAAAAACAATATTTCTTCTTAAAAATTGTTTAAATGTATGCATTAGGAAGGAAGTTGTAGATCAAAATGTACGAACATTCATACCGCGCAGTGTATTTTTCAGTATATTCAAAATTTTAAATCTAATAAAACCGCCAAAATTAGAGGTATGATGATAAAATTTGCTACGTATATCCCCCTAGGCAATGTCATTACTGTGCCAAAAAAATAAGGTGCTACGCCCACTTTTACGCCCACCTCCCATATAACGTTTTAACTAAAATTCATATAATTTCTCTATCAACAAAGATTTTGGAATAATAAAGGGCTATATTGAAATATCTAAATTGTACTAATTAGCAAAAACAACTTTGACATGCCTACTATAACGCCCACTTTTCACGTTATCTACCGTTAATGAAATTTAAAAGTTCATAAAACCAACAAAATTAGAGGTATGATGATCAAATTTGCTTCGTATATCCTTCTAATCAATGTAGTCGTTGTGCCAAAAAGTTTAGGTAACACGCTCACTTTAACGCCCCCCTCCCATAACGGTTTATCTTAAATTCATGTAATTTCTCTATTGACAAAGTTTTTAGGAAAATAAAGGATTATATTGAAATATCTAAGTTGTATTTATTAGCAGAAACTTTATTGACACGATTACTTGAACGCCCACTTTCATTGAAAGACTATATTTACAAAAGCATTTTAGTAGGATATCGAAGTTATAGAGGGTGGTTAAATTTGAAGGACCGATGTTGAATTTAAATAAAACACAAATTATTTAGGATATTATTATTATTTCTTTTTATAATGATAATATTTGTATGGTTCAATTATGTATTTAACAAAATATCTGCCAAATGGCCCCCCACCCATCCTTGGCGACACTCCTCTATCTGATGGTCCAAATTTTCAATGACAATGTTGATGCTCAATTGTTAGGCATGATGATGAGGCGAGGTTGACTGCTATTTTGCCACACTATCGCAAAAACCAGCAGTAGTTCCCATTCAGCGAACTAAGAAGGCATTCACAGATTTTCTAACATTTTATACAGACCTGTTTTGCAGAAATGTAAATATTTTTTACAATTCTCCCGATTGTGGACGAACTTGAACGATTATGTTGGCCAAAATAATCACGAAGTGCTCAAAATGCATTTTGATTTGAACGCCCATTTTTATAAAAAACCTGAATAACTTTAAAGCGTTGCTCATTTGCATATCTTTCCACGGATCAAATTGAGTAAGTTTGAGATTGAGAAATGTCAAGTGAAATGCAGAAAACAAATTTAAAGACTAGGTGTAGTTCACCTTCAACATGGGCCCTAAAAAATTTAACCACCCTCTACAAAGAAAGTGATACATATTTTATTATAAAGATATTATTCAATAGCGATTAACAAAATAATAATTATTGTGCTTTAAATGTACACAAAATTGGTGGTGGGTATAAAAGATTCGGCACAGCCGAATATAGTGCTCTTACTTGTTTTTTATTTATTTATTATCTTGTTAATTTTTATTATTTTTTTATTTTTGCTAGTTATTATTAAAGTTTAGCTACCTTTTTAAATTTTATAAAACGATTCTTAGACTATCTCTTAGTGAGACAAGAACACCACCCCAAACCCTGAGCACGGTCGGAAGAATAGGTAGCGATAATCTCAAATCCAGTTTGGATCGTTACAATACATACATATATACTGGCAAGAGTAAACGTGGCATTGAATCAGCTGAATACAGCTGAGCCAAAAAGAAACATTTTTTTAATATTTTTTTATTTTATATATTATTTTTTTTTTAATTTTAAATTTTTTTTTTTAATTTTTTCAATATAGTCCTTTATTATTCCAAAATCTTTATTAATAGAGAAATTATATGAATTTTAGGTAAAACGTTATATGGGAGGTGGGCGTAAAAGTGGGCGTGGCATCTTAATTTTCTGGCACAGTAACGACATTGACTAGAAGGATATACGTAGCGAATTTTATCATCATACCTCTAATAGCAGAGAGGAGAGATATTGTTTTGACCCGAGAAATATATATTTGAAGTTTTATGACTACGTTAATCCGTTTGGACACAATTCCATTTTATTCGATTTACGAAGGACACGGTTTTTTCGACCTACTCTTGTATTACGATTTATAATCACTTCCTAATATTCCGATTTAGCTCATTTTCAATACCAAACAAACCTTGTCTATAAGAAAGATTCTGACAAAATTTTCGCTTTTTCGGTGCGATCTCTATCGTGCTTTCAACAGACGGACGGACATAGCTAGATCGTCATCAAATCAAACCCTGATTCAGAATATATATACTTTATGGGGTCTAAAATGGATATTTCGATGTGTTACAAACGGAATGACAAAATGAATATACCCCCACCATTTTTTTGGTGGCGGGTATAAAATTTTTTTTTGCATCAGCTGGGATTCGATGCCACGTTTACTTTAACCAGGATAGACGGTCAGGGCTTAATCGACTCCTCTATTCATAAGCTTTCAGATAATATATACTTTATTTATATATTCTAAATCGGGGTTTGATTTTATGACGATCCAGCTATGTCCGTCCGTCTGTTGAAAGCACGATAGAGGTCGCACCGAAAAAGCTTGGGGGCTCAAATTTTGCCAGAATCATTCTTATACACAAGGTTTGTTTGATATTGAAAATGGGCTAAATCGGAATATTAGGAAGAGAGTTATATCTCGTAATGCAAGAGAAGGTCGAAAAAACCGTGTCCTTCCAACATCTACAAAATTAGATGTACGATTCTGAAATTTTGCAGGAATTGCTTTTTGGTCAAACGCCTTGTTGTAACAGAAAATAAATGTGACACGCCCACCTTGATTTGATTTTGTATCTAGAGAATATTTTTGTCAATAAAAAATATTATTACTGAATTTATATTTTAAATTCAAGTTTCTTAATTAATTTATACAGTTTTGAAGTGTTTCTTTAACATTTTAAACTATTTTATGCGTTTTCATAAAAAGTTTTTTTATTAATTAAAAACAAATTTACTTATTATTTGTTTTGCTGCGGGATCCCGGAAAATTAAAAAATAAATCTCGCACTCCCGGGAAACAAAAAATTGCGAAAAAAAACACTAGCTATAAAAGTACGGAGAATTGGTGGTGGATATAAAAGAATCAGCACGAATATAGTGCTCTTACTTGTTTAAAGTTGTAATATTTTGAAAACAAATTTTTATCAATATTAGTTCTATTAAAACTAGATATCGCAAGCTTATTTGTTTGAGACATACATATGCCAAAAAGTGGGAACTGAGAAAAGTGACAAGGTTTCTCAAAATATACGTTTTCAATTTTTATTTTGTTTTTATCATTAACTTCCGACATACATATACATAATTTTAACAATATTTTAAAAAATCTTTTGACCTTTTTGTTGAATTTTCGAGGATTATACAGTTTGGGATTTTTTTAGAAACGGAATTCTGAATTAAAGGTTATGTTGAAAATATATACACCAAACCTAATTCGTTTTTTTAATGGTCTAACGATATATATGTATATGCACACACCATTTTTGTTAAAAAAATTATACATAAAATTAATTATTCAATTTGATTCCATACTATGTAGTAGTAAGGATTTTTCAGTTAAAAAGTTGTTAATTTTGCTAGTGTAAAAAATGGTTGTCCAAAACATTTAGTTTGAGTGTTAAAACTAAATTTTATTACAAAATTTACGACATAAATAAATCCAGTAGTTAGGGTCATAAGCTAGACATGTTGAGTTGAATTGCTGAAAAATTAAACATAATGCATTTCCTTTGAAATTTCAGACGTAATAAAGTTTGTGGCTTTGAGCTGCATATTTATGTGGATGTCAAAAAACGCTGTTTATTAAAATTTCATAAAAACAAAGTTCTTTTCATAATAAATACATTTGAACTCCAAATTGTCCTATTTTAAATATCTGGTAAAAATAATAATTTATGTATGTATATATATATAGTCCCAAAAAATAATAAAGGTTTTGTCGCGAACATAAAGTTAATTTTTTTTAATCTAGACTAAAATAAATGTTATTCAAACACCTTAGATAACATATCACTTAATTTTTAATAACTAACTTAAAACTGTTGTTTTGAAATTATATTAATTTTATCAAACTGTTTCAATAGCTCCCTTACGTCTTACACTTATCTGACCAGAAGAGGATGACGAAGAGGCTCCATCATCGTTCGCTATAAAGGAAGTTTCTTCAGATGATTTTTGTTTTTGTAATGAAACCTCTTTGGCTTGCACAACATCGTTTACTTGAGCAAGTAAAGAATTATCAGCCGGTAAGGCATTGTGGACAGATATTTTATCAAAATTTAATGCTCTTGAAGGTGTGTGACAGCGAGAACCTGAATTGGAAGTTGTTAAAGGTGTCCGACCGCTATGCGGACTATTATTGCGTGAGTGTTGTAAATTTTCCAAAGGAATTTCTTCAGATCTAAAGAGTAAAGGATTTTTAATTTTTTTTTAGATTTATTAAAAAAAAAATAGGTGGAACCAAATTATTGAGCAAATTACCTAGGCCTTGGCATTCTGGGACTATTGTCTCTAGGTGATCTTTGTTGTGAATTATCTCTAGAATGCATAGAACTTTTAGCACTTCCAACACTGCTCGGTGAGTGGGATTTTTCACGTTGTGATAAAGCGTTGTTAGTTTCACCTTGACTATTAGAATAAGATATGCGTCTTCGTGAACGTCCAGTACTTTCGTTTCGTATTCTAAAATAAAATAAAATATAATAATAAAATGTATGTTAAATGTAAAATAATTACCCTTCAATTGAACGATTTTGTGCCATTTGTATACGGCTAACGCCTCCAGCTACTATATTATCACGCCTCAGAGCAGCCGCAAAGCCGGGAACTCTACTAGTAGATGAAAAAATTGGTCTATGTTCGCGGGAGGATCGCGAGCTTGAACTGCCACTAGCACCGCTAGAAGATCTCAAGCCAGACACTGCATATACTGGAGAATCTAAAACTTGTCCTGGCATTTCAATCATTTGAGCGATTTGATACATTTTCTTTTGTCTGGCTTTGCTGCGACCTTTTGTTAAACGTTGTTTGGCTGCCATACAACGTATATGATCATCGAATAAAAATTTGGCCGAAATAAGAGGAGTACGATTATGTGTTGCGCCACCACGATGAACAGTTATATGCAAACAGCGACTATCATCCTTGTCACCCACAACCTCCACATCTTGTAGAAAGCCCACAAATTTAGCCACGCCCCAACCTAAAAGTTTGGCATCAGGTTCCACTAAAATCAATTGTAATGAATCTATCACCAGAAAACGCCGTTGCTTAACATTTTCCCTGGCAATTACCGTGCAAGCTATTAAATCACTATTGTCTAAAAAATTATTACATTTTATTAATTGTCAATAAATTAAATTTATTTGCACACATACTTAAATCTAAAACATTATCGACTTGCACAAGATTTAACGAACTTGTCAGAGGCAGCATTGTTTCCTTTTCATTTAGGAATTGTTGGCACGTTTTTCGCAATAGAAAAAATACTCGTATGGCCCTACGGGCCTTTTCTACCTCTCCACATGGTAAACGCCTTGTGAATGGTATTCCTGTCAATGGTGTACCGGTGGGTGGTAATAGTATTGTTGAATCCATGCACAAGAATTCAACATTTAATTGTGTTTTACGCATTTCATTGTACTCATCTTCGAATAAATCTAAGAAAATATCTTCGGATTTATAAAAATTACGCAAAATAGACATAGATTGATTTCGTGCTGTGAATAAAAGATCTTGTTGAGCTTCTGTGATATAAATGGTAGTTGGCATATCGTCGTTTTGATTAGTCGATTTGGTAAATGTCACCAAGAGTTGTAAAGCAATTTCAATAGTTATTAAACGTATGCGACAGGCTGTAAGAATATGAATACAGCGATGAATAACTTCTCAATAATTTTCCTTATAAAACTTCGAATTAAATAAATAAAAAATTCAAGGTGTTAGTTAATACACCATAAAATAATAAATAAAAATGTACGATTAAATGATCTTATACTTAATCCTGCAAAGACAAAACTAATTTATTTTATACCAAAATATGTTCGTTCTAACGATTTTATGTACTATATTGATGAATCACCTTAAAAAAAACTCATATAATTAAGTATCTTAGAATCGACGTATGACAGACATTAAAAGGAAGATCGCTCTAGGTATTGGGATTTTATTTTAAAAATAAATTGAGTGGTAAGAATAATTTTATGATATTTCAGACTGATGCAATTAGATTTAAGACACATGGCAATTGTATATGATTATTACGAGGTAAGTGCAATGCTTAAGTATCTACAATGCATGCAAAATAACGCATTAACAATAATCTATAACTAACCAATTTCATTTACAACAATATCTCTGTATAGAAATATTTGTAAAACAATTTTAATGTTTTATGGGCTTCATAAATATCAAGTTTTAAAGTATGTGTTTAACTCCCTGCCTTATATTTCCAATCGAACTATATCTTTTGAGCAAAACCAATCACACTTTAATACGAGAAATGCAAAACAATTTTAGGATTTCAAGATGTAGACTAGAAAGGACTTAACAGTAGTACTAAGAAATAATAGTATACCATTTAATTTGAAATCAACAAAAAAAAAAAAATATCATTACTTAAATCTTCTTGTAAACTATAATTGTTTAACAAGATTGAACTTCTTTTGTGAACCTAAATTTTTGTGCTTACAAATATTATTATAAATTAATACTGTTTTATTTATTACATATATTGTTACTGTTATTGTACATATAAGATTATAAGACTGCCAACTTATTCCAACAATGTCTTTAATGTGTTGGGAACATAAATAAATAAATTATATTTATATTTTTTGTACAATGAATAAATAAACCAAAAATATATTAAAAAACAAGTAACAGTGCTATATTCGGCCGTGCCGAATCTTATATACCCTTCACAACGTGTAGTCATGCCATAACAATTGTTTGTATCACCTCATATAAAATACGTACATACATGTAAAAAACATACCAAAAAAAAATTACAAAAAAAATATATTAAAAATAAAAAAAATTACAAAAAAAAAAATTAAAAAAATTAAAAAAAAAATTTGTTAAAAAAATTAAAAAAATGTAATAAAATATAAATAATATATTAAATAAAATAAATTTTTTTTTGGCTCAGAATTCGATGCAACGTTTACTTTAAACAGTATGTATATAGGTTGTTGTTGTAATTGTGAAAATACGAGGTGGTCGTGGTTTTTTGCTCATATCTCAGAAATTTATGGGGCGATTGTGCTGAATTTCAATAGCGATTCATTCCTGGATATTTCTAAGAGATTGATACCATATAGAGACCTGAGGAACATATAGTTGCTTCTAAAAGTTGATTTCAACCAACACACGGACAGACGGCCAGGGCTTAATCGTCTCCTCTATTCATAAGCTTTTAGAAAATATATACTTTATGGGGTCGGAAATGAAAATTGTAGAAATTACAAACGGAATGACAAAGCTATATATACCCTTGTGCACCACAGGTGAAGGGTATAAAAACCAAAAAAATGGATAGATTTTTTTTTAATTAAAAAATCATTATTTTTAATAATGTAAATTTTGCACTATCGAGTTCTTATCTAAGTTTATCATCTGATTTACGTCCAGAGATTTTATCTTTAATTTAAAATAGCTTCCTACAAGTATATTTGAGTCAAATCTAATATATTTCACAATTTTTGGTTATTAGGAGAGCTCTGAATTAATGTTAAAAAGCTTAACTAACACGCTCGTTTCTGTCGCGTTCGAACAATATACATACAAATTATTTATTGCGGATTTAAATCGTTTTCGATTATTGTACGAATAATATTTTTTATATATTGTATTATTTGCCAAATATTGAATGAATTTTAAAAAATGTGAAAATTTACTTACACGGCTGATTCGCCAAAGTTATAATACTTAATAAACGCTCAATTAGCTCAGTTTTGTAACTTAATGGTCCATTTCCCGATTTCGATAGAACTTGATGAAACCAATCATTTTTCACACCTGAATATAACACCAAACATTATTATTAAAAAAAAGAAAAAAATTTTAAAAATAATAAAAATCTTAAGGAACACTTGGAATGAAATTTGAAATAAAATGAATTTGGATAAGTTGAAGCCAGTAATTTACATACCATCTTAAGAAGACAGATTTTTTTTAAACATTTAACAACAAGCAGCATGAATAGTAAAATAAGAATTAAGGAAAATTATGAAAGTATTTTACATGATAAATGCCTACCGTGATAAAAAATATAATAATAATAAAAAATACAACCTCTATTAAAGCTCATGGCATATATTAAGCATAATGCTAATAAGGCCAAATAATCATTTTCTGAACAATCCAAAGCCGACATAACAGTGTCCAAAAATGGGCGGTGCAATGTTGTGGTCATAGAGCATGTTAGTTGTTGTAGTTTTTCTTTTTCTTCATCTGTTATATTTGCTAATTTTATGTTGTTTATCAGAGTAGTTGTTTCAGTATTTTCTAAGGCTTCAGTTGAGCTGTGAATATCTGTCTCTTCTATAGGCTGGGTGGCAGTTGATGAAGAAGTTAAAGTATCAGCCACTATGCCGCTTGATGAAGACGTAGAGGCAATCAAACTTTCTTCGGTTGTTTCTTCACCATACGAGTAATTTGTTAAATTTGCTGCAGTATCTAATGCCTGCTCTAAGCTTTCACGGGGTTCGGTAAAACTTGGCACCACAGCTTCCCGATGCTCTACATATGCACTTAACACTTCTGCAGCACCTTCTTTAAATACAGTATTATCACCATTTAATATTACCCAGGCTAAGGCATGAACTAATGGTGAGTGTGTCACTACCAAAAAGACCAGCGACAACAAGTATAATGCTACTATAGAAGATACTCGAGGGTTTTGCATTTCTTGTATATCGATGTCAACATTTCGATTCAAAACTGCGGCTAGATTTTGTGTTACCAAAGCTAATGACGGTGGCGGCGGTGCAGGTGTTAATGAAAATATATATAGCGGCACAAAAAGCTTGTGCAACAAGTGTTCAGTTAAAACTGCATTTAAATCGTTTATTTCCAATAGTAGAATATCATTTAAATAGTGCAAATGATCCAAATGCTCTGCAACTAAGTTCGAAAGTTTCTGATTTGATTGGTGACTTGAAAGGAAAAAAAGTTTTTATTTATTTCTTATTGGTAATATGTATATAAATTTTTTTTGACTTTGATTAAAAGAAGAAAAAATTAGTTTGGTTGGGTATTGCAAAGAAAATCAATTTTTAAAAACTCATTTTACAATTTTAAACCTAGAATACTAATTTATACAAAACTTACGTGTAGTATAGCTTTAATATTAACGTCTATATAAAATAAGGTTAGTATTGCATTGCTAGTACTTACTCTATATCTGTGCGCACACAGGTGTCCAATTCCAAAATATGTTTGCCAATAAACCATACTAAATTGCTGAAATATGGAGCAGCAGTTCTAAAGATAAAATCTTTATTATTGGACAAAAAGATAGATTTGATTTAATTAACTTACTTGTCTCGTATAAAACGTAACATACTACTGTTTTGTACCTTATAAACATTAAGAGAAATAGTACGTACAGCTATACGCACCATACTTTCTGGGTGATTAAAAAACTTGATAGCTTCTGTATACAAGGGAAAATCATTGGTATGCTATACGAAAAAAAGAAAGGATATTTAACCTATTTACATACGAATTAATATTACAACTTGTTTACCTCATTATAGAAGAAATGTATTGTATGTGTATTTAATTTTAAACTTAAGGTTTTTAAAAATAATATGTAATAGCCCATAACATCTTCGTCAGAAAAATCAAATTTATGAACAATAATAGAGTTGACATGATTATTACTCAAAAGATAATCTAAACAAAGAAAATTTATTGAGAAAATAAATATGTAAGTATTACAGTTTCATACTAAAGCTGATATTAATAATCTTGTGTTTGGCATCATACTCGTACTTACATAATGAGGTCTCATTTCTTATATTTTCAAATAATATATTTAATGTTTGCAAAAGCTGAACACACACAAAACTTGAGCCGCCACTTTTTTGACGCATTATATGCAGAAAATATGACAACATGTTTTTCTCCAGAAAAAAACTATAAAAATTATAAAAATGATTACGTACACTGTGCTACATCAAAGAAAAAAATTCAAATTACTGAGAGTAGGTTGTAGGTTGAGAGAGAATTGTTTTTATGTATGGATTTTGACAGCTGAATTTAAAACAGGTAAAGAAAGTAAATAAACATCTGACGAATCAAGAGTAACTGACGAAAAAAAAATGTCTAGCTTCGGTAGTAATGAATTCTTAAAGACCATTATTATATTTTTACGTACTGTCTTTTTTATCTATGAAACTATAAGCACAATTTTTAAAACTTCTCTCGCTTACCTAATTTTTTCTCTTACGTAATGAAATTAATTGAAAAAACCGCTTAAACCGATATAGGCTTAAATTAAGATAATCACTTCATTGAAATCCCGGAATTTAAAACAACCCTCAATCAATTTTTGAACTATTTCGGAAAATTATACAGAAAGTTGTAGCATATCAACTTATTGCCTTTATTTTTAAACAATATCATTTGGAACAATAACTTATTTTAACTTAATTAAGCTAAATATAAAAAAATAAATATGATCTTTAATTTGTATAGCGCATACTTTCTATAATAGTCTGTATTTTAAAGAGAATAAATTTTTAAAAATTAACTCAAATATATACATACATATGTATGTACATACACGTAAGTGCTTTCATGAAAAACTATAAAAACAGATTGGTACCTATAAGCAGTTTTTCCTTATTACAGTAAATATAATATCTATTAAATTAGACTTTCGGAAATTTTAACAAATAATAATCACAAAAATCCATTACAAAAATTGGAAATTGGCTTTAATTAAGGTGATAATTTTTTTATACATAATATTAGAACTTAATTTGCGATAAATTAATTATTTCAACAGACATTAAACTTAAAAAAAAAAATTAATCAATTAAAAAAAATTAATCAATTATAACATTTGGAAAATTTAAAAATTTGTTTAAAAAATATTTAGAATTCATTTGTGATGTTATCGGAATAAAAAGAAGCCTTTATGGTAATCTAGGTTTCAACTTTCATTAAATTCCGTTTATTCGTTTTTACGAGATTGAGTAACAATGATCCAAAAATTTGCATTAATGATAGGTATTAGAAGGATGGAAACATGATAGTTTGATAGCCTTACTACAAACTATAATGTACGTAAATTGCAGTTTTCAGTAATTGATTTAAATTCTTTTTTGTAGCACAGTTTAGTTTTTGTAACATGAACTTTTGTAAACAAATGCTTTATTTACTTACTCAAATACTGAGGAATCATGTTGATCACCCCATATTAAAATTTCTGCAATACATCGTAATGATTCTACTAATAAGCCTCTATTATTTTCCGATACAGTGGTGTTTTTTTCTAGAATACTGTACAAATATTTTAGGTGGTCCAGAGAAAGGCGATTTTTAGGTTTATTCCAACCTCCACCGAACCAGCTACGGCTACGAAACATTGTTTTCTTTAATTTTTAATAATGAGTTTTCTTTAGTAAAAATATCCAAGAGCAGATATTGTGCTAGTTGTTTTCCTAACGTTATTCCAAATATTATAATAATCTATGTTTATTGTTTGAAATGGTTATAACATCACCACAAAATTCAAAATTTTATTTCATTTATAAATTAATCTTTAATTATTTTAACTAGATTTTAATGGGATACTTTTTTAACTTTTTTCCAAGCAGTGAAATTTTTAAGGCATAAAAAACATACCAGCTGAGTGTCAAATCAATGATGTATATTTGTATTTTTTTCGGTTGGCAGCGCGGATATTTTGTAATACCCCAGCAAACACATCCATACAACGTTTAATCACGACTAAAAAGAAGTAAAATTTTATTACTATATAATTAAACGTTTATTCGACAGATTTCTTACAATAATAGTTGAAAATTCGTTTAAATACAAATAATTTTCTCTCTCTGCGCTATCACCTTATGTGATTACACCATGGTCGTACGTATGAACATGGTTACAGAGTCAAACGTTCGTGGTTTAGAATGTTATCACTTAGTTAAAGTTGGGGGTACTTAAAGTTTATTTAATTGATTTACATGGAAATTTTATAATTTTTCGGCCTTAAGTTAGCCACAGTTTATACACTACGTACAACTAGCTGCTACCTAGAATGCCGATTAAGCTTGGCAGCTCGTTAGCACAGAGTTTATTCATAAGAAACTTTTATCCGTCTGCCAACTTTTCTTAAATCAACTCTGAAATTGCATGATACCCATAAAATATGCAACCATTTTTTGTATATAATCCCTAATTTTGACATTTTTGTTTTTCCATCGATACTAACATTTTTTAAAATTGAAAAATAAATTAAAAAATAAACGAACAATATAATTTTTATTAAAATGGAAAAGCAACGCAAACGATCTGTAAATTGGGAACAGGATGAAAAGGTAGGTAAAAAAATATTGGTAATGTAAAACAACAACACATAAAAGCTGTCTTTCACAAGTTGGCAAACGTTTGGCAGCTCGTTAACAAGAGTTTGGCATGAGTGTTATGAATAAACTTAATGCTAACTTTATGCCAACTTTTTGTTATGAATAAGGCCGTTTAGTTCGACAATTTGTTACTGCAAATAAAGGATAAAAAAAGTTAAAAAAAAAAATAAAAAAAATAATATAAATAATAAAAAATAACTAAGCAAACAAATAAAAGAAAGCAATTTGAAATAAAAAGTGAAAAAATTTAATTTAAATTATAATAATTTACAATTGTACTAATTTATATTTTTATATTAAAAGGATGGTTATTACTCTTCTTTTGTCTTTTTGTTGAAATATTGGTTGAACATGGTGTATGCCAAGCCCGCTGTAAGGCAACCGACAACTGTTCCTTGGGCTGCTACACGAAGCTGCATTAGAAACACACTTGTGCTCATACTGCCACGATGTTTAAATTTGTAAGCACCAATAGCACAAGCAGCAACAAAGCCAGCTAGTCCTGTAATGGTAAAAGTTGGGAAAAAATTAGTTATATATAGTATATACAATGCTAGAATAATTTAAAATATTTACGGCCTTATTCATAACAAAAAGTTAGCCACAGTTTATACACTACGTACAACGAGCTGCTAACTAGAATGCCGATTAAGCTTGGCAGCTCGTTAGCACAGAGTTTATTCATAAGAAACTTTTATCCGTCTGCCAACTTTTCATAAATCAACTCTGAAATTGCATGATACCCCTAAAATATGCTACCATTTTTTGTATATAATCCCTAATTTTGACATTTTTGTTTTTCCATCGATACTAACAATTTTTAAAATTGAAAAATAAATTAAAAAACAAACGAACAATATAATTTTTATTAAAATGGAAAAGCAACACAAACGATCTGTAAATTGGGAACAGGATGAAAAGGTAGGTAAAAAAATATTGGTAATGTAAAACAACAACACATAAAAGCTGTCTTTCACAAGTTGGCAAACGTTTGGCAGCTCGTTAACAAGAGTTTGGCCATAGTTTGGCATGAGTGTTATGAATAAACTTAATGTTAACTTTATGCCAACTTTTTGTTATGAATAAGGCCGTTAATTTCTTTAATCTTTCTTTATCTAAAAAAAAAGTTTTATTATACAAAACTGATTTCGCTACCATATTTTGTAGCTTCGTTAGGGAAAAATGAAGATACAATTAATAAGTAGTTAAATTGTTCAGCCGATCGTCAGCTGTTCCTTTCCAAATGCCAAAATCATACATTTTTTTTGTATAATTTTCAATTGTTTAACTTAAATATAAAAAAAATGTTTCGAATTGCAATCACCTTTAATTTATAATTACTTCAAAATTTAGATTGTAATAAATTTAATATTTTATGAAATTTAAAAGAAAAACATAAAAGACATGTTAAAAAATCGGTTATTTTAGAAATTTGCTTTAAGGAGACTAGACAAACATAAAAGTTAAAAAAAAATATTTTTGCATATTAAAAATTACTCATAAGTTATGACATAACAATACTAGAATTGCATAAGTAAATTAAACAAGTAAAATTGCTACATTCAGGCCATGTTGAATTCAGACTAGCTTTAAAAAATTTTTTTGGTACAATTTTGGTCAAAAAGGTACTGTTTAAATATCATAAAATTGCATCTTATTTTCCTATACGCCATCATTGGCAAAAACGTACACAAATTTGGCAATTCAATTAGATAACAATTTATTAATTAATATATATATAAACTACAGTAGGAAAACATTTTATTTTCTTTATTTATTTTTACATAAATTGAATATTTATTGTTTTTAATTTTGTGGGGAGAACATGATCTCTAATTATTTCTGATGAAAAGAAAATTCTATGACCGGTACATTTGTTGAAGGTCGTGGTCATGAAAAGTTGTTCAAGTTGTATCACATTATCTTTTTCAATGTTACACACACAAAAAACCCCAATAATTTGTCATGACAAATGGTAAGCATACACATACTTATCTGATGTCACAAGTTTTTGCAATTTTTCAAAACTTTTTTGCACAATTAAATTGGTTAGGAGTTTTTAGATAGTAGTATATTCTATTCGTTTAACTTAACAACAAACTTGTATAAAAATTTTTACTTACCCACCACCATAAACGGTGAATCTTTTGCTTTTTTGGACAATTTGCCTGCATCATCCCCTGGTTCATCAAAGTATGATTTGCTACCACTCATTCTTGAATGTGTTAAATTAAAATTTTCACTTTTAAAAAGCTATATTTTTAAAAAATAATGAATAATGTTATTTTAACACCTAGTTAATGTGCTTGGTAACGCGTTTTTATAATTACTAAACAGCACAAGGCGAAATTCAGTTCGGCAACAACATAGCAGGGCGAATATCAGGGATGAAAAAGTTAGTACTAATGTACTTTTTCTAAGCACCGTTTGGAGGTAATATGTACATTAGTACTTTAACTACTAAATTAGTATTTTTTTAAATCTTCTATTTGTGTTAACTTTAAAAGAGTTTCTTGCACATACTTTTCATTTTCTTTTTTGCTTTTACGTTTATACAGATACATTTTATTGTATACAAAGACAAAACAAAACGAATTCCAAGTACATGCAAGTATGAACTGATTTCTGTGCCTTTCTGTATTTATCGCACAAAATTAGAACGAATAATAATATTTTATGCAAAAAAACTTGTTCAATGTATTCGCACACTATTTAATTACATTGAACAAATGTGTTTTAAAAAAATCGACGCTCCAGAATATAATCGAAACAAAGAATTTGCTAACTTTGCTAAAATCCTTCAAGCAAGAATTTAAATATAACTAAAAGTTTGATAGAAAGAAGTTTATGATAAATGATCATATTTTATATTTATTAACATTATTTTTTTAAGATATAAAAAATAGATGATGGTACAATCGGCATCAAAAAAGTTCAATTTAAGAAATTAGTACAATTTCTAATATCTCATTCTGCATCCCTGGAAAATATTTATCTGCCGCCAAAATCGTTAGAAAAAAAACTAGATTTTATATTTAATTTTATTAAATTTTTAAAGATAAATCGCTAACTTTTCATAATCATATAAATATGTACACATGTATATTTCCTAAAATCTTAGACGTCAAAAATTAAATTGTTAAAAAATTATACAGTCGCCTTTTAAGCTGAACAAATTTAAAGAAAATAATGAATTTTGGTGGCACAAAATAGAGTATCAAAGTAGTGAATCGGCATAATTTTTCTTAATTTTTAAATAAGCATTACAAAATATGTTATGAAATTTTTAAAAATACATACATATGTATGTCTTCAAAATAATATAAAAAAAATATTACAGTTTTCCTTTTTTAAAATCTTTTATGTGTATTCAAGTCGTTCTCCAAGATCCAATATCTAAATATAAACATTTAATCGAGATATGTATGAGCTGGTCCGGTATCTTTTTATTTTCTTATTTCTATGGTATATCTCCAAATTATGGCCCGAATAAAAAGAAAAAAAACAAGTAAGAGCACTATATTCGGCTGTGCCGAATCTTTTATACCCACCACCAATTTTGTGTACATTTAAAGCACATTATTTATTATATTGTTAATCATTATGAAATAATCTCTTTATAATAAAATATGTATCACTTTCTTTGTAGAGGGTGGTTAAATTTTAAGGGCCCATGTTGAAGGTGAGCCACACAAACAACAAGTTTTTTTTGCATTTCATTTGACCTTTCCCAATCTCAGACTAACTTAATATGAACAGTGAAAAAATACGCAAATGAGCAACGCGTTAAAGTTATTCAGGTTTTTTTATAAAAATGGGCTTTCAAATCAAAATGCATTTTGCGCACTTCGTAATTCTTTTGATCAACATAATCGTTCAAATTCGTCCACAATCGGGAGAATTGCAAAATATATTAAATATAAATAAAAATCTGTGAATGCCTTCTTAGTTCGTTGAATGGGAACCATTGCTGTTTTTTGCGATAGTGTGGCAAAACAATTGAGCATCAACATTGTCATTGAAAAGTTGGACAATCAGATAGAGGAAAGGCGCCAAGGATGCGGGGGGGGGGGGTCAATTTGGCCGATATTTTGTTAAATACATAATTGAATAATACAAATATTATCATTACAAAAAGAAATAATAATAATTTCCTCAATAATTTGTGTTTTATTTAAATTCAACATCGGCCCTTAAAATTTAACCACCCTTTATAACTTCGATATGCTACTAAAATGCTTTTCTAAATGTAGTCTTTTAATGAAAGTGGGCGTTAAAGTAGGCGTGTCAATAAAGTTTCTGCTAATAAATACAACTTAGATATTTCAATATAGTCCTTTATTATCCCAAAAACTTTGTCAATAGATAAATTAGATGAATTTAAGATAAACCGTTATATGGGAGGTAGGCGTTAAAATAGGCGTGTCACCTTAACTTTGTGGCACAACAATAACATTAGAAGGATATATGTAGCAAATAGAAGGATATATGTAGCAAATTTCATCATCATACCTCTAATTTTGGCGGTTTTATGAGCTTTTAAATTTCATTAACGGTAGATAACGTGAAAAGTGGGCGTTATAGTAGGCGTGTCAAAGTTGTTTTTGCGAATGAGTACAACTTAGATGTTTCAATATGGCCCTTTATTATTCCAAAATCTATATTAATAGAGAAATTATATATATTTTGGGTAAAACGTTATATGGGAGGTGGGCGTAAAAGTGGGCGTGGCACCTTAATTTTCTGGCACAGTAATTACATTGCCTAAAAGGATATACATAGCAAATTTGATCATCGTACCTCTAATTTTAGCGGTTTTATGAGCTTTTAAATTTCATTAACGGTACATAACGTGAAAAGTGGGCGTTATAGTAGGCGTGTCAAAGTTGTTTTTGCGAATGAGTACAACTTAGGTGTTTCAATATAGCCCTTTATTATTCCAAAATCTTTGTTGATATAGAAATTATATGAATTTTAGTTAAAACGTTATATGGGAGGTGGGCGTAAAAGTGGGCGTAGCACCTTATTTTTTTGGCACAGTAATGACATTGCCTAGGGGGATATACGTAGCAAATTTTATCATCATACCTCTAATTTTGGCGGTTTTATGAGCATTTAAATTTCATTAACGGTAGATAACGTAAAAAGTGGGCGTTATAGTAGGCGTGTCAAAGTTATTTTTGCCAATGAGTACTACCTAGATGTTTCAATATAGTCCTTTTTTATTCCAAAATCTATATTAATGGAGAAATTATATGAATTTTGGGTAAAACGTTATATGGGAGGTGGGCGTAAAAGTGGGCGTGGCACATTGATTTTCCGTTACAAGATAGCGTGTCACCAAAAAACAAAGTGTGCAAAATTTCAGAGTCGTACATCCAATTTTGTTGCTTTTATGACGTTTTTGTTTTTAAATAAACCGAAAAATACACTGTGCGGTATAAATTTTCGTACATTTTGATCGATAACTCCTTTCCTAATGCATAGATTTAGATAATTTTCGGGGGCAAATATTGTTTTTACTAAGGAAATATATACGAAGTTTCATGAGTCTACGTTAATGCGTTTGGACACAATTCCATTTTATTCGATGTTCGAAGGACAGGGTTTTTTCGACCTACTCTTGCTTTTCCAGCTATAACTCTCTTACTAATATTCCGATTTAGCCCATTTTCAATACCAAACAAACCTTGTCTATAAGAAAGATTCTGGCAAAATTTGAGCCCCCTAGCTTTTTCGGTGCGACCTCTATCGTGCTTTCAACAGACGGACAGACGGACGGACATAGCTAGATCGTCATCAAATCAAACCCTGATTCAGAATATATATACTTTATGGGGTCTAAAATGGATATTTCGATGTGTTACAAACGGAATGACAAAATGAATATACCCCCACCATTTTTTTGGTGGCGGGTATAAAAAAAAAGAAACAAGTAACAGTGCTATATTCGGCCATGCCGAATCTTATATACCCTTCACAACGTGTAGTCATGCAATAACAATTGTTTGTATCACCATTCATCTCATATAAAATACGTACATATGTATGTATATAGCGGTTAGAATAAATGTGGCATCGAATCCCAGCTGAGCCAAAAAATTGTATTTTATTTTATTTAATATATTATTTATATTTCATATTTTTCTTTTTAATTTTTTAATTTTTTTTTATTATCAATATATTTTTTTTTGTATGTTTTTAAATGTATGTATGTATGTTGTTGTTGTAATTGTGTAAAAAAACGAGGTGGTCGTGATTTTTTGCTCATATCTCAGAAAGTTATTGGGCGATTGTGCTGAATTTCAATAGCGATTCATTCCTGGATATTTCCAAGAGATTGATACCATATACAGATCTGAGGAACATATAATTGCTTCTAAAAGTTGATTTCAACCAACACACGGACAGACGGTCACGGCTTAATCGACTCCTCTATTCATAAGCTTTCAGAAAATATATATATACCCTTGTGCACCACAGGTGAAGGATATAAAAATAAAATATGTTCGTGGCACATACATATGTATGCCTTGGCAAGAACACAAACAACGTAAAAATAGGCTTTAAAATAAAGCAAAAAAAGGAAAGGCGGAAATGAATATTTTTTTATAATTAATTAACTTAATTTTTGTTAACAACGCAAGATTTTAAGAAAGATTGATTCATTTAAACATTTGTGTGAAAATCATATATACATATATATATTTGAATCGCACTGTTAAAATTAATTTTTTAAAGGCACCTTAACTAAATCCTAAGTAGATACTTCATGAATTGGCTCGTTTTCTACTTGGCTGATGCTGACATTTCAAATGTAGATTGAACATATTCAAGGCGAATGATATTATATATTACAGAGTTGTAAAAACTCGTATAGTTTATAGTGGTTTGTGAATTAGCAAACCTATTTCTTATATAGTCTAGACAATATACTAATTGACATTGCAAATGTTTCTAGATGTCGCTCTATAGTATTATTATTATTTTTTTTGAGAAATATGTATTTTGTTTGATTCGGTTCATTAATTTAAAATTGTTTTGTTAAATAAATTCTAAAGTGCAACGTTAAAATGCAACTTAATTAAGTTAAATGAAATTATTTCTGTATTTTTAAGTGGCAAAGAAAATTTTCTTCGATAATTTTTTACTTACTGTTATTATTATATATATGTACATATTCTTATTATTCTAATTTATTATTATTATTATTTATTTAAGTTTTTTTTTAATACGACAACTATAGTACGCTATTTTATTTATTATTCTTTAATATTGTAATTTGTTTTATAAAAAGTAGCCTTTGTTATATGGCCTTATGGGCTGGGTCATGTAAATTAATAATAAAACAAGTAACAGTGCTATATTCGGCCGTGCCGAATCTTATATACCCTTCACAACGTGTAGTCATGCAATAACAATTGTTTGTATCACCATTCATCCCATATAAAATACGTGCATACGTACACGTTAGAATAAATGTGGCATCGAATCCCAGCTGAGCCAAAAAAAATTTATTTGATTTTATTTAATATTATAATTTATATTTTATTATTTTTTTTTTATATTTTTTTTAAATTTTTTCAAAAAATTTTTTTAGAAAAATTTTTAAAAAATTTTTTTAAATTTTTTTAAAACTTTTTTTTTGTAGTTTTTTTTATTATTTTTTTCTTATTTTTAATATTTTTTTTTTTGTAATTTTTTTTGTTTGGTATGTTTTTTACATGTATCTATGTATGTATGTTGTTGTTGTAATTGTGAAAAAAAACGAGGTGGTCGTGGTTTTTTGCTCATATCTCAGAAAGTTATGGGGCGATTGTGCTGAATTTCAATAGCGATTCATTCCTGGATATTTCCAAGAGATTGATACCATATCTGAGGAACATATAGTTGCTTCTAAAAGTTGATTTCAACCAACACACGGACAGACGGGCAGACGGACAGACGGGCAGACGGACAGACGGGCAGACGGACAGACGGACAGACGGTCAGGGCTTAATCGACTCCTCTATTCATAAGCTTTCAGAAAATATATACTTTATGGGGTCGGAAATGAAAATTGTAGAAATTACAAACGGAATGACAAAGCTATATATACCCTTGTACACCACAGGTGAAGGGTATAAAAAAAAATAAGCTTTGATTAGTAATTTCAAAATGATAAGAAGGTAAGAAGGTAAGCACGTTAATTTTTTTTTATCAGTTTAATCATATTTTGTTGGTCGATTCAATTCAATTTAATAAGCAAAATTCGTATGGAATGTATTTTATTTAATGCGGTTTAAACAGAGTGAACATACATAGCGAAATGTAAAAAGAAATTCATATTGACCAATAATACATATCATACTAGTATGTATTGATGTATTTATTCTGAAACGGGGCTTAATTTTATGTCCATCCGGCTGTCCATCTATATGTCCGTCTGTCCACCTGTCCGTCTGTTGAAAGCCAGAATATTTCTTAAAGACATGCTTTGTTTGGTATTAAAAATATGCTAAGTCGGAATATAAGGAAGAAAATTATAGCTCGTAATACAAGAGTAGGCAAAAAAAAAAAAACTATGTCCTTCCAACATAAAATAAAATTGTGTCCAAACGCATTAACTTCGAATATATACTTCCTGAGTAAAAACAATATTTCTTCCTCAAAATTGCTTAAATTTATGCATTATGAAAGGAGCTATAGATCAGAATGTACTGCACAGTGTATTTTTTGGTATATTTAAAACTTAAAACCTAACAGTTTTATTTGGTTTTAAGTTTTAAAAATTATATGTTTAATTCTGAAAATTTGCAAACATTGCTTTTTGGTTAAATGCTTTGTTCTAACAGAAAATAAATGTGACACGCCCACTCTTACGCCCACTTTCCATATAACGCTTTATCTTAAATACATATAATTTGATTTTGGAATAATAAAGGACTATATTGAATATGTAATTTGTATTCATTAGCAGAAGTAATTTCGACACGCATATTATAACGCCTACTTTTTACGTTATTTACTGTTAATGAAATTTAAAAGCTCGAAAAACCGACAAAACTAGAGGTATGATAATAAACTTTGCTACATATATCTTTCTAGTTAATATCGTTGTTATGATTAAAAATTCAGGTGACACGCCCACTTTTACGACCACCTCCCATATAACGCTTTATCTCAAATTCATATAAATTCTGTATGAATAAAGATTTTGGAAGAATAAAGGACTATATTAAAATATTTAAGTTGTATTTATTATCAGAAACTTTATTGACACGCCTACTTTAACGCCCACTTTCATTGAAAGACTAAATTTACGAAAACATTTTACTAGCATATCGAAGTTATACGAAGAAAGTGATACATATTTTAGTATAAAGAGATTATTCCATAGCGATTACTGTTAATCTACATCAAATTGGTGGTGGGTATAAAAGATTCGGCACAGCCGAATATGGTGCTCTTACTTGTTAAGAATATTTTTTTATTATCTTAAACTTGCTTTTTATTGAAACAAACATATAATTGGTCGTTGGTTGTTATCTCATCTTATCCTTCAATGATTCAAATTAACTATTAAGTGTATTATATTGTAATAAAAAGTTTGTATCAACAACTTCTTACCTTTGTTCATCCTTAATTCTTTCTGATAAAGTAATTAAAATAATTATGTTAGAAATATTTTGTTTACTTTTTTATTTAATTTGACATTTGCTTTAAAATTTAAAAAAGTTGTGTAATCTGAAGATCTTGTTTCAATCCCCTTTAAAACATATTTAAATCTACTATTTTGTGTAAAAGGCGATTTCGGATAAGGAACTTTTTCAATGTGTACTGTATTCTAAAGGGTGGTCTTACCATAATGCACTGTTGTTGTAGCAGAAGAGTCGTCAACTCGACTCGTTGTCGTGCCCAATAATAAGATAATTTATTTTTAATAACGATTTGAATTTATTCGCTTACAAGGTTCAATTGACTCAAGAATTGAAGACTACTGACCATTTAAAGACTAGTCAGTAAGCCGAATTGTTGGCTGAAGAGACAAAAATGAATGGCAACTTTACGAAACAAATCATATTCAGCGTCGAGGCACACTTCTACCTTAGTGTATTCGTTCAGAAGCAGAGTTGCAGCATTTAAGCATATGACAATGCACTATCCATTATTGAAAAGGTGATGCATTTACGAAGAGTAACTATTTGGTGCGGTCTATGTGCTGTGGCATCATCGGGCCGTAATTGTTCGAAAACGAGGTCGATCTAGCAGTTACCATGAATGGTGTTTTCTGGCCAGAAATTGAGGATATTAATCTGGACAATAAGAGTTCCAACAGAATGGACCACTTGTCACATAGCCAACGAAACAATAAATAATAAAATAAATAATTAAAATAAATAAAAAAATGTATTAAAAACAAAAAAAAAAACAAAAACAATAAAAAAAATTAAAAAAATAAAAAAAAATTTTTTTAAAAAATTAAAAAAAAATAATATTTATATAGTATATATAAAAAAAAATTTTTTTTCTCAGCTGGGACTCGATGCCACGTTTACTCTAACAAGTATATATGTATGTATGTTGTTGTTGTAATTGTGAAAAAAACGAGGTGGTCGTGGTTTTTTGCTCATACCTCAGAAAGTTATGTGCTGAATTTTAATAGCGATTCATTTCCGGATTTTTCCAAAAGATTGATACCATACACAGATCTGAGGAACATATGGTTGATTATAAAAGTTGATTTTAACCAACACACGGACAGACGGTCATAAGCTTTCATAAAATATATAGTTTATGGGGGGGGGGGGGGGGGGGGTTGGTCGGAACTGATAATTATAGAAAGTACAAACGGAATGTCAAAGCTATACATATATACCCTTGTGCACAACAGGTGAATGGAATAAAAGTATAATAAAATGTGTTAAGCACTATTTGCCAAAGTGAAATTATTAAAACTAAACATACCTACTTGTTTCACCTCTTATCTTTAACAATACGAGTGATGTTAAGTTTCTTTATTTCTTTTAAGTGAAATTATAACTCTTCCAGATTTTTTTTTAACTTATTTTGTTTTTTTGTTAAAAATCTTTATGAGTCTACCTTTTATTCTTTTGCATTCTCCCTTTGCTAATTTTCTTTTGTTAGTAATTTTTTGTTCTACACCTTCTTTACGACTTTTTAACATGATTTTTATACACATTTTTTGACTGCTTAAGCCACTATTTAAACAAAAAATTCAAACAACAAAAACGACAGTATAAAAAAATATGAAGAAGACGAAAGTTTTGTTGTGTAAGCTAAAGCAAACTTAGAGGAGCAAAAGTTAGTATATAAGCGTAGAGCAAAAAGAAGAAATGTGTTTCAAGTGCATTTTAATTCTTTTAAAAAGTAAAGTAAAGCATAACAACTTTCAAGTCTTTGAGAAATAAGAAAACAACTTTGTTTTGATCTGTTTGTAGAGATTTACGGCAAATTAGCAGGAGAAAGTAATTATTTACGGTAGCATAAAGACCACACGATTTATCAAAAAATCAAATAAAAAAAAATTTAGCTGTTAACTCAGAGAACGAGAGCATAACAAATTTCTTCATATTTACATATATCTATGCGGGTACTTGTTTGATTTATTCAAATTTTAATAAACATGACTTGGTATAAACCATATGTCTGCTTATACTTAACTCATCTACGCCTCAGTAACTTGAAGCTTTTCTAATACGTTAAACAAACTTACTATTATACTTATATTTATACAAAAATATAAATAAATGATTTGTATATACATAGGTAAATACACATGTGTGTGTGTGTTTGTTCTACCAAGATTGTTAAAATTTAAGAAAAAAGTTACTGTTTTATTATTTTATTGCACACTTCCGTTTGCCGCATAATGACATAATATACTTTAGCAGGACACTTTCACATACACACAAATGTACATACGTATAAGAAGGTTTAAAATTACAACAGCATCAACGACAGCAATTACTACGAAAATTTTTTTTTAAAAGTTACACAAGTGAGTGTTAATTACTTAAATTAAACGCTTATAAACGTACAAATATATAAACGAACTAACACATCCACATGTAATCATGTCTATATAAAAAATATTTTGAAGAAAATTTTTTTTGAATGTGTCTTGTGTAACTGTTTATGGGCATTTGAAACAATGGAAGTTTTTTCCATGTTATGCGAAAACAGAGTGAAGAGTATATTTTTTTTGTAAAGATAATTAAAATGATTTTGCTCGTATAAGTGTGGTGAAGTAATAATCCTGAAAATATTAAAGAAATTTAACTGAGCTATCGTACATTTATCCATAAATATGTATGCGTACATATCGTCGGCTTTCATCTTTTGTATTTGGGTTGGAAATAAATTTTTTTTTTAACAGCACATGGCTTTGAGACTCTCTGCAGGGTGTAGAAACATTTATTAAAAAATTTGTAACTTACAAGTAGGTTAGGTTAGTTTAGACTGAAAAGGAGGGGCACTAAAAGCCCAAACCCATGACAGGTATACACTTATGCCCAGTTGGCATGTTGTGCCCTCCATGTGGGAATCGGAATTCCAATTTAAAACCATAATCATAATTTCCCATAAATAAATATCGGACTAGTTCAAGAACTCAGTCCCCTCAATGTAATTCCTTATGGATCTCCAGTTTGAGTTCCCCAGGTACTCCAAATTCGGCATAGTATCCACTGTAAAATTCTCGCGTCTAATATGCCCAAACGCAGGACAATGACAGAGATAGTGTATCAAAGTCTCATCCTCTTCCTCGCATGCTCTGCATGTTGTCTCTTCAGACAGTTTCATGCGAGCTAGATGAGTTCTCAACTCCGTATGACCTGTAATCACACTGGTTAGTCTCATAAGTGTTGGTCTATTCAGTCTCAGAATTTCCATTGATTTCTCAAGATTTGGGTCACCCCATAGTATTCTTGTCACCTTACCGACATCAGTGCTTTGCCATTTTCTGACAACTTACAAGTAACTGTACACAAATTAGTTGCTTAAGTGTTAATGCAATTTGCAAATTTTGTCACTTACGAGGTTTTTGTAAAATTAAAATACACATTTAATTAACATTTATTCTTATATAAAAAAAAAAATTATCCTCTTAATAGAAGTAATGAAGGCTGGGGTAATGGGGTACAAAATTAATACTTTGGACTATTAAACACTAAATGACAAAACTAATGTACCTCACACCATTTTTTTGTAGTGGTGGTTAATATCTTCGTTTACAATTTGATTTATATTTCTACATCCAAAAATCGTCCCACTTTGAAGTTTGTCGCGACTATATAAAAGCAAACCATCTTTAACATATATATTTTTACACATTTTAGAAAGCTCGCTTTCAGAAATAATGCGTCCCGTTTTTGTGGAACTTTTGTAAAGTGGAGGCAAAGTTATGTTGAGATTAGCATATTTTTTCATGAAAAGACAAAACAAATTCGTTTTTAAAATTGAATTTGTAGAACATACTATATTCATATAACGCAAACACTTTGTATGGATTTTATGGATTTATTAATTAAAATTTTTTAATCCTTGAAAAAAAATGAATTCTATATAGTGAACCTTGCAAGGGGATTATGAACTCTGACGTTTTCTATTAACTGAAAAAAAGTGTTGAAACAAAAAGTTCTTTATTTTTTCTTTTCATCAGCGGTTTTACCATATCGTATTCCATTTGTGTATGACATACCCACAATTTTAAAGCGTCACAATGGACCGTAATGGTCTCCGAGTGAAGGTGTGAGGGTAACTTTGCACCAGCCTTACCTACCTACCTACCCACAAATACTTTTTAAACATCAATCAATCAATCAATCAATCAATTACAGCAATCAGCTGTAAAGTAAGACTTTAGACAAACAAGGTTTTACCAAACTAACTGACCTTGGAAGCCTGATGCCGGAGCAAAACTACTCCGATTGGCCTGGAACTTTCCAGTTTTTTTTAATATTTAAAACAAAATAGTTGGTGGGTGAGACATTCCAACTTTATGTAAAAAACTATTCTGTTTTGCATGCGGAAAATAGCATTTCCCAGGTTTTCGAAACGAGTAATCGAGTAATCGAGTTTTAAATATAATTTTTTACCATAAAAACCAAAAAAGTCAATTTCGAAAAGAAGGCACTAACATGGTTTAAAAAGCAGCGCTACGATATACTATGTATTTAAATGTATGTACATATGTGTTTATAAAGGCCACTTTAAGAGGTTATTAAATTGTAAAGAGTTTTATATTTACAGAAACATTTGCATAAAATAAAAACATAGCAATTATGTTTACAACGTACACGCACACATACAATTATTTACGAAATGTGAACAAAGTAGGTAGTAATTATTTACTTAAACATTGGCTATACAAGTAAATAAGTGACAAATTACAGCAATACGACCGACAATTAAATACGCAAAAGTCAAGAAGAGCGAAATTAAAGCATGAAAAGGATTAAGTGTTTTACATGACCCATAAGAAGGATTTTTGGCATTGTTTCTGTAATTGCGGAAATAAAACTAAAATTTATTATATGTATAAAAATTTTTGAACGGAAAAAAATCATCTGAGAGAAAATATTAAATGCTGAAAAATTATGTAAAATAAGACAGTTTTTTGAGAAATTCCTGCGAATTTATTTAAAATGGGTGATTTTTTTTAAATATTTATTTGATACAATAAATTAATGTTTTTTTTATGTAAGTGGTACCAGCGGCTACATCGTAGGCAGTTCATTCGTGAGCTCCAATTTTGGTCGAAAAAAGTGGGTATTCATCGAACGGCACATTGTTTTATTGACGTTGGGATTTTTTAAAAACTGTGATTTTTTTTTTGGTTAAATAAATAACTAATGTTTTACCGTACTAAATATTTGCTTTTGTTAAAATAAAAATGCAATAATCAAAAAATTAAAAAAAATTGTCCCTTCAATATGGCATTCTTGGCCCAAAACAAAAACTTCAAAAATCATTAGTGCTTCAGAACATACGAACTCACCAAAACGAGTTTTTGTTACCTAAACGTAATATGTTGCTACTTTTGTTACAGTAAAATATATTACTATACGTAACTATTGCGTAGAAAACTAAGAAAATCCTATTGTTAAGAATATAGGATAGAACATTTAAAATTTAAATCGGATATAAAATAGTATTGATAATTTTTTTAAATTTCTAGATTTATTGAAACTCAAGGCTGAACTTTGCCATTTAAGAATCGAATACAATATCATTCATATGACTACCGCAACTGGTTCAGCAGTACTCCATCCGATCAAACCAATTTTTTTAAATTCTTCTCAAAGTAAAGCAAAAAATGTTCAGTTCCATTTTCATGACGCTCAAACTGAACTAAAGGCTGATCTTTTCTTGAAAAATGTCCATGTAAATTTCTTACAGTTGTCGTTAAAGTATATATTTCATGTACTACGCCATTTTTCCTTATTATTTCCGACGCCATCCTCGATTTTGAATTTTTACGTAGTTAACTGTATTCGAATAATTAAGCCCTTCAATTTGATACCTATATCGATGGGGTTAAACAAATTTAATCCGCCATTTTGTTTAAGACGCCACCTTGAATTTTACATTTTAATAATTTTTAATAATTTATTCTACTGGTCAAGCCCTTTGATTTAATACCAATATTGAGGATGTTTAAGAAGTTACATTTTAAAATACCAGATATGACCCATATATTAATTTATTGTTCGCCATTTTGTAGTGGTGGCCAACATGAATTTAAATTATATTGCGCTAGTCAAGTCCTTTTAGATAATTCCAATATTGACTCTCTCGGTTGTCCAGAAGCTGAAAAAAATTGATTTTCGTTTGTAAATTTTTGAAATATATATTTTGAAAAAAGAATTTTTGCCTGTAACTTTACCGATTAGAGCCCGCTTTATCCAAAACTTTTCACGAATATCTCTAGAGGCATATTTTATCTACAAATAGTAGCAAAGGTACTTATAAATTATTGTATGACTGAAAAATTTTATTTTGCTGGTAAAAATAAGGGGAAAAAACAAAGGCAGTCGTGTTTATTTGCTCATATCTCAGAAAGTTAAGCGGCGATTTTGCTGAATTTCAATAGCAATTCATTTCCGGATATTTGCAAAAGATTGACACCACACACAGATCTGAGAAACATATGGTTGCTTCTAAAAGTTGAATTTAACCAACACACGGACAGACGGACAGAGCTTAATCGACTTTATAGGATCGGAATTGAAAAATGTAAATGTAAATTACAAACGGAATGACAAAGCTATATATGTCCTTGTGCACCACAGGTGAAGGGTATAAAAAGAAAATGGAAAATTTTAATGCTTCAACAATCCTTTTGCACTGCTTAATTGTGTACCTCTCTATGGTTGAATTTTCCAAACATTGAAACAAAGATGACCAAAAAACTTGACGTTAAGTTGTTACTCTCAATTAACATTGTGTTTTAATTATAGTTGTACCACTCGTCAAAAAAAGCTTAAAGAAATTTTATTTTAATAAACAAACTAGC
Source organism: Phyto melanocephala (assembly GCA_941918925.1). Taxonomy (NCBI): domain Eukaryota; kingdom Metazoa; phylum Arthropoda; class Insecta; order Diptera; family Rhinophoridae; genus Phyto; species Phyto melanocephala. Next base: position 28,677,438 of record OW799233.1, read on the forward strand.
AAACTAAACACAATGAATGTAGAATAAAAAATCTTTAATTTTATTTACAATTGTGTATGTGTGGATGTACGGATATAATACAAGAATTCCTCCAACATCCTTGCAATATTAGTAAATTATAAAGTAGAATATACAAATTTTTTTTATGTAACAAAAGGAAAAAAAAAAATTCTGACAACAAAAAGAAAAACATGTGACACTGATTAGTTTTCTCAGCATGTTGACATGTTTTCATATACATGGCCCTTCAAGACCTAAACATGCCAATGTCATTATAGCATTTTGCTAGTTTTCAAACATTTTTCTATGAACAAGTGTCATGGGCAGCGTTTTTATAATTTACATACAAATTTTTCCACTATAAATGACCTGTCTGCACTTTCAAGTTGTAAATAGTAGAAAGGAAAAACAAGAAAAGAGAAATATTCAACAAAAAACATAACGGAAGTTAGTATGTAAATTAAATCGGAAATAAATATTAAAGTGTAATTTCCGTTAAAAACGTTGACGAGACAGTCATAGACATACTGAAACACAAAAGGTGTTTTTAAGGAATCACAATTGGTCGCACAAAATGAAAGGTTAAATATTATTCGTTTTAGTTTTATTTCTCTTTCTCCCTTTTTTCAATCTTCTTGTAAGACATTACTAAAGTAGCTTTCAAACGGGACTTATTTTACATATGACATGTCACTCTTGTAGTGTCCATCAACATTTTTATTTTACAGATAGTTTATCAACTTTCAATAATTTCTTTTCTATTCGATTTTCGTTAAAAATAATTTTTATTTAATTATTGAAAGGGTGTTTTTAAAGAGGTATAAATTTTGATTTCATTTTTATCGAACTCTTAAAATTAAACTGCAAACTTATACATTGTCAATAATCTGCTGGGTTTAATTCTTGCACCAATTGCACCTTATATGAAAAAACCAGCAAATATTCTTTTATATGCGCCGTGATGACCTTTAAGTTATTCTAAGCATAGCAGAACGCTTTACTTTCGATGTTTCTGGTGTTTTTTTGAACACATTGCTCTACATGTTGAATATTTTCCGCACTGAGACTAAAATATGGTCTATCGATTTGAGGTACATTTTTACGGTGCCGTGTTGGTGGTATCAACAAACTAAGCAACGACACATTGCTTTAGAAAGCATAATTTTGTGGTTAAAATGTTGACAATCTCCTCTTTGCGGTGAAATAATTTTTTGCTAATTTAAATAATGAAATTCTATTATTCTGGTCCCCTGCATCTCTCCATTATTTATTCTCCAGGTGATATTCATACAGTCTAAAGGAAAAAATATATATATAAAAGAAAAAGTTATGGGCCACCTGTACACAAAGTTTTTATACCCGCCACCAAAAAAATGGTGGGGGTATATTCATTTTGTCATTCCGTTTGTAACACATCGAAATATCCATTTTAGACCCCATAAAGTATATATATTCTGAATCAGGGTTTGATTTGATGACGATCTAGCTATGTCCGTCCGTCTGTCCGTCTGTCCGTATGTCCGTCTGTTGAAAGCACGATAGAGGTCGCACCAAAAAAGCTAGGAGGCTCAAATTTTGCCAGAATCTTTCCTATAGGCAAGGTTTGTTTGGTATTGAAAATGGGCTATATCGGAATATTAGGAAGTGAGTTATAGCTCGGAATGCAAGAGGAGTTCGAAAAAACCGTGTCCTACGAACATCGAATAAAATGGTATTGTGTCCAAACGGATTAACGTACAGTCATGAAACTTCGAATATATGTTTCTCGAGTCAAAAAAATATTTCTCACCAAAAATTACCTAAATCTAATCATTAGGAAAGGAGTTATCGATCAAAATGTACGAAAATTTATACCGCACAGTGTATTTTTCGGTATATTCAAAAACAAAAACGTCATAAAAGCAACAAAATTGGATGTACGACTCTGAAATTTTGCACACTTTGGTTTTTGGTGAGAGGCTTTTTTCTAACGAAAAATCAATGTGCCACGCCCACTTTTACGCCCACCTCCCATATAACGTTTTACCTAAAATTCATATAATTTCTCTATTAAAAAAGATTTTGGAATAATAAAAGGCTATATTGAAACATCTAAAATGTACTCATTCGCAAAAATAACTTTGACACGCCTACTATAACGCCCACTTTTCACGTTATCTTCCGTTAATGAAATTTCTAAGCTCATAAAACCGCCAAAATTTGATGTATGATGATCAAATTTGCTACGTATATCCCCCTAGGCAGTGTCATTATGGTACAAAAAAATTAAGGTGCCATGCCCACTTTTACGCCCACCTCCCATATAACGCTTTACCTAAAATTCATATAATTCCTCTATTAATAAAGATTTTGGAATAATAAAAGGCTATATTGAAAGATCTAAAATGTACTCATTCGTAAAAATAACTTTGACACGCCTACTATAACGCCCACTTTTCACGTTATCTACCGTTAATGAAATGTTAAAGCTCATAAAACCGACAAAATTAGAGGTATGATGAGGAAATTTACTACATATATCCTTCTAGTCAATGTAGTTGTTGTGCCAAAAAGTTTAGGTGACACGCCCACTATAACGCCTACCTCCCATATAACGGGTTTTCTTAAATTCATGTAATTTCTCTATTGACAAAGTTTTTGGGAAAATAAAGAACTATATTGAAATATCTAAGTTGTATTTATTAGCAGAAACTTTATTGACACGCCTACTTTAACGCCCACTTTCATTGAAAGACTACATTTCCAAAAGCATTTTAGTAGCATATCGAAGTTATAAAGGGTGGTTAAATTAAAAAAATTTAAAAAAAACAAATTATTTAGGAAATTATTTTATTTGTACGGTTAAATTATGTATTTAACAAAATATCGGCCAAATGAACCCCCCCCACTCCATCCTTGGCGCCACTCCTCTATCTGATGGTCCAAATTTTCAATGACAATGTTGATGCTCAATTGTTGGGCACGATGATGAGTCGAGGTTGACTGCTCTTTTGCCACACTATCGCAAAAAACATTCAAAGAACTAAGAAGGCATTCACAGATTTTCTAACATTTTATACAGACCTGTTTTGCAGAAATTTAAATATTTTTTACAATTTTCCCGATTGTGGATGAATTTGAATGATTATGTTGATCAAAAGAATTACGAAGTGCACAAAATGCATTTTGATTTGAACGCCCATTTTCATAAAAAACCTAAATAACTTTAAAGCGTTGCTCATTTGCGTATCTTTCCATGGATCAAATTGAGTAAGTTTGAGATTGAGAAATGTCAAATGAAATGCAGAAAACTAATTTAAAGACTAGCTGTAGTTCACCTTCAACATGGGCCCTTAAAATTTAATCACCCTCTACAAAGAAAGTGATACATATTTTATTATAAAGAGATTATTCCATAGCGATTAACAAAATAATAAATATTGTGCTTTAAATGTACACAAAATTGGTGGTGGGTATAAAAGATAGGGCACAGCCGAATATAGTGCTCTTACTTGTTTTTATTATATAATAACTAATTTTATTAAACAATACTAACTGCTAACTTTTTTATCAATTTATTTGGCTTTTCCTTTGTTTTAATTTTGCAGCGAAAAATTTGTAAAATACATGTCCTGAAAGCACTTGACGCAAATTTAATTTTATTTGCTTTTTTATTGCATTCAGTTCTTATTTATTTGGCTGCATTTGCTATTCGATTTTGTGATTCCTTTTTCTCCTTATCTTTCTCTTCCTCTCTACCTCTCTTCCAATCTCTTTTATTTAATTTCTTATTTTTAATTTAATATGTTACTTTTCAATTTAACATATCACTTATGAGGAGTCACTGAGCAAAAGTGTCTTTTCATATAAATATATGTACATACATGTATGTAAATACATATGTAGTATGTGCATACAAATACATATGTATGTTTTTATTTATGTTTGAGATAATAAGTTGAATGTAAATGTATGTGTTTTTTATTTAATTTAATTTCATTATACCCTTGTTCTTCTTATGTTTTGGTTGTGAAAAGGGTTTTAATTACGGGTCGAATGAAATAATTTCATTGGAATTTATCAACTGGTTTTATTAATATAATTTGGCGTTTTCATATTTTAATTCCAATTTATAAAAATTTATTGAAAAACTATTTTTAAATTCACATTTTAAGTTTCTTATTTATATTGTCTACTACATAATTGAGCCGGGTCTTTATTGCTGTCACAAAAATATGTTTATATTGTATTCATTTAGAACAAAACTCTGATATCGTTGTTAGTGTTTACTATTATTCTATTATTATTAGTCTATTATTGCTGGTGAAATTTCTCTCGAATTCCTTTTTCTCTCTCGTGTCTCAAAATGCATTTATTTCTTATCATCTATTACCTTTTTAATAGAATTTTATTTAATATTTTTCTGTTTTTTTAAATTTAATACAATAGTTCATAAGCTAAACGATTCTAGGAAGACAGACAGAAAGACGGAAACTCTAAAAAGTGGTGTTTTATATTCTACTTTGTTAATTGCGTACACCAACATATAAACTTTCAAAAAATAGTTTATGTTCCGGAACAGTTTTTTACAATCTTATTATAGATAAAGATTAAATTTATAGAAAATCATTTAATAGTTGTTTATTAATAAAAATAAACTTCAAATGTGGGAATTTTTACGATTAACAATGCCACCCAAGTGAAAATGTGCTTCATCGCTTAGGATGATTTTGATCGAAAAATTTGCACTCATTGTTGGTGCTCGGTAACCCATTCAACAAAATTCCTAAGCTGTGCATGACCACTGCGCTACAGTATTTGTATTAGTTGTACTTTGTTATAACGTAGACGAAGATACTTAGCAAGTGTTAGCTGTAGAGATACATTCGAACTTCCAATTCTAGCCTACGACGCCGAACTGATGTTTCTAGATTTTTAGTAACACTTGTGCACCGATTCCTTATTACTATTTAAGTGTCTAGTTTCTGAATGATTCGAACTGTAGCCTCTAAACCTCCATAATTATTATAAGAAGCTAAGCTCGGACCGCTTTGCTGGTTTCCACAAGGATTTATGTCATTCCTAAAAATTTCTGGATTAGGAAAAACATTCCTCAATTTTAAATCCAATAAACTACGGATATAAAATTAAAAAAAAAAAAATAATAATAAAAATAAAACAACAAACCTCTTTAAAGCTGAAGCTTTAATGGTTACTCCTTTTCTTTTTTTGTTTACCATAAAGCACGTGGCGAACGTCATCATGATTCATCGTGACAAACGCAGACAATGTTAAGTCGTAGATGACAAATGCTGATTTTTATTTGGCGTCATATATGAATCTTTAAAGTAAATGTCCAAACATTCAAAGATGAATAAATTTGAATTTGTCTCGTAGGCCTCCTCGTATTAATGAGTTAAACAGACAATTTCATCATGATTCATTGGCGTACTCTTCTGTAATGTTATGATCTCTTAAAAGAAAATGGTAATATTTAAGTTTCAACTTTAACAAGTAAAGTGATCCATTAATGATGTTGTCATGAATAACTTCCTTTGCTTGTGTCATTGTCACGTGAATTTATCATAGAAATTTTAAATTATGATAAGTTCGTGAAAATTTCGACCCAATACTGATTCTGTGACAATGATCCATTAATGAATATGTCATTGTGACGATGTCACTCAAATTCGCCACTGGGATTTGAGTCAACATACATTACTTTTAGTTTTTATACCCGCCACCAAAAAAATGGTGGGGGTATATTCATTTTGTCATTCCGTTTGTAACACATCGAAATATCCATTTTAGACCCCATAAAGTATATATATTCTAAATAGTGGTTTGATTTTATGACGATCTAGCTATGTCCGTCCGTCTGTCCGTCTGTTGAAAGCACGATAGAGGTCGCACCGAAAAAGCTAGGGGGCTCAAATTTTGCCAGAATCTTTCTTATAGACAAGGTTTGTTTGGTATTGAAAATGGGCTAAATCGGAATATTAGGAAGAGAGTTATAGCTCGAAAAGCAAGAGTAGGTCGAAAAAACCGTGTCCTTCGAACATCGAATAAAATGGAATTGTGTCCAAACGCCTTAACGTACACTCATGAAACTTCGAATATATATTTCCTGGGTAAAGACAATATTTTTCCCCGAAAATTGTCTAAATCTATGCATTAGGCGAGGAGTTATCGATCAAAATGTACGAAAATTTATACCGCACAGTGTATTTTTCGGTATATTTAAAAACAAAAACGTCATAAAAGCAACAAAATTGGATGTACGACTCTTTGCACACTTTGCTTTTTGGTGACACGCTTTCTTGTAACGGCAAATCAATGTGCCAGGCCTACTTTTACGCCCACCTCCCATATAACGTTTTAACTAAAATTCATATAATTTCTCTATTAATAAAGATTTTGGAATAATAAAGGCCTATCTTGAAACACCTCAGTTGTACTCATTCGCAAAAATAACTTTGACACGCCTACTATAACGCCCACTTTTCACGTTATCTACCGTTAATGAAATTTAAAAGCTCATAAAACCGCTAAAATTAGAGGTATGATGATAAATTTTGCTACGTCTATCCCCCTGGGCAATTTCATTACTATGCCAAAAAATTAAGGTGCCAGGCCCACTTTTACGCCCACCTCCCATATAACGTTTTACCTAAAATTCATATAATTTCTCTATTTATAAAGATTTTGGAATAATAAAGGACTATATTGAAACACCTAAGTTGTACTCATTAGCAAAAACAACTTTGACACGCCTACTATAACGCCCCCTTTCACCTTTGAATTGTGTCCAGACGCATAAACGTAGTCATGAAACTTTGGATATATATTTATCGAGTCAAAAGAATATTTTTCCCTGAAAATCGCTTAAATCTATGAATTAGGAAAAGAGTTATAGATAAAAATGTACGAAAATTTATACCGCACAGTGTAAACAGTCAAAGCCTGGTATAGTGAATACTCGACTTAACGAAAACGCGATATAACGTACGATCAAAATTTTTGCATTGACTACCTTATATTACGAATATATCAAAAAACTTATACCCGATATAACGAATGCAGGGCAAAAACTCAAAAAAAAATGTGTGTAAATATTTACATGTAATTAAACAAGTAAGAGCACTATATTCGGCTGTGCCGAATCTTTTATACCCACCACCAATTTTGTGTACATTTAAAGCACAATATTTATTATTTTGTTAATCATTATGGAATAATCTCTTTATAATAAAATATGTATCAATTTCTTTGTAGAGGGTGGTTAAATTTAAAGGGCACATGTTGAAGGTGAACTGCACCTAGTCTTTAAATTTGTTTTCTGCATTTCATTTGACATTTATCAATCTCAAACTTACTCAATTTGATCCATTGAAAGACTCGCAAATGAGCAACGCTTTAAAGTTATTCAGGTTTTTTATAAAAATGGGCGTTCAAATCAAAATGCATTTTGTGCACTTCGTAATTCTTTTGATCAACATAATCGTTCAAATTCGTCCACAATCGGGAGAATTGTAAAAATTATTTAAATTTCTGCAAAGCAGGTCTGTATAAACTGTTAGAAAATCTGTGAATGCCTTCTTAGTTCGTAGAATGGGAACCACTGCTGGTTTTTGCGATAGTGTGGCAAAAAAAAAGTCAACCTCGCCTCATCATCATGCCCAACAATTGAGCATCAACATTGTCATTGAAAATTTGGACCATCAGATAGAGGAGTGGCGCCAAGGATGGGGGGGGGGGCATTTGGCCGATATTTTGTTAAATACATAATTGAACCATACAAATATTATAATTACAAAAAGAAATAATAATAATAATCCTAAATAATTTGTGTTTTATTTAAATTCAACATCGGTCCTTAAAATTTAACCACCCTTTATAACTTCGATATGCTACTAAAATGCTTTTGTAAATGTAGTCTTTCAATGAAAGTGGGCGTTAAAGTAGGCGTGTCAATAAAGTTTCTGCTAATAAATACAACTTAGATATTTCAATATAGTCCTTTATTTTCAAATTGAATTTTTATTTTTGTTGAACTTTTCTGTTTAAACTAATATTCTTTATCAGGCTTGAGTTCATATTTAATATTCTTTATTTTTACAAAGAATTTTTTAATTGTGATAAATGAAAGAATAAATCTTGAAAAATTATATTTTTACCGACACCTTACCTTTACCTTTATTTTCCCAAAAACTTTGTCAATAGAGAAATTACATGAATTTAATATAAGCCGTTATATGGGAGGTAGGCGTTAAAGTGGGCACAACAATTACATTGATTAGAAGGACATACGTAGCAAATTTGATCATTATACCTCTAATTTTGGCGGTCTTATGAGCTTTTAAATTTCATTAACGGTAGATAACGTGAAATGTGGGCATTATAGTAGGCGTGTCAAAGTTGTTTTTGCGAATGAGTACAACTTAGGTGTTTCAATATAGCCCTTTATTATTCCAAAATCTTTATTAATAGAGAAATTATATGAATTTTAGGTAAAACGTTATATGGGAGGTGGGCGTAAAAGTGGGCGTGGCACCTTAATTATCTGGCACAGTAATGACATTGCCCAGGGGGATAATTTTGGCGGTTTTATGAGCATTTAAATTTCATTAACGGTAGATAACGTGAAAAGTGGGCGTTATAGTAGGCGTGTCAAAGTTATTTTTGCGAATGAGTACAACTTAGGTGTTTCAATATAGCCCTTTATTATTCCAAAATTTTTATTAATAGAGAAATTATATGAATTTTAGGTAAAACGTTATATGGGAGGTGGGCGTACAAGTGGGCGTGGCACATTCATTTTCCGTTACAAAAAAGCGTCTCACCAAAAAGCAAACTGTGCAAAATTTCAGAGTCGTACATCCAATTTTGTTGCTTTTATGACGTTTTTATTTTTAAATATACCGAAAAATACACTGTGCGGTATAAATTTTCGTACATTTTGATCGATAACTCCTTTCGTAATGCATAGATGTAAGCAATTTTTGGGGAAAGATATTGTTTTGACTCGAGAAATATATATTCGAAGTTTCATGACTGTACGTTAATGCGTTTGGACACAATTCCATTTTATTCGATGTTCGAAGGACGCGGTTTTTTCGACCTACTCTTGCTTTACGAGCTATAACTCACTTCCTAATATTCCGATTTAGCCCATTTTCAATACCAAACAAACCTTGTCTATAAGAAAGATTCTGGCAAAATTTGAGCCCCCTAGCTTTTTCGGTGCGACCTCTATCGTGCTTTCAACAGACGGACAGACGGACAGACGGACGGACATAGCTAGATCGTCATCAAATCAAACCCTGATTCAGAATATATATACTTTGTAGGGTCTAAAATTGATATTTCGATGTGTTACAAACGGAATGACAAAATGAATATACCCCCACCATTTTTTTGGTGGCGGGTATAAAAACAATAGAAAAGAGAACCTAAAACGGTAAAATACCGTTTGTTTTTCAATAAATACTCATTTGATATTTGCGTATGCGCTGATACCAAAAGCATTTTAGTACCTTTTGGATGACTGTAAAATGACCTTAGTGCAATTTCACAGGAATATGGGATTCCAAAATCTTCAATGTGTACATTAAAGACAATGAAAGACAAAATTGTGTAAAATCTAGAAGATACCTAATATGAATAAAAGAACCGTCGATCACTTAAACAAAGGTGTGTGCTCAAATATGGAGGCAAAGCTGTTCGATTGGTTTCTGAATCAAAGGAAGAAGTTTGTACCAGTAATTGGAATAGCACTGAAAGCAAAAGCCATTGACATACAAAACAAATTTTGTAATGGAGGGTTCAACACAGGTGATGGTTGGTTAGCTAGATTCAAAAAAAGATACGGCATTAGACTTCTTAAGGAATCCGATGAAAACTTATCATCAGGAGAGGGTTTAGAAAAACCATTTAAACAAGAATTGCAAAATGCTTTAAGAAAAAACCATTTAACTCATGGTGTAATTTTCAATGGTGACGAAACGGGACTATTGGAAAATGATTCCTAACAAAGCATTAGAACATGCTGGGGAAACTACAGCTTCAGGAAGGAAAATTTAAAAAAAAAATAGTTACCTTACTACTCTGTGCAAATGCTTCAGGCACAAAAAAAGATTAAATCTCTTCTTATTGGAAAGGCTGAAAAGGCGCGCTCATTTCGAAACAAAGTTTTAAGGTGAAAACTGTTTTAGAATCGAATAATCTACAATGAAGGCTCTGTTAGTTCTTGATAACGCTCCAAGTCACCCTCCTCCAGAAAAGCTTGTTAAATTGACAAACGATTGAAAAATTAACCTTTTACTCTTTATGATGCAACATCCATGATTGCTTTAGCTTGGCATAATTTAAAGCAAGATACATTAGCAAAGTGTTGGAATAAAATATTGTATCCCGGTAATTTGGAGTTTGACGAGGAAGATGAGATCCCACTGCCACAGATGATGCAACAAGAAGTATTTGTGTACATGAGACGCGGAATAAGACTATTGAGTTCAGTTTTTCCAAACTCAAGCTATTTTTAAACACTATTTTAACATTTTTATCATTTTAACCTAAGATATTTTTCATTATGGACGGTTTAATAAACTGAATTCAAACTGGGGCATATATGTACAAATGTATATTCTCAACTTGTTTCTGTATATCTTATGTTAATTTTAAACAAGTAAGAGCACTATATTCGGCTGTGCCGAATCTTTTATACCCACCACCAATTTTGTGTACATTTAAAGCACAATAATTATTATTTTGTTAATGGCTTTCTTTGTAGAGGGTGGTTAAATTTTTAATTTTAAAACAGAGGCCGAATTACGGCACTCGAACGTGATCGAAATTTGAAAACTCTTATTAGAATCTATATACCTAAAGCATACTCGATCGTTCGAGTAAAATTTCGATCGATATCGAATGCCGTAATTCGGCCCCAGGTCTGTATAAAATGTTAGAACATCTATGAATGCCTTCTAAATTCGTTAAATGAGAAGCATTGCTGTTTATCGCGATAGTGTGGCAAAAAAACAGTCAACTTCGACTCATCATCGTGCCAAACAATTGAGCATCAGCAATGTTATTTAAAATTTGGACTATCGGATCGAGGTGTGCCGTTGAGGTCGCGGGGCCATTTGGCCGATATTTTGTTCCATACATAATTGAACCATACAAATATTATCATTAAAAAAGAAATGATAATAATTTCCTAAATAATTTGTGTTTTATTCAAAATCAACATCGGCCCTTAAAATTTAACCACCCTTTATAACTTGGATATGCTGGTAAAATGTTTTCGTAAATTAAGTGTTTCAGTGAAAATGGGCGTTAAAGTAAGCGTGTCAATAAAATTTCTGATAATAAATACAACTTAGATATTTCAATATAGTCCGTAATTCTTCCAAAATATTTATTCATTGAGAAATTATATGAATTTGAAATAAAGCATTATATAGGATGTGGGCGTAAGAGTGGGCGTGTCACATAAATTTTCTGGCATACCAATAACATTGACTAGAAGGATTTCCGTAGCAAATTTTATCATCATACCTCTAATTTTGTCGGTTTTATAAATTTAAATTTCATTAACAGTAAGTAACGTGGAAAGTGAGCGTTATAGTAGGTATGTCGAAGTTATTTATGCTAATAAATACAACTTAGATATTTCAATAAAGTCCTTTATTATTCGATTTATAGAGAAATTATAAGAATTTGAGAGAAAACGTTGTATGGGAGGTTGGCGTGTCACATTTAATTTCCGTCAGAAGAAAGCCTTTGACCAAAAAGCAATTCCTGCAAAATTTCAGAATCGTAGATCTAAATTTGTCACTCTTATTAGGTTTAAAATTTTTAACATATTGGAAAATACACTGCGCGGTATAAATTTTCGTACATTTTGATCTCTAACTCCCTTCCTAATACATGCATTTAGGCAATTTTTCTTTCTTCCTTATACTCCGATTTAGCCAATTTTCTATTCCAAACAAACCTTGTGTATAAGACATATTCTGGCAAAATTTGAGCCCACTAGCTTTTTCGATGGGACTTCTATCGTGCTTTTAACAGACGGACATACGGACGGACATAGCTAGATCGTCGTCAAATGAAACCCCGATTAAGAATATACATACCATTTTTTTGGTGGCGGATATAAAAACTCAAATACTTCAAAAAAACACTTTACAAAAAAATTTGTTTAGCTCTTTTACTAAAATTTTGCAAAAAATATTTGACCTTGTGTCACAAAAATTGGTCTGCTGATCACGGTCGGATCGTAACGGGTATAAAATGGGGTATAGGGGTATAGAGGAGAGTTTTATCTACTAAATGGTGCTAATTTCTTTTTGTTATCTTATGTTTTGTAGAAGTTTTAGAAGTATGGTGTATTAAAAAAAGGAATTTAGGAAAATTTAGACCTAAAGATAAAAAAAAAATTATTTCTAAACATTATAAACAATTTATTTTCATGTACTAATGGCTAACAAATTTTAAAATTATACAAAACTTATTTCGTTTGAAAATCTTCTAAAAGTAAAATGTTATAGAACTTTCAAAATCAAAATCTTACTAATAAATTTCCTGTTTTAGCAAAATGCTGAGCATGTCTATTTTGAATCACCCTGTGGCCCTTAAAATTTAACCACCCTTTACAAAAAAATCTATATATATAAAAGTGAAACTCTGTGTGTGTGTGTGTGTGTGTGTGTGTGTTAGCTATAGACTCCGAAACTGTAAAACCGATCGGGCTCAAACTTTGGTAAGTTGTTGTACACATACCAGGAAGTGTTTATGGATGAAAAAAAGTGGGCGGGGCCACGCCCATAAAAAATTAGTTATCAGTTTTAGCTACTTGCACTTGACCGATTTTTCTGAAACTTTGCACACATATCGAGCTGTCATGACTAAATAATTTCGTGATAAAAAAAGTGGGCGGGGCCACGCCCCTAAAAAAGTTTTAATTTTGAGGTACTTGCACTGTACCGATTTTTCTGAAACTTTGCACACATATTAAGCTGTCGTGACTTTATAATTTTGTGATTAAAAAAGTGGGCGGGGCCACGCCCATAAAAAAAGGCTATAATTTTGAGGTACTTGCACCAGACTGATTTTTCTGAAACTTTGCACACATATTGAGCTGTCATGACTAAATAATTTCGTGATTAGAAAAGTGGACAGTGCCACGCCCATAAAAAAAAGGTATCATTTTGAAGTACTTGCACTGGACCGATTATTCTGAAACTTTGCACACATATTGAGCTATTATGACTTTACAATTTCGTGATAAGAAAAGTGGGCAGGGCCACGCCCATAAAAACAATTTTAATTTTGAGGTACTTGCACTGGTCCGATTCTTCTGAAACTTTGCACACATATTGAGCTGTTATGACTTTACAATTTCGTGACTAGAAAAGTGGGCAATGCCACGCCCATAAAAAAATTTTAATTTTTAGGTTTTTTCTCTTGATATTAAATTAAAATTCAGAATGCATTTCGATTCATTAAGGGGCGTAGCAACGCGCGCCGGGTTTGGCTAGTAGATAGATAAAAAAAAATTTGTTAAAATATGTATTTTAAATATTCAAATACTTATTTTAAATCTACTGATGCACATTTTTTTTTTAATATTTTTAAATCTTAAACCTCATAAGACTGTGTGTACAACTATATGTAAAGTTGGGCACAAATCATTACTCTAGTTAATTTTTGTCAACAAACTTCGGTCATTTTCGTTTTCACAAACCCCTATAAAATTCCTTTGTAGTTTGTGCAAAAAAATGTTACTAGAGTCATCTAGTGTTCTACGTGATGTTTAGCAAAGACATCATCCTCAGTGTTTGCAAAATGTAGTGGCGCCTTCAACAGATGTCGCCATCTGCAATGAATAAATGCTAATGAATATGACTAATATATTTTTATAAAAATTTAAAAAAAAGTGGGCGTGGCACATTTATTTTCCGTTATAACGAAGACTTTGACCAAAAAACCATGTTTGCAAAATTTCAGAACCGTACATATAGTTTTGTCAGTTTTATTACGTTTTAAACTTCAAATATACACTGAGCGGTATAAATTTTCGTACATTTTGACCTATAACTCCTTTTCTAATGCATAGATTTAAGCAATTTTTGGGGAGAAATATTCTTTTGACTCGAGAAATATATATTCGAAGTTTCATGACTCTACGTTTATGCGTTTGGACACAATTCCTTTTTTTTCGATGTTTGAAGGACACGGTTTTTTCGACCTATTCTTGCTTTACGAGCTATAACTCTCTTTCTAATATTCCGATTTAGCCCATTTTCAATACCAAACAAACCTTGTCTATTAGAAAGATTCTGGCAAAATTTGAGCCCTTTAGCTTTTTCGGTGCGACCTCTATCGTGCTTTCAACAGACGGACAGACGGACGGACATAGCTAGATCGTCATCAAATCAAACCCCGATTCAGAATATATATACTTTATGGGGTCTAAAATGGATATTTCGATGTGTTACAAACGGAATGACAAAATGAATATACCCCCCACCATTTTTTTGGTGGCGGGTATAAAAATAAGGAGTACAAAATAAAGTAAACATGTACAAAACTTATTTATTTTTTTAGTTTTGAAAATTTGATATTGCAAAAATAAATATTAATTAACATAATTTGTTCTTTTTATGTTAACTTAATAAAATTACTATAAAATAAATCTTTTCGATATAACGAATTATTCGATATAACAAAAGGGCCTGACAATATATCTTTCGTTAAACCGAGCTTCGACTGTATTTCAAATTTAAAACGTAATAAAACTGACAAAACTATATGTACGATTCTAAAATTTTGCAAACATGGCTTTTTGGTCAAAGTCTTCGTTATAACAGAAAATAGATGTGCCACGCACACTTTTTTCCTTAAATTTTTATAAAAATATATTAGTCATATATATTAGCATTTATTCATCTTACACTGCGCCATTTATTGTACTGTAGCTAAATATAAGATAAAGATGATAAGATAGATGACCCTACTAGCAACTACTAGATGGCATGCTAACAACTTATGCTTATGTTCTCCTGAAGTTATGCTCTATTAAAAATGGGAATTTAGGAAAATTTTGACCTAAGTCAAAAAAAATTATCTCTAAACATTATAAACAATTTATTTTCATGTACTAATGGCTAACAAATTTTAAAATTATACAAAACTTATTTCGTTTGAAAATCTTTAAAAAGCAAAATGTTATAGAAGTTTAAAAATCAAAATCTTACTAATAAATTTCCCGTTTTAGAAAAATGCAGAGAATGTATATTTTAAATCACCCTGTGGTCCTTAAAATTTAACCTTAAATTCACTTTCTTCCTCTTAAATTCATGTAAATTCTCTATGAATAAAGATTTTGGAATACTAAAGGACTATATTGAAATATCTAAGTTATGTTTATTAGCAGAAACTTTATTGACACGCGTATTTTAAAGGCCACTTTCATTGAAAGACTAAATTTACGAAAACATTTTACTAGCATACCGAAGTTATAATGGGTGGTTTTATTTTAAGGGACTATGTTGATTTTGAATAAAATTATTATGAAATTATTTTCATTTCTTTTTTAATGATAATATTTGTACGGTTCAATTATGTATGGAACAAAGTATCGGCCAAATGGCCCCCCAACCTAGGCGGCACACCACGATCCGATAGTCCAAATTTTCAATGACACTGTTGATGCTCGATTGTTAGGCACGATGATGAATCGAGGTTGCTTGCTCTTTTGCCACGTTATCGTGAATATTTAAAATTTAATATTTAAAAGCGTTGCTCGATTGCGTATCTTTCTACGGTTCAAATTGAGTTAGTCTGAGATTGAGAAATGTCAAATGAAATACAAGATAAAAGTTGAAGTTTAGATGTGGTTCACCTTAAACATGGGCCCTTAAAATTTAACCACCCTCTACAAAGAAAGTGATACATATTTTATTATAAAGAGATTATTCCATAGCGATTAACAAAATAATAAATATTGTGCTTTAAATGTACACAAAATTGGTGGTGGGTATAAAAGATTCGGCACAGCCGAATATAGTGCTCTTACTTGTTTTAAACACATATGGGTTGCGCATGTATTAGTTGCAACTTTATTTGCTTCAAAATACTGAACAAATTCTAATAAGATTGAGATTGTATATATCTGCAGGAAATTTCTTTTCAAATTGTATATTTTCTTTATATTAAAATCGGTGAAATGTGAGTGTAAACTGAGTAACAAGAAATCGTTTTGCTATTAATATATAAGAATATTGTTCAAGAGTAAAAACACGTTATTCCTTCATGTGAGGCCTAATTTTTACTATCCCTGAACCATTTTTATTGCAAAAGTGCCTTTAAAATTTTTTTTGCAACACATAGCAAATCCTTCTAGATTTATTTCTCCTCGTAGAACTTACCGAATATCCTCTATTTATGCAGTGCATTATGTCAGTATTTGGAAAATAGGTTAAGGGTGGGAGATTATTTCATGGAAATGTTGGCCGTGACTGCGCCTCAAATGGTCCATCCGCTTAGTCTAATTTTGGCATACTCTTTCCAACATTTCCGCCGGTATCTCATGAATAAATGCTTCAATGTTGTCTTTCAATGCGTCAATTGAAGCGGGAATGTGTGTATTGACATGAGCTTTAACAAAGCCCCACAAAAAATAGCCTAAAGGCGTTAAATCGCACGATTTAGGCGGCCAATTGACCGGTTCCGAACTCGCCTCTCAATAAGTCCATTGTTAAGCGTGCTGTGTGACATGTGGCACCGTCTTGTTAAAACCACATGTCATGCAAGTCAAGCTCTTGCATTTTGGGCAAAAAAAGTTGGATATCATCTCACGGTAGCGCTCACCATTCACAGTTACGTTACGATTCGCATCATCTTTGAAGAAGTACGGTCCAATGATGCCACCAGCCCATAAACCGCACCAAACTGTGACTTTTTTTGGATGCATTGGTAGCTCTTGCAATGCTTCTGGCCGATATTCACTCCAAAATCGACAATTCTGCTTATTAACGTACCCATTGAGCCAAAAATGAGCTTCGTCACTGAACACAATTTTTCGATAAGAAGCGCGCGATGAACTTTCTTAACAGAGCACGCATTTTGATAATAAAATTCAATAATTTGCAAGCGTTTTTCGTTTGTAAGACGATTCATGGTTAAATTATAGACCAAACTGAAGATGTTTGACAGTGAAACAAAACACGAAACGTGCGTCAGCTGTTTAAACCAGTGTTGCCAAAAAGATAATAGCTAAAAAATCACCCTTTATGTGTGGTATGTTTGATTTGATTTGATATGTATGTCGACCGCAAATGGATAATATATTCAAGAATAAGGGTGTTACATGTTAAATAATGTTTATTGGTAATGCCGATATCAATGGAATACATCATAAAGATTTCGACATTCATGCGGGTTGTGTTTACTTTCGGTCGAATAATTTCTTTAGAATTAAAGCAGTCTAATAAGTAAATGCGTCAATGAATGACCTATCAGGGCTAATTTTAAATTAATAATTTATTCTTTACTTAAAATTACTTAAATTACTTATTTAAACTATAATCAAGTTTCTTTTTTTTTTAAAGGTAAATATTCATTAAAACTAATTCTCGAATCCCAGACAAAATTTATATATTATAAACCCCTTTTTATATCAAGCAAAAAAAAAAAAAGTAAAGAAAAACAAATACATATATGAATTTTATTTTACATGCAAATATAAGACTGTAAGGAGAAAGATATCAAGGATAATCTGTTAAAATCTACAATTCATTTAATTAATGTTACTCACACGCCACATGAGACAACCAAATGTCTGAATGGTAATAAAAAAAACTGCCAAGAAAGGATTTATATATTATTTATTTTCTTTTATTTTTCTTTGGAAAATATAATTATTAATTTGTTGTCCTTTTTTTTGATTAAAGATCTGTTATACTTTTACTTTAATTGTAGAATTCTTTAAGTGAACGAAAATAATAAAATATTTTATAAAATAAAGACACTATTAAAGGTACACTGATAACTGATAAATTACACTAAAATATACCACCTGTTTATACACTTTATTAGATACCTACTCATATATCACGACAATGTTTTATTTCTGTTGTCCTGTCAACATTTTCAAGAATTTTCCATGCTTTTAGACTTCCCACTGAGAAGGTCTTCATCATTCCTAGGGAAAAACTGTAAAAAGAAATCAATCGTTTTGAACAAGTATGAATGTCCTGTAAATCAATGGGGGTTCTAGTCAAAAAAGAAAAAGTATAGTATAACAGAGAACTACATTTCAATACAACAGCAATAACTTAAAAAATTTCTAATATTTAACGAATATCATTATTTTGTGGAAAGACATGTGACAAGCAAAACAATATTTTATTTTATTACATAAACAAAAAACAAAACACTAACTTATGTGGATGGGTATCATACTTGATAATATTACAAACATTCCTGCAGATAACACAACTAGTTGAAACACTCATGTTAATTATACTCTGTAACTAATTAGCACTAGGGTAATCGATTGAGTTATGTTTGTGTGTTGTCTGAAACTAACTATGTAGTGTCAGTCTTTTAAAATTATCCGGAAATGAATGACTATTCAAATGCAGCAGAATCGCCCTATACCTTTGTTTGATATGAAAAAAAAAACTACTGGCGATTTTTACCATAAAATTCAACTTCCTGTAGCCCTAGGATAATTTAAAGACACGTTTGTTACTATTAATAGCTACTAGGGACATTCATTAAAAACTTTACACAAATCAATAAATAATCAGCAAATTTTTGGCAAAAGCAATCTTGAACAATACAATTTTTATATAATTTTTCAAATACACCAAGTAACCAAAGCTACTAATTAATTTTTTGACTAGCTAAAGATGCTAAAATACAAGCTGTACTTCTAAAAATTATTGCCGAGAAGAACTGACAAATCGGTCTTAAGCTAAAAGATAAATATGTACTACTTTAAAGCTTCTGGACAACAGAGAGGGTCGACATGGAGTATTGCAAGAGTAGGTTAAAAAACAATACCCTTCCTCCATTGAATAAAATGCGATTGTGTCTAAACGCATTGGCGTAGAGCGGTAAAATTTCAAAGGAATTTTTTTTTTGAGAAAAAAAAAAATCTTTTCCTGAAAAAATGCTTAAATTTATATATAACGAGAGGAGTTATAGATTAAAATGTACGAAAATGTATACCTCACATTGTCTTTTTCGGTCTACTTAAAATTTAAAACGTAATAAAACTAAAAAAATTAGATGTACAATTTTAAAATTTTGCAAACATTGCTTTTTGATCAACAGATTTGTAACAACAGAAAATTAAGGTGACACGCCCTCTTTTACGCCTACCTCCAATATAGCGATATAATTTAAAATCATTTAATTTCTCTATGGACAATGATATTGGAATAATAAAGGATCCTCTATTGATATATCTAAGTTGAATTTATTAGTAAAAACTACAATGACACGCCTATTTTTCAATATCAATGAAATTTAAAATATTATAAAACCGACAGAATTCGGAGTATGTTGAAATTTCTAGTCGGTGTCGTTGTAATGCCAGAAAATTAAGGTGATACGCCCACTTAAACGACTACCTCCAATATAACGATATATTTCAAATTCATTTAAGTTCTATGATATTTGAATAATAAAGGATCCTATATTGATATATCTAAGTTAATTTTATTAGTAAAAACTACAATGACACGCCTACTTTTATGCCTACTTTTCAATATCAATGAAATTTAAAATATTATAAAACCGACAGAATTTCGCACATATATCCTTCTAGTCGATGTCATTGTAATGCCAGAAAATTAAGTCGACACGCCCACTTAAACGCCTACCTCCCATATAGCTTTTTGGATGATTTTATTATAATGCCAGAAATTAAAAGTTAGTTAGTTATCGGCTTTTATCTTAAATTCATATTGTATTATTTCCATAGGGACAAAAAGAACTTTAAAATAGATTATGTAAGATGAATTCTAACATTTATTATATTATTTAAAAAATAGGAGGAGCCATGCCCACAGTAAGCTAATATTACTTTTAAGCTACTACTGGCTATCAAATTATACACAGTTTCCGTAAAAATACAACATCAGGTAAAAATTTAAAATCACAGATGGCATCTTAAATAATAAAGCAAAATGAAATTAGATCTGAAATCTAGGCTAAGCTAAGATGTGGTTACTATACCAACGTACATAATGATGAAGAATATTATCAGATTCGAAATGACAGAGTATAGCATTCTTCCTGGTTTTTCATCAAATAAATTAAGATGATCCTTTTTGTTTTTAATTATAAACAAAAATCTTAAACACTTTTTGGTTAAACTTTAAAAAAATTTATTTATCAACATAAAACAATTCTTTTTGCAGTCTATAACACTAAATTTTCCAAAAACTTATGTACTTTACTACCCACTATTCAGCTCCCCCCAAAAAACTGACACATTAATTTGATTTAGTTACATTTTTTGCCACTTTATCTCTATTTGGGTGTCTTTATGGTAATTTTTCTATTTTTGATTTAATTTTAGTTTGTGAAAAATGAATGTTTCGTTTTAGTTTTTCATTGTTAACTCACGTTCATTGACAATTGTTTGCCACAAAAGTTATCGGCATTCGAACAAACCACTCGTTAAACCATAAATGTATTAAGTCTAGTCTTGATGCCAATTTTAGCTATAAAAAAAAACAAGTGTATGCCATTGTAAATGATTGTGCATTTGGTTATTTGTATGTGTGGGAAAGTAGTACAGTGTTCATTTATTTGTTTGAGTATGAGTGAGTGAATGAATAAATGAATGAATGTATGAGTTAGTTGACTGTTTAATATGCACAAGATGTGATTTGCGTATAGTGTATGTATAAAGAAGTGTAATTTAAATGTAAAGTGTTAGTGGTGTTCGTGGTGATGTTGAATTTATAAGTGTGTGTATGCATACGCATGTATGTGTGTGGAATGATGTATTGTGGTTTAGTTATCTATAACAGGGCTTCCCAATTTATTTATTGTGCAATTTTTACGTAGATTATCTAGTCTAATAAAACTTTTGAAAATTTTAAAAACATATAAAATTATTCTTAAAAAAAATATATTTTTATTCGGGAGCATCGAATTTTGTAAAGAAAGTTTATAAATATAATATCTTCGCCTTTATGTTAGTTTAAGCTATGATAAAACATAGTTTATTAATGACATGGAAGAGCAATTGTGGAGAATTTGGCTTGTGCTAAATTAAAAAAAAATAAATAAAAAAAAACATGATGTGTAAACGTAACAAAACATTTTTTTATATTTTGAGCATGAACTAATAATGTTTTGAGGATTACTCAATTTACATCTTCGATAACTACATGAATTCTATCTTAAAGATCTCGAATCATTGTGGGTCATTGCTATAGAAAATAATTTTCACGTAGCGCCATCTCATTGTGGAATATCCAAAAGATATATGAAAAGAAAAAAAATCTTAAGTTTTCCCAATATAACGGGCTGCAATAGCGTAATTGTACACAAGTTCGATTCTTTATATCACTAACTTATTCCAACCGCTAAAATTTTTCATCAGTTTTACAATTGCTTAAAATTGGAATTTGTTCTAGGATAATAGATAATTTAATGATAAGAAGAAGGTGTCGCAAGCGTAGCCATGGCGGCTATTTGACTGATATTATTTTTCATTATTAATGGCGTACCCTCCTCTCTACATCTAAATAAACGTATTTAATAAATAGGACTGCTTCTTTTTTTTCACATATTTTCGTCATAAGAATAAAAAATTTTCAATCCTATAATAATTTATAAAGACAATTGATATATTTTCAGATATAACATATCTATAAGGCAATTTGTAAAAGAACATATTGTTTACTTATCAGCAAAGTTATAGGCAAAAATAATTTTTAAAAATAGATATGTTTTTTTAAATATTATTAGACAAGCTAGAGACACTAAAATACAAGCCGTAGTGTTAAAAATTACTGCTGAATAGAACTGCGAAAACGGTTTGAAACTAACTGAGATATAAGTTAAAAAGAAGCTTTAATAATTTGGTACTTTTAAAGAAAATTAATATGTTTTAAAAATAATTTTTGCTTATAACTTTGCCGATAAATAACAGATTTATCCAAAATTTTGTAATAGTAACCTTAGAGGCATGTCATACCTATTAATAGTACCAATCGTTTCTATGAATTAACCTTGGTCGGAAAAATGTTGACTTTTGTTGTAAAAATATGGAAAGAAACGGAGGCAGTCGTTTTGGTTTGCTCATATCTCAAAAAATTATAAGGCGATCGTGTTGAATTTCTATAGCAATTCGTTTTTAGACATTCGAAAAAGATTTCTACCACATATAGATCAAAGGAACATGTGGAGGCTTCTAAAAGTTGATTTCAAATAACACACGGAAAGATAGATGGATGCACATGGCTCAATAGACCCTTTTAGTTATTTATAAGCTTTCAGAAAATATATACTTTGTGAGTTCGGAAATCAATATTGTACAAATTACAAACGGAATGACAAAGTTATATATGTATATCCTTGGCACCACAGGTGAAGGGTTTATATATACATTTTAAAAGGTTCTTTTAAAGATGTGCAGAATTAAGATAATAATTATTTTAACTGTGGTATTCACAGCTTATTAAATATATTGCCAAATTTAGGATTGTTCTTACTGATCCAGCGATTATTAGGAATAATATAAAGCTTTGTGCGGATCAGCAAAGCTGTTCGGTTGTTGTTAGGAAATGTTTGTTTTTTTAATATTTGTAAATACATATTTCATGTAATAAATATTTACTATCCTTTAATTTTAAGCCATGTAAAATTCTTATATAATATTATATTAAACAAAAATACTAAGTAAATTATTAACATAATGGTTTAAAGTGATTGAGAATCACTGTACCATTTGTTTGTCCAATGTTATGGTTGTTTGTTATTTCTAACAACTCTCACGTTTGTGAGTAAACGGAGGAAGAGAAGTAGTTTGGGATCATAGCGTGAGTCCTTTAGTGACTTATCGTTGTTTTCATTTTTGTAAGGTTTATGTTGATTTTTACTTATTTTCAGCGTTGTATTTATAGCATTAGCTGTTATTGTTGTTATTTTTGTTCGCTGGTTAGTAGTGGTTAAAGCTTTATTCGTGTGTGTATTTGCGGTTTATTTAGCAAATTTACTATTGTTGTTTGCAGTTTAATATTTAACTGCTCCGTTGGTTTAGTTTTGCTTTATTAATACACATGTGTGTTCGTGTGCTTAGACGGGATGGACGTGAAAGTTATTTAAAATAGAAAGCAACTGTTAGTAGAATTTTTTAATATTCCGATTATGTATGATTTGAAGTAAAATTAAAGAAAACTAATTTAATAATATTAAAAAATCTTTTCCTTCATTCCTCGTTATAAACATATTTATTAATGAACGTTCCGGTTAATGTCTGCGTTTTTGGTATATTTTATATAATATTCCCAGATAAGCACAAAATATATGTTGAGGTCTCTGGCTACGTTTCCAAATGCCACATAATGTTAAAATATCTATAATTTACTCCTTCCTTTTTTTGCCTTCCTTTGCCATTCTATTTCATTGTCGTTGTTTTTTATATCGTTTTTTATTGGCAAAACATATGTTGGTTGAATTTTAATCTTTTAATAAATTTTATGTTTTATTTTAATTTAAATTAATAGAGTTTTTTAAGCTGCTGCTATTAAAATAAAATATAAAAGTCAAATATTAATTCCTAATAAATTAAAGCTAAATTAACAAATTTTTTAACTGAGCACTTAAAGACAATGGTGTTAAAAAGTCATACAATATTGGGTGCTATTTTAACCGTTTGGGTTTTGAAAATGAAAAAAAATGAAAAATTTTTATGAAATATATATTTAGGGTGATAAATAAATGTCTGTTACTACTTAAAAAAAATAAATCAGGTAAGTAGGTAGGTAGAAAAGGGCGGTGCAGGAATCAAGAGACAACCCCCACACAAGGAGACCAATGTGGTTCATTGTGTTTCCTTTGATAAAAGAAAAACCAGAAAGAATAAATCCAAAAGCAGTTATTAAAGGCAGGGTAAATTAAGGATGCATCCTCATATGTCCTTAAATAAAACGGAGTGCCCCAATCCCTTCTAATAATCCTAATATTGTACGAAAACGTGAGAGCAATTGCTTACCAAAATCGTCAATTATCAGGTTCATTGCATCGTCACACAACAGTCTTAAGGCACAGTTTTATTGAGGTCAACCAAGTTAAATTCTTCCATTTTCGATTGTAGCGTTGCGATTTTCATCGTTATTGAAGAAGTACGATCCAATGATGCCACACACTCACAAACCCAAACTAACAGTTAAGAGTGCATTGGCAATACTTGAACTGTCACTGGCTATTCCTTACATCAAATTCCTTAATTCTGTGTTTTGACGTACCCATAGAACTATAAATTTGCTTCGTCGCTAAACAGAATTTTTCGATTAATTTACGTTTTTCACGTAGGACAAATTTTAATAATTAATTTGAAAGTTTGTCTGTAATTCTTTTTATGGTGAAATAGCAGACCATAATGACCATATCACGAGTGTTTTTTTACATTCAAAATCTTTTAGCTTTTATTTGGCCGAAATAAATTTTGGCGAAACAAAACTTACTAAGTTTAAATAAGTTCTGTATGAATTTTGGTTTGCATAACAAGTAGGGTTACATATTTGTATGAATATGGTTAAAGAAACGGATCGGCAGAGCACAGTTTTCATAAAGTGTATTCCAAAGCAAACGATCAAGTTTACAATCCAAGCTTTTGTATGGAAATGAGTTGATAACCCTTTAAAAATAATCTAACAAGTTATGGTTATGGGAAAGTAAAAATAAAAATAATGCAATTTAAGGATAAACAATATTTTAAAATAATGACAGTTTGGCGGTTACAGTGTGTAACTCTTATACAAAATATGGTTAAGATATTTATTTATTGATGTTGCAGAGAAATTTATCAAATAAGCCTTCAATAAACTTGAAATATTTTTTTATGAATACGACAAGTAGTAATTTTTTTTGGAATTTCTAAAATAGGATTAATCTCTACAAACAAAAATCATTTCTAAAAATAAATTTTTTTTCAAATTTAAAAATATTCAATAATCAATATATGATAATTTCTAATTATGAATAAATACTCGTCGTTACTAGCTATGAGAAAGAAACTAAGGCCTAAAAATATCTGCACAATTTACAACATATTTATTTGTGCTCCAATACCTATAGCTTAATTACTTAAATATAGTCATAACTCAAAAAATTTAAGACATGTGAAACTGGGATCTACAAATAATTTTTTAGCCTTTATTATTAATATATACCATCAAGTCATATACATATGGGCATTTCCATGTCATCGTATGTGACATTTGTACTCCTATAAAGTGGAGTAAGTTTTGCAAAATTAAAAGTAACTGAAACAAAATTAGATCTTTATGTTCTATTCCAAGGGTACTTTATTTAAAAAAAAATTAATTATATTCGGATCATTGTTGTTTAAAATATCCAGAAAAATAAGAATATATCGTATATGACTTAAAATAGAAGTGATTTTAAGGTACAAATACATATATGGAAATATGAAAAAATCTGCGAATTTTGGTAGGTATTTTATCTTTTTTAATTTCTCACACTAAATCAAATATTTTTCATTTAAAATCCATCATACTTAATTGAAAACAATCTTTAAATGATTTTATAATAAATTCAATTTAATATCGCTCGTGACATATTGTACGTGACAGATTTTTCTCTAATAGTATTCTTAGGTAATGCAATGTATATTATGTTAAGAAAAAAAGTTAAATTCTAAATTAGGTGCTCTTACGACTGTTTAAATACGACTGACGGAGAAAAATAATGTTGTTGCACTACGTACGTGAAATAAAAATAACTTAACTTAGTCGCTAAAAACAAATAGTTGATTGCAATTCTTTTAAATAAGTCAAAGAGATAATCAGATTAAACTCTTATTATTACTCTAAAAAAAATTAAAAAGCTCTTAATACCTGTGCATAGTCAAATTTGAGTGTTTTTTTTTTGATCAATATACATATATTTAAGAACTTTCAAGAGTTTTTATTTTTAAAGTCATGGTTGACATATTCACGGAAATGTCCATATGTGACCATCTCCGAGAAAAGGGGCCTAGTGTGTGAGAATGAAGTTTTGAGAAAAATGCATTTAAGGCTTCATAACGCATTATCACTGTGAACAGACCTTCATTTGGGAGATGGGACTTGGTATGGTTAGTTATGATTGGGTGCCGACTTTGGTAATGTCATGCCTATGTGGTGACGAATTTTTTTCGCTTTAAATGTGACAATACCTTTGCTATTGTTGCTGCTCTGTTTGTTATGATCTCGATACTTGATTTTTAAGCCGCAACCAGTGACCGTTTAGTACGTTTTTATGGGGTAAATAAATTTTTATCAGAAATTTAACTCATTTCATTTTATTCTACACCCTTTTAGGTACCAGAATCCACTCTTAAGTCCAAACCCGTTTTTTCGACACACTAGGAACATTTTCTTGGAGAAGATCACAAAGTATATACGTATATATGTATGTTCTTAGTCTTCAATATGTTTACGACCAGACTATGAAAAGAAAATAAATTAAAAAATTAAAAATTTTATATATATATCGACAAAAAGTCTGCCAAGGGTTAAGATGTCCGATTAAGACAAATAATTTAAATGTAAGAGGCATTTTTCTGAAAACTTTGTTTTTGAGTTAGGACCATATTATGGTAAATGTTTGTTATGTATCTCTTAAGAATTGCTGCTTTTATTGATTGCTCAATATTATTGTAATTACTAACATCAAAACAAGAATGTTTTAGTCGTTGAACAAAACTCATTTGTTTTCAAACATATTTTGTTCTATTTTACCAATTTTTTTTAAGCAAAAGTTAAATATCGTCAATCATTATTTGTAATGATTGCCTTGTGCTACAATTTCTGTAACTACCAAACATTTTTTCCAGGTTAAAAAAATATTGTGTCGCATAACGTTTATCATTGTTAACCATAAAAGTTACAGTGATTCAAAAGAAATTTAAAATTGCTTGTTATAAAAAATTAATATTTTTTTTTTTAATTTAAGTATGTTTTACAAATTTTAAATGTATTATAGATAAAGCAAAATATAGCTGGTAGACATTCTGTGACCTAAACCACCTCGTGTTTGTGGCTGGCTGATGTTTTTGCCGGAGAGATGGAAAATTTTGCCATGCGGAGGTATACACAAAAATTGTCTCTAATCCGCGCTTGAATAGCATGCTCCAGGGATACTTGGCCAGGAACCTTGATCTGTAGTGTATATGTGAACTCTGGATAACATTTGTCCCCTAGTTTTAAAATAGACTTGCCTGTGAAAAATTAAAATAAGTATGACGAAGAGACGGACAATGAAACCTCGCAAAAGGTATACGTAAAGAAAGTTGAACCTATCCTGAACCCTAAACCTGGGGGAGTACGTGTCAGTCTATCAGGCAGAAATGCTTGGTTTGCTGCACGCGTCGGACTACCTGTTGGAATGTCGAATGCATGGGAAGAGAATTATTATTGCACTTGACAACTAGTCGGTTATAAAACGTATGCAGAGGATAGATGTGAACTCCTCTTTGGTGCTTGAGTGTGTTCTAAAGCTCAATAGGTGTGCCTTTACAAATGAGGTAACGCTGATGTGGGTTAAGGGACACGTGGACATAGCTGGGAATGAGGCTACTGACGAACTTGCGAAGAAGGGGTCTGAGGCTGTATTCTGCGGACCGGAACACAGAACTACTTTGGGCAATGGGTTAGTGCGGGCGAAAATCTTTCAATGTGTGAAATCTATGAACTTGCGAAGGTGGATGTAGACAAGCTCGTATGGTGCTCAGGGAGCAACTTAGCAGGGGTGCAGTGAAGATACTAGGTTTTTGATTACAGGATATGAGAACTTTAAATATCAGATGCAGATCGTGGATGATGATATTTGTAGAATGTGCCTGGAGGATGCCGAGACGGCAGCGCATGTAGTATGCGAGTGTCCAGCATTGGCGAGCAGAAGATTAACGATCACAGGCAAGCACACATTAAGTGTGAGTGCAATGGGGGACCTTAGTCTGAGAGAGATGCGTGCGATTACAAAGGACTGTGCGATGACGATTGTCGACAATCACCAGTCGACAGTATGAAATCGTTTTGCTAGTCCAGAGCAAACGCCGGTTGTGGCGCGAGACTCAGTGATAGAAGGTATACTGATCGGTGGACACGAAATCCCTGAGGAGCGAAGGGGGTCGAAAAGGGACCCGTGATAGTAGTGGTCTGCTTCGATATTCCCCCTACATGTGTATGTTTGTACTTTTATACTGTTTTATAAGTTAAGTATTTGTATAGATTTTATCATTTAATGTATTTTTTTCAATAATAATAAGTTTTAAAATGTTCTTCTCTTGTTGAATAAAATTTACTATTTTTATAATTTGACATGTGAAAAAAATGTACACAAATTTTGTATCAAAAATTTCAAAAGTTAAATAAATAATAAAAAGGTAAAAAAAGGTGAGTGCAATCAATACAACTAAAAAACAATAATTTGCTTTAGAAAAGAGCAAAGATTGTTCATTTCATTTGCATTCATAAATATAGTTATGGCATTAACTTAAAATTAATATAACAATAATAACAATAGTTGTTTTATTTATTAAGCTTGATGTCAGTTTTTTATAAAAACAATTTAATTTCATTCCTCAAGCTCAATAAATTCAACAACTATTGACATAACCATTATATGTTTCAACGACAATCATACAATGCATAGTATGTTGCTCTTCGATTATGATTACCACAACCATGTTTTTTCTCTTTGCGTGATAGTGAAGTGTATTATCAGATTCAGCACGACCGAATATAGAACTCTTATTTATTTTTTCTCCAGTTAGCTATACCCTTTACAAGATTGGTCGCTCAAATGCATTTAATGTGCTTACGCACGTCCATAATATCAACAATTTTTGAAGTATAGAGTTTAAAATAGGCAAACTTGAACGATTTAGTTTGTAATCACTTCCACTGTATGTTACACCTGTCTTTTTTTTAAGGAATCAAATAAACTTAGACATAAATTTATATTCAAATGTAATCTATTGCCTTTGCATATGCATGCATACTTACAAATTCACATATAAGTACGCAGGACATATGTACATTATAAAGTTTTTGTTTCTCCCACTCTCTAAATTTATATCGTTTTCTTTTGGTTTCCTATTCTTGAATTGTCTGTACTTTTTGCTGTGGCTTTTTCATTTTTGTTTGCTATTTTATGACATAAATATTTTTGCTGCAGTTGTAGTTGAAAATACACCTACAATTACCCAATATTAAGGATCATAAAGTTAAACGTGTTGTGTGTGTGTTACGTCTTTTTGCTTTTTTAAAGTTCGTAACTGTAAAAGTGTGGTTGTAGGACCGTCTGTGTCTGTGTGTGTGTATGTGTATGTACTAGTTATATTCTTTACAAGCTTAGCACTTGCACGTGCCTTGGTCTAATTTTGTTGTGCTACTGGTTGTTGTTGCTGATTGCATTTGTAAATTTTTGCTTGATTTCAGTTTTTGTGTGTGTGTGTTTTTTAAAGTTTTTTCTATTCAGTTTTGGTTTTGGTAGCACCTGTCAAATGTTTCAGTTGTTATCCTGTTTTGTTTGCATATGGTAACATAAATTGGTATTTATTTTTTACCAGAATTTTTGTTGCTTTGCTTTTTATACGTCTGCTCGCTCGCTCTTCACCAACATTCGACAATTGTATGTTAGTTAGTATTCGTTTATTAAAGCCTTTTGTGGTTGTGGTATTTTTGTCGGTTTGAGTTTATTGAGGACGTGCATTGCAGGAGCAACCATTTGCAAATATTCATAATACAGTGTTTGGGGTACACTAATAAAGGCTCATAATTTCGTCTTAGATATTGAAAAGGTTTAAACTTATAAATATTTAAAAAAATATATAAAAAATTTTCAAACTCATTTATACAACATACATTCTTGTAGATTTTAAAAACTTGAAATTTAAATTTTTTAAACTTAAAAAAATTTTAGTTTTTACTTTAATTTGCATTTACTGTTTGCATGACATTATTGTGGTCATGTTTTGAAAATAGTTATTTTTGTTTATTAGTTCAGAGTTTTGATTGCTTTCTGCTCTTGTTTCCTGGGCAAATTTAAAATTTCTATAAAAAACGGAATTTATGAATTTTATTATCCTGTTTATTTATAAAATATTTCATGACTGTTTTTGTTTTTCATTGATCACTTTTGTTGGTAGTTAAATACTGCCTCGTCCAATGGTGTCTATGATTTATACATATTTTTCCACGTAATCATTTAGTAAAATGTGGTGAAATATGGTTTTTAATTCGGAAACCATTTATATAAAATGATTGGCGACAAAAGTGCAAAAAAAAAATGACAAACAAAAAAAAAGAACAACCATTTGGCTTCTACTTGTAAAAGCGGAAATTTATTGATGTATTTATTTAGTATGTAGTTTTTTATTTCATTAACATTTTAAATTTATGTTATGGTTGTCAAAGTCAAATTTAAGTTAATGGTTGTCAAAGTTTTATATGCACATACATGTCGTTGTTGTACCAAAGAAAAGACTAGTAAGTAATTTATGGCAACCATTCAAACACTAGCTGCTGTTTTATTTTAATTACTTATATATGCCATGAAATCTTTACAGATTTCGTAATTATGATAAAATATCATATGCAATATATTGTGATTGTTTTGATAATTAAACTTAAATTGTTTATAGGCCCAGCGACGATACCAATTCCTCATTTACTTTAATAGTATTATAACTCAAAAAACTTTTTGTTGTATTGTACTTAGTATTATATTGCTTGCTAGTGTTAACTGTATTATATTCATTATAGCAAAATAATTCTTTTTTGATTATAAGTATGACGTTCGTTGTAAAAAATGTCCAATACCAATAACGTTATTAATTTCGGACAACAAATATAAAGACTTAAAAAGCTTAAAAACATTTCTTTTTGAGTTATAACCCTAATAAAGAAAATCAATGTTATGTAAATACGATAATTTCTTTAATATTTTTATTACTTTTAAATTATTGCACTATTTCCCTGTAAATCTGTGGCACTAAGGAAAAACCGCTTATGTCTGTTTGTATAGTTTTTCTGGAAATAACTTTTAAATCTTTGAGTTCATTTTTATAAATTGATTTCTATTTAAATAAAGACTATTATGTTAAACCAGTTAAATTTAAGATAACATTGTGTATTTAACATAAAGTTCTCTTAAAAAATGAGTTTACAGTTATTGTTTTCTGAGTTATTTTAGTTATTTTAGTAGTCAATGTATATACTTATGTCAATAACAATAAGTAAACCAGTCTTCAACTAGCATTAACCTACTATGTGTCCATAAACATATCAATATATAAGTTCAGATAAGTTATTCTTCCAAATAATATTTTTCTTTGAAAAAATAAAATTTTCACGCTATAAATTCCTGCAAGGTTTCACAAATAGATGAAAAATTGCCTGTGGGTAGTCTTAAATTTCGGTCTTGCAATGGTGTTATTATTTCGATTTTAACTTATGCCAATTTAAGCAGTTTTTCCTTTCTTACACAGAAATAGTATAATTCAATTCGTGTAAATAAAACAATAAGAGATAGAGAAAAATTTTATTTCATTGAAATAAATACAATTTTGTTACACATTTTTTGGTGTTTTATTTTTGAAAATCGGATGACATGAATTTTGAGTTAGGATAAAATATGTCTCCGTACCTGAAAAAAATTTGGGGGAAAAATTTGCCACGCCTATAAAAAAAAATTCCCGATCTGATGGAAAAAACCGACAATGGATTTGAGTTCAGCGCATCAAAAACAATATAGTCACATAGTTTTCTTAAATGGGAAGACAAAAAATGATTTTTCGCAGAGCAGTGTAATCGGTAACATTTAAATATTTACCAGAGGACCCGGCGAACTTCGTTTCGTCCCAATTTTAAATATGTTTTTATAATTTTTTAGCAAATTTTGCAAAATAAAGCACACAAATTCTTAAAAAAATTATTATAAGAGATTACTGTATGAGTATCCAAAAAACGTTGGCGTTTTTTTATTTAAACCGAAAACTTTTCGCGCAAGCTACGTGAAAAACGTTACATATTCTCCATTGAGTACAAATAAACCAAAATTAATTTTTTTATACCCGCCACCAAAAAAATGGTGGGGGTATATTCATTTTGTCATTCCGTTTGTAACACATCGAAATATCCATTTCAGACCCCATAAAGTATATATATTCTGAATCGGGGTTTGATTTGATGACGATCTAGCTATGTCCGTCCGTCTGTCCGTCTGTCCGTCTGTTGAAAGCACGATAGAGGTCGCACCGAAAAAGCTAGGGGGCTCAAATTTTGCCAGAATCTTTCTTATAGACAAGGTTTGTTTGGTATTGAAAATGGGCTAAATCGGAATATTAGGAAGAGAGTTATAGCTCGAAAAGCAAGAGTAGGTCGAAAAAACCGTGTCCTTCTAACATCGAATAAAATGGAATTGTGTCCAAACGGATAAACGTAGAGTCATGAAACTTCGGATATATATTTCTCGAGTCAAAAGAATATTTCAAAATGTACGAAAATTTATACCGCTCAGTGTATATTTGAAATTTAAAACGTAATAAAACTGACAAAACTATATGTACGGTTCTGAAACTTTGCAAACATGGATTTTTGGTCAAAGTCTTCGTTATAACGGAAAATAAATGTGCCACGCCCCCTTTTTTTTTAATTTTTATAAAAATATATTAGTCATATTCATTAGCATTTATTCATTGCAGATGGCAACATCTGTTGAAGGCGCCACTACATTTTGCAAACACTGAGGATGATGTCTTTGCTAAGCATCACGTAGAACACTAGATGACTCTAGTAACATTTTTTTGCACAAACTACAAAGGAATTTTATAGGGGTTTGTGAAAACGAAAATGACCGAAGTTTGTTGACAAAAATTAACTAGAGCAGTGCTATTCAATCTTTTTGGCTCGTGTACCACTAAATTCACGACAAACTTTTCGCGTACCACCAAAAAAAATATAATGTAAACAATTTTAAAATTTTTAATCTATTTTATTTATTAATAATAAAAAACAATAAAAATTACAAAAAACATAAGAACATGTACATTAAAGGTATACTTTTAGGATGATTTTTCTTTTTGTTTCCAATTGCAAAATAGAAATCGTTAAAATTTTAAAAGAATTCGTGTACCAACTGGAAATTTTTCGCGTACCATAGGTTGAATAGCACTGAACTAGAGTAATGATTTGTGCCCAACTTTACATATAGTTGTACACACAGTCTTATGAGGTTTAAGATTTAAAAATATTAAAAAAACTGTGCATCAGTAGATTTAAAATAAGTATTTGAATATTTAAAATACATATTTTAACTAAATTGTTTTTTATTTTTTTTTCTATTTTTTTGTAAAGGGTGGTTAAATTTTAAGGGCCACAGGGTGATTCAAAATAGACATGCTCAGCATTTTGCTAAAACGGGAAACTTATTAGTAAGATTTTGATTTTTAAAGTTCTATAACATTTTACTTTTAAAAGATTTTCAAACGAAATAAGTTTTGTATAATTTTAAAATTTGTCAGCCATTAGTACATGAAAATAAATAGTTTATAATGCTTAGAAATAATTGTTTTTTTATCTTTAGGTCTAAATTTTCCTAAATTCCTTTTTTTAATACACCATAACTTCTAGAAAACATAAGATAACAAAAAGAAATTAGCACCATTTAGTAGATAAAACTCTCCTCTATACCCCTATTCCCCACTGTATACCCGGGACGATCCGACCGTGATCACCAGACCAATTTTTGTGACACAAGGTCAAATATTTTTTGCAAAATTTTAGTAAAAGAGCTAAACAAATTTTTTTGTAAAGTGTTTTTTTAAAGTATTTTAGTTTTTATACCCGCAACCACAAAAATGGTATATATATATTCTTAATCGGGGTTTTATTTTATGATGATCTAGCTATGTCCGTCCGTCTGTCCGTCTGTTAAAAGCACGATAGAGGTCCCATCGAAAAAGCTAGTGGGCTCAAATTTTGCCAGAATATGTCTTATACACAAGGTTTGTTTGGCTAAATCGGAATATAAGGAAGAAAGTTATAGCTCGTAATGCAAGAGTAGGTCGAAAGAACCATGTCCTTCCAACATCGAATAAAATGGAGTTGTGTCCACCAGCATCTACGTATGAGTCATGAAACTCCAAATATAAACTACCTGAGCAAAAACAATATATCTACCTAAAAATTGCCTAAATGCATGCATTAGGAAGGGAGTTAGAGATCAAAATGTACGAAAATTTATACCGCGCAGTGAATTTTTAAGTATGTTCAAAATTTTAAACCTAATAAGAGTGGCAAAATTAGATCTACGATTCTGAAATTTTGCAGGAATTGCTTTTTGGTCAAAGGCTTTCTTCTGACGGAAAATAAATTTGACACGCCAACCTCCTATACAACGTTTGCCCTCTAATTCTTATAATTTTTCTATAAATCGAATAATAAAGGACTTTATTGAAACTTATAAGTTGTATTTATTAGCATAAATAACTTCGACACACCTACTATAACGCCCACTTTTCATGTTATCTACTGTTAATAAAATTTAAATTTATAAAACCGACAAAATTAGAGGTATGATGATAAAATTTGCTACGGAATTCCTTCTAGTCAATGTTATTGTTATGCCAGAAAATTTAGGTGACACGCCCACTCTTACGCCCACATTCTATATAATGCTTTATCTCCAATTCATATAATTTCTCAATGAATAAATATTTTGGAAGAATTACGGACTATATTGAAATATCTAAGTTGTATTTATTAGCAGAAATTTTATAAACACGCTTACTTTAACGCCCATTTTCACTGAAACACTTAATTTACGAAAACATTTTACCAGCATATCGAAGTTATAAAGGGTGGGTTAATTTTAAGGGCCGATTGATGATTTTGAATAAAACACAAATTATTTAGGAAATTATTATCATTTCTTTTTTAATGATAATGTTTGTATGGTTCAATTATGTGTGGAACAAAATATCGGCCAAATGGCCCCCGCGACCTCAACGGCACACCTCGACCCGATAGTCCAAATTTTCAATAACATTGCTGATGCTCAATTGTTTGGCACGATGATAAGTTGAAGTTGACTGTTTTTTTTGCCACACTATCGTGAAAAACAGGAATGCTTCTCATTTAACGAATTAAGAAGGCATTCATAGATATTCTAACATTTTATACAGACCTGTTTTAAATTTAAAATTTAACCGCCTTCTACAAAGAAAGTGATGTTTATTTTAGAGATTATTCCAAGCGATTAACAAAATAATAAATATTGTGCTTTAAATGTACACAAAATTGGTGGTGGGTATAAAAGATTCGGCACAGCCGAATATAGTGCTCTTACTTGTTTATTTACACTTTTTAATTCATATTTTATGTTAATAAATGAATATTATATTTTTATGTTCTTACCTTTACACAGTGACTTACAGATATATTTTTGCCAATAATTGGTTGACATACAAGCCATTAAATACAAATTTTATACAGTTCTGATTTAGAGTCACACAACCCTCCTGATAAAAGAGGGAATGAGTGAGCGTGGCTCAAATGTTGGTCATCTCGAGTACACAATTAAAAAATGTGGACACAAATTATTTTTTCATTGGAATTTAAAATGGTTTCTTAATAATATACCCGTTTAAAATATTTAAAAAAAATTTTCTAACATAAGCAGATTACCTCCTATAGTTAAAGAGATAATTAGGTTAAAAGAAAAATATTAATTTTGTAGTTAACTTTTTTTTTGTATTTTTTTACTAATAGTCTTATCTATAAATAGACATTTTTTTAAAAAATTACTTGGATTGCAGATGAAATTAAAAGATAACTTTAAGTAATCTTTATGCATATATCTAATTTACAGAAAAAGATAAAATGATCCAAGCCAGGAACATTTAAAAAGGCTATAAAAAAACTTAATTTTATTTAGATAAAAAAAGAGATTTGATATATGTTTATGATATATGATATTTGTTTGTTTTTTTTTTTAATTTGTGAAAGAAAACTACGTAAATAAATATAATAAATAAATAAATAAATTTTTATAGAAGCAATGAGTTCATTTTTAAACATTCTTATTTTACAATGAATTTATTTTGTTTAATTGTGAAATGCATCTGAGTACCTGATAGAACAATTAAGATATGTTGGAGACGCTCAACCATATGGTCTACGGAATTCGAATGATTTCAGACTACAATGTTATTATACCAGCGCTATGCAAAGATCTTTATTTTATAAAGGATTAAGAATTTATTTTTATATTAAAATTTTTTAAAAATAATTTAATTTTTATTATATATGTTATTAAAAAGTACTTCAAATACTGATATTGATATTGATAATGAAATAATAATGTGGAAAACTATGTTTTACCGACACTGGCCGAGTGGAATGTATTTTCGAAACCAGCTACGGATTTCATTATCGACGATTACCTGTTGGATGTAAATATTTAACTCCCAAATTTTTAAGATGATTGAATTCGGTAACTAATTTGCTTACTTTTTTCATATTATCCTACCACAACGAGTTAAGTGGAAATTTTGCCAACAGCAACTCTTTTTCTTTTCATTTATGATTATCTTTCTAATATCACTAGTTTTGTCCTGCTCTAGCCACCAGTTAGGTAGCGATAAGCACATAATGTTTACAATCATTTGATCATTTTGTGTTTGGCCAGTATTCAACAGTTTGTTGGTTGAGTAACGGTGAATTATTGCTCGAACTGGGCTCTGTGTTTTTTGTAATTTTAAATTTTATTTAATTTTTCTAACTTTTATTAGTTTAAACTAATATTAAAATTTTTAAACAGGCTTGAGTTAATTTTTAAACTTTTTTATTTTATAAAGAATTTTTTTTTGTTTTAAATAAAAATTTTCAATAAATAAATATAAATAATAAATATTTCGTCACTGCTCTATCGAAATGTTATGTGACAATTAAAAAAAAAAGTATTTCTCTATTTTAAACCATTATTGGTCGTACATCTATCCACCAAACCGTTTAAGGATATCTTAATTGGTTAAACAAATAAACAATAATCAGTATGTATAAGTTTAGTATTGGAGAGCATGAAAATAATATGCTTTTTTGTTCTCCTGAAAACTTAGTAAAAGAACATAATTTAATTTGTTTGCATGATCATGAAGTTGTAGCTGTTTTCGAAAATGCATTTCACTCGCCTAATATCGGAATAGTTTTTCAAAATTCTTAAATGATTACAATTCACATTGTTTAAATTTATCAATGTTTTAGTTTAGCTTAATAATAGAAAAATGAACTTAAGCGAGCAAAAAAAAATTATTTATAATAAATTGAAGAAAAAAAGTTCGAATAAATATTAATTTATAATTAATGTTTTATGCTATTTTTTTAACCCACATTCCGTATTAGAAACCATAGTTTTTTAAATATTTAAAAATTCTGACAATGTTATAAAATCATAAAGACATTTATAATATCAAGGGATAAATTTTTCGAACTTTAGTCAAGTTTCTAAAAACCTTATGTTCGAAGTTCTTATTTAAAAGAAAATACAAAATTTATTTTAAACAAAAAAGCATATTTAAATTTTGTTGCAAATTTTTAATTGTTAATTAAGAAATTAGTAAACGTTTTTCTTATTTCTTTATTTATTAATGTAGAGTAACTGCCTGATTCGAACAGACCGACTATAAACAGGGATAACAAACATTTGAGACAGAGACCAATTTGGAGACGACGGAGAGAAGACAAGTACATTTACGTACATGAACGTACGAAGGTTGGCGACATACGGCAAGCGGACATTTGACACGCGCAGTTGATAGAAGAAATTAAGTGAGAAAATTTGTGGTTAGACGCGAGTTGATTTAACAAATAAAAGAAAAACGAAAACACAAATGAAATAAATAGTTAATACGATTTTTTGAAACATTGTTCGTAAATAAAAACATTTTTAACCTAATACCTACCTAATTTTAATATTAATAAGTAAATAAATTGAATTGTTTGTTTTTCAATAAAAAAGCGAATAGCATTTTAATTTATTCCCACATTAATTTAATTTACATTTTATTTAGATTTTTTTAATACTTATGTTCTAATTTATTTTTTTTTTTTTTGAAATTATAAGTAAAACAGAACATCTCTAAGAATTTTCCAGTGTTTTAAATATATCACTTATTTTTTACACTTTATTAACTTTTTTTTAAATTTTTATTTAATTAATTATTTATTTACCTTTTGTATTCAATTATAAATGGCCTCTCATTTATAATTTTTCATTTACATACTTGCCTTTGCGAAATAAATTACGTTATAAATTTTCTGCAAATGTAAGCAATTTATTTAGATAGTTTTTAAATTGAATATATCATTTGAATTATTATAAAAACTATCATTTCGATCAACTAATAAATCTTGTCCTTCGCTATTTTTTCATCATAATTTTGCTCGTATTATTTTTTCCCAAGTCACGCGAAAATTATACTGCAACAGTTAAAAGTTCTATATATTTGTGTTTTTTTCGTTGTCATTTTATCAATGTCTAAAAATATGCAATTTATAAAGCGTATATTTTATACTTTATACATACACTCACATACTCATACCCACACACATTTGAAAAAAAAACAGATAAAATAATAATTATACAGGATCAGAGCGAAAAAAAATTTTTTTCCCACAACTATAATAACAATACTCCACATTACGATTGATTTAAATTGTAAAGTATACAAATAAATATGTACTCAATCACAGGGCACTACTACATATACACATGTACTTTTATTTGTGTATGAGTATTTGCTTCAATACGGGATATTTTTAATGCATAGTTTGTACTACAGTAAGAAACAATTATTGTTTTTTAATAATAAGAATATGAGTTTATTTTAAAGAATCTTTACCTTAATAAAAGTTTATCAAACATTTTTAATACAGTCTACAATAGTGACTGCTTAAGAGAAGGATCGAAAGACTATATTTTCCACATTATCATAAATCATTAGTTCAGTGCAGGGTTTCAACTGATGATAGAATGACTTAATATAGGTGAAAATACTAATGATTTGAAGATAAGCGTATCATTGGATATCATGTGTTCGTATGAATATATTTATGAACTACAATCCAAACTCATGCAAATTAATGTGCTGTTTTTACAAGCCGATTGAGTGATTGTCTTGGACGATTTATGTGTATTTTGTTATGGTAACAAAAACAAATTACACATAAATCATCTAAGACAATCACTCAATCGGCTTGTAAAAACAGCACATAAATGAAAAAATTCCCATGTCAGCATGGTTTTGCAATAATTTTGAATCACATCATTTATGAAAAATCATTTTGCATTTTTGGAGTCATATTTATTCTTAATATTATTCACTTTTGATTTAGAAGTCCTGAAATGTAGTTTACTTTTTGGCTGGGTAGATTACAATTAGATACAACGACCACTGCTGTGAATATTCTTGATCAATTTAAAATAAAATAATAAGTTAAATATAATGACTGGAGTCGTGGATGCTATAGAAATGCCTAAATTATAAGAAAATCAAAAATCCTTTGCTGGCATATCATAGGCAGTGTTCTTGGAAGAAATTGATAAATATATGGCCCAACCAGAAAATGAAGAAAATTGTGAAAAAGTTTTACAACGTCTCGATGAACAGCATAGTAAATACAGATTTATGGCTTTCAACTTGGAAGCGCGCAAATGTAAATTAAAGTCATAAGATCCGGATTTACAAAGATCACTTGAAATGATTGATGTTTTGCTCAAAGAAACCAAAGAATATGAGACGCAGTTCTTGCTCAGTGACCAAGTTGCTTATTAAAACTATTGTACCACCAACTAAAAGGGTGCGTCTATGGTTAGGTGCTAATGTTATGCTGGAATATCCTTTATATAAAGCTGAGATATTGCCGAAATAAAATATGACCTCAGCTATATCGAATCTCAAGACTGTTGAATATGATCAAGATTAAATTACTACTACCGAGGTAAACATGGTGCGAGTATCTATATGGCAAGTTAACAAGTAAGAGCTGTGTCGAATCTTTTATACCCACTACCAATTTTCTATACTTTTATAGTACAAAACGTATTATTTCGTTTTTAACAGTAATCGCTTTAGAATAATCTCTTTATACTAAAATATGTATCACTTTCTTTGTATAACTTTGATGCTAGTAAAATGTTTTCGTAAATTTTGTCTTTTAATGAAAGTGGACTTTAAAACAGGCGTGTCGATATAGTTTCTGCTAATAAATAAAACTGAAATATTTCAATATAGTCCTTTATTCTTCCAAAATCTTTGTCCATAGAGAAATTATATGAATTTAAGATAAACCGTTATATGGGAGGTAGGCGTTAAAATGGGCGTGGCACCAAAATTTTCTCGCATAACAATGATATTGATTAAAGGATACCTGCAGCAAATTTCATCATCATACCTGTAATTTTGACGATTTTATGAGCTTTTAAATTTCATTAACAGTAGATAACGTGAAAAGTGGGCGTTATAGTAGGCGTGTCGAAGTTGGTTCTGCTAATGAAGACAACTTAGATTTTTCAATATAGTCCTTTATTATTCTAAAATCTTTATTCATAGTGAAATTATATGAATTTGAGGTAAATAGTTGAATGGGAGGTGGGCTTAAAAGTGGGCGTGTCACATTAATTTTCCTTCAGAACGAAGCCCTTGATCAAAAAGCAATGTTTACAAGATTTCAGCATAGTTCATCTAATTTTTTCAGTTTTATTAGGTTTCAAATTTTAAATATTCCGAAAAATACACTGTGCAGTATAAATTTTTGTACATTTTGAGCTATAGCTCCTTTCTTAATGCATAAATTTAAGCAATTTTCAGGGAAAAATATTTTTTTTACTCAGGAAATATATATTAAGTTTAAAGATTTTACGTTAATGCGTTTGGACACAATTCCATTTTATTC
Source organism: Phyto melanocephala (assembly GCA_941918925.1). NCBI lineage: Eukaryota > Metazoa > Arthropoda > Insecta > Diptera > Rhinophoridae > Phyto > Phyto melanocephala. The sequence continues at coordinate 28,718,642 of OW799233.1, forward strand.
GATGTTGGAAGGACCTACTCTTGCACGACTTAAGGTGAGTAAAAAAAAAATCAGTTGATTTTGTTGTATGTTACTGCAAGACGCTGGTTTTTGTAAACGAGTTAAATTGTGAACATTTGGCAAACAATTTTTAACAAATTTTAAAATTTCAAGAATGCAAGAAGATATTACTTTTATAACTAAGAAATCTAAAGTCTTTCTTATATCGAATTTAAATATTTTTCCAGAAGTGTACATATAAGTACTAATTTTGTTCATTATCATTTGAAAGAAAATTCTTTGGCATTTATTGTTTGAAGATTATGTTTATCAACTGTTGGCCGTTGCTACGTCGCAGATGGTCCATCCGTTGAGTCCAATTTTCGATGACTCGTTCGAACAATGCGACTAGTGACTGACGAATGGCACGCATGATGTTTTCCTCCAAGGCCTGAATTGAAGCGTGTCTGTCCGCATAAGCTTCAGACTTTACATATCCCCACAGGAAAAAGTCTAATGGTGTGATATCACACGATCTTGGTGACCAATTGTCCGGCCCAAAACGTGAAATTATGCGCTCACCGAAGTGTTCTCTCAATAAATCCATTGATTTATGCGATGTGTAGGAAGTGGCGGCGTCTTGCTTAAACCAAATGTCGCCGAGATCACGAGCTTCAATTTCAGGCATCAAATAGTCGGTAATCATTGCACGATAACGGTCGTCATTGACGGGTACGTTCGAACCGGCCTTATTTTTAAAGAAATATGGACAAAGGTTCCCTCGGTCCCCAAACCACACCAAATCGTTGTTTTTTCTAGATGAAGTGGCAGTTCTTGAATCTCTTCAAATGCGACAATTTTGTTTGTTTACAAAATTTGCCTCGAAAACGTCGGATTTTCTTGGAACTTTTCAAGAGCCCATAGAGCGAAGCGATGTCGCTTGGGAAGGTCGAGTTCCTTCAGTTGCTGCACAAGCTTTTTTTTTTTTTACGCTTTCAATTTAAGATCTTGATGTAAAATGCGCCAAGTCGTTCCATACGTCAGTCCAAGTTGCTGCGAACGGCGTCGAATCGACTCTCCACGGTCTTCGTGTACACTCTCAGCTACGGCCGCTATATTTTCTTCACTTCGTGCTGGACGTGGTCTATTCGGTCGAATATTATTTAATAATGAATGCTGGGACTCAAAATGGGTAATGGTGTTGCGAATAGTATGCTCAGCAGGCCGATTATGTTGACCATAAGTTGAGCGAAATGCACGAAACACATTCCTCACAGAACGTGAATTTTCATAATAAAGTTGAACGATTTTTAAACGTTGTTCAGGTGTAAGTCTTTCCATTATGAAATAATAAACAATACTAAACAAAAATAACATGACAGCATGATACGACTCACACGTGATCTGTCAAAAAAGGCAATTGAAAAAAGTATCTCTTCCTAAATCACCCATTATATATAAAGTTTAATATTTAAAGTATTTAATTATAATCAATTTTGTGTTTCAAAGAGGTTTTATCAAGAATTCCATTCAAATTTTTAATTTGTGTTTTTTTTTCTACCTAAAGCGCAATTACTTATAAAATAACATAAAATTTTATTTAGTTTTTGCACTCACTGTGACATCAGAGTTACGTGGTATGTTTTGTTTTGGAGCACCATTCATTTACCTCCAAAAATAATACAACATGTTCAATACTCATACAATATAAAACCCATACCAACACATACAATTAAAGTGCTATTTTGAATGCATGGCGTACAATGATATTTAAGTAATTTTTTTTTAACATATAAACATATACGCACTCATTTATTCACATGCACAAACATGTATACCCAATATATTTAACTTTTGATCTATGTCCTCGTATTTTTGTTTCTTATTGCATTTGGTTTTGGAAAAGTATATACACATCTACGGTTATGCGAGTATGAGCAGAAAAGAAAACAAAAATTAAATTGCTCGCATAAACAGAAAGTAGGCAGCAATACTCAGTGACAAAATCAATGTGCATATGTATGTGTGCATATATACATAAAAGTCCAATAATCATTAAAAATGTTTTATTTTTTTCTCTCCATTGCCAGTATTTATTTTTAAAAATTTTTTTTGTTGTTCTTGTAAATTAAATAAAGATAAATGGAAATGCGTTCAATTAAGGAAATGAAATATGTGAAGGGAATGTTAAATCATTGTTTAACTGAAATTAATAAATCAAAAATTGTTCAATTGTTTATCGTATTTTAAGAAATATCTGAAATTAAAACAAAAAGCATGATTATGTATTTTAACTTAAAGTAAAACAATCAAGTAATAATTAATAAATACGTAAACAGTATTACAATAAAGATATTTTTAGCAAAAATTGCAGTGTTAAATATATATTTGAGGTCAAAATTATAGAACATTGAAAAATTTTTAGTTTTATTGATGCAACTTTATTTACTGCCTGTTTAACGATGTCGAAAGAAAACCCAAGCGAAATTTCATTCGTACAAATACGTTAAAAACAAAAACAAATTTTTAGTTTTTGTTGTTGTTTTCAATATATATGTACGAATGAAATTTCGGTTGGGTTTTCTTTCGACATCGTTGAACAGGCAGTTAATTACACTCTGAAACTAGGCGTGTATATAGAATTTTTAAACCCAGCAATTTCTTGGTCGAAACTATAGTACAAGAGTTGATCGGAAATAATAGTTTCTTATTTAGTTTTTATTTTATGCAATATTTGATTAAATTAATTGCTACTTGTGTGACTCGGTGGACTAATCGGTAGTAAGCGGATCTTACCGTTTGAGGATTGTAAGTTCGATTCCTGTCAGAGTCTCTGGTTGATTGCAGTACAATTTACTTATATCTGTTAATTAAACTTAAGTATGATTTATAATTGTATTGTTATAAATATAAGTAATATATAATATAAACAAAGTAATTTCAATAAGGTTTAAATATTTCGATGTTTTATCTAGAGATATTACAGCATAAATTAGCATTTTAAAGTATATTACCATAATTTAAGGAATATAAAGTGTGGTGAAATTTTAAGGGCCGATGTTGAATGTGAACCATACCTTAACGTCAAGCTTTTTTTTGCATTTTATTTGACATTTCTCAATTTCAATATAACTCAGTTTGAACCATGAAAAGACACACAATCGAGCAACGCTTTAAAGCTATTCAGGCTTATTATAAAAATAAGCGTTAAAATCAAAATGCATTTCGTGCACTTCGTATTTCTTTTGGTCAACATAATCGTTCAAATTCGTCTGAGAGAATTGTAAAAAATATTTAATTTTTAGCAAAACAGGTCTGTATAAAATGTGAAAACATCTGTAAATGCCTTTTTAGTTCGTTGAACCGTAAACATTGCTATTTTTCACGATAGTGTGGCAAAAGAGCAGTCGACCTCGACTCATTATCGTGCCCAACAATTGAACATCAACTTTGTCATTGAAAATTTTGACCATCGAATCGAGGTGTTCCGCAGAGGTCGTGGCGGCCATTTGGCCGATATTTTGTTTTATACATAATTGAATCATACCAATATTATCATAATAAAAAGAAATGAAAACCGTATCTCAGCAGGATGTTATTTTCTTTAATGCTGACTTCACTCTTAAGTGGCTTAAGTAAGGATCGGTCTACGACCTTATGAGATATAGCAAGTACTAGTGCTGAATGACCCTTGTTTCTTCACGATTTTATCTCATAAATAATAAAAGTACTATTAAAACGTTTTTATTGCTAATTAAAACAAACATAAAAATTCTAGCAAATCCTACATTTGTAAATACATTTTCCTAACCGATTAGTGTAAAAATATAATGTTCACAATCTGGCAAATAAATGGTGAAGTCAATATATAGACTTTGTTATCTACTACTAATGTCAGTATGAGTGATATTTATCTCTTTGTTAAGTTCAATATAATTTATACGTCTCTCCTCCAAACAGTGATGTGTTTCCATACAAAAATCGCTGAAAATAGAAGAACTTCTCCGAGAGTAGCAAAACTTGGCATAATGAAACAATTAGAAAAAAAAAGTAATTTTTCAAAAAAATCGGTACAAGTGTACGCATATTTCTAATACATTACGTCGGAATGATTATAAATCAAAAATGTGAAATATTTTCCACAACTTTAAAGCAAACATTTTGAAACTGAATAAAATTATTTATATATGAAGGTCATTCTATCAAAAATATATTTTTGAAATTGATGCAAGTATATTAGTACCTTTAATACATCCTTTTCATTGAAAATGCTAAAGATATGCGATAAAGTCACAGAAAGGGTTTGACTACGTATTTTTGATTGTGTTTTGAATAATCGTAACAAAAATTTATTCAGTTTGAATAAATAAAACAAAAAATTGCAACAATAATGGGTTTTTTCTTCAAGTTTAATACACAAAATAAGTAAGAATGTTACATTCGGCCACGCCGATTCTGTAAATACCTTTCGCCATCACGTACATAGATAGAATAACCATATCGTAGCTTAGCCTAGATTTAAAATCTAATATTATATGCCATTTAGTTTTATTATTTCCTACGCTATCTTTAATTTTAAAATATTTTCTATATTTAGCCAAGCCCTTTAACTTGATAGCCATGTTGGTGGGGTTTAAAAAAATTATTTGTCATGTTGGATTTTTATTTTCTTCATAATTTACTATATTAAATTAGTCAAGAACTTTTGTTTGATGAATATAGCGTCGTGGTTGAAGGAGGTGAAGTTTTAATATCTATATTTGACCCATATATCTGTCATTTTATTTAGGACGCCATCTTGGATTTGAAATTTTCTGTATTTTACTTTATTCTGCTAACTTTTTTGTTTGATATCAATATTGAGGTGGTGGAAGTGAATACATTTTAAATTACTAGTTTTGACCCATATTAATTTATTGTAGTGGCAGCCATTTTGGATTTTTTTATTTTTTTTATCGTATTTTTCTAGTCAAACGCTTTCTTTGGTTTCCAATATTGCTCCTCTTTGTTGTACAATAGCAACTAATTTCTGGATTCGTCAAAAAGATTAATATCACGCACCAATCTGTACAATAGGTGGGGGCTTTTAAAAATTAATTTAACCGACAGAATTACATACGGACATTACTCAGTCAACTTCGCTAGTCACAAGATTACAAAATATCAAAGTTTTATGGGGTCGGAAATTAATGTATTACAATCGGAATAACAAAGAAGTATATTTTCTTGACACCACAGGCGAAAGGTATAAAAATGCTCTTAAATATTCTTTAATATAAGCGCCCTCTTGTGGCACTTAAATGAATTTAAAAATTGTAGAAGAATTTAAGTTTTAAGCATTTTATATTTTTTCAAATTTTTTTTTATTAAACATACAATTGTGCTAATTTTTATAGTTTTGAAAACAAAGTACATACATAAAACTATGTATGTATTGTAAATGTGATGGTAGATAACTCGAAAAAAGTATTGTTTTTAACTTAAGAATGCTAAATTTATTTATTGTATATTTCTCTCTAATTATTTCTAACAAATTAAAGACAAATTTGCTTAAAATTACTTTTTACAAGTTTTACAGCAAACACTTTACTAACCAAAACGCATTTGTTTGTGTCTATGTATGTATTTATACTACATGTGTAAAGACAATTATTCTAAACAGTTGTCTGTATATGTCATTGTTAGTTATAAGTAACAAAATGTGTTTTTATTAGTCTGTTGATTATAAATATGTCTGTGTGTGCATGTGTTTTTGCAAAAACTTGTAAACTGTTATCGTAGAGTTAAAAGACCGGATGTCCATTGAATTTAGAAAATTCTATAACTATTTCAATGCTTGTAATATTATTACTACTCACTTCGACTACTACTTTTTAACCCATTTTAACTAACAACAACTTTTTGTTTTTATCTTCTTTTATTTTATCTTTTCTTTTCGAGTTTTTTGTAATGTTTGTCTTTACTGTATGTGTAGTAGCAGCAAGAAAAAAAATATTGAATTTAATTAACTTTATGTGTCAGCAAATACGAAATAAATACAGAACATCTAACAAACACAGTGATATTAAATGCAAAACTAAACTTTTCATATACGGGTGCTGGTGAGCAAGTAAATGCATTTTTACACAGATATACGAGGCCATTATGGATAGTCTTATTGAAAGTCAGTAATTTAGGGTACAGACTTTTAAGAAAAAAAAAAAACTAAATTTAAATTTCGAAATATTTCAGGAAGGCAATAAAAATAAAAATCAAAAAATAGTTAAATTAAAGTTGGTTATTTTTGTTGTTATATATCTTATTCGATAACTTGTATAGTCTATTTGTAATAAATTTCTAAAGTTTTTAGGACAGCACAAACAATGATGTGTAAAAGGAGTAACTAATATAGTTAACTTTTTTGATACGTAAAATATCTTAAAATATTTTACATGAAAAGAAGCATAGCAAAGAAAGCATCTTTAAGAGCTTACTTGTATTTATAAGGAAGTTAAAAATTTTATTGTCTCTATTAAAGTTGTTTTGTCGAAAGCCCGTAAAATAAATTTTAGTCTCAGTTAATAAATAAATTGTTATTTATTTGATTTAACAAAAAAAAAATATAGAAATAAAAATATTATTCCACCAAATGAAATTTCCACTGTTAAATATTGTGTTTTTTTTTTCATATACTAATAATAAAAAACGAGTTTTATTTAGTTATATTTTTTATTTAATCAGAGAAAATGAGAATATGAGATTATTAACCACACAGATTAGCCTAGATTTCAGATTTCATGTTATAAGCCATTTTCTTTATAACTTCTAACTGTCATTTCCAATTTTGAATTTTAACTGTAATCTAGTGGTCAATCCTTTTTATTTAATATCCATATTGATAACCCTATAAAATGTCCACCATTTTGCGTCTACCATATGGCGTCTAATATTTGATTTTACATTTTTGAATAGTTAACTGTATTATACTGGCCAATCCCTTTCATTTAATATTAATTCTCACAACCATAACTACTATATGAATCATATATTCACTATTTAATCTAGGACGCTATCTTGGATACTTACTTATTATATTTTCTGGCTCCACGAAAAGCCCCCTAATGAAATAGCGCCCAAAAGAGAAATGAAATATTCTCCAAATTTTTTTCATACATTTTTGGGTGTTATTTCATATGAAATAACTCCCAATTTTTTTGGGCCGTACGTCATTTTTTTTGGAAATTATTTCATTTCTCATTTGGGGTTTTCATATTATGAAATAATCTCCAATGAAATAACACCCAACAAAGTTTTAAAATTCGGGGCTTGTTTCATAACGTGTATAATTTGGGTGTTATTTCATTTTGTATTCGGGGTTATTTCATTTTTAAAGCTCTTGGTTTTTGGGGGTGTATTTGTTTGTAAATAATGAATATATTACAATATCTTTTCAAATACATAAATGATAACGTTCTGAATTTGGATGGTGCGACCTTCGTGAAAGACTACGAAATTAGTCTACGGACGGCAATATTAATGAAAGTTATAGAGTTGCAATATAGTAAACAAATAAAAAAATTTTATATTTAAATAAATAAAAATAAAAGCTTAAATGTTCCTGCTAAATGTTAAATCTGTAATGTTATAAAAATTTCTTGTTTATTTACTATTCCCTTGAAAAAGTCAACAAATATTGACGAAACGTCGGGATAAATGTAATAAAATTGATTTTTATTTACATGAATAAATTTAGGCTGGACTAGCTTATATTTTAGGAAATATTTTTGGCAATAATGATTGTTTTCCCTAAATTAAAAGTAATCGGTTGTTGGTTCCACTTCTGCCAAGCAGTGAGGAGGTACATAATTACAAAGTGTAACCAACTGACTGCATTTATACATACAACGTATATTTTCTCCATCTTGAATTCATGAGCAACCATTTTGTTTTTTGTTTTACCATTTCTTACGTATAATGTAATAAGTTTATTATTTATGTATGTTCATGGTGGTTGGGTTTCAAAAATAAATATATTGGAAATATTAAACAATTCTTTGTCCATACTTCCTCACATCTCCATTACAGAAAATTACTGCCTTCAATATTGTAACTATAATAACGTCTTCCATGAGTTGGATTTTCAAGCCATTCGAAAGTTTTAGGATAGCTCGTTGGTGGCTGATCTGAAATTGCTTCCATTGTATAAGGGAAAATAATTGCACTGGACTAAGTCCATTTACAAAACCAAAAGTAGTCACTGTTAAACGAGCTTTGTATGTTCCTTCACCAAAAAAAATTGATTATGAATGCTGGCACACTTTCGAAGTTGCATATATCCTTATTATGAAGAAGACGCCTGAGGGCCTCAACACGATTTATATCTATAAATTTGCGATTTTGCTGTTGGTCCATATTGACTTCATGAAATTCTTAGTGAAACTGACTCTTTTATGAATTTTGGGCATAATTTCATTTTTGTTGCTGATGGGGTTTATTTCATTGGGGGTTATTTCATTTTCATCATTGGGAGTTATTTCATATAAAATAACTCCCAAATATTAGGGGTTGTTTCGTTTTCGCTTTGGGGTTTATTTTATTTATTTTTCGATGTTATTTCATTCACTGTTTTTGGGTGTTATTTCCAATTTTTTGGGTTTTACTTCACTGGGGGTTGTTTCCTGGGCGTTATTTCATTGGGGGTTTTTCATGGAGCCAGTTTTCTCGGTGGTATAGAAACTAAAAAAAAACAAAAAAACATTTTCGTACATTTTAGAAAAAAACCGAAGCAGTTTTATTTTGATGCTTTTATCTCAATTTATCTCGGTTAATTTTTATATTAAAAAAAGATATATATTTTTTTTCAAATAATTTTTGCGTATAACTTTTCCGTTTAGTGACCGATGTGACCAAACTTTTGCGCAAACATCTCTAAAATTATATTGTAACTAAAAGAATTCACTTGCGTGTCTATAAATTATCTTAATTTTTCTGGTAAATATACAGGAAAAAACAGTGCCAGTCGTATGTATTTGATCACATTGTAGAAAGTTATTTGGTGATTGTGCTTATTTTCAATACAAAATCTGTTTCCTAATATGTCTAATATTTTGATACCACACACGGTTCTTGGCGTGAAATAACTGATTTCATTATACAAAAGGACACCCTGATTCATAGGCTTTTAGAAATTATATACTTTATACTCTATATGAAGGTATAAAAACGAAGAAAGTTGCTCACAATGAATGGTTATTAAAGGTTTTAATATTTTTATAACACAATTCCAAAAAAAAAAAAAAAACAAGTCAAATGGAAATGAAATGTGTCAGAGAACTTTTTAAATAAACCTCGTAAATGCTGAATTTTTATGTAAAATTTATCATTATTTTTTAATATTTTGTGGGTGTAGTCATAAAAAATTCTAGTAGCATTCTGAGTTCAGTCAGTTTTGTTTTCTTCTCTCTTATATCTCCTTTAAGTTTTCGATTTTTAAATTGTACTGTTTCGTCCATTTACCGACAATACAATAGTCTATGTTTTTGCTGTCATTTTATATTTTTGTTGGTTGTATGTTTATAAATATAAACATACATATTTTTTTAAATGTTGTCACTTGCAGTAGTGTTGTTAGAATTTAAAAATTCTAAAAGACCAAATATGTATATACGCATAAAAATGTAAATATTTTTAAAGAGTGTGTTATAGTAGAAAATAGGAATTGTTGAAATTATAAGTCATTATTATACAAGTTGATATATGCTTTTTGTTTCCACTTTCTTTACAGTATCTCTTAATAAATTGTGTGAAAATTAAAATACTTATTTTAATAATGCATATAAAAATATACTTTAGTTGCTCATTGACTTAACTGTCTTATGAATTATTTTTTATACTTGAATATTGTATTTAAGTTACAAATAACTGCATTTATTTTGTATGTTCTAAATGGTTGAAAATAGTGTGGTATCCCAGCAAACAATTTTTGCACTAGTTTAATGTAAATGATATTTTTCATAAGTTTGTGATGATGACTTTGTTATGCTTTGTTAGAAGAAAGGAAAAATTTGAGTGGGTATTACGAACTAATTTATTTAGGTATAAAAAAATTCTACTTATAAAAATTTACTTATTTTTTTTATTTAAAAATTTGGATATCGAAATAGTAAAAACTTGAATTTGAAAATTCTGTCGGACTCAAAATGAAAATTGTGGCAGTCGGATAGAAAAAGGGGAAATTTTAAATATAAATAAGTTTTAAGTTTTGAAAATTTCTAAAGAGCTGTAATTGTAAAAATTTGCGAAAATTTTAATGCTGCAGTATTATAGTGAAAATTTAGAAGTGTGTAATAAATTGAAGCTGTGGTAAAAAGGATTGATTACCGGTAAATCATTTAATTGGTCTACAAGAAGACAGTTCTTAACACTTAGAAGTTGCTTTCGAATTTCAAATTTGTTCTACAGCTGAAGATTTTCATATGAAGAATATTAATGATGTTTCTACGATTATGCAAAATTCCACTGTCAAATGGCGCCTGCTGACTATTTTGGAGATATTGTGATGTAAGTATGATTAAATTGTTTTTACAAATTTTTTTTGTTGTCTAAATATAATTATAATTAATTAATAGTCTTATCATTGTAAAAAGTGCAACTTGAACTGCCAGTTATGTTGATATAAAACTAAACTATTAACTATTGCATTAGGGTTATATATGTATTTTCCTTGTAAAATAGAACCATTCAGTATCACTACACCTCAGTCTTAGACGTATATATATACTATTGCTTTCCGTCTTTATGGCTTATCATTTTATTTATTAACTACCTAAAGTTTATATCTCTACTTAACGATTTAAATTTATATATATGTATAGGAACAGAAGTTTTTAAGCCACGTGATCATGGGTTAAACTAATGCATTCACTATCATTTTGCATGTTGTTTTTCGCTGGGATGTGTATAAGTAGGACACTTAATGCTCTTTTTCATAATAAAGGGTTCTTAAATTTTTACCATAAATATTATTCGCCTAAAAACTTTTTTGCCCAAAAACTACTTTTTAAGTTTCTTCCTTAGTGCTTATTTGCTTGCAAGATCGCTTGTAGAAAGAATTATATCTATGTGCGATACTCCACTTCATAGGTTTATACTTTGAAGTAAAGTTATGTTTATTGCAATTTTGATACTTCCGAAATTTGTATTAGTTTTTGTTTAACTTTTATATTTTTAAGAAATTAAATGCTTAAAATTTGGGTAAATAATTCAATAACAAAAGCCATAGAATATAAATGTATTTATTTAATAAGTATTACAAAATACCGTTAGCAAATTGTCAAACATAGTGTGTACATACACATACAAGCTAACACATATTAAATATATACGAAGAAAAGCTGTAAAAAAAAATGTTAAAAATAAAATTTTTAAATACTTATAGTGACATTAAATTTTTTTATTGTTTCTATTTTTTAATAATAACTATATACAATAACTTCTGCTTAAAACCACTATATGTCTATAAAAATGTGAGTATATGTATGTATGTAAGTATATGCAAATTGTGTATTTTTCTTTATTTTCTTTGTCATTGTTATTTAATTAATTTTCTCATTTATTTTTTTAATTTTATTCAATTCAATTATAAAGAAGATTATTAATATTGTTTGGCTGTAATTGCTGTTATTTTTTGTTATTTAAATTTGTACACAAACAATGTTCTGAAAGCATACGTACGTAAATACACACATAAGTATAAATATATTTACACATTAATGTTTGCATCTCTGTGTATGTAAATGTAAGTATGTGTTAAATATCAATTTGCATTATATTGATTGAATATTCTTTTTTTTACCAGAAGGTCATAGTTTTATCGTTAACCTTTTGTGTTTTATGCAATTGTTGTAAAGATTATTTTTACCTCTTAACATTTGACTTTTTAACCATTCAAGAGCTTGATGAAAAATGTGATTTTATAGTGCGGGAATGCTTAAAAATTTGTGAATTTAATACCTTAAAGTGTGTTAATGTTCAAAAAAAATATGAAGAAATTAAATATTTGGCACAGTAGAAATTTTATTTGGTGGAAGTGTAGAAAGTTAAAACTGGTGTGACTTTTTGTTTTTTCTAAATAAGTTTATACCTAAATGATGCTTATAATGCAGAAAAGCTAAATATGATTTAAACGAAACTGCTTGATAAAAAGATTAAAGGGCAAGTTCGGATAATTTTCAAATAACTTTTTTTATTGTTAATAAAAATCCCCTGTGGATCTTTTTGCATAAATTCGGGAAAATTTTGTTATTGAAAATTAAGAAAACTCACGATTGCAATTTTTTATTCAAAATTATTTCCAACTTTTAGATAGAATACTAGAATGCCATTCTAAGGGTGTGTTTGTTTGGTTCCTGCCAGATGTAGGTTTTTGTTACTCCGCTTGGTTAATGAAATTTAACTGTAATTTCTAATTAGATTTTAATTTATTCCCATTCAAATATTCTTATGGTGAAACGGCACAAAATATCATATGACCGTTACAATCAAGGTATAAGAAATGTACAGAATATTTATGTAAAATATTATGAAGAGCATTTTTGTGGATCATTTTTAGCCCTTTACTCTGAAATAAATGAATCTTTATTTTTTTTTTAAAGCAAAAATCTACATTTAAAACAAGCTAAAATGTGCCACAAAAATATTTGACATGAAATATAATAAAACTACAAATTCAATCTATATTCCAAAAAAAAAAAAACTAACACCTTAAATGCATTTAATAGTGCGTTTACGTGATTTTGCTTATTTATATTTGTTGTCGCAACAATGCCACCTCAATAAAATCTGAAAAACATTAACGTCAATTGTATTTTGAGTTCGAATGCAAAAACACTTAAAACAATATGGAAACACTTTGAGATATTTTTCTTAATTCGCCTATTTTGTTTTACAAGGGTTAATTTCGTACTTATCCGGTGTTTTCACAAAAAAATCGCATAAAACCTGTTTTTTGGGAATTGATGTTTTACAAGTCTTTACTTTCTCCGAAGTTCTGCAAACTGCCATTCTGTTGTTTAATTTTTGCAAACTAAAGAGAGTTTCTTTGCTGCAGCCAACTATAATATCAAGGCGGTTTTATATCAGCTGTTTCTCTTTCAAACGTAACAATGCCGGTAAAAATTTGTTTTTATCAGGCTTTTCCGTAAAGCAATGAAACGAAACAGAAAAACGATAGACATAAACATATTTTTCATTAATAAAAACTAGTTAGCTGATCCTTCAAGGGAGCATAAAGTAAAATCAAATTCTACCTTAAGGTAGCATGAATAAGTTTTTGGTTATGTTATCCCCTTTACGGATTTCGACATGTGGTTTAAAGTTCTAATTCCGATTTATATGGACAGTTCTAGGATGGGGTTGGATATGGTGTGTTTTTTAATGAACTAGGGAAAGAGCTCTTTTTCTGCCTTCCGGTTTAATAAAGCGTGTTTATGGCTGAAATATTCGCCATCTTGGAAGCATGTTAGACAAGAATGTTCATGGGAATATGATTAGTTTTGTCGACAGTCAGGCAGTACTCTTGTTACTCAGGTCATACACTACCACATCTAAACTAGGTGGTCAATATAGGAAAGAGCTGTCAGAGTATGGTTGACTGACCGATGTTATTTTAGTTTAGTCCCAGCATATAGAGGCCACTGCGGTAAAAAGCGAGCAGATAAGTTAATCACTTGAAATTGCCAAATTGGTATTTATCAATGCAAAAGCAGTCACAATCCTGTTGGCGACCATCAAAAAGGTTTTCAGATACTTTTTTGAATAGGCGGAAACAGATGGCGTGACTTAATACATGTAGAGTGTCCAAGCTTACATGGCAGAATTGAGGGGTTACTGGATGTTAGTTTAACGGGCGGACCGGACTTCCTGCTTATGATTATTGTTGCAGCAGTCTGGGTCTGTAAAATGTTAAATTGGTTTTAATTTTTTTTGCTCTTACCGAGTAGAGATTCAAGCAAACATATATTAGGCGACCTCTCTGAGATACCAATGACAGACTGAACGATCTGATGAGTTTGTATACCATTTTAAGACTTATTCCAAGAGGCACATAATCTGGCGAGTACTGTGGTGTTGTCAAAATGGTGTCATTTAGACTACATTTGACAGTTTGCGTGTAGTAAACTTCCACGATAATCAACCAGTGAAAAACATAACTTACGTTATATTTGATTTATAATTATAAAACCAAAGGAACTCGGAACTTTTGCTAATTTTTGTAAATATTTTGCTTACACCCCATAATATACTTTAGGGCTTGTGGACAAAATTAACTAGGATGTTGCAAAAAAAAAAACTAAAGTAAGCGGTTTACCTTACTCAAAAATCCGAAAAAGTTGTATCAATAGTTTTGCCAATAACCTGGTTTATTTTACCACAAACCACAATGTAATTTAAATATGGATTTGGGATTGAATGAACTAGGTTGGTGGCAACAAGGAATTAAAGTAACAAGTCGAACACAAGTCTTATGTTCACCTTCACTTCCATATATATATTTTTTTTATAGTAATGAATCATATAACTAAATTTTTGTAAACAATTCTTTTTTAAGGATATGGTGTTTTAAATATTTGTTTGCTTTTAAACGTATTAATTTTTCATTCTTGTAAAATGCACTTCCCATACATGTTTCAGTTTTTTTTAGCGATCTTTTAAAAAACACTTTAAATTTTTCTGAATTTATTAACTAGTAAAATAAGAGTTCATAACAGTCCAATCATGTTCCAATTTTTTTTCATTAATTAAATAATAATATAATATAATTTTTAAACCAAATAAAAAAAAATTGGAATAAATATTAAGCAAATATCATTTAAAAAACTTGCTTGTATTTGAACTCAAAAAAAACATACAAATATGTACAATATATTTTTTTAACAATCTAATCTTTACTTTATTTTATTACACTACATGTAATTTAATCTGATAAAAAATAAACAATTTCTTCTTTCTTTTTTTTTTGTGACCTCTAAAAATGTTTGTCATGACAAAATGTATTTTTTAAATTGATAACAAATCTCTGGGTTTTTTCAATAGAATTTTTAAAGGATTTCCGTTACAAGCACATATAAATTTAACACATACATGCATGCACTGTTATTTAGTGTAATATGTTTTAGAGTTACTTGAAAAGGAAAATAAAGATAAGCTACATGCAACATGTAATAATATTTAATAAAAATAAATTTAATTTGCTTTTAATAAAAAAAAAACTGCTGCAAGTATAAATAGCAATAGTTTATAGAATATGATTATTGACGGTGCCTTACAATTAGAGCTAGATTTTAATTTGCCGTCATTGGAGTGGTGAAGAGGTGCCAGCTAAAGAAACAAAACCAGTATGACAATTGATTTGCTATCTGTGGTGATTAAAAATGGAAGATAATGTGTACAACAAGAATTATGCGTGTTCATCATTAATAATATTCAAGGTATATTAACTCCAGGTAGACTTAAGTCCTTAGCTGATCATTGTTTTGTTTATTAAATTTTTGTCCTAAATGTCAAAATTTGTTTACCTTTTTTTGTTCGTTTACATACCTTGTTTTGTACTAGATGTGTTTGTATCATAAATATTTTTATTTTCTAACATTTTGTTACTTGTTTTATCAGCTGTTTAAGTGTTTGTTTTGACATTTAGGAAGTTTTTTGTAGCAACAAAATACACGTTGCGTCTACCTGGAGTTAAAATGTACCTTGATAATAGGGTTTGATTAATAACAAAGCCGTGCTTAGGATTTTTTCTGGAAATCACTCGGCATCGCTGTTTATAGAATCCGAACGATAGTGCGTTTGTTATTAAAACAAAAACATACTTATTACATGCAAAACGTCCACTCAAAGCGTTTATTCTTCAGACGAGAATATATAGCGTATTATAAGTTATTTTCTTTAGTCAACTAATGCAGCAGTATCTATTGCGGAAATTAAAAGCACATCCTTTAGAGTACCTTACTACTGAAGAACGCTGTAAAATTAATAACGTTTTTTTATTGTATTTTGAAAATAATTTAAGATTTATGATAAAAATTATTTAATTTTTTTATATATTGTATATTCCTTATTTCTTACATGCAAGACTTTTCTCAATAAGGAAAAAAAAACAATTCTAAATTCGTGACAGCATGATTTTAAATTTATCATTTAAAGTTGCAGGCAGTATTAGCACAAAACAAGAGTTAACAGTTTATTACAATTTTAATTTTTTATTACTATCGTTTCTCCTACTTTTAATTATATTTATTCATTTAATAATAAATACTTCCTTCTGATTATTATTTACCCTCATTTTCGTTATTTTTTTTTTTTTTTATTAAAACTCTGTCCTTGTACTCCCCTCGATGTTTAAATTTAACAGAAACCGAAAAAAACTGCAATATTTTAATCAATTTGTCTATAATTTCTTTGCTCATTAGTCAGTTTGCCTTTTTTGTTTTTTGTTACATCAAAAACTTATAAAAACCCATCAAATTAAAAAAGTGTACAGGGAAAGATGCTAAACTAAAAGAATATTTATAAACAATATTATTAATAGTAAAGAATGTGTACAAAAAAGCGTAGAAAAAAAAAAATTAATTGTAAAGTGCATTTAATCTATTAAAAAAACAAATCACGGGGAAACTGTTTCTGAACTTTTAAATGATCAAAGTTTTCTGTTTTTTGCTCTCAAGAATTTTGTAGTTTTTAATTGTTACTTTTTATTATATTATTAACGTTTTATGGGAAAATTGAGGGGAGGAAAAAAAAAAAAGAAATTATATAATTAAAATAAAGTTTAAGTATTGAAATAAATTAAGTTTGTGGTTTCATAAAGGATAATACGAACTCAGACTATAAAAAACATCAAGTGATAAAGAAAACAGCGAAAAAATTGAGAGAGTAACGAATAATAAAATAGTAAGAAACAATTTATAAAAGTTAATTTCAATTTAGATAGATTTTTTTGTAACAAATTGCAAATAGTTGTTTAAAGAAAACAAAAGTTAATCATTTCAAGCTGTAAAGATTAACGGTCTAATTCATTTAAATAAAAAGAGCTTTATGAGAGGCTTATAAGTCAAATTTCCATTTCCATTTAGTTTAATAAACCCATTATAAACCTTTAATAACTTTTAAAAACCTTTAATAACTTTGAATAAGCCAGTACAAATATATAACTGGGTAATGAACAAAGATATAAATAGTTAATTAACTCAAACACTCAAAATTTTCTGTTTGTTTTTTTTAGAAATCATTTAAGAAAAAAAAAAAAAATAACACTAAAAGCCATATAATATATAATCTAATACTGCGTTACCATTAAAAATATATATACATATTTGTGGAATGTGCGGTACCGACATTCGATAACAGTCAGTTAAAACTTTATTTCTAGGCTTGTCACACATATCTATCAAAATAGTTACTATTTCGTATTTGTACTTTCGATCGGCTTTAAAAAAAAACAAATCAAACATTGGCAACACTTTATTGATAAACGCGAATGAGAATTTGGGTAAAAGATTCTGAACCCGCCAAGCCAGTATGCGGTGTCACTTCACCGATATAATTTTAAATACTGAAGAAGAATCTAATTTTAATGAACTAGAATAAAAATATTCTTAACGACTTAAAAAACTCTTTTTTTATTAAAATTATAATCATACCTCAAATTGCGTCATCCTCTATATAAAAGGTAAACAAAAAATTATCTGCCTTGGCAATTTCTTAAATTTCTTAAGTGATTACATTTCGAAGAAAAATTTTTGACATTTTTTTTTATATGAAGTTTGCCAATTCAAAATTATGAGGGGAGAGAAAAAATCAAGGCATATCCATAAGGTATATGCAACGGCGAATTGATACAACAAAGCAACTTTTCATGTGATGTTTTATGTCCAGGCCAATTCGTATATCAGGGATGTAAAAGTTGTTTTTACATATTAAATATAATAAAATTTGATTAAAAAAAGGATATAATTGTTTGAAACGCATTATTAATGATGCAAAAGCAACAAATATACATAAATTTAGCACATTTATTGTCAAAAAAGTACACGTAAGTTAATTGTTTAATACAGATTTTAAAATCACATTTCCCTTCCCTGCATTAATAAGGCAAATTCAACCAATTTTGACATAAAAGGTTTGTTCGACGTAAATCCGGGTAAAGTCCGGTAAAATGAGAGTAAACAAAAAATTCTCTCAGAAAACGATAAATTTACCAAAATTTGCTGGAACGCAAAAAACCACATTACAAGCTCGAAAAAAAACGTCAAAATTGTACGGCTGTTGTTTAGAGATCCAGGTTGATATGCCCCCAGCCGGCTTACCGCCGTCGCCGAATTATTTTGTTCGGATGAACCGCATCAGGCTATCTCGACTGATGGCGTCAAATGCTTTTTACAAACTAGAAATGAGAGGCATATATTTTTCTCATTCTCTTTTAAAACTTCCTAAAATTTTTTACAATTAAGAAATTTATTTTTCTAATTTTTATCGCTGTCGTATGGTGTTTAGATTGTATAACAAACTACTAAAGAGATGATGAGATAAAAAAATAATATGAAATATGAAAAAATATATAAAAAAATTAAAGAGAAATAAATGTGTACTATGCACTTCCACCCGTTGCTACCGAATTTCGACTGTATGCTTTTCAGTTTCTCTATTGTAAAAGTGGACTTAGCACTAAGTTTTAAAGATTTAAAATAACTCTGTTATGTCCGCAATCAAACAATAGAGTATATATACATATATATTACGGCTGCACTAAAAATTACAAGAAAAACATATTAACATATATCGTTGTTTTTTCAAGTCGCTTTCATTCGTGCATATATGGTAATACGAAATCAATTTAATTTTCTATTATAAAAAAACAGAAGTTTTTGTATGATAACGTTAAAATAGTTTAATCATTATTAGGTTTGGCATAAGAAATTTTATTGAGTTTTATATTTATATTTTATTCGAACTTTTTACTATATATTAAATTTTAATGTGAATCATTTTTATTTTGGCTTGAGTTTATTTATTCTTTTATTTAATTTTATAATTTAAATTAAATTAAATTGTAACAATTTTTAGGAATATTCTTTCTAAAATTATTTCCGATATTAGCCGAGTGGAATGCATTTTCGAAATCAGCTACGATTTCATCATCAGCACTCTTTATCGGTATACTACACATCGGTATATTTACATTAAAATTTAATATATTGAGTTTTACTAATATATATCCTGGATCAATACTCTTGTTATAAAAAATAGTGGAATGCTAAGTTTTTGTAATCGTAAAGATATGACTGCACAATATGATTAACGCAAAACCTACTTATTTCGTTAAAACACTTATTTTCGGTTTTTTTTATTTTAATAATTTCTTAAACCAGCTCCAATCTACCGCCGGTAATTTTTGCACTTAGCCGCCACCACGCCGTTTTTCTACCAACAGCTTGGACCTCTGCTATTGCTAAAAAAAATTGTTCAACAAATTTTTAGTTTTTAAGTTTAATGTTTGTTAAAGTATGTCCAAACAAACACTAGAGTGAAATGCATATGTCTTATTAGTTATTAAAATTATTCAAATTACAAAAACTCTATTTATATTCTTAGACAAAGTATATTCCATTGTTTACAAAAATAAAAAATCGTTTCAACCTTTTATATTTTTACAATTTGAAAACAGCTGATTTAGTGATCTGACAGTTTTCCCATTTTACACGCAAAAAAAGTACGGGTAAAGTCTGGTAAAAAGAGAAACACAAATTACTCTCTCATGAACGTTCTCATTTACCCAATTTACCCAATTTTTAACACAAGAAACGCTTTTCGGTAAAATTGGGAGCCCGCGGGTTCCCGCGGTAACGTACGTCGAACAAACCTAAAGTCTCCCCATCAGCTGGGCTGATAATTTCACCTGTATGAATTCGCCTTGGAAAAAATGTTTAAAATTTTGACATTTCGAAAGGAACAGCTGATTGTTCTGTTCCTTGTAAAAAGTTGTTAAAGCAAATATTTTTTTGTAGCCCCTAAAAGTATCCCTAAAATTATGTAAATTGAAAACTATTTAATAAGCACAGTGAAAAATTAAATGTCCATAATAATTTAACTTGTCTGTTGAAAATGTTTTCAACTTTCCGTTTTTTTTTGCCATTGAATGAAAATAAAATTTAAATTTCGCTTCAAAACGGAATTGATGTATGCGATATTAGATTAAAGAAGTTATTTTTGGGAGTATAGATTATACCGAAAGTAGGAAGTATCCCAGCTCTTTTATTTATATAAACGATCCCAAAATTAACCCAAGATTTGATTTGTCGCAATTTATGCAGTAAGGTATTGGCAACACTACTAAACATTTACTTGCCCTAAACTGTTAGCTGTACTGCATGTACAAATGGCGACAAATTAAAATCTTGCGTTAATTTTGTGATCCCCTTTATATCTTGCGTTATTTTGGGGCACCTAATATAAACAAGTATGAACGCTATATTCAGCCGTACCCATCACTATCATGTGAATTACAATTAGCTGTGATTACATAGTACCTTAGAATAGATTTTAGATTTAATGTTTCACGGAATTTTGCTTTCTTATTTCCCACGCCATATTTTATTTTGAATCTTTACATAGTTAGCTGTATACCACTAGTTAACCCTTTTTATTTGCTAGCCATATTAATGGGGTTGAGACAAAAACTGCCATTTTGTGCAGGACATATTCTTGCATTTTAATAGTTTACTGTATTCTATTGGCCAAGCCCTTTCGGTGAATACGAAAATTGAAGGGGATGAAATTCTAAATTTGACCCAAACATAAATTTGTTGTATGCCATTTTGTAAAGGACTTCAAATTATTTTATAATGTTTTATAATCTGATAGTCAAGGCCTTTCCTTTGGCTCCCATGTCGATCTTTTCTGTTGTCCAGAAGAAGCGGAATAAATTGATTTTCTTTTTAAAATTTTAGAAAAAAAAAACACCGAAGCATTTGCAATTTGGTTCTTATATCTCAGTTATTTTTGAACCGATTTATCTGTTTATAATATTTGAGACCACGGTTTGAATTCTAGTGTCTTTTACGTGTCCTAAACTAACTAGAAGCTGTTTTAAAATATTTCCGCCTATAACTTTGCCGATTAGTGACAGATTGGTCAGAGTGAACGTCGCATCTAATCCCAGCTGAGCCGAAAATTTTTTTTTTAATATTTATACCCTTCACCTGTGCTGCACAAGGGTATATATAGCTTTGTCATTACATTTGTAATTTCTATAATTTTTATGTCCGACCCCATAAAGTATATATTTTCTGAAAGCTTATGAATAGAGGAGTCGATTAAGTCATGTCCGTCTGTCCGTGCGTTGATTGAAATCAACTTTTAGAAGCAACCATATGTTTCTCCGATATGTGTATGGTACGACTCTTATTGTTATTGAAACTCAGCACAATCGCTCCATAACTAATGAGATATGAGCAAATAAACACGACTGCCTCTGTTTTTTCCCAAAATTAAAATTTTTCAGCCAAAGAATATTTATAGATACCTTTGCTACTACTTGTAGATATAATATGCCTCTAGAGATATTTGTGAAAAATTTTGGATAAAGCGTGCTCTAATCGGTAAAGTTATAGGCCAATATTTTTTTAAAATATATATTGCAAAAATTAACAAACGAAAATAAATTTTTTTCAGCTTCTAAATAACCGAAAAAGTCTATATTGAGATCATCTGAAAGAACTTGACTAGTGCAATATAGGTACTATAAAAAATATAAAATTCATTTTGGCCGCCACTACAAAATGGCG
Organism: Phyto melanocephala; assembly: GCA_941918925.1. Classification (NCBI taxonomy): domain Eukaryota; kingdom Metazoa; phylum Arthropoda; class Insecta; order Diptera; family Rhinophoridae; genus Phyto; species Phyto melanocephala. Next base: position 28,740,445 of record OW799233.1, read on the forward strand.
GAATTTATATATGGGTCAAATCTGGTATTTTAAAATGTAACTTCTTATTGGTATCAAATAAATGGGCTTGACCAGTAGAATACAGTAAATTATTAAAAAATGTAAAATCCAAGATGACGTCTAAAACAAAATGGCGGATCAAAAATTTTTAACCCCATCAGTATGGGTATCAAATTAAAGGTCTTGACTAGTAAAATACACTTAACTACCTAAAAATTCAAAATCGAGGATGGCGTCGGAAAAATAGAGAAGAAAGGGGAATAACATGATATAAAGGTTAAGCTACGATGTGAGATTATACTTATGAACATAATGGTGAAGGGTATCATCAGATTCGGCATGGCCGAATATAGCACTTTTACTTGTTTTAAACAGCATTTAACAGTTTTTAAAACATTTTCACAATAGTGTCACAAAATTTTTCTATCATGTCGTATTATCACATTGTCACACTTTTTTAAAATTGTTTCAAAAATGTATAAAGTTTTTTAAATTAATTATTTTATAATTTTAAAAAATTATGACCCAATTCTTTCGATCATATGCTTTTAATATGTATGCGTACACAATCTTGTGCATAATTACTGTGTGTTATTTTGATGTATAAATATGGTAAATATAATTGTTATAATTGTTATCTAAATAATTTTTTCTAGATAGATTTAATATAAATCTCAGATATTTTTAACTAACAAAAACCACTTTTCCCATTGATATTTTTACGTTTGAAAAATAATACTAAAACATAATGTCACATATTAATATACAATAATTTAGTAGATTTTTTAGTGTGTACTTTAAACAAAAATTTACAAAGTTTTAGTCAAAAATTAAATAAATATTCATAGTTCCATATTACCTTGAGATTTAGTTTTGTAAAAAAAACTGTGCAAATTGTTCAAACTTGTAGGTATACATAAAGTTTCTTCTTGAGTAATTTTAAGATATTTTTATTTTTTGTTGTATATTTTTGTGAATTAACACGGAAGTACGTATGTGTGGTATTTTCATGCACATCATTTTTTCTTCTTTAGCTTGATGCCCTGTTCTGACTTTTTATTCACGAGAAAATAGAAAAAAATCGTTGTATTTTTCTGTACAATGCTTTTCTAAACCATACATTTTATTTTAAAGATAAAGGTCTGCTGGCTGCGAACTCAATTTGTATAACCCTTAACTGTTGCAATTTCTACTTTTATTCTCTTCATTTTTCAGTGTTTTTTTTAGTAACAATTTTACATATTTTATATGGGTTTTCCTGAAAATAAATTTAAAAGAATTTGTTGAAAAAAAAAATGCAAAAGAATGAAAATGAAAATAAACGCATTTGTATAGTAATTGTGGCACGTAAACCTGAGGAATATTTCACACATGAAGAATTGCGAAGAAAGAAAAACAACACTGCAGACAAGGTGACAGGTAATAAAATTAACGAAATAGATAGTCTTATAAAATATTTTAAATCATTAACATATAAAAAAAAGGAAGGAGGATATTACTTTTTTTTAAATTCTTGAAATTTATTAAATTTTTCTTTAAATTTTTAAAAAATTCTTGTCCTAGCTATTTTGTGTTCTTCTATAAGTCTGTAGTTTTACTAAACAAAAATGTTTGCATATCAAAAATTTAAGAAAATAGTAAAAAACTTCAACGTTCGTATACGTTTGTACATATGTGTAGAGATAACTGGAAAATTGAAATATATTTTTTTAAATTTTTATTACGATGATGTAATAATAAAAAGCTAGGATGGATAAAAGGGGGAGAAAAAAGCGTATTTAAAACCAAATTTTTTCCTTTGATAAGTAATAGTTTTAGCAATCATACAACAAACAAATCATATACAAGTTTAAAAAAAAATGTACACTCCAGCCCCTTCTCAAGCACGTTAGATAAACCGCGCTTGGTATAAAATCATCAACATCATGCTGGCTTAAAAAAAAATTTGAGTAAAATGTCAAAAATAAAATTTTATAACAACGACACAAATTATTCAAATATGGTGAATAAAAAATGTATGTCTTTATTTATTTGCGCAGTGGATTTGTTCAAGATTTACATAAATGTAAATAAAAAAACGCACTGTAAAAAGTTCCACAAAAAACAAGATCTTTAAATTTTGTTTTTGTCCATTTAAAACATTATACATATAACTAGTATTTGCCTTGTGTTCAAAATTCGAAAATCATATTTATCGTTTTAGCTTGGTAATTTTTACCAACAAATTTGTAACTGTATAAAAATTCCCAGGCCTGCTTCAAACTTTTAGCTGTTTACTAAGCTTTTCTTTGAGTGCATTTTTCTCACTCACTACCTCTACCGTTATTCAAGTTTTGAACTATTTTCTTACCTTAATTACATGCATAAAGCAAGAGTAAAGAGACTACTAAATAAAAAAAATAAAAGTCCCGGTTATTGTCTTATTATTGTATTTGCTGTAAGTTAACCACCACCTGATAATTGAATTCGCCTTGAGCAATATCAAAGACCAGAAATTTTTTGTGTTCTCTTTCATGAGGAAGTTCACAATTTCAGTTCTTAAAACAGATATTTGCAGTGATGGGAATTAAGTTATTTTCCTGTTAAATCTAGCTATTCCGAATTCAGCTTAGAGGGCAAAAATAAGTTGAAACTATTTGCAGAAAATCTATAGATTTTTACTAAACTACCTTTTCTATAAAGTCTGAAGTTTTTTCCTGTAATTTTTTACGCAACTGAAATAACCCAGCAAAATAACACATTACAAAATAATGAGTTGAAGTACTAAAAGCAGTTCTTCACTACTTATAATTTGGCATCTAAGCCCATTATTTTAACACGGCGATATCACTGGAGGCAAGTACTTATCACGCTCGCTCCCTAAGTCTGGCTGAGTATGAGTCCATATATCAGGCAGAGATGCTTGGGTTGTTGCACGCGTTGGACCACTTTCTGGCAGATCGAGTGCATGGGAGAAGAATTATCATAGCACTTGATAATCAGTCTGTGGTTAAATGCGTGAAGAGTACGGATGTGAACTCGAAACTGGTGCTCGAATGAGTTTTGAAGCTCAATAGGTGTGCCTCTGTGAACGAAGTAACACTAATGTGGGTTAAGAGACATGTTGACTTAGATAAAAATGAGGCGGCGTTCAAACTTGCGAAAAGGGAAGCTGCTTTGGCATTCTGTGGACCCGAACCTAATGTTGCTCTTGGGGAAGGGATGGTGCGAGCGAAGGACCCACAATAGGTGGAATCTATGAACCTGAGAAGGTGGATGGAAACGACCACATGTATAGAGGCACGTATGGTACTCGAAAGGCCCCTAGGTAGAAATGTAGTCAGGGTACTCGGATATAATCGGAGGACCCTGAGCTGGATAAGTGCTTAGGTTATAGGGCATGCCAACTTCAAATATCATATGCACAGGATCGGAGTTGTGGAGGATGATGTCTGCAGAATGTGCCTTGAGACTGCTGAGACAGCGGCGCATGTGGTATGTGAATGGCTGGCAATAGACTTAGTACCACTGGCATCCAACGTCCAACATTGTGAGTGATATGGGAGAAATTAGTCTGGGGCAGATGCTGGCGATTACAAAGGACTCTGTGATGAGGATTGTAGAAAATCATCAGTCTGCAATGTGAAGTCACAAAAGTTTAGATCAAACGCCTAAGATGGCACGGGACTCAGTGAGATCGGGGTAACCTTGTAATCTTTGGATAACGAAGGGGGTCGAAAGGGATCCATTTATGAAAGAGGTCTGCTTCGATATTCCCCCTACATGTACATATATACCACGCTCGCTTATAAATAGGAACTCAAATAAGTACTTACCACCTTCGCTTACAAATAGGGACTTGAATAAGTACTTTTAACGCTCGCTTATAAATAGGGACTTAAATAAGTACTTTCTTTTATAGCAATAAATAAGTACTTGATATTAGTAGCACATTAATAATATAATAAAAATAAAATTTAAGAATCTTCAATAATTTAAGATGATTTTAGGATTAAATGGGCTTAGAGAAGTCGTTTGTTTCTTTTAAAGACGATAATTCGATTTGATTACTCGGTTTGATTATTCTGCGATACGTTATTTTGGAATTTAAAAATCAGTGAAAATCTATAAGTCATCAGTTTGCTTATGAACTGCATTGCCAAAACATTATTACTTATACCCTAAGTGTCTTAAACTAAATGAGAATTATAAAAAGTTATGTATTTGAATGACTTCTAACAAATTTCGCAATAAGAAATTGTATTTTTTGTGTATCTAAGCAAATGTCTAAAAATATGTACTTTTGTATCAATTATAAATAAAGTGATTTCTAAAAAGCTTCTTAGTAAGACAGACTATATGTATGTAATTATCATTGAAAGGTATGTTGTTTAGTAAGATCAAGTCAACTGGGAACTGTTAGCTATGCTACGGGGATTTTTTTGTGAGCAGAACAAATTATGAAACTCACTTTCTTCCAGTGTTCATCCATGTCCAACTAATATTACTCAATTTTATTGATTGTTCAATATTACCGGAGACACATAGATGGCTCTTCTTCGTGATAAATAGACTGGATAATTCAAAAAGAATAATCCTTTAAGTTTTTTTTGCCACAGATTATGAATGAACTAAATAAGTCATTGAAAAGAAAATCAAAAGATAACGACCAGTTCATATATGTGCCAGGCAGATTAGAAATATATTAAAAGTCGTTGAAATGCAATGTCTTGGTTGAAAGTTTTTATTAAGAAACTTTGCTTTTTGGATAAACTATGGGAATATAAATAAAGGGTTTTAAAAGTGCTCCTTTTGGACAATGATGCTGAAAAAATTTTCTTACTTCTTCTTGTAGTTCACTATAAAAACTCGATACTAATCCAATATAAAATTCAATATATAAATTTACTGAAATTTGAAGGATCGATCGGCCCTAGTACAAAAATGTAGATATAATATGAAAACGACAATTTTATTTGCTTAATAAAAGTCTATTAATCCAACTTAGAGACTTTTCACATCTATCTGGATTTTTATTTACACCTCGTCAGTATTCAAAATGTTAAATTCTTTCTCTATTGACGTTAAAAATTTTAATAATCTATAACGTCGCGACACGCTGTGTTGTTGTAAAACTTTTGATTAAATTTCTCTATCAGTGCCTCTTTTCTTTTTTAAATAAATATTTTATTATCCTTATATGTATGCATGTGTAAGTAATCACTGACTTAAGCACATGTAAATATATTCTTTAACTTTGTAGACATAATCCATGGAAATCCAGGGAACCAACCTTTAAAGACTTGACATCAGTAAATATTTTTCCTTACAAGCAACTTAACAAAGGAAATTAAAACACAGAAACCCCAAGGAAACGAGAAAATGTTTACTGATGGCATTTGTTTAAGATTAAAAAAAAATTATTTATAATCTTGCACTCGCATTAAAAAAAAAAATGAATGAATAATACCTTCTATGATAATTATAATTTAAAATTAATTTCTACGCCATCATTTTGTTATATGTTAAACATTATTTCACTGAAAATTTAACGAAAAGAGAAGAATTAAATTAATTTCAATATTTATTTACTCATGCATGCATAGCCAATGCCTTATCCCTTCTGGCAGAATTAAAGAAGATTGTGTAAAGTAGGGTGGATAGAATTAAAGCAGTTTATAAGCTGAGCAAATTGTTGCCGCATGCGAAAACAACTTCTAATAGAGATTTTATGGAAAAAAATTAAACACACACAAAAAATTATATTCATGCATAAGTCTTCTATAACTTTTTCTTTTTTGCTAATGCATATTTTTTTCACACAAGGATTACACATGCTGTTTATAATTTAAAAATGTCTACGAAAGTTTTTTTTTTGTAACAAAAATGTTACCCTACAGACGTCAGATATTTAAATTCAATACTTTATAAAAGCCATTGAAAATTTTATTCTACTTGGATATGATTTCGACGCAGTTGCGTTTTATTATAATATTTTTTTGGTGAGTTAATTAATTGCAAATGAAAAAGAAATTCCATCGTTTATTTTAAGAAATTTTAAATTTATAAATATGAAATATAGACAATAATACACATGCAGTAAAATATTGCAAGAAGAACTAAACATTAGAAATGGTTATTGATTATTATTTTATTATTTGTCCTTTGTATAGCTGAAGTGCAGTCATGTTCAACTTTGTTGCGGTATAAATGGTGTTTCAGTAAGAATGCACTTTTCATTTGAAAATAATAACATGGTTTTGTTATGCTGGTTACCACTTGTTTATAGGATTGAATAAAAGGCATGTTCCAACTAAGTATAAAAAAACATCTGTCAAATGGCCCCAACGGCGTTGCTGACAGGACATTACTCTTTTCATGAATATTTATCATGACATTTTCCCAAAGATGTGGCAGACGATATGTTGGTGTTTATATTTGAGGTTAGAATTGTTTCTTGTTAATTTTTCTAAAATCCGAGATTTCACAATACTCCAAAGAAAAACAACGCACGGCATTTAATCACATGATCTTGTTATAATTTGTCCTGAAATTCCTTGCACCAATAAATGGATCGTGTTATGCGTAGTGTGGAAGGTGTCCCTGTCTTGCTAAAACCACATGTCAACCAGTTCCATGCCATCAGGTTAAGAACACAGAACTTCTTTATAATGTTTCTGTAACAAATGCCTTTAATAGTTACTCCAATTTCGGCATAAAAAAAACAACAGTTGTATTGCAGTCAACTTCAATACCTAAGTCCTCTTTTACAAATGAGAAATTGAACTTGCCCAAACTTTTAATATTTGAGAAGGGACAGACATTTCTTTTATCTTTTTTCCCTGTCTCATGGTGTTTAACTCGTATAACAAACTAATAAACAGATGCTTAAAAAAGAAAAATGATGTAAAGCAAGACCAAAAATAAGAAAAAGTAAAAGAAAAGCAAACAACTTTTTAGTACAGATTGTCGTGTACTACACAATTGACCGCTTTAACTCATTGCTATTTGAACTTTGCTATTGCAAAGCGTTGCCGCCACAAAAAATCCATCGCCCGACTGATTTCTGCTATGTATTTTAGATGCTATATGTATGAAAAAGTTTGTTACATCGCAATTCCGTTTCATAAATATTAATATTAAAGTAGAAGCAATACTCTAAAGATTTTAAAAATTTATGATATTTTAATATGAAAAAATTAATTATTTTAGTCAAGAATCGAATTGTCTTAACATACTATAGGGTGAACAAATAATTGCTAATCTCCAAATTATGCAGTTTCATTAATGCAAACATATTGTTCATACTATTCATATTCATTTTTCATTTGTGGCTTCATATATGGACTTCTAAATGTATACACATTTGCACAGATGTATGTTACACTGAAACATTTTTAAGGGGCATTTTATAAATAACTGAAAGTTAAACTAAATTTTAATTAAATTGTTTTAATTTTTATTTTCTTTTTTATCAAAAACCGTACCAAAAATTTGTTCGACTCCATTGCGTTATCGTATTGCATCCTCGAAATAAGTGAAATTGTTTACAAACGAAAGCATAAGAAAGTATGTCTTTTGTACTGATTATTATGTCAGCAAAGGAAACCTATTTATTTCAATAGTACTTTTTTAAAATTTTTGTCTTACTTGCTGCTACCCTTTTCAGCAGAGCGTAAGGAGAAGGCATGATTAAGCTATTTCTGGTAGGAATGAAATTAGCGCTTATCAATTGTAAGAAAGAAACAAAGAGTTATTGCATATAAAAATCATGTCTTCTAAGAACTCTCTTGGAAGTTGTTAAAAATTGAGTAATTAATTCAAGAAGCACTTTTTGGTGGGACATAATTTATAGCATATATTTTTTGCCAAGTTAATGAGCTGAAGAATATAAGCATGTATTAATTTTACGAGTCGAGTTGTATAATGCAATAGAAAAACCTAAAAAAATGAAACTCTCTTTATACGTTTTTCAGTAGAAATATGTATGTTTAATTGGAATATTTTTCTGTTGAAATGCTAAAATGACTGCATTAAAATGAAAGTATGTGAGTGTTTGTATATTATATATGTAATCACTTGCATTAAAACTTATGACAGCTGCTGATGACAGTTACATTTTCTAATTCTCATTATGTGTACCTTCAGTATTCGTAGTAGTAGTAGAGGTGTATTTTTTATATGTATGAATGTGCGTATGAGTTGGTACTCAAACACATGTTTCAAATAAATATGATGTGTATGTACACATAAAAATTTTGTGTTTTAATAAGCGGTTGTTTTATAATTTTTTATTATGATTTGTGTATTATGTGAATACATACAAACATACATATGTATGCAATTTCTTGTATGGTTTATTTATATAGTATGTTGTTGCCTTTGAAAACCAAAAAAAAAAAAAAAAAATCTTTAATAATTAGAGCTTTAAAAATTTAAGCAGATATTTAAAGCAAATTGCATAGAGGTCCTGTAAAGATACGCATTTTTTTGGGAAAAAAAATGTTATTTTGTTGTTTTATTTTTAAGGTAAATATTTTAAATTTCTGTATTTATTTTATTCCAAAATTTCGACCAACTTCGCAGATCATCAGGGATAGTAAACATATTTTTGATATAATTTTATATCGAGATGAAAAACAATCTTATTTATTTATAAGTCACTTAAGAACTGATCTTTGTTTTGTCCGACTATATTTATTGTATGGGTGTATATTTGTGCATATTTCTCTGTGCCACTCTTATAATATAATCTCTTTTGTGATGGTACATTGATTATGTGTAGCTTTTCCAGCATATATCTGTTTGAATAATTTTTATTGAGAAACAACTTTTAAATATTTTTTTGTTATAAATAAGGCCGTTTGTTGCTTGTATTAAAATAAATAACTTGTTAAAAAAAATTATTAAAGTTTTTTTTTTTTGAAGACACGATAAGTATATAGATAGAACAGGTAGTTATTGCGTAGCTAACTTAAGTCCATGAAATTGATTCCTTTGTGATACCTGTAAGAGATTGAAAGAGAGAAAGAAAGTTGAATAGAAGTTATTAGCAGATAAAAAATGGAATGAAAGATAGAAAGAAGGAAGTCGTTGTCTGGTTCCAACCGCTTCGAGAAAGTTGTCATAAATGGATTAATTCAGAAATAAAAGTAGCAATTTCAGCAAAACTAATGGTTGCTCCTTTGACCGGCTATGTGGTCTGCAGAATCCAAAAACTGTCATTCGGATATTTTCCACTGCAGGACAGTGAAATAGGAAGTGATACATAAGAAGGGTCCTCTTCTTCTGCATAAATTGAACTAAAATATTCGGGATCTTTCTATCCTCCAGATATATTTGCCAAATCAGCAATAACCAAAATAATTATTAGTCACTTCCTATCAAGTCTAGGACATGTTATTCTCGATAAAGAACACGGAAAATCATCGTTCATCTTGTTGTCTATATGTAGAGATGCCTTTCTATACGAAGTTTTCAAGTGATAATAGTGAACGATTTCCTTATGCGCCCACCTTAGCATGGTCGTCGGCAATGCAGTTGCCATCATTAAGTAGTTATGTGTCGTTTTACGTCTTCGTTAAGCCTCTCCGCCTGTACGAAAATGAATAAACTGGTTCCGTTAGAACTGCAGCATAATTAGTGTTATAAGCAGAGATCACAAGTTAAAATGTGTATAATAAGAGCCAAGTAAAAGTGTATTGTACGTGCCTACAACACGAATAAAAATCTTTAAGTAATTGTAATAATGAAAATTTTTATAAACAGTTGTTTTTTGTATTGTGTTTGAGATCACTTTCTTAAATAAAAAATAGTTTTAAATAAAATAAAAAATAAAAAAAATTACAATTATTTTTTATTAAAGAAAGTGATCTCAAGCTCAATACAAGAAACAACTGTTTATATAAATTAAAAAAATCGAAAATATTCATTTATTATATAATGAAAATTTTTTATAAACTATTTTCTAAAAATAATATAGATTTTTTTTTCAAATATATTTCTATCTGCAAATAAAAAAAAATTCTACAAAAAGAAACTGTATTAAATATTTTCTAAAAACAAATAATTTATTTTTTTAAAACTGTAAAAAATATACATCCCCCTCCGATTGTAAAAACACTTAGCAGCAAATTGTCTCGATACCCTTAGTTAAGTACATACATATATAGTTTAACATTTTGATGTTGAAGGATTGACAAACATCACTAATTGCCATAATATGTTTGTATATCGGCTAGCCAAAAATAAAATAAAAACACTTTAATTGTGAGCTGTCATTTTGCGCTGTAAATACACGCTTAGTAATAGGGCTTGCATGTGGTTGTACACGTCGTTAATTGGCTATTTGTTAAGTGCAAATGGTTGTATTGAGGCAACGAATTAAATAGTTTAAATGTGCCAACATAAAATGATACAAATTGTTTTGCCACATGCGGTACGGACAGAACTAATAAATACATAAACGACAAGAAGAATGCGTTAATGAGCGGTTTAGTGTGGTTTTGTTTGAAATATTCGTTAATCTAAGTAATTAACATTAATTTAGCATTTGCCTAAGCAACAGAAGCAAGTAAGAGTTATTAAATAATACAAATGGAAATAATTGATATGATTGATGGTTTTGTAAATGCTAAATACCAATGTCCGCATATAAGTAATTCCGAATACACAACATACAGCAGAAAGAAACAAATATTTACATAAAATTACATCAAACTTGTAATTAATGTTGTTCATACGTTTAGGTGTATGAAATGGAATAAAATATACAATCAAATGAAATTCGTTAATTTGAATCTCGTAATAATTTGAACTGTTTTTCAGATTCTTTGAAAAACATCCAATAAATTGAAAGAAATATTTGTTATTTGGCCTCCTCGGTAATTTAAAATTATTCGCCGACGCCTTACAATTTAACATTTTTATACCCGCCACCAAAAAAAAGGTGGGGGTATATTCATTTTGTCATTCCGTTTGTAACACATCGAAATATCTATTTTAGACCCCATAAAGTATATATATTCTGAATCGGGGTTTGATTTGATGACGATCTAGCTATGTCCATCCGTCTGTCCGTCTGTCCGTCTGTTAAAAGCACGATAGAGGTCGCACCGAAAAAGCTAAAGGGCTCAAATTTTGCCAGAATCTTTCTTATAGACAAGGTTTGTTTGGTATTGAAAATGGGCTAAATCGGAAAAGGAAGAGAGTTATAGCTCGTAAAGCAAGAATAGGTCGAAAAAACTGTGTCCTGCTAACATCGAATAAAATGGAATTGTGTCCAAACGGATAAACATAGAGTCATGAAACTTCGAATATATATTTCCCGAGTCAAAAGAATATTTATCCCCAAAAATTGCTTAAATCTATGCATAAGAAAAGGAGTAATAGGTCAAAATGTACGAAAATTTATACCGCTCAGTGTATATTTGAAATTTAAAACGTAATAAAACTGACAAAACTATATGTACGGTTCTGAAATTTTGCAAACATGGCTTTTTGGTCAAAGTCTTTGTTATAACGGAAAATAAATGTGCCACGCCCACTTTTTTTTTAAATTTTTATAAAAATATATTAGTCATATTCATTAGCATTTATTCATTGCAGACGGCGACATCTGTTGAAGGCGCCACTACATTTTGCAAACACTGAGGATGATGTCTTTGCTAAACATCACGTAGAACACTAGATGACTCTAGTAACATTTTTTTGCACAAACTACAAAGGAATTTTATAGAGGTTTGTGAAAACGAAAATGACCGAAGTTTGTTGACAAAAATTAACTAGAGTAATGATTTGTGCCCAACTTTACATATAGTTGTACACACAGTTTTATGAGGTTTAAGATTTAAAAATATTAACAAAAAATGTGCATCAGCAGATTTAAAATAAGTATTTGAATATTTAAAATACATTTTTTAACTAAATTTTTTTTATCTATCTATTCTTTTGTAAAGGGTGGTTAAATTTTAAGGGCCACAGGGTGATTCAAAATAGACATGCTCAGCATTTTGCTAAAACGGGAAATTTATTAGTAAGATTTTGATTTTTAAAGTTCTATAACATTTTACTTTTAAAAGATTTTCAAACGAAATAAGTTTTGTATAATTTTAAAATTTGTTAGCCATTAGTACATGAAAATAAATTGTTTATAATGTTAAGAGCTAATTTTTTTTTACTTATTTAGGTCTAAATTTTCCTAAATTCCTTTTTTAATACACCATAACTTCTAGAAAACAAAGGATAACAAAAAGGAATTAGCACCATTTAGTAGATAAAACTCTCCTCTATACCCCTATAGCCCATCGTATACCCGGGACGATCCGACCGTGATCACCAGACCAATTTTTGTGACACAAGTCCAAATATTTTTTGCAAAATTTTAGTAAAAGAGCTAAACAAATTTTTTTGTAATGTGTTTTTTTTTAAGTTTTTTTAATTTTTTGTATCCGCCACCAAAAAAATGGTTTATATATATTCTTAATCGGGGTTTTATTTGATGACAATCTAGCTATGTCCGTCCGTCTGTCCGTCTGTTAAAAGCACGATAGAGACCCCATCGAAAAAGCTAGTGGGCTCAAATTTTGCCAGAATATGTCTTATACACAAGGTTTGTTTGGAATAGAAAATTGGCTAAATCGGAATATAAGGAAGAAAGTAATAGCTCGTAATGCAAGAGTAGGTCGAAAGAACCGTGTCCTTCCAACATCGAATAAAATGGAGTTGTGTACACCAGCATCAACGTATGAGTCATGAAACTCCAAATATAAACTACCTGAGCAAAAACAATATATCTACCCAAAAATTGCCTAAATGCATGCATTAGGAAGGGAGTTAGAGATCAAAATGTACGAAAATTTATACCTCGCAGTGTATTGTTCAGTATGTTAAAAATTTTAAACCTAATAAGAGTGACAAAATTAGATCTACGATTCTGAAGTTTTGCAGGAATTGCTTTTTGGTTCAAAGGCTTTCTTCTGACGGAAAATAAATGTGACACGCCAACCTCCCATACAACGTTTTCTCTCAAAATCTAATAATTTCTCTATAAATCGAATAATAAAGGACTATATTGAAATATCTAAGTTGTATTTATTAGCATAAATAACTTCGACACACCTACTATAACGCCCACTTTTCACATTATCTACTGTTAATGAAATTTAAATTTATAAAACCGACAAAATTAGAGGTATGATGATAAAATTTGCTACGGAAATCCTTCTAGTCAATGTAATTGTTATGCCAGAAAATTTAATAATATAATGCTTTATCTCAAATTCAAATAATTTCTCAATAAATAAATATTTTGGAATAATAGAGGACTAAATATATTGAAATATCTAAGTTGTATTTATTAACAGAAATTTTATTGACACGCTTACTTTAACGCCCATTTTCACTGAAACACTTAATTTACGAAAACATTTTACCAGCATATCGAAGTTATAAAGGGTGGTTAAATTTTAAGGGATGATGTTGATTTTGAATAAAACACAAATTATTTAGGAAATTATTATCATTTCTTTCTTAATGATAATATTTGTATGGTTCAATTATGTATGGAACAAAATATCGGCCAAACGGCATTCGATATCGATCGAAATTTTACTCGAACGATCGGGTACGCTGTGCTTTAGATATAGAGATTCTAATAAGAGTTTTCAAATTTCGATCACGTTCGAGTGCCGTAATTCGGCCTCTGTTTTAAATTTAAAATTTAACCACCCTCTACAAAGAAAGTGATGTATATTTTATTATAAAGAGATTATTCCAAGCGATTAACAAAATAATAATTATTGTGCTTTAAATGTACACAAAATTGGTGGTGGGTATAAACGATTCGGCACAGCCGAATATAGTGCTCTTACTTGTTTTTCTGTAACGCAGTTTTTAATGTACTGTGTTTTATACAAAATATTAAATAAATTAAAAAATTCTTAATTTTAGTTAACATGTATTGTTCTAAATAAAAGACATCTTGTGCTCCAACTTTCTATAAATTAAAGTTTGGGTTTTCTACACTCTATAATTTTAATTGGTACCATCAGTAAGCTGGTAAGCCTCTTTTTTTATTTTGTGTTTTTAATTAAAATGAGTTCAAAAGAGAAAAAACTTTTAAATAATGAACGGTTAGAGAAATATGATGGCCAGAAATTCGGGATTCTGCCATTAACATTATCGATGATTTTGAAAAACAGAAATTGCATCACCAAATCTATCTTAAGTGGGAGTAGAAAACAGTTATGTCCAGCTGAATTTCCTATGCTAAAAAGTGCTGGATATAATAGATTTGTCAGTGCAGAGGCCAAAACGCTCCTGTGGATAGTTTCATCTTGAAAAAGAAAGCAAAGTCTTACGGATTTAATGCCATGGATGAGTGGGTTTCCAATTTAAAAAACCTATGCGCCGTCACATTAAAAAAAATTTGCGAAAAAAGTGCGAGCATATATACCTCGATTTGTTGTGCTTAAATTAATTGCTCAAGTCAACTTCTTAGGGACGTTGATCCAAAAAACATATGCAACACAGACGAAACTGGGATTTTTATATAAGTATCTTCCTGATCGTACATTTAAAGATGAAAAGTGTCATGGTGGCAAACGGAGCTGAAAAAAATAACTGTACTTTTGGCATGTAGCATGGATGTATTTTAAAAACTGAAATCTCTCGTTATTGAAAAATCAGCAAAATAAAAACGCTACCAATAAATTACTGCTCTAAAAAAATATCATGGCTGAATACAGGTTTATTAAACGCATGGTTGATGTCGTTTAATAGTGATATGAGAAGAAAAAAAAGAAAATTTTTATTGTTTCTGGAAATTTGAACGGTACACAAGTTCCCTCCACTATAAGACCACATGAATGTGATTTACTTTTCGCCCAACACAACATCCAAACTGCAGCCTTTAGACCAAGGCATTATCAAAAATTTTAAAACCATCTGCAACAGAGAAACTGTTTCTTATGTATATGTTGGATAGTATTGAAAAAGGCCAGAAAGCAATCATAACACTTTTAACAGCTATAACCATGATTGAGAAAGCCTGGAAAAATATCAGTTTTAAAAGTCCTTAAACTGCTTCAGACATTGCAGTCTTACGCAAATATCTTCAGCCCATTTATAAGAGCCACCAAAAGTTACGCACCTTTATCCAGGATTGCAATTTCTGTCTTAGTCTAAATAGGTGCGTTTGAAAAACTATGTTCAGTACTCTAAGATGAAGCAGACCAAGATGAGCACTAAATCTAGTTTCGTTAAGTGATGCAATGCTAAGTTCCACTGCATTACGCTATATAATACAAGTGACGATTCATTGGACATAGACAGATTGAAGTAGTTCACTCAAAAGAAATTCAGAATTTTTTTATACCCGCCACCAAAAAAATGGTGGGGGTATATTCATTTTGTCATTCCGTTTGTAACACATCGAAATATCCATTTTAGACCTCATAAAGTATATATATTCTGAATCGGGGTTTGATTTGATGACGATCTAGCTATGTCCGTCCGTCTGTCCGTCTGTCCGTCTGTCCGTCTGTTGAAAGCACGATAGAGGTCGCACCGAAAAAGCTAGAGGGCTCAAATTTTGCCAGAATCTTTCTTATAGACAAGGTTTGTTTGGTATTGAAAATGGGCTAAATCGGAATATTAGGAAGAGAGTTATAGCTCGAAAAGCAAGAGTAGGTCGAAAAAACCGTGTCCTGCAAACATCGAATAAAATGGAATTTTGTCCAAACGGATAAACGTAGAGTCATGAAACTTCGGATATATATTTCTCGAGTCAAAAGAATATTTCTCCCCAAAAATTTCTTAAATCTATGCATTAGAAAAGGAGTTATAGGTCAAAATGTACAAAAATTTATACCGCTCAGTGTATATTTGAAATTTAAAACGTAATAAAACTGACAAAACTATATGTACGGTTCTGAAATTTTGCAAACATGGATTTTTGGTCAAAGTCTTCGTTATAACGGAAAATAAATGTGCCACGCCCACTTTTTTTTAAATTTTTATAAAAATATATTAGTCATATGCATTAGCATTTATTCATTGCAGATGGCAACATCTGTTGAAGGCGCCACTACATTTTGCAAACACTGAGGATGATGTCTTTGCTAAACATCACGTAGAACACTAGATGACTCTAGTAACATTTTTTTGCACAAACTACAAAGGAATTTTATAGGGGTTTGTGAAAACGAAAATGACCGAAGTTTGTTGACAAAAATTAACTAGAGTAATGATTTGTGTCTTTAAGATTTAAAAATATTAAAAAAAAAAATGTGCATCAGTAGATTTAAAATAAGTATTTGAATATTTAAAATACATATTTTAACTAAATTTTTTTTTATCTATCTATTCTTTTGTAAAGGGTGGTTAAATTTTAAGGGCCACAGGGTGATGCAAAATAGACATGCTCAGCATTTTGCTAAAACGGGAAACTTATTAGTAAGATTTTGATTTTTAAAGTTCTATAACATTTTATTTTTAAAAGATTTTCAAACGAAATAAGTTTTGTATAATTTTAAAATTTGTTAGCCATTAGTACATGAAAATAAATTGTTTAAATATAATGTTTAGATATAATTTTTTTTTTATCTTTAGGTCTAAATTTTCCTAAATTCCTTTTTTTAATACACCATAACTTCTAGAAAACATAAGATAACAAAAAGAAATTAGCACCATTTAGTAGATAAAACTCTCCTCTATACCCCTATACCCCACTGTATACCCGGGACGATCCGACCGTGATCACCAGACCAATTTTTGTGACACAAGGTCAAATATTTTTTGCAAAATTTTAGTAAAAGAGCTAAACAAATTTTTTTGTAATGTGTTTT
The DNA here is from genome assembly GCA_941918925.1 of Phyto melanocephala. Lineage (NCBI taxonomy): Eukaryota > Metazoa > Arthropoda > Insecta > Diptera > Rhinophoridae > Phyto > Phyto melanocephala. The sequence continues at coordinate 28,757,271 of OW799233.1, forward strand.
TTTTAAGTATTTTAGTTTTTATACCCGCCATCAAAAAAATGGTATATATATTCTTAATCGGGGTTTTATTTGATGACGATCTAGCTATGTCCGTCCGTCTGTTAAAAGCACGATAGAGGTCCCATCGAAAAAGCTAGTGGGCTCAAATTTTGCCAGAATATGTCTTATACACAAGGTTTGTTTGGAATAGAAAATTGGCTAAATCGGAATATAAGGAAGGAAGTTATAGCTCGTAATGCAAGAGTAGGTCGAAAGAACCGTGTCTTTCCAACATCGAATAAAATGGAGTTGTGTACACCAGCATCAACGTATGAGTCATGAAACTCCAAATATAAACTACCTGAGCAAAAACAATATATCTACCCAAAAATTACCTAAATGCATGCATTAGGAAGGGAGTTAGAGATCAAAATGTACGAAAATTTATACCGCGCAGTGTATTTTTCAGTATGTTCAAAATTTTAAACCTAATAAGAGTGGCAAAATTAGATCTACGATTCTGAAATTTTGCAGGAATTGCTTTTTGGTCAAAAGCTTTCTTCTGACGGAAAATAAATGTGACACGCCAACCTCCCATACAACGTTTGCTCTCAAATTCTTATAATTTCTCTATAAATCGAATAATAAAGGACTTTATTGAAATTTATAAGTTGTATTTATTAGCATAAATAACTTCGACACACCTACTATAATGCCCACTTTTCACGTTATCTACTGTTAATGAAATTTAAATTTATAAAACCGACAAAATTAGAGGAATGATGATAAAATTTGCTACAGAAATCCTTCTAGTCAATGTTATTGTTATGCCAGAAAATTTAGGTGACACGCCTACTCTTACGCCCACATCCTATTAAATGCCTTATCTCGAAATCATATAATTTCTCAATGAATAAATATTTTGGAAGAATTACGGACTATATTGAAATATCTAAGTTGTATTTATTAGCAGAAATTTTATAAACACGCTTACTTTAACGCTCATTTTCACTGAAACACTTAATTTACGAAAACATTTTACCAGCATATCGAAGTTATAAAGGGTGGGTTAATTTTAAGGGCCGATGTTGATTTTGAATAAAACACAAATTATTTAGGAAACTATTATCATTTCTTTTTTAATGATAATGTTTGTATGGTTCAATTATGTGTGGAACAAAATATCGGCCAAATGGCCCCCGCGACCTCAACGGCACACCTCGATCCGATAGTCCAAATTTTCAATAACATTGCTGATGCTCAATTGTTTGGCACGATGATGAGTCGAAGTTGACTGTTTTTTTTTGCCACACTATCGTGAAAAACAGGAATGCTTCTCATTTAACGAATTAAGAAGGCATTCATAGATGCTCTAACATTTTATACAGACCTGGGGCCGAATTATGGCCATCGATATCGATCGAAATTTTACTCGAACGATCGAGTACGCTGTGTTTTAGGTATAGAGATTCTAATAAGAGTTATCAAATTTCGATCACGTTCGAGTGCCGTAATTCGGCCTCGGGTTTAAATTTAAAATTTAACCACCCTCTACAAAGAAAGTGATGTATATTTTATTATAAAGAGATTATTCCAAGCGATTAACAAAATAATAATTATTGTGCTTTAAATATACACAAAATTGGTGGTGGGTATAAAAGATTCGGCACAGCCGAATATAGTGCTCTTACTTGTTTATTTTAAGTTCTAGCTGACCCGGTCTGCGTTGGTGGCCCTAAGCAAACATTAGTGTTGTATTACCACACGATTTAAATTGAGCTTTTAATGAAATGTACGGCCTTTGAATAAAAATCCATAGAATACCTGCCATAAAGTTTTTTTACAGATTAACTTACATATGGTGTAGGTATGGGTTCAATCTCTAAAAAGAAATGCATGTATTTAAGGCAAATTGGAAATTATATTCATTTATTACGTCATCTTAAGGGCAGCGGATAGACAATGTTTTTTTTTGTTGCTTGTTGTAAAAACGTATAAATTTTTTGGCGTGTCAACTCGGGAGCAAGCCACATACAACTGGCCGTGTGAAAAACATGAATTTTCCAAAATTAAGTCAGCCAAAGGTAATGATTGACCTTGTGCCTTGTTGATAGTAATAGCAAAGACGCAAAGGGAATTGGAGCCGCTTGAAGTGAAATGGTAAATTGTTGGAAATCATCAGAATTCGTGGAAGTAGTACGTCTTCGCCTTTGAATCTGCCACCGATAATTGTTGCTTCGATTAAATTTGGTGAACATTTTTTGATGGTCAATCTAGTTCCGTTGCATAATTTTTGTGCGTTTAAGTTGCGAATTAAAATGCCGGTGATCCATCCTTTAATGTTAGTACATGCGGTGGCATTCCGGGTGGTTCCAATAAATTCGAAAATTCAGTGGGATAATTGACGGCTTGTTCTTCATCCATTACTGTGTCGGTAAGTACGGAATATCTTGTGTTATCAAATGATGTGAATATTTTTTGTAAATAAACCGAAAACTCGGATTTTTGAATGCAACATTTCAAAGGTTCTAAAATTTTGAAATTGGATTATTATTAACATAGGTTTTTTGTAAATATCTTCGGAACTACATAACCGATTTAAGAGCTATATATCTCGTTTTAAAAAACATGACAACGGCCTTATAAATAAATAAAATAAAAAAGCAAACAAAATAAATATATGTATATGTCATTGGTGGTGCAATATGAAAATTGGGTTTTGCCACGACACTCCGCCTGCAGATCGAATATCAAAAATCAGACTTCACAGTGTTACCCGCCTAAAAATTCTGAAGATTTTCTGAAAATTTATTTAAAATCGGCCCAGCCGTTTTGGAGTCCATACGTTACATACATACATACATCCTCTGTTATATATATAGAAGAAGAAGAAGAAGATATAAGATATATTTACTTATGAATAAACTGTAAAAAAGTTTACAAAAAAAAATGGAAATTTTAATTATACTTTGATAATAGAAATTTTCATTAAAATGAAATTTCTATTATTTGAATTTTATTACTGGTCTCTTGAATTTCAAATTACTGAGATTCGACTGTACATAAATATGAGTAAAGCATATGCGCATATGAAATAAGAATATCAATGGATGGTATTAAATGGGTCAGAATTTTACAAAAAAATAATTCAAGCAATAATTTTAGTATGATTAATGTAAGAAAATAAATAATAATTTAATAATTTAAATTAATGTTACTAATTTTGTAATAAAATTTAAAATTTTATTATGCTTTGTGTTCAAATCAAATTTTTATTTAAAACTAAATCAACATATTAGCAAAAAAGGTCATTCTATTAAACAAGCTAAAAATGTGCCTAATAACAATTGGCGGCACTTGTTTAACAATCTTTAAATCAAAAGGATTTTCATTAGTACAAAAATCTTAGCCACTAAAGACTACATATCGAAATAATAGAACCCTTTAAGCACTCCTAAAATACAACGACAACTAATACTGTAACATAAGCCTCCATGCATTTATATTCGTATTTTAAAATTCATTAGCCATTTACACAGTTGTCATTCAATATGAAAAGCAAATAAAAACTTGTTGTAACTTTCCACTTTCACATATTGCCCTCACCAATTTAACAAATTGCAGACTTAACACAGTTTTTTTTATGCAAAATGTGAATGCGAACGGGTTGTTTAGATGGAAAAGAAACTGCAAAAAGCACGCACATATACATTTATATGTTTGTATGCACTAATCCATAAACATGTTCGAACAACAAAATGTCAACATTTATCAATTTTAAATGTTGTAAAATCAAGTAAATATCGAACATTTGTTAATGCACGGTTGTGACAAGGTTTGTGTGTGTATGTGTGCTTATAAGTCTTTAGAGATAATGTTTATTTTTAGTGGTAAATTAAAATGTATAACGCTGGATGCAAAAAAAAACTCAAATTAAATCAATTTTTACTTAAAAGTCACGTAAAATTATTTTTCCTATACTAATGCCCACTGTAAGTAGTATTGGCGTGCAATAGAATAGGGACGGCGATGCAATGAATATGTAAAGACACATTTTATGTGTGTATTTAAGAAGCCGTTTTGATGGAAATCTACTTCATCAAAGAGTATGATTTTTTTCGAAAAAATGTCGTTGAATTCACTTTGCTCCATTACTCATTAAACGAATTGCCGGCGCTTTCTATGATCTACTGGCTTAGGATTCCGAGTAAGCTCTATTTTGTTTGCATGAAGGTGAAGATCTTTTGTCAGAATTTGCTGTGTAGTGCTCCGTAAAATTTTAAGTTGTTGAGAACGATGCCTAATTAATTTTTTTGGGTTTTTGGCGACACTCTCGTTAACAAGAGAAATGTTTTCAAGAGAAAGCACGATTGTTTGAATCTCTGGAGTTTAAATGTCAATAACAGACCCAGTTTATGAACATTTTGTTTGGCCACTCTTCGAATGGTTGACACGTTAGTTGCATCTTCTTTACTGAAAATTCTTCTAAGTTTGCGACCAGTGGCAGCTTAATTTTTCAAAATTTTTGTAATTACTTTTTAATAATCGGAATATATTTCAAAGCTGTCAAATTTCAGAAATAATTCCATCCATAAAGCAATTAACAAATAGTAAAGCCACTGGTACAGATAGTAACCCCGCATAATTATACAAATATGACCCATTTCCAGTTCTGTCACCGAAACGTGAGAAATAGACTCTTACCTAGAAAAAAACAAGGACTGTGTAATTATCAAGACTTAAAAAAATTGCAACAATTGGCGAAGTGTATGTGTTCTGCCAATTATTGCAAAGTTAATTATGCCCCCAGAAAGCTTTAGTTCAAGAAATTTAGATTTTGAATGAATTAAATTTGATATATTTTTATTAGAATATTTCATGGTTTTTGAAGATTTTGTTTGATTCACGATAATGCAATCTGTCAAATCATAGAAATTTGTCGAGTTTATTTGCAGCTCTGGAAAAACCTAGAAAACTATTGAAGTGGCGATCTTATTTCTTGCTTCTAATAGTCTCTAAAGGGCCAGTTCTCTTATACTTATGTAAAGCATTATCTTGAACAAATCCAACAAAGATATATTTCTGTATATAGTTTTTAAAATAATACTTTTTTTTGTTAATTATTTTAATTATAAACTTCTCTTGACTATGTTGAACACATTATCAGGACCATTTTTTTGCGATAGCCTTGAATTCATATCAAAACATGTTAGTGCGTGCAGTGAAATGAAAATTGCTAGTTGCTTTAGGTTATCCGATGATTTTCCTGTACCTGTACCATCTAGAAAACGATAATTTTAATGGCTTTATACTAGCTAAACTTACTTAAACTAAGCCAGTCTAAACGAAGGAAAATATTTCGTATATAAATTTTTGATCAGTGCCAAACAAGTTAATAATACCTTCCAGAAATCCTGTTGGAGCCTCTCCAAAAGCTTGTAGTTTAAAATCTTATAGCTCCAGAAAAGCTATTAGAAACTACAGTGGCTCCATCAATACTGGCGCAATGGTAACTCATTGGCATGTTAGAATGACATAAAACCATTGTAAAAATCATTCCAAATGTTTTTTAAATAAAGCAAAAACTCCACTTTAATACCCTGTATTAACAGCCGTTCCATCACATCCAATTAATTAAATTGAAATTTTTCTTTTATAAAGAAAACCATGTTATTCATAACATGAGTATGAGTATATGCTTTTCCAGAATCTATTGAGAAATGGCCAATATCTGAGTCAGATACCAGTGAAATATGTTCTTCGGCAATAGTCTTTTGGTCACCATTAGTACTCATACTCATAACAAAAGTTTTGTCTTTACGACCGTCACATCTTTTTTCGTAACCAATACAATTAAACCCTTTGCGTACTGTGTGCCTTTCCTGACGTATTTTATTTTGATCTATTACGGTTGATGATTGTAAATTAAAATCAAGCAATCGATCTGAAACTCCAGTCCTTTAACTAACGGTTATAACGTAGCAAGAGTTTGCAACTTTTGTTTCATCTGCACCTCATTTCGTTGGTCCTTTAAAAATGTTTCTTCAGAGCATGTACTTTACATACATACCTATTTGGCAGCACACATATTGAGTTACATGATGTGATATCGAATAACTTTTTTGAGAAGTCTTTTAAAATTTTTGCTTCTTTACGTCATTGCGCAAATTATTTATATTTTTACACTTGTTGTAATATAAAATCGTTCTTGCGAAAATTTGTTGATGACTTATTATTGGAATCGATGTCTTATTCCATATTTATTTCCATATTCCATTTTTACTTATATACTTAACTGAAGAATCTTTTCCATTATTCAATTAGAGCCTTGATATTTTGAATAAATGAAGCTTTAATATACATAAGGTCATCGATTAACACTACGGGATATAAGAATATTAAAAAAAAATTCTTTTCCCATTTTTACTTCACATACATACATACATACATACACAGATATATATGTATATATATACACAGACATACATACAATCTCTAAATGTTTATTTTTATGGCTCATCTGTCAGGCAACATAAATGAATCAAATAATTTTATACATAAGAATATGAGACAAATGCTATGTGTATTTACTTTATACCATGCACACATATGTACATGTATTTATTCCTATAAATATATGTAGATGTTCTGGTCTCGTATTTTGCATTAAATATAAATATGGTTGTATGGTTGTCATTTTTGCTGTTTTTTATGTTTGTTCCTATACATGTAGTTGTTATTTGATCAGTTGAGTTGTGGCTTCAGGCATAAAAATGTTTTATGTGTTTTTTGTCTTTGTATTGTTTTCATTATTGTTACACTGTGGGACTAACTAAAGTGAACAAACTTTTTAAGGCTCAACTTTCTCATTTAAATTCGACACTTCTGTTATAAAAAAAGCGACAACGTAAAAAACGTTCCACATTTATTTTCTGGTTACAACAAAATCAATGTTATCAAAAGATCAAAAGATATAATTTTTATAAGACATTTAAAAGTTTTTTTACATTTTTTTGAGTATAAATTTTGTTTTGATAAGTCCCATGGTGTTTAAGCTTTATTTATTTCGTTTTGCTAATATTTGTTCTTTTCATCCATTTTTACGTTTACAATTGTTTTTCTCTCAACTTAATATTATTATAAAATTTTTGTTGTTATTTTAGTCCTTTGTTATTGTATTTAAATTTTGGCTTTTTGTATTTATTTCCCTGGCATGTGTTCGTTTTTTTCCCATTGCTGTTGTATGCAATATTGTACGTGTATTTTGCACTAAAAATCTCTTTATGTGGAATATATTAAAAAAATTGCACATAGCCCTAGATTTTATTAAGGTGTCTCTAATATTAAATACTGAAATTAAAGCTCATTATAGTTTTACTAAAAAAATGTTGAAAATTTGCTATGGAAAAGCAAAAATCCCCTTTAAACAAAAAAATGTGAACTATGAAGATTTTAACGCACTAAACTTAAATCCGTTTTCAGTTTATTTCTTTCGAGCTCTGTTTTTTTTATGAGCATGTCTAATAGTTCGCCGAAATAAAGCCGTTGAGCTGATACATTTTAATATTATTTGAGGACGGTTTTGATGAAATACCAGCAAGTCAGCTTAAGAAAATTTTATTGTTGACCATTTGATTATACTTTAATCAAAATCAGAATAATCGATCTTAAGTTATGATGAAATGTATCAGCATAATTGCCTTATTTGGAAAATATTACGCATTCCTATAAAAAATATCGCCGGATAGAAAAAAACTAAAAATTGATTTGAATTTAGCACGTTACAATCTCTATAGTCCACATTTGCTCAAAGGCGATGTTTGCTGCAGATCAGTGTAATTTACAGTTGCAGTTGACTTAAAATGTTGTATAAAATAGAAACTCAAAAATAAAGGGCGGTTAAATTTTCATCAGGTTATCGGATTTCCAAAAAAATTTTTTTGTTTATATTTTTTATATAGAAAGTTTGACATTTGTAACAAATGAGAAAAGTGAGAGAATTATTTGTTTATCAATGTATTAAAGTTAAAGTAAAGCATAAATGGTCAGCTGATAATTCAAGACTATCTGAAAATTCAATAATGCCTTGTTTTTACTTTAAAGTTATAAAAGAATTAAAAAAGTTAAAAAAAAAAATTGTCTGACATAAAGGCAAATTTAAAAAAAACAAAATGCTTGTGTTTTTTATTTTAATTTTTTTTGTTTTTAATTTTAATACAATGGCTTATGAAAATACTTTTATTTTTGGTAAACTTGAATTTTCGATTAATTTCTAACTTTGCTTAAAGCATTTGCCAGTTAGAATTCTAAAGATTTATAAAAAATGTTCATTCAAATAAATGTACAAATATTCAATAAGCCAGTCGGTAGCATTATTAAAACTACTTCAGAATGTATTACTAAAGGGAGCTGTAATTTAGATTGTCTTAAGACTTTCAAAACAATAAACTGAAAACATTCATTTCAGTATAAATGACAATTTGGCTTATAAAAAAAAGTTCAAAATTAGTTTAAACCAAGGAAAATATAAAATATCTCAGCGAAAAATTATGCTGCTTAAACACAATTAGGGCGAATTGTATGCTAAGAAAGGTGAAATAACGAAATGTACAATTAAAATCATTATTAAGTATTTTAAAGCAAATCAAACTTTGAAAGTTCGAAAAAAAAGAGCCGGCCGAGTTAAAATGTTATGTCAAGTGAATTCAAAAAAATATTGACAGAGACTGTAGCGGAATAGTTGCTGGACTTGAACTTATAGTTTCTTCAATGGAATAAAAAGTGGATAGCTAACGTACATAAATATGAACATAAGCCGATGAAACTAAGTTTAAAACTTATTGATCTAATGATAGAACAAAATAAAATACTGTGGAGAATTTGAAATGAGGCAGGACATTATGTCGGTTGGTAAAAAAATGAAATATGTTATTTATATATAAATAAATTGTAAAAAAAGTAAAGTAAGTAAGTAAGTAAGTAAGTAAGTAAGTAAGTAAGTAAGTAAGTAAGTAAGTAAGTAAGTAAGTAAGTAAGTAAGTAAGTAAGTAAGTAAGTAAGTAAGTAAGTAAGTAAGTAAGTAAGTAAGTAAGTAAGTAAGTAAGTAAGTAAGTAAGTAAGTAAGTAAGTAAGTAAGTAAGTAAGTAAGTAAGTAAGTAAGTAAGTAAGTAAGTAAGTAAGTAAGTAAGTAAGTAAGTAAGTAAGTAAGTAAGTAAGTAAGTAAGTAAGTAAGTAAGTAAGTAAGTAAGTAAGTAAGTAAGTAAGTAAGTAAGTAAGTAAGTAAGTAAGTAAGTAAGTAAGTAAGTAAGTAAGTTAGTCGAATTCATGATAAAGCATTTAGATGACGGTATATCAAAAAGTCTTACCTTTAAATTATTTATTTTGCCTACGAAAGTTTTTAATTTTAAAGCTGTTAAATAAGATATACCAATATTTTTGTACTAAAAATATAGTGATAATCTTTTTGAAGATGAAATAAAAATCTTTTTTTTTATCAAATGTATGTCCACTTAATTTTTTTTTATGTCCACTGCTTAAAATGTCTTTCAGACAATTCTAAAACTGTATGTTATTAACTAAAGTAAAAACAAGAATTTAAACCCTATGCTCCAAGAAGGATATATGTAGCAAATTTCATCATCATACCTCTAATTTTGTCGGTTTTATGAGCTTTTAAATTTCATTAATGGCCGATAACGTGAAGAGTGGGCGTTATAGTAGGCGTGTCAAAGTTATTTCTGCTAATGAATACAACTTAGATGTTTCAATATAGTCCTTTTTTATTCCAAAACCTTTATTCATAGAGAAATTATATGAATTTTAGGTAAAACGTTATACGGGAGGTGGGCGTAAAAGTAGGCGTGTCACATTGATTTTCCGTTACAACAAAGCCTCTCACTAAAAATCAAAGTGTGCAAAATTTCAGAATCGTACATATAATTTTGTCCGTTTTATTAGGTTTTTGTTTTTAAATATACTGAAAAATACACTGCGCTGTATAAATTTTCGTACATTTTGATCTATAACTCCTTTCCTAATGCATAGATTTAAGCAATTTTCGAAGCAAAATGTTGTTTTTACTCAGAAAATATATGTTCGACGTTTAATTAGTCTACTTGGATGCCTTTTGGCACAATTCCATTTTATTCGATGTTCGAAGGACACGGTTTTTTCGACCTACTTTTGCATTACGAGGTATAACTCTCTTCCTAATACTTCGCTTTAGCCCATTTTTAATACCAAACAAACCTTGTGTATAAGTAATATTCAGGCAAAATTTGAGTCCCCTAGCTTTTTCATAAAATGAAACCCCGATTCAGAATATATATACTTTATGGGGTCTAAAATGGATATTTCGATGTGTTACAAAACGGAATGACAAAATGAATATACTCCTACCATTTTTTGCTGGTGGGTATTAAATTTTATGAAATATGTAGGAAGACATTTATACAAAAACAAAATACATGTTTTTATACCCTTTAACAGTGATAAAGGGTATATATAGGTTTGTCATTCCGTGTGAAATTTCTACAATTTTGATTTCCGACCCCATAAAGTATATATTTTCTGAAAGCTTATGAATAGGGGAGTCGATTAAGCCCTGTCAGTCTGTCAGTCTGTCCGTCTGACCGTCTGTCCGTGTGTATGTTGAAATCAACTTTTTGAAGCCCCCCGACATAGGTTGGACCCGGGTAAGGTATTAAAATATCAGAAATATTCGGGAGTAGATCGGTATTGAAAATCAGAAACATCGGTACATAAACAACTGAGATATGAGCAAAAACCCACGACCACCTCGATTTTTTTTCACAAAAACCACATTACAACAACAACATACATACATACAAACGTGTATACTGGTTAGAGAAAACGTGGCATCGAATCCCCGCTGAGCCAAAAAAATTTTTTTTTTAATTTTTAAAAAATTTTTTTTTTAATTTTTTTTTTATTTATTTTTTTTATTTTTTATTTAATATATTATTTATATTTTTATTATTATTTTTTTTAAATTTTTTTTTTAAATTTTTTTTTATTTATTTTTTGTTTTATATATATTATATACATAATTTTTTTTAAAATTTTTTTTTTTTAAATTTTTTTTAAAATTTTTTTTTCTTTTTTGTTTTTTTAACATACATACGTGAATTTATAATTCTACAATGGGACGTTTTTATATGTATGTACGTATTTCATGAATGGTGACACAAACCACTGTTATTGGATGACTACACGTTGTGAAGGGTATATAAGATTCGGTATGGCCGAATATAGCGCTCTTACTTGTTTTTAATTGTTCTGTTTGTTGCCGTGATGCATAACCTTATGAATATGCCCTGATAAATATGTACCCTTTCCTTTTCTAAAGTATTAAAAATATTAAAATACAAACAAAACAATAATAACAATTTTCGTTTTTTGATCAGCTATTCCATTGTAAAAATTTCAATTGTTAAACAATACCATATTTTTTTTATATCTCTCCAAAATGCATTTATCTCAAATAATTACACTATGACACTAATTTTGATTTTGTCGTAATTTGAATTAAAATTGAAAATTGAATTATGCGTCTTGAAAATCATTTTAATTTTCTACTACAACGTGTTTATCAACACATTTTTTTATATTAAATAAACAACTTAATGAGAGTTTATCTAGAAATAAATAACACGATTGTTATTTAGCGTAGGTAAGATATTGTTTAAAGTTACTTTTAAAAGATGTGCCGTTACAAAGATAAACACCATTTTTGTCTTAAAGGAAATTAAGTTTAAAAATTTAAATATTTTCTTCCTCTCCTCGTACGTAATACTTTGTCATACATAAAAAAATAATAACAAAAAAAAAAAAAACAAGTAAGAGCACTATATTCGGCTGTGCCGAATCTTTTATACCCACCACCAATTTTGTGTACATTTAAAGCACAATATTTATTATTTTGTTAATCATTATGGAATAATCTCTTTATAATAAAATATGTATCACTTTATTTGTAGAGGCTGGTTAAATTTTAAGGGCCCATGTTGAAGGTGAACTACACCTAGTCTTTAAATTTGTTTTCTGCATTTCACTTGACATTTCTCAATCTCAATCTCAAACTTACTCAATTTGTTCCGTGGAAAGATACGCAAATGAGCAACGCTTTAAAGTTATTCAGGTTTTTTATAAAAATGGGCGCTCAAATCAAAATGCATTTGGTGTATTGATCAACATAATCGTTCAAATTCGTCCACAATCGGGAGAATTTCTGCAAAACAGGTCTGTATAAAATGTTAGAAAATCTGTGAATGCCTTCTTAGTTCGTTGAATGGGAACCACTGCTGGTTTTTGCGATAGAGTGGCAAAAGAGCAGTCAACTTCGCCTCATCATCATGCCCAACAATTGAGCATCAACATTGTCATTGAAAATTTCGACCATCAGATAGAGGAGTGGCGCCAAGAATGGGGGGGGGGCATTTGGCCGATATTTTGTTAAATACATAATTGACCCATACAAATATTATAATTACAAAAAGAATTAATAATAATATCCTAAATAATTTGTGTTTTATTTAAATTCAACATCGGTCCTTAAAATTTAACCACCTTTTATAACTTCGATATTCTACTAAAATGTAAATGTAGTCTTTCAATGAAAGTGGGCGTTAAATAGGCATGTCAATAAAGTGTCTGCTATTAAAAACAACTTACATATTTCAATATAGTCCTTTATTTTCCCAAAAACTTTGTCAATAGAAAAATTACATGAATTTAAGAAAAACCGTCATATGGGAGGTGGGCGTTAAAGTGAGCGTGTCACCTAAACTTTTTGGCAAAACAATTACATTGATTAGAAGGATATACGTAGCAAATTTGATCATCATACTTCTCATTTTGGCGGTTTTATGAGCTTGTAAATTTCATTAACAAATGAGTACAACTTAGGTGTTTCAATATAGCCCTTTACTATTCCAAAATCTATATTAATAGAGAAATTATATGAATTTTAGGTAAAACGTTATATGGGAGGTGGGCGTAAAAGTGGGCGTGGCACAGTAATGACATTGCCTAGGGGGATATACGTAGCAACTTTGATCATCATACCTCTAATTTTGGCGGTTTTATGAGCTTTTAAATTTCATTAACGGTAGATAACGTGAAAAGTGGGCGTTATAGTAGGCGTGTCAAAGTTATTTTTGCGAATGAGTACAACTTAGGTGTGTCAATGTAGCCCTTTATTATTCCAAAATCTATATTAATAGAGAAATTATATGAATTTTGGGTAAAACGTTATAAGGGGGGTGGGCGTAAAAGTGGGCGTGGCACAATGATTTTCCGTTACAAAAAAGCGTCTCATCAAAACGCAAATTGTGCAAAATTTCAGAGTCGTTCATGCAATTTTGTTGCTTTTATGACGTTTTTGTTTTTAAATATACCGAAAAATACACTGTGCGGTATAAATTTTCGGACATTTTAATCGATAACTCCTCTCCTAATGCATAGATTTAAATAATTTTTGGGGACAAATATTGTTTTTACTCAGAAAATATATGTTCGAAGTTTCATAAGTCTACGTCAATGCGTTTGGACACAATTCCATTTTATTCGATGTTCGAAGGACACGGTTTTTTCGACCTACTCTTGCTTTTCGAGCTATAACTCTCTTCCTAATATTCCGATTTAGCCCATTTCCAATTCCAAGCAAATCTTGTCTAAAAGAAAGCTTCTGGCAAAATTTGAGCCGCCTAGCTTTTTCGGTGCGACCTCTGTCGTGCTTTCAACAAACGGACAGACGGAGGGACATAGCTAGATCGTCATCAAATCAACCCCTGATTCAGAATATATATACTTTATGGGGTCTTAAATGGATATTTCGATGTGTTACAAACGGAATGACAAAATGAATATACCCCCACCATTTTTTGTGTGGCGGGTATAAAAAGCATAAACAAGTCTGTATTTATCATGGATAGATACGTATGTATGTTTGTAGGTATATTAATATATGTACGTATCCCTAAATATAGAAGTAAATGTGTACCACCATTAATAATGGTGCGAATAGCAGAGCAAAGAATATAATATGAAACATTTAGAGCAAACACAATATACATTCTATATATTGGAGGATAAATATGTGAAGGAAACTGTGAGGTAAACAATATTTTTCAGTTCATTGAACGGAATAAGCTTATTCCGATAAGGAAAACACCCAACTACCGTTTTAAAAGAAATAAAATCCTACAAATACACATATGTATATTTGAGTAGAAGAAAAAGAAATTAGCAATATACTAACATCGATACAAAACATTCACCCGTGCACAATTATTAATTAGGATCTCCAAACGTTTCACTGAATAAGTCATAATTTAATATTTATTTAAATTTTTTTATAAATGTATACTTAATATTTATTAAAATTAAAAACAAAATTACTTGCATTATTTTTACGAATAAAAAAAGAAAATCATACAAACGCCCATTGAAGTAGTAACAAAATATAAATAGTGAATTTACAAGGTGTGCTGTCATGTGAAATTGTTATAATTTTCATACTTCATTTGAAAAAGGTTTAAACATATTTCATTGTTCATAGCAACAATTATGACAATATGAGATAACATGATAACGCACTTTGTAAGTACAATTGGTACAAACATTTTTTCATATTTTTATATGAAACAATTTATAAAATATTTGTTAAAAAAAATTTTTTTGTTTTAATTTTGCACTCTAGTTTGTGCTCCACTGCTTGACAAAATGTATCTACTTTTAGTAGTTTTTCCCTTTCCTTGTATCTATTTTTTAATGTACGCCAAATAACTGCACATTAAAACATACATCCGCATATGAACTTTTATGCATATAAATCTGTTGTCTTTTTATGTGTGTTATGCTGTGAACTTGTAGTTTCCCTAAGATTTTACATATATTGTGTTGCAAAATATCCTGTTTATTTTTTGTGATGCATGGTTCAGTGTGTATACAAATTGTATGAAAGCAGAGTGTATATTTACTGCCAATACTTTATTGCTTATTATTGTTCAACCGATTTTTTTTTATTTCTTGTTTCCATGGAGTCGATGAGTGTTTAAGCTAGTGGTCATATTTAAGAAGCAATATAGAAAACTTATATTTTAAAATTTGAGTGAATTGTTAAGAATTCGAAGGAACTGAAATTTAATTTAAGGTAAAATTTAGTGAAACGTTGTTGTAAAAGAACAAGTAGCAATAAATTCAAAAATGCCAAGGAGAAAAAGCAACTTTACTACAATAAGTTAATTTTAAAGTATAATTATTGAAGTATGGCCAAAATATCATATTTTTTTTGATTCTTAAACTGATTGGCAGAGGTACATAACCAAAAAAAAACAGGGTATCCTATTTTGGTTTCTTCTCTGTTAATCGACATATACCTCTGTTAAGAAAGTCGGACTTGAGCAATAAATAAAACTTAGTTTTATGATTCTCCTCCAGTTACAAAACGTTGGTTTAGGCTCCGCAAGCCGACTTATACCATTGCATAGAAAGTCGGAGATATCTGAACAATTATTAAATACAATAAGGTTTATGGAGCTCCTCCAGTTACAAGTAAATGAGTTTATTTGTTACTCCTCCAGCTGCAAAAAATAAGAGTTTAGTTGGTTTTCTTTTAGTTGTAAATATTTGAGTTGAGTTGGTACTCCCCCAGTTAATCCAATTAAAATAAAAACACGCGGTTAGTTATAGAATAGTCTGGAAACTGTATCTAAAGCATAGTTACGCGACGCCACACAATTAACCATGCGAAAGTGAGACATAGAACTTCCAAAGTCAAATAAAAGTTCACGACATAATTGCCCTTAAACGAAAATGGAAATGACGTGCGGGATCTTGACCCGACCAGAGCTGAATTACGACTATCAAAATTTTTTAAAAATTTTTAACAGGTCCAAGATAAAACAAAGCAACTTTTCAGAGCATGTTTTTTGTCAAACCCAGTTCGTATATCAGGGATGGAAAAATATTATGATATGTTTAATTTAATAAAATTTTTTTAAAAAAATCTATATATATAAAAGTGAAACTCTGTGTGTGTGTGTGTTAGCTATAGACTCCGAAACTGTAAAACCGATCGTAATGTGGTTGTACACATTCCAGGGAGTGTTTATGGGTGGCAAAAAGTGGGCGGGGCCACGTCCATAAAAAATTAGTTATCAGTTTTAGCTACTTGCACTTGACCGATTTTTCTGAAACTTTGCACACATATTGGGGAGTCATGACTTTACAATTTCGTTATTAGAAAAGTGGGCAGTGCCACGCCCATAAAAAAAAGTTATCATTTTCAGCTACTTAAACTTCACCGATTTTCCTGAAACTTTGCACATATATTGAGCTGTCATGACTATACAATTTCTTGATTAGAAAAGTGGGTAGTGTCACGCCCATAAAAAAATTATAATTTTTAGCTTTTTGCACTTGATATTCAATTAAAATTCAGAATGCATTTTGACTCATTAAGGGGCGTAGCAACTCGCGCCGGGCTATTCTAGTATTATATAAGAGGTGAAAAAACAACAAATTTATATAAATTTGGTCCATTTATTTTCAAACAAGTATACTTTAGCTAACTGTTTAATACCTAAACCAAAATCTAATTTTCTTTCTCTGCATTATTAAATTAAGTCAAGGCGAAATCAAGAAATTTTGACAAAATGTTTCCCAATAAGCTGGGCTAATAATTTCAGTTATATAAATTTGCCTTAAACAGGTCTAAGAATTTTGCAATACAGACCTTTTTAATAAGTATAAAAATTTTGGAAAATAATGCCAATTAGGACTAATTTGAGTTTGAGGAGTTTTATTTATTACGTCAGGAAGTAAAATTCAGTAAGTAATTTATTTGTTTAATTTAAGAAAAATAATAAAAAATAATGTCAAATTTTCTGTGAAAAGATTTAATTACAGATAATTTTATATCAATTTAAGAACAAGAATGTTCGTTTGAATTTTACCTGGGTTTCAAGAGCACCATGCAAATTTTATACATTTTTATACATATGGATAATGTAATTTGGGTTTACGTTTATACTTGTCATGGGCTTGGGCTTATACTTTTTTTCACATATGAGCTGCAATAACCTAACGGATAATCTATTATGTATTGCGTTATTATAGCTACAGCCGGATTTATGCAAAATGGTTAAGGAAATTAAAAAGTAATGTGAGCCACCAAATTGTTAAAATTTTTTTGATCGACGTGTCATGTTATACATAACCCTATTCTTTTTATTTTAATAAAAAGACACTTGAAAAATCTCAGTTTTATATTGATTTAAAAGGATAAAGGCGTCCCATATGCATAAAATTTTTATGTAGCCTAAGAATTTAATTTTCTTTAGGTAAAGAATTTATGGTTAATTTTTTTCAAAATAAAAATATTTTATATCAGGATCCACTTTATGATACATCAGGAAGTGATAAAGTTCCCCATAAAAAATACTATAAACATCTTAATGATGATTTATTAGGCACTTCAAACCGTAATTATGCCCATTTGGAGTATAAAAGTTTTTCTAACTAAAGAAGTACATTTCTGCATAAAGTATAATTCCCATATAATGTTTATCTTATATAGAATCTAACTAAAATCAAAAAATTGTAAGCCAATATTTCGCTGTATCACAAGTACAATGGCCAAAGAAAAGAGAAAGACAATATTTTTTATTTATATTAACCTCTTAAGACCTGAATAAGAACAAATTAATTTTTTTCGGTTTTTATATATTTATTTTACTTTTTAGGATAAAAATATAATAATTATTTGTTATTTTATTATTTTTTTTTATTAGTAGTAATGGAAAAAAGTGGTGCACATATGTGCACCTCAGCTCTTAACATATATTTAACAACTGTTAAAATGCTTAACGGTATGGTAATTTTAAAAACAGTTATTTTTTAAAATACATAGATATACAAAAATTTATAAAGCAAGTGAATCCAACCAACAAGTTCAGTTCAAAAATAAATGTTTTTTACTCATGATCATGGCCTACTAGACATTTTTTTAAACGTTAAATCAAAATTTAAAAATAATGAGTGCAACTTGGTTTTGATGCCTGCTATTCATTTTTAGTAAAGCCTATAATCATATAAAATGCAACAAAAGTAAAAAAGCCACATCAAGATGGCATTGCTTGAAAAATTGAGTCATAACTAAAGGTACACATATGTGTACCTGCGGTCTTAAGAGGTTAACTCTTGACAATCCTGTGGGCGATTGTTTTTAATGTATTAATAAAAAAAAAAAACAAATACAAACGAGTATAAAATATTTAGAGTCCCCGTAAATAGTGTTAATTTATTTTATTCCTTTTTGTATGTGTTTTTCCCCAATGATTTGAACTATAAAGTGTTTTTGTCACATTATTATATTTAATACTTTACTTCACCACTACTTTTGGCTGTCATTTTGTTGCATTAAAGTCAAGTGCAAAAGTGGCGGTAAGTGAATGAATGAGTGAGTTTATGTTAAGTTCTTAAATATTTACAACTGAAAAAAAGAAAGGAAACCGACAAGCTTGTCAATGGCTATTTGTCATTGCTGATGATATTGTGCTTCCTTGCAGTTCTAGGTACAGTATGTGTAATGACTAAGTTTAATAAGATCATAGGTTTGGAAAAATTTGAACGTACTTCTCCCTTGAATACTAAGTAATAACGAGATGACAGTTAAGGTTTAATTTATTTCTGCAAATAATTTTTTAAATTTAAACTTTACTAATTATTTAAAAACACATTTAGACTTAAAGTTTAACAAATAGCAATACTGACTACCTTGTATATTACTAAGAGACAAGTGAAAGACAATGCATTTTATTTTACTCGTTCGGAGTAGTCAATTAATATACAATTTATTTTATTCAAAACAGGTACATATAAAGCTTAAATAAAAACTGTGGGGTATACTTTATTCAGTCTATACATGTGTTATATGAGTGTGTACATATTTGTGCTTCTCTGGCGCATACAAGTAATCTGGTATAAGCTATAAATAACTCATGAAATGAAGTCCATGTAATGTTAAACAATATTTTTTTGTTTACTGTTTTCTTGTTCTTCGACTTTTACTATTTGCCAATGGCTTTTTTACGACTAAGGGTTATTGTGGAGAAATGTGTGTGTTACTGTGTTGATTTGTTTGGTTTTACGTATGTATGTGTAATAAAGTGCGTGTATGTTTTAATAAATACAAAAACATATTTCATTTTAAAATCTAACAAAAATCCTAGCAAAAAATGCTCAATATTAATGATTATTATTAAAAATAAATAGTTGCAAAAGCATTACCTACCCTTCATTATAACTGGGAAACGTAAAAATAAGTTTAACATTTCACTTGTTTTTTGTTTGTTTTTACAATTTTCATTTGTGAGTCTATTAAAAGTTGTTTGCTTCGTTACTCCTCAAGGCTTACACGAAGCATGCCTGGCTTCTGTCTCGTTAATCTTTTGTTTTTCATATAAGTAGATGATTAGTGTAACTAAGACTAAGTCTAAATAATGGGACGGCCATTCGTCGTTGACTAAGAACAATGCCTCCATATGATTGTGTAGTAGTGTAGTACAGATTTTTTCTTTGTGTTGCAGAGAGGATGGGGAGCTTGTGCTAGTTTTTTGGTGTTAACTGAGCATTTATAATTTGCTCTCTAGGTGGCGCTAGAAATCTCTAGGGTCCTTCGGACATATAATACACTGTTTTTTCCACTATTTAACAAGTCGTAAGATATTGTTACGTTTATACCTTTTATAAACGTTTGCTTATTTTCTTTAAATACTTTGAGTTCTTTTATTGCAATCAAAAATAGTTGAAATTAGTTATAAAATTAAGAGCTTTTTATTTACTTTAACACACTCAGATATTGTTTTATAGCACTTTACTTATTTCACTTATTGTTATACACTTTTATTATCAAACTCACTTTGATACGCGCTTTACAAGCTCTACTGTTATACGGATCATGTTAGCTGTGTTGTTTGGCTATTTATAGTAACATAGTGGTGTTCGGTACCATTCGACAAAGTTCTCGTATGTACACACTATTTCATTCGAAAACCGTTACATTTAAATTACGACGTAATGTTAATGTTAAGTAATATACAGGAATAAAAAAAGTGCCTAAGAGTATGCTACAAATAACAACAACTTAACATCATGTTCGAACAACCAGCGAAATAATTTAATACAAACAAAACTACAGTAACTTAAACTACTACAACTAAAATAAATTATAATGTAAATTAAGCTATTTAAAAATAAATCTGTAACAATATTTTTGAAAAGGATCCTCTTTTTTTCTGAAAGCAAGAAATGCTTTAAATATGCTCGTCTGTTTTGTGTATGTTTAGTTTGATTAACATCAGAACCATACTTCAGGGCCATTACTGACGGTTGTCTTATTACTAGGTTGAGTTTATGCATCCAATATTAACTCCGAGTAAAAAAACACTCACGTGTTCATTTTTACCACTAAGTGAAGTTCGATGAGATGTTACCATTAACCAGCCCAAGATATTTTTTAGGGGCTACTTATACTAAGAAAGGATTATGGCCTGTGCTCTCGGCAATTGTCCTTGTTTTTGCCTAATATAAATACTATAAGTAACCTATTAATTTTTGATGTTTCTTATGTACTTGGAAAAATAAATCATAAAATTAAAAAAAACAAACCAATTAGCTTAATAATAGTTGAGATATACATATATAAGCTAAAATTCGTGACACTTTTGTATGATGGAGGTTATGTTATGGCTCACATGGGTCCTCCGGCTGGAATACAATGTACGTATCACATCATTTGTCCATATTACTTGACTTTTATCTTTTAACAGCCATCCTTTTCTATGAAGAAGTTAATTCTTCCCAGGTCACGTCAATATATTAAAGTTGATATATAATGTGACATCTCAGGTCTCCCAATGCCGGGACAGTATCAGGTCACGTCAGTATATATATAAGTTGATATATAATGTAATATCTCAGGTCTGCAAATGCCCGACAGTGACAGAGAAGATGGCCTCCTCTTCCTTCTCGTTATCGAAATATTTGCAGATGTCATAATAACAAATATCTAACCCTTTTGCATCTGTTTCTAGAGATCAGTGTTTCATAATGACTGTAGTGAGGTTTTTAAAGTGATTAAAGACTTATATACTGGTCCAGATCTTTCTGGTTTCTTTGGAAGTTGTTTCTGCTTTCTTTTATCTGTTTCATAAAGGAATGTATTCTCCAAGTACCTAAGGATAATTAATTAAACTCTTGTTAGTCTTATCGAAGTGTCGAGATTTTTTTAATGGCGTAAATCAGTAAAATCGGTTTAAAAATAGGAACATAATAATTGACTAATAGTCGAGACGGTACTCCCACCTGCAGTAAATAAATTTTGTAATAAGTTTTTATATAAATAACCTTAAAAGAGTATTTACAAATACATACATAGGTGTGTATACATAAAGAGCCTTTGATGTGGTGGTTTCCAAGCCACTGGTCTGGAAAGGCTGGCAGCTGTTGAATATTTCTCATCTGTACCCATGTTCTGTAAATTTAGTGAGAACTTCCCGCATAGAAAAGGTCCACCGTTTCTCGAAGTGTGAGAGAAAAGTGTATCTGTAACTCATGACGAAAAATACCATTTATGATTATTTATTATACTTAATTAAAAGAAGAAGAAGAGAAAAAAAAATAAACTGAATAAGTGCGGAAATAATAATATAGTATGTAAAACTTAGAAAATAAAAGTGTTTAAAAATTTTTCCTCCAAACTGTCCTCTGGCAAATTCAAAATTTTTTTCTTTTTGTTGTTTTGAAACCCTCATATTTTTCTAAACGATAACAAATTTATGATATAAATATTCATACATATAATGTATTAATAATATAAATTCAATTTTACCTTTTTTATGCTTTTGTCACTCATATTATGTAATTCTCGCCTGAAACCTATGCAGAAACACATTTTTTATGACTTACGAGTATTTTTCTTACGTGACAGATATTTCTCAAATGAATAGTTACAGAAACAGTGCAGTGAGTAAAAACTGCTGTTTGTCTCGTTTTTGTTTGTTTTTCTGTATCAATTTACATGTTTCAAGTGAAAAGTTTCTCGTAGCGAGAGTTACAGAACATGGGCAATATGTCGTATGACATTTACGAATATGGATTTTTTAACAACTAGTTAAAATAGTAAAATAGTTAAAACTTAGTACAGAACATTTGGTTCAAACATGGCTAGATCAACAGGCTTTCAATGCTGATTAAAAAAAAATCTTCAGCAATGAAATTTATTTCTCACTTCGTGGTTACGTGAGAGCCTATGTATACACATATACGTGAATGCCTATATTTACAACCTTGTCAGACCGGCGTTTTTAAAGCAACTTAATAGTTAACCCTTTATTTTGAATTATAAAAACATCTAGTATGTGTGTGGATTATAGACAGAGGTTATTTTATCATCTAAAGAAAAATGGAAGTGTCGTGAAAATAGAAAAAAACTATAAAAAATTGAATATTCTTTCACAAGCAGAATACTAAAGCAAGTATTTATGTTGGTTTTATGTAAAACACAACTTTACAAAAGAACAAAAAAAAAAAAAAAATAACTTGAAATAATGTCGACACTTTTTGCGTGTTTTATTTTCTTTCTCAACATTTGCATGGATCAGACTGAATTCTTAACAAGACCATGTCAAAGAAAAACATATAAAATTATAAAAAATGTTGAATGTGAAAGTCATGAAAAAACGAACCTTTATCTGAAAAATATTGTATACAAATGAGTTTTTTTTTGATTGATGGTTAGGTTTTAGATTGTCTTTTATGTTAAAAATAACTTTTGTGTATGTATGTATTTATAAATTTGTGCTAATTTTTGTTGTTGTTAAGTAAAAATTCTTCTGAGGAGTTAAAACTGTTTTGGCAATAACCCTTATTAAGACCAATACAAATGTATTAGGGTATTGCCTAAAGGAAGATTGGAATAAAATTTGCTTTGAGGTAATTTTAAAAGACTTGGAAAGATTTTTAAAAACATATTATATTACATATGTAAAATGCTTTTCTCGGACTTCTTCATGGAATTAGAATTCATAACTAGCCGCAGTTTATCTTCGTCTATAGAGAGTTGCGATTATTTCGTTGATTTAATAACCGATTAAACAACCACTCACTCTAAGCTTATTTAGGAGATCTATCAATAAATATCTTGCAAATACCCGCGTGATAATAGAACTATTTTGGTCATATAATAGTAATAAAGTGTTGCCGGTACAGAGTAACATTTAGGAGGTTTGAAAAAGCTGCAAAAAAGGTCCTTTTAAAAAAAGTTGCATGTCACTCTTTATCGATATACTACTATGTAATTTGAAATTCCTATTTATGTTACAATTCAATAAAATTTGTATTAGTGAAGTATAGTATTAATTTTCAAATTTGTTGAATTTTTACTTCACAATATAGTATACCGATAAAGAGTGTTGATGATGAAATCGTAGCTGCTTTCGAAAATGCATTCCTTTCGGCTAATATCGGAAATAATTTTAGAAAGAATATTCCTAGAAATGATTACAATTTAATTTAATTTGAATTATAAAATTAAACAAAATAATAAATGAACTTAAGCCAAAAATAAAAATGATTCAAAATCAATTTAAAATCTAATATAAAGAAAAGTTCGAATAAGATATCAATATATAATTAAAATATTAAAATACATAAATAGCCGGGAAGGCTAGTCTTTTGTAAACGTTTCCGCACTGTTGGGGCACATAAAACAAAATGTCCAATTTCAGTAGAATTCGGGCTTGATGGTTTGTATGAATCTTCTTTTAAAATAAGGACAATGCAACGATCAACGATCTTCTCTGCAATTGTCCTGCATTCGGGGACCTGAGACGCCAGATTCTAGGTCAACGAATACTTGTAAGTAAGACTTGTCTCTCCGCAGTTGATCTGGGAAAGATCCATACCTTCGTGAACAGGACGGGATGGCTGGGGAACGACGGCCAGAGGACATAGACGAACGGGCGATGGTGCCTACGGTATCACAACGGGACCCTCGGAGGACCCAAGTGAGCTATGCCTTCGGGCGGCTGCCGGATCTAACCTAACCTAACGATCAAGTGTCGCAGTGACTTTTTGCAATTTATGACATCAATCTATTTTTAAATTATTTTTTTGATGTGTTTTGAAAAGTATAAACTGATCTGTTAAGACATATAGCAATTTCTCGTAAATATTTTCTATTTTTACGAAGTTCAACAACAACTTTCTATTTTTCCGTAGTACAGTGCGTATTTCGACCCATCTGTACAATAATCAAATGTTTAATTTCTTTTATTTTCTGTTTAATGATAATTCTTTCGACGTCCTTTAGAATTATTAAAAAAACATTATATTTCAAAATTTGTATTTAAATTGAATGAGTATCTATTATTTTGATCAAACCAATTTTTCACTTTGAATAATAAAATTTATATTTTTATAATGATACTTAATATTTGTTAACACTTGGCTGTTTAAGTGATACCGGACTAAAATATGAAGAACTAATTTTTTACTCCATTTATATGATATCACCCTAATTATCATTAATATATATATATGTGTAGAACTACCTAAAGGTATACGAATCATAACAAATTTAAAATCAACTTGACAGTTTTTCATTTTAAAACTAGTGTTCATTTTCTTTAAAGGTTTCAGTCTGCTGTCGTTTTTGTTTTTGGGATAGAGGAACTGTGTGTTTGTGTTGTTTAAAAAAGCAATCAAAAATTATTTTTTTTTAAAGACTGCACTGAGTTATTTTAAATAGTTTAGTATGCTTTTTTCAATTATTCAGTGTGAGTTTATTTTGTTATCGTTATTAAAACCTGATGTGTAATTTTACGTTCGTAATTTTAAATTAAATTTTTCTTGCCCCAATGATTTATGATTTTTTTTATATTCTTAAAATGATTTTGGCAGTTTGTATATTGCAAATTTTTGATGCTACTATAGTAATAAAAGGGAAAATTATTCGTTTTCAGTAACAATGTTGGAATGCTGGTTATTTTTTTAAATAATCTTTATTTATTTGTATATAAAAGACTATAGATTATAATCCTTATACACTAACAATAATACATGCAAAAAATAAACTTAACTAATTTCCAACATTTAAGAACAGAATAATATTACGTTTTATTATATTTATTAACAATTACAGACAAATCAATGAAATTATAAACATCATTATAGTTTTTCGATATTCTTTTTAGTGGTTTAGCATCAGCGTATTTAGTTTGAAGACATCTACGATAAAGAGGAGTAAAAATCCGATAGGGTGATTGACTCGGTTTTAAAACCGGTGGAAAACCCGGTTTCTTAACCTTTCAGCTGGCGGTTTTTTCCAAATGTTAATTTTTCGAATGTCGAATACACCGGTTTTTTTTACTCAGAGAAGCCGTTTTTTTCATTTTTAGTTCATTATCTTTGTAACCAAACGTACCATAAAATATTTATTACTCAAAAAATTTCCAAAAATCAGAAAATTTATTAAACACTCTTCCATAATATTATAAGAAATTTACTTGTTGTTTCAAAAACAAATGTTAAATAAAAAAATAATTAGGCTTAAGTATTATTTGTTTTAAATGGAGAGCAGGTACTTTAAACGTTGTTGCGCTTATAATTTGCTATGATAATAAGCTGTTCAGTTTAGTTTTTTGACCAAATTATTGTACTTTGCAATACTTTTTGATCTCATTTTCGAATTTCATAATATTTTGCTTCTACGAAATCTAGCGACTTGTACTTAATACTACCCATAGCTGTACTAATATCTTTGAAAACATATGACTTGTATACTAAAATAGTTTAGCACACAAATGGTCATTATTACAACTTGCCTTCAAAGTTAATATTAGTAAAAGGTAAATTTGACTACAGTGAGCAGTGAAGTGACTTTTTAATATTTTTCATTATTACAACCTCTTTGTAACAAAGTTTCTTTTTATTTTAAATAACGGCATTTTAAAATAATAATGCCATTAAAAATTTTTAAAATGCAATTAAACCATAAAACAAACTAATTTATGCCTATATATGTATCTCTGGAACCGGTTTTTAATTCTAAATTCCAAACTATGTCAAAACCGGTTTATTAAAAATGTTAAATAGTCGATCACCCTAAATTCCGAGTAGCTTTAAGTGGATCATTAAAGTTGATATTACTCTGCACAAATTCAGAATAAACAGAACCATTTTATAAGTTCACCATAAAAGTTAAATAGATAATATAGGTACATTGTCCTAAAAAATTTTAATGCTGTTTTTTTTTTGAATATCAATTCAATCCCTTTTTTACTGCAGAAGATTCGTCTTTATCATCTCGAAGATGGAGCCAGAAGAAATATTTTTCTCTAATAAGGCAGGCCTTGATGCATATACGGTTGATCAAAGGTTAGAAGTGGAGGGAGTCCAGATATCTTTCAGAATACCGCAATATATACTAAAGTATATTGCGGCACGCTGGCTGAGGTTTATAAAAAAGTCAATAGGAATATCAGAAATTTAAGCGGCAGCCAAGCAAACATTATGCTGCTGAGTGATGATTACTCGTCCATGAATATCACATATCATTGTCGTGAATGGTGATGCATTCAAACATCATCCTTATATTACTGAGGGCACACGGTACCAGTGATTGCAACTGTATAACTGATGGTCTTGTAAATGATGGGGAAACTAAATCTTCTATGGCATACTCTTCTGCTTGCAAACTTTATATAGACACGTATCACCATAAAACGGCCCAGATGAGAAGGATAAATTCTTTTGGCTGTAATATTGTGATTTAATTGGAAGCAATTGAGTGACTGCAGATTTCTGCAGATTTAACATCCTGCCAGGAGAATGGTACTTTAAAGTCTTCTAAAGAACTTGTCTTAAAAAAGTGGAGGAAGAAACTTTATATCACTTTATATGTTACTGTCTTGCACTAGAAAATATCCGAAGAACAATTTACGGAGCGTGCAGACTATATAGTCTGTCCGATATGGCAACGAAAAGTCCTACTGATTGGAAAACTTGTAACGTTTCGGAAAATTTCACTCAAACTGGTTGACGAACCAAACAACAACCTCTCTTCTTTTTATTTATTTTTTTCTTTTCTCTTAATCTCTTACAGGTATCACAAAATATGATAGATCGACGTGAGCTGTACTACTGTTGCCTATTTAATCGAATCTATCTACATCTGTGTGTGTATAAAGTAAAAAAGATTTATGTGTATAAAATCTACAATTATATTTTTAAAAACGTTTCATGTATTTTTTCGGAATTAAACTCTTTAAAGATCTGACAGAAACGGGCCAGGAAAAAATTATTTTCATACAAAATGAAATTTAAAACTTGTTCAAAAACGCAGTCATTAGATATCTATATTCCATTTTATTTATGCCGTCATATTATATTTAGTTTCCAAGTTTAACTTAAAGTGTGTTTTTTATGATCTCTACCATTAGCTACATTAAAATATAATTTAGGCTGGTGCTATTTTTTCGAGTTAACATTTTCTTTATTAATTTTTTAAAATGAATGGTAACACAATTAAAAATAAAATAAAGTTTTCATAAACAACTAGACACAGTCACCAACACAAATATTAAACAGCTTAAGAAACAAATACAACTGGAATTGTATATCCAAAAGGAGATATAGATTTTAAAAACTCATAACAAAACTTGACAAGCTAAAGGTTAGAGGATTTTAATGGGTTTGAGTGGTATTAAACATTTTTTACTAACCACTGAATTTTTAATCTACCAATCATATTAAGTGATGTAGTATATCAAAATACATATTAACTTTGAAATCAATAAATTTTATTCTTCTGATTAGAAATATGTTTTGTAACCCTCTAACTGGTAAGCATCCCTGTAGCGAAGCATCACAAAATTCACTTTAATACGACAGGTGGATATCAATGAAAATTCATCCAAACAAAAAGATGATGGCAATACTATACCGAAGCTTTTAGTACAACAACCAAAGCGATCTGACGTTTGGTTTAATATTTATAAGCATTTTTATGTAGAATTTCAATTTGGTAGCACGTGAAATTATTTTTTTGTGAACCGAGTCTTTAATTCAATATAATTTATATTTCTAATATACCAAAGTGATTGTGAATTCTTTTTATAGTGTTGGAATTATTTAGAGTTCATATAAATCATAGTTCAGTGATGTTCTTGATATTTACAACGTACAGGTAAGTAAAAGTAATGCATCCCTATAGAAGCGCTTAGCAGTTTACGTGTACTTTTTTCCTTTCATATTATTTTTATATTTTTTCCCTTTTTTATAGCAATGGAGCGTAAAAAATTATACAAATTAAATTTATTGTCTGAGGAAGAAATCGCTGACATTATGAATTCTGTTGAAACGGATGAGGAGGAAGATGAAGATGAAGATGATTATAACAGCGACTACAGCATAAAATACCCTGATTTCGATCCACAAATCCATCAAATAAGTCCAGAAAATGAAAGAGCAATCGATGAACACCTTGCAAATGTACTTTATCTATATTTACATAGTTTAATATTTTTGTAATAAATTGTTATTAATTTTTTTGGTATTTTGGAAAGGTTTGCGATAATACAGACTGATTTGTAGATGCTTTAAATTTGTCAATCGATATGAGCCTAGATGATGTGCAATCGGCTTTGTCAACTCTGCACCCCATTCTTCCTATTTCTAATGACCAATTTTTACCAATTTTTTTTTAGAAATAAAACTTTCAAACAAAATTTGTTTCTTTTGTCTGAATTATTTTATCAACTAAATTGCTTATTTTGGATTCATCGTTTTGACATCTTTATTTATGGCGTTTACGCTATTTTTTTTTTTAAATTTTGCAAGGCTTACTTTTTATCATGGAAAGTTAATTATTTATAATAGTGTAAAGTGTCTGCACTATGCGGTTATGAATGGACTATATACAATTTTTAAACAATACTAAAGTACTTGCTCGATTGCAACCATTGATAATTCGGTATGGTGTGGTTTATGAGATGGTCGAATTGGTTCACATTTTTTTAAAAATAAGACAAATAACAATGGTGATTGTTATCACAATATGTTATTAAATTGTGTGGTATGGACTTTCTGTAATTCCAAAGCATTGTCTCCGTGAGGTCTGGTTTCAATAAGACGGTGCTATGAGCTATAAAGCACATAAAACAATGGACTTGTTGGCAAATTATTTAAGTGAGGAATTAAGTCACGTTAATTTGCCACCTGTGTTATGCGTTATCACACATTTAGAATATTTTATCTGGGGATATGTAAAGTTTGAGGTATTTGGCCAGTTATAACTGACTCTTTGGAAGTCAACATTATTCATGTTATTCGCAAGATACCAGTCGTTGTGATCGAACGAGTTTCCTACAATTGGACCTTCCGATTGAACCACTTTTTTTCTTCCTAATCCAGATTTTTTTCATTGTTTAAGTCTTCTTTATACTATTTAATGGCTTTGAAAACAGTGGTTATGCCATTTTGACTGAAATAACAGTTGAAAATTATTATTTTTTTTTTTACCAAGAATATGTTTAGGCTGGCATATAGAACTCATAAATACTATTAAAATAATTTATTATTACTTAAAACTGTTTATATATTTAGTTGTGAAAAATAACAACTAACATTTGCTCTCAGAGAGGTCAGCGGTTAGGTATAAAATAGATGGTTTGTTTAAGTTTTTTTTGTATTTGTGTTTATTAGAAATTTTTTTGTTTACGCCGTAGCTAGTAAGGAGGGACCCTCTGTGATGTGCCTTACAGCGCTAGTCGGTAACCTTGCTGGTCATTACGGCTGTAACATGACATCTAAAATAAAAACTCTATCAGCAAGATACGTGATGTTTCTGTACTGTTCTATTTGGCGTAGAACTAAGGTGACCTTGGAAAATTTGCCGAAAGGCATGATATCATAAACACGGTATAAGTTTTAGATTAATTAGGCGAAAATTTGGAAGTCATAAAATGGCTTTAAAAAAACTATATACATATGTGGTTATAAATAATATAAAATAAAAATTGTTTGTGAAACTTAAGTGACGATTGCTTAAATGCTTTAGAGCAAATTTTAATCAAAAACCTTTTAGTGTTTACTTAAAATTCCTCAATGCAATAAAATACTCTAGACCAAGAATCGTTAAAAAGCCAGTGATTTTCTTTTAAGTAAAAGATTTCCTATAAAACAATATTCAAAGCGTCAATTAAACTTTGTTTATATTCATTCAAAATATAAGGTCTAATTATCACTAAATGATTCTTAATAAAGACACTTGATGAAGTTTAGTTATTGTTTAATCAGGCGTTTAATTCTTCTTATAACAATTAAATCAACTGACTTAATTTTAAAGCATGTATTTGCACTAAGTAAATTTGAGAAAAAAAGCTTTTTTTTAACAGGAAATAATTAAATTGTCATTTAAGGTTTAAATGTGTGTGGAGAATTGTGTGTGTAAAAGCGTGTATTAAATATTATTTACAAATTAGTAATTTCCGGTTTCCTTTAATTTATAATATTTTTTTTCTTATCATGAGTTTTGTTAAAATGTTATTTTAAATTTGCTGGTTGGAATGAAAAAATTGTATGTATGAAGATGCACGTGTGTGTATAGCAACTAGATTTAATTTCCGATTTTTTAACAAGTATTTATTTCCTTGACTTCTTTCTGCTTTGCCAAGTAAATGATGTCAATACACATACACATAACAGAGTAATTTAATTTTTCCAAAATTGTAAAAAAAATGAAAAAAAATCATATAAATGAAAATTTAATT
This sequence comes from Phyto melanocephala, assembly GCA_941918925.1. NCBI lineage: Eukaryota > Metazoa > Arthropoda > Insecta > Diptera > Rhinophoridae > Phyto > Phyto melanocephala. The sequence goes on from OW799233.1 coordinate 28,788,107, forward strand.
ATTATTTAAAACCCAGTGAAAAGTAAAAAAAGAAAACATGTTTCTTTTTTTGTTGTGGTAGCTTTTGAGTTGGAGACTGTTACCAGCAGTTAAATATGAAAAAGCATGAGCCTTTAACCTGCATTTGACTTTTTGATATTAAAACTCTTAATATACAATAAGTAACATTAACATGTATGGCATACGAAAGCAAATTAGGGTGGCCCCCTTCATATTAGTGATGAACATGAGCTATTTACAAGATGAAAATTAAAAAAAAAAACGGAAATCTTACATAAATATTTTGGAATTTTGTTGTTATCTCCTTTAAAAATTAAAAGTCAGTTTAAATTTTATAAACATTATGACAATATGATGGTATGTCACTATATAATAGAGTGTAAGTTTCCTAAATAAGTTAACATTAATGCTGATTTTTTATTTTTTTTTGTATTAATAGTTTAATTAAAATTGACACATACGATAAAGCTGATTATGAATTCTGTTTATATTTTGTACAAAATGGCTCTCAACTTTGATTATTTTTATTTATATTTTTTTGTATACAATATTTTAAGTGGAAAAAATTTTAAAAATTATAATTTTAAAAGCTTAAAAAAGTAAACAAAAGGTACAAAAATAAGTTTTGTGAAAAAGAGAAAAAGAAAAATCAAGGACCAAAATAGCCAATGTAAGTAAGGAAAAAAGCTTTAAATATTTATTAACTTTTGCATGTTTGCTTCTTATGAGAACTGACTGCCCTTTGATGTTCCTTTTTTTAAATTTAATACAAAAACACAAACACGTTGTGATATTAGAAAAATTCTAAACTTTAGTTATTTATTTATGTTGTGTAAAATTTTTTTCTTCCATTTAATTTCGTCTTAATTGTGACTTTTACCTTGCAGTTAGCTATATTAACTCGCCCTGGAATAGATTAATTTACTTAGTTTCAAAGTTAGCTGCATTCACTTCTGACACTAATACTCTTAGGATAAACTTTTTGGTAACATTTTTTCACCACTTATATTTAAATGTAGGACTACAAAGTTTTTACCTCAACTTCATATTGTTACAGATTTATTTTTAAATAGCTTAATTTACATTATAATTTATTTTAGTTGTAGTAGTTTATGTTACAGTAGTTTTATTTGTATTAGTTTATTTCGCTGGTTGTTCGAACATGATATTAGGTTGTTATTATGTGTAGCATACTTTTAGGCACTTCTATTATTCCTGCATATTACTTAACGTCTTAATTTAAATGTAACGGTTTTCGAATGTACTAGAATGTACATACGAGAACTTTGTCGAATGTTACCGAACACCATTATGTTGCTATAAATAGCCGAACAACACAGCTAACATGATCAGTATAACAGTAGAGCTTGTAAAGCGCGTATCACAGAGAGTTTGATAATAAAATTGTGTAACAATAAGTGAAATAAGTAAAATGCTATAAAACAATATCTGAGTGTGTTTAAGTAAATAAAGTGCCCTTTATTTTATAAAGAATTTCAACTGTTTTTGATTGCAATAAAAGAACTCAAGTTTGATTTAAAGGAAATAAGCCAACATTTGTCAAAGGTGTAAACGTAACAATATATTCCGTGAATAGTGTGGACAAGAATTTCCTAGAAGAAAAAAATTTCGAGCATGGAACTAGTGTAAATATCAACGAAAACATGTAGCACTCTAGATCAAAGAAAACCATGCTCGAAAAAGTGTGACTCTAACAAAATTTACAATAACTTTGACTGCATACATAAAGATATTACTTTTTCTTTGATCCACCCTAATATATATGCCTTCTACACGTTCATTTTTACCACAATGACAAATTGGTTTCAAATTCCAATCACGTTTAAAGAGCAAGAAAAAAATATTGGAAAAATAGCGAAAAACAAGAAAATATGGTAAGAATTCTTTTATAGACGTATTCTTAATGTGCTATGGTATGTAAGTATGTATAAATATGTATATTTTATTATGTGTGTGTGTGTGTGTAAGTATGGGAATATAAAAGGAAACTTACATATATGTTAAATTCTATAAATTGTTTGTATGTTTATTATAAGAATTGTAAGAAGAAATATAATTTCACGGTTAATAGGGTGGTATCAATTTAACAAATTCTTGATAAGAAAAATAAAGTGTTTTTTATTTTTTTTGGGAATTTCTGATGCAGAATCGCTAGTTTTGGTATTTGTAGTTTGTGTAGTTGGCTGGTGTGGGCAAAGATTCTTTAGTGGCTGGACTTTATGGCAGAAGACGAGCAATTGTAAACAGGCTCACATGAAACTCAAACTTGTTTATTGCAGAGGATTAGTTAGGTCACTTGAATATAATATATTATAATCTGATAATAATAATTTGAGCTCCCTGAAGGCCTTAAAGGTGGATATTTGCCTAATGAAGACTTATGTAGATAAAAGCATAAGAAGTGAACGCTTGCGGGACTCAGTAAAGTAACTAATCGGAAATAAGTGAGGGAACAAGAATACTGAAAAAGAATCCGTAATACTGAATATGAACAAAATAACGTCGCATTTTAATTAGAATATTAAAAAGGTACCAAGTTGTTAATTTACGTAAAAAAATTAAGGGACTTTTTTCTCTTTTTTTTTTGGTAAAATTTTAAAAGTAATTAAATAATTATACAATACCAAAAATTTAAAATGAAAAAAAAAACATTTCTTGTCTCAGACGGGATTCGAACCCAGGTTGGCTTTAACGAATATAAAAGTTTATATGGATGTATTTTAAAACAACAAGGTGATCAGTTGTTTATAAACACATTTCTGTGATTTTAAATACCGATCTGCTGTTGATTGTTTGTGATCGTAAATAAGAGACGCAAACGAATACTGTCAAAATACACGAAATGAAAAACCTTTAGTGTATATATTCGCTCTGTGAAGGGAATAAAAAGATAACAATTATAGTTTTTGCCCTAATATATGTTTTTGCGTAATCACATGTAAACGTTCATAAGTATGTACGTTCGTATGTATGATAACATATAAACAAAAAACCGCCTTGTGCTTCAGGAAAAGCAGATGAAAATGTAGAAAAACACTTGAGCATCTAAGCACGCACTTAAAGAGGAAGACGAGTGCGTAACGTTAAGAAATATAGCCTCAAGTTTACAAGTATTTGCATCCTTGTGTATGTGTGCTGGCATGACTGAATTGTATGGTAACACACATGAAGTTGCTAATATATGGGAAATGATTCCGGTTTGCTTTTCTTTTCTACAAGACTGAGAATTTTTTGCTTTGAAAAAATTTCAATGTCTTAGTAAATTTTTAAATATTACAAAATGGATTATAAGGGCTATATAAATATCATTGTTAGTGAATGTATTGCTTTATATATAGGAAAAGATACGCAGATTTTTTAATTTGATTAGTCATGGTTAGATTTAAAAGTGTTTAGAAAAGTGAGAGGCAAAATGATTTTAAATAATAGTCATAAATGGGCTTCTGCAAGCTTTTTTGTTTAAATATTGGGTTGCTTAAAACAAAAAAAGTATGTATATTTATATGTATGTATGTAGGTTGGGTAAAACAGGCAACTGTTGTGCATCTCACTTGGGTCCATCATATTAATCCCTTTATGATACCTGAATATAAGAGAAAGAATAGAATAGAAAAGAAAGAGAAGTAGACCAATCCAGAGCCTCTGTCGAAAGTCGAACCTGTACCCCGCAACCCTCAGATTAGCAAACCAGCATACTACTGACCAGGCCACTGGACCACCCTGTATCTCTTAAATAACAGTAAATGTAAAACATGCATTTAGTTTATATATAATATAAAAGTGTTTTCACACTTTATGCTAAAACCTGGCTTTAACATTGAAACTATTAAATAACAGCTGATTTTACGTTTACTCTACAAGTTTAATTAAAACAGGTTTAATAATAAATAGTACTTCTTAATACTTTTGTTATATCATTTATTTGTCATACTGTAATTTTTTGTTTGTTTCAACATCTAAGAAGTTTTTATAATGCTTTTTAAAAGAGAAGTTTTTTATTTATTTTAAAATTACTAAGTTACTTTTTTCGGTGCTGCTGCTGCATGCATGGTTTTTACTTGGTAAAATATTTTTTTGAACTTGATAGCACTGAATTAAGTAGATCGAAAACAAAGTTGTTTTTCATAAAATCTACGTAAAACAAAATCAAGAAAGCGTTTAAGATGGTTTTAACCAAGTTGTTTTGTATGATAAAAACCAGGTTTTAATGATTGTTTTTAACATTTAAACCAAATTTTTGTATTAGAACCTTAACAGTGAAAGCACTATAACAATTGCTTAATAAAAATTAAAATCAAGGCAAATGTACTCATCAGGTAATCGCAGATTGGAGGATATTTTCATGTTTATATTTTTTATATATATGAAGAGTGACATTAAGAAAAATGAAAGACTACAAAGCTAATTATTTTTCATTTATAGACTTTGACATCAAAAAAGTCAAAAATGAGTAAAACATTAGATCCACCTAACAAATTTGCGATGAATTGAAGAAAACATCCAATTCAACATTAAAACTTCGCCACTCCGTTTCTATTGGTTGTGTGATATATTTAGAAATTTGTTTTATTGCACTATTTTGAACCTTTATTGGTCACACATTTGTCCTTTTGATCCATTTATGGAAAAGTAATGTAAAATTGTCAATCCCAAATAATATTTTTTTTACCAATAAAGCTGTTTACTTATATACGTACTAGCTTGTACCCGCGACTTCGTCTGCGTAGTTATCGGGATAAAAAGTACACTTAGTATTAACAACAAAAATAAAAATATTTACAACAAAAACAACCCGTTTAGGATGTGTGATGATGAGTTTGCCAACGACGTCGCATCATTATCGTGATAAAAAATAGCATATGTGTTAATCTAGGTTGCTATCTATCAATGTACCGAATTTCATTTGGTTCCGTTCAGCCGTTTTTGCGTGATTGAGTAACAAATATCCGAACATCCAAACATATAAACATTCAGATTTATTATATTAGTACGATTGGCTGTTTCATATATTTTAATAAATTGATTTCTTTTTGGTTGTTTTTTTTACTAAATTGAGTCATCTGTTTTATATCTTAAACATTTAAAACGTACTATAAAAATGAGGGAGAACTTTTATATTAAGAAGGAGGAAACAAAATCAAAATATGCCTTTCTTTCTTATATTTATGTAATTTTTTAAATAATTAATATAAATTTAATTTTGCATGGTACAACGCAAAGTAAAACAAATTCCATTCAACCGCTCTTCTGACCCCGACAAAGTTCTAGCATTGTACTTTTTAGCAAATAGATTTTAATATTATCTGCCACAATAAGTCTTTCATTTATTTTATCACTTTTAGTGTATCACTCTTCCTTTTCCCATCAGTAGCATTTTTGGTTCTTATTAGGAAATTGTTGTCAAAAGTAGCTCAAACTAAATTTAAACCAAAAAGACATAACACTTTTCTAGAAACCACATCAAAAGAATTTTTTTTTAGGGGGATGGATACCTTTTTTTTCTTCTCTTTTACTATTGACCTTGTGCTTGAAAAAATAAACTTATGTAGTAGATAATAATACAAAATTTAAAGCCTGCAACAATTATAAAACTGTAAGTATGCTAACAAAAATATTTTTTTTTGTATTGAAAGTGCCACAGACTTTCATTTGATCCTGTTCATCAATCGTTTAAATAAATTTTTCGACTTTTACAAAATGCTTAATACTCGGAAATTTATAGTTTTATAAATATGTCATACAATGAGTTTTTTTTATGGGATTTATCACTTATTCTGCTCCGATCATATCTTTTGTTGGCTAAGCCAAAGTTGTTTAATAAGACAAAGAAGATAACAGTGAAGCACAGAAAGATTTGGGATTATATATGTAATAGTTTCCTTGATATCTTAAAAAGTACATTTTATTTATGTAGGGTGCGCGATTTAAAATTTACAATTAGAACTACCAAAAGCGTTGAGGTTGTAAGATAGAATTTCCTTAATTTTTATTTTTAGGTTTATGTTTGACATTTGTTAAATGTAACTCTATTCACTTAAGAAAAATTGGGATATATTCAAAACACACTTCCAAAGTGGCATTTTGACACAAACTGTGAAAAATTTACATAGAAATTGTTTATAACAAGGCCGTATCCATTATATTTTAGTGCGCTCAAATGAAAACATTGCTGCTGTAGCTGATAATTTGCAAGAACATCCATTAACATCAATAAATTGGGTTGATCGGATGGGGTACTAGCGAGCCAATCGTGGTACTTAGTTATATAAATCATAGTGTGTTACAACGAAAATGTTCTTCCTTTTCAATTAAACTAGAAACGGTAAAACTAATTAGTACGCTATTTTTAGTCGATTTAAATTTAAAATGGCCTACCTTGTATTGAATTTATCACAACTACTGTTATTTTTCATATCATTTAAGGCTCAACTAAGTAATTTGAATAATTTATGTATTACAATGCTCTGTATATGTGACAGCGCACAGAGAAAGGGACCTAAGGGTAAAAACAGGTTTTGTTGAGGAGAGCAATTTTAAAGATTAAATGATTTTTCTATTTTTTTAAATATAGAAAAATAGAAAAATATAGAAAAAATAAATTTTTTGTAGTTTCGTAAAATCAAGTTATTTTGAGAATTTAGTAGGGGAAAAATGAAAATAAATAAATTTCACCGTTAGGTCTCTTTCTATTTGCGCTTAGAATCTTTTATAAAACGCTCATATCTGTGGGAGGGAATACTTCTGGGGCATGGAATCGGTCTCATTCGATGCTCAGATGTTGTCCACATAAAAAGTGCAAATTGTTTTTTTTTACCCTTAGGTCACCTTCTCTATGCGCTGTCACATATGCGAAAAAAAACTATTCATTTTGTATGAGAAGAAAAAATGTCCGTATGCATGGTGCCTCATGGATACTTTTAAGAAAAATTTAGAAAAACTATACAGAAGAAGCATATACAAACATTAAAAAAATATTAGCCAAATCGATTTCCGTAAAAGCTCAATTTGGATTATTACAAATATTAAAGACAAAATTAGACAATTCGGTCTGGCCCTTTCCCGATTTTAGATAAATTAAAAAAGTGAGTGTAAAAGTAGGCCAATTTTTCTTTCTATCAAAACCTAGGTTATGTTATGAGTAACATAAAAAATTAGTGAAATTTTCATTATTATTATTTTATTATTATTATTATTTGAACATTTTTATTTATAATGCTCTAAACACATAGACGACAGCAGACAGCAAGCAGCAATATGTCAAAAATAAAATCCATGTGTTTAAGTGAAAACGATTATTTTGACGGCAGCACAGCAGCACGACTGCACAACTGCATTTGCTGCTGCTGCCAACTTAGGCTATTTTCTATTTTGACGGGCAGCAAGAACAAATATAGTGTTGCCATTATATATATTAAATTGGAAAAAAAGAAAAAAAACTTATTTTTGATATTAAACATAAAAGAACATTACAAAAATACAATAAAGAAATAAGTGTATGTGTTTTTATAGTTTTTCGTGATATTATTACATTTTTTTTATCAATAACTTTAATATTATTCATTATAAAATAAATATGCGGCATCCCTGAAATTTGTATTGCTAAAATGGACATCAGCTGATTATTATGTTGGTGCTGTCTTCAAAATAATTATGAAGCTGACTTCAGAGCAGCATTTGAAGTTGGCAGCATTTGAAGCCTTGAAGTTGTGAAGTCTGCTGGCGTCTATGTGTTTAGAGCTTAAGAATCTGCCGTACTCTGGTACGTATGTTTATGTATGATATAAAATCACTCATACGCCCCGCCTCTCTAAATGTGAAATAATTTGTTAGAAATGATGTGCTTAAAACTGACTGCAAAATCGTGCAAAATATCATTAACAATTCATGTAAAAATACATCTTAGCTCTGTTACCTTTAAAAATGATACTTTAAGTCTAGCGGGTTCAAATCACATGCCCTTCCGAAAAAATCATACCAACAAATTATTAATGCAAAATCTTCTTTGACATTAATTGTTTGAGACGTATCGCAATTCTTCAACCTTATTCATATTATTCTATTTATTCGAAATAATTTAATTTTTTATCGTTACTCCTGTTAGAAACATAAGGCTTTCACAAAGGCTTTTTATCATTTGCCACTGTTGTCTTCGCTATTTCCCATGTTATATATTTTTTAAATAATAATTTTTCGAGTATTGTGCATCTCTAAGTGTTCCTTGGTCGATCACGAATTCTTGAGCTTTGCGAATTCTACCTCAGCGCTACTCTTGAGAGACGATCGGGATTTTTTCTGATGGTAGTTTTTAGTGTCTAATCCTGAGCTGATTGCAGAAGAGTGTAGATACATGAGTTTCATTTGTAGATGTAATAATAGCGTGAATTACGTCTTAAACGTTTAAAATCTTGATAGACTGAAAACTGTCTTCGACCTTAAAATTTTATTAGATTCTAAACTTTAGCTTATTACACATATCTCTGTTACTGTTAACAAAGCACGTGCAGTTCTTGGACTTATAAAATGTTGGGTTAAGAATTTTACTGTCCCTGATATAACAAAACAGTTGTATACTTCCCTGGTCAGGCCTATCCTTGAGTTTAGTTTAATTATTTGGGATCTAATGTATAATGCTTGTAAAAATAGTATTGAATCTGTGCAAAAATAATTCCTCTTATTTGATTTCTAGGCCTACAATAGAATCTGTAAAATCTGCCTTCTTATACTAGTATTAAATCTGTGCAAAAATAATTCTTTTTATTTTGTTCCTAGGTCTACAATAGAATCTGTAAAACCTGCCTTCTTAAATATACTAGTAGTCTTGCTCTTATAAAGCTGCCAATGCTACGAAGTATGTATCTAATGTACCATCTTATTTAACACGTTATTTTTATCTATCATCTATTAAAGTTTTCAGATCAAATTGTGGCAACTCTGATCCGTTTTTAAGAATTTGTAATCTGTTTAATAAAGTTTGAAAATGTATTGATTTTTGTTTGAAATCGAATTAGAAATTTATATAATTATTAAATTAGTTTGAAGCTAACTTAGATATAAGCAACAAAATATAAATTGTTCGTGTTTTTACTAAATTTTTACACAAAATTTTTTTTTTAGCTTCAAGACAAATGACAGAGTGAGCGCGATTCAAATAAAAAAGCTTTACTAACTAAACATAATAAACTTTTAAAAAACTACTAATATATAATGGCTGGCCCGTGCAAAATGGCGTAAAATAAATTAATTAGAATACAGTTGAATTTGTAAAAATTAATAATTAAAGAATGCGTAGAAAATAACAGAATATTAAAACAGATATAAAAGAAAATAGAAATAGAAATTTGAAATCTAGGTTACGCTACGATTAAGTCATCACATTCTTCACGATCTAATAAAGCACTCTTATTTGTTTTTATATGATTTTTATTATTATTTATTACTTAGTTATTAGTCAATAAGAAGAGGAAATTCGAAAAATGTCTGCCAGTAAAGAACAGATAAGGTTTTTTTTGTAGGTTAGAAATGAATTCAAGACTTTATTCAATTTAAAACTAAAGTTTGTAGTCTACAACACTTTGATTCATGTATAAATATTTATCCGAATCTTGCTACGAATTATAAAACAAAAGCAAGTACATCGAAAACTGAATTTAAATAAAATTATTTTTTTGCTCTCTCTGAAATACTTGAAAACTCGATATAAGTTCAGAGATATTATCTCATGTGCTATTAGTCTATAAATTCAACTATTTTTATCTTCAAAAAAAATTTTTAAATGTTTTCCCCAAACTTTTAAAGCCACCTTTGTATTTTTAAAATATTACTTTTAGTAGGAAACAAAACGCTATAATATTAGGGAAATAAAACCAATTTACAACTTCTTATATGTATATATGTGTTATTCGAATATATTATTTTTTTTGTTTTTCAAATATATCAGTCACTCACTCACTCATACACCAGCAAAAATAAACAAAAATGTAACGAGCTAGTAAATGGATACGCAAACAAATCGAACATTTGTGATTGCCAGCAACACGTAAAAATACAATCAATTTAAGACTAAGATTTTCCTTTATAACAAAGGCTGCAAATGAGAATTTCTTATCAAGAAACGTAATAGGAGTTTTTAAACAGTAAGATAAAAGCAAAAATATTGTTACTAGAAACGTAATAAGAAATATTTGGAGAAACATAAAATAAACAAGAAAATAAAGCAATTACGGGATGGAAATAGCAGGATTAAGTTTGTTTTTGTTTTTGCGAGATTGTATCAAACAACTCAAAAAATATGATGGATTCCCTCAAATACATACACACACATACATGAACTTACATATTTTTATATGCATACAAACAAAAATACTTTGATTTTTACGACAAATACAATTTAACATTTTTCTTAAGTCTTTTCAATAAAGCAAAAGTAACGAAAATTTTATACAGTGAAACTTTTAACAATCGGACTCTGACCATTACGATATTTTTGCTTTGTTATGAGAGATGTCCGCTTATGAGAAAATTTACATTCGTTTTTTTAAACATTATATTTTATTTTGCTACATTCCATTAAATCTGTAGCTGTTTAGTTCATTATGGTTAAAATTTGTTAGGAGTAAACTAATTTAAGTTCGATTAATTGAATTTGACTTGTTGGTTTTAAAAATGATTTTCAATACTATTGATATATTGGGACGCATCAGAGTCACCTCTAGCACTTTTTTTTTTAACGATTTCACTACAAGAATTAAAATAATTAAAACTTCTATATGTATCTCACCTTCGAAGTCTTTAGGTTCACCTTTCTCTACAACACTGCTTGAATTTAACATTTCAATGCAGTCATCTTTAGTGTATATGCTTGAAAATTTGTCAAAACCATTTTAATTGACCGAAAAATTGTTTTAAATTGGCATACGTTACAGTTGGGGTATATAAAATAAAAATAACTATTTCTTGATTTCGACAACCAAATATTTTTTTTAGAGAATATAATATGACCGTCGTGATTATGTCGTAACCATGGCTTTTATTTGCGTGTATACAACCCAGAGAGCCTATATTGAAATCAAATGAAAGGGCTTGAGTATTTAAATATAATTTTCTATTAATATTTAAATTTTTTAATCAGGCTTGAGTTCATATTTTTAATATTCTTTATTTTTACAAAGAAAATTCTTTGTTCAATTTTTTATTTAGATATTATTTAAATATTAGTTTAAAACAAAAAAGTTCAACAAAAATAAAAATTCAATTTTTATAGTTTTCTATTAAAAGAAAAAATCCAAGATGGCGTCTTAGATAAAGTGGCGGATATATGAGTCAAATATAGTAGTTATGGAGTTACGTAGTCCTATTTAAACCCCAAAATATTAGTGTGAAATAAGAGGGCTTGACCATTACAATGTAGTAAGCTATTAAAAAAGTGTAAAATCCAAGATGATAAATGGCGAAAAAAAATGTTTCAATCTATGGGCTTAAAAAGCGCTTGACTAGCAAAATACTGTTAACTATATAAAAATTCAAAATCATAGATGGCGTTGGAAAAAATAAAGAAATTGGCGTATTAAATATATGTCGCTTGGAGCTGAAAGGGCCAATGTCACTTTTTTGCTCTTTTGAGTAAATCATTGCATTTGATTTGTTTTCTTGCTCTATTTCATTATGGTAAAACAGCTAAAGTCATACTTAACCCAGAACAGCTTCATAAAGTAAATGCTGGCCAATGTCACTATGAAAGCATCTATAAAAGTTAAAGTTCAATTCCAATTTTCTCAAAAATAATTATTTTGACATTGGCCCTTTTAGCTCCAAGCCACAGATATAATCCAAAATCTAGGCTTAGCTACGATGTGGTATTTATACCTTTGTACTTAATGGTGAAGGATTATATCAGATTCGGCACGACCGAATGAAAAGCTCTCTTACTTGCTTAAATTTTAGTCACCATTTTTTAAAAGAAAGAACATGACGTATTGCACCTGTGTATCACATTGCCTTAGGGTATGCTATATATACTTTAGCTTTATTATAAATACAATATCACTTTTAATAGTTGATGTGTGAATGTGTGTGTTCAGTAAGGTATTTATATGCTGTTATACAATTTAGAGAATTAAATGCATTGCTAAGTTTCCGATATTTGTTATTGTTGTTTAAAAAACATCTATGTATGTACATACAATACAAACATCTATGTATGTATACAATTTTTATTTGGCGTTTTAACCACTATTATATATAAATGTGTAAATGTGTTCTTTATGTTAAAAAAAATAATAAAAACATATGTATATGTGTGCTAACACAATGTTAGAAAATATACACACATATAAACACAGTTTAGGACCCATGAAAATATTCCACGATAGTTGTTGCTTTCATTTTTATTAAGTTTTGTTATAGTGTTAAATTGCCAAATGCGTTTGTTATTTTAGAAACAAAATAAAAATAAATAAATAAAATAAGAACAGAAAAAAAAAATAAAAAAATATGTTCGTATGCAACATGAAATAAAAATCATTTTTAACACTGACATTGTTTTTTATTTGATTCCGGTTAGATATACAATGACGACAACCAAGTGAGTGTATGTACATTTGAGTGTGTATATTTCAATTTATGTATGTTTTAATAATGAAATATGACTATATTTAATGACAACATGTTAAACATACTCTAAAAATACATATGCATATATATATGTATATATATACATTCATACACACATGCATACATACATACATACGTAAATGCATACATGCAAACGTTTCATTCATTTAATATTTTTGTTTGGTTGAGAAATAGAATTGAAAATGAGAAAATATGAATGTATGTATGCATGTAGATATTGTTGTATTAAGTTTAGTTATGTTGTATATTTTTCATATGTACGTACTTAGCGAGTACGGCAATGTATTACATCCTCTCGTACACATTTTGCTTCGTTTTTTATTGGATGTAGTATTTTATGTGATTTCTCTTATCATTTGTTATTTAAAAACGAATAGAGATAAATAATAAGTTTTTGAAATAGTATTTGATTTGCTGATGTTTTAAAGTGAAGTTCTGTTAAAAGCTTTTTTAATAAAAAAATACAGTTTAGATGCCGTGATGACCTAAATACAATTGTTTTTTTTTGTTATGTCGCTTTATGAGTTTTAAGTCGAATATTCTTTATGAGAAATGGAAAGATGTTATAATGGGGTTTTAAACATTAGATTTATTTTTTAAAACAAAATAAAATATGATTTCTTGTTATTCGATTTTAAAATATTAGGGGCGGTGTGCAAAACAATTCCAAAGGTAGGTGTAAAATATCACGTTTTGTTTCATGTTTTTTTCTTTAACGGGGTACAAGAAATATTTTTAAGTTTAAATTTGTTTTAATTAATGTTTCAATTTAATAGTAAAAATACCATAATTTTCATTCACCATTTTACTACTAATGATAGACAGAAAAGAGAAAGAAACACTCAAATGCACTACGAATTAATTTATACAATTAGTTTTTTATTGTTTTTGTGATTTTCTGATGTAAATGTTTTATATTCGTTTTTAATTTAGGAAATAAATAGCAGCTATTTTTTCTATTAATAGTTTTCACAAAATTTGACTTTACAAAACTTAAGAAACAAAAAGGAAAATAGTAATGCCCTGCTGTCTCTCCATTTTAGTAGTTTTGCGAAATTTAGCTTTTACGCCTTTTATCTTTTGCACCTTAAAATATATTATTTTTGTAAAAAAAAAAAAAATAATTTAAAGCTTGTAAATTATTTTATTAAATTTTCTTATCGTAAAAACAGGGTACATTTTTATGATAAAGCAGGCGTTCATCAAATTTTATATAAATTAAAAAGAAGTGGGCGTGGTAAATTTTTATTGCAATAAAAACCTAAGTTGGATTATGACAAAATTTTGAAAAAAAAAAAATAGTTTTATTAGTGCAACCGTTTTTAAGTGAGGCGATTATGAATGAACAATATGTCATGTTATTTCATGTTCTATGTTTAATATTTAAATGAAAGTTATACCTAAAAACCTTGGAGTTAAAATGCAACATAAAAATTAACTGCAATGGTTCAATAGTTTTTTTTCTATCTGAAGAAAACCTTTAATTTCATGCTTTGCTAAAATTAATCCTTATACTTTCAGTAAATCATGGTGTCTTATTAAGGCTCATTCTTTTAACAAAACTATTTGATGTTCACAAATTTTCCTTATTGCGTTCGTATTTAAGTATGCTACTTTTGGGAGTTATTTAAAAAAAAAACAAAAAAAAAAAAACAACAAGTTTAATCCCAAAAAACCCATCATCCATATGATATACAACTTTCAATTAATGCTTAAAGCTCTCTAATGAAATATTGTTCAATCACAAAACAACATGATTACTTTTAATCAATACTTTAGTGCTTCTTTTCCGGTTTGCTCTTTGTTTTTCGTAACAACTTAAGTATTTTTCATTATGAATATTTTTCTTACTACATTAAACCCTAAGCATGAGAACAAATTTTTATTTGTTCATGTGGTTGAACAAAAAAAAAAAGAATCCTTTTACTTGTTTCCTTAATATGTGTGAATGTGTGTAAGATATTTGGTAAATGTAGTCATTATCAAGCTATAAGCTGAGGATAAAAGCAAATCTCTGGATATGTATATACGTTTTGTTTTTGTGCAAGTAAATAGTGCAAAATTCACGCATATGGATACGTAAAACTAAAATATGTTTCAGCCAATAAAGTCTATTGAGGAAATACAACACAACTCAAACATAAACATGGGGTACTCAAACCAAAAGCTATCAAACAAGATAAAAAACTTAAATGAAAGAAACCCAAATAAAAAAAAAACCAAAAGTTAAATAAGGATATAGTGTTAGCAACACTTTTCTAAGCCTTTTTTACACATGACTGTCCAACAAAACTACGGCTATAACTACTGCTTGTTGTTCAGGCATTGTGAATATGCAGTTATATTAATGTGTGTACTTGTATATGAATATAACAACTGTAGGCATTCGTCCATACTGCCATTCAATGTTATTTATGCATGTGAATGAGTGACAAAAAAACTTACAGCAAAACAATGTGGACAAAAAAAAATTATGTCAATGTTACAGGCGGCCCAGAAGAGACATGCATCTTGATTTTTGGGGTAAAAGAAATTGTGTCTAATTGTCATTAGTTTTTGAACCTTTAAAATGGTTTCAAAATTTTATAATGAATTATATAATTGCCTGTGTTCTGAATTCCGAGAGAAATTAAATCACTGGAAATTGCTATGAAATTGTTGTTGTCAACAATAATACAACAATGGCAATACCGAGTGATTTAATTTTACTCGGAATGATTAACCAAGGCGAATATTGTTTTTAAATAATTTTGAACTTTTCGAAAATTGTGGCAATATAAAAACATGATATTGGAGAACACCTTGAAAATCACCCAGTTGTATTTAAAATGTTTATACATATATTTTGTAAAATTTAAATTTAAGGTTTATATTCATAAAAAAACTTGAATGTATTTATATGAGATTTATTTTAAGGAAATTTTGTATAAAAATGTTGAAATAAAGCACTGCTATATTCAAGATGTCTCTTTGAGAATGCAACTTTTAATTTCAAATTAGAATCACTTATTTTTTCAGGTAGTTATAATTTTTTTATTGGATTGTAAAGAAGACATTTTCCGATTAAAAATGGAATAAAACTTCCTTCAGAGGGTCATTACCTTTTTCATGAAATATTCCATGATTTTTCATAGAGATGGCGATGATTGTCACTGAGGACGCGTTAAATCTCGGATTTGATCTCGTGAATTGTCAGCGATTTTTTCATAAAAATACGAGATTTCACAAAATCTCAAAGAAAAAAATTACATGGCGTTTAATCGTATGATCTTGGTGGCCAGTTGACATAAGAATTTCTTGAGATAAATTTGTTATAAAAATTATTGCTGCAATAAATTGGTTTATGCGCAGTATGGCAGGTGGCGCCATCTTTGCTGAAATTATATGTCATCAAGTTAAGGCCACAAGAGCTCTGTTATCGTCTCTGTAACGAATGCTGTTCACAGTCATTCCAATTTTTGCCTCATACTCAAAGACGTAATGCACAATCACGCCCTAAAGAATAATCCACGCCAGACAATTACTCGTTGTGGGTGCATAGATTGCAGGAAAAACAAATTCGACAATTTTATGTTTTCACGAAGCTATTCAGTTGGAGATGTATTCAAGAAACCGACCGGTATTTTGACGTACATGAGTTTTACCGTCCATAATCTGCCCAGATATTTTAGATCTTTATAGCACTTTTCGAACATATCGACATTATCGACTAAAAAATTCTTCGAAGCTTACGTGCGGTTTTGTAAAAACCAAGTTTTTGTAATTTTTTACAATTGTAACGCGTTTTTATGTCGTAAAGAGCTCGATTTTTAATAATCGTAATAAACATGTAACAGCTGGCAAATTTCAGAGATGCTGCATGCACAAGAAAATTTTATTAAATTTAAAAAATTCATTCTTACTGAGGCACCCTTTATGTACATATAACACTCAATTTACATGATGATTTTTATAACGTCCAATTTTCTTAATTCCCTTTTGAAGTTGTTACCAAATACTACTCAAATTTATACGACGGTTTTTTTTGGACGTCTAATTTCTAATTTGTATTGTAGACTATTAAATTTATATTTTAATATTTTTTATTTTCTTTATTTTGAATGTCGAAAAAACTATTTTTACTGTTTAATATTTTTTTTATCAGTCAAAAAGCACAATCCAGTTGATTAGAATATAAAAATAAAACGTAACAGAAAGAACAGAAAAAAGTGTAAAGCGAAGTGTCAAAAAAAAAACCATGAAAACAGAAACCATGTCTATTTTTCTACCCCCCTTTCTTCTCTACACCGCTTGCTACCAAACAAAAAATGACGTCCAAAATTGGACGTCATAAAATTCATCATGTAAACCTACTGCATGTCTATTTTTCTACCTCCCTTTCTTCTCTACACCGCTTGCTACCAAACAAAAAATGACGTCCAAAATTGGACGTTATAAAAATTATCATGTAAACCTACTGTAAGAAAATAATTTTTTTTTATAAAAATTCGTTGAAGGTTGCCATTTAAGAATGAAATAAAACCCGAAGGCATCTCATCCACTCAATCCCATTTGAAGTACTTTTTCGAGTGGTTTCGTTCAAAAGTCTTAGAAATTAATAACGGTACTTAAAAATTCAATTATTACTTTTGGTGTGTGGTAAGTTACGTCGTTCTTTTAAAAACGAACATGATCTATACCATTCTATTAAACTTTAAGAAACAAATATCTATTGAGATGATGCTCATTTTTTGATGGTTAAGAAAATGGCTAAACAATGTCAATGTAAGAAAAAACTGCACCAAAAAGTTCTGTGAATTGTCTTGTCAGTATTAGCGATGGGATTTGTGAGCGCTTAATGCACAAGTTTTGCTAATTGGCATATTCCACGATAGGGAAATGACCTTGATCTGGAAAAATGATTTTCAACATATTGGTCGAAACAAGTTCTAGAGCTTCAGATGAAGGACAAATTAAAGACTTTATTTGAAGGTTCTTATGTAAAATTTTCCTCACAGATGTAAGAAAATGTTCAGTTCCAGATAACTATAATGAGATGATGGAAAACGTACTGAACTTGAACATACAGCATCTGTTCTTTCCATTAATTATTCACTTTAAAGATTAAATGCACTTTCTAAGTCTTTATTTTAGGGTCTGTATGAAAATCTATCATTAAAAAAGTATGAAAAATGCTCACGAGTTTCTTTCATTTTATCACTTCACGAATTGTTCTACAAAGTGAACTAAAATACTTTAATTTGGTATAATTTTTAGAGAATTTTGGTTAAAGACCGTCTCCTTGGAAGTATGGTTTTTACATTTTCTAGTTTACTTAAGGCATATAGTGCCCCACTTTCAAAATGTCACAAAAAAAAAAAAAACACAACACCAAACACTTGTTATGTATAACAAATATTTTACTTTAATTTCATCCCTTTGGAAAACCTTGTCTGAGCTTTATAGTACCTCGAACAGCCGGACAGCAGGCCAATGGTTCAACCGAATGGAAACAGCTAGATTAAATTACAATTTTTAAGTTATTTGAAAAACAAATACATACAGACATACAAAACTAAAGGGGGCTTAAATAAATATTTCGTTGTTTATTTCAAGAAATAATTACTTCACTATTACGCTGCCCCAATGTCTGTCATCAACAGAACAAATACATACAGACATACAAAACTAAAGAGGGCTTAAATAAATATTTCGTTGTTTATTTCAAGAAAGAATTACTTCACTATTACGCTGCCCCACTGTCTGCCATCAACAATATGATACAAAAACCTTATATTCATTTCTAAACAAAGACTGATGTATGATGAAAACTCTTTTTGTAGTTGTTGTTGTTTTCGCCTTCCTTTTTGGTTTATCGCTTTCCATGTCGATATCTTCACTATATATGTACATTGTACATATGCATGAGTATATGAAAATTTGTATGCGTGAGTGTGTAAAGGATTGAATTCTAATGTGTGTATAAAAAGATTGATAGACTGTTTTCCAATCCTGCTATATTCATCTTCTAACACCCATTTTCTGAGCATACACACTTACATTTTCAATAGAAAAAATAATGCATAAAATAGAAACAAGAAGTCACGAATGACTGTAGAAACAAGTTTATTCTTGACAATGACACAATAAGTTTATAACAGTTAAAAAAAATTATTTGTTTTTTGGTAGTAGTGAGGTTTAGTTTTTCAAAGAGAATGTTAATTCAACTTGTTTTGGTTAATGCTGTAAAGCAAAAGTGATGATGGCCGGTTAAGGAAAGAAAATTACCACAGATATATCAATTCACTAAAAGCATACAAGTTTTGAAGTTTTATTAGAGAACCAAACTCTTTGGTAAAGGTTAAACAATATAAAATCTGACAAAACTAAGTATATACTAAGAGTATATATAAGCTTCGGATTTAAAGGATTTGAACAATTCTACTAACTCGTACAGTGACCAAATTAAAAAGGAAAATAATATAAAAGTCAACTGAACAAAAAAAAAAAAGGGAAAAGATTATAGTTAAGATTGTAAGTAGATACCAGAGTGAGTTTCAAAAGAATTGCATTATATTCTACCGATTTGTCAAAAAATGTTGCCAATAATATATTGTTTGTAATTGGGTTTATTTGTATGTGTGTCTATTTTAAATACTTAAACACAGCGGATTGTGCATTTTTACCTTAAATTATTTTTACTAAAATTGTAGGCGCTTAAAGTTTTCTTTAAGTTTTCCATTACATTTCCATTAAAAAAATAGGGGATGTAAAATAATTTTCTCTTCATAAACTTGGCTTCCGTTCTCTTTGTCTCAGCATCAGAATGATGATTCAAAGCAAAACAATAGAATTTTGTTATCTGCAAACAATAATTTAATAAAAGTTCATTGCATACTTTTAGGCTGGCATTAAAATATTTTATTTACTGCAGTTTTTATGGCTATTTTGGTGGACGCTTCTGTGTTAACGCCCTCCTCTAGTCATGTTTCATTTATTAAATTCAAAACATTGAACTTAACTGAAAGAATAAAAGCCAACGAATATGGAAAAAACAAAACAACTGGAAGCTCTTTTTAAATAACATTGAAATAAAAGTCAACTGAGCCAGAAGAACAAAGAACATTAAAATTCAGAGAAAAACTGAAAAGTATGCATAATACGGTATGCACAATTTTACAAATGAAACGAAATTTCTTTTGGGAAAATAGAAGAAAGTTGCAGGAAAATATTTTGCTTGCCGAATTTTATATACCCTTGATGTAATGGACAAAACAATAAATAGGAGAAACAGCAAATTTCAACAACAAATATTTAAAGGTATATGTGTATTTTTCAAATGTACAGATTTAAGAAGTAAAAACTTTTCCGCAGTTCTGTATTCCCAGCAAAATCAAAATTTCTTGAAATTAGCATTTTGTGTTGGGTCAATGTTTTTTGTGAATAAAGCATCCAGAAAACAAAACCTCAAATTCATTGCTAATCATATGGTTCAATTATTTCAATCGAATTTATCTTTTGTGGTAATAAAATTTCTATTGCAAGAATCATAATATTATAGTGTTGACTATATATTTTATATTCACAACTAAACTATGCGATTGTTAACAGCTGTGGTACTCACATCCGATACTGTTTTCTCTGTGCAGACAAACGCAAACAAGAGCGGCAAGCCTTGTGTTTAGCGTAAATGCTGAATTGGAAAACCTAAATGAAACATCAATGCTGTGCAATAAAATTGAGATAAAATCGCGAGATTGTTCTGAAAATAACTAAAATAGCAGTAGCTTTCAACAGTTTTAATAGCAAGAAAGAAACCACAACAGATATAATGCATTTATTACTCGAAATTGGATTTTTTAAAAGCAAAGCGTTGCCGCGGCGGTATTTTAGTTTGACTCATACAAAACATGTATGGGCATGGGTATGCTTGACAGGAGCTAGCTGCTCCTGCTTATGTTTGATTTGTAAGCCAAAGTAAAAATTTTAAGTTACAAAACTGAATGAAGCTACTCAACTCTATCAGCACACTCAACACTTTCAAAAAAGTGAAAGTAATAAACAAGCTCCCAGCCATGATGAAATAATAGAAGCAATAATTAAAAGATCCTGCAAAACAAACCTAACAAATCCCTTTTGGTAAGCATAATTAAACCTCTAGTTGAACACTTCTGGCAAATCAAAATGCTTTCAAGACCACTGAGGGAGAAATTAAAAAATTAATTATTAATGTTTTTAAATATAAAAAAATCAGATGGAATACAAGAATTGGTGAGACATCACACTTTTAAGTATGTATGATTAACCAGATAATTTAGAAAGGAAAAGGCAGGATAAAAGCCGAATGCATTACGTAGTGCTTATATGAACAACATACTTATTATAACTTAACAGATGGCAGATTGACAATCAAGTCTGTATCTAGTTAGTTAGTTAGTTAGTTGTGAATTCCGAAACCAATTTTATTTATATTTCCAAACTAATATCACAAATTAAATGAATCATACTGCAGAAAACTATTAAGCCTATAGTACACGAAATGTTAAAAGCCACATGTAATACATGTGGGTCTGACGTCAATAAAATGTTTAGCACTTTGGTTACATTTTTTAAAATAGTTGTAGTGGCTGCATGCGGCTTGATTATGATATTACATGAAATGTATTTTAGTCCAAAATATAAATAAATGAAACACATGTGACCGAAGCGGATATGATGACGTGAAAATCACATTACAGCTACATGCGTATGTGGCTTTTTACATTTCTTGTACTACAGGCTAAAGTAATAAAAATTTTGCTTTGCATAAGTGGATGAATTTTTCGGAAGGTCCCAAATTTTAAAAAAATTTATAAATGATGGTCCTGCATTTCTTCTAGAGAGGAGGAAAGTTATTTGTACACATTACATTCGCCCGGGTGGATGTCTGCTTGGCCAGTTTTATGCCAAAGTGAATTGGCAGTACGGGGTAGAGAGGTGAAGAGAGAGTTGCTTGGAGCTACAATTTAGGCTAGCAAGAACACTTATCAGAGCATGTGTTTCAGGATGACCAGAGGCCTATATGGTACCGCGGAAATCAATAAGTTCTTAAAACTGTTTACTGGTGAGCTATTTTTGGTGGCTGTGGTTACTCCCAAGTATGAAAACAGGCTTGGAAGTGGTTTAATGACTGATGCTTGACCTAGGTCGAACTTTGATTAACCACTGATGTGCTGTTGCCACCTCAACAAAAGAAGTGAATAATGGTTTAATGACTGATGTTGCAAGTGAAGGACCAGCGGATTTCGGTCAACAATATTTGCATGTCTCAAGGTGCCATTACCTTTTAATACAAGTAGTTACTTGGTGAATTGTTTGGCTTTTCTCGTACTACACATCCGATTCGGTCGCTGATTAATTACATAGTCTCGTATCGAAAAGCAAGGAATAAAGGATATGTAGCCCGAGATTATTAGCAAGCAGTACTTACATTAACCAAGAAATAATGTAGCATTACCACCTGTCACAAGTTAATTGGCTTAACTTGATCACTGGAGCGGTTGTTGAGCGTCAACAACTCAAATTATTGGTAAGACCACCGTAAGATTATGGAACATATTGCCGGTGCTGACGTTAATAAAACCATATACTGTATACACTGTAAATGAAATAACAAACTTATTACAACTGCAACGCAGCAAACGTTATGTGCATATATGGACATATGTATGTAAAAAGCAGAGAGAAGAAACATAAATATATGAGTAAGGCAGAAGCAAATGAAAGCTGAAAAATAAAAATACATGAAAAAGAAAACATAAATTATTTCTATGCTGAAAGTTGCCTTTGAAAGTTCTTTGTGCCATTTGAATTTTTTGTAGCGTAACATAAAAACTAAATAGAGTTCCTACTAAAGCTGGAGCAAGGACATTAAGATAATAATACTATCACTAGCGGTCGCACTGCTAAGGCTATTGCTGCTGCTGATGATGAGGTTGTCGCCAACGATGAAGCCTTTGCTTGGTAATTATGGTGGTGGCAATAACATAATTTGGAGTTGTGCATGTTGGTTGTTCACTTAAAGTTGATTGCATAATGTTAACGTTTATCTAAGTACTCAAAGGACATTATTCTTTTATTGTTGTTATTGCAGCTAAAATTTTTTTGTAATGCTGATGTTATTGTTATCTTTTTAGCTTGGATCTAAGTACTGAATTGCTTAGCTTTATAAATACTAACATACTCGCACTGTGTTAAACATATGTTGGGATATAAATTTTTAGTTGCGTAAGCATATGCATACGTAGCGTCACCTAAAATGTAAAAGAATATTATACATATTAAAGCAATTGGTGAAGAAAAAAGAAAAAAATTCGAATAAAATTGTTTTCTTTGTTCGGGCTAAGTAAATATTGGGTATACAAGTTAATAATGTCGATTTGGACAACATATGGCATAACTATGACATATGGTTTGTGTTAATAATAACAAAAATGGTATTTTGGAGGGTAAACATCTGTCAACATCAACAACAATTTTTCAATGGCTATAATAATGTGGAATTTTATGCCTAAAAAAGATGTTTTTCGTGAAATTCTGATAACCTTCTTTCTTAAAGAAAATGACCGCTGAAAGTTATCGTTTGTTGGCAGTAGCTTACGTTCAACATGAACCAAGTTAAAAAATTTTGAACGATGTTTTGAGTGAAACAAAAGTGACTTAGAATACAAGGAGAAGCCTGGTCAGTCGAAAAGATTTAAAGATGAAGATTTGAAAGCATTATTCTACCAAGATTGTTGTCAAACGCAACAAGAAAATGGGGTCAATATGAATTAACTTTGAAAGACCTTGAAAGGCAATTTTGAATGTCGGAAGTGATGCTTGAACGCTGCAAAAAGAAGTAAATTTTGCATCGTATTGTTACTGGTAGTAAAAAAATACATACATTGCGGAAGCTGTAAGGCCTGGCCAACCAGCCAAATCAATGCCAAAGGCGAATACCCATGACACCAAGGTAATGCTCTATATTTGGCGTAATCAAAAGGGTGTTTTGTATAGTGAGCTATTAAAATCGGATCAGACAATATTACAGAGGACCTATACCAAACACAATTGATTCATTTGAAGAGACCAATAACGAGGCCGTAATCTTTCATCATGACAACGTTCAGCCACATGTTCTGGCTCACCTGCCTTATATCCCAGACCTTGCCTTTTCTGACTACCATTTGTTTCGGTCGATGCAGAACACCTTAACTGGAATTCGCTTTACTTCAGAACAGGGTATCAGAAATTAGCTTGTTTCATTCTTTATCTCAAAGCCGGAGCAGTTCTTTTGGCGCGGAATTCATTACTACCAGCAAGATGGGAAAAAGTAGAGGCTAATAAAGGACAATACCTTAGGTAATGTATCAATTCATTTTGTTATTATTATAAATGCATTTTTCAAGCAAAAAACCTACATTATTAACTTGTATATCCAATAAGTAAAAAATAATTTTTTACTTTATATAGTCAGGGCATATCGAGTTTTAGGTAACGATATATAGATATGCATAAAAAAGGACTGAGAATAGTTAAATTTGTTTCTCAAAATAAGATTTGGGTTCTACTTATACAGGCGATTAGGATTTGTTATTATAAGCAAGTACGAATAGAAATTCTTGCACAAAAATTTTATCAATAAACGTCCTTAGATATGTTTAAGACTAATATAATAAGAGCTAACTAATGAAACAGCACACAGGAATATTTAATCATGTTTTCTACTAAAATACACACATAAGTTTTTATTATTTGACTTTTATAGATATGACAACATTAATGTACGCGCATAAGTACAATCTGTAAACTAAGCACATGTACATATAAATATCCTTGCACGAAATGTTTTAATAATAATTATGTATGTATATACACTTATATGCATGTTCTCTTCAAATGATTAATTATGTTAACTTAAGTTTACTAATGCATACTTGTGTACGACTGATTAAAGAAATTACGACATGTTCTGGTGTCTAATGAGAAGACAACATTTTTTATTTATTATTTAATACTAATACTAAAATAATTGTGGCTTTTTTTTGACAAATGGTTGCTGAATGGCAATATAAATACGAAAAGAAAAATACTTAAGTGAACTAACAGAATATTAATTTATACAAAAGAAATTGTTTTAATAAAAGTTATACCTGCAGACACACATGCCGGCATTTTGAATTAGTAATAACCGCTCGTTATTTTATTATGGTCATAAACTGGACAATTTATTCAAAAATACTTTTCAATTAATATCTTGCATTTATAATTCAAATAGTTTTAATTTCGTACTTGTTATTCGGATCGTTATTGGCTTTCTTCTTCTTTAGGTTGTATTTTTTTTAACCACAAATATTCTGATACAAAAGCAATCCTCGTTTTATATCGGCTTTGAAATGCCTTTTAAAACTCGTTAGAACCTACAAAAGAGTTAACAATCAAACAAACTGTGAAACTGTGGTCTCTTTTTGACATTGAGCATCAGTATACTCTGGTAAAACATCATTGCTATAATGACGTTGGAACAACGTTAAGAAATTATAGAAATTATCAATTTTTGTTTTGAGCCGCTTTTATACAAGTTCGTGATGCTGCTCATATTTAGCTTAATAGGTTTGTTTATAAGTAAAATTGATTTTTATAGATGGAGAAAGAACCGAAGCAGCCCCTACAGACATCATTGAATCTTATTTCTTAAAAAATTAAGTCGTAGTTTGCGTTACGGTCAATTGAAATCGTCAACGCACCACTATCAACTATTTTTGCTTGAAAATATAGATGACACTGATCAGGGTCATGTAACGACTTAAGAAATTAATTTCTTGAAATCAAATTTGACGATAAGTTGTTTTCAAAAAATAAATTTTTTAATTAGGCTTTAAGCTTGTTAGACTGGAAACCTCTGAAATATTTCCTATGGGGCTACTTGGAGTGACTGTTTAAGTCTTACATATATCTATAAAGTTATTTATAAAGCAGGTATATAAGGGGTGGTACAACCACTGTGCGCAATAATTGATTTGACATTCCTTGTTTTGTGCTTGACAAATTCAACCACATAGAGGTAGGTAATTAAGCAGCGCGTTAAAATTGCTGAAGCCTTTTACGAAAATGGGCGTTAAAGTCAAAATGCATTTCGTATACTTTTTTTCGTCAACATAATCGACCATAATATATCTTCACAATCGGGTGAATTTTAAAAAAAAAATTCAGAAAATTGTGTCTGTAGGAAATGTGAAAACATCTGTTCCCTATGTTCGTGTGGCAGAAGAGCCTTCAATCTCAACTCGTCGTAGTGCCCAAGATTTAAACATCTCACGATCATTACCCTCTTGAGACCGTAGGTATACATATGTGAACCTGAAGGATCGTTTTAGAAGGTTTAAGAAGTTTATACAAATATGAAAAAAATTGGTTCGTGTTCAGCTCTTAAGAGATTAGTGATGCGAATTTTGAATAAAGAATGGTGGGTTGAACAGAAAGAATTGAAAAGTGACTTTACATAGAAAATCATCTTAATGACGGTGTTCGCTATCGCTAGATGATATCGGTCTTTTTGAGGCCATAAATTGAGCATAGGGACCTGAACGATATTTGGTTGTAACAGGATGGTGCCTCTTGCCACACAGCCAACGAAACAAGGCCCTTTTTGCGCGAGAAATACAGTAATTCTCACATCGTAGAAATGGTAATTGACCGCCATGATCATGTGATTTGACACTTCTAGACTTCGGTTATTGCGTATATTTGAAAGAAAAAGTTTACATTAATAAACCAAAAACTATTCAAGAGGTAAAATATAAGATATTTCAGCATACTGACGACATTGAACTTGAATTATGTCCTTGTGTCATTGAAATTATAGACCATTGTATGAAAGTAAACCACCGGAATCATAGCAAGCATTTGGCTGATATTTTGTTTCATACACAATTGTCGTAGATCCTTCAAACAACAAAAAAAAAATATAATAATATAATTATAAAAAGATGATTCACTGAAAAGTTTTTGTTTTACTAACAATTTACATCATGCCTAATGGTTGGACCACCCTGTACATCCAACATTAGTTTATATTACACAAACAACTAAATTTTTTTATTGCTGTGACAACCCTCTTATGACATTTGTGCAATTCGGTGATTGTTTTCGAATGTGACATATTAATTTTACCTTAAATTCTCTACAATGATTTTAAAGTGAATCATGATTATCTTTATTATTAACATGGAAAACATAATAAAGTTAACCGTGTTATAAGCTCTTATTTTTGCTGTTGATTTTGGTTATAAGCCTTGTATTACACCGTACTCAATATACATGTAAGCATAGATGTATATATAGAACAATAATGTATATACTTACATATTTATGTATGAATGCCAGGCCTTCCGTGACATTCATTGTTGTATGATGTATGGTGGTGTATTTCTAATATAACTAGGTGAGATAACATATAATGTATATGATACTTGTGTGTGTGTGTGTATGTGTATTTATATGAAAAGTTTTAATAATAATGTCAGTTCAAAATGTAATGTTGAAACACGTCGTCATCCTTGTCACCATAACACTATGGGCCATGTTGGTAAAAAAATATATTTTAAAGGTTATTTCAGCAACACAGTTTTTTTTTTGATAAATAATATTTATTATTACCCGGCAATAAAATTTAAACTATTTCAATGTTAATAAAATTTTTCATGATTTCCATCGTATCTATCAAGTTTCTTTCATCAGAACTTAAAAATTTTGACATGAAAAAATTGGTTAACTTTCATGTTTTTAAGCTACACAAAATTGTTATTTCAAGATAAGACAGTCTTTACGCCTTCTTAAATCGAAAGTAATTTGTCATAAATGTTGTAGATCAAAATATATGCAAAATATCTTAAACAATTAATGTAAACAAATAAAATCAAGTCATTAAGCATGGATCTCTTTTCATCTAATGCATTCCAAGCACTTATTTGAATTAACTGAAATTTAGTAATATATTTAGCTAAACACGCGATCTCCAATGACACTTTAATGTTAAAGTCATGCAAGCTTCACCTAAATTGAACTACTTTATCATGCATTGAACCCATGTATTAAATTTTTTCTGTGCATTTATTTATTTTTCTGGGGTGGTAGGTAAAAAAAACTATTATCTAAAATATATTTTAAAGAATTATTAAAAAGGTATAAACTTTTAAACTAATATTTAAATTTTAATCAGGCTTGAGATCATATTAACATTCTTATTGTTACAAAGAATTTTTTTTATCTTTTTTATAAACTTTTAATAAAATTAGCCATAGTGCCTTAGCATACAGTCGCAAATATTTCTATTTATATGTGTGTGTATGTGTACTTATGACTCTCTATATGTATATAAATATGGCTTGTTATGATATTTTTAGTGAAAACATTACAGCTTCCTTATCTGCTATTGGATAAAAATGGTGTTGTCACTGCTACTGCCACTATGCTACCTGTCATATTTAATATTTGTTTGCCTTGCTTAAATAAATTTAGTTCAGTTGTTTTTACTTACCACTACAACATGCTTATATGTATATATATGTAGCAATGAAAAAAAATGTCGAGTTCTTTTATCTCCAACTCTAATATCCTTGTCACATATTTTCAACTAATTCGTGTATTTGCACACTTCATCTTGCTGCATCAAAAGCATGAAACACGTGATTTGCTTATATAACTAAGTAAAATTTAGTAACAATATACTACACTCCTTATTCAGCCATAGTAATGTTGAATTAAAAAAGAAAATAAAAATAAAAGACTGTTTCTACTTAGTTTTTGTTTTTATCTAAATTTATCCTACCTTCACTTAGAGTTAGGTGTGTTAGTGTATGTAAATATATAGAGGCGCCCTTTCCCTTGGGTAGTTTGTATATCATCATTAACATAATCTCAACGTCATTGTTGGAACAGTTCACCATTTCAATACTGTTGCTATACATATGAGTATGTGGTATCTAAACTGACAATCACACGTGCTGATGTTATAAGCGTATGTACTATGTTTAAATACGACAATATAAATAAGGAGAGTTCATTTAATTTTTTAGAGGATTAAGAAAATTTATTTACTTTTTTTTAGAGTATTTTGTCTTAT
Organism: Phyto melanocephala; assembly: GCA_941918925.1. NCBI lineage: Eukaryota > Metazoa > Arthropoda > Insecta > Diptera > Rhinophoridae > Phyto > Phyto melanocephala. Next base: position 28,816,881 of record OW799233.1, read on the forward strand.
TGGCAAATATCTAAATCAGTTAGTTGTCACATATTTTAAGAAGTTAAATTAAGTTTAAAGTTAAGTAGAAAATATTGCATGGGTATTAAAATGATTTAGGGAGGAGAGTTAAGGAAGTATATATATGTGTGTATTTTTACACAGAAAAATATTTATCATTGTAAATTATTGTTTTAGATAATATTGCACAAGATGATAGTAATAGAGATTTATAGTTAAATGCTGGAATTATCAAAAGTTTTCCATTAGAAAATAATAATATGGATATTTTGTTTTAATGATAAATTTTCTAAAAATCCCTATAATTAGAAATTAGACTCTTAGTTCCTTAACTTTAAGTTTTAAAAATCGAAAACCTTAAACTGCTATTAACAAAAGCTTATCTTAGGGATGCGCAAAAATAAAAAAGTAATTGTATTGGTTAGTAAAATAAATTTTAACTTGGAGAAAATTGCGTTGTTTAAAAAAATGTATGTAATTGCTTCAGGTTAAAAAAATTAATTAAATAAAAACAAAACAAAATGTTTTATAAGCCTAGCAGACCATTTTCTGAGAGCGATCTATCAAAAACATACTGTATAAAATTTGCATTCATCCAATTATGTCCTAATTTTCAGCAACCCATTTCAATTTACCGACGGACAGACGGACAATGCTCAATAGACTTGCCTATTCACATGCTTTTAGAAAATGTGAACTTTTTGGGGTCGCAATTAAATACTACACTCTCTGTGAAAGTTATAAACAGAGACAAATTTCATACAGCCGTGCACTGTTCATTCATCCCACAAAGGGGTATTTTGCCCTTCTAGCCGGATATCACTATGTTTTAGCTTGTACTGCTTCTTTAAAGTTATTGGGTGCTCCTTGATCAATGAAACTTGGCAGACATATGTGTTATAATCATAGGCTGGTAAAGGTAGAAAATAAGAAAAATGAGATCTAGGAAAAAATAGTTTTCCTAAGAAGAACTAATCCTACATCTGAAAGGTTCTCTTTTTTTAAGTTTTTCTATACATTTTTTTAGCAAATGCATCTTTTATCATCAGCATAAGCTTATGGGTACCACTACCGCTTTTGCAGTTGTTTTGAAGACCACCTACCAAATACAGGTATTGTCAATGTTTCTTCCAGCCATGTGGTATGCATTTTTAACAATCGGTCATTTTTTCTTTGTGCTGAACGCCAATATATGTTAATTTTTTTAAAGCCTTTACTGCTTTACTGCTGATATGCCACTATCTTCTTCACATATTTAAATTTTGCACTATTTTCTAACTGAAAATTGCAATTTCTCTTCAACAGGCTTAGCATTACTAATAATTGGAATAACTCAAATCTTGTACACACTTTTTCCATTTTACTCTCAAAGCTTCAAAAGGGTTCTGATAAAAATTTTGTGCAATAACCGCAATTCATAGTTTTCTTTTATTATGTTAACAACCGTTATAGCAGTGGGTGAAAATTTCACATGCCTTTTTACGAAGGTAGGGTTTTCAAACAGTAAGTTTTTTTTGGAATGTATTGTTGTTTCGACAATGGCTTTAAGATTATCATCGCTTTAAATGCGGCAATTTTTTTTAATTGACACTTTACAAAAAGTCTGCTTCATCCGGTGACAAACAATTTAAATTTTTACATAAGTTTGAGCAATTTGAAAACGTTGTTTTGGGGCGCGACTGCTTATTATAAATTGCAAAACCAAATTAAATCTTAAACGACCGAAAAGTGTCAAATCTACTGCCAGAGAAGACAGTTTAGAAGCACGCTATAAAAGAATATCAGGAAATGCCTACTGCGACATACTTATAATCAAACTTTGTGGAATATGATATAGGTACAAGTACATTTTGAATGATATAGAGTTTGTCGAAATCGATTAATGTATAGAGAAAAAAATGCTCATAATTCTGTGGCTTGGAGCCAAAAGGGCCAATGTCAAAATATTTACTTTTGAGAAAATTGGAATTAAACTTTAACTTTTATAGATGCTTTCATAGTGACATTGGCCAGCATTTTATTTATGAAGCTCTTCTAGGTTAAGTGTGACTTTAGCTGTTTTTCCATAATGAAAAAGAGCAAAAAAACAAATCTAATGCAATGATTAACTAAAAAGTGCAAAAAAGTGACATTGGCCCTATTAGCTCCAAGCCACAATTGTCCAATTGTAGCTATGCATCTATCTATCTATATATATAAAAGTGAAACTCTGTGTGCGTGTGTTTGTGTGTGTGTTAGCTATAGACTCCGAAACTGTAAAACCGAGCGGACTCAAACTTTAGCAAGTTGTTGTACATATAACAGGGAGTGCTTATGGGTGGAAAAAAAGTGGGCGGGGCCACGCCCATAAAAAATTAGTTATCATTTTTAGCTATTGGACTTGACCCATTTTTCTGAAACTTTGCACACATATCGAGCTTCCATGACTTAATAATTTCGTGATAAGAAAAGTGGGCGGGGCCACGCCCCTAAAAAAGTTTTAATTTTGAGGTACTTGCACTTAACCGATTTTTCTGAAACTTTGCACACATATTGAGCTGTCATTACTTTATAATTTTGTGATTAAAAAAGTGGGCAGGGCCACGCCCATAAAAAATAGTTATAATTTTGAGGTACTTGCACTTGACCGATTTTTCTGAAACTTTGCACACATATTGAGCTATCATGACTTTACAATTCTGTCATTAGAAAAGTGGGCAGTGCCACGCCCATAAAAAATAAGTTATCATATTTAGCTTCTTGCACTAGATCAATTTTCTAAAAATTTGCACACACATATTGAGCTGTCATGACTACATAATTTCGTGATTAGAAAAGTGGGCAGGGCCACGCCCATAAAAAAAGTTATAATTTTGAGGTACTTGCTCTGGACCGATTTTTGTGAAACTTTGCACACATATTGAGTTGTCATGACTATACAATTTCTTGATTAGAAAAGTGGCCAGTGCCACGCACATTAAAAAGTTATAATTTTTAGCTTTTGGCACTTGATATTCAACTTAAATTCAGAATGCATTTTTATTCATTAAGGGGCGTAGCAATGTGCGCCGGGCTTTTCTAGTTTAATATATTTATAATTCTGCTGCCTATAAGTATGCTATATTTGAAACCACGCTAAGTGTGTATGGGGCATGGCCAAAACTCTTAAAACTCTTCTTGTGAAAAAATTTATTGATAATCTTAAAGAATCGAATAATGTACCAACGTGCTAGTGATTATAGATTTGTTCTGCAACTTTTATTTTTATTAATGGCACCAGCTTGCTTGGATTGTGCTTAACAATTACCCAATAATTTCAGTTTTCTTTTGTTAAACAGACATAATATTTATTAAAATATTTTAATAAATACAATCAACTGTCTGGAATAACAAAAATTTATCTTATTTATGACATAACGTTAAATATATATAAAAAAAGATTTCGTTACAATGTCATTATCATTCAAACTGATAAACTAAATTTACAATCATTTTCATCTTTCAACAATTTTCACTATTGCACTTTTTCTCCTTTACTTGATTTTCACATAAAATATTGAATTTAAAATAATAAATTGAATTGTAAGACCCCAGTCTGCATATAAATTTTCACGAAACAAGAAAAACTGTGAAATAAAAACCTAAGCACACACACACACAAATGTAGATTGCTGAAATACACAGAATCAATACATTCATCTTGTATTTTGTATAGAAAAACGTGTGATTGTAGTTATAGGAAACCGTGTTTTTTATGTGTTAAAGTGTATGTGCACCAACTAGAAAACACCTTTTGTCATAATAAAAAAAACAAAAATAATAATTCGAAAAAATAAGTCTTTAACGGATGTTGTACGCTTTCATTTCCATGTCCGTGAGTTGTTTCTTTCATGATTATTTTTTAAGTATTTTCTACTTGTGATTGTTTCGCCAGAATTTTTAGTACAAATTTGAGCTACAGGCGGTATTGAAAGTTAATAGCTGAATTGTTTGTTTTTATAAATCTTTAAGACTGTTAGCAAATAATTTTTTTTTAAATTTTTTATTAGAGGCCTATTGTAGAAGTTTTTATTACTTTTTAACTAAATTTTAATTTAATTTTTTGCTCCTTCCTATATGTTACTAAGCAAAAGGTTAATTGTTTTTCATCCACTACTCGTTGCTAAAAGTAAAAAAGCACTTATTTATACACTTCATGACATTAAGTAATTGAATTTATATTGCTCTAGTAATAGGTTAAACAAATTATATAAAGTTTTAAAATTTTATAATATGTAACTACTTGAGCCTAAGGTCATGCAACAGATTATTATAAAAAGTTAACACAATATTATACAAAACTAGCCGCCTGGTAAGTGCTTCGCTACGTATCAAGTGAAATAATTAAAAAATATAATTGGAACATCAAATTCATTTATTCAAAAAAAAAAAAAAAAAATATATATATATATATATATATATATATATTATTAATTGCTAGCTATTTTAAACTTAATCTAAAATATTTGGATAAACAATATTTTATTACGGATTTTACCCGTTCTTAGCACTTTTCCCCCTAAATTCCAAAATTTCGAAAAAGTACAAAAATTCATTGTAAATTATTTTAAGGAGAATAAACCTACGTTTTTACTTTTTTCCTATTGCTTTCCCTCTCAAAGATAAATGCTGTTCAAAAAAGTACCAAAATTCAGTTTTTCCCCTTTTTTTCCCCTTAAAACTCCAAATTTCCAAAAAGTACCAGACATCTATCCAATTATTTTTAACAGGCTTTTTGGTCCTTTCAGAATTTTTGTTATGTCTTTATTAAGCCCGGAGATACTGAGTTACCTATTTTACCCTTTTTTACCCGTAAACCGCTCGACGGATTTTGTGCAAACCTCACATAAGCTATCTACTAAATAGTCTAAATAAAGCCTTAACATTTGGTTCAGATAGGTGAGCCCGTTCTTGAGTTATAAAATTACAACGAAAAGTGGCATTGATTTTTATATATGTGACAGCGCATTGAGAAAAGTGTAAAAACAGGGTTTGTTCAGGAGAGCCATCTTAAAGATTAAATGATTTTTCTATTTTTTTAAATTGTTCATAAGGAAAAAAAATAAATTTTTTGTAGTTTCGTAAAATCAAGTTATTTTGTTAATTTAGTAGGGAAAAAAATGAAAATAAATAAATTTTACTATTTGCGCTTAGAATCGTCGATTTCACTTTTATAAAACGCGCATATCTCTGGGAGGGAACACTTTTGGGGCATGGGATCGGTCTCATTCGATGCTCAGATGTTGTCCATATAAAAAAAAAGTGCAAATTGTTTTTTTACCCTTAGGTCCCTTTCTTTATACAGAAGTAATATTGTTTTCACTGGTAAAGATTTTGCATTGAATAGTCTGAAAAATGCACCCTTAACCCGATTTGCCTTCTCTAAATTATAAGACACGTGCTTATTAAATTTTAAAAGTTTGTTAAAGTTTACTCCAAGATATTTGATGCTATCCTTAAATACGATTTCAGAACCATTTAATACTACCGTTAATGAAATTTAAAAGCTCATAAAACCGCCAAATTGAGAGGTATGATGATAAAATTTGCTACGTATATCCTTCTAGACAATGTCATTATTATGCCGGAAAATTAAGGTGACATGCCCACTTTAAGGCCCACCTGTCATATAACGTTTTATCTCAAACTCGTATAATTTCTCTATGAATACAGATTTTGGAATAATAAAGGACTATATTGAAACATCTAAGTTGCATTCATTAGTAAAAACAACTTCAACACGCCTACTTTAATTGAGCGGCTATATTTACGAAAACATTTTACTAGCATATCGAACTTATACAAAGAAAGTGATACATATTTTAGTATAAAGAGATTATTGCATAGCGGTTACTTTTAATAACAAAGAAATTCATTTTGTGCTATAAATTGGGTTATTTCCCGGAAATTCGACTTTTTTAATCTACCCGACTTCCCGGGATTATTTTTCGGGATCCCGGGAAATAAAAAAGGTGGCTACGAATCGAAAGGAGATGTTTTTATTGTTTATATTGAAATTGAATTCTAGTGATTTTATTTTTGATCTTATAGCTGAAGTATCTGTATTTTTCTTTTTGTGCTCATATTTGATCTCGTATCTAGAGAATAATATTTTTTTCAATAAAAAATATTTTTACTTAATTTATATTTAAAATTCAAGTTTTTTTTATTAATTTTTATAGTTTTGAAGTGTTTCTTCTACATTATAAACTATTTTATGCTTTTGAATAAAAAGTTTTTTATTAATTAATACAATTCTCCCGATTGTGGACGAATTTGAACGATTATGTTGACCAAAAGAGTCACGAAGTGCACAAGGTGCATGAAATGCATTTTATTTTACACGCTCATCTTATAATAAGCCTGAATAGCTTTAACGCATAAACAATTTTATGATTTTATAAAAAGTTTTTTTATTAATTAAAAACAAATTTACTTTTTATTTGTTTTGCTGCGGGATCCTGGGAATTAAAAAAATAAATCTCGCATTCTCGGAAAACAAAAATTTTCGGGAAAAAAACCCTAGCTATAAAAGAACGGAAAATAGGTGGTGGGTATAAAAGATTCGGCACAGCCGAATATAATGCTCTTACTTGTTTTTTAATGTTATCGATAAATCCATTTGTGTGGTGGATTTATTTTTTCTATTTTCTTTTGTGTTCAAAAATTTTTTAAATAAAAAAGAGCATTTGAAATAAAGTTAACAATTACTTTAAAAAAAATAAATAAAAACTAATTCTAAACACAATTTTTTCATTGCCAAGATTCAATTCTATTAATCGATAACTGTTATGTGCTGAGTGTCATCTCTGTTTGTTTATTATTAAAAAAAACAAGCTTATTTATGCTCGTGTTGTATTCAAACTTTTCGTAGGACCTTGTAGCACAAAATATCGTGTACATAAACTCAATAAATTCCATAAATTGTTTTAAAATGTCAATTTCACCTTTCATTTTGTCAAAATTGTTTTTAGTTGATAAAAATATTAATACAACAGCTAATCAAAACAAAAAAGTTGATGCATTTTGTGTGATTTTTCGATATACGGTTATTTTGAATGGTGTGTTAAAATTGGATTTCAGTATACACCATGTTATAATCTATTGCACATTATCATAACCAGTCTCTTATTGTATTAAGGTATAAATAAATAAATAAATATAACTTGCCGAATTCGAAAACTATTTTTTTTAAATCCTCCACATTTGGAATGTCTATAAGAAATTGATTTTATAAATCCATTCAGTATACTGAATGCTGTTAAAAGTATATATTTTGATGAAATAAACTATATAAATTTTTCTTTATATAAGACAATCGAAGTATTAATTAAATTCAGCCATAGTCAGACATTCATACGTTCACATTTATATTTTCATTTAAAAATATTTTCTAGTTTATACCTCGTAGAAGTGGTAAGTGTGGGGGGTTTGCTTGTGTTTGTGTTGCATGTTTTTCAACAAACAATGGCACGTGGTTTAAGTTTTTTTTTCTGAATAACAACAACAAGTTAGACTACTTTGACTATTTTTTTTCGTTGTAGCCAAAGCTGCCGCAAAATGTACGATGGCAAATGAACAAGCGAAATAATGGCTGTTGTCGTGTGAACAACTACTTTGGATGTATATATGCCCGGTTATACGATTGAGATGGAGCACTCGGGAATAGTAAAAATGTACACATGCCATTTTTGAATTTTCAAAAATAACTGTGCCAGTATGTGTGTATGTATATAGCATTGTAACTACCATGTTTATTTTTTATATATATTTTTTTTTAAACATTTTCATGCTTCACGAAAAACTATAGGGTACAAAACACACAATCACACAGACACACACGTGAAAATACATAAACATAGAATAAAATTGGAAAGCTTTGAAAGCATAGAAAGTGGTTATGTGTTGTTTTCTTTTGCAAATCGCTGTGAAATTTTCGACCTAAAAGAACATCACATCACAGCACAAAACAACACAACAAAGAAACTGAAATAGAGATGAAAGCGTTTATTTTTCCATTTTCAAATAGTTGTTTGTAGGTACTTCTAGCAGTTCTACTGGTAAAGGTGATAAATTAAAATGTGAATGGATTTATTTTCATGTTTTTTTTTTGGTATTTTGAGTCCTTTTGCCTTTCTCTTTTATTATTATCTGCTACAGTTTTCCGTTTCCTAGTACTTCAGTTCAAATGTAAGCATACAAGGTTAAATGAAATAAAATGTCTATAGTGTTTCTTTTATTAAATTTTTTTTGAGTACGTGCACGTTTCAGTTTTTGTTTGGTTACTTAAACAAAAGAATTTGAGTGCAACAGTATTCACTGCTACACCATTAAGATTATATTTGTATTACAAGAATGCGACTGTTGCTATAGTTTTCGTAGTATCGGCATAATCACTACTGAAATATTAAACAAAAAATTGACTAGTAAGCTTTTTAGAAGAGTTTTATATGCTGCTTTTTGTATTTCACAGATTAATAAATATTTACAAGTAACAAATATTTCCATGTAAACTTAAATATTCCAGCAAAATTTTTAATGATTTTTGAAATGTTTAAAGCTAACTTAAATACTTAAATTCCTTGGAAGACGCAAAAGGGAGCGACCGAAAATCCATTTGAAAGTTTAAAGTCTGGAAAACCCTTACAAACTCAGCGTAATAAATCGGAGAAGATGCGCAGAAGACCGATGCACCTGGAAATCCATTGTTTCTTATGATTTTTGAAATGTTTAATGCTGACTTAAATCCTTAAGTTCCTTAATACATTTTTGTAGTTTCCTTTAAACATGATTTTAGGATAATCCATTTTTGAGAGGAACTTTTGATAAACATTTACGTTCAATACATTTTTGTGCAATTTAAAAAAAAGGAAAATTAATAAATTAATTAAGGAACGATTGACGATCAAATTAATCCTTCTGGAGAGCTTTCAGAACTTAATGTTATAGTATATTAAATAGTGACTGTCGTTAAAACCCAAATCTGGAAAGATGCTCACGTTAGTGGTGGACTTAAGCCAAACATAAACATCTTTAGTTACTGTTGTCATTCCTCAGAGCTACTTTGTAATTGTTCGACATCCATCCTATCTCTACGTAAATAAGTATATAGTATATACTTACTTCACTACAAGGAATCAGATTGCCTGTGTAAGGTGCTTGTACATGATTTGCGATTGACTTGTAAAATAATTTACCACAGCGTGAGAAATTGAAAAAAGAAACACAGAAGACCGACGCATCTGGAAATCCATTGTTTGTTCGGTCAATGACCCTCATGAGTTGCAACAAGTAAACAACTAAGTTATGATTTTATACTCTTATTTTAAGATACTAATCCGCTCAACAATTGTACAACATTTTTGTTTGTTTTTATATTTTTGTATGGTTTTATTGTTATGGCGCTACGAAAAACAAAAATAGAAGAAAATAACCTTTTGATTTAATTACACTATGCAACAAGTAAAAATTCTCAAAAAAATACTATTTTCTTTGATCCATTATAGTCATCTAACTGCAAAAATCATTATTATTTCAAATTCTCTGGTATGGTTTTTTTTGTAAAATTTTAGATTTCTTCTCCAAACGTCTTATTATAACTTTGGAATGACGTACTCGATTTTGATTAGCAATCCGTCAGATAACTTTACATACGCCAGCTTTAAGTCTTTTTAGTATAATTTTTTAATTTAGCCAATCAGTTTTGGAGTTATTGGGGAACAACTCGAAAAATATTTTTTTTTGGTTTAAGAATATAAATTTTGAATTAAAAAAAAAAAAAATAATAATAAATAGAAAGCAACAATTTAATATATTCGTATTAAAAATCTATGGAGAAATTCTAGTTTTATTCCCGATAATGTAAAAGTACAAAAACAATTATTTTCTGTTAAATATGAAAATTTTTGAATTTATAAAAATCTATAAAAAATAAAAAGCAATAAATAATTTATAATTTTAGTACTTAATCTTAAAGCTGTATGTATTAGGAATAAATTATGTATCATATTGCATGAAAAAATAAATTTATTTTTTTATATTTAGTCTCAAAATGAAACGTAAGTATTTTTTTCAATATATACCACTTCTTTTTACTACAATATTTGGGAAGTGGGCGTTAAAGTAGGCGTGTCAAAGTATTTTTGATAGTGATATTTACTTTGATATTGAAACACAGGTACCATTAGTATTATAATTATTTTTCCATAGATAAATTATATCAATTTAGGAAAAAGGAATTAAATTGGGCGTGTCTCCTTAATTTTCAGTCATAACGTTAATATTAAATCGAAGTCTGCGTGTTCTATGACGTTTTTAATTTTAAATAAACTAAGAGGAACACTGCGGTGTAAATTTTTGTTCACTTTGATCTATAAGTCTTTTGGGGACATATATTTTTTACTCAAGAAATTCCTGTAAAAGTTTATGACTATACATATGCCGTTGCGTTATAATGCAATCGAATTTTATTCGACATCAGGAAAATATTCTTTATGAGATACTGTTGCATTACAATCTATAACTCTTTAGTCTATTTTCAATAACAAATACCTCTGATATTCGGGCAAAATTTCTCCATTGGTTTTTCCGTTCGAGATCGTTCTGGAATGAAAGCAGGACTTTATGGGGACTAAACTTAATATTTTGATGATAATAAATAATAGATTTGATGATAAATAAATATAAATGATGATAAAATGAATATACCTTTATTCCATTCTATTGATGGTGGGTATACAAAAATTTATAAAAAATATTATTTTATATTTAGCGATTGATATAGAAAATATTTTGTTATTTTTTCAAAATAAAATAAAAAACATTTTTTTAAACAGTAGATGACAATTTCAAATAAAAAATTTTTAACTTCGACCATTTTATTTTTTAAATTTTTTGTTGAAATTAGCCTTAAGTGTTGTAATAGTACACCAGATACATATTTAAAAATTAGAGCAGCCGTTATTTACAGTCAAACCTTAATAACAGTAATTTGCACACAATTGACGGAAAATCCAATTTATAAAATGCGTTAGGTATTGAAGATTGCTGGAGTAGAACTACGGTTATTTTCTTTTTTGTAATTACTGAACAGTAGGTAATGCCATTTACGTTATTTTTAAGTCAATCAAAATATTTATATTTTTATTTAATTAGTTTTATTAAAAAACATAACTAAACATTATTGCTCATTACACAACGTTGAAGTTGTCATTTCAGCGTTAGAGCTTTGCACAATGCTAGGCGCTCTTATTTAGGTTTGGCTGTTAGAATATATGAAAATGTAATGTAAAAACATGTAGGAAAACATATAATATAAAGTTTATTATAATATTAAAATTTCTTTTCGTTCAAAGCTTTATATTTATTTTAATATAGTCTGAGATATTCATTGAAAACACTGACATTAATTGTTTTTTCAACCCAGTGATTCAATTTGCAGTTCTGTCCAATAAGTAATCTTAACACTTTTTCCAGTCCAATTTCACATGCTTATGTAGTCCTTCATTTTACCTTAAAAGTTTCGTACGTAAAAAAACATAATGAGAAAGAATTTTTTTATAAAAAAATATCTACTCTTGTCAATAGCAGTCACTGGGTTAAATATTCTTGCATTTATTATCGTATTCTTCTTTGTTTTTAAGCACTGTTTTATTATTAAAACACCTTTTGAACTTATTTTCAAAATCTGTAATAAAACGAGAGGAGAGTGAATAAAAAAAGTTTATACACAAAACAAAAACATTGAATTTAAAAAAAAAGGAGACAACCTGTCTTTATACTATATAGGAAGCTGACTATAGGTAACAGCATCAAATAACCACGACCACCCTTTTGTTCGCCAATAATATGTATGTTACAGGTCTTTAATAGAGATGATTTCGGTAACACTTACACATACATATATTGTTGTCTGCTATTCAGTAGGGTGGTTGAGATTTTTCGACGGAGGAGTTGAAAAAATTGGGTTTTATAAATAACTTAAAACAAATTCAAAGTACAATCCTAGTGTTTTTTTTTATTTTTAAATAAAATATGATGATTAGGAATAAATTCGCAATATAATAGGAAACAAGTTGTATCATATTTAACGTATTTTTATACCCGCCACCAAAAAAATGGTGGGGGTATATTCATTTTGTCTTTCCGTTTGTAACACATCGAAATATCCATTTCCATAAAGTATATATATTCTGAATCAGGGTTTGATTTGATGACGATCTAGCTATGTCCGTCTGTCCGTCTGTTGAAATGGGCTAAATCGGAATATTAAGAAGAGAGTTATAGCTCGAAAAGCAAGAGTAGGTCGAAAAAACCGTGTCCTTCGAACATCGAATAAAATGGAATTGTGTCCAAACGCCTTAACGTAGACTCGAATATATATTTCCTGAGTAAAAACAATATCTTCCTCTAAAAACTATCTAAATCGTTGCATTAGGAGAGGAGTTATCGATCAAAATGTACGAAAATTTATACCGCACAGTGTATTTTTCGGTATATTTAAAAACAAAAACGTCATAAAAGCAACAAAATTAGATGTACGACTCTGAAATTTTGTACACTTTGCTTTTTGGTGAGAGGCTTTCTTGTAACGGCAAATCAATGTGCCACGCCCACTTTTACGCCCACCTCCCATATAACGTTTTACCAAAAATTAATATAATTTCTCTATTAATAAAGATTTTGGAATAATAAAGGGCTATATTGAAACACCTAAGTTGTACTCATTTGCAAAAACATCTTTGCACGCCTACTATAACGCCCACTTTTCACGTTATCTACCGTTAATGAAATTTAAAAGCTCATAAAACCGCTAAAATTAGAGGTATGATGATGAAAATTGCTACGTATATCCCCCTAGGCAATGTCATTATTGCGCTAAAAAAATTAAGGTGCCACGCCCACTTTTACGCCCACCTCCCATATAACGTTTTACCTAAAACTCATATAATTTCTCTATTAATAAAGATTTTTGATTAAGAAAAGGCTTTATTAAAACATCTAAAATGTACTCATTCGCAAAAACAACTTTGACACGCCTACTATAACGCCCACTTTTCACGTTATCTACCGTTAATGAAATTTAAAAGCTCATAAAACCGACAAAATTAAAGGTATGATGATGAAATTTGCTACATATATCCTTCTAATCAATTTTATTGTTGTGCCAAAAAGTTTAGGTGACACGCCCACTTTAACGCCTACCTTCCATATAACGGTTTATCTTAAATTCATGTAATTTTTTTATTGACAAAGTTTTTGGGAAAATAAAGGTCTATATTGAAATATCTAAGTTGTATTTATTAGCAGAAACTTTATTAACACGCCTACTTTAACGCTCACTTTCACTAAAAGACTAAATTTACGAAAACATTTTACTATCATATCGAAGTTAATAAGGGTGGTTACATTTTAAGGGCCGATGTTGATTTTAAATAAAACACAAATTATTTAAGAAATTATTATCATTTGTTTTTATAATGATAATATTTGTATGGTACAATTATGTATTTAACAAAATATCGGCCAAATGGCCTCTGTCTGATGCTCCAAATTTTCAATCACAATGTTGATGCTCAATTGTTGGGCATGATGATGAGTCGAGGTTGATTGCTCTTTTGCCACACTATCGCAAAAAACAGCAATGGTTCCCATTCAACGAACTAAGAAGGCATTCACAGATTTTTTAGCATTTTATACAGACCTGTTTTGCAGAAATTTAAATATTTTTTACAATTCTCCCGATTGTGGACGAATTTGAACGATTATGTTAACCAAAAGAATTACGAAGTGTACAAAATGCATTTTGATTTGAACGCCCATTTTCATAAAAAACCTGAGTAACTTTAAGGCGTTGCTCATTTGCGTATCTTTCCACGGATCAAATTGAGTAAGTTTGAGATTGAGAATTATCAAGTGAAGTGCAGAAAACAAATTTAAAGACTAGGTGTAGTTCACCTTCAACATAGGCCCTTAAAATTTAACCACCCTCCACAAAGAAAGTGATACATATTTTATTATAAAGAGATTATCCATAATGATTAACAAAATAATAAATATTGTGCTTGAAATGTAGACAAAATTGGTGGTGGGTATAAAAGATTCGGCCCAGCCGAATATAGTGCTCTTACTTGTTTTAACTCATTTAAGATCAAGGCAAATTTATTCATCTGGTAGTTTTCATTCGTCAGCTTCTTTTCTATTTATTTTAAACTTTCTTCTCTATTTATTTTAAACTTCATATGTCTGAAGGGCTTGTCAGCTAAAACTTTTGCATTGCGTTGCCTTTCATATTCGTTTTAACATCGGCCACTAGCCGAGTTTACCTCTCTCTCTCTCTCTCTTTGGTACTCTTTTGATCTGTGGTTACGTGCAGAGCTGCCAGATTTGACGATTTATCAACATTTTGAGAGAAAAAAAAACAGTTCATCTTTTCATAGTTTGGTGTTTGGTTAAAAGTTTAAATGCAAATATTAAGGAATTGATTACATTTATGTATATTAGTAGTAATAATATAAGTTGTTGCAGTAATGGAACACAAAAATATCAATCGTTTGATATGAAAAAGTCAAAACCATATATTTTTAAGTTACGAGGTTGAGGAAGTAAGGCGTCGATATGCCACATTTTATCAACTGATACCTACAACACGAAACGCGTTTAAAACAATTTTAATATTTTAAGTAAATTTATTTAGAAATAAGTGACAAGTTAATATGCTTAAACACTTAAAAAAATGGTAAGTTCTTTTTAATTATACATTAAAACCTTAAAAATCAAACATTATATTTAATTTCAATACAAAACTAAGATGATGAAAATACTAGCAGCTCTTCATCTGTTAGTAGAAATTTCATCCATTTTTTATGCAAAACTTTGTAGTAGCTAAAATGAAATTTTAATGGTGTTTTTCACAGGTAACCAACAAGAACAGAAGACTGGTTTGCAGATCCAAAAATAAGTTTATGGGCTGAAAAGCTTAACGATGTAGTTTATTTTGGCGTTGTGCTCGTCTTACGCTTGTCTAAAGCTACCTTAATCGGTAGAAACTTTAGCAAGAAATGATTATTATTTGTCAAATAGTTCAAAAAAAAGCAGCCAATTTATTATTAATTATAATTTTTTGTATTTATATATTAATATTTATTTTTCGAAATTAATTCTTAATTGTATTATATTTATTGTCATGTTGTTAACTTAAAAGGGTCTAATAAAACCATTGCTCTCTCTAGATTTAAAAAGTTTGTTATGTTATGCATTAAATAAAAAATGTTTTGTTTTAAAAAATGCGTTTCTTTATTTTGACGCTTTTATGACGATTTGCGTAAACCATTTGACGATTTAGACGACTTTTCCCCCAGATTAGACGATTTTACTCCATTTTATCTGGCAGCCATGGTTACGTGTCGGATATGTGTAAATATGAAATCGTATCTGGTTTCAAAAATGCATTCCACACGGCTAGTATCGGAAAAATATAATTTTTCAGATTATTTTTTTATAATAAAAATTTTAAAATGATCTCTAGCCTGAATTTAAATATTTGTTTAAATTTTAAAATTAAACTAAAATTAAAATTAAATTATTTTAACTGATACGTTGCAACCTATTTTTATTAAGCATTTTCTTTGACACTACATGTTTTGGTGTTCTCGCTTTTAGAAGACACTCTTTGGTTGTTATTTTTATTTTTTGCTTAATAAAAGCTATGGCAGCAGTCAACCATTTACTGGCTCTGGTGTTATCAGCAGTTTTACTACACTTATTATTATTTCTTTTATTGTTTGTTGTTGTGTTGCATTTTTTTTAATTTACTATAGTTTTACATAATTGTTGCGAGTTAACCCCATAACATGAGCATGCATATAATGCATATGTATGCACATGCATAGATACGCATACATAAGTATACAATCACTTTGGTCTTCTACATATTTAGTGCTTGTACGAGTAGAAGTTGTATGTTTTTGTTCAAAAGTGATTACGTGGCTGTAGATGTGAAGGCCGCAAAGTGCACTTATGGCAGTGATATAACGACGGCCATTTTATAGCATTTATGGCATAAGTACTTATAAATTTTATGCAACAGTACGGGAACAAAAAAATAAAAAACGCAACAAGAACTGATTAAAAATACACACATATGTATAGGCAAGTATGTGCAAATTTATATACTTGTAAGAAAAAATAAACCGAAAAACAAGATACTTCACTAGGCTAGTAACAGTTAGAGAGGGTAAATTGCAGTGCTTAAATTTAAAAAATAAATTTCAAATCAATCAAGTCCGACGTTCTTGCACTTTGCAGTACATTGTTACTATTATATATAAAACTATTTCTACCCGCGAATATGTTATCCTTTTATGTAATTTTATGAAAATTCTGATTGAAAAAATTCTTTAAAAAATATGATAAAGCGCTATCTATATATTTTTGCTAGAAATTTCAAGGATATTAAAGGATTTTAAGAGAGACACAATTTCTTTTGTTCTTATGATCTAAAGATATTTTTTTTTATTTTTTATCTAATATATTGACATAAATTATTTAATGTTTTATTTATATTAAAAAAATTCTTTATATATGGAATCCTTTAACAATTTTAAATCCTATGCAAAGGTTTTAGGTCAGAAAATAAAAATACTGTCGGTATTTTAAACCGACTTTTATTAAGTTTTATTAAGAATATTATGTTTCTATTCACATACATATATTGTATAATTTTAAGCAACGCATACTCATACAGGTATATGCAAAGGCGAATTAATCCAACAAAGCAACTTTTTAGAGGATGTGTTCTGTCAATCTGTATATCAAGGTTGAAAAAGTGATTGTTATTTGTTTAGTTTAATAAAATTTAATTAAAAACCGAATAATTATTTGTAAATCACAGAAGTCACATTTGGAACAATTATTATTATTAAAAAAGTACAATCAAGTAAATTGTGAAATACTGAAACCAAAAACTCATCTTCCATCCCTGACTTAATAAATGAAATCAAGGCGAATTCATCAGATTTTGACATAATGCTTTCCAATCAAGTGGGCTGATAATTTCACCTGTATAAATCCGCCTTGATTTTAAGTGAGGTGTTAATATAAAAGTTAAATTCCATAACGATACTTGTATTTGAGTTTGTCTAAATAATGAACTGACGTAAATTCCAAACAACAGAGTGTTTTCCTTGGATGCAAGTAGTAGCTGTTTTCAAGTTAAACATGGACAAGAATACTCATAGACAGAATGATGGACTGGCATCCGATGAAAATCCTTTCTTATAAATGTGACACACGGATTTTCCTTTGTTTTATATAACAAACATTTATTTTTATTAAACTATTTCTAATGAAGTTTTCAAAGGTATGACCCAAGGCATATTTATTCATCAGGTACTCTTGATTCGCCAGCTGATTATTTTTTTCTTCACTTATTTTAAGTTTCAGCTGTCAAAATGCATAAATAAAAAACAATTTTCTCTCTTTTCTAATTTGTTTCAAATGTCAAACTTCATACATAAAAAATATAAACAAAAAAATTCTCTCCGAACTGCAATTACCTGATGAATAAATATGCCTTGGTATGACCATTAAAAAACAATTTTTCAAATATATTAAATTATTATATAAACGAAATTGCATGGCTTACTTAGAAATATTAATGTTGATTATGAAAAGTGTTTTGAGTTTAAAGTATATTTATAACAGCATCGACACTAATTTATTAATTGTTAAAAACATCATTACATATGCATGATACCGCTTTATTTATGATAATGTAGGGTGTAAAAAAACTGACCCCAACAATAACAATAAAATTTTTTATACATCTACACACCCACTCATATAGATAATTGGGTAGATTTTTGAAAACATGAAAATGTATTTGCAAAAGAAATGTATAATAAACCAAATAACAAAAAAAAAAAAAAAACGAAAATTGCGTTCTTGTATGTTGAAGCAATTTTGCCATGATGCTCCTGCTGATGTTGTTGCTGTCAGAAGTGCATGTGCATGCATAACTATTAAAGAAAATTAGCATAATTTTAACTATTATTACTACTCGGGAGTGGTAAACAGTGGCTTGGAATGATTCTCATTACGGCTATTAGTTTTATGTATAAATAAGAAAAAGGAATTAAAAGCGAATACTATTTATTTATTTTATAATCAACAAAGGATTCAAATCAAATAACATTGCTAAGACCTTAAAATTTAAAAGTTATTAGAAATCGTTTATTAGAATAACAGATTTGTTTTAGATATTTATGATTTCACAAATTCAGGAAAAAACAAACTTAAACTTAATGGAAAAATTTTTTAAAGTTCGAAAATAATTAAACTTTAGCAAATTTCGTACAAAGTATAGGTTGAATATGATTTAAACTAGCCAACTAAAAAAACTTTATTTTATAAATTCTCGGACTTTGTAAAAATCACCTAAATTATAATGTTTAACAAACGGGTAAATGATTTTGTTACATTTTTGGAACTGTAATTAGGCATTTTGAAAAATATATATCAGCTTTGGATGCCCTATCCTCTGCAAAGATAAGAAGTCTAACAATCATGCACGATGAGGGGAGTTTGTTAATAGATAAAATGCTCAAGGCGAATTCAATATCAGGTGATGTTAAGAAGTCAGCTCGTTGCTCAGTCAGCTTTTTGCTCGTTTTATATTAACGGCACAATGTCAAAGTTTGTCTACATTTTAATTAATTTTTATGTGCGTTGGTTGAAATTTTTTATAAAAGTGGTAAAATTTGTGGAAAAAAATTTTTAAAAATACTAATATTTGTGCAATAACTTTTTGAGAAATAACTAAAATACATTTTATAATTTGAATAAACAACATTTTTAATGTTTTTAATTCAGAAAATGCAAAATTTCCGTTGTGTTTGCCCTAGTGATTTAAAGTTGTGAAAATTGTGAAGAAATTTAATAAAATACACAAATATGTGATATAAACTGGCACAAATTTATTTAATAAATTAATAATACATATTTATTTTAAAACTTTTCGCGTAAGTTTATAAAAATAAAATTTTAATTAAAAGTAAACAAAAATTTTTTTTTGTGTTTTGACATTCTCTTGACCTTTTTGTGTTTGCTGCAGGGATGTTATCACCTGATATTGAATTCGCCTTGATAGAATGATCATACAGGTGAAATTATCAGCCCAGCCAAGGCATATTCCTACAGGTATATGCAACGGCGAATTAATACAACAAAGCAAGTTGTTATGGGGTATTTTCTGTCAAGGCCAATTCGTATATCAGGGATAGAAAAGTTATGTTGGGTTTAATTTAATAAAATTTAATTAAAAAAAGGATACACATTATAAATTATGCAGAAGCAACAAATATACATACATTTTGTAAATTTATTATCAAAAAAAAAAAAATACACTTAAGTTAATTGTTTAATGCCGAAGCCAAAATCACATTTTGCTTCCCTGCATTAATAAATAAAATCAAGGCAAATTCAACCAATTTTGACAAAAAGTTTCCCCATCAGGCATATCCATAAGGTATATGCAATGCGGCAACAAACACAAAAATTAAAAAACACATGTATTTTGTTTTTATATATATGCCGGCATATGTCACACAATTTTTTATTTTCTTCTTTAATTTGAATAATTTTTAAAAAAACTTTAGAGCAAAAACTTTTTGTTCATATTTTTGTATTTTTTAAAACGTTTTAAATCAACTGAAACTGCAAATTATTTATTTCATAATAATAAAAATAAAAAAATTTAGTTGGACAAATGTAGGCAGACTACATTTGTTTTTGTTTTTAGTTGGTAACGCCCAAGGCGAATTCATACAGGTGAAATTATCAGCACATGATGATGGGGAAACACAATGTCTAAATTTGTTGAATTCTCCTTGATTCAATTTATTAATGCAGGAATGGAAAATTAGATCTTGGATTTGATTTGCTTTTTTGATAATAAATTTACCAAATTTATATATATATTTGTTGTTCTTGCCCCATTTATAATGTGCTTTACAAACACATATCCTTTTCTTAATGAAGTTTTATTGAATTAAACATAAAACAAATTTTCCATCCCTTAAAAAGTTTCTTTGTTGTATAAATTCGTCGTTGCATATAAATACCTGTATGAATATGCCTTGGTAACGCTTATAAAATGTATATAAAAAAAAAACATTCAGCTGATTGGATACGAGTACCTTATGGATATGTCTTGGTTACTAATTTGACTTAAATGTCAATTCTCTTATAAAAATTTAAAGTTTTCATTTTTATTGCATTTTGGTTACAGTTTAAATTTTATTAAAAACATAAGCTCTTGTTGCGGTTTGTCACTTCAGCGTTAAGCTTAGTACAACGTATGCCGCTCTTGTATGGGCTTGGTTGTTACAGACTCGAAGAAACCCATATAGATGGTATAAATATCTGACCAAAATATACCCTTGTAAGTATCGCCATATTCGACATACATATTTTCCGAGTGGGATTTCTAGAAGAAATGTTTTTCTTTTGTGTTAATAACCTATAAGTACTTAATATCATCAAGAAACTAAATAAATGTAGTGTTGAATTACGGCTGTTTTCATGTAAATTTCCTTCAGTATTAATTTTATTGCTAACCACATACACTTAACCACTTAATATGTCATCCTTTGTATTTATGTTTATTGCTTTGGGACTTTTATTTTGTTGAGAGGGAGATACATGGTTCTTCTAATGTTACCACGAGTATCAATTTTATTTTGATAGCGTTTAGAATAATGTTCATATATTTGTGATACATTTTATGAGCAAAATAATATGATTTTGCAGTTGAGGTACAATGAAAAATTTCAGCAGCAATGAAAAGATACTAGAAAATTAGAGAAGCTAAAGTTATTAAATTATAAAACTCGACTTTTATCTACGACAACACAAATTTTATAACATTTATGACGTATGTATTCCGTTATTAAATGAATAATTATTAACAAATAAATGCTGATCGGGAAGCAAATTGTCAAAAATTGTTAAATTCGCTTTGATTCCATTTATTTGTGCAGGAATGGAAAATGAGACCATCTTTGTGGTATTGAAGAATTAACTTTAGTGTACTTTTTAATAACAAATGAACTAAGTTTATTATTTGACAGATGTTGTAGAGAAATTTGTCAAATAAGCCTTCAATAAGCCTAAAATATTTTTTATGAATACGGCCCATAATCTTTTTTTATATATTAAATTTCATTAAACTAAACTATTTATAAAAACCTTTCCATCCCTGATAAACGAATTCGTTCTGAAAGAAAACATCTACAAAAAAGTTGCTTTGTTTTAACAATTCGCCGTTGCGTATACCCGTATTAATATGCCTTGCTATTTGTGCTTCTTAGAAGTTTAAATTTTCAGTAATTTGTAATCTATTTTTCACTTTAATAGCCACTGTGCATTCTTTTTCGTGGGTTATTTAAGGCAAAGATAAGCAGAAACAAATTTGTGTATAAGCAAAACCCAAAAGGGTACTTGTTAAACAAAGAAAAAGGAAATTATAGTAGAAAAATAGGGACAAGATTTTTATGTCTCATTGGTGGTTGTCTGATGAGAGCTAACAAACGAGCTAGCGAGAGATGCAATGCAGTAAAATGCGTTGTTCGTTAGTCTGCCAGTCAGCCAAGCGGATGCTTTGCTAACTGTGTGGTTAGTAGTGGGTTGCAATCATTGTGCATTTTTAATTTAAAGCAGGATAAAATAATTTACTCCTACTGAAACATGTGCTTATTATTATGCCTGACTCTATATTGCAACTACTTAGTATCTAATGATAAAAGAAGAAAGTTTTTAAAGTTAAAAAGCTATTCCCAAGATTGTGTAATAAATTTAAAAGCGAAAGAAAAAAATTAATCACCGAGATAGTTTTTGAAATATTTGGAATTAAAAATAGATGTAAAGGACACGGCTTAAAGGCAATTTTCATTAACAAAAAAGTAATGCAACATGTACATTTTCTGTGAAAAATAATAAACTCTAATATGTAGTGAAATGGTTTAAATGCCATTAGATTAAAAATGCATTTTTTTCTTTTCGCTTCACTATAATCTTTCCATATGCGGATTCGACTTGTGTAAAAAATACATAATGTAAACGCACACAAAGTCAAGAATAAAAGAAAACTAGGATTAAAACATTAGTTGAAAATTTTTATATTGACAAGCTTTTAAAGTCAAACGTAAAATTAATAAATTTATTTTCGTTTTTTTTTGGGTCAATTAAAAAATTCTTAAATGTGCCAACCAAATTTAAACGATCAAAATATCAATGAAATTCGCAATGCCAGCAGAGCAATAGTTGGAGATTTACCGTTTGAAAATGAAGATGATTATGTAGATTTTTTTCCCGAAATTCCCTTGTTATTCTTTGACGAAGATCCAGACGAAAGTCAAGTACAAGTTTTAAATAGAAACGATGATGAATTAAACGAACGAGGCCAAGAAGAATTGGTTAATAACGAAATAATTAATTCTGGATCTGTAATCCTTGATAATTATGAAAACGATGTCTATTATAATGAAAGCTTAGCAAATATAAACCCGACCCAAAATTACAGCAGACGCCGAAATCGTACGCGTCGACGTCACAGCCGTCAAAGAGGTCATAGACGTGATCGTCGTCAAGAAAGTAAGCGTATTTATCACAAATTAAAATCCATGAATAAATTATTGTATGGAGCAGTTAAGACCTTCCGTCAAATAAAATCCCTTATGAACCAGCAAGTAGAGCTGGTAAAGAGTTTGCATAATGTAGCAAATGAAAGTACAAGGAGAAGACAAACAATTTTATAATAATTGCCAATATCTTTTGTATTTATTATTAATAAAAGTGATAAATGAATTTTATTTGAAATTTTACTTAGAGGAAAAAATTCACTAATACACTTGATGAACAAGGGGATATAAAATCGAAAATCTTAAAACTTTTATTTTTTTTCGTGAAAAGCTGCACAAGACTAACAATTTTGCTTTATTCCATCTACACTTTCATCACAAAACTTAGGTTAATACAAACGTTTTTTTTTTAAATCCCTCATCATCAACACATAGTCTTAAATCGCCAGCTGATTATTGTAGCCACCACCAAAAAAATTTAATTTATTTTATTTTATTTTGTCATTCCGTTTTTCATACATCGAAATACCTATTTTAGACCCCATGAAGTATATTTTCTAAGTCCTGGGGTCCTGGGGCCAAATTACGGCATTCGATCACGATTGAAATTTTACTCGAACGATCGAGTTCGCTGTGCTTTAGGTATAGAGATTTTAATAAGAATTTTCAAATTTCGATCACGTTCGAATGCCGTAATTTGCCCCCTCGAGTCTTTTTGTTGTTGTTTGTTATTGAAAATGGGCTTAATAGGTAAACTAGGAAAATAGTTATTGTTAGACACAAATGCATTACCGTAAAGCAATTATATTTCGAAAGCATATTTCCAGAGTAAAAAAATGTTTATCTAATAATTGTTGAAAACTATACATTACAAAAGAAGTTAAAGATCAAAATTGACGAAAATTTTCCGAACTTTTCACGACATTGCTTTTAAACAATAGATTTTTAATAACGGAAAATTAAGGTGACACGCCCACTTATACGCCTACCTCTCATAAAATGTTAAATTCGTATGATTTCTCTATAGACAAAGATTTTGTGAGGAAAACACGACTATACTGAAATATCCAAGTTGAATTTATTAGCAGAAACTACTTTTACATGCCTACCTTATGACCCACTTCTTATATTATTTACTTTAAATGAGACTTAGGGCCATTAATACAACTTGCCGTTAGTTAGGGGCAGGATTTTGTCGGACCGATAAATGGGTTTGAATTATAAAGCTTTCATATAATTTTTATCATTAAATATTATTATTATAAGTAATAAAAACATAAAAAATTTTAATTGTACTAATGCAAAACTATTTATCGGGTACAACAATTCCTACCTATAACTAATGGAAAGTTGTAATAAAGGTCCTTAAAAGGTTACAAAAGCGACAGAATTATATGTATGATGATGAATTTTCGCATTAATAAATTTCTCGTCAATATAACTATAATTGCAAAAAACTAAGGTGACAAGCCCACTTATCCTAAAATCATATATTTATTATATAGACAAACATTTTGGAATAAAGGAAAACTGTGGTTGTTTCTGTACCATTAAAATTAAATTATTTAAAAATACTTATTTATTATTAGCTTGTGTCAGCGACTTTGTTTGTGTGGTTATCGTATTTAGTTCCGTTCAAAGATCTAAACATTTAAATATACAAACATTCCATTCCCATAAATTATATTATCTAATAGGAAGAAAATCATTGCTTACAATTTTAATCTCAACATACAAATTATGTATGTATGTATGTATGTATGTTTGCATGTACAAAAGTACAAACCCGTATGTATTTTGCAAAGAAATCAGATAGTAAAAAAAAGGAATAGGGATATATTCGGCCGTCCCGAATCTGATAATACCGTTCACCGTCATGTACATATGCAGGTACAAATACCACATCATAGCTAAGGCTAAATTTTAGATTTCAAGTAATATGCCATTTTCTTTATTATTTTTGACGACAACTTTGATTTTGAATTTTTACTTACCCCCATACCTAAACAAGAGCGTTGAGCGTCAAGCGCTGGAGTTTTACATGTGTTTTGTTTTTGTTACAATAACAAAATACATGCAAAATTGCAACGCTTGACGCTCAACGCTCTTGTTTAGGTATGGGCCATAGTTACTGTATTCTACTAGTCAAGGCCTTTCATTTGATACATATATTGTTGGGGTTAAACAAATTTTTTCCCTCATTTTTTGTCAGACGCCATCTTAGACTTTATACTTTTTTAATAGTTTACTATATTGCGATGTTCAAGCCCTTTTTTGATAATAATATTTATTTGACTAATATTTTCGCCATTTAATCTAGGATGCCAACCTGAAAATTTTTTTTATTTCATAGCTAACTATATTTTAATACTTTGATTTGTTCCCCATATTGGCTCTCTCGGTTCTATAGAAACTGAAAAATATCGATTTCCATTTGTAAATTGTAGGAAGAAAACCGAAAAAATTGTACTCAGGTGCTTATATCTCAGTTAGTTTCGAACCAATTTGTTTTTTGTTATTAGAAAAAATTTCTGATATTACGGATTATAATTTGGTAACTTAAGCGTGGTCGAAAGTTATTTAGGAGTTTAAAAAAGTTTGATATAGTTTTGAAAAAATTAATATTTTTTCATATATTTTTTGTCTATAACTTTGCCGATTAGTGACCAATTACTATAAATAGTTACTATAAATAGTAACAACTGTGTCAGTGAATCATCCTAGGGCTAAAAATTATAATTTTTATGGTAAAAAAGGCAGTCGTGTTTACTTGCTCGTATATCAGAAAGCTATGGGGTGATTTTGCTGATTTCCAATACCGATCTGCTCCTAAATATTTCATGTAGTTGTCGGAGGGCTTCAACAAGTTGACTTCAACATACACACAGACAGACGGATAATGCTTAATCGACTCCCCTATTTATAAACTTTCAGAAAATATTTACTTAATGGGGTCAGAATTGAAAATCGTACAAATTTCACACGAAATGACAAACCTACATATATATACCCTCATTGTGAAGGGCATACAAATTATGAATTATAATAGAATATAGAAAAAATATGAAGAAATAGTAAAAAAGACTGATCTAGAGCTAATTAAAATTTTTCAAATGAAAAAACTTTTAAGCGGAAAGTAAAATGAAATAGAACTAGAGTTTAATATAAAAACGGATGTCTAAGTTAGTAAAGTTATAAAAAAAAAATAATATTTTAAACACATACACATGTGTGTATATAAACATACATATTGTGTATGCACACAATTATATAAAACGTTCAAAGAAGACCAAACAAGTTTGCATGTTTTAGCTTGTTGCTTTTAATATGCATGGATGTATGTGTGTCTGTTACTTTTGTCTGTATTTTGCTCTTTCAGCTGTTAAGTCAATTAGTCCTTTTTAATATAATTTCATTCAAAAACACTTCTTTATAACTTTACATGCTTAAGTAAATTGTGTATAAATTATTATTAAATTATATGAACTTTTTTCTAATTTATAAATATTTTTATACCCGCCACCAAAAAAATGGTGGGGGTATATTCATTTTGTCATTCCGTTTGTAACACATCGAAATATCCACTTTAGACCCCATAAAGTATATATATTCTGAATCGGGGTTTGATTTTATGACGATCTAGCTATGTCCGTCCGTCTGTCCGTCTGTTGAAAGCACGATAGAGGTCGCACCGAAAAAGGTATTGAAAATGGGCTAAATCGGAATATTAGGAAGAGAGTTATAGCTCGAAAAGCAAGAGTAGGTCGAAAAAACCGTGTCCTTCGAACATCGAATAAAATGGAATTGTGTCCAAACGCCTTAACGTAGACTCATGAAACTTCGAATATTCGAATATTTCCTGGGTAAAGACAATATTTTTCCCCGAAAATTGTCTAAATCTATGCATTAGGAGAGGAGTTATCGATCAAAATGTACGAAAATTTATACCGCACAGTGTATTTTTCGGTATATTTAAAAACAAAAACGTCATAAAAGCAACAAAATTGGATGTACGACTCTGAAATTTTGCACACTTTGCTTTTTGGTGACACGCTTTCTTGTAACGGCAAATCAATGTGCCACGCCCACTTTTACGCCCACCTCCCATATAACGTGTAACTAAAATTCATATAATTTCTCTATTTATAAAGATTTTGGAATAATAAGGGCTCATTCGCAAAAATAACTTTGACACGCCTACTATAACGCCCACTTTTCACGTTATCTACCGTTAATGAAATTTAAAAGCTCATAAAACCGCTAAAATTAGAGGTATGATGATAAATTTTGCTACGTCTATCCCCCTATGCAATTTCATTACTATGCAAAAAAATTAAGGTGCCACGCCCACTTTTACGCCCACCTCCCATATAACGTTTTACCTAAAATTCATATAATTTCTCTATTAATGGAGATTTTGGAATAATAAAGGACTATATTGAAACACCTTAGTTGTACTCATTAGCAAAAACAACTTTGACACGCATACTATAACGCCTACTTTCACTTTTGAATTGTGTCCAGACGCATACACGTAGAGTCATGAAACTTCAAATATATATTTATCGAGTCAAAAGAAAAGAAAAGAATTATAGATAAAAATGTACGAAAATTTATACCGCACAGTGTATATTTCAAATTTAAAACGTAATAAAACTGACAAAACTATATGTACGATTCTGAAATTTTGCAAACATGGCTTTTTGGTCAAAGTCTTCGTTATAACGGAAAATAGATGTGCCACGCACACTTTTTTCCTTAAATTTTTATAAAAATATATTAGTCATATATATTAGCATTTATTCATCTTACACTGCACCATTTATTGTACTGTAGCTAAATATAAGATAAAGATGATAAGATAGATGACTCTACTATCAACTACTAGATGGCATGCTAACAACTTATGCTTATGTTCTCCTGAAGTTATGCTCTATTAAAAATGGGAATTTAGGAAAATTTTGACTTAAGTAAAAAAAAATTATCTCTAAACATTATAAACAATTTATTTTCATGTACTAATGGCTAACAAATTTCAAAATTATACAAAACTTATTTCGTTTGAAAATCTTTTAAAAGCAAAATGTTCTAGAAGTTTAAGAATAAAAATCTTACTAATAAATTTCCCGTTTTAGAAAAATGCAGAGAATGTATATTTTAAATCACCCTGTGGCCCTTAAAATTTAACCTTAAATTCACTCGCCCATTTTTATAAAAATCTTTAATATTTAAAAGCGTTGCTCGATTGCGTATCTTTCCACTGTTCAAATTGAGTTAGACTGAGATTGAGAAATGTCAAATGAAATACAAGAAAAAAGTTGAAGTTTAGATGTGGTTCACCTTAAACATGGGCCCTTAAAATTTAACCACCCTCTAGAAAGAAAGTGATACATATTTTATTATAAAGAGATTATTCTATAGCGATTAACAAAATAATAAATATTGTGCTTTAAATGTACACAAAATTGGTGGTGGGTATAAAAGATTCGGCACAGCCGAATATAGTGCTCTTACTTGTTTCTGTTGATAAAATATATTTACAATTATATTTATACATATATATACTTATATGTATGTATTTGAATTTATTTAAAATTTTTTTTTTAAATTTTCTTCAAACATTTTCCATTTTCTTAATTTTTATTTTTTGTATATTTATTTGTTTGACATTAGAAATGCCACCTATAAAATTTTCTTCTCACTTAACATACTTCTCAAGTGTTGTATTTCGAGTTTTAATCAATAAGTGAAACAATTAAGTATATATTGCTCAATTTAAAAATAATTTTTAGTATGGTAAATTGAGCTCAATAAGGCCTTTAATTGCGATAATATTATAGATTGACAATAAAGGCGCGTGTGTGAATATAGTATAAAGAAATTCTTTAAAAATTTAATACTATCAAAAATATTTTTTTGTTAGATAATCAATATTATCAAAAAACAAGTAAGAGTGCTATATTCGGCCGTGCCGATTCTTATATACCCTTCACAACGTGTAGTCATGCAGTAACAGTAGTTTGTATCACCATTCCATATGATATACGTACATACATATAAAAAACATACATATATAAAAAAATCACATTGTAAAATTATAAATTTACGTATGTATTTATGTATGTTTGATTGTTTGGTCATTCGAACACTTTGTAGTAGTACACGAACTGTAAAAATCCAGATGCACATAAAGGTCTGACGTCACTTAAATGTTTAGCACTTTGGTTACATATTTTAAAATAGTGGTAGTGGCTGCATGAAAATGAAACATATGTGGCCGAAGCGGATACATTTATGCTTTATGATGACGTCAAAAATAAGTCACAGCTACATACGGATGAAGGTTTTTAAATTTCGTCTATTAATGCCTTTAGTTTGTTAGTTTGTATAGTCCAAATGCTCGCCTTGGCTTCGGTGGCATACTTCTATCCGATGGTCCATATTTTCAATAATACTGAGACATAATTGAGGTTCAATGCCGTTTATGTGTCGAATTATCTCACCCTTAATCCAATGCTGTCAAATGACATGATCATGGCGGCCTATTAACATCGCCACAACGTAAGATATGACGGACATTGAATTTTTCCCGCAAAAGAGCCACAGTTTCTTTGGTCTATTTACTCAATTTCTGACCACAAAAAGTCCATTATTATCTGACGATTGCGCGTACCATCAAAGGTATCTGCTCGCCAGACCAAAATTTCGTAGAATTACCGTCCCATGACTTTGCAATCCCATTAGTCGCACAAGATGCAGATGCATCGGAATTTCGACAATTACTCTTGCTCAAATGCGTAATGTTGTTAACGAATTCACTGAGGTGACAATGTGCCTCGCCGCTAAATGTCATTTTCTTTGTAAAGTCACCATTTACTTCTGTCTGTTCAATCGTTTAAGCTGATGATGCTTAAACTAGTTAGTAGTCTTCCACTTTTGAGTCAATTGAAACTTATAAGAGTGTAAATTTAAATTCTTATTCAAAATTAGTATCAATGATATTAGTGAGATGTTTTGTTGTTGGGCACAACGACAAGCCGTAGTTAGCGCGAACAACAGCAATTGTACACATGTACACAGGTCTTTTTACATTTCATAGACCCGGTTTGATGAAGTTTGTATACAATTATCCTGATTTATGACACATTTGGTCGATTATGCTAACAAAAAAAATCTTAAAGTGCACGAAATACATTTTGATCTAAACGTCCATTTTTGAAAAAAGCTCTAACGCCCTACTCAATTGTGTACCACTCAGTGATTGAATTTGTTAATGTCTAAAACAAAGAAATGTAGAATTAATTTAGGAAAAAAACTTGACGTTAAAGTGTGACTTACAATAAACTAAATGTATTATGGTTTAGCCACCCTGTATAAAAAGTGAACAAATTTTAATTTTCGAGTTAATACCCTCTTGTTTATTAAGTACGATATATTTATTGGCTTTAGTTCATGCCCAAAATTCATTAAACTGGCAATTTATTTTTTTTGTATTTGTTGCTAAATAACTAATCTTATCTCCTCTAATTTAACAAATTGCATTGGCACTTTAATTTTTTTTTAGCAATTAATTATAAGATAATTAATTCGTATATGTGCCCAACACAACTCATAGACGCTAAACTGCATAGACGATATGGTTAATTTTGTTGCTGACTTAACAATATGAAATAGCTAATGTTGTTCATCTCAAAAATATAAAATTGTTGCAATATTTATGCTAAAGCATTGCTCTTATAAAATCCGGATGCACCTTAAAAAAAAATTATTATTTTTTCAATAGTTCCAGTGTGAAACAGAAGGTAAAGTTGTGGTTTCGTATTTAAGTATCGTAAGTTACTTAATATGGGTGGTTATTTTTTGGTGCCTTACGTAAGCCCCGATGCTCTGAGATGATCGTCATTCCGGATATTTAGTCTGTAATTCTTAAAAAACTTTTGGAGTTATTCGCGATTGCTTATTTTGTATTATTTACATCTATATCGTTATATCGTTAACCAGACCAAATCTTTAACTAAATGAAAATGTATAATGTTAAGTCAGAACAAACTAAAACACTTCGAGGGGCTAAACTAAATATACTTATTTAGGGCTTAAAATCAGGCAATCTCTCATAAAACTCAAGTATCGTTCGTTAGATGTAGTATCACTTGAGAACTAGTGCACCGATTAGGCTTATTTTTTACTTAGTGCCTGTGAAAACCCAAATTAAGTTTCAGAAGAAGAAATATTGACCACGCCTACTTTTTTAATTTATCCAAAATCGATAAATGATTATAACGATTTGTCTAATATCTCTTTGTAATATGTGTGTTTGGAATACTGGGCGTAACACTAGTATTCTTTTATGATATATCTAAAT
Source organism: Phyto melanocephala (assembly GCA_941918925.1). Classification (NCBI taxonomy): domain Eukaryota; kingdom Metazoa; phylum Arthropoda; class Insecta; order Diptera; family Rhinophoridae; genus Phyto; species Phyto melanocephala. Next base: position 28,847,898 of record OW799233.1, read on the forward strand.
AACTTTTAAATGTATAATTTTTGAACTTTATTTTACAGAAAAAAAACAATACGATGTGGGCAGGGCAAGTAGTACCTGCAATCCAAAAAATGACATTTTATGACACTTTCCAAGAACCGAAAAGTTTTCAATTCTGGTAAAGTGTCCGCCATCTAACGTTTTTTTTTCAACTAGTGCGTATTTCGTGAATGGTAACACTTAGCTCATGTCTGATTTGACAGATAATTAATTTTATCCTTCCGCTGAACGAATATGGTTGTGCATACGCTTGAACAACGCTGGGAAATATTGCGACATTACTTTGGCCGATTTTACAAAAAAAAAATCATCTTTTCAGATGAAGCTCATTTTGATCTTGGCGGGTATGTAAACAAGCAAAATTGTCGCATTTGGGGCACAGAAAACCCACACGCATACATTGAAAAGCCGATACACCCAAAACGAGTCACTGTTTGGTGCGGATTTTGGTCCAGAGGCATAATTGGGCCAGTTTTCTTCGCAAATTAGCAAGAAGTGGCCGTAGTCAATGGCGATCGTTATTGGGCCATGTTGAACAAAGTTTTGTTCACAAAAATTGAAGAGGAGGATATTGGCAACATTTGGTTTCAACAGGACGGCGCTACGTGCCACACAGCCGAAGTTACACTTTTTTTATAGTATTTAAAAGAAAAGAAGTTATTTGGCGGACCCTTTATTATATTGTATTTATGAATATACAAATTTTAAAATTCATTAAAATTTTTTTATAGTATTGAATAAGAGGGCGTGGCAACTCTCAGACAAAAAACATATTTAATAGCATATTTGCAGAACAACAATTGCTAAAGGCTTTAAATTCTGTAAAATTGGCGCCAATATTATTTATTTATTTATTAATTGAAATAGTTTACTTTCTTGAGCAAAAAATCGATTAGATTAGAACATGGGACATGGTGTCCCCATACCAAAAAATACATTTGGTGTCATGTTGGGAAAACTTGTATCATTATTTGGCTTAAATTTAGTACGAGCTATTTTTGATAACAACCCTTTATTAACTATGGAAAAAATATTGCTATTGAATAAAATTTGTCTCCTTTTTGGTAATGTTATTTTGATACTAAATGAGTTTTCATCTGATTCACGTCCAGACATAAAGTCTTTAATTTTTTTTAATTGAAAATAGCTTCCCACAAGTATATTTAAATCAAATCTAATAAACTTTACTAGGAGAGTTTTACACTAATATTTAAGAGCTCAACTCAGATGAGAAATCAGATGATGTAAAGGCAGCTCAAGCACTACAGAAGCCATACTTTGTTGTGCTTTCTCATGCAAACAACTTAAGAATTTTCATGCATGGAATACGGCAAAGGATTGAAGTCTGCACTGCTTACAAAATTCGAAAAATTTTTGAATGGCATGTTAATAATATTGATATAAAATATTACATTTTGATATTAAAAAATTTAAAACATTTTTTATATTGTATCTTTACAGAACGTAGAGTCATATAAAGAGGAACAAAAATAAAATAATGAAAAACTGAATGTACAGTTTAACTACATTCGACCTTTAGATTAAAAAACATATTAAGTTTTTCATGTTTAGTGAAAATATTTATTATTTTTACATGATATTATTATAAGTAGTGAAATGAAATAAATTTGAGAGCATCTATTTTCCCTACTTATGATCTTTTTCTTAAACTTTTTTTCATATTTTTATTTGTGAATCTAAGATATTGTTATTTTTTTCTTTTCTTTAGACTTTCAATCACTTGATGTACATTTAGTCTTGCTTCATTTCACCATTCGATATTGTTTATTGTTCAATTTTTTAGTTTTTCCTGTTGCCTCCAGCAGGGTGTCATTGTATTTGTAGTCCAAATGTTTGCTTTTAAATAAATCCATCTAGTTTATGTATGTCTCCTTGTATTTATAAAGATGTTTAAACTTTTACTACTTTTCATGCATGTATTCGTCTATATGTCTGTCATTTCATCTGTCTCTCTGTCTTGCAACAATGTCCAGTTTTTTTTTTAATTTTTTTCTTAAATGTACTTTTATTTAAGTTTGCTATTGTATATGATTTTCTTTTCTTGTGCTTTTTTGGCTCATTGCAAGTTTTGCTCCATTTACGTTTAATGTCATCTCGAAAAGCGATAGCTTAAATATAACAACCATTTTGTGGTCAAATTACGAGACGCATACTTGTTTCTTTTTCTTTTATTCTTTCGTATACTTTTTATGTTTTCTTTGTTCAAAAAGAAATTTACGATTTTCTTTCTTCTTTAACGTTCAATTTATTGTAAGAGTAGATAAAGTTTGATAAAAACTGTTAAAGGTAAGAAATCTTTTGTTGTGTTATTTATTGGAATTTCTTTCTGAACGCAAAAGAGGCTGGATAAATGAAATTTAACACTTTTAATAATCGCCATCTAAAATTAGGTCAAAGTTTATTGTTTCTTTTACTGTTGTGGGATTTTTGATATTTATAAAGAGTTTTGCTGGTTTTTAATTTTACAATTTATTTTTAAACTCCAGAGGTATAAGAATCCTTTTGTACATAAATATAAACTTTATAAAGCAAAGGAAACGATGATTCAAAAAGAGGAAATTTTTAATGTTTACTTCAATTCACAAGGTATATGCATCGCGACAACAAACAAAAAAAAAAAAAAACATATGCATTTTGTTTTGTCGTTTTTTTTTGTTTTGATTATCTTTTAAAAACTTCGTGGTAACAGTTTTATATTTTCGGTTAAGTATTCTTTAAAACGTTTTAAACCATCTTTAACTGCCAGTTATTTACTGTCGGCAAAAAATAAAAAAATTGAATTTGACAGACAAACTATTATTTCAAAAAGCTTGGCACTACTTGTGAATGGTACTTAGAAAACAATCGGTTAATATAAGTACTTTCTTAATCTATTTGAATATAAGAAGCAAAACCCTCATAGTTACCAACTCTAAAAATCAATGTAAAAACTTGGTACACAAATTTGGAAAGTTATGCTGTGAACACTCACAAACTTCGGAAAATTTTCAGTCGAGAAAATGCAACTAATGTGTCTACCATAAGAAGAGTGGTTATAGGTTTTAAAGAAACTGGGTTGGTTATAGATGGCAATGCTCCTGTGCGTCAATGTACCGGTCGGTCTGTTGAAAACGGTACTCTTGCAAACCAGAGTGTAACCGAAAACCCGAAAACATCAATTCGACATCGTTATCAAAAGCTTAAAATTTCACAAAACGCTGCGCAGAAAACCATAGAAAGCGTTGGAAATTAGGTTAATAAGAATTGAAGCAAAGTAAAGCCAATGTTAATTTTTCGAAAAAAGTCATCTTCTACGATGAAGCATATTTCCATCTGAATGGCCTCGTAAATACATAGAATTGCCAAATTGAAGGCTCTAAAAATCATTATGCAATCCATGAGAAACAAATTTAACCACAACGTAATTGCGACAGACATTTTTGAAGAGGAGACCGATATTGCAGTGACTGTGAATCGAACATGATAACAAAGTTCTTGTGGCCTCAACTGGCCGAGATGGATCTGAATGATGTGTTAATTTAGAAATACGGTGCTACATAGCGTATGAAACAAACCATTTATTAAAGCAACAATTTCCAGAAAAAATTATTTAAAGAAATTATGATATCAACTGGCCACAAAGATGATGCGATTTAAGGCCATTTGATTTTTTTTTTTGAAACTTCTGTTTATGCGAAGAAAAAAGAATCAACTCAGGTACAGTTACATCTCTGTATAAACGTCATGGAAAATTTCATAAGTCACTGAATAGATAATTGTATTTGGTTTTAAAATTAAGAGAGATTTTTAGAGTTTACGACTCCTAATTTTATATCTAGCATTAAGATACGGCGGCTGGCTAGAATGTCGTTCTTCCAGTTTTTAAAAAACTTGGTCCTCATAATGAGGTCTTCCAAGTAACATTAACAGCCATACCTAAATAACAATTTTGAGCATCAAGCATTGCAATTTCACATATGTTTTATTTTTGTTACAATAGTAAAACACAGGCAAAATTCTAAATTCTTACACTTAATCATTTTTTTCAGTTATTGCTGTTTGACATAACTCCGAAGAAAATAATCTAAGGGTGTTAAATTACACGATCGTGGTTGCCAATCGACTTAAACACTTCAAGTAAATAATAACATACTAGTAATTTTTTTTCTTAAGTAAGCAGGAGTGCCCCAGTGGACTAGTCAGTAGTGTGCTAGTCTTGAGTTTGCAAGTTCGATTCGCGCCAGAGACTCTGGAATGGACTGCTTCTCTTTTCTTTTATATTATATTCTTTCTATTCTATTCAGGTATCACAAAGGGTTCAATACGATGGACCCAACAACAAAAACCTTTTCTAACTAACCTAAGTAGATCATTGCAAGCGTTTGAGAAATTCATTAGAAGAGTTTATGGCTACTATTTTCTAATATTAAATGCATGGATATCGAAATCATTGTTACAGAAATTTTCTTATAGTTAGTGGGATACTGCTTCAGTTGTACTATAGCATTACGTGTAGCTTTAAAAAGTTTGTATATGTAACGCTATTTTTAAATGATCTCATATTAGTTTAATCTGTATCCCAGATAAATATTACAATTTTTTATAATTTGTTTACAGTGCCAGAATTCCTTATGATCATTTGCAAATCGAGGCATAAATTTTAATAAACGTACAAATTATTTTATTAATCGAGAAAATCACGTACATACTAATATTGATCTTTAGTATGTACATATAGAATATTTCTTTTATACCCGCCACCATAAAGTATATATATTCTGAATCGGGGTTTCATTTTATGACGATCTAGCTATGTCTTTCTGTCTGTCCGTATGTCTGTCTGTTGAAAGCACGATAGAGGTCGGACCGAAAAAGCTAGGGGGCTCAAATATTGCCAGATTATTTCTTGTACACAAAGTTTGTTTGGTATTGAAAATGGGCTAAATCGGAATATTAGGAAGAGAGTTATAGCTCGTAATGCAAGAGTAGATAAAAAAATGTCCTCCCAACAACGAATAAAATGTTATTGCGTCCAAACGCATTGACGTAGAGTCATGAAGTTACGAATGTATATTTCCTGAGTAAAAAAAATATTTTTCGTCCAAAATTGCCAAAATCCATGAATTAAGATCAAAGCGTATGAAAACTTATAACGCGTAGTGTATTATGCGGTATATTCAAAATTTAAATATTATAAAACTGGCATAATTACATGTATGATTCTAAAATTTTGCGACCAATGCTTTTTGCCGAAGGCTTTGAACTAATGGAAAATAAATGTTATATGCCCACTTTCACGCCCACCTCCCATATAACGTTTTACCTCAAATTCATATAATTTCTCTATGAATAAAGATTTTAGAATAAGAAAGGACTATATTGAAATATATATGTTGTATTTATTAACAGAATCTTTATTGACACGCCTACTTTAACGTCCACTTTCATCGAAATACTAAATTTACAAAAATATTTAACTTACATATCGAAGTTATACGAAGAAAGTGATACATATTTTAGTATAAAGAGATTATTCCATAGCGATTACTGTTAATAAAAAAATAATAAATTCTGAGCTATAAAAGTACATCAAATGGGTGGTGGGTATAAAAGATTTGGCATAGCCAAATATACTGCTCTTACTTGTTTAAAATTAAACTTCTTCTTAACAATTTGCAAAAATTTTATTGCAATATTATTAAAAAAAAAAAAAACATAAAAAATAACAAAATTTTGACACATGATAAAGAACAATAACAACCACTTATACAAAAAGCAAGAAATTGTATTTATAAATAATAACTGTATAACCGTCAAATTCAATACAAATTCCATCAGTTCATATGCTGATTAGATCTAATAATATAATTGCGATCATAGAGAGATAACTATTTTTAAACCCATTTTTGCTTCTATTATTTTATTATGACGTTAATAAATAATTAATTTATTTTTTAACTCAAATCTGTAATACTCAAACATTTAATTATTTATTTTAAAGTGACGTCTCTTATCGTTGATAGAATTTTAAAACATGTCGTTACTTACGAGTACTCATAAGGAAATTATCTGCTATGTTACTGCTAAAAATGTAACGAAATGAATTTTTGTTGATAAGATAAGTTAAGGTCGTATAATTTTTTTTTGCACTCAAAGAAATAATATATTTGTTCTAATCACAGTTTCATTAAATTTAATTTTTTGTAGGCATACCATTTTATACAATACTTGGAAGTAATCATAACAAGTTTAGTTTTATTGATTATTTAAAAAAAACTTTTTCAAACTCAGATTACACTAGTCTGGAGCAAAAATCGCCTTTGAGAAAATATATGTAGATTTTGACGTGCTAAAATCAAATCCTTTTTCAGTTTCTTTTATCGGGCTCAACAAAATTTTTTTTTTATGGACCTGCCTAATAGTTCGCCTAAAGCAAGGCGGTAATGCTGACAAAATCTACTTCTGTAATGATTTTTTAATGACGTCTTAAAAATAAACAAAAAAGTACTCATTGTGCATTAAATAAAATTTTAATCGATACATATTTCTGGATAACTCTAAACACTTGAAATTATAATAAACAAATTATTTGCTGAAATCTTTACTTAAATCGGACTTATTATTGTTATCAAGTTATGATGAAATGTATCAGCTAACCACTTTGTTTTGGGCGAAATACTAGGCATGCCCATAAAAAAAATCTAAAGCCCGCTAGCAAAAACTAAAAATGGATTTAAATGTAACACATCAAAATCTTTATAGTCCACATATTTTTGTTTAAAGGCGGGCAAATTTTTTTTTCATTTGCATACCAGTGTTAATATTATCTTAATCTAAATGATTACATAATAAAAATAGCTTATGATTTTAATAAAATTAAACATGAAAATGTATAGGGTTAAAACATAAAAAATAAACCAACCACTTAGACCTCTCCCCTTCCCGTGAGAAAGTAAGGTGGTGAAAAAATTTGGCATATTATCATGACTAACTCGCGAGATACAACAACTTGAAAATCTGAAAATTCAACAAAAGTGAACCATTATGGACTTAGAAATATATTTTTATTTTCGAAACCTTTTATGTAATATTCTTTGTTGTATAGTGAAATAAAAGAAGAGAAACTGAGCTTTTAAGGGTCTCAATTATAAATTTCATATTCAAAGATCAAAGGTCAATTTTTGATCACATATCTTAAGCAATTATTTTATCAAAAAATCCGTACTTCATTTGCGGAAAAACAATGTTTTGTTTAATTTTTGGATACTGCATAATTTATGAGATTTTAAAAAAAACATCGAAGAAACATAAAAATTTCCAATAAATAATTTAATATATTAATTTTAGGCATGTTACATATGTGTATGTATGTATGTTTTTTTTTAAATCTTACATAAATTATAAATTATGTCGGATTATTACCGACTAAAACCACCTCCTTCTTCATCACCACTCCCTGCGGAACTGACTGCTAAGGTATTACGTGGCAGGGTGGGAACACTCAGTTGGTTTCGAGGTTCACATTTCCAGAGTCCTTTCTTCTTTGTTCCTCCTCACGTAGCTTAAGTAGCACTACCTTAATATAGGTACATATTTTCTGCCCGTTATCATGGGTTTCCATCTTTACATTTATAATGTTATGCGGATATAGTTCTCTATCCACCACTCGCTCCAGTCGAGCTTTGTCAAGTACAAATCTAGGGCAGTTAAACATTACGTGTTCCACATCCTCTATTATACCTGGACACGATGTGATGATGGACATGCTGGAGAGTCATCATGCCGATATGTGCACAGGTAGCTTCTATATCCTCCGTGGCCCGTCATGTATGTATGTATGTATGTATGTATGTATGTATTTTTCTAAGTGCGTATGCATGCATGTATATATGTATGTGTTAATAAGTTAATAAGCAGATAATACTGGACTACGTGGTCCATTCTAGCTGAAATTGACTACTTACAATTTGGTCCTATGTAATGCAGTTATGAACCATATCATTTTCATGTTTGTAGGTAAACGGCAATTGTTCGTGTTTTAACAATTACGTATAGTGTTGCCAAGAGGTGTATAATAGTCGAGTAGTCGTTGTACTTTTACATATATTTTTTTAAGAAATTTAAAAAATTACCGTTTTTCGAGAAAAGTTACCGTAAAGAAAAATTCATTAAAATTTGATTTTTAATATTTGACAAATTAAACCAAAATTATAGACTTCAGTAAGCTTACTTTATTGTCTTTAATTTGATACTTCAACTAAAATCATACATTGAAAAACTATAAAGATATTAAAAATTTTCTAAGCCCATTGTGGCATATTTTAAATGAATTTCCCAATTATCAATTCTCTATATTTTGCGTGTTAGCCGAGGTAATTGGCCTAGATTTTATATGCTTACTTACTTTACCACACGCATTTTTCCAAGTTTCATCCGACTAGGCGAGGTGAGTGTTTAAAACATTATATTTTTCAGTTGGCTACAAATGGAATCACTCCATAGCTATTGAATACATATAAAAAATCCTTTGTTATACCGGGGTTCATTTGGTAAACTTTATTTTTTTCTGTGCATATTTGTAGCAGCTCCTGCACTTACAGCTAAGAAGAAGTAATTAACACTTATAATACAAACAAATTTGTTATAGTAATTTTAATCTTACTTATGGCGAGCATAATTGAATAAAAATATATATTATTGAAGATAAACAACTTCTATTATTATCATTTTTCAAGAAAGTTGTATCCATGACATAAAAATAAATATAGGGTGATTCATTATGAGATAGGAAAAATGTGAGTGATGTCAGATACTTCCATTGTATTTTATTGTATTTTTTATTGTATTAACACAGCTTCGACAATATTGCAAGTTAAGGGATAGAAAACTTCATATTAGTGTGTTGAAATGTTTCGAAGGTTTGCGTGTTTAAGTGACAGATTCGATATTTAAAAAAAAAGTAGACGACCCATTGTACGAAATTTAATGATGAGAAGTGCTTATCGTTGGATAAATTTGTTTATTTCTTTTGTATAGTCTGGAATTATTCGTTATAAAAACTGTTCTATGTGTAAACTGAGCCAGTAGTTCTTCAGAAGTAGATAGTTTTCTGCCAGATTCTTTAAACGATTTAAACAATTTTTGGTGATGCCACCAGGTATCGTAGGATACAGATTCGGAATGCAAAATCAGTATTCGTCAAATGAAAATTAATTAATTAGTTAATTGTTTTGCGCTCGTTGTTATAGGGAGTGATGGTTCTACTACCACTTAGCTACACTTAATAGTGCATTTTTGTAGATGTAGATGTAGATGTAGTCGAGAGCATATTCAATTTGCTTTTAGAGTGCGTCAGTTTTTTCTTTTCTTATAATGAACTTAAATGAGCTTATAACATGATACTAATGTAAACCAATGAAAATATATACCCTTGAGAGATAGTACTATGACAAGTGTTAGGAGATTTGTTCAAGTGCTAGACATTACATTCTTAGTATGAATATTGTTAATAAATGTCTGCTTAAGGTAATAATTTTTACTGTCACTCATTCGTTACTAAATATGGCAGTCGTAAATGTTTATAAATGCTTGTAATCTTTTAGGTAATATGTGATTTGTACCTCTATAAACCGTATTTTATTTGTTTGTAAATATTTACGATAATAAAGCAGAGTGTGCTGTTAAGAGAGTAAAAGTAAGATGTAAAATTTTAAGAGAGAAGATTTTGTGAACTTGACTTTACCTTACTGCTAGATATTATCAGATTTTATGATTAAATTTTAATTTTGTTATCATTGTTTTATTGACAATTTTTAACAGTACGAAAAAGTCAAGTACTTCTGGCAGCTGTTTTCTTATCATTTCAAAGATTTCTTAGCAATCAATTTACACTCGCTAAGCAATCAGAACAAGTTTAAACCGTCTAATGTGCGGTACAACAACATTTACTCTCGCTTATAAAAAATTGTTTTAATAAATATTAAAGGAAATATTTTTAAACATTGTGCAAACAGTATAAGTAAAAAAATAATAATTGAGGTGATTTTATGCTTAAAAAATAGTTTAATTTTTTTTCCTGATAAATTTGAAAATATCCACATAATCTTTTAAAAACGTGCGGAATTTGTATTAATTTTTCAATACATAATTTTGAAACATGTGTATATCACTTCGTAGATTGAAACGAATAAAAAAATATCCCATAAAGAAAAAATTAGTTTAAGCATTTTAAGTGCACACCTAACCATACCAATATTTTCCTTTGGATTTAAATAATAATTTAAAAATAAATAAAATATATATTGAAAATGATATTAAATTGCCATTAGTGTGTACAACAAATATTACAAATACAGAATGGTGACGTTTTCGAATATTAATATTTGGCTTATATGGGAGGTGCAAGAGTCCCTAAAAATATTTAAGGAAAATAAAGCACATAGTCTTCCCATTTAAAGAAGAAAGCAAATAGGTCTGCAAAGCTTTACGTGGTGAAATTAACGGTTCCACCATATATACATTAGAGGGTACAACCAATACAAGGCCCTATCACCATGCTGTAGCCGAAGTTGTGCTGAAACAAAAAAATGTTTCCTCAGGTCATTTCGGAATAAAAACGTTCCGCGTCGAGGCCGATATCTGAAAGCCCTTTAAGATTATTTTTTTATTTTTTTAAAACTTTTTATTTTATAATTATTTAACTATTTACATTTCTTAATGTAATTATATGATTAAAATCAAAATCATAATCTTAAGAATATCTTTGTTTGTGTGGAACCTTTTTTTAACGATATCACATATACACTACATGGTATGGATAGGGCCATTTTAATATTTTCAAAAATTGTAAAAAAGTTATATCCCTAATATACGTATAAATCAACATATATAATTTTTTATTTATTAGATACTTAATAAATTTTTTTTTAATATTTTATTGTTCTGTATAAAATTAAAAACATCTATAGATTGTAAATCAAAGATGTAGAATTAAAAAGTCGTAAGCGGTTATGTAAGTCATCGATGAAAAATCTATAAAATTCATAATCTATATCTATAAAAAAACTACAGTTATCGATAAATTTTCTATAAAAAGTTATAATTATCGATAAATTTACAAACAGAAAATTATGAATATCATTTTAAGTTTTTAGGAATATTTTTTTATTCAAAGTTATGGTTATCAATTATATAGAAATTTGGGTGTATTGATATATCCTAATGAATAAATTATGTATAGAAAATTAATGTTAACAATAACACACATAATAATTTTCTGTAATAGGTCAAAGCTATCAATGAATTTGCTATAGATAATCAATGTTAAAGATGAAGTTTCTTTAAAAAAAACTACAACTATCAATAAATTTTCTGAAAAACATTAAATATATCAATGAATTTGTTATAAAAAATTAAGTTGCCGATACATTTTCTGTAGATCAAAGCAATCCTAAAATTTTATATATATTATTAAGTTATCGATAAATTTTTTATATCAAATTATAGTTATCGTATATTTTTAATACAAAATTATTGTTATCGATAAATTGTCTATGGAAGAGTATACATCGATAAAATCTATATAAAATTATAGTTAATACAAAATTATTGTTATCGATAAATTGTGTATAGAAGTGTGTAGCTATTGATAAATTTAGATATACAAAATTATGAATATCGATTAGTTTTTTTTTGAAAACTAGACCCATCGATACAATTTTTAGAAAAGTTTTTATAAAAGTTATTATTATTTAAAGATTTAGAATATAAATGAATGTATGAAACTAAATTTAGGTATATATAGCTATAGCAACGGAGCCTTAAGCTAATTATAAAAGTTATCGATAATGTTTTTAATAAAAAATAATAAATATCGATACTTTGGAAGACTGAGTATATTTTTATTTTACATAATTAAAGTAAGCGATACATTTTTTGAAAAGCATTAAAGATCTTGTATAATTTTTGGATAAAATTTCTGCTTCAGATTAACTTTTTGCTGATAATCAAAGTAAGCTAAATATTTTTTATAGGTGATTAAATCGGTAGTTTTTTAATGTTAATTAAATTTATCGAGAAAGTTGTCAAAAATTTTCTATAAAAAATTAAAGGTATGGATAAAATTTGTATAGAACATCAAAGTTGTCGATGAATTTTCTATAGAATTATGAAGTTATAAATAAAGTTTCAATAAAAAATTAAGTTATGGTTAAAATTTCTATAGCAAATTAAGTTATCGATAAGTTTTTTAAAGAAAATAAAGTTATTGATAAATTTTCTATAGAAAATTAAACGTTTCGATAAATTTTCTGTAGAGAATTATAGATATCTAGTAGTATAAGCTTAAAGTTATCGATAATTTTTTTTAAAGAAAATAAAGTTATCAATAAATTTTCTATAGAAAATTAAAGGTATCGATAAATTTTCTGTAGAGAATCATAGATATCTAGTAGTATAAGCTTAAAGTTATCGATACATTTTTTTATAGCAATTTAAATTCATCGATAAATTTTCTATAGAATATCAAAGTTATCCATAAATTGTCTATAGAAGATTAAAATCGATAAATTTTCTGTAGAATGTAATAGTTATCGAAAATTTTTTTTATGGAAAATTAAAATTATCGATAAATATTCCGAAGAGAGTTAAAGATAACATTGTTATTTATAGAAAATTTTTGCTATTGATAAGCTTTTTGTAAATAATCAAAATTATTTAAAAATTTTCAAATTTGTCGACAAATTTTTTTAGATACTTATTTAAAGTTATAGATAAATTTGGTTTTAAAATAAATTAAAGTTATCGTTTCGTTTAAAAAAAAAAATTATCGATAAATTTTGTACTGAAAATGTGGTTATCAAAAAAATTTTCAGTTGACACTTAAAAGTATCGATAAATTGTCGATATGAAAATATAGTTGGCGATGAATTTACAGTTGTAGATAAATGGTCTATAGAAAAGTACGTTTGTTGAAAATTTGTTTAAGAAAATTTTACTTATTGGTTAATTTTCTTAAGAAAATTAAAGTCATCCGTGATTTTCTTTAGAGAGTTTATTCTATAGATATATTTTTTTTAGAAATCAGAGTTATCAGTGAACTTAAAATTCTAACAAAGTTCCCGTTCTAGGTAAAATTGTTTGATCAATTTTCTATAGAAACTTTGGTTTATAAATAAATAAGAAAACACTACTTACTATTAAACACATATTTCGATTTAGACATACATAAATAAGAATACTTTTAATTGAATTTTCATAATGTATAGTGATTTTAGTATATCTTCTCCTTTTACGTCAATAGAATTCCAAAGCGATATATTAAAACACTGCCTTTTGGCCATTTGTAAAGATTAAAATTTTTCAAGAATGTATACGCACACAGTTATGGGTTAAAGTGTTTGCTTAAGCATAAAGAATGTTCGATAAGATAAAATAATTTATAAAGAACTTCTTTTTATTATTTTTACCATTGTCGATTAGTGAAAAATTAAAAGAAACATTTTTAGAATTTTTTTTTTGCAAAATTAAACAGTCAATTGGCTACTAAAATTGTGTGATATAACGCCTTTAGATTATTTTCGAAGTACACTTAGAATAACATAAATTAATTGTTGTGGTTATTAAGATTTCCGGTCATAAATCTTACACTACTCTCTAAACTATGAATAAAACATGTGTCTAACTAAATTATTTTAAAAGAGTTTTTTCTTATCATTAATACAATTTAACTATTTAATGAAAACAAAACACTTAAGAAAAAGCAAACCCCAAAAATTTAATTAAATTCAAATAGCATAACGTTTTAACTAGCCTATATAAATTATTTTATGGAGCTGAAGTTATATTTTAAAAATAATAATATTCATTATCTTTATTATCGCAATATCTTGAAATATGCTTCATTTTGTATACGTATTTGTGCCATCAAAATGCGTTGTGTTTTTGATTACGTTTTATTTTTATTTAAAAAACAAGGCTAATATATAATTTTTAAGTACTTCAACCTGTTCTTATTAGTATTTTGCGATTTAAAAATGTTTGCTATGATCCTATTATGCACTTTGTATTATTTTTGGGATAAACATGAACGATTGAACTATTTACATACAATAATGGTTGTAGCGAAATTGTGTCTTTAATCAAAGAATTTTAGTACAAATTTTCTTTCGGTATGCATTTCCGAAAAAGTATAATAGAATAATTCAAGACAATTTAGATTTCTAAAAACAGATTTACTTAAGCTGGATGTTTTTTACATCCAACTTTAAAATTTGTGATTCACAATAAGTCCATATAAGATGTGTCATATTGTCATAATTTTTCAAAAATTATCATCAAATATTTTAATTAAAATTTAATTTTCCGTCATTTGTTACTCGTAGGAACAAAAGTTTAAATGCAACATTTATGATCTTAAGTTTCCATAAAATGTTTAACATTCATATCCAGTTTTATTTATTGATGTATTTATTTAAGAACAAAGTTCATTTGACTCTCATTATCTTTTATATATTTTGCGTCAGAGAAATATTATATATATCATTATTATTGTGTTTGTATATTATACCCTATTAAGACAGATATTTTTAATTGTTTCAATTTAGTGCTGACTGGGCTTTGATTTTTGATAACAGAATTTTTTAGTGTGAAACACAAAGTGTCATTGAAGATATTTATTATTTTACCGTTGATAGAAAATTTGCAACTTTACGTTACACTACTTGTCTTTTCAGAAAACACGCACACACACACATGCATACAAAAATGATAAATTTTTGGAAAGCTTTGACGCGCCGTAAAACTGATGATGTGATTGAAAGTGAATCAAAATTAGCCAGAGTGTTAACTGTGTTAGATTTAACAGCGCTTGGTGTGGGCAGTACTTTGGGTTTGGGTGTATATGTTTTGGCCGGTTCAGTGGCCTATAATATTGCCGGTCCTGCAGTGACGTTATCATTTCTAATAGCTGCCATCGCCTCAGCCTTTGCCGCTATATGTTATGCAGAATTTGCAGCAAGAGTACCAAAAGCTGGCAGTGCTTATGTATATAGTTATGTGACCATAGGAGAATTTGTGGCATTTACCATAGGCTGGAACATGATACTGGAGTATGTAATAGGTATGTCTGCCTCACAGATCTATTAAGGATATTACATTTAATTTATATTTTTGTATATTTGTTGACTTTCAGGTACCGCATCTGTGGCTAGAGGATTTAGTGGTTATTTTGATTCTTTAATCGATAAAAACATGTCCAAAGCTTTGGCGGAGGCATTACCAATTCATTCTGGGTTTTTGGGAGATTATCCGGATTTTCTGGCTTTTGGCCTAATATTAATACTAGCGGGCTTATTAGCATTCGGTGTCAAGGAATCCAGTTTTCTAAATAATATCTTTACCGTGGTTAATATGCTAACAATTTTGATTGTCATTATAGCTGGTAGTATTTGTGGTAAGTTAGTTCATTTTTCATTTAGACTACATTGTTAAAAAAATGTTATTTCTATTTCTTCAGCTGATGGCACTAATTGGTCTATATCTCCAGAAAATGTACCGGAAGGTTTTGGTAATGGTGGCTTTATGCCTTTTGGTGTGGCTGGCGTTATGGCTGGGGCGGCCAAGTGCTTTTTTGGTTTTGTGGGCTTTGACGGCATTGCTACTACTGGCGAGGAAGCCATTAATCCTAAACGTAGCATACCCTTGGCTATTATACTTTCTCTGATCATTGTTTTCCTCTCTTATTTCGGGGTTTCTACTGTCTTAACTTTAATGGTTCCCTATTTTGAGCAAGATCGCAATGCTCCCTTTCCAGCTGCCTTTGAAGCGGTAGACTTAATATCTGTTAAATGGATTGTTACCGGTGGTGCAATTTTTGCTTTAAGTACTTGCTTATTAGGAGCCATGTTTCCTCTGCCACGTGTCCTCTATGCCATGGGCAGTGATGGCATTCTTTTTAAGATGCTATCCCAGGTCAATGATTACACCAAAACTCCTTTGATAGCCACAATTATAGCTGGTATATTTGCTGCCACCATGGCCTTGATATTTGACTTGGATCAATTAATTGATATGATGTCTATAGGTACGCTTATGGCTTATAGTATTGTGGCCATTGGTGTATTAATTTTACGATATGAAGAAGAGGGTATGAACAAACAAATAACCTTAAGTTATCCCCTAATAATGAAACAATTGTTTAATGGTAACTTGTATCGTGAACCCAACATCTTGACTTCAGTCATTACCAAAATTGGTGTAGTTCTGTTTGGCGTGGTCAGCATCTTATGGTGCAGTTTGGATAAGTTTTTCACATTTGGCACTAACGAAAGTATAGTTACTTTAAGCGTTATGGGTGTGGTACTCATATTTATTGTAGTAATTATAGGATGCCAACCTACATCTAGTATAGAGTTAACATTTAAAGTGCCTCTGGTTCCGTTGGTACCCTGTTTAAGTGTTTTTGTCAACCTTTATTTGATGTTTCAATTGGATGTCAATACTTGGATAAGATTTCTAATATGGCTGGCCCTTGGTTATATAATCTACTTTAGCTATGGTATAAGACACTCCATACAAATCACAAGAACAAAAAATCATGCCGACGCTGCTAAAAAATTACATTTTACGAATATGGGTTTCGAACCCGACTGGAAGGTCGAGTGTGGTAAGACTAAAAGATATGAGCAACTCAAAACAAGACTTTAAGGATGAAAGATTAAGTTTTAAGTAAAAAAAAGAGACTAACGTGGTAGTCATATATATTTTAAGCTTATTAAGTTTAAATTTAGCATAGTATTTAGCTTTATTATGTTTAAGACTTTTTTCTTGAAATGGCTGGTTCCAAATCAGATATTAGGGGTGTAAAATTTTATAAAATAAATTTATATCTTTTGATATTTATTTAAAGAAAAAAAAATATAAAAAAATTATGACCTTAATATGTTTGAAAGTTTATTTTTTAATTTGTTACAAGTATTATTAGATTATTTTAAGTGCAACATGGTTTAAATTTAAAACCCATATAAAATGTTATTAACAACCGAATGAAGTATTGTGATGTTTGTTAAAAATTAATGATTTATTATCTATAATATGAGGAGCCGCAGAACAAACGGTGCTTTTTCGCACTTCGCGAAAAATTGGTATTTTGTATTTTTATAATATTTAGGTTGAGATCATGTAGAAACAATCAAGCTAGCATTATTATTAATTTTTTTTTTTACAAACTAATGGGTTCTAAAAAATGTATGCTTAACAAAAGGTACTTTTTTGTTTATTTCTTAACAAAAGGTGCTTTTTTGTTTATTTGTTTATTTATTTTTGTTTATTATTCCAACACGTATAACCAGGATAAAGATATGGAGGATTCAATAGACGAAAATGTTGGATGTTCTTGCCTAGAAAAAGATGTTGGAACAAGAGTTTAACTATTTAACAAATTTCATATGTATTTAATTTAAGGCTAAGAAAGAAATGTTTAAGTTGCAATTTAATGAAATAAAACGACAAAAATAATATACTTAACATTTTTTAATATATAAGATCAGGTTTAACCACATTCAGTCAAAATTTTATCGTCATATATGTGTATTCGCATTACACAATGTACTTTTTCCTTCTATTAACAAAACGTGCTTTTTATTTTTTTTCCTTAACAAAAGGTGCTTTTTTGCTTTCTTTTTTGCAAAAGGTGCTTTTTCAAAAACAAAAATGGAATTATATCAAACATCCTTAACATTTAACAGGGTGACATATAAAAGTTAGATGCACCTGTAGATAAATAAAAATCTTGTTAGCATTTGCAGGTTCTTGCAGTTTTTTAAAGGGGAAAAAAAATAAATCTAAATTTCCCAAAAATTTAAAATCAACGAAAAAGCACCTTTTGTTCTGCGGCTTCTCATATATTCGTTTGATTAGTCAAAAGTATTGACATATCTATTTAATATGAGAAGAATTTTAAAGAATAATACAAAACAAATTGTGTTTTATAATCTTTATATTGAGGGAAAAATAATTAAATTTTAATAAAATAATAAAAAATTATTGACTCTAAATTTAATTTGTATTAAAAAGGGTCCTAAAGAGATTTTAATTGTTGCTTGTAACTATGTACTAAAGCAAGAGTATATATTTAAACGGTCTTCTAGCAAATAAAATGTTTTGACTAGTATTTTTACAAGCCCTCATATCAATCTAATTTGCATAATATTTGTCTTTTGATTTTTAAGTGTAATTGCAAAAGCTGAATTATAGACGGGTAAGAGAACAATATTAATTTAAAAAGAGAGACTATTATTTTAACAGGTTTATACATGCAAAGATATTTTTTCTTTGTTGTTTTCAATTTAAAATATACATTTTAAATTAGATATATTTTTTTTTGTTTGTTTTTTATTTTCTTTTCCGCACTACTGTCTTACATCTCCATAACTAGATATATTCATAGTTTTCATTAGTTGGGTTTATTCGTGTATTTGTTAGAGAAATTACACTGTTTCTTATGCACGTTAAGGCTATAATACACGGCATGTTTTTTACATCTGACTTTAAAATTTGTGAGACATATGTAAATCTGCATGTCTTACGCTGACTGCTTTGCAGCAGCAGAGATTTCTGCCAACGGCTGATGTTTTGACAGAAGAAAATAGAGCGAGCTCTAATTAAAATTTTGTCAGATGTCTCAACACATGTTTTTTTACAAAAGTAATTTTTCAAAGGTAACACACGACATGTTCGTATTAGCAGTAGAGAATTTGACAAGTCAGATGTAAAAAACATGCCGTGTATTAGCTCCTTTAGAGATATATAAGATGAGTTGTCAAGAATTTAATTAATTCTTCAACATATTGGTGTTTCGAAGTTATAAACTATAGACTTAGGACACTTATTTGTAATCAATGGCAATTTTTGCCATTTTTCTATTTTTTAATTTAATCACCATAAAATATACTATTTACCAGTGTGACAGTAAAATTGACACCAATCACATTTGTTTATTCCGATTTTTAACAATGGAGTACTTTACGAATAATCAACGCTTTATAATTGTGAAAACTTATGACAAAAATTTCGAAACTTATGCTGAGACTGCTCGCAAACTTCGAAGAGCACCTAATTGGTCAACCATTCAAAAAGTGGTCAAAGAAATAAAAAAAACTAGGTCGTTTAAAGACAATAGATTTATGTGCGTTAACGTAACGATCGTTCTTTTGAAAACATTGCTGTTGTAAAGGAGAGTATCACCGAAAATATGACAACATCAAATAATACGTAATTCGAATCGAATTTCGACAAAAGAGCCATTAGCTTCGATCACTGGGAAATGGAGCAATTTGGTGCTCCGAAAATCTTCATGCAAACCATGAGAAACTACTGCTCCCACAACGAGCAACGTTTTTATTTGGCCTTAATTTTTCGACGATGAATCCCAAATTGCAGTTACTGTGATTCGTATTCGTTACAGAAATATGGTAACCAAGTTCTTGTAGCCTTAACTAGACTGCATGAATCTGGACAACATGTGGTTATAGCAAGACAGCGGCAGCTGCTACACAGCACATGAGACAATATATTTATTGCAGAAACGATTTCTAGTTATTAATTATTACAAGAAATTTTGATGTCAAGTGACTACCAAAATTATGCAATTTAACGCTTTCTTTGGGATTTTCAGAAACAATTTCTGAGCTCAAGTCCGAGATCCAACGAGTCATCGGTGAGATATAGCCACAACTCTGTTAAAAAGTCTTGAAGGATTTCTTGAAAAGATTAATGGCCTGTCATCAGATTCATAGGAGCCATTTGACAAGCTAAGATAAAGACGATCTCCGCTGATATAAAGACAAAGTTGTTGCTTAATTGCAAGGAATCCATTTGTAAATTGTCTACCAACAAAAAAGTGCTTTTTACGTTCTGGGATACAGTTATATTGTTGTTTATTATTTTTATTATTTACTAGCTTGTGCCCGCGACTAAAGACTTAGTATTAATCTAGATTGCTATTTATATTTTTGTCAAATTTATCCAAACATACAAACATTCACATTTATTATATTATTAATTTGAACAATCCGTTTAGGCTGTGTAATGATGAGTTTGTTAACGACTTCGCATGGTTATCGTGATCAAAAGTAGCCTATATATAAATCTAGGTTGTTATCTATAAATGTGTCGAATTTCGTTAAGTTTCGTTTTGCCGTTTTTACGAGATTGAGTAACAAATATTCAAATATCCAAACATACAAACATCCAAATATACAAACATTCACATTTATTAAATTAGTAGGATATATTATCCATGTGTCTAACAAAAGAACAGTAAACGTTCGTTTACCACTACAGTTTTATTAAAGAAAAAGTCACTCCTGTGACAATAAGAGCCCACGCGATCTGAAATAAATACATTTTTTTTACTATATTCTAACTAATCCTGATTTTTGATACCCTTGCTTAAATTTTAATTGTAAATATAAATGTTTAGCAATATAGCAGGATCTGGCAATGTAAGTATTACCAATTACACAATTTTACAAATATTTTTTGTTCCCGGAAACTGTGTCTTAATGTTGTTACAACTTCTCCGAACTGGTATGTAAGTATGCATTCGTCTGTGTTAGTGTATGTGTGTATTGGGGTATGGTTTGGTGTATAGTGTAGTTTACTAATTAAAATGCTTATTTTGCTAATTTAAATGCTGGCATTTCTACTTGACTTAAGCAGCAATTACTGCATGTCGTTACAAATTAAATAGTAGTTTTTTTCTACTTCCCTTTTTACTACATCTCAATGTTAATGTTGATAAGTATGTATCTACGTATGCGTGATATACATGTATGAGAGTATATTCTAGATCTATATACATACATATGTATGTATATTGATGTGTTTATATATATTGAAGCAGGAGTATAAGTTTGGTCCTTATAGAGATAATATGGAGAGGGAATTGTTAAAGTTTTTCTAGTTGTAAATTTTGTCTTCCAGAAGTTCTTTTTGTCTTATTTACTGGTACTAGTACATATAGTATTTTAATTTTTGTCTTGTCATTATGTGCATGACTTTTAACTTCTTTTTTTTGTCTATGTTGTTGCCATTTTTTTCTTTTGCTCTTTTGTAAGTCAAGTAAGTTGGAATTAGTTCTAACATAGAGCTTGCTCTTTTTTTGTCTGTATAGTTCTTGTAATCCATGGTGTTTATTAGTAACTTGTATTTTGGTTTTTATATATGTTCGTATATACACAATATATACATATATTTGTACATGTTATTCAGTTTTTTTTTTTAAATTTCTAACATCTCACCTTAAACCCTTCTAAGCCATTGTTGGTTTTACTCGTACTTGTTAATGTATTTGATATTCATATATGTATCTTAAACTACCAGTTTATTTTTTTGACATGTTGCATGTACTTTAACAAAATTACTTTTAACCATAAATTAACTGTCACTTATGTTAAATTGATATAATTACTATTGGCAACGTAAAACTAATTTTCAAAAGCAGTATGCAGTACTTGTAATGATATGACTATAAGGTTTGTGCAAATTTAAAAACGATCTTTATATTTAAGCTAAGAAAATATAATAATATTGTTGTAAACTAATTACTATAACCTATCAAATTCTACACATAATTAGAGTAAGTTTAATAAAAGTGTGTTGCTATTAACTTTAATATTAGTAAAATAATTTACTTCAACTTAAAAAAAATTTCTCATTATTTTTAGATATTTCGAAAAGCAAAATTTTTATAGCTAATAAGAAAAACATGAAAATTCATGTGGAACATGATTTGAAAATAGAAAAATTTGTGCAAAAAATTAAACTTCCTTTAAGGGAAAGCATTTAGGGGTCAGGTCGGTCTACTATACTTATGATTAAAATAATTGAACAATGATATTGTCGCAAAGCATACTTGGTTCAGACTTTTTAATGGTGCTGACGAAGAGTTAATATCCGATGAACTTTAAATGTGAAACTTACTTGATCTAAATCCATAAATGAGGCAAAAACAAAAACTAAAAATGCAGTAAAACGGCCATTGATGCCAAATCCTAACTGCTGAAGAAATATTTTTTTTAAGCTACATCTGTCGAGTTAGCTTTCATTTATACAATTTGTTTTACCAACTCACCATGAATGAATGCAGCATTCAACAACACATGCAAATGATATATTTTTTTTATAAAAATAAATGTACTGTTTGTGAAATTTTTTCCACATCATCTCATAAAAATAAGTTTTTAAAATGAAGCCTTATTTTGGGTGAATTGAAAAATTTAAATATCGAATTCCATATCAGATCAAGGAGCATCCAGTGTATCCCTAAAAATTCACTGCTTGCTGGTGCGATTTTTATATAATTTTTTGAGAACGATATTGATTGGTTCACCACAGTCAACAGCTTGACTTAAACTTTTCGCCTGAATATACCAACACAATGTTATTTTAAAAAGACAATACTACATGCTACATATCTTATGTTTAATTGAAAATTCTGCACAATCTAGCTGATGTGAATGGATTGACCCCTTTTGACATTTTCGTGTGGGATGTTTTTAGGTTATAAGTCTATGCGAATAATCCGAAGCTTACCTCAAAGTCAACATAATCCATATCATCTAGAAAATTTAACATGTTTAAGGGTCCGGAGTTATATAAAATTTAACATATTACATGGGTATCAGCTAGCAAGCCACGGTGTCCAAACTCATCGTTGGACATAAATTTTTATTTAATTTTTGTATTTTATAAGCAAAACTGAAATTATTTAGTTATAATTAAAAATGAATTTATTATAATGATTTATACCACTTACCTTTGAATATTATACTTACCTTTGAATATTATACTTACTGTTGAATTGTACCTACCTATAATATATTGAAAAATAATGTAAAGTTGCCCACACTAACGTACGGTTTTGGTTGGAAATTTCCAACTGGTTTTCCGCCAAATCTTCGGTTTGGCTTAAAACCGAGACTTAAAGTAAATGAAAAGAAACCCCAGTTATTATTCGTGATCTTACCTTCAGTGCAAACCTTGTTTTAAATTCGCTATTAACATCCAATATTAACCTTGGTACCTTTAAGAAATCCACTAACTTGTGCAGGTTTCTCATTTATTTTGGTGCGTGCAACTACAAATTAATCAAATTCAACTACTATATCCCAACAGAGGTGAATATTATAAATAAACTCAAATAAAAATACTAATTCTCTTGTATTTTATTTATTTTCCCATTCCCTACAATTATAATATCTCTTTGAGTTATTATAATTACAATCTCCTTTAGAAAACCACCCTAATTTCTTACCCTACAGTTTTGGTAATCTAAGCAGATTGTTTAACATTTTGTGTGTGCCCCATACACACAAAACTACACACGGTGATATTATATTCCAAACAAATAGTAATTTAAACGAAAGAATTGGAATTGATTAACATCAGCATCGTTACAAAAAAAAAATTAGGACTAAAAGGGGAAATTCTTTGTGCATTAATCTCTTGCTAAAAAGCTCGGCACTATTAAAACGAGGCTAATGACGCTAATCAACAACAATATCAGACTTGCGATCCAAAGTTAGCTGAACAGGTACCTATTTTATTTAAGAAGCATTAGTACTCAAAGACGTAAATGGTTGCCCGAAATCTGCAAGTATGTGTTTTCAAGTCATTGTCTTTTATTTCTTTTGAGAAGGGACAAGCAAAAGTATAAGTTAGATCTCTTGTTAGCTTCGAAAATATTTTTTGACCTCAAGCAGCCAGAGGTGTTGAAAACTTCGCAGTAATTCATATTTACAATACACCAAGGCCATACAATCCCGGAGGTCATTAAAAAATTATTAGATAACTTACACTCTGTGTTTATTAAATAAAAAGTGCTTAACGAAGGATCCATTGCATTGAAAGGGTAATTGATGTGTAAATTGCCTCAAAAGTTATTAAGCCGGTCGTTCGTAAAGTGAAACAGATCGATTTTGCGGTCTTAAGAAGAAAATTTCTGATGCACAATATCAACTGTGAGTCGTAGTATAACATCAGGTGTTTCGCCAAAAATAATTTGAAATTTCTTTGTTTAAGGCATAAAAATTAAAATGAATTTCATGCAATTCATGATTTTTTAGGTCAGCAAAATCAACCAAATGTGTCTATAATCGCGAGAAATTAGCAAATAGCATACGTTTTAGAAAACCGGATAAGTAGGAAATCTGAAAATAATTGTATATGCCCAGCCTGTTCTGCCGAAAACATTGCTGTTGTTCGCGATTGCGTTGCTGACGTTGCGTCGTGCCCAACAATTGAACATCTTACGAACATTACTGATGCGAACTTTGAAAAAAGATTTGAAAAAGTTACTGTTTGGTGCGATTTATGGACTAGCGGTGTTATCGAGCCGTACTTCCTAAAAAATAAGGCCTACAAAGCAGCTACCGAAAATGGAGTTAGCTATCACAAGATGTTAACGAACTTATTCAGCCAACAAAACAATGGCACTTGCGCTGGAAAAATTCAATGGCCGTGATATCTTCCGTAGTGGCGATTTTTGTTGGCTGCTACGATCATGTGATTTGACATCGTTGAATTTCTTGATTTAGTAATATTTAAAAGAAATACTGAACTAAGCTAAAAATATTTCAAGAGCTAAAAGATGAGATTATTTGAAACTTTAACGATATTGAACCTGAATTATGTCTTAGTGTCATTGAAAATATGGACCATCGGTTAGAAGTATGCCACCGAAGCTGTGGCGACCATTTAGCCGATATCTTGTTTCATATGTGTATGTCATAACTAGCTTCTTTTGTCGTAATAAAAAATATTAAGATAATTATCTAAAAACTTTCTGTTGTGTTTACAATTCACATTTGCCGTTTTGGTTGGACTAGTAACTATAAAATTAGTGGTTTTTAATTAAGATTATAAAATCTTAAGATAGTTTCAAAAATATTAAAAAGAAATTAATAATAAAATCATGAAACCTGAGAAATATTTATTGGTTCTTGGATCTAGATTCTTGGCCTCTATTTCAGTTCAAATCCTGAAATAATTATTGATTTTAAGTAATATTTAAATTTTTATTCAGTATTAAAGAATTTTTGACAAATTAATAAAATTTTAAATTATATTATTCATTTAAGTAATTTTAATTTTTTTATTTTTTCCAGTGTCTCTGCATCTAGAAAATACCCAAAGAAAATTAGTCTACAATTTTTTATTACTCTTTTAATATATTTTCAATGTCCTGTACTCACTTACTATTCGAGCTAAAACTACTTTCAAATAACAATTTATTTAGAAACGTGATATGAAAATAAAATTATCTGTTTATTGCGTGCAAATGAAGTTAGAGTATAATGCGTGATTCATTTTAATCATTGTTGCATTTAATTACAATATCTAAAATATGTAAGCAAACCATGTTGTGTCTTTAACAAGTATCTTCTTGTACATAATTTTTTTAATTAAAAATATTGTTTGTTTTTTGCTATTTTTAACAACTTTTTAGGTATTTCTTTTATTTAGTTTACAATGAAATACGAGGGCAATTGGTAATAACATCGTGTTAGCTTGTTTATATTTATAAATACGTAAGTATTCGTGTTAGTCATATTAATAAAAAAACTTTTTTTTAAATTAATTTGTTTGTGCCCGCTCTTCATGGTATTGACATGAACGAAGTTTCGTTTCAATAGGATAATGCAATTTGCCACACATCTCATGCCATTATTGATTTGTTGCGACAACGTTTAAAGGTCGTTTAATTAGTTGAAATGGTGATGTCAATATGCCACCACAATACTGCGATTTAAAACACTTTGCCTGTTTACTGTGGGCACTGTTAAATAAAAACCAGAGACAAATGAGCATTTTAAGGCCATTATTCGTGATGCCATTGCCGAAAATTTGTCCGATTGAATGGGGTACTGTGAGGTCAACCACAGCAGCCATATGAATGCAATATTATTTAATTTCAAACCGGAACAATTGAACTTCATAACAAAAAAAAAAAAATTCCAAAATTGCAACCCGTTTTTGTTTTATTGCATTTTTAAATTTCAACTTTTTAATGGCCCAGCTTGTATATATGCATGCATTGAATTGTAAGTATTTAAAACAAACTTAAATGTTTTAAAATCTAAATAGTATTTTAACTAATAATTATATATGAATATCCCTACCGTTTTTCTCTCAATTATTTTATAATACTATGTTTGCCAATTTTTTTTGAATATAAAATTTATCCCTTAATGTAAATTCATAAAATTACTGCAATAACTTCATAAAATATTAACAATTTTAAATATTTACCAACTAAAAGCAGGTGTTTTTTTAGACAATTTTGTTGATGCCATCGTCATTGTCAAGACTTACACAAATACACACATCAAAATCTAAAGATGCTTGTTTTGTAAGTATGAAAGTGCAAGTTTGTATCTTATGTGCATGTATGCTATTTTCTATTTATAGATACAACCTGACAAATAAACAGCTGGCAGATGTTAAAATTTGGAAATCCTGTTTCTAAATGGTTTTATTTACTTCATCTTAAGTCTTTGGTATAGTAAAGAGTTGAGAAAAGAAGATTTAAGTAGACAAGTTGGTTTTAGCATGCACTAACACGAAGATATTTAAGCCAAAATGTTGCGTATACAAATGTATTAACAAAGATATAAGTATGTTTATGTATTTTGTTAGTTTTAGTTCTAAGGCAAAGTACATATTTACAAGCACATCATTATGTTGTTCTTAAATAGAACAACAACAAAAATTAAAAAAAAAACATATTTATAAGGAAATAGGAATTCATTTCAGCGCTCGATTTCTATTATTAACATTGACTTTCTTTACTATATTTCGTAGTCTAAAAGCCATTATTATCATATTAACATAATCGGCTTTGTTTATAAAAAATTTTAAAGGTTTGTAAAGTGATTATTAAACTGACTTTTTGTTGTAATTTTGCTATATATACGTTTTAGAAACCTTTGCTAATTTTTTTTGTGAATAAGGCAGCAACTCTTTTTTTCACATATTAAAGCAGTTAGTTGTAAAAAGAAGAAATTATTTAAGGGTTTCACTCCAATCTCTAACATTATTATAATTTGCTTTAATGCCTTTAGGTGTTGGTAACCCTAAAAAAAAAACCACTTGGAAGCTGTTAACTAAAAATAGAGCGTTTATGGATGCTAATATTTTACTCAAGGTTGGCAACCGAAACGAATAACTGTATCGGTATCGGTATGAAGTTTTTTATTATTTCGGTAACGGTAACGGTATCGGTATTTTAATTATAACGGCATCGGTATACCGGTATCAGTGCTACAAACCGGTATTGGTTAAAAATAAAAGATTTTGAACATATACATATTAAGGGGCGTATTCATAAAAAATATTTTAGGTTTATTATAGGCTTATTTGACAGATATTGTAGAGAAATTTGTCAAATAAGCTTTCAATAAACCTAAAATATTTTTTATGAATACGGCCCTTAATTTTTATTTATTTACTAGCCAATCCCGGCGCGCATTGCTACGCCCCTTAATGAATCGAAATGCATTCTGAATTTTAATTGAATATCAAGTGCAGAAACTTAAAAATTATATTTTTTTTTATGGGAGTGGCATTTCCCACTTTTCTAATCACGAAATTGTAAAGTCATAACAGCTCAATATGTGTGCAAAGTTTCAGAATAATCGGTCCAGTGCAAGTACCTCAAAATGATACCTTTTTTTATGGGCGTGGTACTGCTCACTTTTCTAATCACGAAAATATTTAGTCATGACAGCTCGATATGTGTGCAAAGTTTCAGAAAAATCGGTCAAGTGCAAGTAGCTAAAACTGATAACTAATTTTTATGGGCGTGGCCCCGCCCACTTTTTTCCACCCATAAACACTCCCTGGTATGTGTAAAACAACTTGCCAAAGCTTGAGTCCGATCGGTTTTACAGTTTCGGAGTCTATAGCTAACACACACACACACACACACAGAGTTTCACTTTTATATATATAGATTTAATTAACAAAAATATTAACTAAACATTAACTTCTTTTCTAAATATTATATTTAGTAAGTAATATTAGGAACACACACATGTTCTTTTTCCTTGACAATGCAGTTGTTAATATTTTTTTAAAAATCAAATTAAAAAAATTTTCTGCAAATATATTCCTTTGGTCGAGGCATTTTGTTCTTGTTATCATATATGTTTTTAAAATGCTTTTAAATTTAGTTTGATCACTTAAGTTGTGCGCTTCAAAGAAAAGCTTTTTTCAGTTGTAACAATATAAATTTATACAGGTGACCTTATTTATACAACAAATCTTATATGTTTAATTTTTTTCGTGCAAATTTGTTTGCAAGAAACAAAGAACAGCTGACACACTGCAACCACTGCAAATTCTCCTTGGCCAGTAGCAAAACAATGGCAGTGATGTCATCGTGGTGTATGAAGGTAAAAAAGCTATTTCAACTAACACAATAGTGTTGAACATATAAAAATTTGATGCTATTTACTTAATTGGTATGCATTTTAAATACCGAAACACTGAAATGATGATACCGGTATAATACCGGTATTAAGGGAAACGGTATTTGAATACCGGTATTTTACGCAAAAAATTATTTCGGTATCGGTATCGATACCGGTAATTAATTTTAAACGGTACTTAATCGGTATCGGTATCAATAACTTTATCGGTTGCCAACCTTGATTTTACTGAACAATTGGAGACAAATAGAAATCTTGAGTAACTTTTGGAACGCCATTCTAAACTTGCGTTAGTTTTGGGGCAGCAGCTTAATATTGTGTTCATTTTTTGACACCCCATATTTATGCTGAATACCAGGGGCAAATCGCGGCATTCGACCGTGATCGAAATTTTAAAATTCTTATTAGAATATCTATACCTAAAGCACAGCGTACTCGATCGTTCGAGTAAAATTTTGATCGTGATTGAATGCCGTTATTTGGCCCCAGATCGATAAATTTTCAAACAATGTTAATTCTAATAATAAGGTTCTTAAAAGCATCCTTAAAGTATGCTACAAAGTGTAAAATGTTTATAACTAAAATAAAATATATAACACAAATGTAGTTTATTTAAACTATTTTTGGAACAATATTCTATTATGTCTTGTAATTTAAAACCATCCTCAGGCGGATTTTCAGCCATTTTGGACAACTTGGCAGGAAGATGTAGTGTAAAGAGTATTGCATGTATTGTGTCATTTGAAATTATAATATAGGTATATTTGAACTTCAAATCAAACTACATTAATTAAGGAAATATTGGGCATTTAAACTAATACAAGGCAGACTTCATATAATATTTTTTAATCAAAACTCAAAAAATTAAAATTGCTTTCCTAAGGAAGGATATAAACAGAAATAAGCAGTTTTTCCTTATTTCCACTGAAATATCATCCGCAACATAGAAAAGTATTTACAAATTCTAGCAATTAATGTTAGGAGGATAAATACTTTTTTCTTCTTTAAAAATAATAATGTAAAGTTTATGTAAAACATGAAAAACTCTTTTGATAATATAAGAGCAGTACCGCTAAAGCTAGTGTTTTTAAAGTTTCTGTGCTATTAATCTGTTTAGACAATGTAAAATCCTAATTCGCCACTATGTGACTTTTTCATACTTTCAAAAACAGTCTCTTGGGCTTTAGAAAAACATCTTTTCATTTCTTCAAACTTATCATTGCATTGTTCGCCAATAAAATTCATGTCATCCATTTATAATCATCACAATTGTTGGTGTATATTCAGGTTATATAAAATGTGTATGTATGTATGCGCAAATATTTTTGTTGACATATTTCAGCTTTATTTACCACGGCACAGGCACACGCAAATACCTACGTAAAAGCGAATATATTTCTTCTTCTACATTGCACTTTTGTTGTTGTTGTTGTCATCCTTTCTATCATCTTTGCCGTTGTTATCGGTTGTTGCTTTAATAAATTTATTTGTTTGTGTATTTGGCTTCTTTGGTATATCTCAGAGAATGTGTGTTTGCATAACAATCATGTTGTTGCAAAAATGTTATTCTTATATTTTTATTTGTAGAAAATGTTGTGCATTTGTAATTTGTTGGTGGCAGCTATTGTCACTTTAGAAAATCTTGACGTAAAATAAATACAAAATAAATATTGTGTTTTCTATTTTAACAACCCAGGTGCTGGGACTTATAACAAGTAAAAAAAAAAAATTATATATTTGGCTGCTGGTGAATGTATTGCATAGAATATCTTCGGCATACAAACAACATGGAAATGCAATTTTATGAGGAAGTTGCTATATTCTATTATTAATGGAAGAACTGAAAATAAGTAAATGAAAAATTAAATTGTGAAAGTTCAAAGGATCTGTTAGATAAAAGAGGTCACACAAATCTGTTTTATTGTGAACACAGTATTATCTAGATAAGCCGGGCACACAATTTTTCACACTCATTTATAATCCGCACACTGCACATTGGTCTAAAGTTCATTTTTGCTGGCCAAAATGTAAAGTATTTTCCTTTTTCGCATTTTTTTTTAAATAATAAAATTTAAAAATCTTCAAATTTAAATTAATTTAATTTCAAAAATTTATTTTTTATTAACAGTTATAAATTATTATTGTTTATAACATCAAATAGAAATGTGTGTAAGACACACTTGAAATTCCTTGGTCTTCAATAGAGGTTTTTAACTTAATATTTTCTTTATTCGATAAAGTATTGTTATTTTATCAATTAAAACTGATATATTAACAAATTAATTTTGTATAATTTATATAAAAAATTTTAGCAACAAAATTTCGAGTTTTGACCAATGTGCACTGCTACAAGCTGGACAGTATTTTTTTACTTTTTAGTGTGGAGGTATGCTCTTGTTTTGTTTTATTTCTTTATTAATTTGACGAATTAGGCCTATAGGTTTGTAATCTATTGAATTAAATAAATAAACAAAAAAAATAAAAATAAAATTGCTTATGGAAAATTTTATATATAAAATATAAAATATATATATATATATATATAATATAATAATAATATATATATATATATAAAATTTTTTTAAATTATTGAGTTTCTTTCTGCATAATTTTTATTATTTCCTAGCAAAAGCATATCCAATTACTATATTTCTTGTTTCATAAAACTACTGACAACTCTTTTTAAGTTATTTGCGAAAACGATAATATTACCAATCTATAAAAAAACATTTTTATATGAATAAGTAAAACATACATAAATATCATATGTTAAACAAACATTCGTTTTTATGCTTAACAGCCTAAAGTGACTTAAAGTGCAGATACACAATAATATCTAATATAGACACTATGTATCATGTTTCTGCCATGGTACCAAAACCAACAATACCACAAATATATCTTAAACATAAATGTCTGAAGATGTCACAATCCCACACTAAACCAATGTAACTACTTTAAGTCTTGAAGCAAAAGAAAATATCAAATTGCTCATTTTTTTATGACAAATTTCGAACAGTATTAAATTCCTTGTTTGTTTTGTTTTTATATAATGCTACACACATACAAAAAATACTCAGAGATACATATGTACATATAAACACACACATACATACACCACTATTAAGACAAATACTTGTAGACCAAAGAAAAAAAAAAGACAGGACCTACAATAGAAATAAATGTTTGATTTGTTGAAAAAGCAATACAAAATGGTACAACGAATATCAATAACCATCATTCGGAGTAATCACTTAGAGTAAGCTTATATATTTAAATATACAGACTTATGTACATAAACAAAAAAAAAAATTTGTATGATTGTAGGTTGTGTTTTTATTGCATATGTATCAATATGTTTTTATAGATTTGTCTCTATATGTATATTTGTGGATGATTTATAATGAAAATTTTAGTGAGAAAAAAAAACAAACACATTTAGCAAATATACTCAAAAACAATTTAATGCAAATGTATTTGAACAAAGTTGTAGGTGACAGTGGTTTAAAGAAAATTTGGGTCGAAATGCAGGATTTAAAATATATGATGCTTAAAGGTTCTAATGATATTCTAGAAAAAAAAATAAAAAAATGAAAAACCTGAAGTCAAATAACCTATCAGCAGTACTAATTAGTATAATTAAATAACAATTTCTTTTTATATGTATATGAATATTATATACATTAAATAATAACAGTTATAGTTTCTTTTAGTGGTTCCCAGCTAGCATTTAGATGATTGTTTTTTTAAAAATCACCTTGCTAAGTCTTCTTTGAGTACTTTCTGTGATCAAAAACTGATTAGTCACTTACAAGATTAAAAAAGGACTCGAATATGACTCGCGTTAATGATTAAAAAGAGTTTGATTTAAAATATAATAACTAATTGTATTGCAATCGCAAATCGATCAACCAGGCGTTTAAAATGTTTGTATTTTATCCGTTATTTATTATCATATTTGGCGCATATGGAAGATTAAAAACCGATTGATCGAAAACAGATCATGCAGGTGTTTGAAATATGCTTATTCTCTGCATTTTGTGTTCATTATAGATGATTAAAAACTGCTTGTTATGCTGCTTCTTTCTTAAGTAAAATGGGACAAATTTTACGTAAATATCAAAAAGTTAAATTTTTGTTCATTTATAAAAGTAATATCGAGGTATACACATTGTCTAATTGTGAAATGTTATAACAACCATGTTATTTTTTATGTTGTGAAAATGTTTAAAGCTGGATTAAGAGAAATGACTGAAAAAACACTAGAAAAGGAGTCAAATCCGATTAGCAATACGACTAGTAAATGATTCGAAAAACAATCATAAATGACTATAAAAACACCATCAAAAAATAAGAAAACAACTAAAAAATTACTCAAGACTCTTGAGCGATTAGGAACATGACTGAAAAAGGCTCACAAATTAAGTAAAATGAGACTGATAAATTATTAGAAAACGAATCGAATAAGGCTATAATAGACATAATAAAAGGGATCGAAAATGACACTAAACTGATTAAAAAAATTAATCATAAATAAAACATCAAGAAGAGTCGCGGCTAGGGACACTTTTCTCACGAACAAAGTATCTTTTACGATTAGAAAATGAGCTCATATTCTGCATTTTGAATCGCGCAGAGGAGTTGAAAAAGACTCAAATTTAATCAGAAATTTCAAAATCTGTTGGCTGGGTTAAAGCAAAAAAAAAAAAAAAACTACTTAATTTTTGTTTGAATTACACTGTGTAACAAAATTCAATTTTTGTCGTGATTTTTTCTGGTTTATTTTTTTTTCTTTTTTTTTAGTGCGTAACGGTCGTTTAGGTAGAAAAACTGTCGAAATTTAAATTCTATGGATAAAGATCTTCAAAAACAGCTATAAATATTTTTATATAGAAATTCATTTTGATTAATTGTAATGTTAATGACTAAATAAAAAAAAAATAATAAATTAATTAAACAGTTACTTAGGTTAGTTGGTTTCAGAAAATTGTACACTTGCTGATAGGTTATTTGGTTATTTGGGTCATTTGTAATACAAGATATTTAAAATTTTGCACACATACATATGCGTTATGATATAGAAAATTATAATCAATAAAAAACTTAATTTCGAAATTTTGGCAGATTGACTATTAGATCTTAAAGATGACGATATGCATCCCGGCAACAAACACAACAACTAAAAACACATACATTTTTATTTTCGTATATACGCCTGTAGATTTCACACAATTTTTTATATTTTTTTCTTTGATTTTAAAAATTTTTGAGAAACTTCAATGTAAAAACTTTATGTATTCGTTTTGAAAATTTTTAAAACATTTTAAACCAACTCAAACTGCAAGTTATTTATCGTAGACAAAAAATAAAAACAATAATTTGGACGGATGCAGAGACGTTATTAAAAAATTTGGCATAACTTGTAAATGCTTAAAAAAAAACAATCAAATGATTTGGATACGAGTACCGTATTAATATGCATTGGTATGTGTGTTCTAAATATTCGAGTTTTTATATTACAAGATAATAAATAAAAATCGATATATATTATATTTTTGAACACGAGTTAGGAAACGCATCTTTATATGAAGTTGTCATTTACTAGTTGTTATAACTGTAAGAAAGATTTTAGCTTTCCTTACAGACTTGCTTACTGCTTCCTGAGATTTTTCTTTAAAAAATTTTTAACCCACAATTAAAGAGCTACATTAAATGTCGTCAAACTAAATTAGGCTTAAGCGTAAGTTGTTTAAAATTGTCTATTAGGAAAAGAGAATTATTAGTTTTAATCAGGTTTTCTTTTTTATCTAAAAATGTCGCCAAGTTGTCATTATTTTCGAGAAACTGTAACGTAACGTAACGTAACGTCCCATTTAAAATTACCCAAAACTTTCAGCTATCGAACTGTTCTCTTAGTGTTGTCAACACTTTACTGTAAAAATTGTTGCAAATTCAGATCTTGCGTTAAATTTGGCACATCACACAGTACTTGAAATTTGTCATAAAATGATGTTTTTTTTTGATCCAGCACTTCTCTGATATTAGATATATTAAAAAAGTGGGCGTGGACAATTTTCATTAACTTAAAAATAAAGGATGGGTGATGAAAAGCATTAAAAACAATTTACGAATTCAGTGCAGCCGTTCTTGTGTAATGCGAATACTAAGGAACGACAGTGATTCATATAAATTTGTATGATATGTGTAATATGAAAATTGTATGACTCTTTAATTAGGCATAAAAATTATAACTTGAAACTATTATATGTTTGGAATGCAATCATATCATTCTTAAATTTCAATTACTACAATCAGGGTTCTTTTTTGAGAGCATTTAAACACTCTCCGTTATTTAAACACTTAAAGAAAAATAACCTTAAATTTTGTCTAATTCAATATAGATTATAGGCCGTATTAAAAAAAAAAAATATTTTAGGTTTATTGAAGGCTTATTTGACAAATTTCTCTACAACATCTGTCAAATAAGCCTTTAATAAACCTAAAATATTTTTTATAAATATGGCCCTATATTTATACATTTAAAGTGCCTTTCAAATTGTTTTTATATAAAAACAGCTTCGATGTAACCACTGTTTGAAACAAAAAATATATTAACAAAACAAATATATGCATACATTAGGAGAAAGAAAACAATTTACCAATACATAATATTAAAATAATATAATTTCATATTATTTAATACACTAGCCCAAAAATAAAAACATTGAAAAGCACCCACACATTTACATCATAAAAGAAAACATAAAAGAAAAATAAATTGCACGTTACAAATTGTATGAAAATAGAAAAGGGTTACAGCCATTTTTATGCTGGTTATACAAACATTGTAAACGATATTGTCATTTTATTTCAAGACCTCAAAAAATCAATTTTAAACTTCAAACAAAAAATAAAAAGGAAATATTTTATCTTTGCTTTTATCTAACCAATAAAAGTTTTAGTAGTGTGAATGTTATTAGCAAATATATTGGAAATATACATACATATGAATGTGTATAGTGAGCGTTTTTCCTATTTTGCAGCTGTTGAGATGTGTTTTTTTTACAAGAGTGTTTATAGGTGTATATATGTATATGTTGGATGGGTGTGGGGGGTGTGTGTTTAAATGAAGGCAATAAACACATAAATGTGTGTATAACATGCTAATGCTTTTATTTTGCTTTATTGTTTATTTTAACACTTCAGCATCATTGCATTAACAAATAAAATGTCATTTGTATTTATTTTTGCTAAATATACAATTTTAGTACAAAAGCATTAAATACACATACACATACACACACGCACACAAGATGTCATATCCTTATGTAAATGCAAATATAAAAATAACATAAAGTTTACATTACATACCTTAATATGTAATACATATTTGATGTCATAAAAGTGCATACATTCTTATATATATGTATATGTATATATTATATAGATTTTGTTATTTTTATACCCGCCACCAAAAAAATGGTGGGGGTATATTCATTTTGTCATTCCGTTTGTAACACATCGAAATATCCATTTTAGACCCCATAAAGTATATATATTCTGAATCGGGGTTTGATTTGATGACGATCTAGCTATGTCCGTCCGTCTGTCCGTCTGTCCGTCTGTTGAAAGCACGATAGAGGTCGCACCGAAAAAGCTAAAGGGCTCAAATGTTGCCAGAATCTTTCTTATAGACAAGGTTTGTTTGGTATTGAAAATGGGCTAAATCGGAATATTAGAAAGAGAGTTATAGCTCGTAAAGCAAGAATAGGTCGAAAAAACCGTGTCCTTCAAACATCGAAAAAAAAGGAATTGTGTCCAAACGCATAAACGTAGAGTCATGAAACTTCGAATATATATTTCTCGAGTCAAAAGAATATTTCTCCCCAAAAATTGCTTAAGTCTATGCATTAGAAAAGGAGTTATAGGTCAAAATGTACGAAAATTTATACCGCTCAGTGTATATTTGAAGTTTAAAACGTAATAAAACTGACAAAACTATATGTACGGTTCTGAAATTTTGCAAACATGGTTTTTTAGTCAAAGTCTTCGTTATAACGGAAAATAAATGTGTCACGCCCACTTTTTTTTTAAATTTTTATAAAAATATATTAGTCATATTCATTAGCATTTATTCATTGCAGATGGCGACATCTGTTGAAGGCGCCACTACATTTTGCAAACACTGAGGATGATGTCTTTGCTAAACAGCACGTAGAACACTAGATGACTCTAGTAACATTTTTTTGCACAAACTACAAAGGAATTTTATAGGGGTTTGTGAAAACGAAAATGACCGAAGTTTGTTGACAAAAATTAACTAGAGTAATGATTTGTGCCCAACTTTACATATAGTTGTACACACAGTTTTATGAGGTTTAAGATTTAAAAATATTTTAAAAAAATGTGCATCAGTAGATTTAAAATAAGTATTTGAATATTTAAAATACATATTTTAACAAATTTTTTTTTTATCTATCTATTCTTTTGTAAAGGGTGGTTAAATTTTAAGGGCCACAGGGTGATTCAAAATAGACATGCTCAGCATTTTGCTAAAACAGGAAATTTATTAGTAAGATTTTGATTTTTAAAGTTCTATAACATTTTACTTTTAGAAGATTTTCAAACGAAATAAGTTTTGTATAATTTTAAAATTTGTTAGCCATTAATACATGAAAATAAATTGTTTATAATGTTTAGAAATAATTTTTTTTTTTATCTTTAGGTCTAAATTTTCCTAAATTCCTTTTTTTAATACACCATAACTTCTAGAAAACATAAGATAACAAAAAGAAATTAGCACCATTTAGTAGATAAAACTCTCCTCTATACCCCTATACCCCATTTTATACCCGTTACGATCCGACCGTGATCAGCAGATCAATTTTTGTGACACAAGGTCAAATATTTTTTGCAAAATTTTAGTAAAAGAGCTAAACAAATTTTTTTGTAAAGTGTTTTTTTGAAGTATTTGAGTTTTTATATCCGCCACCAAAAAAATGGTATGTATATTCTTAATCGGAGTTTTATTTGACGACGATCTAGCTATGTCCGTCCGTATGTCCGTCTGTTAAAAGCACGATAGAGGTCAAATCGAAGAAGCTAGTCGGCTCAAATTTTGCCAGAATATGTCTTATACACAAGGTTTGTTTGGAATAGAAAATTGGCTAAATCGGAGTATAAGGAAGAAAGAAAAATTGCCTAAATGCATGTATTAGGAAGGGAGTTAGAGATCAAAATGTACGAAAATTTATACCGCGCAGTGTATTTTCCAATATGCTAA
Source organism: Phyto melanocephala (assembly GCA_941918925.1). NCBI lineage: Eukaryota > Metazoa > Arthropoda > Insecta > Diptera > Rhinophoridae > Phyto > Phyto melanocephala. Next base: position 28,885,689 of record OW799233.1, read on the forward strand.
AAATTCTAAACCTAATAAGAGTGACAAATTTAGATCTACGATTCTGAAATTTTGCAGGAATTGCTTTTTGGTCAAAGGCTTTCTTCTGACGGAAAATAAATGTGACACGCCAACCTCCCATACAACGTTTTCTCTCAAATTCTTATAATTTCTCTATAAATCGAATAATAAAGGACTTTATTGAAATATCTAAGTTGTATTTATTAGCATAAATAACTTCGACACACCTACTATAACGCTCACTTTCCACGTTATTTACTGTTAATGAAATTTAAATTTATAAAACCGACAAAATTAGAGGTATGATGATAAAATTTGCTACGGAAATCCTTCTAGTCAATGTTATTGTTATGCCAGAAAATTTAGGTGACACGCCCACTCTTACGCCCACATCCTATATAATGCTTTATTTCAAATTCATATAATTTCTCAATGAATAAATATTTTGGAAGAATTATGGACTATATTGAAATATCTAAGTTGTATTTATTAGCAGAAATTTTATTGACACGCTTACTTTAACGCCCATTTTCACTGAAACACTTAATTTACGAAAACATTTTACCAGCATATCCAAGTTATAAAGGGTGGTTAAATTTTAAGGGCCGATGTTGATTTTGAATAAAACACAAATTATTATCATTTCTTTTTTAATGATAATATTTGTATGGTTCAATTATGTATGGAACAAAATATCGGCCAAATGGCCCCGCGACCTCAACGGCACACCTCGATCCGATAGTCCAAATTTTAAATAACATTGCTGATGCTCAATTGTTTGGCACGATGATGAGTCGAAGTTGACTGTTTTTTTGCCACACTATCGCGATAAACAGCAATGCTTCTCATTTAACGAATTTAGAAGGCATTCATAGATGTTCTAACATTTTATACAGACCTGGGGCCGAATTACGGCATTCGATATCGATCGAAATTGTACTCGAACGATCGAGTATGCTATTGGTATATAGATTCTAATAAGAGTTTTCAAATTTCGATCACGTTCGAGTGCCGTAATTCGGCCTCTGTTTTAAATTTAAAATTTAACCACCCTCTACAAAGAAAGCCATTAACAAAATAATAATTATTGTGCTTTAAATGTACTTAAAATTGGTGGTGGGTATAAAAGATTCGGCACAGCCGAATATAGTGCTCTTACTTGTTTTTTTTTTCTTTGTCAATATTGTCTTTTTAAAAAGTTTCCCTAACACAAAGCATACATTTTCAATTTTCAAAAATTCCCTCAACTTTAAATGTATTCAAGTTTTCTTTATACTTTTATACGTAAGTGTGTGTACATTTGTTAATAAAATAGATTCATGCAATAGCTTTATTATCAAAATATTATTGCAAATCATTGTAACAGTTGATAGTTTAAAGACTGCTATTAAAAAGAAAACTTTAAGTGAATCATGTACGAATTCGAATACAAACATCTACGTTCAATATAAATATTATTTAGAGTGATTATTAAATATTCAATATTATATTTTGAATATTTAAAATACATACTTATGTGATTGCAAAGTTTCAGATTAATTAAATTACTAAGTATTTCAACGAGTGTGTTTATAGAGATGAATTTTTGAAAAATAAAATATTAGTAAAAACGAAGAAAATCTAAAAAATTTCACAGGAAGGAGTCCAGCATTAGGGATACTAAATAAAATAAAAAGTTTGCCCTTAACTACTGGGCCTAACTGGACTATCAATTATTCACCAAAAAATATTTCTTGGGTATATCTCATCCATTAGCTCTTGAATTGTTGCTGGCTTATCGCCATACAACTTTTCTTTCAAATAACCCCAAAGAAAGAAGTCCAACGGTGTCAAATTACATGAACTTGGCAGCCAATTGAGATCGCCACCATGTGAAATAACACGTGTGTGGCAAGTGGCACCATCCTGTTAAAACCACATATCGTCAACATTCATATCTTCCAATTCGGGCCATAAAAAAATTGGTTATCATCTCACGATAGCGAACACCATTCACAGTAAATGCCTGACCAGCCTCATTTTGGAAAAAATACGGCCCGATGATGCCGCCAGCCCATAAACCGAACCAAACAGTCACTCTTTGTGGGTGCATTGGTTTTTGGACAAACACTCTTGGATTATCATTCGCCCAAATGCGGCAATTCTGCTTATTGAGGTGAAAATATGCCTCATTACTGAAGATGATTTTCTTCGAAAACTGATCATCCACGGTTGCCATATCTTGCCACCATTCTGACCATTGACTACGTTTGAAATGGTCAAGAGGCTTAAGTTCTTGAGTCAATTGCACCTTGTAAATGCAAGTCTTTATGCGTAGTGTTCATCAACGTCGAGCGTGAGAGGTGCAATTGTTTGGCACGACGTCGAGTTGAGGTGGACGGCTCTTCAGCCACACTATAGGGAACGGCAGCTACATTTTCTGTAGTACGAGCTGTACGAGCATGCACTGGTGTTTTTACATTTTCTACAGAACCGGTTTGACGTTCAGGTGCGGTTCACCTTTCACCTTTTTTAATTGTTTACTATATTGTAATGGTCAAGTCCTTTTATTTAATAGCTTTTTTGTGAGGTTGAAGGGGGCGAAGTCATAATTTCTATTCTTAACTCCTTTTTCCGCCATTATATTATGGATTTTAACTTTTCACTGTTTATGATATTTTACTATCCAAGTCCTTTCGTTTGATATCTATATTGAGGGCTTAAAGTGGGTACATATTTAATTAAATATTTAATTGAACGTCATTTTGTAGTGGCGGAAATATTGGATTTTAAATCTTTTTATAATAGCTTTTATTTTGCTACTTAAGCTTTTGGTCTTGATACACATATTGTTTTTCTTTGTTGTCCAGCAGCTGAAAAAAAACGATGTTTGTTTTTAAATTTTAGGAAAAAATCTTAAGGACTTATACTTTAATGCTTATATCTCACTTAGTTCCAAATAAATTTGTCAGTTTTTTGCAAAAGTTATTGTCCAGGCTGCAGCTTGTATTCTGGTGTCTTTAGCATGCCCAAAATTAAATAAAGAGATTGTTAATATAATATATTTAAAAAACATATATTTTTTAAAATTAATTTTGCCTATAACTTTGTCGGTAAGTAACTGATTTTTTCAAAGACTTTTGGGAATATCTTTAAAGTTACTTTGTATTTTAAAAAGTAATTGAAGTCTCTATAAATTACGCTAGGACTGAAAAATGTTAAATTTTGTGGTAAAAATATGGGGAAGAACGGAGATAGTTTATTTCTTCATATCTCAGAAGGTTATAATGCGATCATGGTGGATTTTAACAGCGATTAATTTCCAGATGTTTAAAAAAGAATGATAGCACTCAGAAATATGAAAAACATGTGGATGCTTTTAAAACAGGATTTCAACCAACACACGGACAAATTGAAAAAAAGGACAGATTGATATTCCTCAATTGACTTCCCAGTAATAATATTTAAGCAAATATATACTTTATGGGGTTCGGAATGAATATTATAAAAATTAAAATTGAAATGACAAAGCTAAATATACCCTAGGCAACACAGGCGAAGGGTTTAATAAAAATACAATTTTTATGCGCTAAGAACTAGCGATACGTTTATGTTTAAAAGTATTGATATTTCGATAATTTAAAATACATGCACATGCATATACTATATATTATTTGATGAAAAATTTTCAAAACTTTTAAATATTGTAATTAAAATTTCAGTTTTAATATTTTTTTAAAATACCACTGGATTATTGTTTTTTCTTTCACATATCCAAACAGGTTTGTATATAATTGGTTTGTGCATAATTTAAAAATTATACATACACAGTTTGTCTTCTTGTGGTTTTTACTATAATTCTTATCCTTTTTCTTAATTTCCATTTGTTAGCACACACTCATACTAATTTGTTTAATTTGCAAATCAATTGACATGTGTTTTCTGTAAAAAGCATTTGCATTTTACCAGGCATTCTGATATCTTTTTAGTACAACTTCAATTGCATTAAGTAGTTGGAATAAATTTTAATTTTCTATATGAGTTTTCTAAATGTATTTATTCTTCTTTACATCTATTTTTTATCTAAAGTCAATTTAAAGTCTGTTTTGTTATAGTTATATGCACATATGTAAAATTTTTTTTGTTGGTTCGAATCGTAAAGAATAAAATGTAATAAAAAACTAAATAAAATAAAATACATTTATATGTAAATCATTGTTTGTTATCTGCTAAAAATTGCATGAAAGAAATAAAGTATAAATAAGCATAAAATTCTTTGGTTTAACTTGATGAAAAATTACTCTACAATAGTTTGTCAATTATTCCACAAGTACGAATGTGAAAAAATTTCATTTGTGCATATGTTTACATTAATGTGTATGAGTGTATTTTTCTGTGTTCGTATTAGTGTCTGGTTTGACATTTTTATATAGTTACAGCTGTGGTGTATTATCTGTTCTACTGTGAAGTATATTTGTTACGCCTATCATTTGTTAAGATACTTATAAATACCACATTTCAAATTTACAAATACTTATACTGTCACATACGGAGTGTATGTCTGTGTATTTATCTTAGATGTCTTACAACTATATATTGTACAGTTTGTGGTTTTTATTGTAAATTTCTCTATTTTTCTAAAGTTTATTTTTTATTTTTATTCCATATTTAATATTTTAGTCAAATACAATAACTTGTGGTTTGTTAACAAACAAATATACATTTTGTAATATTTTTAAGGAAAACGTATTTTATTTATGCATTTATCTTTCCTTTTCTTATACCGTTTCGATTTGTAATCTGAAAATAGTTTTGGTTTTAATTGCTGAATTTTTTACCTTTTTTGTTGTGCAAATTTGATTGCAATTTACACTGAACTGCAGTGAAATGAACTTTCTTCATATCTAAATAGATTATTTAAGAGCTTTTATTTTGAAGTTATACAGGTATTTGCTAAGGTAAACCTACCATCAATAATCAAAAAAACGTATTTAAGTCGATAACCGAGTGCTCAGGTATCATTTTATACAGGATGGTCCAACCTAAACGCATGACAGCCAGAGGACTATCCTTATATTTTTTATTATGATAGAAGGATCTATTACATTACGTATGAAACAAAATATTGGCCAATAGTTACTACGACTTTGTTGGCATATTTTCAACCGGAGGTCTATATTTTCAATGATATTGAAACATAATTGAATATCAATGTCGTTAATATGCCGAATTAGCTCAATCTTTAATTCTTGAATTGTTTTTCATATTGACGTTCACTTAATCTCATAAATCTCGTTGAATGGGCTCTTAAATCTCATCGAATGGAAGTAAAACCAGATTTGTATCATCAATTCATCCTTAGCATTGAGGCTAATTTCTGGTTGCACTTGTATGTAAGCAAGCAGTATTGTTGCTTTTGAAAGAAACTTAAACCTTATGAGTCCATTTAAATTCCATTATATCTCAAAAAGACACTGTTTGGTATGGATTAAATCCGGTGCAAATATTACCATGAATGTGATTCGTAGTTCTTCTATTCCTAATGCCTTTGTAAATAATTTATTTCATTTAAAGGAAAACATGGCAACATGGTATATAGTACGTAAAATTATTTCATTGTCGAGCCAAACATTCGGAGACCGCATTTTCTCTAGGCAAGGAGATGTGAATTGGCTAACTAGTTCGACTGATTTGACACCAGCGAAGATTGATCATTTAAAAGTCAGCCTTTGACGTAATAATATAAGTTTTTGTGGTATAAAATATATAGAAAATAAAAGATCGGTGCAACATACATTTATTTCAACTAACATACGGACAGACGGACATTTATCTATGGACTTCCATGTTCATAACGTTTTAAAAATATATACTTTTTAGGATCGTAATTGAATATTGTATAATATATAATATCAAAAAACGATATGAAATATTACGTCCAAAGAATGTTGGGTGGTGTTATTTTTGAAAACGAGAAAAAAAGTTAAGCTGTGCACTACCAACATTAAGTGATGTGAATAGATTTTGTACAAGTAGCTGATTTTGAATCGCTGCCTTTCATATTTCAGTTTCATTGAGCTTTATGTAACAATTACTGTCAGTCGAAATTTTTTACTTTTACGGGAAAATATCCCATTGTGCGGTTTATGATAAAAATTGATCGCATACAAAGCTTTCTCTGTATTTTGATGAAATCATTTAGAATAATTCTCTGACATCATTCGAATTTTGCTAAAATTTTACCAAAAGACTTTATGCATACAGTGTTTTAAGGAAATCTTCATAAAAGTTAATAGTCTATAAGTTAAATAAAATAATAAAGAATTTCTGCGCCCAGAAAACAGTACTTATAATTGCTATGATATTGCTCACCTGCTTAGCCATAAAGTTTGCAGATAACGAGTCAGCATGATGGTCATGTGAAATGTGTCTAAATTATTTTGGAGACTACTTTATGTGGAACGAATTAGTGCATTCCGCTACTACAGTTATACCTTTTACCAAAGATTAGTTTTAAAATGTTTGTTTGGTTACTTTAAAAACTTAAAATCAATTTTTAATAAATATTTAATTATTTCTTAAAGATGGTAAATATTATTGTGCCTAAGAAAACCCCAATAACTCTGTATTAGTTTGGCTTCTTTGAATTAAGACACATTGTATTTGCTTTGTTTCAATATTTAAATTACCTTGATGTATGTAGCACAAAGTCTTAACTATTTAATTTTTAAACGTATTTTGTTTCTCGCTCTTTTTAAACATGGCATACAATTAAGTATGTATATAGTACTTATAACTTCTAACATATGTATTATTATTTTACTTGTATGTACGTTGTGCCTGCATTACCGAATGTTGTGTATAGTTATGGGTGCAAAAGCCGGCATTTTTATAACATTTTCTGTCGGGGGGGTGCTTTAATACCATGTGAGATAAGGCCATGTTGGCCTTATTGCTCAATTGAATGGGAGACAAAGCCATAATGGCCTTATTGCCCAATAATTGAGAGGTAAGGCCATATTTAAAATTTTGCGAAATGAGAGATAAAGCCATATTTTTTTTTGGCAAATGAGAGATAAAGCCATATTTTTTCAGAATGTTGTTATAATTATTTTTATAATCAATTAATTTTTATTCTTGTGACGCACGCAGGAAAACTTTATTCAGCGAAGCCACCTGCCGCGTCCAACTGGAGGAGAAAACCCGTAAGCACGGCCGCAGGCCGCCACGCGGAAAAACTTTAGTATGCGAAGCCAGATTCCAATAATAATAACATTCTGTAAAAAATGTCTTCTAGGAGACACTAAAGTAAAGTATTGTAATCTGGCCTCGCGTATTAAAGTTTTTCTGCGTTGCGGCCTGCGCCCGTGCTTACGGGTTTTCTCCTCCAGTTGGACGCGGCAGGTGGCTTCGCTGAATAAAGTTTTCCTGCGTGCGTCACAAAAATAAAAAAAGTTCTTTTCCTGGAAACAGTAAAGTTAAGTATTGAAATCTGGCCTCGCATACTAAGGTCTTTCCGAGTGGCGGCCTGCGGCCGCGCTTACGGGTTTTCTCCTCCAGTTTGACGCGGCAGGTGGCTTCGCTGAATTAAGTTTTCCTGCGTGCCTCACAGGAATAAAAATTAATTAATTATAAAAATAAGAAAACTATTAATCAATGTAAAATGCAAAAGTTCTTAAAAACTGAAATGAGAGATAAAGCCATTTTCTAATATTGCTAATGTGAGATAAGGCCATGATGGCTTTACCTCTCATTCAAATTAAAAAAAAATAAAAAAGGTTTTATCTCTCTACTGAATGAGAGATAAAGCCATCATGGCCTTATCTCACATGGTATTAAAGCACCCCCCTTTTCTGACAGCATGAAATGGCTGTGTTGCTTGTGTTTAATAATTTAATTCTCTTAAATTTTCATGACATTCACAATCGCACAGAGGAATTTTAAGGTTTTGCTACTTTACTATTTTTGTCTTGGTTAATTTTTCAAGAATGTTTTTAATGCTTGTGAATATTTTTATACACTGATAAAGCCATTAAAAATTGTTTAAAATTAAGGTTTATGTTTGATTTGTTATTATTTTAATTAAAATATGTTTTTAGTTTATTTATACTGACAGTTTTCTTTAAGCAACAACAGTAAGATGTTAATGAAACTGTTACTCAATTGTTTCACTAATTCATTTAGAATAGTTGTTAAATAACTAATACAACATGTTGCATTCTTTTTCAAGAATTCACCACGTGTGTAAATAATAGTTTTACTGAGTTAAGGATTTGAAAAAAAAACAATAATGGAAAATTATAAAAAGCAATAGTGGCGATTGATCAAAAAAGAGGTGAAAATAACGATAAAGCAAAAACATATTTTTTATCTAGTTGTGATTGATTATTTTTATAGTCGTCAGTTGATTATTTTTTTTAATTTTTATACCCGCAACCAAAAAAATGGTGGGGGTATATTCATTTTGTCATTCCGTTTGTAACACATCGAAATATCCATTTTAGACCCCATAAAGTATATATATTCTGAATCGGGGTTTGATTTTATGACGATCTAGCTATGTCCGTCCGTCTGTCGCACCGAAAAAGCTAGGGGGCTCAAATTTTGCCAGAATCTTTCTTATGGACAAGGTTTGTTTGGTATTGAAAATGGGCTGAATCGGAATATTAGGAAGAGAGTTATAGCTCGAAAAGCAAGAGTAGGTCGAAAAAACCGTGTCCTTCGAACATCGCATAAAATGGAATTGTGTCCAAACGCCTTAACGTAGACTCATGAAACTTCGAATATATATTTCCTGGGTAAAGACAATATTTTTCCCCGAAAATTGTCTAAATCTATGCATTAGGAGAGGAGTTATCGATCAAAATGTACGAAAATTTATACCGCACAGTGTATTTTTCTGTATATTTAAAAACAAAAACGTCATAAAAGCAACAAAATTGGATGTACGACTCTGAAATTTTGCACACTTTGTTTCTTGGTGACGCACTTTCTTGTAACGGCAAAACAATGTGCAACGCCCACTTTTACGCCCACATCCCATAGAACGTTTTAACTAAAATTCATATAATTTCTCTATTAACAAAGATTTTGGAATAATAAAGGCCTGTATTGAAACACCTAAGTTGTACTCATTAGCAAAAACTACATTGACACGCCTACTATAACGCCCACTTTCACTTTTGAATTGGGTCCAGACGCATAAACGTAGTCATGAAACTTCGAATAAATATTTATCGAGTCAAAAGAATATTTTCCCCTGAAAATCGCTTAAATCTATGAATTAGGAAAAGAGTTATAGACAAAAATTTACGAAAATTTATACCGCACAGTGTATATTTTAAATTTAAAACGTAATAAAACTGACAAAACTATATGTGCGATTCTGAAATTTTTCAAACATGGTTTTTTGGTCAAAGTCTTCGTTATAACGGAAAATAGATGTGCCACGCAGACTTTTTTCCTTAAATTTTTTAAAAATATATTAGTCATATATATATTAGCATTTATTCATCTTACACTGCGCCATTTATTGTACTCTAGCTAAATATAAGATAAAGATGATAAGATAGATGACTCTACTAGCAGCTACTAGATGGCATGCTAACAACTTATGCTTATGTTCGCCTGAAGTTATGCTCTATTAAAAATGGGAATTTAGGAAAATTTTGACCTAAGTAAAAATAAATTATTACATTACAAATAAACATTACAAACAATTTATTTTCATGTACTAATGGCTAACAAATTTTAAAATTATACAAAACTTATTTCGTTTGAAAATCTTTTAAAAGCAAAACGTTATAGAAGTTTAAAAATCAAAATCTTACTTATAGATTTCCCGTTTTAGAAAATCCAGAGAATGTATATTTTAAATCACCCTGTGGCCCTTAAAATTTAACCTTAAATTCACTTTCTTCCTCTTAAATTCATGTAAATTCTCTATGAATAAAGATTTTGGAATACTTAAGGACTATATTGAAATATCTAAGTTATATTTATTAGCAGAAACTTTATTGACACGCGTATTTTAACGGCCACTTTCATTGAAAGACTAAATTTACGAAAACATTTTACTATTTAGCATAACGAAGTTATAATGGGTGGTTTAATTTCAAGGGACTATGTTGATTTTGAATAAAATTATTATGAAATTATTATCATTTATTTTTATAATGATAATATTTGTATGCTTCAATTATGTATGGAACAAAATATCGGCCAAATGGCCCCCCAACATAGGCGGCACACCACGATCCGATAGTCCAAATTTTCAATGACACTGTTGATGTTCGATTGTTGGGCACGATGATGAGTCGAGGTTGCTTGCTCTTTTGCCACGTTATCGTGAAATACAGCAATGTTTCCCATTCAACGAACTAAGATGGCATTCACAGATGTTTTCACATTTCATACAGACCTGCTTTGCAGACATTTAAATATTTTTTACAATTCTCACGATTCGAACGATTATGTTGACCAAAAGAATCACGAAGTGCACAAAATGCATTTTGATTTGAACGCCCATTTTTATAAAAATCTTTAATATTTAAAAGCGTTGCTCGATTGCGTATCTTTCCACGGTTCAAATTGAGTTAGTCTGAGATTGAGAAATGTCAGATGAAATACAAGAAAAAAGCTGAAGTTTAGATGTGGTTCACCTTAAACATGGGCCCTTAAAATTTAACCACCCTCTACAAAGAAAGTGATACATATTTTATTATAAAGAGATTATTCTATAGCGATTAACAGAATAATAAATATTGTGCTTTAAATGTACACAAAATTGGTGGTGGGTATAAAAGATTCGGCACAGCCGAATATAGTGCTCTTACTGGTTTTAACTTAATCTGTCAATATATAGAAGTGCTTTATTGATAAGTGAAGAAATTGATTTTTTCTTAAATATTTAGCTTAGAAACTTGTTTATATATAAGACTCATACTAAATAAACACAAAATTTCTTTGTTAATCAACATATTTATTTTCTTTTGGGTATGGTTAAAGTTCAATAAAAATATCTTGTCCATAAAATAGTTTAGTTTAAAAAAAATTTTTTTTTAATACAGTTTTCATAAATTCTATCACAGAGCATTATAGAAAAATAAAAGCAATGAAATAATACATTGTTTTTAAATTTCAGAGTCTTTTAATTTCAGTGAAAGTTAAAAACTTTCAAAAGGAAGATAGTCAATAAAAGCATTTTGCAATTTGAAAAATTTTTTTCGGACATTGCATGTGAAGTAATATAGATTTTTAAAAATACACTTACAGTCATAACAGGAACTGCAAATGTATCAACATACATACAAATGTATACAAATGTTCTGTAGTATACTACAAAATGTATATGTGAATGGATATAGCTTCGCTACCAACTGTTGATTTATGACCGTTACTAAAGCCTTTATATAGAATAAATATACTGAATTTCAGAAATTCATATAAATGTTTGTAGTGCATTCAAACGACTATAAATATGTGGCTGCATGTAGAATATACTTACACACACACACTATATTTCTCTTCTCATATAAATACATACATGTATCGTTTTATGTACATCTACATATATAAAAGTGAAACTCTGTCTGTGTGTGTATGTGTGTTAGCTATAGACTCCGAAACCACAAAGCCGATCGGACTCAAACTTTAGCAAGTTGTTGTACACATTCCACGGAGTATTTATTGGTGGAAAAAAGTGGGCGGAGCTACTCCCATAAAAAATTAGTAATCATTTTTAATTGCTTGTACTTCACCGATTTTCGTGACACTTTACACACGTATTAAACTCTCATGATTATACAATTTCGTGATTAGAAAAGTGGGCAGTGTGATGCCTATAAAAAATAAGTTATCATATTTAGCTACTTGCATTAGATCGAATTTTTTGATACTTTGTACAGATATTGACCTGTAATGACTATATAATTTCGTGATTAGAAAATTGGGCAGGTTCTTGTACTGGACCGATTTTTCTGAAATTTTGCACACAAATTCGGCTATTATGACTTTACAATTTCGTTATTAGAAAAGTGGGCAGTTCCACGCCCATACAAAATAAGTTATCATATTTAGCTACTAGGACTGCACCAATTTTGCTGAAACGTTGCACACATATTGGCCTGTCATGACTATACAATTAAAATTCAGAATGCATTTTTATCCATTAAGGGACGTAGCAACGCGTGCCGGGCTTGGCTAGTATAAATATAAATGTCTGAGTATTTACTTGCTTATTGCTTTATGTATGTTGAAATATTTGTAGATAGATACATATGCTTGTATTTGTGTGAGTATTTATTTAAAATTGTGGTGGCAAAAGTATTTTATTCAATTGATTATATTGAACAACGTAAAATATTCATACAAATAAAAATGAAATAAATAATATACAAAGGTTAAGTTATAACTAAACGGAAATGAAAAGAATATGATTGTGAATTATTGATATTAAAAAAAAAGAAGAAAACAGCAAGACATAAAGAAATACTTGCCTTTATTGGGTAGTATACAGTAGGTGCAGTTTAATTTTTTTATATTTAAAATTTTCAAAAATCGCTCGAACTTTAATTTCTATAAGAATTTTTATTTCTCAATTTGAGGTCTGCAAATCCTATTATATAATAACGATATGGTAGTATAGTTGCTTGAGTCTTTGTTTTTTTTTCTACATGTTTTAGGATTTCGTACCAAACAACAATTTTTCAAGTATTTTCGTTATTATAAAAATATTAATTTTGTCACTGTGGTCAATACTTATTCCGTCAACCTAATGTACAGTAAAGTATGGTGACGAAAGCTTTTAATTTCACAGGTACATAAAAAGAAATTGTATTAACGAAATTTATAAATAATGAAATGTAATGATTTATTATACCCGCCACCAAAAAAATGGTGGGGGTATATTCATTTTGTCATTCCGTTTGTAACACATCGAAATATCCATTTTAGACCCCATAAAGTATATATATTCTGAATCGTGGTTTGATTTTATGACGATCTAGCTATGTCCGTCCGTCTGTCCGTCTGTTGAAAGCACGATAGAGGTCGCACCGAAAAAGCTAGGGGGCTCAAATTTTGCCAGAATCTTTCTTATAGACAAGGTTTGTTTGGTATTGAAAAGTCGGAGTATTAGGAAGAGAGTTATAGCTCGAAAAGCAAGAGTAGGTCGAAAAAACCGTGTCCTTCGAACATCGAATAAAATGGAATTGTGTCCAAACGCCTTAACGTAGAGTCATGAAACTTCGAATACATAATTCCTGGGTAAAGACAATATTTTCCTCCGAAAATTGTCTCAATCTATGCATTAGGAGAGGAGTTATCGATCAAAACGTACGAAAATTTATACCGCACAGTGTATTTTTTGGTGTATTTAAAAACAAAAACGTCATAAAAGCAACAAAATTAGATGTACGACTCTGAAATTTTGCACACGTTGGTTTTTGGTGACACGCTTTCTTGTAACGGCAAATCAATGTGCCACGCCCACTTTTACGCCCACCTCCCATATAACGTTTTAACTGAAATTCATATAATTTCTCTATTAATAAAGATTTTGGAATAATAAAGGCCTATATTGAAACACCTCAGATGTACTCATTCGCAAAAATAACTTTGACACGCCTACTATAACGTCCACTTTTCACGTTATCTACCGTTAATGAAATTAAAAAGCTCATAAAACCGCTAAAATTAGAGGTATGATGATAAATTTTGCTACGTCTATCCCCCTATGCAATTTCATTACTATGCCAAAAAATTAAGGTGCCACGCCCACTTTTATGCCCACCTCCCCTATAACGTTTTACCTAAAATTCATATAATTTCTCTATTAATAAAGATTTTGGAATAATAAAGGACTATATTGAAACACCTAAGTTGTACTCATTAGCAAAAACAACTTTGACACGCCTACTATAACGCCAACTTTCAGTTTTGAATTGTGTCCAGACGCATAAACGTTCATGAAACTTCGAATATATATTTATCGAGTCAAAAGAATATTTTTCCCTGAAAATCGCTTAAATCTATGAATTAGGAAAAGAGTTATAGATAAAAATGTACGAAAATATATACCGCACAGTGTATATATGTACGATTCTGAAATTTTGCAAACATGGCTTTTTGGTCAAAGTCTTCGTTATAACGGAAAATAGATGTGCCACGCACACTTTTTTCCTTAAATTTTTATAAAAATATATTAGTCATATATATTAGCATTTATTCATCTTACACTGCACCATTTATTGTACTGTAGCTAAATATAAGATAAAGATGATAAGATAGATGACTCTACTAGCAACTACTAGATGGTATGCTAACAACTTATGCTTATGTTCTCCTGAAGTTATGCTCTATTAAAAATGGGAATTTAGGAAAATTTTGACCTAAGTAAAAAAAAATTGTCTCTAAACATTATAAACAATTTATTTTCATGTACTAATGGCTAAAAAATTTTAAAATTATACAAAACTTATTTCGTTTGAAAATCTTTTAAAAGCAAAATGTTATAGAAGTTTAAAAATCAAAATCTTACTAATAAATTTCCCGTTTTAGAAAAATGCAGAGAATGTATATTTTAAATCACCCTGTGGCCCTTAAAATTTAACCTTAAATTCACTTTCTTCCTCTTAAATTCATGTAAATTCTCTATGAATAAAGATTTTGGAATACTAAATATATATTGAAATATCTAAGTTATGTTTATTAGCAGAAACTTTATTGACACGCGTATTTTAACGGCCACTTTCATTAAAAGACTAAATTTTCGAAAACATTTTACTAGCATATCGAAGTTATAATGGGTGGTTTAATTTTAAGGGACTATGTTGATTTTGAATAAAATTATTATGAAATTATTATCATATATTTTTATAATGATAATATTTGTATGCTTCAATTATGTATGGAACAAAATATCGGCCAAATGGCCCCCCAACCTAGGCGGCACACCACGATCCGATAGTCCAAATTTTCAATGACACTGTAGCTGCTCGATTGTTGGGCACGATGATGTCGAGGTTGCTTGCTCTTTTGCCACGTTATCGTGAAAAACAGCAATGTTTCCCATTCAACGAACTAAGATGGCATTCACAGATGTTTTCACATTTCATACAGACCTGCTTTGCAGACATTTAAATATTTTTTACAATTCTCACGATTGTGGACGAATTCGAACGATTATGTTAACCAAAAGAATCACGAAGTGCACAAAATTAATTTTGATTTGAACGCCCATTTTTATAAAAATCTTTAATATTTAAAAGCGTTGCTCGATTGCGTATCTTTCCACGGTTCAAATTGAGTTAGTCTGAGATTTAAAAAAGGTCAAATGAAATACAAGAAAAAAGTTGAAGGTTAGATGTGGTTCACCTTAAACATGGGCCCTTCAAATTTAACCACCCTCTACAAAGAAAGTGATAGATATTTTATTATAAATAGATTATTCTATAGCGATTAACAAAATAATAAATATTGTGCTTTAAATGTACACAAAATTGGTGGTGGGTATAAAAGATTCGGCACAGCCGAATATAGTACTCTTACTTGTTTTTAATTAATTTGTTTAATTCATATTAAATGTTTTTGAAAAACAAAGAAATTTCTGTTAGTTCAACAAAATGTATTAAAAAAAAGATTTTCAAAAATAATATTTGAAATATTTTTTTTTTTTTTTACTTTCAGTACGAGGTACAAACTTAGTGTGCCCACAACCAGTATTTTTTGTATTCCGGTTTATTCTTCAGAATTCTTCGGATCTAGGGTTTATTTTGCATTTTGAAAATATGTATGTGATAAATAATATTGTTTAATAAAAAAATAATAAAAAAATATGGCACGTAACTAACCACACAATAATTTGATTGCCACGCTTACGAATCTACGAATCTTAACCCAATATGTATATCATAAAATGCAAAAAAAAAAAATGCGGTAGATTTAAACAAAATGATTGAAACTGTATAAATATATGTATTAAAATTAAAAAATTAAAACAATTGTGTTCAAATGTGCACTTTATAAACTATTAATTTATTTAAAACTAGTTGAAACCGGTAGATATGGGTGACTGAAAAAATATTTTCGACGCAAAAGTAATAATGTTTCTTTTCTCCTTCTCATTTGCAACAGAAGGACAGCCGGACATTGCTCAAGCAACTTCCCTAATTATACACAATAAAAAATATTACTTAAATTTCTTTAAATTTGTTTTTAATTCTTATTATAGTTTTCATTAATTTAATTAAATTTTTTAAATGATATTAAGTATTTGCAAAAAACAAAAAGATTTCTGTCAGTTGAAAAAAAAAAAATTAAAAAAAATAAAAAATATTATTTTAAATGAGCGGAGAGGAATAATAAAAAAATAGTCGCCAATTGGCAGGAGAAAGTTCTGGTAAGTGCACATATGTAGATAAAAATATGTTCTGCTTTAAATATAATAAATTATTTCGGTTTCATTGTAAGTATGCCAAAATTCATTACATAATTATTGTTATTCCCTTATATTTCTCAGAATCCTCATTTTAATAGGTAAGTTAGTTGAATTTCTTCACTCTGCCTGATTAAGCCTTTTTACCGGTTAATATTTCTTAATTTCTAGGTCGGCGATGCTTAAGAATTATTTTTGGAAATCCGGCTTTTGATATGGTATGTGTATGTGTGTGGAACCCTATTTATTATCATTAATTTTATAATATAAGTAACGAAATGTAATTAAGATTATATATTCCTTTGTAATATAAATGTATATTAAAAATAAATATATTTAAAAAGATTATTTTTTTTGTATTTTTTCAAACAGGTTTAATAAATTTTATTATTGATATAATAAATGCTTTAATTTTATAAATCTCAAATATGGACATGATTAAATTAATTAAAATCATTTTTGAAAATTATGAAATTTTTAATTAATTTTTAAAATTTTTTCAACTAAACCTATTAATTTTCATTTAATTAATAGTATCATTTTGATGATTGGAGCAAAATCAAACTATTTTTTAATTAATAATATTAATTTCGTAATTGAAATTTATATTAATTTTTTTCTGTGTAAAGTTTTAGCAAATGCATTCTATAATTATAAATTTATATTTATTTAAATTATTTATTTTCAATTTAATTGTACAGCAATTATTCCAGATTAAAGTAATTTTCATAAATTATTTTAGTTCTTAAATTTTTTAAAATTAAATTGTAAGCATTTAAGAATACTGATAAAACATATGTGTAAATCACAAACAGAATGAGAAAGATGTAACAGAGTGTAACAAATCAACACGTGGAAATCTCTTTAACAATGTATTAATTATTTTTCCTTTGACTACACTCTCTAGGTTTCACATAACAAGTTTAATCTGATTTTGCCGTACGATTGTAAATTATTTAGAAAAATTAATATTTTACTCTCTAATACGCCATAAAACTAACAAAACGGAAAATTAGATATTTTGCCTTTGTAACAATAGAAGTTGTTATTTGCTATTTTGCAAGCCAAATTTGTACGGGAAATGAAATAAAAAAGAAATAAAAAAAAACAGACTAACATTCATGCAGAAATGGAATTTCGATATGTGTGTTTTGGATTTAGCTTTTCATTTTATGTGTTTCAATTTTTTATGTATGTTTTCTAGTTCTAAAATTCATGCAGAAATATTTAAGCAAAAAAAATGTTGCACTGTTTCCAACACTGATTATTTTCAACAAAAAATAGAAAAAACTGTTTAAACAGAAAGCCAAATATAAAAAGCCATTTGTTAAGATCTTATATAAAAATTTATTATATTCAATTTTATATATTTCTTTGAAATAAAAAATCACCCTTTTATTTGAAATGGTGTTATGTGTAGTACAACTGTGCAATAGATTGACATGACAATAAAATTTAAAACAGCAACAGAAAACTATAAAATGTTAAAGGAAAGAAAAGAATAAAACACAAAAAAAATTTGTAAAATATGTATGCATGTATGTATATTTTATAAATATGTATGTATTTGTTGAACTGCAAATGTAGAAAAGAGGACATTCATAAAAAAAGGCATCTCCGATTTTACATAAAAGAAATAAGACAACCAACCACATGCAGTGCTGAAATACGACTATGCAAGTATTTGCAAAACAGACAAAAAAACAAACTTAAAATTAAACTTAAAAAGAGCTAAAAAATGAAAAACTGAAAATTTTTAAGTAAAAAATAATAAAATCTTAGACTTCGCTGATATGTTATTATAGATAGTTAAGGTTTTTAAATCCTTTATATGTATTAGTTTCTTGTTTGTATGTTTAAAAATAAATTGTTATAATAACTTGCCAGAAATAAAATGTGGCCTTTAAAACTTAATTGGTGACTTCAAAAGGTGTCCTAAGTATTATGTTGTTATACTGTTATAACTTTTTAAAATTTTAAAAGGTTTTAAAAGTTTTTCAATGAAAAATACGAAACCATGCGCACGTATTAGGTAATCATGTCCAGGCAGATGATAGAGAAGCTTAATAACAACATTTTTTAAATTCGCTCTGATTTCGTTTATCTTAGCTGTTTTGATAAAAGAGATTTTTATTGCGGTATTAAACCATTAACTTAAATGTAACTTTTTTTGATTACAAATATACTAAATTTAATTATATTTGTTGTTTTTACACCTTATATCATGGGTTATAGTGCTGTGCCAGTGTTAGTGCTGAATTTATTTAGACACTTTTTATGGAACTGTAACAGTTATCGAGTATCGTTAAACAAATATTTAATTAATCCCAAAATCGATGGTGCAAACAATAACAAGTGGCGACAAATTAAACGATTGTCGAATCGTTAAAAGTTAGTAAATCGCAATACAGAGCTCACTAAGACTGTGAGCCCAAAAACTACATCATATAGTTGTTTTTTTTAGATATTCATGGTAGATTTTGGTACTCTTTGAGCTGTTCATCAACTAAAATCAGTAATGTGTTACTTAATATATCCATTGAGGTAGAAATGTGCTTCACTAGGCAGTTAATACACGGTATGTTTTTTACATCTGACTTGTAAATATCGCCATTGCTAAAGACGTACATGTAGTATGTTGGCATTAAAACATTACTTTTGTAAAACACATGTGTTAAGCCCTCTGACAACATTTCAGTAAGAGCGTGCTCTAATTTGTTCTGACAAGCCAACTGACATGAGCTGTTGGCAGAAATCTTTGATGCCAGAAAAGGCATGTGATCTTGGCTGATTGTCCATGCCATAATATGATTGCTAGTCCGGGGTATACAAGTACTATCAACACCTCGATCTAAAGCTTAGAAGAATCCTAGAACTCGTATATAAAGAGGAAACTCAGATGTCAAAAGAGCGTATGTGTCGATTGTATCACAGACTAAAAGAGGATGGATCCATGCACAATGATGGCTTAGATACTGACATCAGACTTTACTGATGGTTCATAGGGGAAGACTGTATCTCGTACTTTGCTTTCTAAGGTGCAATAACATTGCATGTGTATGTTTTTCAATAAATACGCACATTATAAGGCATACTTTCATATATTTGTATTTTCAGAAATAAATCCTGCAAAGATTTTTTTTAAGTTTTTGTTTTTGATTGTATGTACATATATTTGTAAAACGTTTTAACGTTTTTGGCAAATATTAAGAATTATTACGATTTAGTTCCTGCTGTTTTTATTGTGTGTTTTTTTTAAACATTTTTCGTTTTGGTTCTTAAACAGTATTTCACTGTATAGAAATACAAATCGCAAACGCGACAGCAAAAAAAAAAGGAATAAAGCGTTGCGGTTGGTTCTTTTTTTCATATGATTGAACATGTATGCGCTTGAATAGTTAAAGCCATATATAAATACAAATACATACATATATGGTTTTAAATGCTACATGTATGTGTCTGTCTGATTATTATTTTTGGTTGAATTGTTTTCTTTTAGTTAGAGTTTTCTTTTTGCGCACAAATAATTTATGACTTAAATTTATTAACAACACAAACAAGTTTACTTTTATGGTGTATTCTTCCGTTAAGTTTTTTTTTTAGGTTAAGATTTTGAAGCCAGAGAAACTTAATACTTATATGTATTTCTTTTTGCAATATACAATTAAAATTTACATGATATTCGTTCAATATTTAGTTCTAGATTTAATTTTTTTTGTCAAAGATGTTTTAAAAAAATTTATTTTATTTATTTATTATTTATATTGCGTTCGTTCGTTTCGTAAAAGTTTATAATATTCTTTGCTGGACTTCACTGCATTGTTTACGTTTTATATGGAAATTTTTGTAAACAAACATTGCGATGTAAAGTTCAGTAAAAAACTAGTCAATATTTTTGGGTAATATCGGTAATATCACAAAGGGTCCGCCAAATAACTTTTTTTGTTTGAAAATGCTATAAAAAGTGTAGCTTCGGCTGTGTGGCCGTCCTGTTGAAACCAAATGTTGCCAATATCCTTCACTTTAATTTTGTGAACAAAAATTCGTTAAACATGGCTCGATAACGATCGCCATTGACTACGGCCACTCCTGGCTCATTTTCAAAGAAAAATGGCCTAATTATGCCTCTGGAACAAAATCCGCACCAAACAGTGACTCGTTTTGGGTGTATCGGCTATTCGATGTATGCGTGCGAATGCGACAATTTTGCTTGTTTACATACCACCCGCCAAGATCAAAATGAGCTTCATCTGAAGAGATGATTTTTTTTTGGCAAAATCGGCCAAAGTAATGTCGCAATATTTCTCAGCGTTGTTCAAGCGCATACACAACCATATTCGTTCAGCGGAAGGATAAAACTAATTATCTGTCAAATCAGACATGAGCTAAGTGTTACCATTCCCGAAATAAGCACTAGTTGAAAAAAAAAACGTTAGATGGCGGACCCTTTACAGGTATATTACAATAGTTTACGAATGACGAATAGTAAACTTAGATTTTTTAAAAATTGTCTACAACTGACAATGGAAATGAATTGTGTTTCATATAAATAATGTATAATGACAATGTTGCTACATATACAGCAGTAATAAGGACAGCGGTTCGCTTGCAGGTATATTCGCCCAACAACTTATACATATTTTCGACACCCTTTTTTGCTATAAAATGTTGTGGTTTTTGATATAGTAGACAAGGTGCGGTGTAAAATGCATAAATGCTTGTTCGTGCTGAATTGAAACCATGACTCAGAAAACATATGTATGCTTTATGGGGTATTGACTCATGAAAGAATTTTCTATACACCACTTTGTCTTTCTATATTGTATTTTTAAAGTCCATGTCAAGACCTTTTAAACAAACATTTTGCTTGCTAATTTCAGAGAGAATACCAGTTGTATTTTCCTGCTCATTTATTTTTAAGCCAATTTTTAAGTTTTCTTTTTTGTAGGATTTTGTGAGATCACGACTAACAATATGTTGCTACTATCATGTTTAAAAATAAATTATCAGCTTAAAGAATTTGATAAATTTAGTAAAAATTCAATTTTTTGTTTAAAAATGGAAACATGTATTTTTTAGAGATAGATTTGGAGATAGATATATCTTTTTTATTGGATTGTAAAGAAGATATCTTTTGACTTAGTATAAAATAACATACTAGTCAAATGGTCACCATGGTTCTGTTGACTCTTTTCATGAAGTTTTCATGAAGTTCAACAGAGATGTTGATGCATTTCACGAACAATTTTGGAAGTGGACTAAGGAATTGTTTCTGGTTTAGTCGCACAAGTCCGAGAATTTACAAAACTCAATTAATAAATATTGCACGACGTTAAATCGCGTGATCTTGGTGGGAGCTGACATTTCTTGAGATAATTTGTTCTAGAAATCGTTGCTGCAAAAAATGGACCATCTTTCTAAAACCACATGTTGTCCAACTTCATTCTATTAAGTTGACGATACAAGAACTAAGTTCTAACTAATGTTCCTCTCACGTTTATGTTAATGCAATTTCGGCCTTACCTTAAAAAAAACTATAGTTCAATCTTGCCGCCTCATCATAAACGGGACTCAGCAAATTCCAAATTCGACAATTTTATGTATTCACGAAGGAGAAGACTTTTTTTTTTTAAAATATGCATTGACTTCACTTTGCTCTTCTATACTTAGAACTAATTACCGGCACTTTTCATGGTCTGATGGCTTAAGGTCCGAGTAAAGTGAATTTTGTACACAGAAGGCAAAGCTCTTTTGTCAATATTCGCTTCGTAGTGCTTTATGAAATTGTTAATAACGATACCACAGTGATGCTTTCAGGTTTTCGGCGGCACTCTCGTTAACAACAGCAATATTTTCAAAATAGCGATCAGTACGTTGGCGCACAGGTGTCTAAATGTCCATAAACGACCCAATACCTTAACATTTTTTGACCACTCATCAAAATGACTTATTAGATGCATTTTTCTTGACGAAAAATTCTTTGCAGTTTGCAAGCTTCTTTCCAAGTTTTCGTAATAAGTTGTCACTATTATAATAAGTTTTTCTCTGGTAAAGCGCTCTATTTCTAATAACCGGAATACAAAATGTGATATCTGCCAAATTTCAGAGTTTTGACTTAAACAAAAGTAAAAAAAAATCTAAAAAATAAAAATGTTACGCAGGGTTGAAGAGATTAACGGACTTACCTCTATCGAAGAGAAGAGAGAAGAAAATAGAATCCACCAGGACAGTTTCGGACGTATTATAAGAATGGCTGCGATTATGGTAACAAGTGCTCTTAGGACCTTACCATCTAAGGCACTGTTCACTATTTTAAACTGGTTACCACCTGACATCATGGCTAGGCAGATGGCTGCGGACACCGTACTGAGGCTGAATGCCACAAGGGCATGGAAGTATGTGAATTATGGACATGCAAGAATTTTGGGTATGATCAATATTGCTTCTCCTTTTGATTACAAGGTACCTGAACCAGCATTCGATCCGGGTTTCGTGACGAATATACCGGATAGATCTGAATACGACAACGGCCTCCGACCTCCGGAGAATGCCATCCAGATATTTACTGACGGATCGAAATCACATGCTGGAACTGGATGTGGTATCTTTTCGATCCAGTTGGGTTTGGAATTGTCCCTTAGGCTACCAGATTATTGTAGCGCGATACAGGCCGAATTAATGGCTATTAAGACAGCCGTGGAACAGATTCAGTATAATGAAATATCTGGCAGGGATATTTATATATTTACTGACAGCAAGGCGGCTATTAGGTCCCTTGAGAGTGTGTACAGCACATCGAAAATTGCCCAGGAATGCCGGGTGTCTCTTGAGGAGATAGCGAGACATTCGACGGTTACCCTTGTGTGGGTTCCAGGACATGGGGATATTGATGGTAATAATAGAGCTGATGCACTTGCAAAAGCCGGTACTACCTTAGATTCGGTTGAATCCAGTTGTGATTTGGGTATTCCCTTATCGAAGGGTAAACAGCTAATCTCGCATCGATTATATTTGGATGCCAAGGAAAGATGGGTGGGAGAACCCACTTGTTTGGAAACCAGAAAGATCTGGCCTGACATGGATGTGCATAGGACGCAATATGCAGTGAATACGCTGAATAGGCTGAATATCCCTTAAAACGACTTCTGCAGAAGTTGCGATAACGAGGAAGAGAAGGAGACGACTGAACATCTTCTCTGCAATTGTCCTGCATTCGGGGACCTGAGACGCCAGATTCTGGGTCAACGAATACTTGTAAGTAAAACTTGTCTTTCCGCAGTTGATCTGGGAAAGATCCATACCTTCGTGAACAGGACAGGATGGCTGAGGAACGACGGCCAGAGGACATAGACAAACGGGCGATGGTGCCTACGGTATCACAACGGGACCCTCGGAGCACCCAAGTGAGCTATGCCTTCGGGCGGCTGCCGGATCTAACCTAACCTAACCTAACCTACCTCTATCGACTTCTCTATTCATAAGATTTCAGAAATATGTATTTAATGGGATCGAAAATAAATATTGTCAAAATTATCAATGGTATATATACACTTTGCCTCACACGTAAAGTGTATAAAGAACCGTTGGTTTTGACAGTGAGATAAACCGATTATTATTATTCGATTATTCGTTGGACCTTATACATTCCGAAACAATATCCAACATGTACAAAGTGAGTAGAGAAATATATGTTAATAATTAATAATTAAAAATTAAAAATTTTTAGTTCACACTTTTTTAAATACCAATTTACATAATTTTACATAAACGGATATAAATACCTACAACATCAATTTTTAATATTATTATTTTTTTGTATAATTAGCTTTCAGATATACCTGCGTATATAAATTACAAAAAATGTTATTAAAAAATAAATAGCTTATAAGAGGAAATGTGAATACAGTAATAATTTTAAAATTTCAGCATTAATGTAGAATTTCCGCTAAAAAAAACAACAACAAAGAAAGTGCAGTTTATTTAAGTTTATCAAATCATATGTAACTCGTTTAATGTCTAACGATTGATAATATTTCAAATGATTGAATATAATAAAATTTTGTTTGTAAAAAAATTTTTAAATTTTCTTCAATAAAAAGTGCTTTAAGTATATTTGTGTTGTTGCTTTATAAATATATGTAGAAGATAATACGAATAATTTTCATTGAACTGTTTATACACATTCTTTGCGTCATGTGTAACAGATTTGTGGCACATGTTTGTTTTATGTGTTAACATAATTTTATTAATTTTTATGTACATATGCATGTGTAAATGTTACAAACAGTTATAATGTTTGTTAAACAAATTTGCATATTTATTAAAAAATACACATACAAAAATACCTTTGTGTATACATGCATACATACATATACACAGACAGTGACTGACATATAAAGGGGTTAAATTTTTTGTTTTAACACATGATTTTGTATACAACTATTTAAGTCTCTAAACTTATTAAATTATAATTTTTTATATTAAATTTTAATGTGAACCATTTTTTATTTTGGCTTAAGTTCATTTGTTCTTTTTTTATTTAATTTTATAATTCAAGACATTCAAGAATTCATTGTTCAGTGTATATCACCTAGATGGACTTATATAAATGAAAATGTAAATACAACCTTGTTTTCAATAATTCCAGCCAAAGGATGGATATTGAAAGCATAACAAAAATGTATTACGAATATAGAAGAATAAGAACATGTTGAATTATGAATTGTCATTTGATAGGTGAAATTAAATATTCAACAAAATATGAAAATTAATACTAAGATTCACTAATTCAAATTTCGTTCAATTGTAACATAAATAGGAATTTTAAGTTACATAGTAGTATACCGATAAAGAGTGCTGATGTTGAAATCGTAGCTGATTTCGAAAATGCATTCCACTCGGCTAATATCGGAAATAATTTTTAGAAAGAATATTCCTAAAATGGTTACAATTTAATTTAATTTGAATTATAAAATTAAATTAAAAAAGAACAAATGAACTTAAGCCAAAATAAAAAATGGTTCACATTAAAATTTAATATATAGAAAAAAGTTCGAATAAAATATAAATATATAATTATAATTTTTTATTAAAATACGGTTTTATTCTTTTTCCTGGCTCGAGCAAAATTTTTTTTTAATTTTTCTGTGGTTTTCATGGGCAACAACGTATGTCTTAAAATTAAATTTTTCAAGAGAGCTACAAAACCGTGTAAGGGCTGAACGATTTTTGAATATAAATAGAAGTTACGTTGATATGCCATTACAATAATCGGCATGGGTCCATTTTATTTAAAAATTTTTTAAAACCAAGTAAAGACCGTTTAAAACCAAGCAGTGTGGCAGCATTAACTAAAAATCGTATAAAATCAACATACGCGGTTGCCTATGAAAACCACAGAGTTATTAGAATAAACTGAAAATTTTTTAAAATTTTTTCAACATCAGCCGAGTTGAATGTATCTTGCAAACCATTTTTGATTGCATCAGCAGAAAATAAGTGATAATAAGAGAGGGTAGAATTAATCTAAATAAATTACTGGATTGATATTTTCTGTTAAAGAATTTTTCTTCTATTCTGTCGAGTTTTAGTAAAATAATTTGTTTTATACCACTCATGTCTATTTAATATCAAATATCGGGTTAGGTAAGTTTGAAAAGAATTATAAGTCTAAGCTCATGACAGGTATGCGCACATGCCTATTTGGCTGGTAGTGCGCTCTAAATTATTGAAAATTTCTAAGTAGTATAATCCAAAGGAATATTTCAAATATGTCCAGAACTATATAATGTGTCCCTTTAATGTAATTTTTAAGGTGTTAAAACTACGGATTAGTGACACATAAGAGTTCTGGTATTAAGTGTTCAAAGGTCTCATCCTCTTTTAAAATTTTTTTGCTGGTATTCAAAAATGATTTTTTGCATAATTTCTGGACTTCTTCGTTTTTGATTATGCCGTGATGATCTAGTCTCTAGGCATTCACAATTCGCATGCGAATTTATATCATTGCAGGACATTCCAAGATTGAAGTTTTTCCTACATTAGGGTGCTAATAACGAACCGGCTATCTATAAAGATACAAATGGCAATCAATCAATCAATCAATCTAATGCCTCTCATAATCGCTGTCTGGAAAATATTTTTTGTGTCTGGCAGATGCAAATATTTTCCTTTGTTTTGATCTCATATAATCTATATTTACTTCATCTTATTGTCCCTCCTTTTGTATTATGATAATGCGGTCAAGGCTTTTATTGGGATTTCATCAGTTATTTTTTGGTATATTCTTTTATGGTCGCTCACCAGCCATTTTCCCATTAACCTATTAGCGGCTAAGGGTGCATTATATTTGCTCGTAATATTTCAATCGGATTAATAGATAAGTATTATGTTATCAATAGACATTTTTGAATTATTTGACAGCATGCAGCACTGGTTTTGAATCTTTTTTAGGCTTAGTGCAAAAATAGAGTTAAAAATAACACAAAATATAATTTAAATTTGCAAATTTAAATTAGCGTAAATATGTATTAAAATATGACTATCTTTCTTGTTTTTGCAGTGCATATAATTCAAAAAATAGCTGTCTGTAGCTGTAGCTGAAACTGTAGCTAGTTTAAAAAATTCATTCTACTCGACGGTTGCCGGTATTTCCCATCTAATATATAAAATTCTCGTGTCGTGGTGTTTGTGAATAAGCTCCACCGAAATGGCTCGACCGATTTTCATAAAATTTTGTGTGCACATCGGGCAGGTCTGAGAATTAATCAATCGTTATGATTAATAGGATACTTTTTTTACCACGCCTACTTTTACGCCTAATTTTTCAGTGCAGTTCTATAGGCAGAAAACAAGAAGCAAAAAAAAATAAAAAAAATCATTGTACAGTGTTTGAACAATAAAAACAACAATCTATTTATGAACTAAACTGCAACTCAAGAAATTATAAAATAAACACGCAAAAAAAAATTCATAAATTGCAGTAAAAGAAACAACAAATAGCAGTGAAAAACAAAGAAAAACAACAACTTTTTTTTTATTAAACTAACAAATATTTCCTAGAATTAATTTAAATGGCAAAACCACGTTTGCCAGGCCAGCTAGTTTCTTTATAAAAAATAATTTTTAAAATAAAATTTTGTAATCCTAAATATTTTCAAAACTTTGTTTTGGTCATTACTGTAACAATGGCTTAGCGTTAAATTTATTTCAATAACGAAATTTTCATAATATTATCATGTAATTAATAGCTACCGTTTTCCGTTGTTATTGCTATTTTTTTTTATTGTTTAAACTTTTAATTATATTTTTGTTTCACATAAATAAAAAAGCTGCATTTAAAATACATAAAAATTTATGGTTTAATATACAATTTGTAACTGAATATGAGTGGATTTTATATTGAGTTAGAAAATAAGAACATTCATATAAATTATTTTTTAAATATTTATTTTGGTTGCAATCAATTGCCACAGCTTAATTGAAAAAATATATTTATATTTAGTTATAACTTAAAATGGTGCAGTTTTATTCAATTATAGAGACCAATACACTTTAACTACACGCAAAGCAAAAAATGGTTGCGGTAAACACAATCTAAT
The DNA here is from genome assembly GCA_941918925.1 of Phyto melanocephala. Lineage (NCBI taxonomy): Eukaryota > Metazoa > Arthropoda > Insecta > Diptera > Rhinophoridae > Phyto > Phyto melanocephala. The sequence goes on from OW799233.1 coordinate 28,913,703, forward strand.
AGCAAGATTATATGAATGAATTGTATGATATGGTTACAGTAGAAAAGCCTCAAATAATTGTAACTTAACAGATGAAGGTTAAAACGTAATATAAAGTGTTTTATCAAATTGTAACATCTTTTGTAAGATTACTTGTAAAATTTGAGAGACAAGCAATGCTACAGCTCTTCGAAATTACAACCAAAAAATTATAACGGAGATTTAAGTTATTTAAATGTTTTAGCACATTCGGTCTTAAGACCAAGGCATATAATTTCGGGTATGTGCAACGGTGAATTGCTTTAACAAAATAAATTTTTAGTAGATGATTTCAGTCAAGACGAACTCATACATCAGGAATGGATGAACTTCCTTGCTCAGTTAAGTTTAATATAACTTGTCTTAGAAAGGATAAATATTTCTGAAGCTTATGATAAAGTAAAAGGTGGTACAAGTTTAATACATGATGTTTATTGTGAGTCACATCTTAACAAACAAACAAATTTAGTTATTGAAAGGTTCGCAACTTAGAAGTGCGTTAAGATTGTTGAAGTCTTTTATGAAAATGGTCGTTAAAATCAAAATGTATTCAATGTTCAATTTATGATTTTTTTGCTCAGCATCTTTATCTCGGTGTATTCATTAACGAGCAGAATTACCACATTTGGGCAATTGCGAATCTTAGATTAATTGTAAGAAAACCAATGTAACCACAAAGAGTGAATTTTTGGTGCAGTTGATAGACTGGCAGTGTAATCGGGCCATATTTCTTCAAAAATAAAGTCTATGAAGCAGCTACCACGAATATTCGTGAACGAGGTCGTTAAGAAAGTTACTTAGAATGGTGTTCAAAATCTCTAGATGATAACGGACTTTTTGTGGCCAGAAATTGCAAATATGGACGCGTATGATATATGGTTATGACAGGATAGTGCCACAGCCAACAAAGCAATGGCTTTTTTGCACGAGAAATTCAAATTCAACGTGAGATAATAACGTTGTGATATAATTTGTGCGCCAGGATCTATTTTAGTGGATATTTTAAAGAAAAAGTCAATAAGACTTAGACAATTCAAAAGCTAAAAGATGAGCTAACAATTCACATTTACGTTATTGAACCTCAAAATGTCTCTGTATCACTGAAAATATGGACCTTCGGATTTAAGTAAATCAGCAAAGCGGTGGCTAGCATTTGACAGATATTTTATTTAGCAAATATTGTCATAGCATCTTCTAGCATAATAAAAATTATTGAAATAAATTTCCTAAAACTTTTTATTGTATTTACAACTAACATCGTGTGTTTTGCTTGGACTATAAAAATATTGAAAAATTCAGTGCATTTATTAACGAAAACGTATACTGAATTCAGTTGTTTAATACTGTAACGAAAATTTTTTTTCTAACCCTGCATAGATAAATCAAATTAAGGTGAGTTCATAAAATTTCGTCATTAAGCTTATATTTCAGCTGTCTGGAAAAGGTTACCTTTTGAATTGAGTGTTTATTTGCAGTAGTTGTAGGTACTTATAATGCCGTTAACAACCAACGATAATATATCACTTAATTTTTTATCACATTTTTGCAAGAGTGTCAATTATCCGGTTTGTATTAAAAAAAAAAATAAAAAAAAAATAATTTAATAAAAAATAATTTGTTATGCAAAATAACTGGAATTGTATGCAAAGCAATTTCATCTCATTCCTTTTTAATATATTTTTAATTTTTATAACGTCATATTAAAATTACTATATTTAAAGTCAATTAAAGAATAAAGAACAAAAAATAAAATATGAAGAAAATATAACTTGAAATAAGTTCTGAAAGTTTATTGGTGTTCAGTCAAGTGCGCGGCGTATTTTTCCTTTTCTTTTGCCTTTACATTTAACTTCCATACTTCCGTCTATTAAGTATAAGTTGGCCATTAGTCTGTGTTTAAGACAAGTTTTACTTGAATTCAGTTCAAGGCATTGGCAAATGCATAGCCATTGCTTAAGACAAAAGTTTTCTTCTTTGGCCACTTTTAAGGATGAAAAGAAAAAAAGAATCAAGAAAAGAATCATAGAGTTTAAATGAAAAGTAAAGCAACTTTCAGATGGCAGCTATAGCAATTTGCAAATGATAGCAAAAAACAACAGTTTAATAAACATTTTATACTGTTAGGCACAAAATAAACAAAAACTAAAAGTATTTTTTAATTATAAAAATTATTAGGTTGTGTTTTTTATTATGTTTGTTTTGTTTTTTTTAACTGTAAAATTTAGTATGTTTAGCCAGTACTAACTTTATGTTTTCTTTTTCAAGTTTGTGTTAGCTAGAATGGTTTTCCAAATACAAAAGTGGCTGCAAATGTTGGCATGGCACTTTATATTTGTTAAGACCACGGATTGGATTTAAGACTAGACTACACTGGAGATTTCGATTTATTTTATACCATGATATGGATTAGACTGTATTAAAGAAATAGTGGACAATATATTAAAATATCAGCTAGACTGTTGAAGGAAAAACATTTCTAATTATGGACTCAGCCTTAGACTAAAAATACAATTGACAATATGTGAAATGTGAACCACACCTAAACCTCGAGTTTTTCCTGTATTTTATATGACATTTCTCAATTTCAGACTAACTCAATTTTAACCATGAAAAGAAAGACAATCGAGCAGCGCGGTAAGTATATTCAGGCTTTTTATAAAAATGGACGTTGATATCAAAATGCATTTAATGAACTTCGTGAAAAAATCATCTTCAGTGATGAGGCACCTCAGTGGAATCGTCAATAAGAAGAATTGCCGCATTTGGGCGAATGATAATCCAACAATGATTGTCGAAAAATCAATGCACGACAAAGAGTGACTGTTTGGTGCGGTTTATGGGCTGGCGGCATCATCGGGCTATATTTTTTCTAAAATAAGGCCTGTCAGTCAGTTACTGTGAATGGTGTTTGCTATCGTGAGGAGATATGGATGTGGACGATATGTGGTTTTAAATGGACGGCATCACTTGCCACACAGCTAACGAAACAAAGGCTCTTTTGCGCGACAAATTCTATGGCCGTGTTACCTCAAGATCATTTGATTTGACACCCTTGGACTTCTTTCTTTGGGGTTATTTGAAACAAAAGTGTAGGTAAAAAAGCCAGCATCAACTTAAGAGCTAATGGATGAAATAATTCGGCCCATTATGGGCATAAAGTCTCAATTATACCTCTGCATCATTGAAATTTTGGACCATTGGATGGAGGTGTGCCGAGATCGCGCGGCCATTTGGCCAATATTTTATTCCATACATAATTGAACTATACCAATGATATCATAATAAAAAGAAATGACAGTTATTTTCTTATTAATTTGTGTTCAACATCAACATCAACAATCAACATTGGCTTTTTAAATTTGACCACCCTTTATATAAGACTCTAAAAAACAATTTCTGAAAGCTACTTGATAGGATTGGTTGGGATTTCTATAGTAAAGAATATTTCAGTAAGAAAAAACTTTTCTTAATAAGTGTCATTTATTTCTGCAAGCGGAAACTCTGAAGTTTGACAGTTGTTAAATAGGTTTATTTCAATTATTAGAAATAAAGTGCTTAGCGAAACAATACAGCTTTTTAATCCTAAAAAGTTATTAACAAATTTTAAAGGCTATTAAGAAATCTCTTGGAAACTTGGAAAATTTTCAGTCGAGAAAGTGCAACCACCTAGTATCAAACATGCAAAGAGTAATCAAAAAATTTGCAAGAAACTTATTCTGTGTACCGGTCGATCTCATAAAAATATTGCAGTTAGAAATCAGAGTGTTACTGAAAACCCAAAAACAAATTCAAATTTTACCAACCACTTTTAAGCGAGTTTTGACCCAAAAAACAGATAAACAAATTCTTTTTCAACAAATTGTTCAGTTATTGCAATCGAACTATTTGAACGGGTTTTTTTTTTGGTAATTTTTTAACTTTATAATTTAAAAAAACATAATTTCTTAGTGTTGCATATACATTGATATTCCAAAACAAAAAAGTGGTAGATACAGTCATAAAATTCTACTACTACAAGTGTCTTAGACGATTGTTAACAATTGTGAGCTCGAACCAGCAGTCTGTAGAAAACGTCGGCAATGGAGCAAGGTAATGTCGGTGAAATTTCTTTAAAATAAAAAAATTGTCGAATTTGAGGCTCAGAAAATTGTGAGAAACACACATTTTTTTTTAGAGACAGTTATGATGAACTGATTAAATTTTTAAATTAAATATCTGTCAAATTGCGCCTGTTTTAATTTCCAAACACTTCTGATATAACCCTCCTAAAACGTTGTACTTTTATAACGCTGTTCGCAAAATGCCGTAATTTTCCTATGACGCGGTATTCTTACCTCCTACAACGCTATTTTTGCGAAAATATTCTTCTAACGAAATTTTCTTTTTAAACATATATTTTTTTTTTATTAAAAAAAATTTTTTCCCCGTAAATAATATTTCAGAAGTCAAACATTTACTATTTTTATGTAAAAACAACAAGTAAAATATCAAAAATCATTCGCAGAATTTATGTATTTTAAGTCTTCACAGCCAACAAAAAATACAGTTATCGATTGAAGATTGCTCGGAAGATCTTTCTAACGTAGAAAACACAAAAGAAGAAACTGCTCACTAAAATGTATCAAAAAAGTTTTAAACGATTCTGAAAAAAGTAGATCTTAAATATTTGGAAGAAATCTTCAAAATAGCCTATGCCGCTATCAAAAAAGATTTACAAAACAAGAGAAAACAGACTTCAACAAAAGACATTTAAAAACCAGTTATCGTCGAAAGGACATTCGAATCTTATATTGGATCCAGCTCTGATTTTAAATTAGTATGACTAGAATCAAAGAGTTCAAGACAGACTGAAGGTAAAAAAAGACTTGCAAAACAAGAGCAAACAAACCTCAATAAAAGATATTTTTTAAACCAGTTATCGTCAAAAGAGTATTCGAATCTGATAGTAAATCCACCCAGCAAAAAATTAGAGATTACCATAAGAACAACTTGCCACATAATGACTTACTTTTGATGTTGCTAAAATTTATTTGTCGATTACCAAACACATTACATTAAATAATTAAAATAGCAAGTGGTAGTTGAATGTATTACTTGAGTTTTAAAAGAAGGCCTTACAAATTGTTCAAATGAAATTAGTTTTTAAAACAAAAACATACAAATTTTTGAACTCTCCGCTTAATTATTTTTGATTAAAAAGTAATGAGTTACATTTTTGCAACTAATTTATTTTACTAATTTTTTTATTTTAATGTATGCAACAAATATTTAAAGTTTTAGTAAAAAGATGCATATAAAATACATTTAATTAACATTAGTGATAAAAAAACAAGAAATTTGATTTTTTTCATTACAAACTTTTTAAGAATTTGTGGCGTTTTTAAATGTTAAACTGTACTTAAAAAAATAGTGGCGAACATTTTTTTGTTGCAATCACCTTGCAAAGTTAATACGCCTTGTACCTATATAAAGAACTTTGTCAACCAAAAAATTTAAATGAAATTTTGGTTTTATCGCTTGAAAAGTAATGAGATTGCAAACAATTTATCTCTCAAGCCAATTAAAATAACTCAAAAATATTCCAACTCGATTACCTTTTGAATATAATTTTATAAAATGTAATCGAGTTGCTTTTGCATGTTTTTTAAATAAGAAATTGAATACAAAAAATTATGAGAGTAAAAAATAAAGAAGCTATACAGTTATTTCTTATGAAAAAATATTGAAAAAAAATTCTTTTAAGTGCAAAACATTAGTTTTGAAGTGTTCATCGACATAAACAGACTTGTGTGTGTTAAATAAAATAGAAAAGACGATAGTATAAAAATGTCGCGTAAGTTGCAATATTAAAATCATAAGAAAAAAGTTAAAAATAATTTAAAAAAAAGTATTTTGACAAGAAAGCCCTCTAAATCAAATGAGACAACATTTAGACACAAAGCGACTAATGAATTACAAGGCAACAATGAACGTTTTCTTTTGTAAGTATAGTTTTAAATAAAATTAAAAGCTATTGTGGCTACCTTTTTAAATTTACTTAGTATTTCATTTTTTTAGTGACAAGATCAACTGAGATATCTACTGAACTAGACTTTGTAGTAGAATTGCGAAAGCTATTAAGTGCCAATGTTTGCTTAAACATCTTAAGCAAACTTGTTTAAAGCGTCAGAAGGAAATCTTGGACGAGTCGGAAAGCTCTGAATAAAATGTAAATATTTTTTACATCATATAAAATGATTTTAAAGTATTTACAAATAACAAAAGCCAATACGTTAATGAATTATTTTATTAATGTCTGTATAACTTTTTTTAATAAAAAATTTAAATGTTGGATAAATAACTTGTGCTTAAATTTAATAAACAAAGAGAAAAAACTAATCATAAAACTTAAAAAATAATTACTTACTGAAATAAAAATATAATAGGTTATATTATTAAAATTTGGAAGTACTCCTTATGTTTTAAAAAAGAACTATTTACATTACAAATTAGAGAAGTACTACCTTATTGAAATAAAGAAGTACTTCCTAAAATAAAACAAGTAAGAGCACTATATTCGGCTGTGCCGAATCTTTAATACCCACCACCAATTTTGTGTACATTTAAAGCACAATAATTATTATTTTGTTAATCGCTTGGAATAATCTCTTTATAATAAAATATACATCTCTTTCTTTGTAGAGGGTGGTTAAATTTTAAATTTAAAACAGAGGCCGAATTGCGGCACTCGAACGTGATCGAAATTTGAAAACTCTTATTAGAATCTATATACTTAAAGCATACTCGATCGTTCGAGTAAAATTTTGATCGATATCGAATGCCGTAATTCGGCCCCAGGTCTGTATAAAATGTTAGAACATCTATGAATGCCTTCTAAATTCGTTAAATGAGAAGCATTGCTGTTTATCGCGATAGTGTGGCAAAAAAACAGTCAACTTCGACTCATCATCGTGCCAAACAATTGAGCATCAGCAATGTTATTTAAAATTTGGACTATCGGATCGAGGTGTGCCGTTGAGGTCGCGGGGCCATTTGGCCGATATTTTGTTCCATACATAATTGAACCATGCAAATATTATCATTATAAAAATAAATGATAATAATTTCATAATAATTTTATTCAAAATCAACATAGTCCCTTAAAATTGAACCACCCATTATAACTTGGATATGCTGGTAAAATGTTTTCGTAAATTAAGTGTTTCAGTGAAAATGGGCGTTAAAGTAAGCGTGTCAATAAAATTTCTGCTAATAAATACAACTTAGATATTTCAATATAGTCCGTAATTCTTCCAAAATATTTATTCATTGAGAAATTATATGAATTTGAAATAAAGCATTATATAGGATGTGGGCGTAAGAGTGGGCGTGTCACCTAAATTTTCTGGCATAACAATAACATTGACTAGAAGGATTTCCGTAGCAAATTTTATCATCATACCTCTAATTTTGTCGGTTTTATAAATTTAAATTTCATTAACAGTAAATAACGTGGAAAGTGAGCGTTATAGTAGGTGTGTCGAAGTTATTTATGCTAATAAATACAACTTAGATATTTCAATAAAGTCCTTTATTATTCGATTTATAGAGAAATTATAAGAATTTGAGAGAAAACGTTGTATGGGAGGTTGGCGTGTCACATTTATTTTCCGTCAGAAGAAAGCCTTTGACCAAAAAGCAATTCCTGCAAAATTTCAGAATCGTAGATCTAAATTTGTCACTCTTATTAGGTTTAAAATTTTTAACATATTGGAAAATACACTGCGCGGTATAAATTTTCGTACATTTTGATCTCTAACTCCCTTCCTAATACATGCATTTAGGCAATTTTTCTTTCTTCCTTATACTCCGATTTAGCCAATTTTCTATTCCAAACAAACCTTGTGTATAAGACATATTCTGGCAAAATTTGAACCCACTAGCTTTTTCGATGGGACCTCTATCGTGCTTTTAACAGACGGACAGACGGACGGACATAGCTAGATCGTCATCAAATAAAACCCCGATTAAGAATATACATACCATTTTTTTGGTGGCGGATATAAAAACTCAAATACTTCAAAAAAACACATTACAAAAAAATTTGTTTAGCTCTTTTACTAAAATTTTGCAAAAAATATTTGACCTTGTGTCACAAAAATTGGTCTGCTGATCACGGTCGGATCGTAACGGGTATAAAATGAGGTAAAGGGGTATAGAGGAGAGTTTTATCTACTAAATGGTGCTAATTTCTTTGTTATCTTATGTTTTCTAGAAGTTATGGTGTATTAAAAAAAGGAATTTAGGAAAATTTAGACCTAAAGATAAAAAAAAAATTATTTCTAAACATTATAAACAATTTATTTTCATGTATTAATGGCTAACAAATTTTAAAATTATACAAAACTTATTTCGTTTGAAAATCTTCTAAAAGTAAAATGTTATAGAACTTTAAAAATCAAAATCTTACTAATAAATTTCCTGTTTTAGCAAAATGCTGAGCATGTCTATTTTGAATCACCCTGTGGCCCTTAAAATTTAACCACCCTTTACAAAAGAATAGATAGATAAAAAAAAAATTGTTAAAATATGTATTTTAAATATTCAAATACTTATTTTAAATCTACTGATGCACATTTTTTTTTAATATTTTTAAATCTTAAACCTCATAAGACTGTGTGTACAACTATATGTTAAGTTGGGCACAAATCATTACTCTAGTTAATTTTTGTCAACAAACTTCGGTCATTTTCATTTTCACAAACCCCTATAAAATTCCTTTGTAGTTTGTGCAAAAAAATGTTACTAGAGTCATCTAGTGTTCTACGTGATGTTTAGCAAAGACATCATCCTCAGTGTTTGCAAAATGTAATGGCGCCTTCAACAGATGTCGCCATCTGCAATGAATAAATGCTAATGAATATGACTAATATATTTTTATAAAAATTTAAAAAAAAGTGGGCGTGGCACATTTATTTTCCGTTATAACGAAGACTTTGACCAAAAAACCATGTTTGCAAAATTTCAGAACCGTACATATAGTTTTGTCAGTTTTATTACGTTTTAAACTTCAAATATACACTGAGCGGTATAAATTTTCGTACATTTTGACCTATAACTCCTTTTCTAATGCACAGATTTAGGCAATTTTTGGGGAGAAATATTCTTTTGACTCGAGAAATATATATTCGAAGTTTCATGACTCTACGTTTATTCGTTTGGACACAATTCCTTTTTTTTCGATGTTTGAAGGACACGGTTTTTTCGACCTATTCTTGCTTTACGAGCTATAACTCTCTTTCTAATATTCCGATTTAGCCCATTTTCAATACCAAACAAACCTTGTCTATTAGAAAGATTCTGGCAAAATTTGAGCCCTTTAGCTTTTTCGGTGCGACCTCTATCGTGCTTTCAACAGACGGACAGACGGACAGACGGACGGACATAGCTAGATCGTCATCAAATCAAACCCCGATTCAGAATATATATACTTTGTGGGGTATAAAATGGATATTTCGATGTGTTACAAACGGAATGACAAAATGAATATACCCCCACCATTTTTTTGGTGGCGGGTATAAAAATCACTCATTATTAGATATATAAACTAATCAATTATTAAGAACTAATTATTTAAGTCTCACGCCTTGTTAAAATAATTAAGTTGGTAATCCAGTTGGGAAGTGATTCTCTTAAAAATGCTTAATTCCACACTCGATTACCTTTTTAAACATTTTTTGCTGGGCAGCTCTGATTATAAATTAGCACGACTAGAAACAAAACGTTCGAGTTAGACTGAAGTCATAATAAGGGATGAAGAACACTAGGATTTGTATAAAGTTGTGCCTTTATTATACCCGCCACCAAAAAAATGGTGGGGGTATATTCATTTTGTCATTCCGTTTGTAACACATCGAAATATCCATTTTAGACCCCATAAAGTATATATATTCTGAATCAGGGTTTGATTTGATGACGATCTAGCTATGTCCGTCCGTCTGTCCGTCTGTCCGTCTGTTGAAAGCACGATAGAGGTCGCACCGAAAAAGCTAGGAGGCTCAAATTTTGGCAGAATCTTTCTTATAGACAAGGTTTGTTTGGTATTGAAAATGGGCTATATCGGAATATTAGGAAGTGAGTTATAGCTCGGAATGCAAGAGTAGGTCGAAAAAACCGTGTCCTACGAACATCGAATAAAATGGTATTGTGTCCAAACGGATTAACGTACAGTCATGAAACTTCGAATATATATTTCTCGAGTCAAAACAATATTTCTCACCAAAAATTACCTAAATCTAATCATTAGAAAAGGAGTTATCGATCAAAATGTACGAAAATTTATACCGCACAGTGTATTTTTCGGTATATTTAAAAACAAAAACGTCATAAAAGCAACAAAATTGGATGTATGACTCTGAAATTTTGCACACTTTGCTTTTTGGTGAGACGCTTTTTTGACACGGAAAATCAATGTGCCACGCCCACTTTTACGCCCACCTCCCATATAACGTTTTACCTAAAATTCATATAATTTCTCTATTAAAAAAGATTTTGGAATAATAAAAGGCTATATTGAAACATCTAAAATGTACTCATTCGCAAAAATAGCTTTGACACGCCTACTACAACGCCCACTTTTCACGTTATCTACCGTAAATGAAATTTAAAAGCTCATAAAACCGTTAAAATTAGAGGTATGATGATCAAATTTGCTACGTAAATCCAGAAAATTAAGGTGCCACGACCACTTTTACGCCCATAACATATAACGTTTTACCTAAAATTCATATAATTTCTCTACTAGTAAAGATTTTGGAATAATAAAGGGCTATATTGAAACACCTAAGTTGTACTCATTCGCAAAAACAACTTTGACACGCCTACTATAACGCCCATTTTTCACGTTATCTACACTTAATGAAATTTAAAAGCTCATAAAACCGCCAAAATTAGAGGTATGATGATCAAATTTGCTACATATATCCTTCTAATCAATGTATTTGTTGTGTCAAAAAGTTTAAGTGACACGCCCACTTTAACGCCTACCTCCCATATAACTGTTTATCTTAAATTCATGTAATTTCTCTATTGACAAAGTTTTTGGGAAAATAAAGGACTATTGTGAAATATCTAAGTTGTATTTATTAGCAGAAACTTTATTGACACGCCTACTTTAACGCCCACTTTAATTGAAAGACTACATTTACAAAAGCATTTTAGTAGCATATCGAAGTTATTAAGGGTGGTTAAATTTTAAGGGCCGATGTTGAATTTAAATAAAAAACAAATTATTTAGGAAATTATTATTATTTCTTTTTGTAATGATAATATTTGTACGGTTAAATTATGTATTTAACAAAATAACGGCCAAATGCCCCCGCCCCCATCCTTGGCGCCACTCCTCTATCTGATGGTCCAAATTTTCAATGACAATGTTGATGCTCAATTGTTGGGCACGATGATGAGTCGAGGTTGACTGCTCTTTTGCCACACTATCGCAAACAACAGCAATGGTTCCCATTCAACGAACTAAGAAGGCATTCACAGATTTTCTAACATTTTACAGACCTGTTTTGCAGAAATTTAAATATTTTTTACAATTTTCCCGATTGTGGATGAATTTGAATGATTATGTTGATCAAAAGAATTACGAAGTGCACAAAATGCATTTTGAACTGAACGCCCATTTTCATAAAAAACCTAAATAACTTTAAAGCGTTGCTCATTTGCGTATCTTTCCACGGATCAAATTGAGTAAGTTTGAGATTGAGAAATGTCAAATGAAATGCAGAAAACTAATTTAAAGACTGGCTGTAGTTCACCTTCAACATGGGCCCTTAAAATTTAACCACCCTCTACAAAGAAAGTGATACATATTTTATTATAAAAAGATTATTCCATAATGAGTAACAAAATAATAAATATTGTGCTTTAAATGTACACAAAATTGGTGGTGGGTATAAAAGATTCGGCACAGCCGAACATAGTGCTCTTACTTGTTTTTATTTTGATTTATTAAATGTTTGAAATAAAATATTTAAAGTTGATTCCATGTTTATTTTGTTTTGGTTAAATAATTGCAGTATGTATTATGTTATGTTTTAATAAATAAATAAATACAAAAATATGTGAAGTATATACAGGGACCATATAATAATCAATTTTGCGACTTGGAAGCAAATTATGATTTTTGTATGAAGTTAACGTCTCCTAAAACGCGATTTCTTATAACTCGACAATTATTAGGAACCTATCTACAGTGTTACAGGAGATTTACCTGAACTAAATATGTTCTGGCGTCATTAAATCGTTCTTGCCTTTTCTGTTCGAGCTCTTTTGTACTTTCAGGAGGACTAACATAGCTAGATTGTTCTAGATCAAAACCAGGACTGAAAAAATATATACTTTTTGGGGTTTAAAATTAATATTTAAATGTGTTAAAAACGAATTCAAATACACTTCCACATTAGTTTTTGGTGGTGGGTGGTGTAAAAACTATACTTTGATTGCGAGAATTAAATTTTATTATACAGAATATATGTATAGCTATGGGTTACTCTCAGAGTGTGAATAACACGACAGTTAAGATTATTGGCATTATTCTTCATTTTATAGTCATTTTTCGATAGAAATGTTTCATACGTTGTGTAAGTGGATAAATTTGCATACCTTAACTGAATTAATTTTACGAATTACTTTACTTATAGTACACTTATATCTTTTGCTTAATAGCAGTTTCACATTGCACACGCAAACCCCGAAACTAGTGGAAAACTAAAGTCTTTAAAAAAGACTAATGAGGCAAGCAATAGTATTATTTACGCATAATGGTAGCCAACATGCACATTGTTTTCATAGCCATCATCGTCGTGATCACATCTAAAATAACCATTCATCAGTTAAATATAGTTAACAAGAAAATAAGAATGTAAAACAAACAAAAAACATAAATAACAATAGCAGCTTAGAAAAAAACAATTAGCACATAGAAATTTTTTTCGAAATTGTGTCTAAAACAGCGAGTCTCTAAATAAATAAAATGATGTGACATTAGTAATGATGTTTCCTGCTTCTCTTTTTGTTTAGTTTCATTTCTCTTGCTGACGTGTATTTTGGACAGAAGTATTTTTGTTCATGCTTCTATTGTTTCTATTTGATGGTGGCAAATGATGACCAATAGCAAAAACATTTTTCAGCTAAGTATTTTACTTATGTATGAATAGTAGTTTGTATGTGTGTGTGTGTGTATGTGAGAGTGAATGCGTATGTGCCTAGTTAGGCCAGTTCGTAATAGAGATCATTAATGCTTTTACAGTTCCACTAGAAAAATTGAAATAATATAAAACCAAAGTATCATGTCAAAATCATACTAATACACAGTTCGTGACTTTTGACGATTTAATGAGGTGGCATGAGGTCAAATAAACAATTGACAGTCATCGCTTAATTTTTTATAGTTCTAGTGCTATTTTTGCTTTTCAATAATTCCCATGTATTGGCATTATTGTTATTTGTGGTCAAACGCAAATCCAGGATGTAGTTATCCTTTCATAAAACTAACTAATTTAGTATGTTTTTATGTGTTTGTATGTGAAAGATAACAAATTAATTATGTGGTTTTTTTATGAATGACAACTGAAATTGTATAGGAAATACTTATGGTATAGTTTGGAATATTTTTGTAAATTGTGAAAAAATTTGGAAGGTTTAGTCTTGGGTAAAGGTCGACTTGATGGATTATTAAAACTTAAACAGCTTAATTAAAAGTCAATAAAATGAAATGTTAACCTTTAAAAATCTATTTGTTTCGCTATTTGTAATTCTTGTTATAAGTTTTATCATGCGTTTAAATAACGCCCTAAAGTCATGCCAGGCTGAAACTGTACTGGAAAAATATTTTTTGTTATATGTTACGCTAAGTCACATGTGAAATGGTGATAAACCAGATACTGTTAAGGTCTCAATATATTTAGTAATTTTTCTATACAACACTTTACTACATGACGGTATTTTATTAAAATATTACACCTGCTTCTTATGTCTCTAACACCAGAAATTCAAGGATGTTAATTTTTTTATCTCCGTTTGAAACATATTGAAATATTTGGCCATATAAGGAATAAAATATATTCCTCAGTCTTCTGATAGTTGCTGTAGAAAAAGTTGTTGACTTTGCCAGTTTGAAAATATCTAGTCATAAAGAGACCAATAAAATTAACCCATAAGTGCTCGAATAAAAAAATTACTAGATTTGCTCATATATTTTTTTTGTATGGTAACTTATAGCAACATTTGAGGTTGTTTATTTTCTTTATACAAAGCTATAGACTTTTGACGAAATAACTTAAGGCGAGATAAGAAAATTTTAAACTTTTATTAAATTTAAAATTAAACTTTAAGAGATCACGTAATAATGTTAATTTTTTTTAAGTCATAGTTGTTTTTGTGCTGTTTTGAAAATTAAAAAAAAAAAAAAAAATTTTGCAAAAGCCTAAAGCACATGAAATATTTATTTATTTACAATAAACCGAATCTTGCATAAAACTAGAAAATAAGAAATAGCTCAACGAAAATATCAAACTTATATCGGGCGATTCATCCAAGGGCTTGAGTTATAATAATAATAAAATACAATCTATGAATGAGAAGTTTCAATTTTTTTTATCGATTCAAAGAAAAAAATTTAGCATTTAATATTTGAAATTTTATCATATAAATGTTGTTCACGACGACGTCTAAGGTGGTTCATTCGGAAGGTAAAATTTTGGACAAGTCTTTCGAGCATAGCTGGTATATTGCGAATTCTACAAGTAATGTTGACCTTCAAAACATAACCGGTTTATTCCCGAATACCGTAGACTCTCTTTTTTGTTAAAAAAACAGGGCCAGTAATTCCACCAGCCCAGAATCTACACCATACCTTTGGATGCTGCTGGAGGTGATCTTACATGTAGAGTATCATTTACTAATAAAAACTTGGACTCAATTTTGCGAATAACATTGATATTAGTGTTTTTAGTAGGTCGATTATACGTACGAAAAAAATTTCTCACAGAACGCTATTTTGCGTAATACAGCTGAACGATACTGAACAAAAATTACCATGAAATTTAATATGAGTCATGCTTGATCAGTCAAAAAAGGATATTGAACATTAAACCTAACGATGAATCTCCCGATATTTTCTTCTTTTTCGGCTTATTTTTTTTTGGTTTGGCCTTCTGAAATAATTTAAAAATCGAAACAAGATTCCAAGTTCTGGACTATAATAGGAGCTAATGGCCATCTATAAATAAGAAATCGAGACATTCCACCGTTAAGCTCAGATGACTACTTGGCCACTCGGGAGAGTCTGGAAACCATCTTCTCCCCCCTTCTATCCTATAGACTAGATGGTCTGCACCGGCTGCTAAATGGAAGACAGGCATGGCCGTCCATGGATGATGGTCGAACGAGGGCTCTTATGCAGTTCTTTGGCTCTCGTTTTCAGGGGTATTGCTGGTGTTTTAAATTTTCGTTTTAATATTAAATATTCCCTTCAGTAACTTCTGCTAAAGTTATCTCGACGACCGGGAGCTGGAGGAAAGATTCTTTTACAATCCTGCAAGTGTTTGTTATGTTTATGCTCAGAGAATAGGCTAAAATCTTTATGCATTATGTTAGTTTTAGAGTGCAAGAACTGTTTTTCTCTGGCTAGAGGTTGGCAATTGCTGCATGCAACATCCAAGGTATTAGGTAACTCAAAAAGTTCAGTCATGGACTTTTATATTAAGTGGCAATTTTGAATTAGTATTTACAAATGTTACTCCTTAAAGTACTTAAATTTTCGACTGAATTGCGGCCTTCAAGTACAATATAGGGTTGTATCCTATACAAAATCTTACGTGTGTGTATTTACAAAAATTTTTATACCCACCACCAAAAAAATGGTGGGGGTATATTCATTTTGTCATTTCGTTTGTAACACATCGAAATATACATTTTAGACCCCATAAAGTATATATATTCTGAATCGGGGTTTGATTTGATGACGATCTAGCTATGTCCGTCCGTCTGTCCGTCTGTTGAAAGCACGATAGAGGTCGCACCGAAAAAGCTAGAGGGCTCAAATTTTGCCAGAATCTTTCTTATAGACAAGGTTTGTTTGGTATTGAAAATGGGCTAAATCGGAATATTAGAAAGAGAGTTATAGCTCGTAAAGCAAGAATAGGTCGAAAAAACCATGTCCTGCTAGCATCGAATAAAATGGAATTGTGTCCAAACGGATAAACGTAGAGTCATGAAACTTCGAATATATATTTCTCGAGTCAAAAGAATATTTCTCCCTAAAAATTGCTTAAATCTATGCATTAGAAAAGGAGTTATAGATCAAAATGTACGAAAATTTATACCGCACAGTGTATATTTGAAATTTAAAACGTAATAAAACTGACAAAACTATATGTACGATTCTGAAATTTTGCAAACATGGCTTTTTAGTCAAAGTTTTCGTTATAACGGAAGATAAATGTGCCACGCCCACTTTTTTCTTTAAATTTTTATATAAAAAAAAAAGTCTTATATATTAGCATTTATTCATTGCAGACAGAATCATTTGTTGAAGGCGCCACTACATTTTGCAAACAATGAGGATGATTGATGTCTTTGCTAAATATCACGTAAAACACAAGATGGCTCTAGTAATATTTTTGATAACATCCTAAAAATGTGCATCAGTAAATTTAAAATATGTATTTGAATATCTAAAATAAATTTTTTAACTAAATTATTATACCCGCCACCAAAAAAATGGTGGGGGTATATTCATTTTGTCATTCCGTTTGTAACACATCGACCCCATAAAGTATATATATTCTGAATCAGGGTTTGATTTGATGACGATCTAGCTATGTCCGTCCGTCTGTCCGTCTGTCCGTCTGTCCGTCTGTTGAAAGCACGATAGAGGTCGCACCGAAAAAGCTAGGGGGCTCAAAATTTGCCAGAATCTTTCTTATAGACAAGGTTTGTTTGGTATTGAAAATGGGCTAAATCGGAATATTAGGAAGAGAGTTATAGCTCGTAAAGCAAGAATAGGTCGAAAAAACCGTGTCCTGCTAACATCGAATAAAATGGAATTGTGTCCAAACGGATGAACGTAGAGTCATGAAACTTCGAATATATATTTCTCGAGTCAAAAGAATATTTCTCCCCAAAAATTGCTTAAATCTGTGCATTAGAAAAGGAGTTATAGGTCAAAATGTACGAAAATTTATACCGCTCAATTTATACCGTGAAGTTTAAAACGTAATAAAACTGACAAAACTATATGTACGGTTCTGAAATTTTGCAAACATGGTTTTTTGGTCAAAGTCTTCGTTATAACGGAAAATAAATGTGCCACGCCCACTTTTTTTTAAATTTTTATAAAAATATATTAGTCATATTCATTAGCATTTATTCATTGCAGATGGCGACATCTGTTGAAGGCGCCATTACATTTTGCAAACACTGAGGATGATGTCTTTGCTAAACATCACGTAGAACACTAGATGACTCTAGTAACATTTTTTTGCACAAACTACAAAGGAATTTTATAGGGGTTTGTGAAAACGAAAATGACCGAAGTTTGTTGACAAAAATTAACTAGAGTAATGATTTGTGCCCAACTTTACATATAGTTGTACACACAGTCTTATGAGGTTTAAGATTTAAAAATATTAAAAAAAATGTGCATCAGTAGATTTAAAATATGTATTTGAATATTTAAAATACATATTTTAACAAATTTTTTTTTTATCTATCTATTCTTTTGTAAAGGGTGGTTAAATTTTAAGGGCCACAGGGTGATTCAAAATAGACATGCTCAGCATTTTGCTAAAACAGGAAATTTATTAGTAAGATTTTGATTTTTAAAGTTCTATAACATTTTACTTTTAGAAGATTTTCAAACGAAATAAGTTTTGTATAATTTTAAAATTTGTTAGCCATTAATACATGAAAATAAATTGTTTATAATGTTTAGAAATAATTTTTTTTTATCTTTAGGTCTAAATTTTCCTAAATTCCTTTTTTTAATACACCATAACTTCTAGAAAACATAAGATAACAAAAAGAAATTAGCACTATTTAGTAGATAAAACTCTCCTCTATACCCCTATACCCCATTTTATACCCGTTACGATCCGACCGTGATCAGCAGACCAATTTTTGTGACACAAGGTCAAATATTTTTTGCAAAATTTTAGTAAAAGAGCTAAACAAATTTTTTTGTAAAGTGTTTTTTTGAAGTATTTGAGTTTTTATACCCGCAACCAAAAAAATGGTATATATATATTCTTAATCGGGGTTTTATTTGATGACGATCTAGCTATGTCCGTCCGTCTGTCCGTCTGTTAAAAGCACGATAGAGGTCCCATCGAAAAAGCTAGTGGGTTCAAATTTTGCCAGAATATGTCTTATACACAAGGTTTGTTTGGAATAGAAAATTGGCTAAATCGGAGTATAAGGAAGAAAGAAAAATTGCCTAAATGCATGTATTAGGAAGGGAGTTAGAGATCAAAATGTACGAAAATTTATACCGCGCAGTGTATTTTCCAATATGTTAAAAATTTTAAACCTAATAAGAGTGACAAATTTAGATCTACGATTCTGAAATTTTGCAGGAATTGCTTTTTGGTCAAAGGCTTTCTTCTGATGGAAAATAAATGTGACACGCCAACAACAACGTTCCCATACAACGTTTTCTCTCAAATTCTTATAATTTCTCTATAAATCGAATAATAAAGGACTTTATTGAAATATCTAAGTTGTATTTATTAGCATAAATAACTTCGACACACCTACTATAACGCTCACTTTCCACGTTATTTACTGTTAATGAAATTTAAATTTATAAAACCGACAAAATTAGAGGTATGATGATAAAATTTGCTACGGAAATCCTTCTAGTCAATGTTATTGTTATGCCAGAAAATTTAGGTGACACGCCCACTCTTACGCCCACATCCTATATAATGCTTTATTTCAAATTCATATAATTTCTCAATGAATAAATATTTTGGAAGAATTACGGACTATATTGAAATATCTAAGTTGTATTTATTAGCAGAAATTTTATTGACACGCTTACTTTAACGCCCATTTTCACTGAAACACTTAATTTACGAAAACATTTTACCAGCATATCCAAGTTATAAAGGGTGGTTAAATTTTAAGGGCCGATGTTGATTTTGAATAAAACACAAATTATTTAGGAAATTATTATCATTTCTTTTTTAATGATAATATTTGTATGGTTCAATTATGTATGGAACAAAATATCGGCCAAATGGCCCCGCGACCTCAACGGCACACCTCGATCCGATAGTCCAAATTTTAAATAACATTGCTGATGCTCAATTGTTTGGCACGATGATGAGTCGAAGTTGACTGTTTTTTTGCCACACTATCGCGATAAACAGCAATGCTTCTCATTTAACGAATTTAGAAGGCATTCATAGATGTTCTAACATTTTATACAGACCTGGGGCCGAATTACGGCATTCGATATCGATCAAAATTTTACTCGAACGATCGAGTATGCTTTAGGTATATAGATTCTAATAAGAGTTTTCAAATTTCGATCACGTTCGAGTGCCGTAATTCGGCCTCTGTTTTAAATTTAAAATTTAACCATCCTCTACAAAGAAAGAGATGTATATTTTATTATAAAGAGATTATTCCAAGCGATTAACAAAATAATAATTATTGTGCTTTAAATGTACACAAAATTGGTGGTGGGTATAAAAGATTCGGCACAGCCGAATATAGTGCTCTTACTTGTTATCTATGTACTCTTTTGTAAAAGCTGGCTAAATTTTAGGGGCGATTTTGGTGATTTTGAATAAAACACAATATTAATTGGTTAGGAAATTATTATCATCTTTTTATAATGACAATATTTGTATGGTTTAATTATGTATGAAATAAAATATCGGCGAAATGGCCGCCGCACAATGGACCATTCTACGAGAAGGCGGCCAAAACTCATTTTTTCATTCGAATGAAGACACTAGTGTACCTCGTGAGCCAAAAAATTTAAACTTTATTTCACATACATATATTACCGAGAACAGGGTGATTAAAAATAAAAATTTTAAGTATTTTGCTAAAACGGGAAATCTATTAGTAAGATTTTAAGTTTTAAACTTCTAGTTTTGTATAATTTTAAAATTTGTTAACCATAAGTACATGAAAATAAATTGTTTATAATGTTTAGAAATTATTTTTTTTTTATTTTTAAGTTCAAATTTTCATTAATTCCCATTTTTAATACACCATAACTTCTAGAGAACATAAGATAACAAAAAGAAATTAGCACCATTTAGTAGATAAAACTCTCCTCTATACCCCTATACCCCATTGTATACCTGAAACGATCCGATAATGATCACCAGACTAATTTTTGTGACGCAAGGTCAAATATTTTTTGCAAAATTTTAGTAAAAGAGCTAAACAAATTTTTTGGTAAAGTGTTTTTTTTAAGTATTTTAGTTTTTATACCCGCAACAAAAAAATGGTATATATATATTCTTAATCGGGGTTTTATTTGATGACGATCTAGCTATGTCCGTCCGTCTGTCCGTCTGTTAAAAGCACTATAGAGACCCCATCGAAAAAGCTAGTGGGCTCAAATTTTGCCAGAATATGTCTTATACACAAGGTTTGTTTGGAATAAAAAATTGGCTAAATCTGAATAAAAGAAAGAAAGTTATAGCTCGTAATGCAAGATTAGGTCGAAAGAACCGTGTCCTTCCAACATCGAATAAAATGGTGTTGTGTCCACCAGCATCAACGTAGAGACATGAAACTACAGATATAAACTACCTGAGCAAAAACAATATTTTTACCCGAAAATTGTTTAAATGCATGAATTAGGAAGGGACTTAGAGATTAAAATGTATGAAAATGTATACCGCGCAGTGTATTTTTCTGTATGTTCAAGATTTTAAACCTAATAAGAATGACAAAATTTGATCTACGATTCTGAAATTTTGCAGGAATTGCTTTTTGGTCAAAGGCTTTGTTCTGACGGAAAATAAATGTGACACGCCCACTTTTACGCCCACCTCCCATATAACGTTTTCTCTCAAATTCTTATAATTTCTCTATAAATCAAGATTTTGGAATAATAAAGGACTATATTGAAATATCTAAGTTGTATTTATTAGCATAAATAACTTCGACACACCTACTGTTAATGAAATTTAAATTTATAAAACCGACAAAATGAGAGGTATGATGATAAAATTTTCTATGGAAATCCTTTTAGTCAATGTAATTGGTATGCCAGAAAACTTAGGTGACACGCCCACTCTTACGCCCACATCCTATATAATGCTTTATCTCGAATTCAGATTTTAAAATAATAAAGGAATATATTGAAATATCTAAGTTAGATATATTAGCAGAAATTATACTGATACGCTTACTTTAGCGCCCACTTTCACTGAAACACTAAATTTACGAAAACATTTTAGCAGCATATCGAAGTTATAAAGGGTGGTGAAATTTTAAGGGCCGATGTTGATTTTGAATAAAACACAAATTATTTAGGAAATTATTATCATTGCTTTTTGTAATGATAATATTTGTATGGTTCAATTATGTATGGAACGAAGTATCGGCCAAATGGCCTCCGCGACATCAACGGCACACCTCGATCCGATAGTCCAACTTTTTAATAACACTGTTGATGCCCAATTGTTGGGCACGATGATGAGTCGAAGTTGACTGTTTTTTTGCCACACTATCGTGAAAAACAGCAATGCTTCTCATTTAACGAATTAAGAAGGCATTCATAGATGTTTTAACATTTTAAACATACCTGTTTAAAATTTAAAATTTAAACACCCTCTACAAAGAAAGTGATACATATTTTATTATAAAGAGATTATTCCAAGCGATTAACAAAATAATTAATATTGTGCTTTATATGTACACAAAATTGGTGGTGGGTATAAAAGTTTCGGCACGAATATAGTGGTCTTACTTGTTATTCTTCATTTTAGTGCAGAGATTGTTTGTTTTACAGGATTTTTTGTAGTATTTGTGAAAGGTTCTATGAGGACCCCTACAAAGTTTGCAAAAATAGTTCCAATTGGTATTTTATATAAATTTGCTAAATATATTACAGAATTAAAATGTAAGCTTAACGGATATTCTTATACGGTATGAAATGAACAAACGGGGATTAAATTATTTTGGTCTACTATAAAATATAGTCACAAACTTTAAAAACATCGATACACTTATGTATATATAGGAAACCTAATATTTCTGTGTAGTTCATTTGACCAAACAAAGAACATCATTCAGCTATTGGTATTTTAGATAGCCACCATCCTGAATTACGTACTGTGTACTTCTGAACACATAATCACATTATAAAAAGACACTTACTAACTCTTAGAACTTTAATTTCAAACGACAGTTGTGTAAATTAAGTTCAACACTCTAAACTTTTCTTTTATTAGCCCTTCTCCTGTAATATCAATGATGACAGTTGCCATTGCTATTTACGTTACCTATAATACAAATAAAAAAAAATCGCTCATTTCAATTCGGAACATTAACCAAAGTTTTTGCTTGGTCGTTAAACCAATAACACTGTTTAAAACAATTTTAAGCCCATTAAATGAGCAAAGAGTTTGTTGAACAAATAAACTATTAGACGGAGTACATGTTACGTGTAAAGAAAAATGTCATATGACAGTCATTATAAATGCTGCTGTAATATATGTAGGCTGTGATAAAATATATATACATAAATACAGTAAATAATGCAAACAAATGCGTCCATTGTGACAGTAGTTAATGGCTGTCACAAATGTGCGTGTAAGGTGTTACGGATGCGGATATAGAGCAAATGCATTTTCAATTTGCTTTGAAGTATGTATAAAGGTATATTGAATGTTTATGTTGTTAAGCTGTTTTTCGCAGTTTATTACAGCACTCTTTGAATATGCGTTAACAAACTCAGTCTGCAGTTTTGTTTATTTGTATAAGCTTGTATGTGTGTGTGCTTACTTAGACATGCATGTAATGACATCAACAGTCTTTTTCCCTTTACAATTTTTTTGTTTTTCTCCCAGTATGCCCCCGTAATGAAATAATGACATTTTACGTGTCATTGTTTATTTCGTTCATTGTTACAGTATGTTTGATGATAAGTAATCTTTTTTTTTCCTTTTTTTTAGGTTTTAATTTTATTTATTGTTAACAATATTCTTTGAAATATGTCATTGTTATATAACTGTTTGTATCTGAATAATGTTTTGCTTTGTTTCAAGTCAACCATTTAGAAAATAAAAAGCCAAAGTATCTATGTATGTATTTATTTACCTCGCTCCTTTGTAATTATATGAGGACATTGTTTATCGTAAATTTAATGATAAATGTACTGCTTACTGTTGATGACAATTCTGTTTAGCGATTATTTAGACACTTAGCAAAACTATGACCGTATTACTTAGCTTAAACATAGAAAAGCCTTTGATAGAAAAGTTCAATTTGATGAACAGTTTCTAAGATAATTAATAATTGAAGTATTTTATTTACATCATTTCTAAGTAGGTTATAAGGTTTTTGAGTAGCACTTTAGTTCCGCTTGATAGGAAAATTATTGATAAAAAATTAATTATTTCTTGATAGTGTGTAATAGAATTTGGGGCTGTAATAAATATAAAAGTGCAAACGAATTACGAATTACGAATAACGTTTTGTGCTCTGGTTTCTTAAAACTTATATTAAGAAAGAGACATATTACTTAGTAACAGGTAATTGAAATGGCATTTTTGTTATTAACAACACAAATTTATCAATATTTAGGTCTTTATATAATAAAACCAAGTTTTGCCTAATTCTAGTATTTTCATTAAATATTTTGTTACTTGTGTAGCATTGTCAGGAAATTAATTACTTAAATGATGTTATTGGAATTTTTATTGCTGGGTTAGAATAAACCTAGAAGCGGTATGAGTTATATTTAATAACTATATTGAATTAAATATTACTCATACGTACCTCAATACTTTTTTTCATACTTTTTTTCATACTTTTTTATCAATTCAGTACAGGAAAGGAAAATGGCTTTTATGATTTTGTACCAAGTATGAAAACAAAATGTACTTTTTAGGTCATTATTTATTATTAAAAACATAAACTTAACAAAAATGTTTTTGCAAATTCAGAAGTATACAATACAAAATATTAAATATTACATTCATAGGTACATACGTAGAGATCGTTTAATTAACAAATTTTATATATTAAATACTTTTAGATAATAAGTATTCTGTTATTTTAAAATTAAAGCAACAAGAAATTGTCGACTTCAATAAATCTTTTGTGTGTATCAAATTTGAAATGTGTAGTCTATTTCTTTCCTTTGTTTTAATTAGGTTTTGAAAAGAAAAAACCCGTTCCACGTTGGCCGAGGAATGTGGAATAGACAGAACTCCTCTTACAATTCTTGAAATTTCTAGAAACATGAACTCATTTAATTCATTTTATATCTGTGATACTTAAGACCAAAAATAGGATATATTTGAATCTTTTTGTGATCTAACAATAACATCGGCTAGTGCTCTGTACTGATTATTTATTGCTTCAATATTTGTTTGTTTGTGTGGAAAATTTTCGCCAGATGAGGTGTTATTGAATTTATTTCTCCCATAATAATATTTTCTGGAGTAAACTTATCGAACCATTTTAGTACTTCATTATTAAAGTCCACCTTACATGCTTACGAATCATAAGTAAAATCAAATACATATAACAACAGCCAAGGCGAATTCATGTAGAAGGTGTTGCCAAATTAAAAGTTGATTTTGTAAGAAGTTTGCAAAAAAGTACTAGGCAGATTTTGTTGTCGCAGAATTGACACCACCTGGTACATGAATTCGCTTTGACAACAGCATTGCAACATAAACAGAGAAGCTGACAGTATAAAATAAAACACACAAACAAAATTAAAGAGAACATGGACAAAATTATTGTTGCCGTATAGTGAGACATTGGAATTTTTACATTGTACCAAGTATCTCGCGATAGTACCACGGTACCAAAAAGGTCAAAAATGTACCATAAAAGTACAATTGTACTATAATATCCTTCCTTCATTCAGTATATAAAGGCCTTAATTTAAAAAAATGCAGTTTATGTAAAATGTTTGAGGCGATGGAAGGACGCGTCTGAAAGAAAAAAAAAATGTGCCGGTAAGTTAAAGTATATACCATGGGGTACACCAAAATCTGAGAAATTGTAGAAAATTCGAAAACTGAGAAGTCTAACCCTAAGAATAACTATCCAGGAAAAAAAATTGGAAGTACTGCAAAGCGAGTTACATTTTCAAGAATTCTAAATTGATTGTGGAAAAGCAATAATTATAAACGACTCCCTAAATACGAAGCAATTTGTCATAAATGATGTGCTTAAAAATGAATTCAACATCATGCAAAATATCTTATACAATTCATGCAAACAAACAAAACTAACTAATGTAACAGCGGATACTTTAAACCGTTTATGAATAAGTTCTGAGTACTTGTTAAAATATAGTGCAGTTCTATAAAATACTTATGTAAACACATAATCTTCAATGAAACGATAATGTTGAAATCGTTAGTGGTTTCACCTTAATTTACTTTCACTTTAATTCACTTTCTCACCAGTGGAAGCCCTGCAAATTCACTTTTTTGTCATATATTTTTTTTGCTGGGTAGTATAGCAACAGGTCTCACGAAGCTGAGAACTTATTCCGCTCGCATGAGACTGTATAAAAAACGGTATGAAGGGCATGTAAAAAGGAGTATAATAATTTGTAACACTATCCTAGTCAATGTCTGTATTTGAGCGTACTAGACACGAAAGTTTTAGCGTGGAAAATATTTCGAACATGAAATATTTGAGGAATTTAAATTTGAAATCCCTAGGGAGTTCCATTGAAGGGACTGCGATGTTAATCTAGCCGAAATTTTACTTGAGTTTGGGATTATGTTGCTAGTAGAAAAATCTCTATACCTTAAGAGCGGTCAACTTGCCAGTTTAGGGATACGTGTATACCAATTAGGTGTTTTATCTTCTAATGCTCCTCTCCTCAATTTTACCTAAACTAGAGCTTTTAATCTCAGAAATAAAAAGCATGAAATATTTTTTTTTAAACTTGACGTAAATTATTTTTATTCAGGCTTAAGTTAATTTTTCTTTTATTAAACTTCATAAAAATATTTATTGAGTTAAATTAATTAAAAACTTAATTTATTTAAAAACTTTTTTTCAGCCTTGAGATGAGGGAAAAACGAATAAATAAAATTTTTTAAATCATTGATTTACAGATAAATTGGCAACATACAACGTATATAAGATTCAACTATTAATGTTTTAATTTTAATTTGTAAAATTTTTTGTGGTATGTTAAGAGAGTTGTATATATGTCTTCTCAATTAAGTATTTCAATGCAATGTTACATTTTAAACATACGCTTTAAGAGTTAAGGTGAAATTTAAAAGAATGATTTTGTGTTTGTCAATGCAATATATTTTGCCAATAAAATGAAACGAATTAATTCTTCCCATAAAACCCTGAAGAAATAATGTTAAGCTTTTTTATTTTCCCCCCTTCTCTGCCAACATTTTTTAACAATACACTTGCATTCTGTTCCGAAAACACGATGACTTATAGCTTTTCGATACACACAAACAACTTTATTTCCCAAATGGCTTTCAATGAATTGATATACTAAACGGCACAATGATGAAAAAAAGAGAAAAAAATAAATGGCAACAAAATAATATTGAAAGAAAGAAATAGAAAAAAATACTTCCAACTTGGTGACTTGTTGGAAACATTTTATTGGCAAAAGCAACTTTAAAACATTGGACAATTGCTGCTGTACTAAAATTGCAGTTATTGCTGACACGAGGGTATCAAATTTAAAACAATCACCAAAATGAACCTTCACAAGTACGTTGAACACCGTAGTATGTACATTATATACATGCATATGTATAGTTATGTATATAAAAAAGTACTGAAATAAAAAAAAAATAAATAAAAAAAAAAACGAGTCGACAGCACATTTAAAAAAAGTTTAATTTTGTTTTATTGCTGTTTTTCTTGTGAAATAAATGGTCGCTGAAATACACTTTCTCCACAGGCTGACTAATAGAAACTAGACATTGTGAGTGTGAGATTGTTGGAGAAATTGGATAGCAGGATATTAAATAAGTCACATAGGAAACTTTATTTATAAATTAAATACTAGTATATTGTATGTACACATACTTAAAGTTAACCCATTGTATCTAGAAGGAAAACTTAATGTTGGTTTAGTAGATTATTTTATTTGCGATGGTCAGAATTTTTTTCTATTATATTAAAACTGCTAACCCTTTTCTTAAATGTATTAAAAGCAACGAACCTATAAGAAACTGATAAAGAGTCAGCTATTTTTATATGATGTTTGTTTGTGCTTACTAATGACAAGAAGTGTTGTAGCTAGTGAATCCAAAGCGTTTCAAAAGGTGAAAAAGGTGCATCTTGTCATATTTGGGATCCAAAATTTTTTTTTATATTTTTACGCATTTACTAGATCAGCATTTGCGTAAAGCTTATACACCTAAAAATTTATAATAATTTATAATTTAAACGTTTTAAACAGTTTTCATTTCCCCAAATGCCTGCAATTACTTATATCTAATATTTTTATTGACCATGTTTTTAGGCCATATATTACTTAGGACGGATATGATATTTGGAAGGATTTTTTCCTCAACCAAGAGCATTTGTTTAGTTTAAATCAAATTGAGAAAGATGCATAACATATCTTATACCCATGACATATATAGGCACATTCTTTTTGCGGCCGACTGTGTGCATCATTGTATGAAGTGTGCCCAAATAAATCTCAATATTATGCCATTTAAAATTAGACTAGATAAAAAATCCAGCACCCTCAGTGTATTTTCTTAGGGATTTTTAATTCAAAGCTTTCAGGTATTTTAAGATCGGCATGGTGGCCACGTTAAAGTTTCTCCATCCATTATGCATAAGGTCATGCCATTGGCAAATATAGTATCCTGTTGTTCGTCCTCTTCTTCACATGCTCTGAATTTTATTTTTAATCTGACAGTGTCCTAAAAGCTATCTCAAACCTCAATTTTTTATACATCATTGACTTGTATGTGTTTACAATTAATTCTTAAATTAATGGTCAGAATGCTCTAACTGTAAACCGTGAGTAATACAGAATCCATACTGAGATATAGAAATGCTTGGTTGATTCTCGATCGGAAGACATTATTATTGCAGGAAAGTGGTTCAACGGGATAGTGTCACACGTCATCACAGAGAAAAATCTGAAATATGTTATTCATAAAATTTTTGAGGATTAAGCGATATAAAACCCAACCAATTATATTCTATAATGTTGTAAGTGTATGGCTCCCATCGGCGAGTTGGATTTCCTAGGCAGTTGGTGCAAAATTATACTAAATTTTTTAACATTAATATCAAGTTGACTTCGTTAATTTATTTCGAGGTATTAACAGCTCACAGCAGGTTAATTACAAATAAAAACTAAATTCATGGGAAAAAATCTAGTGAACAAAATTAATTTATTAAATTTAAGCAGCAGGACTTAACAATGTTGAATTGAATTAAAGGCTTAAAATAAACGCTTTAATTTTTATTCGAAAACTTCGTGCTGTACTTTTGACTGGACAAACGAAAAGTAGAACAAGTGTAAATTAAATTATTTACATACGATACATCGTGTGAAGTTTCTCTTTCACTAGCAAACTTGTTAGAGTCGTAAATGGCAAGGCAATGAAATAAATGTAAAGCAGAGCTCTTGTACATTTAATATTTATTTATTTACTTACTTGTGGTGAATGTGTATAAGTGTAGTTTTTTTTCAAGATAAATGAATTGTTAACGGTAAGATTATACCTTTTCCTAGTTACCCTGAATTCTACGTTAGGAGAATTGAAATAATTTTGAAGTTCTGAGTAACTTTTTAGAAATTATACAAATAAAATAGCTTGGCTACATGATCTAAATTTATAACATTAAAGAATATAAAATATCAAGCGTGGATCTAGCGGTGGGAAAAAATAAGGTTAGTTATACCTACTCTCACCTGTGATGACAAGGGTATCTACACATTATAACAAGGGTGTTCGTAATCCATGAAAAGTTTATTGTTTTATATAAAATACTATTGAAATACTTGAAGCATACTCTTTGTTTATATTATACTATCTGACCCAGTCCGTGTTGCTGGCAAATATTAGTATTGTATTACCCCACGATTTAAATTGAGCTTTTAACAAAATTTACGGCATTGAATTAAAAATCCATGGATACAATGTTTTTCTTTTTTTTATTTGGTGTAAAAATGTGAATTTTCCAAAATTAAGCCATCAGTAGCCAATGATTGGCTTTTTGCTTTGTTGATGGTAACAGCAAAGGCAAGACGCAAAGGGAATTGGAGCCGCTTGAATTGGATCGTTGAAACTATCAAAATACGTGGAATAAGTACGTCTTCGCCTTTGAACCTGCCACCGATGATTGTTGCCTCGATTAAATTTGGTGAACAGTTTTTGGTGGTCAATCTGGTTCCGTTGCATAATTTTTGTGCGTTTAAGTTGGGAATAAGAATTACCGGTGATCCAACCTTTAATGTTATTACATGCGGTGGCATTCTGGGAGGTTGCAATGAATTCAAAAATTCAGTGGGATAATTGACGGCTTGTTCTTCATCCATTACTGTGTCGATCGATTTGTATTTTATTAATTTGCCGGGCAGTTTCAATTGAAATTACTCATTGAGCTGTAAATATTTATGGTAAATAAACCGAAAACTTGGATTTTTGAATGCAACATTTCAAAGGTTTTAAAATTTTGATATTGGATCATTATTAGCATAGGTCTTTTGTAAATATCTTCAGAACAATATAACCGACTCAAGAGTTTGATATCCCGTTTTAAAAAACATGACAACGGCTTTCAAAAAAGAAAAAAAACCAAGCAAAATAAATATATTTACATATGTATATGTCATTGGTGGTGCAATATAAAAATTGGATTTTGCCACGTACCTCCGCCCACAGACCGAAAATAAAAAATCCAAAATTTCATCAAAATTGGTCTAGCCATTTTAGAGTCCATACGTTACATACATACATCCTGTTTTATATATATAGAAGAAGATTTGATTAGAAATAGATTACAATAGAGTAAGAAATATTTTCACTTTATAAATTAGTAAAAAAAAAACAATATAAAAAATTTAAGTTTCCTTGTTAATCTACTTACGTAGCCTTATCCATAGTGATATCAATGAAACTTAGCTTGTCTACTGGATCTGCGCCCATACATCTCTAGATTATGACCGACCCGCCTCTTTGTTTTATGATTGTTTTAATATTCTCTGGTTGTAACGCCGTATTTGATATTTGAACAACTCTTAGTCGACCATAACCTTCATTAACCATAAAAATTATACGTTCCCAAAATATTGGATCATTTGAGTGTACATTGTGTTACTTCTGGACATATTCCAAACGTTTTTTTATATTAGGGGTTCTGAGCAAAGAAAACTAAATTAATCAAACGGTTGTAAGCTTCTGTATATACCTGTGTCATTCTATAATTTCTACAATATTTTTTGAACGCTTATTAATAGAGATGTCTATTGAATAATGTCTGTCTGTTCGTCTTTTCGTCGGCCCGTCGTTTGCTCAAAATCAATTTTTGGAAGCCCTCACATATCCCAAAGACCTGTTTGTAAAATCTAACTTTTGAAGATATTTGAGTGACTGGCAAACAAATATGACTGCCTCTATCTATTTTTTATATTTTTACCATATCTCTAGCTCTATTCGTAGAAAATTTGGGTAACTTGGTCACTAAACGCCAAGGATATGTTTAAAAATAATTAGGGAAAACATAAAATTTGTTTAAATTATACTCTTTAAAATCACATCTGAAATTTTTTTTCAAAACTAATTTAGATAAAGGTATCAAAATACAAATGCTTTGGAGTAAGATATATTTAGATAGATGTCAAATCTAGTGAATAGAAATTTAACGTTTTCAACCCTTTCAATATTGGTATTAAATAACAGGGACTCAGTAAAATACAATAAGGTATAAGAATATTATAATCCAAGATGGCTTTTGGATATGTGGGTCAAATATAGTTATTTCTTTTTTGTCTCCTTCAACTCCCTCAATGTTGGCATCAGATGATTGGGCGTGCTTAGTAGAATTATGAAAAATGTGAAAAATCCAAGATAACGTACAAAAAAAATCAGTAGATATTTTTCTGAATAAAACGGAAGAATACAAATAATTAGGTGTAAAGAACAAAATGTTTCTGTACAACATTAAATTAAAATTTAGACTACTCTACGATGACGTAAAAATACCTGTGTATGTACATGATGGTTAATAATATTATCAGATTCGTTCCGACCAAATATGGCATTCTTATTTGTTTTTTTTTTGACAGATTATCACCACATTTCTAGCAACGACTTTTACTTCACTTTTTATTTTTTTAAAAGGTTGATCATAATACTTTTAAATAATATCCCAACTTATAGTTTTTAAATTTTTTATATCCGTTGAATTCAATCTTGAATTATTTGAAAAAAAATTGTATGCAAATCAAAATACTATTATAATAAAAAGTTTACTGTCATTTTACGCTATAAAAAATTTGCAGTGAAATGTCAGCAAAAGCTTTACACAAGTGAAAGTTGTATTAGTTCTTTATAATACCAGAATGAAAAAGAATTCAAATAACTATTAAGCATAATCATCAGTATCGTACTCGCAGAGAAATTTAAATTTTAATTTATATACAGTATTTTATTCTTACATGTTTACTCGTGAGTACATGGAAAATGCGTGCAAGACGTCATTGTCGTCGTCAGAGTACTGATAAAAGAAAGGAAAAATAATAATAAAAAATAAATAAATAAGAATCAAAAGCTAAAGAATGCACGCAACAAAAGCTGTAACAATACCAAACAAAATGGAAAAAAAATCATATGCAGTCAAAGTTGCTAATAAGTAGCTCTACACTGAATGTGTTTTACTTATAACGTTGTTTTATGGAAGATATAAAAAGCAGTTTTTTTCACTGGAAGCATTGATGAAGCTAGGGAGTCATGTAATGACCCATATAAAAAGACTTTCCAAATAAAATTTGCATATCATCTTGTGTATGAAAAAAAAAAATTCAATGGCTTCATTCTGTAGGGTATAAAACGAAAAAATCATTATTTTAATTTTCGGTTGCGATGACAGGAGCAGCAGCAACAGAAAAAGAAAAACAAAAACTTACAACAAGCGCAAAGAAGTCATGGCATCAGAGATGAGCAGCACATAATATGTTTGCTTAATTTTACTTAAACCTACACAAACATTTACGTTCCTGTCATGGTATGTATTGCTGCATGTTATGTTGTTGATAAATAAAGGTAAAGGTGAGTAGCATTATCAATTGTGTGTGGATATTCATTTCGGTGGCATATACAACGTTCTAGCAAATGTGGCGGTTGCATATAAATCTATGATTATAGAAAACAAAAGTAACGGTGGTGATGTATTTAACAAAAGCAAAATAAGTAGGAAAGTCTCATCCAGCCTCACACAGGCACGCACATACGTATGTACTGAAAATAAAAAAATATTTTTTTGTATGACTGTTAGTAGTTGGTGCCTTTAAATTGACATAAAAGTTTATTCTTGCAATAACATCACCAGCAATGGCATAATACGAGCATTTCCAGTACTAGCAACCGTACTATCAATTGCAGCCACACCATCACCATTGCAGCGTATGGAATGCGGTAAAATTGAAGTTTGCTAAAAGCACAAACATTAAATTAAAAAAAAAAGAGAGGTGAGTGATTACAATGAAACGATTTTAATTATAAGAAACAAAGGGATTGTAAGCTGCAATAATTCAGTGCTTATTCATATAAGTTGTTTGGAAGAGAGGGAAATGAACGTTTTGAATTAAAAAATTTTAACAAAAATACATAAAACAACAAGGTAATTGGTAAGAACAAATATAAGTTTTAAAATTGTTTCTCAGCTTAAAAATGTCTAATAAATGTTTACAATAATAGTGGAAAAATTTGAATGAATTTTTATGTTCGACACTCTTTAAAATTAAATTAAAACAAAATTGTATTCAAAAGTTTTTTATTAGCTGAGCATTTCCAAGGTATATTCATAAAAATTTTTATTCAAGACAATTTTGGATTTAAATATATTCTATGAAAAATTTAATTCTTTATCTATTTCTTGAAAATTTCTCATAAAGGGCTGAATGCTATATTTGTATACGTTAAAAAATTTGGCGATCAAAGCCTAATTCTTTTAATTGGCTGTACGTTGCAATAGTCTGGTCGATATGAATATTTGGTTAGGAAGAACGACGCCACGAAGAGCTGCCGTCGAAAGATAGTGAACAGAGAAAGGTATTTTAAAGTATTTTTCAAGCTGCTCAGTACTAAGTCTTTTGTCTCCGAAATTATATGAGCAATGTTTGGCAGTGAAAGGTGGTCTGATATCAACAGTCGGCCGCGATATACAAACGGGATACTATAACATATTGTTTAGAAAAGAAAAAATAACCCGATAATGGCTATAACTTTCGGAAAAGTCTCTCTGCACATGTTTTTGATTTAAAACCATCAGTTAAGATTACCTATCCGGAAAACAGTAGTATGAACGATTAGTTATTCTCCATTCAATAGAATCTCAATATAAACCATGTCTCAGTAAGAGTACGCTTTTTAATTTTGAAATAAAAAGACACATTTTTTAAGCAATTGTAATTTTTTTTATTGCATTGTCAACAAAACCTTTTTTATTATTAAGTAAGCTGCTCACACAGCTCACTCGGCTCTAACGAGAGTTCATTTTTCTTTTCATTAAAATTTTCATAACTTTTTCATAGAGATGTGTCTGTAGCTCATCGATGACCCATTAGAGCTCAGTAATTCTAGTTTATTCACAAAAAACTAAGAGTTTATAAAATCCCGAAGAAAAAATCACTAGGCGTTAAATTGTTTTGTCTTGGTGTCCGCTCAACATCAGAATTTTTTAAAATGTTGGCCTCATCTCTAAAAAAGTTTGGACTATTTGAAAATTTTGTATATTCACAAAACCATACCGATGGAAATGCGCTTCATCGGAAAAAGTGACTATATAACAAAACTTAGCATTGACTTTTACTACATTACCCATTAACCGAACAGCCGGCGATTTTCATCTTCTACTAATTTGAGCTACTGACGTGGTGATCTAAGTCTTTTGTGACAGTCGATTACAATAGCAACGTCTTTTAAAAAAAAAGGACGGCACATTGAGGCACAGGATACTTACTATCCATAATGGGTACAGTTTATTATAATCTTTTGAACATTCTTTTAATGGTGGTCATTTTATATCGCCTACTCAACCGAAAATCGTCAAAGTTTGTGAGCGGGCTCAGATTTACTTTTAAATATTTGTAATAAGTTTTCACAATTATAACACATTCAACTTCCGTAAAACGCTCTATTTGTAATAATCAGAATAAAGATGTGTGACATCTGCCAATTATTGCAGTTGCCACTTGGAGAAAAACTACATTATAATTGAAATGTGCACACCCTTTACATTTTTACATACTTTTTTACCCCTGGGGGCTGGAGCAGGTATTTCCAGCGAGTCAATGGAAATCAAGATATCATATGGACATAGTGACCAATTTAGTCAATATCTATCGAAAATATTTGCAATACAAGGGCGATCTCTGTACCAATAGAGCGAATGTTTTTGTCAAATTACAAAAGCGTTCGTATGGGGCGATTGTGCTCAGGGTTTAAGAAACAAATAAAACAGAGATGGGTTACATCTATGTCAGCAGTTGTGAACGCTTGCGGGAGCTTTTTTAAGAAAGCCGGAAACGTAGGGCTATGATGTGAATCGGTTCTCTGTCATATTCCTAAAGAGAATGATTTGTCTCTAACACGCACCTTTATCGGTTAGTGCAAATATATATCGTTTTTTTTGAAATGGCAACCAAGTGGAATCAACTTTTGTCGTTTTCAAAAGGAAAAGACGGTGAGACTTGTAGTTTGTCTCTGCCCGAAAGTTTTTAATTGATTGCGTCTCTGAACCACTTTCTTTTGTTAAAGGTCAGTAAAAGCTCACAGCGAAAGAGATATAGAAAACTGCAATTTGTATTTATGTCTCTGGCTTTGTCTGTACTGCCATAGAATATAAATTTTTCTGATTCTTTCTAATTAACTGGTTTTTTAATGAACTATTTTACACTCTCATATGGGACAATCATAATGTACCTATTGGTCTCTGTGGATTATCGATACTATGGGCTGTATATCCTTAAAAATAAAATGAGCAATTGTAAGAGAAGATTTTTTTCTAATTTTTTCGCAACTCGTACTATAATCAAAACTACAACACATAAATCAGTAATGTTTCTCAAACAAAAAGCGTGAAATTAAAAGCATGTCTGCTCGCCAAGTTAACGCTAATTTTTCATTATATTTGTATGTAATTTACACTGCTATAGGTGATAAAAATATTATGCGTGCATGGTGACATCATGGTTTCAGTGTAAATAATAAATTTTAATATGAATAAAGTTCGTATATATAGTCGATCAAATGATAAATGGTTTTTGATTTTGCTTGTAGTCGGTCAACAGGTAAATGAAGTCCCAAAAAAAATATTCTACATCAGCCGTTTCTAATTTTATCTAAACAGATATATGTTTTATATTAATACTAACGCCTAGGGAAGCACGAAGTAATAAAAGCTTTTTGGAAGAATATACAAAATTTAAGTTCACTAGTATGTAAATGTTCTAGCTTAATTTAAATTGATTTTGAACGTTCAACTTTAATGTTGCTATGAAAGGTCAATACTACCTGTAATCTAATTGGAGACTGTTTATTGTAAATGTGTATTTCTTAAAACACTTTGTAATCTTTAGCTAACTGAACAAATTTCAAACGTTTTTCTACACATTAGCAACATTTTAGATTCCGTTTTGGTAATTTTATTGCTGTAATTGTATGTTTTTTTTTGCATCTATATAATTCTATATAAACACAGACACAAATTCACAGACACACAAACGCATACATGAACATGTACACATAAGTACCCTGCAGCAAAATTTTTAACTAGTAACGTTTTGAGACAGTCATGCAAGTTGTTGTAGCGTGACTGTAGCGATTTGTAGGTGGCGCTTTTCATAAATTGCTGTCATTCTTTATTTTTTTTGGGAAAAAAAAATTAGAAGAAGAAAGGTGTTTTATAAAACAGGCTTCAGCTGAAAGTCCATACCACGCGTTCTCGCTTCAGCATAGCCTACGCATTTTATTCCTCATACGCTACCTGCATTTTAACTAATATTATGTAAATGTCATCGATAACCAAAATGCAAATTTGGTTCATGAAAAAATGCTTTTAAATAATTAAATTTTATTTTTGCCAGTGATTTTGAACTTTATTACGAAAGCATTTCATCCTTTTAAAACTTTTTTTGTAAAAATATAAACAAATAAATACACAATTAAAGCATAATTATCGATATAACTAAAAATAAAATATAATTTGTCATCCCTATCATTCAAACTCAAATGAGTGGTTCTCATGGCGCTTTCAAAAGTAGAAAGAAAACCTATTTGTTTGCATTATGTGCCTCAGAGCATTTTACTTTTTGTGTTCTTTAACTTGAAATGTTCAACTACATTGTTTAAACTTTTTTTAAAAGAAGCGTACGACGCGAAAAAGCTTAGATATCCTGGTGTGGACTTTCAGCTTTAGGCAAAACTGAGCTAATTTTCTCTTTAAATCTCAACCAATCTCGTTAAATCTGCCCTTAAAATCGCTACATCTTTTCCTCAGTTAAAATTTATAAAATTTATTTATTACTTTTTTATATATTTCAAAGTTTGTTGAATATTTTTGGGGTAAATCATTAAAGAGGTAAAAGTTTAAAGTCCTTTTTTACAATTAAGAATTTTAAAGACATACAGACGAATTTTGTCAACAAGAGCACATAAACCTGGGCTTAGAGTAAACGTGAATGATTTTCAGTAAAAATAACAATTCCTTTCAAAACTTTTAAATTGTTTACAATGTATTCTATAATATATTCCCATTAACCATTCAAGAATTTAGATTTAGATTTGTTAATGGTGATGCTTTTTTAAAGCATTTCAACTAGTTTAATTATTTGATGTTTCTACCTGGAATATACATGAGCGGGCCATTCTATTTTGTGGCTTTTCTACGGTTTTAGCTGCTTTGTTCTATTCTATTATCACAACTAAACTATGCGATTGGCAACAATTGCGGTACTCACAACCGATACTGTTTTCTCTGTGTACCAATCTCATACTAAAAAAAATAGTTTTAGATCTCAATCGAAAAACTTTTGATTACAATTTTCTTTTTTCATATTATTTCCGTACTTTTAATTAAATTCTCTTATAAGGGGATAACTCCGAAATTGATGTCATGAGAAACGAAAAAAATTCATTGAAAAAAACAAAACTCTTATTCGGAACTTAAGAAAAAAGAGATTTGGTATTAAAGGTAATTCAACGAAAATCTCTTGATTTCCCACTAGTAGCTAAAACATATTTTTAAACGGGATTTGAAATCACTAGATTTGATCGAAAAATTGCTAAATTCTCATCACTATATGTACTATATATGATTTACATATCACACGCATTGACTGAAAATAAACTTACCAGTCCCTCATATACTGACGACTTATATATTCAGTTTATATTTTCAGTTTGTAGAGGGAGGGAGAAAGCGACCAATTGCAAATGCATTGTTGTGACTGCTGTTAACTACAATATACAAATTTACTAAATGAGCTCTAATGACAACCTAATGATAAAATCAATATTTTAATATAAGAACAAGTAAGAGCATTATATTCTGCTGTGCCGA
Organism: Phyto melanocephala; assembly: GCA_941918925.1. NCBI lineage: Eukaryota > Metazoa > Arthropoda > Insecta > Diptera > Rhinophoridae > Phyto > Phyto melanocephala. Next base: position 28,951,728 of record OW799233.1, read on the forward strand.
TTCTTTTATACCCACCACCAATTTTCCGTTCTTTTATAGCTAGGGTTTTTTTTTCCCGAAAATTGTTGTTTTCCGAGAATGCGAGATTTATTTTTTAATTTCCCAGGATCCGCAGCAAAACAAATAAAAAGTAAATTTGTTTTTAATTAATAAAAAAACTTTTTTATAAAATCATAAAATTGTTTATGCGTTAAAGCTATTCAGGCTTATTATAAGATGAGCGTTTAAATTAAAATGCATTTCATGCACCTTGTGCACTTCGTGACTCTTTTGGTCAACATAATCGTTCAAATTCGTCCACAATCGGGAGAATTGTATTAATTAATAATTAATAAAAAACTTTTTATTCAAAAGCATAAAATAGTTTATAATGTAGAAGAAACACTTCAAAACTATAAAAGTTAATAAAAAAAAACTTGAATTTTAAATATAAATTAAGTAAAAATATTTTTTATTAAAAAAAATATTATTCTCTAGATACGAGATCAAATATGAGCACAAAAAGAAAAATACAGATACTTCAGCTATAAGATCAAAAAAAAATCACTAGAATTCAATTTCAATATAAACAATATAAACATCTCCTTTCGATTCGTAGCCACCTTTTTTATTTCCCGGGATCCCGAAAAATAATCCCGGGAAGTCGAGTAGATTAAATAAGTCGAATTTCCGGGAAATAACCCAATTTATAGCACAAAATGTATTTCTTTGTTATTAACGTAGCAAATTTGATCATCATACCTCTAATTTTGGCGGTTTTATTAGGTTTAAAATTTTGAATATACTGAAGAATACACTGCGCGGTATGAATTTTCGTACATTTTGATCTACAACTCCCTTCCTAATGCATACATTTAAACAATTTTTGTGGAGAAATATTGTTTTTGCTCAGGAAGTATATATTTAAAGTTTCATGACTCTACGTTGATGCTGGTGGACACAACTCCATTTTATTCGATGTTGGAAGGACACGGTTTTTTTCGACCTGATCTTGCATTACGAGCTATAACTTTCTTTTTAATATTCCGATTTAGTCCATTTTCAATTCCAAACAAACCTTATATATAAGACATATTTTGGCAAAATTTGAGCCCTCTATCTTTTTCGGTGGAACCTCTATCGTGCTTTCAACAGACGGACAGACGGACGGACATAGCTAGATCGTCATCAAATAAAACCCCGATTAAGAATATACATACCATTTTTTTAGTGGAGGGGGTATAAAAACTAAAACACTTAAAAAAACACATTACAAAAAATTTTTTGTTTGGCTCTTTTACTAAAATTTTGCAAAAAATATTTGACCTTGTGTCACAAAAATTGGTCTGGTGCTCACGGTCGGATCGTTTCGGGTATACAATGGGGTATAGGGGTATATAAAAGAGTTTTATCTACTAAATGGTGCTAATTTCTTTTTGTTATATTATGTTCTCTAGAAGTTATGCTCTATTAAAAATGGGAATTTAGGAAACTTTTGACTTTGAAAATTATTTCTAAACATTATAAACAATTTATTTTCATGTGCTAATGGCTAACAAATTTTAAAATTATACAAAACTTATTTCGTTTGAAAATCTTTTAAAAGCAAAATGTTATAGAAGTATAAAAATCAAAATCTTACTAATAAATTTCCCATTTTAGCAAAATGCTGAGAATGTCTATTTTGAATCACCCTGTGGTAAATTTATTTTTAAATATTTTTAAATCATAAACCCCTTAAGACTGTGGGTACACCTATATGTAAAGTTGGGCACAAATCATTAGTCTAGTTAATTTTTGGAAACAACCTCGGTCATTTTCGTTTTCACAAACCCCTTTAAAATTTCTTTGTAGTTTGTCCAAATATAAAAGAGTTTGTTAGCAAAAATGTGATTAGAGTCATCTAGTGTTCAACGTGATATTTAGCAAAGACATCAATCATCCTCATTGTTTGCAAAATGTAGTGGCGCCTTCAACATATGATGCCGTCTGCAATGAATAAATGCTAATATATATGACTAATATATTTTAATAAAAATTTAAAGAAAAAAGTGGGCGTGGCACATATATTTTCCGTTATAACGAAGACTTTGACCAAAAAGCCATGTTTGCAAAATTTCAGAATCGTACATATAGTTTTGTCAGTTTTATTACGTTTTAAATTTCAAATATACACTGAGCGGTATAAATTTTCGTACATTTTGATCTATAACTCCTTTTCTAATGCATAGATTTAAGAAATTTTTGGGGAGAAATATTCCTTTGACTCGAAAAATATATATTCGAAGTTTCATGACGATACGTTAATGCGTTTGGACACAATTTCATTTTATTCGATGTTAGCAGGACACGGTTTTTTCGACCTACTCTTGCTTTACGAGCTATAACTCTCTTCCTAATATTCCGATTTAGCCCATTTTCAATACCAAACAAACCTTGTCTATAAGAAAGATTCTGGCAAAATTTGAGCCCCCTAGCTTTTTCTGTGCGACCTCTATCGTGCTTTCAACAGACGGACAGACGGACAGACGGACGGACATAGCTAGATCGTCATCAAATCAAACCCTGATTCGGAATATATATTCTTTATGGGGTCTAAAGTGGATATTTCGATGTGTTACAAACGGAATGACAAAATGAATATACCCCCACCATTTTTTTGGTGGCGGGTATAAAAAGAATAGATAGATAAAAGCATCTTATATATCTAATCACATACTAGTGACATTGTGTGCAGGGTAGTCATAGGCACAGGTACAATCATACAGCCAGCTCACTTAGAGAAATGAGTAAACAACAAACAACTTTTCATTCAACCAACAGAAAGTATACAATTTTCTGCAACAAAACCACAATATGAGCACAATTACCGAGTAAAACAACAACAGCAAGCACAATGACAGCAACAGCGGTAAGTGGTACACAATTTTTTAAGTGCAAGTAACGAGGGTAAATGGAAAAGTGTTAATCCTTAAAAAAATTTTCTAAAAAGTTAAAGCATAAAAATTTTATACTAAAATTTTTCATTGGTCGTTTAGGGTTTTTAAAGCTCATATAGAGGGAGATTGAGGTTAACATTTTGCTGCGAATGTATTTGATGAAAAACAATTACATTATAAATAGCAAAGTCACACAAAATAAAGAACTAAATTCTAATATTTTAAGCTTTAGAAATAAGAACATTCAGGACCATTATTACTACTTGCCGACAAAGTTAATGTTAATAAAAGTTAACTTTTGTTAACGTGAGCAATAAACTGACCATTAACTATTTTTCGCTATTACAACCTGCCTGTAAAATAAATTGTATTTTTTTTAATATGGCAGCACCAAAGCAAACGCCGAACAAATTAATTAGTTTTTTAAAAACAAAGTGGCAACGACAAGCAAATAGTAAACAATTCCCTTATACGGTAGAAAATATGGTAACTTTTAATTATAAACCTCACGTTAAAAGTTAAAGGTAGAGTGATCTTCCCTTTAACTTATCGGACACTTTTAGGTTAAAGTGAAGTTGTAATAACGAAAAACTAGTTATCTGTCCGATAACATCCTAACTTTAGTTATCGGTAAGTTCTAATAATGGCCCTTAATATACATTTGTATGTCCTAACTGGTAGTTGACAACTTTTAAAACTAAACTCTGTAAGTAAAACTTAGGCAAAATTAACGTGTACTCTAACAAATATTGTATACGTTCAAACAAACATGCAAACACTCACACACGTGTACAGTCATATGAATACAAGTATTTGTTAAGAGTTAAGAGGGGATAAACATGTAGAACAACAAACATTTTATTCTTTTGTCATTTTCAATTGGGGAAAATGTAAACAAATTCGTATAATTTTGTTACTTTTTTTTTTTGCAAAACTTGTTGGTGGAGAAAAACTAACTACTACAATTTTAGTTACAGTTCTAAAAGTACTACAAACACTAGTAAATGCTCGTGCTACATACTACGGTAAAAACATTCAGTAGCTATTGCTAACTTATTGTTGTTGTTTTATGTATATTGCAGTTGTTGTTTTATTATGCCATTTCAATGAATAAATGAATGAAATGGAGGTCTCTTTAAAAGTTTCAGCCAATAACAGTTTCCTTTTTTGTAGTTGTTAGCCTTTTTTTGTTGCTTTGAAACATTCACTGTTTGCTAGAGCTTTAATTTTAGTTTTGCTGTTTGTGTAGGGAAAACGGATGTAAGGCTTTGATTTTATGGTCCTAAAAACTTAGGAAATATACGTACACTGGAATGGACATGCTTAAAAAAACAAACAAAAAAAAAACCCAAACTACTTTGGGAAACACTTTACTAATTTAAACCTGATTTTTCTCATTTCAATTTTTTTTCTCTCCATTCAATGAGCAAAACAAAAAGAATTGTTGGCTTTTATTTTGTTGTTTGTGTAGCTCTGCTTCTGTATGTTTAACATACACTCACACACACACACACCTATATACATCCATACAAATATGTTTATATGAGTGTGTTAATCATGTGTTTGACTGTGTGCACAGACTGCAGTAGTAGGTTAATGTGAATACATATAAAACAATAAAGGTGTTTTGTTGTTAACAGCCTTTTTCAGTTGTTTGTTGCATATTTAATGATCGTCAGATACACAAGATATAAACTACATTGTAGGACCAAAAATAAAGTTAAAATCTCATTTCCTCAATGTCTGGTTACTTATATCGTAATGATTTGCTGACACTATTTGCACAAAAATTATTTTAGAAGAAAACGTATAATATTACGCTCATCATTGATTAGACATTAATAAAATGTGTCTTAAAGAAAACTAAAAATACATTTATGTCTGGATAATCATTTCATATGTAGCATTTTAATATGTTTGATATATTTAACACGAATTTATTTAAATAAAAAAGATTTTTTTTATTTATTTTGAAATTAGTTAAAAACTTGATTGATATTTTATAAGTGACAATGCCAGAGGTTTAAATAATACACATTTTGTAGGATGTTAACCAATAGCTAATAAATATGTTTTATAAAATAATAATTTAAGATAAAAAACTTAAAAAAAAATTTAAAAATTTATGACGTTAAAACAATTTTGTAACTCCTTTTTAAACTGCACTGAATTGCTAATTGAAGCAAAGCCGCGAATAAGGTTGTATAAGACTAATTTTGCAAAACATGTGTTTTGCAGATAACCGTTAAAATTACTTTCTTATATTTTTTCAAACACCAAAACATCGAAATTATGCATTTTATCACCGTCAAAACGCAATTACAATGAGTCAGTCAGTGGAAGAACTTTTGTTTATAACTTAATAAACAAAAGTCTACAAACGGAATTGTCGAAAGTGATTGATAAGTGTAACAGAGGTACAAAAGGAAAAGTATTTAAAAAAAGAGATAATCAAACCTTTTAAATATGTTTTTTTGCTCTCCTGAAAAATTATTATTTTGTCATTTGCAACGTTGTTCGCGGCGATCTTTCAATTATTTGAATTCTCTAAATGAGTCTATTCCAAAAGACTATATGTTGAAAGCAAGAATCTTTTTTCTTTAAAGGTTTTATATTTTATCAGGATAATTCTTTTGCCACTGGGTAAATCACTAAATTAAATTTTGAAAAAGAGTGACTTCTTGTTGTTCTGTATAAATGATTTTATTAAATATAGCAGGCTTTTAAAGTTTAGTAGATTACAAAAGCTCATATTAAATAGGCGGTTAAGAAAAGGGGATATGCTCACAAAACGGCTGTTATTAAAAATATCTGGCTACAATATTGTAGGCAACATTGAGATTATAAAAATCGTAGTTATGACAGTTCGCATTTATTTTACATCCATATAAAAGCATAGGGATGAGATACGTATTCGCCAAGAGCATTCAAAGACCAGATGGGGATCACAGATTTCTTAGTATAATATAAACTTTTCCTACGGCACCGTTGATGTGATTTGTCCATATTAGAGGATCATTAAAGGTTATTCCTAGATTTTTTTGATGTTTGAACAAGAGAAATTACTGAATTCTTAATATTAATTTTGATATTTGTGTCAAGTAAACATTAGTTTTTCAATATAAATACCATTTTAACTTGGCCGTACTCAAAATTAATTTATAATTCATTGCCCACTGATGAATAGTATTTACTTCATTGTTGATGTTAGAGACACAGGTGTTAATGTTATCTGATTAAGAACTTTAATTTAATTTAATTGAACAACATTTGCATACATCTGTATATGGCAATTCGAAAAGATGTCAGAAAGTTCATTGATGTACAGGAAAAAAAGCAGTGGCCCAAGTACTGATCCTTGAGAATACCTGTCCTTATGCCTAGAGCTTTTGAACTCCGTCCGTTAACGTATGCCAAATGGAAACGGAACTCAAGGCGTAACTTTATAAGATTACAACCAGAACGTGAAAAGAATAAAGTTTAGTCACTAGGATTAAGAGATCTACAGTATCAAAGGCTTTGTTATAATCAAGAAGTACCAGAATTGGTTACAAATCATTTTCCAAGTGTCAAATTGTTTTTTGAGATCATCGACTGCATCAACCAATGCTGTTGTGCATATGGACTTAAATTTGTATTAAAGGAAAAGTCGATAAAAAAAAACTTTTAATCTTTTACATTTGAACTCTTCATGTTCATGTTCAGAGTCTACAAAAAATCCAGTTGTATATAAGTGTCGTAGTAATTTTTATTTCTTTTTTGTCTATTCTTTCTAGCTTCTCCTGATTAGCTTATTTATTTTGTACACAGCAAATGTGAATATATATAGACAGCACCGATGAACATTAAAATCAATTTTAATATTTTAGAATTAATTTTTTATTCCACTTTCTTAACAGTTTGCCTTTTGGTTTCTATTTAGATTTTTTTTCTAAAATTGTTGGCGATTAGTCTTTCACAAATGGGTTAATTCAAGTAAACATTTTCCTTTTTGTATGTGTGTTTACTTGTTTAAAGAATTTTGTAGACATTTCTAAGCATATTTTATGCCCATTAATATATTTTCGATATAAATATAACTTAGACCCATTACAAAGGAACGAAAAAAAATATAGATTTTATGGTCTATTATCTGTTTGCCGTAGACATTCATATGCTTATTAGGGCGGTCTATTTTTGTAAAAGATTTTATTATTTTATTTTTTTTGAGTAAATTGTTTTGAAATATTTTTTTTATTGAGCTGCATCTAAAAGTAAGCTTTTCTTATTTTATGCCTAATTTTGTTTGCAATTAGTGAATTCACAATGTGTTCTTAACAACACATTGTCTTAATATCATGATTTTTAAAAAATTTAAAACAAGGTTTAATTTTAAAATTTTTGAGAAATTATTATATTATGACAATACGACACCTAGGAGACCTTGTGAACTCACTTAAGAAATATTAACAATTTGCGCTGATATTTGCTTCCAGAAATCGATGTTCGCCCAACTGGTATTTGACATAAATATTGTTGTTTTAACATTGTACCAACACAGAAAAAATTAAATTTCTGATTCAATAAAGTAATAAAGAGAACCAAATATAAGACTTGTTTATATGCATTAAAATATATCCGACTTTTAAACAAATTGTAAACCAGTAAAAAGTTTATTTGAACAATTTTCGACATTCAATCAAATTGTTAACAGAAACAAATAAAAAGTTTATTGAAAAAATTCACAAATATATTTTAGATATTAGATATTAGATTAGATATTAGAATATTTAAAACAATATTTGTTACATTCAGATAAAAGTTTCAGAAAATGAATCAATGACAAGCTACTTAGATAGTCAGTTAAAATCTTAAAGAAGCACTTAATTTAAACAGAATTATTTAAATCATGAAAATAGTCGTATAACACGCCAGACAAGAAAAAAGCTGCTTCAAAGTCTTGTATCAAACTAAAATATTTCAGTCTACAATATGTTTAACTAAATAAGAATAAGATAATAAAATTGTAATAATAATAAGAATTATAAAATTATTTATTAAAATAACAGACAATGAAAACGCACACTAAGTGCAAATAAACAAAACTTAATTTGTTGCTTTAGCCCCATGTGTTAATCTAAGGAAATAATCAAACAAACAAGTTTTTGAAACAATGAAAATATTAATAGAAATAAAAACCTTTGATAGAAAATATTTTAACTATAATTTTTTTTGTGTGTATTTAAACAAGTTTTTTATTTGGGTCCAACCCTAATGTATCCAAAACATAAAGTTACAAGCACAAATAACAAAAATAGTATGAAATTTATGGGGTAAAATGGCAACAAGAAGGACAGAATAGGAAACGAAGAAAAAATATTGGGCAACAAAAATAAAAATAAAACAGATAGCGATGAAATTATTATAAAAAAAATTAATAAATCATTTTGTAGATATATGTGTAAATAGAAAACAAAATTAACCAACAGCTGTGAAAAAGAGCACGAAAGTAAGCCCAGCATTATAAACATTCACATTCAAAAAAACTTTCAGTCATAACAATATATATGTACATATACATAAATACCCTGCAGGAAGCCTCGGGTCAAGTGTCTACAAGTCACCACTTTTGTCGACTACTTTAGTGACCTTTTGCCGTTATTGTCAACAAAACGTCTGCACTTTTTACACTATAAAGTAATAAATAGAGAAAATGTAAAAAGTTTGTAAAAAAAATATTTTAGATGAGAAACTTATACATTTAAAAATAAAATTTTAGGTAATCAGGTAAAAGGTATCAAAAAAAGTAGACTGAAATTTATAATTATGGCATTCGAACGTTATTGAAATTGAAAATTTTTCATTTGAATCTTTATAGTAAAAAAGAGCTCTAACGATCATATGCCGTAATTTAGCCCCTGGTTCCAATTACGCCATATGGATTTAAAAGAACCATCTGATCTATAGTTTTAACAATACAAGTGAATTGTTAACGACAAGACCGTGTTAAATATCTATTGAAAAGATTATCGTCTGGGGTATAAGTGGCCAATAGTACTAGTGATTATTAGTGTCTGTTAATGCCAAACGTTTTCATATCGACAACGGGACCCTCGGAGGACCCAAGTGAGCTATGCCTTCAGGCGGCTGCCGAATCTAACTTAACACTAATACATATATAGAAGCTGAATGCTGCAACATATACTGAATTTTTTTATTTGATAAAAGCCTGTCCATAATATGGGCCATGTTGATTTTTATTTTTATCTGGATGGCTATAGAGTAAGGTCTGGACACCACTATTTCATTCAATTCAATTTCTAAAATTTCTAGTTGCATGTGGTTTAATTTGTATTTTCATAACTTTGCTAATGGGTTTTTATTCGTTTCCAAAAAAGATTCAACTGAGTATTTCCAACCAAATTTTACAATGTTTTTTATATTAATAAATTCTAATACAGAATGTGGTCCTATCGTCCGTTCATCTGTATATACATTTCACAATTCTGGGGGTTAAATATGACACAAAAAATCTATCGTAATTTTTGAATTATTATAAAAATCTCTGTATTACAAGCATAAGCTGTCTTATTGGTCCTACCTCCAACAAAAGTATCTCTCCTAAAAATCATTAAACTGTTAATATTGCTAATATGGCTATAAAACTAATTAAAAAAAGGTTTTATAGGAATAAAGATCTACTAGCCTGAAAGGCGTATTATTTATTCCCAAGGTATTAAAAATAAATTTTGAGCTAAGGCTGATGTTATAAGACTAATAACCGAGTAATAGTAAACTGAGGTGTAGGGTATAATATTGTTAATGTTTGACCACTTAAAACTTTTCTACTCCTTATAAATATAATAAAGTCATGCTTTTGTTGTTTTTGGTTTTTGTGATTTTTGTACAGCCTGGCTAAGGCTGAGAAAAAGGACAATGAATTTCAATTGTCTCAATTTGTGCCATAAACGAAAGGTCAATGTGAATTTATGACTGTATGTGTGCACGTAATCGTACGTGTGTATTCAGTATAACAATTGTTTATGCTACTACATTCATAACATTCATATATGATGGTTATGTCTACAACGTATACAAAATAAAAAAATAGATCTTTCTGTGAGGCTATAAATATAAAAAAATTCTTAACATTTTTTTTATTATTTTATTATATGTTTGTATGTATGTATGTATGTATGTATGTATGCTATAAAACATACATATATTAAAAATGAAATCGAAAACATTAAAATAGTCTTGGTTGAAGTTAATAAGTATGCTTTTTGTCTGTTGATAAAATAAGAACAAAAAATGATGAATGGGACAGTTATTGCAAACTAAAGTCTGATAATACAAATAAATTTAAATAAACGAAGTCGTGAGAAAATCTCAAATTGAGTGTTAATGAAGAAGGAATTTTCTTACAAGTTTTATATTTAAGAATTATTATTGCATTTAAGAACGTCGAAAAGATTATTATTTAATTTTGTACATATAAATTCCTCTAGGTTCAGTTTTTTTTAAGAGAATTTTACTTTTTAATTAAGAAAGTCTATAAATAATACCACGTGAATAAATTGCTTTTTTGGATAATGGTAATAAATTTGTTTTGCAAAACACAAAAATAGCTTATCCCGAAAACTGTATGATATAATGTATAATATTGAACGAGGGAACAAGGTATTTTCAACATATAAAAAAAAAAAAATTTAGCGGTCAAGAAAATAATCTTTTAAAATATTGCCGAAATATTAATTTAAATTTGATGATTGTGATGAAAAAGTTCAGGAATTCGGGTGTACTGAAACAAGTTTTGATGATTAACCGCGTATGTTCATTATATACGATTTTGAGTTAATAATGCCATATTGCTTGGTTTTTAGCAGCCTTTATTTGTTTTTAAGAATTTCTCAAATAAGATGGACCGATTCCGATTATTTTAGTGGCATAACGTAACTTCTATATATTCAAAAATCGTTCAGCACTAACACGGGTTTGTAGCTCTCCTGAAAAATTTGATTTTAAAACATACGTGGTTGCCCATGAAAACCACAGATATGCGACGTTGTGTACAAAAGTTATAATTTTATCTAAGAATGTGCAGCTTGATGTTTCATTTTAAAATTAGTTTATTCACTAGAAGTTCGAAACTTGCTTTTGCACGTGCAAGAACTCGTCGAATCTTTTGCAATTTGCATTTCTGTTAACACATGCGAGTGAAGTAGGTAGGTAGGTAAGGCTGGTGCAAAAATAACCTCACACCTTCAACCGGAGACTATTACGGTCCTTTGTGACGCCTTAATATAAAATAAATAAAAAGAATAGAAGAGAAAGAGAAGCCGACCAGTCCAGAGTCTCTGGCGGGAATCGAAGCCGCAACCCCTATTCTACTGACTAGTCCAGTACTGACTAGTCCACCGGGACAACTACATGCGAGTGAGCGTTTACATATAAAATGTCGTTCACCAGTGTATATGATTTTCAAATGTATGTTTTTTCTTACATATATCGTCATATCCATCTCTTTTGATTTTTAAGTTGTAACGCCTGTACCTTTTATGACGCATATCCTACAAAAATTGATGAGATTCATATAAATTAAATAATTTTAAAATATTTTGTTTATTGTTTTCGTTTATAAAAAAAAGGTTACCAAGTTTATCACATGGACACATTATTAGGGCATTATTGGCATTAACTGTTATTATTATCATATATATGATTTTATGATCATTACAATTCTGAATGCAGAGGTTTGCGATATCATTGAAAAGTAATCGCTTCCATAGCGTGCTAGTATTTGCTACGGTTTTTAGGCTAAATTAAAGGTATAATAAAAACTTATTTATTGAAAAATAAGTGTAGATAAGTGGTGATAGGTGTCGCAATACGATAAAATAAGTGAGATGATATTGATGTGAATTCAAATGTTTTAAATAAAATTTTTCCACTTACTATAAGTATATACATTGAAATAATATTTTACTGGGCTCTTTCTACAGTGATCAGAATTTGTCTACTAGCCCATGTCACGTAAGACAATAGAATTTCTTATCAACTACTAAATAAAAGTTAATTGTTTTGCAACATTCGTAGATAATGGACATGTATTCTACTAACAGCTTTATTAATACAGCAACTTACACCTAATGCATTAACAATTTTATATTTTTTTTATTATTGCCATAAAAACAAAACATATCAAGACTTGGCTTTCAAAGCGTTTGTTTTGGTGTTTTGATCTTAACAGGTCCCTTTTCTAAAAATAGCCCTTTTTTGACAGTCTTTTGTCCCTGCCTCGTAGAGTGCACTGGCATCACCAGTATTTGCTCTAGTGATTCCTGGTAATAGTGTACAATCTTTATCGCAGTGTCTCTTATAATCGCCAGCATATCCTAAGTCATAATTCCTATTACCAGCCAGTATTTTATACTGCTGTGTCAGCACCCTCCAGATACACTCTGCAAATAAAATAAATTATTATTCTTATTATTAAGATAATATTTGAAGTTTCCTGGTTCTGTGGTCAATACAATTTTCTTGCTCAAGGTTAGCTGATTGTATACCTATATAAAATCCTTAAAACTTTAACAATCATATGAGCATCTACATATGGTTCCCCATATTGAAATTTGGACTCTAGGTTCTACTTAACTAAGCAACGCCTCATCCCATTTCCCAGAATAACTCTGAGTTCTGGTGTACAGAATGCCAGTGATGATTTCTTCTTCGTAAGTACATCTGCCGCCTCATTTTAAGCGATGCTTACATGTTCCTTAACCCATACCAGAGTTATCACATTCATAGAGCATAGCCAAGTTTACGTCGGTTCGTCGTATATGTCCTAAACCCGACTTGTTTTGTGCAAGTGCAGTGCAGACGAACACGAGCTTTCGAGACTCAAAAGGAAGGATATGCTTAACTCAATTAAGTAGACTCCAGCTCCTACCCTTTCGTTTTTTTGGTGTCAAGAAGTTAAAAAAAAACTTTGAACCGAAGTAAGAAATCTTACGCTACATCAATAAAAATAAGCCAAATTCTTTGAAAATGGTCATTTAATATTTGGACACTGCTGTAGAGGCTATTTGCTTGTAGTACAACTCTATATAAAACTTAATAAATCTTTTTATTCAATATAGAAATAGACTTTTAAAAATAAATGTAGTTTATGTTTATGGCTCAATTTAGCACAGAATTATTCATTGAGTAAATGTAATACACATCTTAAACTAGACTATTGGGTGTATAACTTAAAAATGTGAAATTTTTTAAAACTTTGAGGTCAAGAATCAAGCAAATTTCGGATATCCTATTCTGAAGTAAAGCCTATACAAAGATAACATTCTGTATCAAACGTACCAAATAGTAATGGCATAGTGCAAGGTCCACTTTAAATGGAATGGTCTTCAAAAATTTTATGGCTGACGTTGGTAGTCTTTATTGTCAAAATTACCATTTATGAACAACACGAACTAAATCTCTCACGTTTAAACCGATGTGCTTTAGCGGCAATCTTTTTGTATTTAAAGCTATTGAACAAAACTTCCCGCTTTTTGATTTTTTATTGACACTGAGTTTGATTGTTTTGAAGTTTACATTATTATATTCTTCCAAATGGCATTGGTTATGAAAGACAACAAGAAAAAAAGTTGCTTTTATTTACATTTCTACAATAAACTAAAAGCATTTAAACTATAAAGTCTTAAATGGCTAACAAATGTACTAAAACCAATTACACATGATTGAAAGAAAGACGATAATTTTATTTTAAATTTTAAACTCGCAATAAAATATAAACTTTTTACACATAAAAGAAATAAATAGAACTTTATTTCACTCACAGTGATCATTGAATTACCATTTGCTGGTAAGCGAAAAGGATAAAAGAAGAGGAACTAAAATAAAACTTAAAAAAAATTAAATTTTTTTCGACAAATCACTCTCACTCCAGTTGTTGTTGGACCTTAAGGTTAGAAACCTCAAACGATATATGGGAAGAGATTTTTTTCTCACACTTTTTTGCACAAATATCATATGCTCTTACTTTTATTGTTACAAATTTTTTTTCCTTTCTTACTTTTATTGTATTTTGTGGTGAGAGAAGATAAATATTGTTTATTGCATTCCTTTATTAAAATCGTTGCTGTATTTTATAATATCCTATTGCCACGTTTTTGTGTTTTTCTACTCGGTATATATCGGCTGTGGCGTATTTTTTTAATCCATATAACAGAAGCACACAAAATAACCGCCACCACTTCAATATAAAATTGTAGTTTAAGGCTAACGGATATAAATGCACGTTTTGTTGATTTTGTTTTTGGTATAGCAGCCCAAAAAAAGTTTTGTGTGTTGATATATATGAAATTGTTTCATATAAAAATATACAGAAAATGCAGGATGTAATCAAGCAAACTGTGCGTAAAAACGAATAAAGGTTGGAGATCTTGTTAGATGTGTATGTGTTAAAAATGCAATAGCAATGCGAACACGATTTTTTATGTATTTAAAGTAACGTATGTAAAGGATATTTAAAATATGTGACTTGATTAAAGTTTAGACTTAGTGCTTTCGAATATCGGCAAAAGATTATCTTCTTTAGTCATAGAATTTCTTAAATTGATCGAAGTTATGTATCTATACTGTAATAAATTATATCCATAAATTATGGATTATAAAGCTTAAACAACTGCATAACTACTCTATATGAGGAGCCACAGAACAAAAGGTGCTTTTTCGCTCATTTAAAATTTTTGGGAAATCGAGATTTATTTTTTTCGCCCCTTTAAAAAACTGCAAGAACATGAAAATGCTTACAAGATTTTTACTTATCTACAGATGCATCTAACTGTCGTAAGTCACCCGATTAAAAGTGAAGGATGTTTGATATAATTCCATTTTTATTTTGGAAAAAGCACCTTTTGCAAAAAAGAAAGCAAAAAAGCCCCTTTTGTTAAGACTAAAGTAAAAACACCTTTCGTTAAAAAAAAGTAAAAAAGCACGTTTTGTTAATAGAAGGAAAAAGTACATTTTGTAATGCAAATACACATATGTATATGACAATAAAATTTTGACTGAATGTGGTTAAACCTGATCTAATATATTAAAAAATGTTAAGCTAAGTATATTATATTTGTCGTTTTATTAAATTAAATTGCAACTTAAACATTTCTTTCTTAGCCTTAAATTAAATACATATGAAATTTGTTAAATAGTTAAACCCTTGTTCCAGCATCTTCTTCTAGGCAAGAACATTTTCGTCTATTGAATCCTCCATACATTTATCCTGGTTATACAAAATGTCCTTGTACCAAAATAATGACTGATTTTCACTCCAGTCTTTACCAAACTGTTTTATTAAAAGACTTTCCACAAATACTTTAACATCTGATTAATTTTACTTTAAATGTAGTTTGGTTTGATCATTAAAGTTAAAAGTGAAACTACACAAAGATTATGGGAAAAGAACCTTTTGTTAAAAAATAAACAAAAAAGCACCTTTTAATAAAAAATAATCAAAAAAACACCTTTTGTTAAGCATACATTTTTTAGAACCCATTTAATTAAAAAAAAAATAATAATAACGCAAACTTGATTGTTTCTACAAGATTTGAACCTAAATATTATAAAAATACCAAAAAACCAATTTTTCGCGAAATGCGAAAAAGCACCTTTTGTTCTGCGGCTTCTCATATCTATATCTATATATATAAAAATCAATGTGTGTTTGTATGTTTGTATGTTTGTATGTTTGTTTGTGCTTTATAGACGGCTAAACGGCTGGACCGATTTCCTTGAAATTTTCACAGAATCTTTCTGTATGTCTGGAAGGAACTATAGGCTATACTTTCGTTTGAAATTGTAAGTGGGCGGGGTGCCACGCCCTATTAAAGAATAAGTATTAAATATTATATATCACGAAAGTTAATGCAGGTAGAGTCTTCAAATTAAGTACGGTAAGCTTTGACATCCACACGAACATTTGGGTAAAAAATGGGCGGACTTGGAATAGTAGGCGTGGTCAAATGAATTGAATACTAAAATTCGTATATTTGGAAAACGAAATCGATTAGAGTAGTAAAATTTCACAAGAGCAACTTTGACATCCAAATATACATTTCTGGAAAAAATGGGTACATTGGCAATAGTGGGCGTGGCACCTGCCATATGAATTAAATACTAAAATTTGTATATCTGGAAAACGATATCGATTAGAGTACTAAAATTTTGCAAGAGGAACTTTGACATCCAAATAAACATTTCTGGAAAAAATGGGTACATTGGCAATAGTGGGCGTGGCACCTGCCATATGAATTAAATACTAAAATTTGTATATCTGGAAAACGATATCGATTAGAGTATCAATATTCTACAAGAGCAACTTTGACACCCAAATGAACATTTTTGGAAAAAAAGGGTACATTAGATATAGTGGGCGTGGCACCTGCCATATGAATTAAATACTAAAATTTTTATATCTGGAAAACGATATCGATTAGAGTACTAAAATTTTGCAAAAGTAATTTTGACATCCAAATAAACATTTTTGGAAAAAATGGGTGCATTATCAGTAGTGGGCGTGGCACCCACCATATGAATTAAATACTAAAATTCGTATATCTGGAAAACGATATCGATTAGAGTACTAAAATTTTGCAAGGGCAACTTTGACATCCAAATAAACATTTTTGGAAAAAATGGGTACATTACCAATAGTGGGCGTGGCACCAACATATGAAATAAATACTAAAATTTGTATATCTGGAAAACGATATCGATTAGAGTACTAAAATTCTACAAATGCAACTTTGACACCCAAGTGAACATTTTTGGAAAAAATGGGTACATCAGATATAGTGGGCGTGGCACCTGCAATATGAATTAAATACTAAAATTTTTATATCTGGAAAACGATATCGATTAGAGTACTAAAATTTTGCCAGTGCAACTTTGACACCTAAATAAACATTTCTGGAATAAAATGGGTACATTAGAAATAGTGGGCGTGGCAGCTCTCATAGCAATTGAATACTAAAATTCGTATATTCGGGAAGCGATAATAGTTAGAGTACCCAAATTTTTGCACGAAAAGCTTTGACATCTATATGACTATTTTGTTAAGAAACGAATGCTTTAGTGATAGTGGGCGTGGCACTTTTCATATGAATTAAATACAAGAAATCGTATATAAAGGAAGCGATAATAGTTAAAGTACCCAAATTTTTCAAGAGACAATTTTATGTCTATATGATTATTTGAATAAGAAATGTTTGATTTAGTAATAGTAGGCGTGACACTTGCCAGATCTGTGATCCCCGCAAACGTTTTTAAATTTTATCACCTGTAATTTTTTCGGTATAAGAAATTGTTTGACCTGAAAAAAAATTTGTTACCCAATATTCCAAAAATATAAATTTGTAACCCATTAAATTTTGCAACGTAGGTGATTAATTTTTTTACCTGTGATCGGTTCCAAAAATCATTTTTAAAGATTTATTATCTGTAATTACCAAATCTGTGATTCCCGGAAACGTTTTTACATTTTACTACCTGTAATTTTTTCGGTATAAGAAATTGTTTGACCTGAAAAAAAATTTGTTACCTAATATTCCAAAAATATAAATTTGTAACCCATTAAATTTTGCAACGCAGGTGAATAATTTTTTTACCTGTGATCGGTCCAAAAAATCATTTTTAAAGATTTATTATCTGTAATTACCAAATCTGTGATTCCCGGAAACGTTTTTACATTTTATTACCTGTAATTTTTTCGGTACAAGAAATTGTTTGACCTGAAATAAAATTTGTTACCCAATATTCCAAAAATATAAATTTGTAACCCATTAAATTTTGCAACGCAGGTGAATAATTTTTTAACCTGTGATCGGTTCAAAAAATCATTTTTAAAGATTTATTATCCGTAATTACCAAATCTGTGATGCCCGCAAACGTTTTTACATTTTATTACCTGTAATTTTTTCTGTATAAGAAATTGTTTGACCTGAAATAAAATTTGTTACCCAATATTCCAAAAATATAAATTTGTAACCCATTAAATTTTGCAACGCAAGTGAATAATTTTTTTACCTGTGATCGGTTCAAAAAATCATTTTTAAAGATTTATTATCTGTAATTACCAAATCTGTGATTCCCTGAAACGTTTTTACATTTTATTACCTGTAATTTTTTCGGTATAAGAAATTGTTTGACCTGAAATAAAATTTGTTACCCAATATTCCAAAATATAAATTTGTAACCCATTAAATTTTGCAACGCAGGTGAATAATCTTTTAACCTGTGATCGGTTCAAAAAATCATTTTTAAAGATTTATTATCCGTAATTACCAAATCTGTGATGCCCGCAAACGTTTTTACATTTTATTACCTGTAATTTTTTCGGTATAAGAAATTGTTTGACCTGAAATAAAATTTGTTACCCAATATTCCAAAAATATAAATTTGTAACCCATTAAATTTTGCAACGCAGGTGAATAATTTTTTGACCTGTGATCGGTTCAAAAAATCATTTTTAAAGATTTATTATCCGTAATTACCAAATCTGTGATTCCCGGAAACGTTTTTACATTTTATTACCTGCAATTTTTTCGGTATAAGAAATTGTTTGACCTGAAATAAAATTTGTTACCCAATATTCCAAACATATAAATTTGTAACCCATTAAATTTTGCAACGCAGGTGAATAATTTTTTGACCTGTGATCGGTTCAAAAAATCATTTTTAAAGATTTATTATCCGTAATTACCAAATCTGTGATCCCCGCAAACGTTTTTACATTTTATTACCTGTAATTTTTTCGGTATAAGAAATTATTTGACCTGAAATAAAATTTGTTACCTAATATTCCAAAAATATAAATTTGTAACCCATTAAACTTTGCAACGCAAGTGAATAATTTTTTTACCTGTGATCGGTTCAAAAAATCATTTTTAAACATTTATTATCCGTAATTTTTTGTTAAAGAACATTTTCTGACCTGGTAAGAAATTTCTTACCTAAGATTTAAAAAATTATAAATTTGACGTACATTCAATTTTATAATTTAATTGAATCTTTGATTCTGAACAAGTTACAAGTTTTTTTTTTTGTGAATATATACTGTAAAAAATTACAAGTAAAATGCCTCCAAAAAAAACATCCCTTTCTAAACGCACCAAATCTGCAGAATCATTGCAATCGCAAAGAGAAAATGAAACTTCAGAAGAGCGTGAAGATCGCCTTAGAACTGAAAGAAGTCGAGCTTCAACCTCTAGAGCTGCCGAAACATATGAACAGCATAACGAACGTCTTCAAAGAGAAAGATCACGATCATCAACATCAAGAGCTTCTGAAACACGATCTGAACGCGAAACACGCTTGGAAGGTCTTCGACATCATGCTGTAACAGCACGAGCTAACGAGACACCGTCACAACGGGAAGGGCGTCTTCAAAGTCAGCAAAGTCGTACCTCAATATCACGAGCTACAGAAACATTGTTAGGACGCGTAGAACGCCTAGAAGGTATTCGACATCATGCTGAAACAGTACGAGCTAACGAGACACCGTCACAACGGGAAGGGCGTCTTCAAAGTCAGCAAAGTCGTACCTCAACATCACGAGCTACAGAAACATTCTTAGAACGCGTAGAACGCCTAGAACGTTTTCGACATCATACTGAAGCAGTACGAGCTAATGAGACACCGTCACAACGGGAAGGGCGTCTTCAAAGTCAACAAAGTCATACCACAACATCCCGAGCCACTGAAACACCTTTACAACACGAAGAACGCCTTGAAGGTCTTCGACATCATGCTGTAGCAGTTCGATCTAACGAGACATCGTTGGAACGTGAAGTACGTATTCAAACTCAGCGAAATCGTACAAGATCATCACGAGCCACAGAAACTTTCTTACAGCGTGAGGAACGCCTTGAAGATATTCGACGTCACGCCACAACAGTACGAGCCACCGAGACACCGTTGGAAGGTGAAGAACGTTTAGAAGCTCAGCGGATTCGAACCTTATCAAGGAGAGCAACAGAGAGGATAGAACAATTGAACTTACGCCGTGAACAAAATCGAAATCGAATGGTTAGTCATCGGAATGCATTTCACACATATGCACGTATTGCATTTAATTACAGGACTGATATTGATTATGCCGAAGACCCATTAGTGGCAATAGGTGGCATGAATAAAGTTTGCCAACATTGCAGTGCACTCAAATACAAAAATGAAACACCTGGAATGTGTTGTGCAAACGGTAAAGTTGTTTTGCCTGAATTGCTTCCTCCACCAGAACCTTTACAGTCATTGATTTCAGGTAAGACATTCATGGTCTAATTCATAAACGACTTTGAAATTTATCATAGGTTTACAAATCAAATGTTATAAGTATTAAAATGTTGCTTTATAAACCTTTGATAAATTTAAAAGATGTTTATAAATTAGGCCTTAGATATATATAAATCTATCATATAACCAAAATATTAAATTAAATTTTTAGGAACGAATGTGGATTCACAACATTTTCTTAGTAAAATAAGGAAATATAATTCGTCTTTCCAAATGACATCGTTTGGTGCTACCAAAGTAATTCGACACAATTTTATGACCACTTTTCGTGTTCAAGGTCAAATTTACCATAAAATGGGGTCATTGTTGCCAGTTCCAAATGAAGATCCTAAGTTCTTACAAATTTATTTCATAGGAGAAGCGGATAACAATGACCAAGTGCAACACCGACAGCATTATAACCCTGACACAAAACAATGGATAGTGGCCGAATTACAAGTGATGTTTCATGAACACAACTTAGTAAGGATCTTTAAGCAAGCCAAAGATGACCCACGATTGAGGTCAGATGACCATATTATCGCTATTCATGCTGATAAAACACCATCTGGACAACACCAAGGACGATACAATGCACCTACAATGGATGACGTAGCCATTTTAATGGTAGGTGATCCAGTGGTACCACGAGATATAATTATTCGCCGCCGTAACGAAAGGATCAACAGGATAGCTGAAACTCATCGTTCGTATGATGCACTTCAGTATCCAATTATTTTTCCATTTGGTGAAGATGGATATCACTTTGAATTACGGCAAATTAATCCAGAAACAAGTAAGTTCAGATTTTAAAATCTAATTTTATACTTTTTTTTATTTTGGCCTTTTTTACTTTCAGATGAATCAACAAGGAAAAAAATGAGTGCAATGGATTTCTATGCATATCGAATAATGATACGTCAGAACTCCGTTAATCACATTCTAAATTGCCGCGAATTATTTCACCAGTATATTGTCGATATGTACGCGAAAATTGAAACGGAACGTCTATTATACATACGACTTAACCAAGCAAAATTACGAGTGGATAACTATATTCATCTTCGGGATGCATTAAATAGCCATAATGACATCAATCCCACTGAAATTGGCCAAGCTATTATTCTTCCAGCAACATTTACTGGCAGCTCACGGCATATGCAGGAGTACTGTCAAGATGCAATGACATATGTTCGATCATATGGACGGCCAGATTTGTTCATTACATTTACCTGTAATCCAAAGTGGGATGAAATACTATCTGAATTGTCCACTGGTCAAACACCAATACATCGGCACGATATAACAGCACGCGTGTTTAAACAAAAATTAAAATCCCTTATGGATTTTATTGTAAAATTTCATGTATTTGGAGAAACACGGTGCTGGATGTATTCCGTCGAGTGGCAGAAACGTGGATTGCCACATGCCCATATTCTCATTTGGTTGGTTGAAAAAATTACCCCAGATCTTATTGATGATATAATTTCTGCAGAGATACCCGATCCAAATGTTGATCCAAGCCTGTACGAAATTGTTATCAAAAATATGATTCATGGTCCATGTGGAACCATTAATGCGAATTCTCCATGCATGGTGGATGGAAAATGCACAAAGAAATATCCACGGCAATTGATTCAAGAAACAATCTCGGGAAACGATGGCTACCCACTTTATTGTCGACGGTCTGTGGATAATAGTGGACGATCAATTTCAATTAAGGTACGTGGAAATGATGTTGATGTTGATAATCGGTGGATAGTACCTTACTGTCCATTGCTTTCAAGAACATTTAAAGCGCATATTAATGTAAAGTATTGTCATTCAGTAAAGTCTATCAAATACATCTGCAAATATGTTATTAAAGGGTCAGATATGGCTGTATTTTCATTACAAAATCCAAACGATGAAATTACGCAATATCAAATGGCCAGATACATCAGTAGCAATGAAGCAGTATGGCGAATTTTGGGATTTACAATTCATGAACGCCATCCAACTGTTGTTCATTTATCAGTGCACTTGGAAAATGGACAACGTGTTTACTTTACAGAAAGAAATGCGCGGGAGAGAGCAACAGCACCCTCAGCTACAACATTAACATATTTTTTTAATCTTTGCAGAAATGATTTGTTTGCTAAAACATTGTTGTATTCCGAAATTCCAAGGTATTATACGTGGAACGCGTCATCAAAGAATTTTCAACGTCGTAAGCAAGGGAAACCTGTTGAAGGATGGCCAAATTTATATTCAACCGATGCATTGGGCAGGGTGTATACCGTCCATCCTCAAAATGCAGAATGCTTCTATTTAAGAATGCTTCTTATTAATGTTCGGGGGCCAATATCTTTCGAGAACTTGCGTACTGTTGATGGGGAAGTATGTGCAACAAATCGTGAGGCCTGTCAGAAACTGCAGTTATTAGAGAACGATTGTCATTGGGAAACAACGCTTGAAGATGCTTCAGTAATAAACCATCCATGGAAAATACGATCGCTATTTTCGATAATATTGGTATCGTGCTCACCTTCTAATCCAAAAGATCTTTGGCACAAATTTAAAACATATATGGCTGAAGATATTTTACACAGAGAGAGAGTTATCACCAATAATGCAACGCTTGAACTAAATGAAACTATGTACAATGAGGTATTAATTTTACTGGAAGACAAATGTTTGGAGATAAAGAGTGTGACACTTATTGAAGTAGGAATGATAGCCCCAATCAGATCAGGAACCCATGCAAACGATCAGGAACTACGACGTGAGAGAGACTATGATCACCAAAATTTGGAAAATTTACTAGAAGTAAATTTACCACATTTGCAACAAGAGCAGAGTATTGTATACAATACTATAATGGCAGCAATAACAAACAAACATGGAGGCCTCTATTTTATTGACGCACCTGGAGGAACTGGAAAAACGTTTTTGATTTCATTAATATTAGCAAAAGTTCGTTCGGAAAAAAATATTGCATTAGCTATTGCATCATCCGGTATTGCAGCAACACTCTTAGACGGTGGTAGAACAGCACATTCTGCACTTAAATTACCCTTAAAGCCTCAATTTTCCGAAGACTACACATGCAACATAAAGAAAAATTCTTCAATGGGTAAAGTACTGCAACAATGTGAAATCATAGTGTGGGATGAGTGCACAATGGCACATAAGAAATCTTTGGAAGCCCTTAATCGTACCTTACAGGATTTAAGAGGCAATAATAGAATTTTTGGAGGTGCCTTAGTTTTGCTGGCTGGCGATTTCCGCCAAACACTTCCTGTTATACCGGGATCAACACCAGCTGATGAGCTAAATGCGTGTCTGAAATCATCACACCTTTGGCAATATGTTCACAGTTTAAAACTTACGACTAATATGCGTGTTCAGTTGCAACGTGATGCTTCAGCTACAACTTTTTCCAAACAATTACTTGATTTAGGTAACGGGAGAATTCCAATGGATCCTACAACGAAATATATAAGTTTTCCATCTGACTTTTGCAGGATGACACAATCTATAGAAGAGTTAATAAATTGTGTTTTTCCCAACATCGGACAAAATTTTAAAAACAATGAATGGTTATGTGAACGTGCGCTATTGGCAGCCAAAAATATTGACGTTAATTCCATCAACAGCAAAATTTTGAACAAAATCGATGGTGACCTGAAAACTTATAAATCGATAGACACAGTAACAAATATTGAGGATGTCGTGAATTATCCAGTTGAATTTTTAAATTCGCTAGATTTACCGGGTTTTCCACCAAATGATTTACGGTTGAAAATTGGTGTTCCCATAATTTTACTCAGGAACATTGATCCGCCTCGACTTTGTAATGGTACTCGACTTACAGTAAAAAAATTAATGAACAATTTAATCGAGGCGACCATTATTACTGGAAAGTTTAAGGGAACTGATGTATTGTTGCCACGTATTCCCATGACAACATCGGAAATGCCATTCGATTTTAAGCGCTTGCAGTTTCCTATTCGCCTAGCATTTGCAATGACCATAAACAAAGCTCAAGGTCAGTCCCTGCAAGTTTGTGGTCTTCACCTAGAAAATCCATGTTTCTCACATGGACAGCTTTACGTTGCATGTTCGCGAGTTGGAAAACCCGCAGATCTCTCTGTGTATGCACCAGGTGGAAAAACCAAAAACATCGTTTATCCTAAGGCATTAGAATAAGAATTAATTAATAGTAAAAATTTTTTATATTATAAACATTTCTATTTTATTGCAGTAATGTTAGCAACCAAGTAAATTAATTTATTATTTTTAAATTGTTGATGTAGACTAATGGTCTTATTAATAAACGATTTTAAAATTTATCAAAGGTTTATGAATTAAATTCTATACGAAAATTTTGCATTATAAACATTTGATAAATTTAAAAGTCGTTTATGAATAAGGCCGTAAATATATTGCATATCACACAATATTAGAGTAATACTAATCTGTAAGAAAAATTTTAGATTTTAATTGCAAAATAAATATATTTTTGAACTATAAAATTTTTATTTCATTACGATGGGGGTGGCGAAGCACACCGGGTATTAGCTAGTAAATATATAAAAAGAAGTGTACACTGTGATGTCACCCGTAACTGCGGAAAAGTGTCGATCAGTTTCAACCAACCAATCAAGTTTTGGGCTTATTAGGAACAGTCTTTAAATGGTATGTGTGAAGTTTGCATGAAATCGGCTTAGTAGATTCGGAGATATAGCATTTAGATTTTCCTTTATATTTCCATACAAATATCAATAAAACGCCCTCCTTTTTGCATATAATGATTTTATTGTCTTTTAAAAAGTTATTAAGCTATGTATCGTAATATCTTATGTGTACATTGGCATTCGGTCTTTATAATTGGAATGTTGAGCTGAATCATTTCAGTCATTGCTTGTTCATTCGTCATTTTATTTGTGCGATGACCATTTGATTTTTCATTTGCTATACACCTCAATTATGTTATTGGAGTGTGTTCTTGTTGTCATTAAAACGGTACTTTTATGCAAATCATTAAATTATTGATTTATTAGTGACCTTCGGTCTATCCCTCTTCAAAGTGAAAATTTTGTTTTATAAATAGGTGACAAAACAAAAAAGTTAAAGGCAAACCAACGACCACCTTGAAGATAAAATAACGTTTGCCAGGTTAGCTTGTTTTTTTTATAAAATATTGGAGTCTAAATTACTTTGCAGAATTCAGTCGCAAGATACAATCTATTTTTTTTCAGAATATAGTTTTTTATACTCTTATATTAAGGAACTAATTTGTTTAGCAACCTCACCATAATTTTATTAATATTTCTTGCATTTGCAATAAAAAATATTATATTTTCCTTTTGTTTTGATCAAACGAAAAATAAGAATAAAGAGAAAATAAAATAGTGAAATAAGAGTATTTGACTTGTTGTCGATGTCGATGTTATGAGCGTTATTTTTTTGATTGTTAAGATTTAGGTATTATCTGCTTATCAAATCAAATAAAAACAAGTAAAAGTGCTATATTCGGCCGTGCCGAATCTTATATACCCTTCACAACGTGTAGTCATGCAATAACACTTGTTTGTATCACCATTCATCTTATATGAAATACGTACATATAATTAGATACAAAACATCCCATTGCAGAATTATAAATTGTGCTTATATGTTTCCAAAAAAAAAAAATACAAAAAAAATAAAAAGAAGTGTATTAAAACAAAAAAAAAAAAAAAACAATAAAAAATATTAAAAAAAAAATTAAAAAAAAAAATTTTTTAAAAAATTAAAAAAAATAATAATAATATAAATAATATATAAAATAAAAAAATTAAATAAAAGATTTTTTTTTGACTCAGCTGGGATTCGAAGCCATGTTTACTCTAATCAGTATATATGTATGTTGTTGTGTTAATTGTGAGAAAAAACGAGTTGGTCGTGGTTTTTTGCTCATATCTCAGAAAGTTATTGGGCGATTGTGCTAAATTTCTATAGCGATTCATTTCCGAATATTTCCAAAAGTTTGATACCATACTCAGATCTGAGGAACATATAGTTGCTACGAAAAGTTGATTTTAACCAACACACGGACAGACGGACAGACGGTCAGGGCTTAAACGACTCCTCTATTCATAAGCTTTCAGAAAATATATACTTTACGGGGTCGGAAATGAAAATTGTAGAAATTACAAATGGAATGACAAAGCTATATATACCATTGTGCACCACAAGTGAAGGGTATAAAAATTGCATATAAATATGGGTGTAAACATTTTAAAAATTTTTACTAACTGGTTAATGTTATCCACTGCGTATGATTGATGTTATATTAATTATACGCTGAGGTGCTTTTCTATTGAAAAAAAAACCTTTTAAGTACCCAGCAAAAAAAATTGGAAGTAGTGCAAAGCGAATTACATTTACAAGACTTCTAAATCAATTGTGTAAAAGCATTAATTCTAAATGACTTCTTAACTGCAAAATAATTTGTCATAAATGATGTGCTTAAAAATGATTGCAACATCATGTAAAATATCTTAAAGGATTCATGTAAACAAACAAATTTAACACATGAAATATCCGATAATTGTCACCAAATATGCATGAGTTCCATGCACTTATTAGAATGGAGTGCAGTTCATTAAAATATTCATGTAAACACATGATCTCCAATGACACGCTAATGTTAAAATCATTAGTATTTTCACCTAAATTTAAACACTTCGTCACGAGTTGAACCCCTGCAAAATCATTTTTTTGTCATAGATTTTTTTGCTGGGTAATATTAGATATAATTTTATGTTCATTTGCTCTTATTCTTTTGCTGATATTAATTTTCTGTTTTCTATTACTTTTTTTTAACTGAATGTGTTTTTCTGTTTATTTTTTGCTACAAGCCACACATTTTTATAAAATTAGTTTTTCTAAAAATCATTTACTATTTATGCCGAACTCTTCATACTACTTATTAGCAATTCAAACATCATAAAATATTTAAAATTCTATAAATATATTCTAATGTTCTGCTGAAATACATACCCTATAAATAATTTTTAAACATAAAAATGCCAAAACGAAACAGAATTAAGAAGAAGATAATCGAATGTAACTTCACTTTGTTAAGCGGAAGGTGCAGCAGCTTGGGAGAGGAAATACTTATCTTTAAAAAAAAAAAATTAAAGTGCTTTAACAAATAATTTATTAGTAGGTCTAAATGGCACTTATGTCAAAACACCTGTTAGTGGGCCCTTGTATTTATTCTTATTAACAAAAAAAAAAAAAAACAAGCCCAACTATTATGCAAATTGTTTCAAATGCAAAAATTATAGTGCTTAAATAGTCGCAATTTTCTAACAAACAATAAACTTTTATATGCTGACAGGGTGTAGAAGTAAATTTTAAATGTATTTGCAGCTGTACATATTTGGGAGTGGTTAGTATGTTTGTGTATTTATGAGTTTCAACAGTCATACATCCAAAAACAGCAGTTTTAAATAGAACCATGAATATAACAGTTATTTATTATTATGTGTTGTTAAAAAAGAGGACTAATTTTTAATTGTATAACTGGTTTAGAATATAGTTGTGGATAAATAGAGAATAGTTTGAGGCAAGCGTGGCTCTAGAGAGAGAAAAGAGGATATTCATTCAAGTCAAATTTTTTCTTCCGATAAGTAATAGTTTTTACAGTCATAAAACAAGAAATATTTACTTATTTATATAAACAAGTACTAACCCCCCAAAGGTATAAGATAAAGCCGCTCCTGTTCAAGTAGTTGTATCTAAAAGTTATTAAAAATTAATATTGACTTACTAATTGTAAATTTAACAAGCAAAAGCATTTCAAATAAGAAGAATAGGTAGGTACTATTTTATACTTTGTTATCAAGAAAGGTTTGCTTTTGTCTTGATGGGTAACAAGTGGTGCGATTTACTTATTATTAATAATCTGACAATCTGTAAATCTGTCAATATCTATTGTTGCTTGCACTTCCGATTAGGCGATTTACAAAATAGTTTTTAACAAAACTTGACAACGGGTTAAATCAGGTACGTTTTTGACAATAAAATAGACAACAAATAAATTATTGTCATTTAGATAACAACAATAACCATTGTAAAATATTGTACTGAATACCGAAATTGTTAAAATTGCAGTTTAGACTAAAATACATTTGGAAAGAAATGTCAAAAATTCGTGCAAAATTTACAAAATAGAATAGTGTAAAAGCAATTTGTAATCAGTAGAAGAAAACGTTTTGAAAAATGAAATATTTAAGGAGATCAGAGGTGTGTTTTGGTGTAATTATTGACAAAAACATGAAATGGGTGCTAGTTATTCTACAACAATTACAAAAATATGAATATTTTTTGTTTGTGTTAGACAGAGTAATAGTTTAAATTAAAAAAAACTGACATTATGCTCTTGCTCTCTTTTCTTGAGTATGGAGCGAATATATTCATATTTTGCTTAAAGAAAATCTCATTGAAATCTTACGGCACGTATTATATTTTAAACTGGCTTTTACTGAATCGCATCTGGATTCTTTCAGAAGAGAAAAAAAACCTTCTAGATCGAACTTTATGCTATTAAATGTTGAACTTCTTTAACAGTCTACATGTGGTAAATCCTTTTTTTAATTAAAACAAATATTTTTTTAAAAACTAGTAGTCCAAGATTACTCAGACTAAAATTATGAGCAGATAAAGCAACGTATGCCAACACTGGTGGTGTCCTTCTGAACTGAATTATGGTCAAAAATATTTATGAAAAGTGTTCAGAAATAACAATATATGTGGTTGTGTATTTTTAAAAACAAAAAAAAATACTTTGTTAGTTCTAAACGCATTTAAAAAATGAAAGTTTCGTGGGCGTTTTAATTTGGCGGAGGGCTTATGCATTGGTGTTATTGCTAGTGCGCGGTATGGTGATGCCAACTTCTTTGGCTGGGGCATAACAGAATCCTGGATATTAAGGAGATTTAGGTGTCTAAGAAGCGCATGACTCGAGTGCATGAGGTCGAGGGGCTGCATCACAGGGTTGTAGAGAATGAATCTATGTTCAACGAGAGCTTAGATAATAATATCAGTATCGTTACTTATAGATCATAAAAGAAGTCTAGAAGGGAGACTTAGACCGTGGTAGACACACATTAAGTATGAAAGCTATGAGGGGTCTTAGTCTAACGAAAATGCTTATATAGGGTGTTTTTTTTATAGGTTTGTTTTTCGAATAGAGATAAAACTGGCATTTTGTGGTCAAATCTGGCAACTCTAATGTCATTTATGTTCAGTTTGGTTTGCCATTTCATCATGAAATTTATTTCGAAAATAACGGTTCAATTCGCGAAGTTTACCGCAAGCTCCGTCCATTTTATGGTCGACATAATCGTCCATCAGAGCAATTAATTTGGTTAAGCATGGATCGTTTTCGCACTACGTTTACTCTATGTGATAATACGCATCCGCAGAGACGTCGAACAGTGCGCACCGAAGAAACAATTGTCGCTGTAGAGCAAAGTGTTGAAGAGGACCCGAATGAATCGATTCGCCACCGTGCACAGCAATTGGAGCTTTGTCCATCGACCTTATGGAAGATTTTGCGCAGAGATCTTGGCTTGCGACCTTACAAGATCCAGCTTGTGCAAGACTTAAAGCCGCGAGACCATGCAATGCGTCGTGATTTTGGTGTATGGGCCGAAAATGAGATTGATCTCGATGCTGATTTTCATCGCAAAATTTTGTTCAGTGATGAGGCTCATGTTTGGTTGAATGGCTACGTCAACAAGCAAAATTGCCGCATTTGGAGTGAAGAGAATCCACATGCGACCCTTGAGACGCCATTACATCCACAAAAACTGACTGTTTGGTGTGCTCTATGGGCTGGTGGAGTCATTGGGCCATACTTCTTCCGAAATAATGCTGGAGAGGCAGTTACCGTTAATAGAGACCGGTATAGAGCCATGATAGCCGACTATTTTGTTCCCGAATTGGATGGCATGAATGTGGATGAGTTGTGGTTCCAACAAGACGGCGCTACATGCCACACAGCGCACGCCACAATCGATTTATTGAAGGAGACATTCGATGAGCGCATAATTTCGCGGAATGGACCTGTCAATTGGCCACCAAGATCGTGTGATTTGACACCATTGGATTATTTTCTTTGGGGATATGTGAAGTCGCTCGTCCACGCCAACAAACCAGAAACGTTAGGGGAATTGGAAGCCAACATTCGTGGCGTTGTTGCCGACATACGGCCCCATATGCTCGAAAAAGTGGTTAAAAATTGGACCTGTAGAATTGGCTTTAGTCGAACCAGCCGCGGCGGCCACATGCATGAAATCATATTTAAACATTAATGGCATAAAATTATCCTTCCAATAAAGCCAAATTGATGGTCATTAAAACGATTTTCTTGTGTTTTATTTCAATTCGAAGTTCTATACCACTGAAAAAAACATTTTCGTTAGATAAATAAAGACTATCGTTAGTTTCAAGTCTGCAATGCAAAATTCATGCTTGGTACAGAGAAAATGCCTGTATTAGCGGGAGACAAATTAAAAAGAAGTAAGCTAATTGGTATCCATTAAATCACTAGAGGGGAAGGTGATTGATGACTCTGCTAGAAATATACACAGAGATATATACGTTGTTAATGCGATAAAAAATCAGAAATGGTACATCTTATTTCAGAAACTATTAGAAAAATATAAAGAGCGCTTAAAATAAATAATAGGATCAAAAACACTAAATCGACTAAAATAGACATACGCGGTTTATTATTTATAGCTCTTCATCAAATTAGGATGAAATTGTAATTCTATTTGTGATTTGTACAATATTTATTTTCAGCCAATTGAATTATTTATTCTCTGCAACTCATTCATATCTGCTTGTCCGTCTGTCTTAATATGTGTTACAATTAAATAAATAAAAAAATAATTAAATAAACAAGTATTGGAAACCAGCAAAATGGTTTCATAATTTGTTGTCAAACATTTTAAACGGAACAATTTAAATTTTTCGTTTCCAGGCTAATTTGCAGGTTTCCTTCTTCTAACTTCTAGACTTATTTTTGGATTTCTTTCTTACCGTTTATATCTTTATAAGTTAAACCTCTAGGGATATTATCTTTTTGAAAAATCGGTTAATAGTTCGCAAAAGTTATAGGATAAAGAGGAATTAAAAAAATATTTATTATTAATATATTTTTTATTTTTATTATATTATTTAGTTTTTTAATAAATCCAGTTTTTGAAGGTTGTTAATAAATTTTGGATATTAACAACTTATTCCCAGTCGTAGTTTTAAATATTACTGCAGAGTTTTTTTTTATTTGATTGGTTATTATTTCTCAACAAATGTTTTGCCTAGTTTTTGGTTTCTTTAATGTTGCTAGAAATTGTTGTTTAAGCTAAATGTATTTACGTAGGGTTATAGTTTTGAAAAAAAACCAAGATTAAGATATGATTGCATTAATTATAAAAATATACGAGAATTAATTTTTTTGTTCACTTCATATAAAAAGGTGCCCCGGTGGACTAGTCAGTAAGTAGAGTGCTGGTCTGCTAGTTTGGGGGTTGCGGGTTCGATTCCCACCAGAGACTCTATAGACTGGTCTGCTACTCTTTCTCTTCTATTCTAACTATTATTTTCATATGAAGCGCACAACATGCCAATTAAGCATAAGTGTACCTGTCGTGGGCTTGGTGTTTAAGTGCCCCTCATTTTCAACCTAACCTTACCTAGTATTAACAGAAAGTCTAACAGCTTTTGCAGATCAAATATGATTTTATGTCATAAAGAATAGAATTTAATATTTGGAAAAACAAATAGTTATTATTTGTTTAACAAGCACAATTATTATTTGAAAAATTTTAATTGAAATTGTACCACGTATTTAATTTTATATTCACTTGTATAATTAAAACTTTAATTTGCCACAATCTATTTACATACAAACAAACACATATTTACTTATCATGGATATCAGTTATCATACATTAAAAATATTGTAATTTTACCCTTTATGACAATGTGGTTCTAAAAATAATTTAAACCTAAAATTCAACAACCAACTTAATTGTCACACACAAATACATGTACGTTAACAAATATAGTTGTAACATTTACACAACCATGTCTGCATGTACAAATCAGTGTATAATAAAATACAGGTATTTATACAATATGCAAAATACAAACAAGTAAGTGCATAATAAAACAAATGTTTGTTTGTAAATGTACAATGTACAAATATGTGTGTATTTGTCAAATTTATGTATAAAATATAAAAGTAATGAATATTGTAAATGTAAAACCAACTCTAATTTTTGTTTGTTCAAATTGTCAGTTGTAAGTGCAGTTTGCATATGGGCGATTTTATATACATTCTATATAGATATATTTACACATTCACACATGCATACATATTTACATGCAGAAAAATGTTTAAATATATTATTTTTCAATACTAGTACATCTGTATATGCATGTGTACATATGTTTCTAGATGTATATACACAACATTTGTATTAAATATTAATTTTCAATGTACATATATATTTTTACGTTGTTTTATATGTTAAACACTTAGTGTGTTGCTTATGTACATTGTTTGTTATATAAATGTGGACGTTAGACTTGACAAAAACAACACTAATATGTAAAAATGTGTTTGTAGGTTTACCGGCTTTGTTTGAAAAATTTAACAATGCACCAACTTATTTTCAAATAAACACAAAATTAATACAGCAACTGAAATAAGCCGAAAAGGTAGAGACAGCAGTTGTAGTGGATTTTTGGTGCGCTATAGAAATTCTGAAGGCATAATTTTGTTAAGAACATTCAATAAATCAATATCAATAAATTTACGTTAAATAAAAGAAAAAGTGTTAGCGATAAGTATTTGTTTGAAAATATATTTTCGAAAAAATTTTTTATAGAAGAAATTGAAAACACTTTCTAAAGAAAAATCGAAAAAGTTTTTCCAAAAAAATGTATTTATTAAAAATTGTTCAAGAGAAAATCTTAGTAATATATAAATTGTATGTAAAACAAATTATATAATCGATATATTTTCTATAGAAAATTAATGTTATCGATAGGTTTAGCTTCTACAAATGTGAGAATAAAATATTAAATTAAATTAATATAAAATATTTTTTTTGTAGAAAACCAATTTCAAGCTCGTTAAGGTTATAACTTTAGGCTTATGCTCATAAAAAAATATATTTTAAATTTTTATTTTTGCTTTAAATAAAAATTTTGTATAAAAAACTTGAAACAAAATTCATTTGAAATTTTTGGAATATGGGTGTTAAGTCACCGAAAAATATGTCCTTATGTTTAAGTATGAAATTTATATTATTCTAAAAATTTTCTTGAAAAAAAGCAAAGTTATGTTAAAGAAATTATTTTTATAGAAAATTTATTTTATTGCAAGAATATTCTGTAAAAAACTTATATTACTGAAGAAGGTTTTTCAAAAACTTATATTATTAAAAAAATTAGAGAAAAATTTGTCTGTTGATATGAAGTTTTATAAAAAAAAATAATTTAATCGAATAGTACCCTGCTCAGACAGTTGTTTTTAATTGTTTCAATTAAATGTTGATTGAACAATTTAAATAAGTATTTAAACATACTCAATTTATCTTACTCCATTAGCATTTGATAGCTGTAAAAATACGATGTAAATATTTATACAAAATCAAATTATGCCTTCTCTTCAGTTTTTTCCTGTTCATAAAATATATTTACTATCAATTTATATATATAAATATGTATTTGACATTATTCAAAAATTTTGTTCAAATTTCCATCAACCATTTTCCATTTTTTTACTTTTTACTTTTTGTATATTTAATTGTTTGACATAAGAAATGCCACCTATAGAATTTTCTTGTCACTGAACATACTTCTCAAGAGTTGTATTTCGAGTTTTGGACAATAAGTGAAACAATTAAGTATATATTCCGCAATTTAAAAGTATTTTTTAGTATGGTATATTGAGCTCAATGAAGGCCTTTAATTGCGATAATATTATAAATTGACAATAAAGGCGCGTGTGTGAATATAGTATAAAGAAATTCTTTAAAAATTTCATGCTATCAAAAATATTTTTTTGTTAGATAATCAATATTATCAAAAAACAAGTAAGAGCGCTATATTCGGCCGTGCCGAATCTTATATACCCTTCACAACGTGTAGTCATGCAATAACAGTAGTTTGTATCACCATTCATACCATACGAAATACGTACATACATATAAAAAACAAACATATATAAAAACATCACATTGTAAAATTATAAATTTACGTATGTATGTTAAAAAAATAAAAAAAAAAAATAAAAAAAAAATTAAAAAAAAAATTTAAAAAAAAATTAAAAAAAAAATTAAAAAAAAATAATTAAAATATATATAATAAATATAAAACAAACAAAAAATTAAAAAATTTAAAAAAAAATAATAAAAATATAAATAATATATTAAATAAAATATAAAAAAAAAATAAAAAAAAAAAAATAAAAAAAAAAATTTAAAAAAAATAAAACAAACAATTTTTTTGGCTCAGCTGGGATTCGATGCCACGTTTCCTCTAACCAGTATACACGTTTGTATGTATGTATGTTGTTGTTGTAATGTTGTTTTTGTGAAAAAAAAATCGAGGTAGTCGTGGGTTTTTGCTCATATCTCAGTTGTTTATGTACCGATGTTTCTGATTTTCAATACCGATCTACTCCAAAATATTTCTGATATTTAATTTATTCACCCGGGTCCAAGCGATATCGGGGGGCTTCAAAAAGTTGATTTCAACATACACACGGACAGACAGTCAGACGGACAGACGGACAGACTGACAGAACAAATTTTTGTTATTAAAAAAATTGCTTGGTATCGAATAAATTTTCTGTTATCGAAAAAATTTTCGAAAAAAAAATTTATAGAAATCTAATATTTTTTTTATTTTTATAGAAACTGTCGAAAAATCTAAGTAATTTCTATAAAAGATGATTGTTATCAAAGACAATTTCTCTACAAAATGTCTGTTATCAAAATGTATTCTAGAGAAATAAGGTCTTCGATAAATTTTTGGTAGATAACTTTTGTTATTGATAAATATGCTATGAAAAAATTACAAAAATTTATTTCAGAAATTTTCTATAAAAATTCTAAGAAAAATATTTATATTATAGAAAAATTTTTTTAAAAAAAATTGTACATGAAAATTTCCTACAAAATACATTTCTAATACAATTTTTTTTTAATTTCTTAAAGAAATTTTAAATGTGTTACATTAAATGTATAGAAATGAGATAAATCAATTAATTTTCTAAAGAAAATTCAGTTAAAATTCTGTACTGTTTTAAAGCAATTTTACTGTAACAAATTTTTACAGTTATCCGTTACTTGTTTTATAACAAATTGAATTTACCTTAAAAAGTTACCAAACAATTGTGCCACTGTGTTGGTGACCACAATCAGTAAATTAGTGGCGATAGAGTACTGTTCTTGTTTTAAAAGTTTAAATTATTCACGACTTCAATTTACATGTTTTTCAAAATTATAAAAAAAGAGAAAAAAGAAATGCTTAAATAATGGGATTTTCAGGGGTAATACAACTACAATATAAAATAAACCCTTGCTGAAGTACAAAAAAAGAAATCCAATATTTATTTTGGTTTTCCGCGTTTGTAAAACAAACGAAAAACATGCAAATATTAATGACATCCGCATTTGGTAATTTTTTTACAAATAGATATTTGAAATTTTATTTAGAAGGTGGTGAGGTTAGTTATTTAAAAGCTGAATTTATTAGGGTTTTATTTATAAAAAGGCGATATCAAACAGTGCTTCATTTAGCATCAGTCAGCCAGTCTTTATACTTCCCTAATAAAATATCCTCATTCCCTACCTGTTACAAATATACCATACAAAAAGTCTCATGCACTAACTTAATGATATGCAGACAGCTCGAAAGCGTTGTTGCTTGTATTTGCCAAAAATAAAAATTGAAAAGTAAAAAGTAAAAAGCCACCGCAACTGTATCAAGTGTTTTACGAGCAAAACTTTTCCCAAAGGTGGGGTGACAATATCCAACAAAAAATATCACAAATGCTAAATCACAAAAAATTCAAACAAATTTGTAAAATTCAGCAGATAAATGTGGACAAATCGTGGCATTAACGAAGTAAAAAAAGAAATAAATAAAAAAAAATTGCAACTAAATTTTAATAGTGCTGGCAAATGAAGTTTAATGATAAATTATTTAAAATATGTTAAAATAAAACTTCTCAAAACTAAAGTTGTTGAAAAAAAGAAAAAAAAAAAATAGTGCATGAATGTAAAAATTTTTTGATTGTAAGGTGTTAGGGCATACTTAGTATATTGACACCGTTTGCAGAAGAAAAAAGCCCTAATGGTCAACATTAAAAAAAAAATCGTGAGTTTTTAAAATTATTTATGCCTTATGTATAACAAATAATTTTTATGATTATAAGGGCCATTATTACAAATTGGCATTATTTAAAGGAAGGATTTTATCGGACAGTCAAACAGTTATCTAATAGAAGTAGATACTTTTTTATTATTTTTTTAAATTTAAAATTTACGCGCTTTTATTTCTGCTTTGATTTTAATTCACATTTACACCGTAACAAATTTAAGTCTAGTAAATACTATAGTTTAAACTTAGATTTAGCAATTAATGAAGAAACGTAATTTTCGGTTTAAATAGTCAATTTGAAAATCTTGATTTTGGAGACGAAATATATTTTATTAGTCAAATGCAATGCGAGTGCAGAACAAGACTTTGAAATAAATATCAATAAAATTAATTCAATTTAACTGAGCGCTTTTTAAGTTAACGGTAAAATAAAAAGCATTATTGAAGTGATATAAAGAAAAAGACTGGAACAACATATGAGGTCAAACAATCGCAACAGGCATATGAGAATAGAACATGACATCGGAGGGCATTACGATATAGAGTTATGGGGAAAATATTTTTGTGTTCTCTAGAGAAATGCTTAAAATACTTGTTAAATATCTCTTTTCATTAAACAAAGTGGCAGAAACAATTAGAAAAGGTATATTCAGTTTAAAAACTACATTATATGGTTTCATATTACCACTTTGATTTTGTTTTCAAATACAACAACCTTTTTTTATTGCGCTTTAGTAATTTTTGGAACAAATTAAAAGGCAACTCACAATGAAATACTTAATTTAATTTTTAATTTTTGTTACTAAAAAAACATTTAAGTCAATTAACTTTCAAACCGACCAAATACTTATTTGATTTTTTATTGAAAATTCTGTAGGTATTGTTTTGTGATTTAAAATGTATAGCAATCAAATTTAAACAAAATTAATAATAAACTTTTCTTTTAAACAAAATGAAAGAAAAAAATGTTTTAAAAAAGTTTTTGCTTGAATATAAAACGTTTATTTATATTTACAAATGTTCCATAGCGAATAGTAGATGTCTTTAAAGTGCTTTTAAAATCCAATCCAAACATCTTAAGCACTCAAACTTATTTTGGTACCTTTTTACAAAAAAAGGTAATCTTCAAAATCCAAATTGTCTTGCCATTAGGGTCACAAACAAACACAATAACAACAATATTATCAACGTCAACTGAAAAAATCCCCAGCAACAAAAGCTGTTGTAACAAAAATAACAATAATACGTATGTTCACATAAAATCTAAACAATTACATTTCTTCGTAATATTTGTCTACTTGAAATCAAATAAAAACAAAATGTCAAGAATAAAGAGAAACGGAGCAAAAGAGCATAAGAATATGTTAAAAGAAAAGTTGTACGTTAAGCATATGACATGAAGGTACAGAAATAAAGTAAAGTAAGTAAAAGTGCTGTATGAAGACGAATTTATTACACCTCGCACCTCCAATTTAAAAAAGTCGGTGATTAATGGGGAACCGTCCCCTTGTCGATCCTAATATTATATTATAATATTTATTTTATAGGAAAATATATTTTTTTTTAAATATAAAATTTTAAAACTATATTAATAAGAATTTGTTGTTCTGGTTGTTTTATGTTGATTAGAATTAGAAACTGTTTTCGTTACTAAACAGTTTAAAAAATTTTTTTTTAAATAAAAACATATGTAAATAATGTTTTATTTACGATTTGGAACTTTATTATAAACAGCAAATTTAAAAGTATGATTCTAAGTGATCAATTATTGCTGGTTTATAAGCATAGACCAGAGATTTGATTTACCTCCGCAAGGCAGTAGTCCAACGTTTTCAAATCAACGACCAAGTTGGCCAATTTACATTACACTTGGCTCAATATAGTGATGGCTTGAGTGCAGTATGACAGGTTTCGCCATTTTGTTGGAACCATATCTTTTACAAGTGATTTGCAATAGCATGAGGGATTAAATATTACTAATCCCAATTTCGAGTTCCTGAGACAGGCATCTGTTTGCTAAATTCATGACCTTTGTCATGTCGTCTCACAGCGGAAATTGATTATTTTGAGGTCACGGTACTAGTTCGATTTGGTTATATACAGCATTATTATTGTTGTCGTTAGGTCATTGTATTTAACTTCTAATACTATCAACTAGTCTCTGTAATGTCCAAGTGGCGCTGATTCCAATAAATAGAAATTGTATTATTGTATAACAAGTATGGATTTGGGCTGAGACCCCAAATAGAAATTGTATTATTGTATTACAAATATGGAGTTTAAATAAAAATATAAAAAAAAATTTCGATTAATATTACTGCGTATTGCCGGATTACATGACCGCATATTCGCACTTTAATCTTGACTAAGTGATCTATAAATTAGACACAGAAAGAATGATTTTTAACTTCAACTTTAAATAGTGTTATGCCAAAATTTACTGAATGACAGCTGGTTTTACACTTATCCCTATCAAAAGTTCTATACCTACCGAAAACACTCTATATACTTTTAATATTATAGTTAAGAGACGGACAGGCCGTTTCTTTGATTTATAAGTGACATGCCAGTACTAC
The DNA here is from genome assembly GCA_941918925.1 of Phyto melanocephala. Classification (NCBI taxonomy): domain Eukaryota; kingdom Metazoa; phylum Arthropoda; class Insecta; order Diptera; family Rhinophoridae; genus Phyto; species Phyto melanocephala. The sequence continues at coordinate 28,990,975 of OW799233.1, forward strand.
ATGCCAGTAAAGAAAGCACTTGAATCAGTAAAGCAAAATTCGGTTATGTTTTTAAGTAGGAGCGCAAAGAAATATATGACACAGAATTTTTAAAAATTTTATAAACCGCTTAACAATAGTAATGCCATTACAAAGTTTTTATTACATAACGTGTCGAGCTAGAATACAAGTGTGCTATTTTGAAAGTTTATGATTTGCTAAGCCGCTTGAAGTTATTGTGAACAGAGCTCACTGCTTTTCATTTCTACAACTAATGATTATACAAAGAGGGTATGCTGACCACTAAATGTCTTTGTCTAATTAAAAAATATTGGGAAATTAAAATTTTTAAATTTAAAAACTAGGTTATGCTGTAATATTGTAGTTTATTAGTTAAAGTCTTAAGTAGTACATTATATGTATATTTCATAAAACTTTTATGCTGGAGAATAGCGCTTTATTAAAAAGTCATTCCAGTAGATTAGTCCAACCAAGAGCAATACTTTTTGGGAGCGGTATACGAGAAGATTAAAATTAAGAAATCAGCCACCTATTCACAAAATTAAAAACGTTTAAAATAACAATAAATCCTTTGACTGCCACACAGGCAACACGTGCTTTAAAACAAAGAGTCACAACTACCCTGCAAACAATTCCTATCCAAATAGATACTAAAGATTAACACAGCATTAACTTGGATTATTTTAGCAGCAGGGTATAAAAATAAAAAAAAAACACCAACAACTCAGTCGCCTACATTATCAACTAGACAAAAACAAATTCATTTAAAATTGTAACTGTGTACCTTTACAAAAATAATAACAAGATATAAAAGCAATAACAACAAAATATTAATACGAGTAGAAACTTGAAAAAAAACATATTTACAATTTTACAATATGGTTGAATTGGGAGGGCAAACAGAAAATATTTCATGGAGTTTTAAGTTTTCAAAAACACTTTTAAAATAAATTTTATTTACTTATCTATGTTATTAATATTTGTATTTCTTAAAAATGAATAAATAAATAAATAAATAAATAGTGTTAAAAATATTAAGTTGTCAAAAAAGTTAAATAGACATCGTAAAAGAAAAATACAAGAAAGTCAATTATATCGAAATAAATTCTTGAAACGAGAAATTTTTTGTTAGAAAAATTCTTTATCTATAAGGAAGTCGTATAACTTGCTTTAAAAATGATTTTCTAATATCTGATTTCTTTCAGAATTTGGTCATTATTTTAATTGTTTTAGAAAGTATCAAGTATTTATTAAAGTATTTATTAAAGATAACAAACTTACATTAAATTTTTTATAAAATATTAATATTTTATAGCTTTTATTTTAAAACATTTGTACAATTTCAATTAATTCAAAGCATTGGCGATTGTCAATTATGACCTTTTCTCATCTTACTGGCAACATATGAATTCTACGGCACTAACTTTTAAGGCCAAGATCGAATAAGGCCAATTTTTTGTACCCTGTTGTGAAGCACAGGGTATAGAAGAGAGAAAGAGAGTAATAACTGGATGAAGTAATAACTTTTTCTAAACAGGGTTTATAACATTTGTATGAGTTGTTAGGTAAAAAACTTTTTCATGTCATTCTTAGAGTTATTCGGCCAATGATCATTTCATTTGAATAAGTTGCATTCAGTATAGGTTTTTTTGTAAAAGCTTTGCTAGATTTCAGCAGGTAATAATATACAGACCCCTCTTGGTTGCACCAAATACAAAGCCTTATCTTAGTACCATGAAAACTGAGTTTTGAAGTCTTACATGCCTTACATACGATCTCTGATATGTTGGGTTACCATAATTAATCCTTTTCCTACCGCCAGTAATGAACTGGTGCAAAAGTATTTTTTTTATATAGTTTAGAAAGCTTTTCGGACTTGCGAAATCATCTTTAAGGTCTATCTATTTCAACTCATTTGGTGCCCAATTTCCCTGCTTTTAGATGAAACCTGCTTGTTGCTAACATTTTGAAATTGCTGCTTGAGTAGCTCGCAACGAATTGGCAAGCTCTTTAAAACCACGCAAACCACCTTCGGCACATTTAAATCGATTGAACACATTCACCATTAAGGGTTTTGATAGATAAAGTAAACATATTTTAGCTTTTAAATATGGACATCTCTTCTTTATTACCATTCCACTGATGCCTTTTTATAATCCCCTCGCAAAATAATGAAATAACAAATAAAAATACAAATAAATGGGAATGAATCTTATGACACCTGTGTATGTTATTTGTATATTGCTCTTCCTGTTTTTTTTAACTTTTTTTCCGTATGTCATGACATTTTTCCTGACATCAGTTTTGTTTGCGTTGTTGGTTTTTGAATGTACCCTTATACATACATATAAGTACATATGTATGCAGGTATTTGTTTGTCTATTTTTTTAAATACATGGGATCGTAAACATAATAAATCGTCAACATAAAGCTTGTAAATCTCATTTGCTTTTGAGAAAAAAAAAATAAAAAAAAATACACCAACCAACTGAAGGTAAAATAAAAAACATGACAAAATATTGTCTGTGCATGTGTGTATTTTACTCACAGGTGTTTTTAGTATGTAAATACTTTTTTCGTTGACTTCCGCTGAGCATGTAAACAAAATTACTAAAAATACTTTTCAAATCTGTTTAGTTCATTCGTTCTAACATTAGAGATTAATTTAAAAAACGAGTAATTTGAAATTGAAAATTAAATAAATAAAGTGTAAGCTTCAACAGTAATGGGAGATACATTTTTGACGAATTGAATGTGATATATCATTTAAGATTTGTATTAAAAAAATAAAATTTAATCATTCTATTGGTTTTTCTTTAATGTCTGGTTGTAATTTTATGAAATTTATAAAAAAAAATTTTGTTCTTAACGGAGATTGGCATATGTTTTATAAAGTATGTAAATCTGTTGTGGTCATTAAAAGCTGTGGATAAAACTAAAGAGAATTTTGATTCGAAAGAACGAAATTCATTGAATTTTTGCTCAAATATTTGAATGTTCAGCAGACAGGAAATATCCAGAAAAACTTATTGTATATTAATTAAAAACCTGAAATAAATTTTCAAAGTTAAATTAAACATATATCAAAAAAACTTAAATTTATAATTTTAATTAAATTAAAAAAAATTTGACTTACTTAATTTTTAAAAGATTTAAAAAAAAATTATATATAATTGGTTCTTAAATATAATGCTTATAATTAAGTAGGCCATCTGTGTTGATAATTGTTAGCAAAAATCTGGTAGAATGGTCTGTTTAACAAAACTTAAAATTCTGCCTTCAAGCAAAAAAAAAAAAAAACATGAACAAAATTAATTAATAAAAAAGTATGCGTTTAATTGGCGTATGCATAAATTTTTAAAGGCTTATAAGAAGATTATAAATTAAGTGTCAATTGAAAAAAATGTAATAAACCCTTTATAAACATTTTAAAATTTTATGTATACGACAGTAAGTATAACAGAGATTTGTTTTAGTTTTTTTTTTTTTAATAAATTTTTGTAATATTGTAATAAAATTTGCTGAATAATCTTTACTTATATAAATAAATTTTAACAAAAATTGCATAACAAAACAAATAAATAAAAGTTAATAAAACAATATTCGCTTACAAGAATTTATGTCTGGCGTAATTATATATGAACGTGTGAAAGCAAAAAATTATAAATTCAAGACCAATGTGGTTTTTAATAGCTCACTGATAAGAACACAAAAGCTACGTAAGAAATAAATAGTAACAACTGCTAACATAATTGAAAATAAAAATATAATTATTAAAATATATAAAAAAAATGCAATAATTGACTTTTAATTGTTTGCCAAGATTAAATTACCTTGCATTTAAACAGTCTAAATTTTGTTTTGCATTTATGATTATAATTTTTCAAACAGCTGTTGGTTTATATTTAGAAATAAAAAAACTCTTGGATGTTTGGTTCAAGAAAAAAACCACTCTCATTTCCCCAACGGAAAATGAGTTTTGGGAAAAATTATGTTTCTGCGTTATGGTGTTTTCACACTTAAAGTTAAAACCTGGTTTTAGCATTAAAACCACTAACAGCTGATTTTGTGTTCACATTACAGGTTTAGTTTAATCAAGTTTTAACTCACAGTATGTCCAATAAATTTTTAGAAAATAAAATTAATTTTTCGCAGAATTAAGTGTATTTCTTGAAATATTTTCTTAATACTATTGTAAAAATATTTGTTTCACACACTGTATATCAGTTGTTTTTATTTGCATTTTAACAATACGCTACACAATATAAAACTATTTGATTTTCTGTAAATGAATATGGAGTTGAAAAGTGTGTGAAAGTTATGGAAATACTATTTTGATGTGGTTGTTGCTGCATCCATTGATTTTGTTGGTTTTATTTCACTTGTTTAACTATATTTGTTACTCAGCACCATTTATTATTATCAGTTATTTTTAGTCTTTTTATCGTTTTAGTACTAAATTTAGTGCACAGAAAACTAGGTTGTATTTTATAAAATCCACTTAAAACCAAAAAGAAAAGAAGTCTTCAGATGGTTTTAACGAAATTATTTTGTATGGTAAAACCAAGTTTAAAATAATTGTTGTTTAACGTTAAAACCGAATTTAGTATTAAAATCTTAAGCGTGAAAACACTATAAGAATTAAGAAGGTAAACACGCACCAATCATAGAAACACAAGCTGAAATATATTAAAAAGACGGTTCACAGAGTATTAGCTTTTATAATGCACTTATATTCTTATTAGGCTAGACTGACTTTTACCTTCTCAAATATGGGTGATATATTTTAAAGATAACAAAATTATACAACCATATTCTGTATTCGGAATGTAATTTTATTGCTCAAAATTGTCATAGCATTACAGTTATAAACGATAACACTGTCATGTAAAATCCAAATTACTTAACTTCGCTTTCAGTCTTGCAATATAACACTTCACTGTGCTGAAATAATGCTGATTAACAAATACTTATTAATAATTAAAATCGTATTGCACTTGTGAAAACAAAAATATTTAAAATACCTGGAAACAATATTGGTCTAAAATTTGTTTTTTTCATCACCTAGTCTAATAAAATCTAGCAAAAGATCTGAAGATCTGAATTTCGTAAGCAGTGAGTACATGGAAATGCTAAAATTGTGCGAATACGAGAGGACAAGGTCTGACTTCTATACCGCTTATTATTTCCGCGGCAGTAAAAAAAGTAGTAATATTTATTTCAATGGTAATTTGTTTTTTCAATTGCTACTACTTTTTTTAGCACAGCGTAACGGGAAGACAAGCTAAACCCCAAAGTAATAACCATATTTTTTTAACTGTTTTTTATAAATTAAAATAAGTTTTTCTTTACAAAATCGATCTAATTGGACTTTGTTATCCATAACTAACGCTCTATAAAAATTTAAGCGTGTTCGATGCTTGCAATAGGAAGAAAAATAGTAATAAGAGAGATGTGCTCGACGAATTGACAAAAGTTCGTACTCCAGGCTTAAGCTGTTCCTGGTAGGAATTTAATTAGCTCTTATTCATTATAAATTGTGGTAAAACATCTAATATAAAAATAATATATTCCAAGAGCGCTCTTGGAAGCACGTAATCATTGATGATAAAGATTTTTGTAGAAAGTAAATTATTGATACAGTTTTATAACCTGTTGAACTCTCAGTTATTTTACACATTTTATTTATAATTATTTATGGAAACTTTGCCATACAATTCATCGTGAAAAGAAGTAAATAAATTAATATGTGACATATAAATGGAAATTGTAGAAAATTATTAATTTTAAATTGTGATTTACTAGTCTTTCTGTTTCGAAGGGCACTAAATATCTTGTAATGCTATAAATGTATAAGGATAATTTAGGTATGTATGTACTTACATATCGACCCCTGTGCGCGAAATTATCGTATGTTACGTTTTTTAGAAATCGACTGTTTTATGCAAATCCATTCATTTCTCATCTACTTATAAAATATTAAAGCGACAACTGTTTTAGTTATAGAGATAACACTATATACATTTTATCGTTTAACAATGTTGTTTACGTTTTCATTCGTTGAAGGGCCATTATTATAACTTACTGATAACTAAAGTTAGGATGTTATCGGACAAATAATTAGTTTTTCGTTATTACAAATTCACTTTAACCTAAAAGGGTCCATTATGTTGGAGGGAAGATCACTCTTTATAAATTTTAAGTTACCATATTTTCTACAGTATAAAGGAATTATTTACTATTCGTTAGTCATTGCCACTTTAGTTTTCAAGAACTAATTAATTTGTTCGGCATTTGCTTTAGTGCTGCCATATTTAAAAAAAAAATACAATTTATTTTACAGGGAGGTTGTAATAACGAAAACTACTTAATGGTCAGTTTATTGCTCACGTTAACAAACATTAACTTTGTCGGCAAGTTGTAATAATGGCCTTATAAGTAATAAAAACGCTCTCCTGTAACGTTTTGCTTATGAAACATACGATAATTTCGCGCACAGGGGTGGATATGTATATATTTATTAATGCAATATTATAACAATATCTCAAAAAACCTCATATAGACAAATTTATTTTTTGTCGGGTGTACAAAAGTCATTTAATCATTAAATTTTCAATTTACATAGTTATACAGATGTTGTTAGTTGTCCTTCTGATATTTCTTAAAACACTTACAATACCTTTGCCTGTTTACAAAATGTTTAAAAAGTCGTTATTGGCGTCTTTATTATACCCTTCACACAGTGTCATTCCGTGTGAAATTTCTACAATTTTCATTTCCGACCCCATAAAGTATATATTTTCTGAAAGCTTATGAATAGGGAACTCGATTGAGCTCTGTCAGTCTGTCCGTCTGTCCGTGTGTATGTTGAAATCAACTTTTTGAAGCCCCCCGACATCGCTTGGACCCGGGAGTAGATCGCTATTGAAAATCAGAAACATCGGTACATAAACAATGATATGAGCAAAAACCCACGACCACCTCGATTTTTTTTTCACAAAAACAACATTACAACAACAACATACATACATACAAACGTGTATACTGGTTAGAGAAAACGTGGCATCGAATCCCAGCTGAGCCAAAAAATATTTTTTTTTATATTTAAAAATTTTTTTTTAAATTTTTTTTATTTTTTTTATTTTTTTTTTTAATTTTTTATTTAATATATTATTTATATTTTTATTATTTTTTTTTTTATTTTTTTTTGTTTTATATTAATATATATATTTTAATTATTTTTTTTAAATTTTTTTTTTTTAATTTTTTTTTTATTTTTTTTTTTTTAATTTTTTTTTTAAATTTTTTTTAAAATTTTTTTTTTTAAATTTTTTTTTAACATACATACGTAAATTTATAATTTTACAATGGGATGTTTTTATATATGTATGTTTTTTATATGTATGTACGTATTTCATATGGGATAAATGGTGATACAAACTACTGTTATTGCATGACTACACGGTGTGAAGGGTATATAAGATTCGGCACGGCCGAATATAGCGCTCTTACTTGTTTTCTTTTATATTTATATGGTAAAATGATTATCTTAATTCTTACAATTGGTTTTGAATTGTATATATATTTGATGATTAACATTCATACAGAGGAAAAAAAAAACTGTCAAAAACATTAACACTAATTCAAGTAACTTGTAGATTTATGTCACAGTAACAATGTGAAGCTGCTTTAAAGTAATTCCTTATTAAAGAATAATTATTTAACACAAATATTTTCTACTCCTCTTTGTTTCTCTAAAAATTAGTTATGTACTCTCAGCATTAAAAAAATCACGTTAAAAATATTGTGTTTTTTTTCGTTAATACTATTTCAGTTCCTTGTAATACAATGTTACACTGGGCGAACTTGTATTGTCAAAATGAAATGTGGGTTAAAAGGCATGTTGTTCTGTTAAACTCTAGATAGGTAATGTAATGTGCGTTTTCCTGTCAGTCTAATACCATTTGCAGCAATGTAATTTCCATGGAATTTGTTGCATAGGTCGTGAATTTTTTACTGAGAATATTTAATTTAATAAACTGGAATATGAAACTAATGGCTGGAAAGAGAGTTGAGAAAGTATTGATGTATACACAACAAAGAGCAATTCATACTATTAGAGAGAATAAGGAGAGAATTGGCTTGTAGCGCCAATTTTACTAAGGTGGTAGGTTTTGTAAGCTTTACGGTAAATACTCAAATAAGTATGCTCTTAAGGGTTAAGTCCTGCGTATTTTTTGTTTTTATTAAAAAATTGATAGTTGGATTGTCTTAATATTAAATTTTCTTGGTTTCTAAAGTTCTTGTTTGATGTGTTTTGTTTTGAAAATTCAAGTTCATTTGAAATTATTGATACTCAGTTTTTATGATTAAGTATTTCACGTATTGAGCATATGATTTCGGTAAATTGTATGTAAAGTTGTGGAACTAACTGAAATTCAACAATGACATCTAAAGTATTTATGCAAAGTTTCGCCTTGAAACTGAGATAAATCGGTTTGGTTCAAAATTAATTTATAGATGAGAATTTTTAAAATGCTTATTTACGTTTTATATATATTTTCGTGAAAATTGAACTCATACAGAAATGAATAATTATAATTTTGGTATATAAAAATTATTTTAACATAATTTAAGTTTCACAATAATTCTTTATTTGTATTAATTATTCGAGCCTAAGGTCATGCAACAGTTTTATTTTTCTTATTTTTTTTAATTTTTTTCTTTTTTTTATTAATTTGTACATCCTGAAGATGCTACTCGAAGGAGTAGCGAAATTTTGAAAATAAAAATAAATATATTGTATAATTTTGTAAAAAATTTTAAGAAAAATAAAACTGTTGCATGACCTTAGGCTTGAAAAATTAAATATTGTAAAAATATTAAAGAAACAGCTGGCCAGAAATCAACTTTATTACAAATCCTATTATGACTGATGCAGCTCACTTTCACCTAAGTGGCTTTGTTAATAAGCAGAACTGTAGCTTCTGAAGCTATTAAAATCCAAGACATATCCATCAGAGCTAATTGCAACCCATTAGGTGTATGGTATAGTGTAGCATTACAACTGCGAATATCGTTTCATTTGATATGAAAACATTCCAGGCTGCTGATTGGAATGATAAAATTTTGTTGTCTGAGGAATAAACATGTTTTAATTGAAATTACTGTGGGTTTATTTTCTGAAACTAACTAGATATCAAAATTAAAATAACTTGAGGTACACTTTTAATAAAAAAAAATTTTTGACATCAACTTCGTGTTCATGGCAAGCACAGTCCGCTGTATGTTGATGATAAATTTTATCATCGCTTTTAATGACATTGCTATCATTCATTATACTGACATATAAAGAGTGCTCAAGGTTTTTACCCTAACCCTCGCCAAATTGTTTAAGATTGTTTGTCCTTATAGTAGGTTCAACTTTGTATTAATATTATCATCGGATTGAAAAGTTTTAATGTGACATTGAAATTTGTTTACATTAAACCTGACGAATTCATAAAAATTTGTTGGGCTTGTTAAAGACACAAATTTGTGAAATAAGCCTTCAATAAAACATTTATTTTTAATTGAGCAATATATACTTAATTGTTTCACTTATTGTCCAAAGCTTTATGAACAGGAAAAAAAAACTGAGGAGAAGGCATTATTTGATTTGGTATAAAAACATCGTATTTTTACAGCTATCAAATGCTAATGGAGTATGATAAGTTGAGTATGTGTGAACACTTATTTTAATTGCTCAATCAACACTAAATTGAAACAATTAAAAACATCTGTCTGAACAGGGTATAAGACTTATCATATATTGTTCTAAAAATTTATATTTGAAGTGTATAATGTCAATTCGAAGTGGAATACTTTTGACGAAATCATGCCTTTTATAATTTTTTTCCTAGTGTTATTATAGAGATTTTCCCCAATTTTATTTTCGCTGAGTTTTATTTGAATATTACCAAACAAACAAAAAAAAAACATTTCTGTCGAAAGTGGAATAAGCATTTCTGTTTAAGAAGAACTTTAAAGAATTTATATTTCATATATTTTTAATATAGTTTTTATATCCTTCACCTGTGGTGCACAATGGTATATATAGCTTTGTCATTCCGTTTGTAATTTCTACAATTTTCATGGCCGACCCCATAAAGTATATATTTTCTGAAAGCTTATGAATAGAGGAGTCGATTAAGCCCTGACCGTCTGTCCGTGTGTTGGTTGAAATCAACTTTTAGGAGAAACTATATGTTCTTCAGATCTGTGTATGGTATCAATCTTTAAGAAATATTCGGAAAAGAACCGCTATTGAAACTAAGCACAATAGCCCCATAACTTTCAAGGATATGAGCAAATAAACTCGACTGCCTCTATTTGTTCCCATGTTTTTACCATCCAAATTAAGATTTTTCAGCCATAGAATAATTTATAGACACTTTTGCTACTATTTGTAGATATAATATTCGCCGCCACTACAAAATGGCGGACAATAATTTTATATATGGGTCAAATCTGGTATTTTAAAATGTAACTTCTTGAACCCCCTTAATATTAGTATCAAATGAAAGGGCTTGACCAGTAGAATACAGTAAATTATTAAAAAATGTAAGATCTAAGATGACATCTAAAACAAAATGGTGGAACAAATTTTTCTAACCCCATCAAAACGAATATCAAATGAAAAGACATGACTGGTAGAATATAGATGACTAGGTAAAAATTTAAAATCGAGGATGGCGTCGGAAAAAATAAAGAGAAATGGCGTATGACATGAAATAGAGATTATACATATGTACATGATGGTGAAGGGAATTATTAGATGCGGCAAGGCCGAATATCGCACTCTTACTTGTTTAATTTCCCATTATACTTAAACATTTTCCCATGTATACAATAAACAGAGTAAAACTCTCTTGCAGTCCATTTTATTTCTCTCCACAATAAGTTTGGGAACAGTTAACATTTTTCTTTTTACTCTCTTAAAGCCAAGCAAATTATCTATGCTTTTACACATTATATGCTTACATTTACCATAAGACATATAAAAAAAATCTTTTTTATCTCATTTATCCCTTTTATTTGCATATAAGGCAGTTGTGTTAGTGGGAGTGTGCTAGTAATGGTTTTTAATTCTTACGCGATTATGGATGAATATAGTTTTGAAGAAATTTAGCATGTATTATTGCCTTTGAGGTGTATATATATATTTTTGAAATTTTCGTACTAAAGAGCTTTAAATTTTTGCAAATCAATTTCAAAACAGTAAATGTATGAATGTTTAAGTGTTTGTTTGTATCTGTTTTTCTTTTCCAATATTTTTTTAAAAGTATGTTCATAGATCAATCTGTATATTTTGAATATGCAGTGTATAACTTTAAAAAATAAGTACTTAAACTTGCTGATAGCATTTAAAGTATGTTTTTTAGTTTCTTAGTTTGTTTACAAACGACCTAAATTCTATAACATTAAAAGAATAATAAAACTTTAGCAAAAGTAAAGTAAGTTACACGAAAAGTAAAGTTAAATATAAATATGTACAATATGTATATGAAGAGACATTTTTGAAATAGACAATGACGATGATGATGACGACAATTTCTATAGCAATTTATTTACTCTGCAGGTATTCGTCGTTATTTTGAAAGTTCTTAAAAATCATAAAGTTTATTTTTTATTTAACAGTTTTAAAGACTTTTGATTTAGAAGTTTGTGTTATACAAGTAAATGCTGTCACACACATTATAAAACTTACGTATTATGTATGTATGTAAGAGAAGATTATAAAATTTGGAATATACAGAAGCATGTAAATTAATAGCAGTTATTTCTTAAGACTTATGAACACTATATAGTTTTTTGTTTTTTTTTATAAAAAATTATTTATTAGAAACCAATATTTCGCTACAAATTGTTTTTCGTTTAATATAATTTGTATACATATTTACCCTGAAGAAGCTACCCATTTGTTGGTAGCGAAATATTGGTTTCTAATAAATAATTTTTTATAGAAAAACAAAAAAGTTGATCTCAAGCTTAAATAAAATCAAATATTATCAATTAAAAAAGATTAAGAAATTTAAACGATATATGTTTAAGTAATTTTTAATATATATTAATCATGTTACCCGAAAAAAAAACTAAGAAATTGCTGGTTACAAATCAACTACGGATCAAATATTCTAAAGCGTTCCTCTAGTTTATGACAATAAATGTCAGTGTATTAATCTCTTTAATAGCAGAAATATTTATAAAGAATATATTGCACAGAGGGTGTTTAAAAATGTACCATGGAGTTTAAAAATATAATAAATTTTTTGTTTATATATTCTTTCAGATTATAATGTAGACAAAATGAAATTTTTTTACACTAAATATAGAAAACAATTTCACTTAAATGACACCCATTTTAATATTCATTATGATGCTCCTGATTTAGAGCAATTTTACATAACATTTTTCAAAATTTATAGCTATAGCACTCGCATTAATGCAAGAATGTTGGCCTTGAGTTCAAGGATTTTCTCGGACTCTTACACATGAACTAGTTTCTTTCAATAAACCGAAAGAAATAAAGTGGATATCGACCAATTTCATTTCGGTTTTCTGGAAATTATCTGTTATCCAAAAATTTGATTTAAAAGTGCCATTGTGACTAAGGTAGTGTGCACGTTGGCTTCATTCTGCTGAAACCGCATCACAGCTTTGTTTCCGAGAGCATAACGTAAACAATTGTTCTATCATAAATCGATACCGTTCTCTATTTACGGTTACGGCATTTCCATATTCCTTTTTGAGGACGTAAGGCCCAAATATTTTCAGATGTAATTTCACAGTGTTGATGAACGGCTCCTTGATTTTTGGAACTACAAGACCTAATGTTCTGCTTATAAACAAGATAATAAGGTTCATTACTCATAATTCTGTGGCTTGAAGCTAAAAGGGCCAATGTCAAAGTATTAACTTTTGAGAAAATTGGAATTGAACTTTAACTTTTATAGATGCTTTCATAGTGACATTGGCCAGCATTTTATTTATGAAGCTGATCTGGGTTAAGTATGACTTTAGCTGTTTTACCACAATGAAATAGAGCAAGCGAACAAATCTAATGCAATATTTAACCCATAAGAGCAAAAAAGTGATATTGACTCTTTTAGCTCCAGCGGGTTTTAATTGTACGTTTTGTGGGAATAATAATAAATTTCTTTTAAAAATTTGCCGTAGTGACGTACAAAGAGTTCCTCGCTGGACAAAATGCCTTTTCGTAGATTCTTCTTGTGTTTCCAGAGCACACGTTCAATATTTTCGCTGGTGTGAATTAAACGAGATCTATTGGTTCGAGATAAATCTTTTACGATGCCATGTTGGGGTTGGCGATGTTCTAAGCAACGAGTCATTATTTCAGAGGCGAAATTCTGACGTAAAAATGTCGACGTCATACTGTTTGCGTTAAAATAATTAATCGTTGATTGAAATAATTAAATTATTTCCTTCTGGTACTTTGTTCAGTTGTAAATCTTTTAATTATTTATTCTCCAGGTTTTATTTATATAATCAGAAAGAAAAAAATAAAATATATAAACGGAAAAATAATTTAAATTTTAAACTTCACGGTGACTTTTAATATTCCTTTTTTGCTTCTATTTACGTTAAAAAATTATTACTAATAAATATAATGTGGGACTATAAAATATTAACTAAATGAGCCTTTCAAATAGTCGCTGCCATTAAATTGCACGGTATTGTGTTTTAATGTTTTTATGTTTGTAAGAGTTTTTCGGGGTTCGTTAGGGTAAGTTTATGGTTTTGCCGCCTTATTTATAATGAGTTTTTAAATATGGGGTTAAATTTTACATAAATTTTTAGGATATCTAACGTTGAAAGCTTTTACATACTCTATATAAACCTTTAAATAACAGTAACAGTTAATGGTATAATCATTAAACATATTAAGTAGGGTTTAGTTATTTTATTCGAGCGCAACCTCAAAAACATGATTTGTTTTAGAACTCATATAACGAAAGCACAGCAGTCTAGCCATTTTTTATATTTATTACTTTCATAAATATTTTTTTAAAATTCAATTGGGTATTTTTGTTGTTTTTTTTTTTGTCTTTAGGTTGGTTGAGCCTAAGGCCACAACCATTCGATTTTAGCAAACTCTATTGCCGTCTGCTTGTCCGTATATTGAAAGCACGATAGTGCTCGCAAAGAAGAACTTGGTGTAAATATTTGCCAGAATATTTTCTATACATCAGAAATGTTTGCTACTAAGAAAATTATTAACCATTATATTAGAAAGGGAAAGTTATAACTTTAATTGCAAGAGTAGGTCATAAAAAATTTCTTTCTGATCTATATATATAAAAGTAAAACTCTGTCTGTGTGTGTTAGCTATAGACTCCAAGCCGTAAAGCCAATCGGACTCAAACTTTGGCATGTTGTTGCACACATTCCAGGAAGGTTTATTGGGTGGTAAAAAGTGGGCGGGGCTAAGCCCATTACAAAAATTCTCATTTTTTAGATACTTGCACTTGACCGATTCTTTTGAAACTTTGCACACATATTGAAATTTCATGAATATATAATTTCGTGATTAGAAAAGTGGTCAGTGCCGCGCCCATAAAAAAAAGTTATAATTTTTAGTTTCTGACTGACTGACTGATTCTATTGAAACTTTGCACACATTTTGAGCAGGCATGACTATATAATTTTGTAATCAGAAAAGTGGCAACTTTTGACGCAATGGACCTTATTTCTGCATCCCCCTTTCCTACCTACCTAGAAAAGTTGGCAGTGCCAACCCCACTAAAAACAAGAAGTTATTTTCAGCTATTTCCACGCATTTCAATGGTACCCACCGATTTGCCTTTCAACTTCAAGCGACTACATTTTCCACAAGGACAATCTCTGTGTGTTGCAGGATTGCATTTTTAAAATCCATGCTTTTCCCATGGCCAGCTGTACGTCGCATGCTCCAAAGTGGGAACACCAAAATATTTGCTAATTTTTACAGCAAATGAAAAAACCAAAAATATTGTTTATCCACTTGCATTACAATAAAAATCAATAAAATATTATTTTTAATAAATTCAATTGAAATTCAGAATGCATTTCTATTCATTAAGAGGCGTAGCAACGCGCGCCGGTCTTGGCTAGTATTAAATAATATGCGATTGTGTCCTAACGCAACGACGTAGGGTAAAAGAAATTCACAAGAAGTTGGCAGTTACACTCCTATTGTAAAAATTCTTAAGTTTCATTTTAAGACTAAATAAAAGAAAATAAATTAAGATAAAATTGGACTTCAAAATACAGCCGATTATAGTGTTCTTACCTGTTATTTTGTGCCTGTTTTTTACTATCGGAGCAATAAAAAATTTTTTCACACTGGTTAATTTTGAAGTATGTTTTAAGAACTCGACTTTTTTTTTTTTTTTTTTTTTTAGGAGATGTGTAAAAATGTATCTGTATGCCAATGAACTAGAAATTACTTAGCACTTTGCAGCATCCTTGTTCATATTATAAACCACCACATAAACTAGTTTCACTTTAAATGTCATGATATTAACACAAACAAACACCGATGTTTTTCAAATTTGTTTTAAAATAGAAGGAAGTGATTATACTTCTTTCACTAAATTTTTTCTCATATGCATACATACATAAAAAATAATTTTTACGATGTGTAAAAAAAAATTTTACCTTTTGCCTGCTGTTTGCATGAATGAGACTCAATTATGACGAAATGTCACCTTGTAAAGGTTTATTTTGTTTTCATCTTTATATTCATCAGCCAAGTGTTTTACATACATTAATGAAATTTATTCAAAAATTGTTGTTAAATTTTTCACAGTTTTCTTTTTTTGTTTTTTGGTTTTGCTGAAAAGTTTAACGAGGTGCTATTGTTAACTGCAGCGGGGAAAAAAAATCTGATATGAAGAAAATATTTGTTTAAATGTTAATATTTGTTTTGTTTTTGGAAGAAATCATTTTAAAGGAATATTTCAAAAAATATACAAAAGAAGTATGTGTTATAGTAAATTCGGCAGTTGTTGTTATCAGTGGGGCTTTTTAAACATTCATTTTTAGTAACTTTATAAATGTTTGTTTGACACTGAAAAACGAGAAAAAGAATTTTCGTTTCGTTTAAAAATCTTTTATTATGAAATATTGCTTATCGACTTTACTCTTCTTTATGTATGTTTGTAGGTAAAAATAATTTGCTGTTAACAATGTTTTTTTTTTCTGTAACTTTAAGTCATATAAATATCCAGGCATATATTATATATGCATGACGATATTAATTTGGCTTAAGGTAAGATTTATCACATGATTGATTGTTGCTGTTGTATTTGCGCTTTCTGCAAATACTTTGTTGGAAATTTATTAGATAATTGAACATTGAACTTAATTTAACTTAAACATGCACACACAAGCTCACATACTAGATCCATTTGCACACACAAACATTCCTATACATCAAACTATTTCCTTGGTATTTTACAGCTGAGTAAAAAATATGGGTTGAAATAAATTAATTTAATACTCAAAAAAATAATGAATAATGTGACTTTTAATTTCTAAAGATTTATCAAGGTTAAAATACAAATATTATATGTTGTTTGAGTTATTGCTATTGCTTTTTGTTAAAAGAATTTTTGAAAGCGTTTGCAGTTATAAATTAAATATGAAATAATGAAAGTTTATGTTTTTGTTGTTGACTTTTATTGAACAAGGTAACAAGGAAAATTATTTTCAAATAACTGAATTCAAATATTTAATTAAGAAAAACTCTTTTGCGTCCATATTTAAAATAATGATTTTGTTGCGTTTTGTTGTTTATGAAATTTTTATATTTCTGTAGTACTATATGTATGCTGTGAGCGGGAGTATAGAGTGGTATTTCTATAGAACCAATAATACAATATTTTGTTATAAATATATTTTTTTAGAGGAACTGTTGGTGATATTCAAAACCAATTAAATTTATTTATATAACATGCTGCCAACTAAAGGCTGCATAAATAATTTGTTTGACAGCACACTACTCTTACCGTTAAAAATTTTTAATTTACTGAATATAACCAAGAGTTTTTAAACATGTCTTATTTATTAATGTGTTATTCTCTTGTGTGCATGTATGTGTGTATATCTAAGGTAATAATATATGTTCACAGTATACCTTTGCAATCAACTGCCTGCACATACATTTCAAGGAAGTTGTAAAACTTGTCGTCATTGTAGATATTTCCGCTAATCACAACAATCCTTTATTGCCAGGAATTATAACACCACATCGTTTTATATAGAGTATTAAAACCATAACGATTTTAACAACAATGTTATTATAATTACAGAAATTCTTGTGTCACTGTCTGACTATGCTATGCACACGTAATGCCATTGTTGATGAAAACGTTACTGTTGCTTTATAAACTTTTAGGGATTAAAATATACAAAACCTTGCGCAAAGACCAAGCTGAAATTGATATTCCAAGATGGGTGAGAAGAGACACAAAACGTTTGACTAGTTTTTTTTAGTAGATACTGGTTCTTTCTTTCTTTCTTCAATTTGCATCTATTAATCGTTTACTTCAAAACGACAGTATGGCAACATGCTATTTTTTAAGAATTTATTTAATAATTTTTCGTATATAAATAATGTAAATAATTTGAAAAGATTATTTATAAATTTTATTGAATTTATTAATTTTTTAGTTTAAAAACAAGTAATAGTGCTATATTCGGCCGTGCCGAATCTTATATACCCTTCACAACGTGTACTCAAGCAATAACAGTAGTTTGTATCACCATTCATCTCATATGAAATACGTACATACATATAAAAAAAATACATATATAAATATATCCTATTGTAAAATTATAAATTCACGTATGTATGTGTGTTAAAAAAATAAAAAAAAAAATTAAAAAAATATTTAAAAAAATTAAAAAAAAATTAAAAGAATATTTAAAAAAACAAGGAAAAAATAAGCAAAAATTAAATAAAAAATTAAAAAAACAAATAAAAAAAAATATAAAAAAATAATGAAAATGTAAATAATATATAAAATAAAAATAAAAAAATAAAAACATTTTTGGGGCTCAGCTGGGGTTCGATGCCACATTTACTCTAACCAGTATACTACGTTTATATGTATGTATGTTGTTGTTGTATGTTGTTTTTGTGTTTAAAAAAAATGGTGCCCGTAGGTTTTTGCTCATATCTCAGTTGTTTATGAACCGATGTTTCTGATTTTCAATACGGAACAACTCCCAAATATTTCTGATATTTTGATATCTCACCCGGGTCCAGGAAATGCCGGTTGATTTCAACATACAAACAGACAGACGGACAGACGGTCAGGGCTTAGTCGACTCCTCTATTCATAAGATTTCAGAAAATATATATTTTATGGGGTCGGAAATGAAAATTGTAGAAATTTCACACGGAATGACAAACCTATATATACCCTTTTTCACTGTGTGTAGGGTATAATAATATTTATTGTTGGTTGGTTGGATGTTGTCAGACGCTTAAATAATTTGTGCTTATTTCAACTTAACTTTAACCCCTTCTTATCAATAAACAAACACTTAACAGTAACAAAAGAACATAACCATGGTGTAATAAGAGTACTTCTTTCATCATGAATATAACATAAACACAATTGACCGAAGGAATATTTGACATAAAAAAATCCTATAGAACCAAACATTGAACGGAACACTATTGAAGCAAAAGAGCTCAGTTAAATAACAGGATCACTTCAATCAATTAGGTGGTTCAATAGCTTTAACCCATTCGTTCTTGAGCTATACAGCTCTATCTAAGAAATAAGACACATTTTTTGTAAGTCATAGTAACTATATGTTTAGGGTTACTTGTGGTAAAGATGTTCAAAACGTTGATAAGAACCAACCACCTAAATAAAAACGTACTTAAGTTAAACCAAAAAAAAAAAAGAAACCCGTGACCTAGTATTCTTAAAAAAATAGCGAAAATAAATATGTGAAAATAAATAAAATATAATAAGAAATATTTAGATATTCATGAGGAAAATAAAACGAACTGCCCTCAGGCAGTCAAGGAAATAAAGAAATAATGCAACAATAAGTAAAATTATTTTGCTTTCAATTAATTTCAAGGATTTAAAAAATATGAAACAAAGTGTAGTAATTTATAAAATAGAATATAAAAACAATTTTAGTAAATGAATTAAATAAATTAAATGAATATGGTGTAAATTTTTAAAAAAATTTAATTCTTAATAGAGGATAATTTAAAATATATGGAGTCGCTTTGAGTCCTCAATTGGGGTATTGAAGAATTCTTGACATCGTCAAAAACGAGGTTAAGGAGACACAGATGCCGATGGAGCACATGAGTCGGTTAAAGATAGTCGATACGCTATATCGCACACTAAAAGCGGATGGATCTATACACAATGAGTGGTTAAAGAATAACATCAGTATCTTTACTTTCCACTAACCCATGAAAACACCAAAGAGTCAGTTTTTGTGGCTGTAATGGTGTCTCAACATATACCTGAGGATTATCATCACATGAAATATGGCAGTTTTGTTTATTGATGTATTTATTCAAACAAATGTGATGAACAAATATGTTAAACGTAAAATGAACGTAGTGCTCGACACGCGTTACGAACAGAACTTTAATTTCAAAATGTATTTAAAAAGATTGGAAGCGTTGTTCAGACGTCAGTCTATTCATGTTGAAGTGCCAAACCTTACACTTAACCAGCTGACAAAATGGCCGACAGTTAAAAATCTGTTGCCAACTTAAAGTTGGTTAATTCTATAAAAGCACCCGGTATCCCGAATGTTATTTAACAATGTGTTTGTGTTTGTTGGATTATATTACAAGACTTTTCGTTCTATTTGTGCTATTTACTTGGAATGGATAACTGTTTATCAATATCAGTGTGACACTTTACGTCACATTTTTAATAATTTTTTGTTTTTATTTTCGTTAAGAGATTAGCTTTTAAAATTTAAATATAATATCACTAGGATTTAAAAACTTTTTGCAGGGCTCAACTGTGTACAAAATTTGACAATCTTAATGTTGTACTTTTGGTATTGCTGCTGTCATTTCAAAATATTTTTTTTTTACATTTTTCATTTTTTATATCACATTTTGCAAATTTTTATACATTTATAGTTGCAAAATAGAAAAAAGAAAATACAAATAAAATCATAGAATATAAAGTGCCAAGAAATCAATACTTAAATAAGTGTCAGAGGTCATTAGTAAAGTTCTTTATTAAAGGGAAAGTGTCTCAAGTGGTTTTTAAAGTTTTCTATAATATTTTTCGTTTTGTTCCATTTTGTGTACACTTTTTTTACTTGCAGTTTTTTTTTGCTCAAAAAGTTTTAAGACTAAATATGAGTACAATGTTGCGGGCATGTTTCCCATTTTAAAAAATATCTTAATTTTTGTTTAGTACTTGTAAAGCACAAAAAAAAATTAAAAAAAATTATATTATATTTGCCTCCAACAAGAATCTTTTATTTTTCTTTCACATTGTATATTTCTTTTTTATTTAAAATTTGCATCGCAATATATTCTTAATAAACGCTAAATTTAGTTTCCTATGAGAAATGAAAAGAAACACACAACGGAAAACGAAAATAGCAAAGAGATGGAGAAACTAGCAGAAAATTTGTCGAAATGTACAAACATATTAAGGAAAGTTTGCAAATTTTATAAAGTTTCAGTAAGTATGTAACTGGAGAAATGACATAGAAAGAAAATAAAAGAAAATTTAGAAAAATACAAATATACATTAAAAAAAATATAGTTCTTAAGTTATTTTTATGGGAGCAACGTTTTTTTAATATGTTTTTTTTTAAGTTAAGAATTAAAAGAAAAAATCGGGGTATTTTTTAGCAGCTACAAAAATTTTTTTTTATAAAATTGAGGGCAAATATTTGTGAACAAACATTCTCTAAAATAGTCCAAAAGTAAATATTTTATTAAACAAGTTTAAGTTTGTTGGTATTAGTTGCACCAAATAATGATTTTTCATTATTGCTGAATCGAAATTTTAATAGATTTGAAAAAAGAAATATAAAATATATTTTTATTCAAAACGGCTTTCGAAGAGAAATATGATACCTTTAAAATATCAATTAAATCTATATATCCTATTTATATATTTATTTGTAATTTTTGCATAATGACGACATTACTCGATAACTTACAGAAGTAGAACATGTAAAATTTTATTAAATTATGAGACTTAACAGAACGGAATATTAAATCAATAGGCTTTATTATTGACCAAATATAAACTAGGTGCCTAATCTCAATAAACTTTATATACCTTTTTGTCTGACATTCCGTTTCTGCAATATGCAATTTGTATTTGTATCTTTTTTTGCCAACAACTTCTTCAATGATGCCAGCTTATTGTGTTCATGACATTCGCCTCAATAAGAAAACAAAGAAAATATGAACAAGTAAGAGCACTATATTCGGCTGTGCCGAATCTTTTATACCCACCACCAATTTTGTGTACATATAAAGCATATTATTTATTATTTTGTTAATCATTATGGAATAATCTCTTTATAATAAAATATGTATCACTTTTGTTGAAGAGGGTGGTAAAATTTAAAGGGCCCATGTTGAAAATGAACTACACCTAGTCTTTAAATTTGTTTTCTGCATTTAATTTGACATTTCTTAATCTCAAACTTACTCAATTTGATCCTTGGAAAGATACGCAAATGAGCGATGCTTTAAAGTTATTCAGGTTTTTTATAAAAATGGGCCTTCAAATCAAAATTCATTTAAATTTCTGCAAAACAGGTCTGTGTATAATGTTAGAATATCTATGAATGTCTTCTTAGTTCGTTGAATGGGAACCATTGCTGTTTTTTGCGATAGTGTGGCAAAAGAGCAGTCAACCTTGCCTCATCAGCGTGCCCCACAATTGAACATCAACATTGTCATTGAAAATTTGGACCATCAGATAGATTAGTGGCACCATTTATTTGGCCGATATTTTGTTAAATACATAATTGAACCATACAAACATTATCATTATAAAAAGAAATGATAATAATTTCCTAAATAATTTGTGTTTTATTTAAATTCAATATCGGTCCTAACCACCATTAATAACTTCGATATGATAGTAAAATGCTTTTGTAGATGTAGTCTTTCAATGAAAGTGGGCGTTAAAGTAGGCGTGTCAATAAAGTTTCTGCTAATAAATACAACTTAGATATTTCAATATAGTCCTTTATTTTCCCAAAAACTTTGTCAATAGAGAAATTACATGAATTTAAGATAAACCGTTATATGGGAGGTAGGCGTTAAAGTGGGCGTGTCACAAAAACTTTTTGGCACAATAATAACGTTGATTAGATGGATACATGTATCAAATTTCATCATCATACCTCTAATTTTGTCGGCTTTATGAGCTTTTAAATTTCAACAACGGTAGATAACGTGAAAAGTGGGCGTTATAGTAGGCGTGTCAAAATTGTTTTGCTAATGAGTACAACTTAGGTGTTTAAATATAGTCCTTTATTATTTCAAAATCTTTATTAATAGAGAAATTATATGAATTTTCGGTAAAACGTTATATGGTAGGTGGTCGTAAAAGTAGGCGTGGCATATTGGCACAGAAAAGCCTCTCACTAAAAAGCAAGGTGTGCAAAATTTCAGAATCGTACATCTAATTTTGTCCGTTTTATTAAGTTTTAAATTTAATATATACTGAAAAATACACAGCGCGGTATAAATTTTCGTAAATTTTTAGCTAGTTTTTAGGGAGAGATATTGTTTTGACTCGAGAAATATATATTCGAAGTTTCATGACTGTGCGTTAATGCATTTGGACACAATTCCATTTAATTCGATGTTCGGAGGACACGGTTTTTTCGACCTACTCTTGCTTTACGAGCTTTAACTCACTTCCTAATATTCCGAGTTAGCCTATTTTCAATACCAAACAAACCTTGTCAATAAGAAAGATTCTGGTAAAATTTGAGCCCCTAGATTTTTCGGTGCGACCTCTATCGTGCTTTCAACAGACGGACAGAGGGACGGACATAGCTAGGTCGTCATCAAATCAAACCCTGATTCAGAATATATATACTTTATGGGGTCTTAAATGGATATTTCGATGTGTTACAAACGGAATGACAAAATGAATATACCCCCACCATTTTTTTGGTGGCGTTTAAAAAAAGCTAATAAAGTTAAGATTTCATAAACTGCAGAATAAACAGATAAAACATGTTCAATTTAAATAAAAATATTACTATTTTAGAAATAAAGTTAAGCTACGTTACGCTGTTATAAATAAAATGCAGTCCCTAATCTAATTTTGTAACGAAATCGTTTATGGTATCAACAATGACTATTAAATACATATCGTGTGTCTTTCTAAGAAGTATGTTAGTAATGACTTGATTTATTCATTTCGTTAACACTTTTTATATTTGCATGTATAAGTTATAGTGTTTTCTTTGGCAATGGTAGAAGGGCAAGTCTTGAGGTTAATTATGTCTTATAAATTGTGTTAATTTTAGTACAACGTATCGCAGAACAAGCAAACCAAATTTTCGCACTTCAAAACAGTAAACGACTTCTGTAAGTTGTATTACCAGTAGCTGAAATTACAAAATGCTATATCAACAAGCTTAAAGTGCTAAAATGTTATACGTCCAAAAAAAAAGTGCTACATTTTTATATAGATTTGAAAATTGATTTTTATTTTTTGATTTTGAAATTGATCAAGATTTAAAGGAATTTAAGATTTCCATTACTTCTTCATTATCTTCGTTTTTGATTTCATTCTGTTACTTCTTAGAATAACCTACAATTTTTGCACAACTTTACAGGGTTGCCAGATTTATTTTAAAATTTATTGTTCAAACTCGCCTAGCATATAATATTATGACATTTATTATGATATTTGTAAAAAATATTTTTTATAAATCCTCAAAATATAATTTGATTCATATCGCTAAAAATGGAAAAATGTCGCCACGACATATGTCTTATTTAACTTTAATTAAAAAACAGTCAAACTGATTTGTTAACACGTAAAAGGTAACATGATTAATAGTTAATAGTAGTCTACTTATAGGGCCCACACACAACACCATAAAATTGTGCAATCAAGTGTTTGTGCAATTAAGCTTTTAGCACACAATACATCAGCATGGTGGTACAAAATTCATTTTTTAGCCAAAAATTGTGTGGAAAAGTTTGTAATGAATAACGAAAAAATTTGTGCTGCACTTATTATTACTATTATCCTATAACGAAAACGAATTAGGAGCAAAAAAAAACGTGTTTGGATGAAGAAATGGCTATGAATTGGCATTTATATTTATAATGTTGTATTTTTTTTATGTTTATGCCTTGACAATTTAACTTTTATGAGCTAATTTTGCCACACATGACTAAATCATGCTGGTACAATCAAAAAAATATCAAACTATTTTTGATAAAGCACCATCAGCTGGTACAATCGCACCACAACCTCATTCACGGTCAATCAGCTGGCACAGTCACTTGATTGCACAATTATTATGGTGTTGTGTATGGGCCCTATTAAAGAAGCAAAACGTGAATTTTTATTGTTAGCATTAAACAAATATTTGATGTAAATATGTATGTATGTATGTATTTAGTTGCAATTTCATTATATACACTTTATCGTCAAGGCATTCCACATTGTCTTCTTGTTTGGAATACATTAGCGTAATTCACAATCTTGTGCAAATGGTCTTGCATCAGTGCATTTGCAAAATAGTAGAGTATATTTTTACTTTACACTAACAAAGTATACACAAATAGAACATATTTGCAGTGGTGCAAATTTGCAATGGCAAATACACAAGATTGCCAATGCCGCCATTGTATGGAATTTAAAATTATTATAACTATCTTGAAAAGGTACAAAGAAGTGCAACTTGTTCTGTATACATGCACTACACTCATATAATTTGCAAGTCGTAATAAGACATTAGGAAGTTCGTATTGTGTTCACAGAAAAAATTACTATTTAAAAGTTTTTATTCAGTTGACTTTTTTCGTAAATTTAAATTTGATTTTTAATTAATTTTATGAATCTTTTTAATGATATTAAATTTTTTCAAAAAACTTAGAGATTTTTGTTACTTTAGGAAGGTATATTGAAAAATAAAAAAAAAACATTTTTTTATAAAGGAATTAATTTTAATGGCAACGAATCAGTAAGAAGGAATAAAATATAATAAATCATGTAAAAAAGGGAGGATAATATAAGAAAACGTTGATTGTACTTATCTTTTTAACTGCAGTTTTTATATTAATATTTTTCTTATATATGATTTTTCCAAGCTTGAGATCAACTTTTTTAGTTTTTTTTATTTTTTTTTTATAAAAAATTATTTATTTTAACCAATATTTCGCTACCAAACAATGGGTAGCTTCTTCAGGTTAATATTTATTAAAATTTGTATACATACGCTGAAGAAGCTACCCATTGTTTGGTAGCGAAATATTGGTTAAAATAAATAATTTTTTATAAAAAAAAAAAAAAAAAATAAAAAAAAGTTGATCTCAAGCTTGAAAAAATAATATTTATTCAATAAAAAAGATCAAGAAATTTAGACGATATAATTAATATTTTTATTTTTAACTTTTTTTCTCCTGATTTATATGTTATATATTATTATTTTGTTATATGTACTTCAAATATATCTATATGTATTGTTGTATATTATCATAGATAGGAAATTTTTGTGAATGTTTAAATGTAGAGCAAAACGATTCATTTTTTGTGTATTACAATAAAGCATTATTAAGGCGCACTTAACTCTAAGAAGTTTGAAAAATTTTACTCACTTACTACTTTCGAAAACAGGTCTCCTAACAATAAAAAATAAGATATTTGTGTTGTTACTTGGTGTAACATGAATGCATTTTCTTGTAGCTTAAGACTTAAACACTAAATCTTGTAGTTTATATAAAAAAAAATGTATTTAATTTATAACAAATTTAAGTAATATATTATAATATAATAACAACATCTTTTGTTGTATAAATTTATTTAAAAAATTAATCGTGTTTTCGCAAACTGTTAAATTCTCGGATATTATTGTTTTAGACATAATAGTGCTACATACTTGATGCGTATGATTAATATTGCATTTTATATAAAGAGAAACTACTCATACCTTTGACTAACTTGAATATTATATATGTTTACCAATAATGGTTTAATTGTTAATCACAAAAATTTAACTTATGTTCGTTTCATTCATAAATACTTAAAGTGTTTTGTGGCGTATGATTAATATTTAATTGTTCGTTTAAAACAAGTGCTCATACGACTGAGTTTAAAAGAAAATATTTACTACATAATTATTTTAAGTGCTTCCAATTTTAAGTTTCTCTAATTCTTTAAAATTTTTTGTTTATTTCTTTGACAGATCAAACTTTTAAAATAATAAAAATTTATTCAGCACGAAGAAGAACAGTTGAAATTAAATTATTATTTGATATGTAGTGACAACCATTTTGAGATTTTTACGAAAAGTAAACATTAAATGGTACATTTAAAAAAATGCTTGATTATTGTGATAAAATATGCGATGAAATAAAGAAAAAATATTTATTTCTTGATTTCGACAACCAAATATTGTTTTAGAGAATACAATATGACTGCCGTAATCATGTAACCATGTTTTTGCTTTGCGTGTACTTTTGAGGAAAGATCTTCGATTGCATCCATGTCAGATTCAATTAGTGCAACTATTAAATTCAGTGGATAATGAATTGCGTCGTGTGTTCGGTGAATGGGCTGAAAATTAACTGAAAGTTGAACCAGATTTTTGGTGCGGCTTATATGCTAAGGTCTCATTGGCTCAGTAGTCTTTTAATCCGAAACAAGTGCCAATATTTAATATAAACGTATTTTTATACCAGCCACCAAAAAAATGGTGGGGGTATATTCATTTTGTCATTCCGTTTGTAACACATCGAAATATCCATTTTAGACCCCATAAAGTATATATATTCTGAATCGGGGTTTGATTTGATGACGATCTAGCTATGTCCGTCCGTCTGTCCGTCTGTCCGTCTGTCGGTCTGTCCGTCTGTCCGTCTGCTGAAAGCACGATAGAGGTCGCACCGAAAAAGCTAGGGGGCTCAAATTTTGCCAGAATCTTTCTTATAGACAAGGTTTGTTTGGTATTGAAAATGGGCTAAATCGGAATATTAGGAAGAGAGTTATAGCTCGAAAAGCAAGAGTAGGTCGAAAAAACCGTGTCCTTCTAACATCGAATAAAATGGAATTGTGTCCAAACGGATAAACGTAGAGTCATGAAACTTCGGATGTATATTTCTCGAGTCAAAAGAATATTTCTCCCCAAAAATTGCTTAAATCTATGCATTACAAAAGGAGTTATAGGTCAAAATGTACGAAAATTTATACCGATCAGTGTATATTTGAAATTGAAAACGTAATAAAACTGACAAAACTATATGTACGGTTCTGAAATTTTGCAAACATGGATTTTTGGTCAAAGTCTTCGTTATAACGGAAAATAAATGTGCCACGTCCACTTTTTTTTTTAATTTTTATAAAAATATATTAGTCATATTCATTTGCATTTATTCATTGCAGATGGCGACATCTGTTGAAGGCGCCACTACATTTTGCAAACACTGAGGATGATGTCTTTGCTAAACATGACGTAGAACACTAGATGACTCTAGTAACATTTTTTTGCCCAAACTACAAAGGAATTTTATAGGGGTTTGTGAAAACGAAAATGACCGAAGTTTGTTGACAAAAATTAACTAGAGTAATGATTTGTGCCCAACTTTACATATAGTTGTACACACAGTCTTATGAGGTTTAAGATTTAAAAATATTAAAAAAACTGTGCATCAGTAGATTTAAAATAAGAATTTGAATATTTAAAATACATATTTTAACTAAATTTTTTTTATTTATCTATTTTTTTGTAAAGGATGGTTAAATTTTAAGGGCCACAGGGTGATTCAAAATAGACATGCTCAGCATTTTGCTAAAACGGGAAACTTATTAGTAAGATTTTGATTTTTAAAGTTCTATAACATTTTACTTTTAAAAGATTTTCAAACGAAATAAGTTTTGTATAATTTTAAAATTTGTTAGCCATTAGTACATGAAAATAAATAGTTTATAATGCTTAGAAATAATTGTTTTTTTATCTTTAGGTCTAAATTTTCCTAAATTCCTTTTTTTAATACACCATAACTTCTAGAAAACATAAGATAACAAAAAGAAATTAGCACCATTTAGTAGATAAAACTCTCCTCTATACCTCTATACCCCACTGTATACCCGGGACGATCCGAGCGTGATCACCAGACCAATTTTTGTGACACAAGGTCAAATATTTTTTGCAAAATTTTAGTAAAAGAGCTAAACAAATTTTTTTGTAAAGTGTTTTTTTTAAGTATTTTAGTTTTTATACCCGCAACCAAAAAAATGGTATATATATATTCTTAATCGGGGTTTTATTTTATGACGATCTAGCTATGTCCGTCCGTCTGTCCGTCTGTTAAAAGCATGATAGAGGTCCCATCGAAAAAGCTAGTGGGCTCAAATTTTGCCAGAATATGTCTTATACACAAGGTTTGTTTGGAATAGAAAATTGGCTAAATCGGAATATAAGGAAGAAAGTTATAGCTCGTAATGCAAGAGTAGGTCGAAAGAACCATGTCCTTCCAACATCGAATAAAATGGAGTTGTGTCCACCAGCATCTACGTATGAGTCATGAAACTCCAAATATAAACTACCTGAGCAAAAACAATATATCTACCTAAAAATTGCCTAAATGCATGCATTAGGAAGGGAGTTAGAGATCAAAATGTACGAAAATTTATACCGCGCAGTGTATTTTTCAGTATGTTCAAAATTTTAAACCTAATAAGAGTGGCAAAATTAGATCTACGATTCTGAAATTTTGCAGGAATTGCTTTTTGGTCAAAGGCTTTCTTCTGACGGAAAATAAATATGACATGCCAACCTCCTATACAACGTTTGCTCTCAAATTCTTATAATTTCTCTACAAATCGAATAATAAAGGACTTTATTGAAATTTATAAGTTGTATTTATTAGCATAAATAACTTCGACACACCTACTATAACGCCCACTTTTCACGTTATCTACTGTTAATGAAATTTAAATTTATAAAACCGACAAAATTAGAGGTATGATGATAAAATTTGCTACGGAAATCCTTCTAGTCAATGTTATTGTTATGCCAGAAAATTTAGGTGACACGCCGACTCTTACGCCCACATCCTATACAATGCCTTATCTCAAATTCATATAATTTCTCAATGAATAAATATTTTGGAAGAATTACGGACTATATTGAAATATCTTAGTTGTATTTATTAGCAGAAATTTTATAAACACGCTTACTTTAACGCCCATTTTCACTGAAACACTTAATTTACGAAAACATTTTACCAGCATATCGAAGTTATAAAGGGTGGGTTAATTTTAAGGGCCGATTGATGATTTTGAATAAAACACAAATTATTTAGGAAATTATTATCATTTCTTTTTTAATGATAATGTTTGTATGGTTCAATTATGTGTGGAACAAAATATCGGCCAAATGGCCCCGCGACCTCAACGGCACACCTCGATCCGATAGTCCAAATTTTCAATAACATTGCTGATGCTCAATTGTTTGGCACGATGATGAGCCGAAGTTGACTGTTTTTTTGCCACACTATCGTGAAAAACAGGAATGCTTCTCATTTAACGAATTAAGAAGGCATTCATAGATATTTTAACATTTTATACAGACCTGTTTTAAATTTAAAATTTAACCACCTTCTACAAAGAAAGTGATGTTTATTTTAGAGATTATTCCAAGCGATTAACAAAATAATAAATATTGTGCTTTAAATGTACACAGAATTGGTGGTGGGTATAAAAGATTCGGCACAGCCGAATATAGTGCTCTTACTTGTTTTATTTCCTATGTGATTAAAAATTATTTGGTGATCAAATGTTCTCAACATGTCGATGTTGTAAATTCAAACGTTTGGTGACCGCATTTTCCTATGAAATGGACCAGTAAATTGACCACCTCGTTCATGTGATTTGATAACTTTGGACAGCTTTATGTGGGCGTTTCTTTTCTATGCTGATAAAGTAGCAATAATTGATGATTGAAAAGTCAATATTCGTCGCAATATTGAAGAAATTGCAACGGGTATACTCGATAAAGATAAAAATTAGACCACAAGTAAGGTGTTAATAATGCGCATTAGAGCCAAAATTTGGTCCTTTCATTAAAACATAAATTTTATTCCTTTAAAAGGGTGTCCAATATTAAAATCATTTAATAACCAGTATCATTAAACAAAGTATTAAGTAGACAAATTTTGAGTTTGCTGACATACAATGGTCGTTTAATTGGCCTTGGGACAAATCTGTGATCTGTTTCACTATCTTAAATGTATATTATTTTATCAATACAAAAGCAAAATAACTGAAAATATATAACAAGTACGCAAACAATACAAACCGTAGTATCGTGGAATGGAAAAAAAGTAATTTTTCATACAATTAAGAATTATAATTGTCAGCAATATGAAAACAATAGGACAGAAATTTTACAACGGAAAGTAGGAAATGCAAGGGACGTCAGCTTGCTTGTGCAGTCAAAAATGAATGAATAAATGAGGCTGGTATTTGCAGACCAAAAACAAAAAAGGAAATAGTATTTCATTCTTAATTTAATTATTTTTTAAATGCTTTTATTATAGGAAAATGTGAAAAAAATTAACACAAATGTACGAAAAATATTTTAGTTAAATTTACGTGTACCCTACAGCCAGTTAAGATAATTTTATAAAATTTTCGGTCTCATGGATTTCATAGGATTGTATTTTGCTTATTTAACGAAATAGTAACGTTAATATAAATGTTTACATTTAACCATTAGTACAGTATTTCGTGGCTTGTATTAACATTTTCAATGTAATGAAAACACTTTAGCAGTCCTTTATGATTTTGATTGTTTCGTGATACTATCGAATTTATTAAAAAATAAAAATCCATTGAAGTGAATGCATTTTACTGCTTCAACAGCAGTGATTAAAACAATAAGTAAAAATAAAAAAATTAAAATAAAATCATAAAAATTTCCATTTACTTACCGATAAACGAACAAGTTATGCAGTTGTGAACTTAAATTCAATAGTTTTTGGTAACTAACTTTACTTCATGGCAGTAAACAAATATTTATTTTTACTCCTTTTTAAGCATATTGCTCATAATAAAAAGTGTAGGGTATGATATTTTCAAAGTTGATATATGTACAGAAGGTCTTTTTTCGGTTATGTTTCAAAAACATGGATTGGCCGTGAGTTGACCCTACTATCTCTAGGCTTTTACATCACGACGCAGACGTAATTGATAAATTTTTTATTTAAATTATAAACTTTGATGATACCCAAGTCTTGTTGTTAAAATTAGTCTTCAACAATGTAGTAAATAAGTTCTGTTTTGACAATTTTGTTTTGAAAAGTCGAAAGGCAAAAGAAAAAGTTAATAAGATAAAATAACATAGCGAAATAAATTTATATAAACAGATGAAATAGTTCGTAAATAAGCTTCTTCTCTGGCTTACCAGCAATCTAAAGCTGCAACAGAAATGCTTTTTCTGTCAAAAAAACTTGACCAATAATTTAAACGAGGTCCGTATCATCAACTGCTGTCATTTTATGGTTTAATTTTCTTTATTTTTTTTTTTGTCGCACCAAAACAACAAAATCTTTTGATGAATATCATTACCTTAGAGTTAATAAAACCGCTCTAAATCAAATAGATGCTTTTTCGCGACTGCATTCTGTGAAAAATTGTTTGAAAAATTACATTTATATCACTAATTACGTTATCTTCTATCGTCAGGTTGTCCTTTTAAAAATTATGCATTTACTTCTAAATTTTGTTTTTTGTTAATTAAAACTTTTAATTTAGACTAATATTCTTAATCAGGCTTGAGTTCATATTTAATATTCTTTATTTTTACAAAGAATTTTTTTTTTAATTGTGACAAATGAAAGAATAAATCTTGAAAAATTATATTTTTACTGACACTAGCCGAGTGGAATGCATTTTCGAAACCAGCTACGATTTCATCATCAGCACTCTCTGATCCGTGGTTACATGTTGGTTGTAAATATCATCTATTTAACATAACGGGACTTATGTTAAATTAGTAACCGAATTCAACTTAATATTATGAAATCAATAAAACACAATTCATATAATAAGACACGTGTATGTTCTTTTACAAATATAATTAATTACTAAAACCAATTGATGTTTTTTAACCCAAAATATGAATTATATTATAAAGGGGGGGACCATATATTTCTGTAAATTTGAACAAGCAGTAAATTTGAATCTGGAAATACTCAACGAAATTTATTCTGTCACAAAATTCAGTATGTTATCTCCGCTAAACGAAATGTGTTAATTTACACTGGAGTAACCTTGAGATTTATTGGAAACAAAGAAAATTGGATGAAAATTAATTTGGAAAAAATCAGTTTTTCGAATGAAGCTCATCTTCATATTGGTGGGTAACATGGTCTTGCAGAAGCCAATGCAATACACTCATTACGTGTGAATTTGGCCCATATTTATTTGAAAAAGAGGATGGCGCAACTATAACGGTCAATAGAGACACCTATCGCACCACAAAAGCTGATTTATATGGGCTCGCTCTTTATGATTTTGGTGTGAACGATGTTTGGTTTCAACAGGACTGTGCAACTTTTATTACATATTATGCTTCAATAGATATATTTCGTACAATGTTTGATTGCCACTAAATAATCCGAAATGTTGATGTAAGTTACCTGCCAAGCAGAGGCAATTTGACACTGTTGTACTATTTTCTTTGAGGCGCCGTTGAAGAAAAATATTATGCATACAAGCCAGAGACAACCCCATAGACTCCAAAAAAGGGTCGCAAATTGGTACGATCGAATACATTTCAAACCCTTTTTTGTGTTATTGGATTTTTAAATATAAACTCTTAAATTGCCTACCGTTTATATATCGACGATAAAATATTGACACGGAGTAAAGAAATAATTACATTAGACAAGTACTTGACGAAATAAATGTAACAACTAAAGATTTAATTTCTAATCTTACAGTCCAGAAAAATGTTTTTTTATAGGAGAGAAAGATAAAGTAAAACAGAAAAAAAATTCTTAACTGATATGATACATTGTTTGAAATTATACACTACTTTTAATTGACATGCCAGAATCCAATAGTAGCAATACGAATGATAGGAATTCCGCCAAGAAATCTTAAAAAAAAATTCAAAATGCAACTGGACTCAATAAAAAGCTCATAGGATCTTTTCATGTCATATTAGATGGATACCCTATTAACTTCGTAAATACTTAAGATTATGCAGACAGTACTAGAAAATTTTATTTAACGGAATACCCATGATACTTTGCTACGAAAAGCAAATTATTGAAAAATATCAATTGTTGGCCAAATATCACAAGAAGCTTTAGAAGCACACAGTAAATAGCAGTAAAAATATTTGGAATGGTTAATGCTCAAAAGTATTTAATAAACTTTCAATATCATCTGACCGATATTTGAATATCTAACAAAAACCTACTGCATAAAATACAAAAACAAAAAAAATTGACCTCAGAATTGCTTGAATTGTGGAAAGCTGAAAAACTGATATATGAAAAAAATTGTATTAAAAAATACTTAATATTAATTAACATCATTAACTTGTTTGGCTTTTTATCTTAGGGGTGTTTATTTTAAATTATGCAATGTATTTACCAAGTATATGGATTTTCACATTTCTTTGCATTTTTATTTGTGGGTGTGCCAGCTGTTTAATTTCTCTATAATATTCCAGAATTTTGCAAGTTTATCTATTTATAACTTGAATGAAAGATTAAAACTTTAACTCAATTAATTCCCCGGGATATTAATATTGTCCATCTAGACAAGCTTAATCATACACTGTGTTATGTGGACCGTGTTCAACTTAAGTCTATATTTGTATTGATGTCTCATAAATGTTGTTTTTTTAAGGTGCAAAAAAAAAAAAGAAAATTAAGTATTTAACGTTACTGCTGCTTATTTATTTACGGGTCATGTTTATTCGACTGTGCACAGTTTAAGTTCAAAATGTTCATCGAAAGATGAACCTCATAATATT
Organism: Phyto melanocephala; assembly: GCA_941918925.1. Taxonomy (NCBI): domain Eukaryota; kingdom Metazoa; phylum Arthropoda; class Insecta; order Diptera; family Rhinophoridae; genus Phyto; species Phyto melanocephala. The sequence goes on from OW799233.1 coordinate 29,025,244, forward strand.
TATTTTCAAATATTTATAATTTTCTATAAATTTTATTCTCTTCCAAATTTCTTAAATTTTCCTAGAGTAAGTATAACATTAACATATCAATGTCCAAATGAAACTTAAAAAACACAATATAATTAAAAAAATATAGGAAAAGAAAAGATGCTATTATAATGAACAGAAAAAGTTAAAAATACATAAGTTTTGATCTTATATAATTTGTTCTTCAAGATATTGAAGTGAATGTAGCAGCTAACGTATCATGGATATAAAATTAAATAAATTATGTTACGATTATAAATCATGGTTTTTAAAACTACAATGAATTCAAAAGAACACATTCTATAGATAAATTAAAAAAAAAATTGATTTAATTCCTTTTATAGTCTGACAAACCGTGACTCTGCAGTCGAATTGCAAGAAAAGCATCTCTGTGACAATATTCCAATAAATTGACTATTGTTTTCTTTTATTTGTTTGACCTCTTAAAATAAAAGTATCTCATGCTGAATTCTATTAAAAATAAAATAAAAATCCAGAGGACCTTTTATATAAAAAAAGGATGCAAATAAAATACTTAATTTGTGAGATACTTTTGTCCTTTTTTATTTTGTTATATGATTTGTAACTTTTCATTTTGCTCTTTATCTCTATAGACATCCGTTCATTTTCTCCCACACTACTTTACCACTATTAAAACACACGTTTAATGTCTTCGATATTCAATATGTGTATGAGTGTGTGCAAGCGTGACATAAATTGTGCCATTGTGTTTGTATAGTATAATTTACTAACAAATTTGTTGCCATTTAATAATGAATGTACCTTTATGATTTTTGCTCCCGTATGGCTGGAGGCTGGCGTATCCGTTTCCGTTTAAATTCAATGGCTTACCATTTTTTTTCTTAATTGTTTTCTCTTTTGCTATGCTTTATGTATATTATTTGCACTGAATTTGTTGTAATTGTTGTTGTTTAACTCTGCTCATCTTTTTTCTATACATTTTTATTTATATTTATTTATACGGTTTATTGCAAGACTATAGTAAGTTAACTTTTTGCTGTTATAGCTGTTTGTGTTGGTTGCCATTTGTTGCTGTTGTTGTACGGGATACAATTGTTATTTGCGTTTCTTTCTCTTGGTGGCCTTTAGAGCGGCAATTGTTACTTCTTCTGTTTATTTCCGTTGAACTTTCCTTTTCCTACTATTGTCTGTTGATTTTTTTATTATTTACCATTTTTTCATTCTTATATCTTCGTTCATTTCATTTTTTTCTCTATATATTTTTGTTGCTTTTGCTATAATATAATTCCGTAAAGAAAATTAAATTCCTTGATTTTTAAAATTTGTTGAGAATATTAATTAAAAAGAACTAGTAGCGATTTTGTTGCTTGCGAGGGTTTTAGTTTGGCTAAAAAATGTTAAATAAATGTGTAATTAAAAAATCGTTAAATGTATTTTACGACAAATATGTAAACACGGTTTATAGAAAGCCAATATGTAAATATGTACAAAATTAATACAATAAATAAAAAAATTTGTTGTGATGAAATCAAGGGAACTGTGAAAAGAGCTTTATAATACGCTTGCGCAAATGCGAATGTGTTTTATGTATTTCATCATAGAGAAGACAAAAAGATGTGTGGCCGTTTGACCGTTGCCATTGTGTTCATATTTTTCATTTATTAGTAAATCTAGGTGATAGACACCGAACAACGAATTCTTTAATGATGAAATCGTAGCAGGTTTCGAAAATGCATTCCGCTCGGCTAATATGGGAATATTTTTCTAGAATGATTACAATTCAATTTAATTAGAAAATGTTATAGGCAATTAAAATAATAGAATAAATGAACTTGAGCCGAAATAATAATGATTTACGGAAGAAATTGAAAGATTTTGTATTAACTACTTTTAATTGACTGTTTAAATCAAACTTTTCCACTCATGGTTATATTTATGATCATGTGTAGATAAACTCGTAAACAACGCTACCAAATTATCCAACTTGTCCGTATTAAATTAGTGCCCTTACTGAGGCGTTAATTTTTTAAAAATGATGCTGAATTTCGAATTACCAGAAGTAGAATTCATTGGCCTTTAATGCCGTACGACTTGACACCTCTTTATTTATTTTTGGTAAGGTTTATGGTGAAAAATGATTACCAATTGACGCTTTGGAAGCCCAAGTCGTTAACGTTTTCATGACATATGGTGAGCAAAACTTGAAGAGGTGGCCTAAAATTGAACATCAAAAATTAGCTTCGTCAAGAACAGTCATGATGATGAAATGTCGACATTATTTTTAAATGTTGCTTACAAAATGTTTAATTAAAATGAAGGTTAGGTTAGTTGAAAAGAGGTATACTGAAAAGCCCATACATAATTGACATGTGCTACACTCTAAAGGAATTAAAAAATCCTCTTTTGAACTATAACCCCAATTTCGTACATACCTCAAATAGGTCAAGTAGGTTCAAGCTTGTCATAGAGTCTACGTTAAAGTTACCATGCCTATTACGCCCAGATTTAGGACATTAAGAAATTCAGTGATCTAAAGTGTCATACTCTTTTAAGCATGATCCATATGTCGTTTCATCCAACAGTCTCATGCGAGCTAGATAAATCCTCACCTCAGTATGATCTGTTATAACATTAGTTAGTTTCCTTAGTGTTGGCCTACTCAGCTTCAAAATCCCCTTCGATTTCTCAAAATTTGGGTTAAGCCATAAGTAATACGTTTGTCACATTACTGACAGCACTATTTTGCCATTTTCTGAAGTATTACCCTATCGCTCGAACTTTAAGTTAATTTTTGTACCTCTGAAACTGTTTCTTTCATTGATTGGCTATCCGATAAGATAAAATCAGAGCTTCGTTACCATTCTGAAACAACTATTTAATAATTTACGTAATTGCCGTTTACCTTTTCTTCGGCGTATGTCATAAAAACGCATTCCAGTTCTTGCACTAATTAAATAGTTTCTTTGTTATTCCTTTGAAGTTATGGTGATACAGTTAACGCTCTTATATTTCGTTGGGATTTTGTCACATGTAATCTTCCATCAGTATCTTTCCATCGCTTATTTTTTGTCCATTGCTATAAACATATCTAATGGTGGTCAGGGCCGCTTCATATTTTTTATTCATTCGAAATGTTGGTATTTTCTTAATAGCCATTTTGTTTGTAGTTTTCATGACACAGCATATGCTAATGCAGCACTTTCTTAAGATCTTTTGATGTCCACCCTACTACCAAGGCATACGTTAGTATCGATCGTGTATAGTCAGTATGTCATATTTGAGCCCATTGTAAGTAAATTACTTTAAAGTATTATATTCTTTATAAACAACATCTAGCAAAAATGAGACGAAAATATTTGATAAGTGGAAGGCTCCAGGTCAAATTCTTACAGCTGCCGAAATTTACCTTAAAGTTTATGGGCTGAATTAGTTTTAGCAGAATACCAAAAAGGTTTTTCATTAATAATAAACATATTAATAATTTTTTATTTGATTCATATACTTACTTTTTATATTCTTCTTAGTGCTGCAAATAGTTATTAATTATAATTAAAGATTTTATTGTCTAAATTTTTTATTTAAGCAATTCGGTAAGTTTAAGGATGTTTAATAAACTACAAAGTTCAAAAGAGATATGCTTACGTATGTGGTGATATTTCTTTAGTTTCTGTTACATTGACCTTAAAATTCTGCAATAGCAAGCCAGGCACCATTACTTATTAAACCAAAGACATTTTGTTTATAGAGTTTATAGAAAGAATAATTTATAATCAAGTTTGTTTTTTGTCTTTTTTATTTTTGGTATCAGTTATTATTGCTTGGTTAGAGGTTAAACTCCTTCTCAAGCTAACACTTTCCTTGGGCGTTAAATTGCTAACTAAAACTATGTTTTTTACTATTCTTCTGTTTACTCTTTTTGAATACATTAGCCACTGAACAAACTCCTAGTTGGTGATGAACCTAATAATGTTTGTGTATCCTACTGGCATTCTTGGTAATACTTACAACAACTAATGCAACAGCAAACAGTTGCTGTTGTCCCAGTTTTAATGTTAAAAGGTCTGTGTGAAACAATGACATAAAATAACCAATTTGCATAGTTTAGCTAGTTGAACGCTTCCTGCATTACTTCAAGGCAAAACAAAAAGAAAAAAACAATTGAGTAAATAACAAAACAAACAGTAAAAAAAGTATGAAGTGTATTAAGAGAAAATACAGATTCCAGGGCAAAGGACAATAGTTAATATTTTTTGGTGTTGTCGTACTCCCAACTCGGTTTTACTTATAAATCCTCTGAAGAAGATAAAATATAGTCTTACAGTAATTGATGATGACCAAGAGAGTAAATGGTGTAGAAACTGAGAAGAAATTAATTTATTCATGAAAGGGATTTTTTTTGTTCAAATAGTTTTACTTTCCTTTTATTTGCTTTTTTGCTTGACATATAATATTATGCAGTTCATAGCTCAATAAGTGGTTTTAAAAGTAATTAAATAATTATAAAAAACTTGCGACCCGACATGGTTGAACTTTACTTATGGTAATTAAAATATAAAGGTAATAATAAAAATAATAAGAAATAAAATAATCGGAAATTTTACATTTTCGTTTTCATGAAATATAAGATCAGATATATAAATAGCAAAATCGGTTAAGCCGTGTTCATGTAATGCTCTTAAACACATGTGGCAATTACGTTTTATATTTAGATAAAACGTTGGATATAAAATTAATTGTAGATCATAACCATTTATATATCCTGCGTTATCGATATTAGGTATTAGAATATGCTTGTATTATTTTTATAGAAGTTTGTATAATATTAGAGATCATAACCATTATAATAGTGTTAATATAAATATTTGAAAAGCGCAGCTGTTCGAGTAGCAGTACAACAGAACTCGTTGTGTGTTTATAAAATTAACTTTGATAACAAAGGAACATAATAATAAGTGAAACAATACATAAAGTACTTTATAAATTTTATCTATTATATTAAAAATTAATAAAGTGCTCTAATATTTTATACCAAAAACGCTAAAATAATAAAAATATTATTGGACGATATAAATGTGATAAACGTGAGTTCGCGATGCTTTTAGTATATAGATTCTGACAATAATTCTTAAATTTCGCTCACGTTCGAATGCCGTAATTTGCCTCCAGAATTAAAAGTAGTACAAAAATTTAGTACTTAATCTGCATACATATATAAATTACAATTCCATATGAATGTAATTAAATAATTCATTCTTTTTCAATAATTTTTTCTTTAATGCTGATTTAGAAAGAAATCAATACGTTGTTTGCTTTTTTTCATTACTCTGGAATACAATTGAGAATTTCTTTATTGGAAGATATCATTTGGCATATGTACCACCGACATGTAATATATGATGCCAATGAATTGACGTATCTCTTGAGAGGTTACATTTATAGGTTTACTGGCGTCTTTTTGAACAGAGTAAAAATTAGTTTGGTTTGTGATAAGTTCAATAATGTCCTCAGTAAGCAAATAGGAAAACACCTCAAATGGAGTATCTAGGGTAAGTATCTCTGGAACTAACATATCAGATCCACGAAAACGTAGTTAGCCATCATTTAAACTCAGGCTTTTCGTTTTCCATGTAATTTTTGTCCTAGGCACACGACTAGATGGTCCTGTTGCATTACAAGCAGAAGCGGTACCCAAATATAGATCCGTTGCAGTACTAATACTTTGACTGGTAGTGGGTGCAGTTGCTACATTTTTGATATACTCACTTTTCATATTTTCTATATCAGGTGATTTCTCTAATTCCTCATCAAAACTTTCTTCTTTATTTGTTTCTAAATTGTACGTTGGATCGACGGTATCGTCGTCATCAGAAAAGTCAAGCCCATCTTCACTATCTACCCACTCTGCTAAAATATTTTCCAAGTCCGTAGTAGTCAGATGGTTAAATTTACGACGCATTTTGATACTGAAGAAAACGAAAGGAAAAAACATAAGAAATTGCCTTCAACGCGCAATGTTGCGTATATGCAACAAACCAATATCAGTGTAAAACATAAACAAAATTGAAGGGAATTAAAGGGTTAAGATCATGTGGAGAATGTAAACAAATTATTGTATCATATCGTATTGCCATATTTTGCTAATTTGTAAATATATTTAAAAATAGTCAAAAATATAGAATTGTTCATTATAAAATTTTCAAATTATTTAGATATTATTTAAATATGATAAAACAATATGAAAGTGAATTCACTAAACATTAATGAATTTTCATAACCCACATATTTTTCTTATTATTGATTAGGAAGAAGATTTATCGTGAGTTAATTTTAAAAATTTTCTTATATGCTTAATAAGAAATTTAATTGTAATGATTAAAGAATACTTCTGATATTATAAACAAGTAAGAGCACTATATTCGGCTGTGCCGAATCTTTTATACCCACCACCAATTTTGTGTACATTTAAAGTACATTATTTATTATTTTGTTAATCACTATGGAATAATCTCTTTAAAATAAAATATGTATTACTTTCTTTATAGAGGGTGGTTAATTTTTAGGGACCCCTGTTGAAGGTGAACCACACATAAGCAACAAGTTTTTTTTTTGCATTTCATTTGACATTTCTCAATCTCAGACTAACTTAATCTGAACAGTGGAAAGATACCTAAATGAGCAACGCGTTAAAGTTATTCAGGTTTAATTATTTATTTTATTTGATCTATTTTTTTAAATTTTCATATTTAAATATCCAATTTTTGTATTTAAATTCTCAATATTTCGCTACTCCTTCGTGTAGCATCTTCAGGAAAATTCATTATTATTAATTATTAATTAATTAATTAATTAATTATTATTAATTAATTATTTGTAAATTAATTTTCAGGTTTCATATTCAGGTTTTTTTATGAAAATGGGCGTTCAAACAAAAATGCATTTTATGCACTTCGTAATTCTTTTGATCAACATAATCCTGCCTTCTTAGTTCGTTGAATGGGAAGCACTGCTGGTTTTTGCGATAGTGTGGCAAAAGAGCAGTCAACATCGCCTCATCATCATGCCCAGCAATTGAGCATCAACATTGTCATTGAAAATTTGGACCATCAGATACTTCGATATGCTACTAAAATGCTTTTGTAAATGTAGTCTTTCAATGAAAGTGGGCGTTAAAGTAGGCGTGTCAATAAAGAGTCTGCTAATAAATACAACTTAGATATTTCAATATAGTCCTTAATTTTCCAAAAAACTTTGTCAATAGAGAAATTACATGAATTTATGATAAACCGTTATATGGGAGGTAGGCGTTAAAGTGGACGTGTCACCTAAACTTTTTGGCATTGATACATTGATTAGAAGGATATACGTAGCAAATTTGATCATCATACCTCTAATTTTGGCGGTTTTGTGAGCTTTTAAATTTCATTAACGGTAGATTACGTGAAAAGTGGGCGTTATAGTAGGCGTGTCAAAGTTGTATTTGCGAATGAGTACATTTTAGATGTTTCAATATAGCCCTTTATTATTCCAAAATTTTTATTAATAGAGAAATTATATGAATTTTAGGTAAAGCGTTATATGGGAGGTGGGCGTAAAAGTGGGCGTGGCCCCTTAATTTTCTGGCACAGTAATGACATTGACTAGGGGGATATACCTAGCAAATTTGATCATCATACCTCTAATATTGGTGGTTTTATGAGCTTTTAAATTTCATTAACGGTGGATAACGTAAAAAGTGGGCGTTATAGTAGGCGTGTCAAAGTTATTTTTGCGAATGAGTACAACTACGGTGTTTCAATATAGCCCTTTATTATTCCAAAATCTTTATTAATAGAGAAATTATATGAATTTTAGGTAAAACGTTATATGGGAGGTGGGCGTAAAAGTGGGCGTGGCATATTGATTTTCCGTTACAAAAAAGCCCCTCACCAAAAAGCAAAATGTGCAAAATTTCAGAGTCGTACATCAAATTTTGTTGCTTTTATGACGTTTTTGTTTTTAAATATACCGAAAAATACACTGTGCTGTATAAATTTTCGTACATTTTGATCGATAACTCCTCTCCTAATGCATAGATTTAGATAATTTTTGGGGAATAATATTGTTTTTACTCAGGAAATATATATTCGAAGTTTCATGAGTCTACGTTAATCCGTTTGGACACAATTCTATTTTATTCGATGTTCGTAGGACACGGCTTTTTCGACCTACTCTTGCTTTTCGAGCTATAACTCTCTTCCTAATATTCCGATTTAGCCCATTTTCAATACCAAACAAACCTTGTCTATAAGAAAGATTCTGGCAAAATTTGAGCCCCCTAGCTATTTCGGTGCGACCTCTATCGTGCTTTCAACAGACGGACAGACGGACAGACGGACAGACGGACAGACGGACGGACATAGCTAGATCGTCATCAAATCAAACCCTGATTCAGAATATATATACTTTATGGGGTCTAAAATGGATATTTCGATGTGTTACAAACGGAATGACAAAATGAATATACCCCCACCATATTTTTGGTGGCGGGTATAAAAAGGCAAAATAATAGTTACCAATTTCAATTGACTTAAAAATTGGGTGTTTAATGGATGATATTTACATCTAACACTTCAACACCGAATAAAAAAGTCTGATAATGAAACCGTAGCTAGTTTAGAACATACATTGAACACTAGGTACTTAAACATCTTGTTACTTTTATAGTTTTGTACGTCGGTTTATTTCCTTTAAATAGTTCGGTGTTCGTTTTATTGGCAAAATATAACACTTCGAAACTTACGATATTAAAGTTAGAACACTTTGTTGATTATAAATACAAGTTAATCCTATTAAATATTTTTTTTTCTATTTCACCTATTGTTGTGCAGATTTGCTTTAAACTCAATATTCTATTACTGCTGTAGCAGGTGCGTTTGTTAAACAAATTATATTAGCGTTGACATAATGGTTACAATTTAAAAATGTTTTATAAACTTCTATAACAATATAACACAGAAAAACAAAATAATACTTTTTTTGTTGCATAAAGTTTTTTTACTGTTGTTTACTAATTTGGGTGCGCTGATTTTAAATCTACCCTCAGATTTTTTGTGGCAGCTTAAGTTAGTGAGATACAGGTACCGTCTTAAATTTACATAAGTAAGTAGTCGATAGTTTATATGTATGTACGTATGTATGTAACTTAACTAATTCCTTTATGAATTTCAGTATGTCTTCCTCAATAAGGACGTGTTTAAATAATCCTGATTGTTTTTGTATTATTTGTGGAGAATATATGTTCTAAAAATTTATTTTAAATGTGTCGGACTTTGCGAAAGGGACAACTTTGGGTTTCCGTTGCCGTCAAACTCTAAACCTTGGATACCAAGTGTTGAATCTTTATGACTGTGGGCAAACAAGAAAACATCCACTTTTAAGTACAAAGCTCCTATTATTTGCAGTAAACCATCCAACCATCATGACGACTGTTATTTCTGTGTAACGAAAATCATAGGAATAAACCATAAAAATTGCTCTAAAAGGATATATTCAAACTTAAAATCTGCCATAAGACCAGTCTTCGGTATTAGTGACACATCAACACCACAGCATCCATGTACAACTTCGCAAAATTGAGACCAGTGCAGCGGACAAACCGAAAACGACAACTGAGTAGTGAGAAAATCAAAGGTGGTATTTTCGATGGCCCACAAATCAGGAAGCTGATAGATGATAAAATTTTCATCAACCATATGATAGCTGTCGGAAAATGTGCATGGGAAGGGTTTGTTTGGGTAGTGAGGAATTTTTTCGGCAATAGGAAATGTGACAGCTACATTCAGCACGTTGAACAGTTGCTGATACACTTCCAGCAGCTTGTATGCAACATGAGTATTAAACTTCACTATCTTCACAGTCATCAAGACTATTTTCGTGATAATCTCGGTGACCTAAGCGAGGAACAAGGAGAGCGCTTTCACCAGGATATTCGCACTATGAAGGAGAGGTATCAGGGGCACCGGAATGAACCTATGATGGCTGATTATTGTTGGAGCATTCAAAATAGTACTCATATAAAAGCTCACTCTAGAAAATCCAAAAAAAGGAAGTTTTATTCAGAATAAATATATTTTTTTATAAAATTTTTAAACTTAAACTATGTACATATGTACATTTTAAGTGAAAAATTCTGTCACTTCATAACTCCAAAACTAGAGCTGCTATATGAATATGGCATATATTTTTCAAATTAGCGGGAAAAAACTCTTCAGATTCATGTAAAAAATCTAATGCAACAGACATGCTGCTTTCCAGTGTAACAGTAAATTTCACAACCAAAAATATTAACACAAAATATTTAAAGTAATTGACTCGTGAATAAAACCTAAACACTAATTTATTCAATGTTTTACAAATTATTTTTTAGCTTTTAATTACCACATATTTTATTAAAAAGTATTAGCTGTCTGAGTTGTTATACTAAATCAATAGAATCCTATATTTCTGCTATGAGATTTACATGTCACTTAAATTTACATAATCTTTAAAAAATTTCCTTAATTTTCCTTCAGTATTTAATTATATTTTCCAAATGCTTATTTTAATTTTTCAGATGACAAATTAATAAAATAATTCTATTAAAATATTACCATTAGAGTGCTCTTAAATTTCCATTAAATTCATTACTGTTTATTTAGTTCATGCTGTCTACAGCAACTTCCCAGTACATATTTAACCCCCCAAGTAGGACAAGATGAGAATTAAAAAAATAAAATAAATAAAAAATACACAAACTAATCTAATTGTTTTCGCTCCAAAAAGGATTTATTCAATCAAGCAACTAAAATACTTTGTCTAAAAATAAACACAATTTTCAATCAAACCAATACTTTTGCATTCTTATTGTTTTTGCAAATTAATCTAGACGATGATTATCACTTAGAGAAAAAATGCCATCAGTTTCTCTTATGTTAAATACACAATTTTTTTTTTTAATATTTTTCTCGTTGTATAGAATTTTACCCTCACCGCTCACATCTTTAACAGTTTAGATACAAAGTAAGTAAGTGGATAGATAGACATAGAATGAGAATAACTATTCATTTAAGTAATTTATTGCTAATGCGGCTAAAGAGTGCAAGACATGCAACGCATTCACACACGCACATACAAGTAATGTATGTATTTAAAATGGTGGCAGCATTTAAAAGCTAAAAGTAAATACTAGTTTAACAAACACTTACTTTAGCTTTATTTATTATAACAAAGAAGAAACAATTAACACGTTCGTCACCGACGGCTAAATTGAAGTTCTGTCCCGAAAAATATGTATTTTTTAGTAAATATGTATGTATGTCATCAGTGTGTGATGCAGGTCTATATAAAGCTGGGAATAATTTTATGATACAAAATTTTGTGTTCATAGATTTGGTCTATTTTGTTTTTTGCTCTACAAAGTTGCTCAAAAAGTTCTAACTTGAGGTGCCATTGAAATTTTTTTGGTTATACTATATTTACGCCTATACAGAATTTAGTACTTACGGGATTTCAAGCGAAATCTTGTTCATTTCTATCAGATTTCCTATAAATTCAAAACGAAATCTACTTCGCCACTAGATTTTGGCAGAATCTACTTAAAATCTAGTGCTACTTCGTGAAGCAACTGTGGTTTTATTAAATTGTAATAAAATATACTAAGCTGCATAAAGAAAAATTCAATCAAAATATATAAGGTATTCTTTATTGCTTACATTTTTTTTATGGAGTTTGAATTTTGGAGAAGTAAAGCATCTCAGACCACCTTGTAAATAAATATACTTTTTTGGCAACGAAATCTTGCAAAATGTCAAAAAACAGTGGTATAAACGGTATAGATTTTAATAAAGATTTTAAATCAAATCTACTAGATTTCGCTCAGGTGTAAATGTAGTATTAACAAGTTAAGTTATAATAAGTTGGTAGCCCTTACATGCAACTTAAATTGCAACTACTTTTGAGTTAACGGTAGAGAGACGAATAAGGAATGAACACAGGTACATAATTACATATAATGCAAATTTTTACTTGCTTTTTTTCGACAAAATGCAAAAAGAGCTGGCTAATTCTCGCAAAGTGAATACGAATGTGATTATGAAAGAGTGTTCTAAAAAATGGCTTATATTTAGGTTTTAAAGAAGATGAGCGTTTTCTTTTTTCCTATTTTTATAAAAAAAACAACAAATCTTCGTTCGTAAGTTATTGTGTCCTATATGTATAGGTTTTATATATCACATAGAACACAATAATTTACAAACGATGAAATTGTACGCATTAGTTAAATTTAGGCCCATTTTTTGACCGTACCCGGGTGGATTTCAAATAAACAATCATTACTTGTTTAACAGCATTGTTCAGAGATTTTACTTTACCCCAAAAAATTATTCAAAAGATATCAAGCCACATGAATGCGGTAGCCAATTTTAAGATCCATTTCCTAAGATTATTTGAACAGAAAAGCTTTCGATCAACAAAATGATGGTTTCACCCACTATATGGCACTTAGAGCTGTCTTGCTGGAATCATTTCTTCTCTATATGATTAACAAGGTCGATGACACCAAATATTGTTTTTTTGTATTTTACATCACAAGTATCTCATGAGTATTTTGTTTTCTTTAATTTTGCTTAAATGCCCCTTAATCCAGATATCAGTGTCAATGTTGAAAATAATTTTAATCATTTCAATATTTTCCAGTTGATTCTCAAATCGTTCACCAAACCCCCCAACACAATCGCTCAATCGCTGGCCTTAATTGTTGCACCAGTTGGATCTTTTATGGATGCCTGACAATTTTCTACGTAGTGGACGGGCAGAGAACGAGTTTCTTAGAATAGCACCAGGTCAATTAATTCTACTAAACTGTTTCTCTAATATCTAAAGCAGCGTTGGCATCTTCTGTACTCACGGTACGGACATGTTAATTAATATTATCGGAAATACTTAATGTGGTCGTAAATCGATGTTTAATATTGCGATTTACCTAACAAAGTGCTCAATAAGTTTGGCAAACAGAACGCGATTTTATTAAATAAATTTGTACCTTGTTCTGTTGTAAGTCTTATCATGGTGATTAATCCATTGGTCTTTTTTACTACAAAATTTGGAGCTCATTTATCACTATTGAATCAAAATATATATTCTTAATAAGTAACTAAATTTCATAGTTTTGTATTTAACATTTGAATTGCCTTTCTTTATACAGGGTGTTCTATATACAGGGTGTTCGCCGGTAAGGTATATTACTTTATTTTGCCACCATTTTGGTAAAAATTAGTCTTGACAGCCTGGTGTGCAATTTGGTAAGGAAAAATCATTGGACCTTACTTCTTTGAAACTGAAAATGGAGAGCAATATCGTGATATGATTAAAAACTTTTTAACGCCACAACTACAACTAACAAGTGGTTTCAACAAGGCGGTGCTACATCGCATACAGCCAGGATTAGAATGGAACTACTGCGAGACCTATTTCCACAACAAGTTATTTCAAGGATTGATGATGCTTATTAGCCTCCGTGGTCGCCTGATTTGACTACTCCGGACTTATTTTTGTTGGGATATCTGAAAATCAAGGTTTATTGAAACAAACTAGAAACGCCGGAGCAACTTAAACAAAATATTCATGATGAAATTAATGAAATACCGCGTGAAATGTGTGAGAATGTAATGAACAATTAGCTCGAAAGGGCTCGCATTTGTGAGGCTAACAGAGGCGTAACAGAGTTGTATTATATACATAATGGCCGACATTATATAAAACATTTATCAATATAAGATCAATTCTGTTTCATTTCCTCAAAAATTATAAACAAACAAAGTAGTATACCTTCCCGGAGAACACCCTGTACCTCCTGTAGAAAAAATTTAATTTTGGATTTTTCATAAATTTAAAAAAAAAATTTAATAATGTTAGTATAATTTAGTCAAAAAGGACAAAGCTTTTTCATTTTATGAAAAATTATATTGCTTAACATCAGCCACAATCGATGAAAAATTCAAACAAATTGAAAAAAAGAAAAGCTAGAGTGAAGGCTTAAATTCCCGCCTAAAGTAGAAACAATGTACAGTCATTCCATTTATAAAATAAACAAATTTATAAACAACAAATTTATTATTGCTGAGCTAAAATAGTTTTGAGGACAAAAAAATACATAAAAATTTTAACGAGCATTTGTTTTAAAGAGTTATGACAAGGCCAAGCAAAACTAAATTATGACGGACATATCAATGCACATAAAGAATAATACTTATGAAAAACTGTAATTAAAAGTAATTTTATTAAGATTGAAAACTTAGGTCAAAAATACTAAAATTTTTAATAAAAATGATTAAATTTTTTAATACAATTGCATGATGACAATCTTCATATAATTTTTTCATATGTGTTCCGGTTGGTATCAAACGAGTTAAAAAAAACAATGGAAACTCAGTCTGCCAAAGCCACACAGTGTCAATTCATTAGAAAATTACACGCAAAGACTTCCACATTGGCAAATCACACCACATTTAATGCTGCAAATGATGATTGTAAACAGAAAAGAAAAAATAATAAAAGCTTGTCAGAATGCTATATTAAGCAATGCTGAATCTTAAGCACACTTTACCAATTACAATTTGTTTGAATATTCAGAATTTACTAAATATTGTCTATAAAAAAACATTTTAGCAAATATAAAATGTGTAAAAAATATTTTATAAAAAATGTTATAAATATAAGATAATCTTAAAAGTTTTTGTAAATAACAAAGTAATTTAAAGAAATGTTTATAATTAAAATTTTTAAAATATTTTTGATTTTACTAAAATAACAAAAAAAAAAAATAAATTAAATTTTTTATTAATTAATATCATCACAAAGAAAGTCTTGGCCAATTATACAAGTGACTCGCCAATAAAGCTGGCAAACTATTCATAGTGCCATCCATAGTATCGATAGCTTTGTTTCCAATGGACTTTCGATTGCTTTTTTTCGTTATCGATAAATTTTTTTTTTACCAAATTAACAAAAACTGATAAAGCATCGGCTCCTTCTATATATCAAGCAATGATGTCTAAACTACATAATTAATGGGCCTTTTATGAACCAAGAATGAAAATTATTATGTAGACAGTAAAAACAGCGAGTTCGATTTAGTTACAATATTCCATAGAGAAATCAACGCCTAGGTAAGTCTGAGATTTAAATTTTTTTTTCCAAAAATAGAAAAAAAGCTTAAAGTCGAATGCCTGATAGTTTTTTAATGAATCTGATCGCCACTCGTGTACAGTTATAAAGTTTGATAGAGAATTCGCTTCGTTTTGCTTACAATTGATTTCAAAACGATTTTGTAAGAAATCAATTATAAATTTTTTCTTGTTACGTATAGTTTTTTATTCTTTATAGTGTTTTTTCAAAATTAAATTACTCTGAACTTTACTAAAATCGTTAAAGATATCAGTTTTTTGTAATTTCAAAATACATATAACTATTATACATAAATATGTATTAAAAATAAATTATCGATACCATCGATAGCTGGTGCAGAGTTTACTGATACAACTTCTGAATTAAACCCATTATGTGAGACAAACTTTAACTGTTCCGAGAGATCTTTATGTCGCAAAAAGGGAAATTAAAAAGCTCAAACTTAAAATGGTATTCATGTAAGCCTAAATTTGCATGCGGTGTGCCCTAAAGAATAAAACATTTTGCTAATAATGCAAATGTTTCAACTAGGTAAAAAACTACGTTTGCTGAATGTGACTTCTTAGAAACTTCTAATTTGAATTTTCCTTTGATCGGTATCGCAACATCATCTGGTTAGCAAACTGGTTTGAAACCTTCTTTCCATAGAATTATCTGTAGACTTTGTATAATGGTAACATATAGCATCGGAGATAAGATACATCCTTGCGGGGTTCGTTGACATACTTTGTCTGTTATTATCTTTACTTTTCTTTGCAATTTATCCACCAGTTCCTTAACATATTGCTAATCGAAGCAATTAAGTCATGGCATAGCCTTAATTTTTCAAGGAACCAATAACACTTGAGGTCATTACATTGTTAAGATCTCCCTGTATGCCTATAAATAGAGCCAAAATATACAAAGCGTGGTCAAACGATTTTCTATATAACAAATAGCTTACTGCAAGGGATGTATATTAATATTTAATTGCGTTATTTAGTGATTGCATACAGATCGACTATTATGATATTTGTAGAATGATCCTGGAGGATGCTGAAACTGTCAGTACAGAAAGGGATACCGATTGGTAGCCTAGAAATCACTGTGGAGCAATGGAGGTCGATAAGGGGAAACAGACGTCTCCTGTAAGCAGATCTCAAATAATTTTAATTTTTATTAGGTTTCTTTACTAGAGCATTATAGTTGATTCGATTAAATGCCTTTGCTAGATCCTGAACAATATTGGTTATAACCTAGCTGCTTACTTATAGAGATAATAGCAAAAAAGTTGCGCTTTCAATATTAATTTAATAAATTTTTTATTTAATTATTAAATTTGTATGGGCCTAAAATTATTATAACTATATTTTTTTATAATAGGTCCTACTCTATCCAGTTTTCAAGAAGTTGGAAATTGTGACGTCACATATATAGAATTATTAAGATGAAGCTGCAGTCTATTGATAAGTTAAAAAACCTATTTCATAAATTTAATTGGAATTTTATCATAACCAGTCGCAATTTCATAAAATTTAGAGAAGGCTTAAAGTCATTTTCCGATTTCAGATCAAATATAAATGAATAATTGTATTCAGTAAAATCATGAAGATTAAACTGAAATTGAAAATTTGCGTTTTAATTATTTTAAACATCTGGAAAACATGGATTCAACATTAGACGGATCGATGATAGGATCTTTATGACCAGCACAACATAGTCGATAAATATTTCGTCACATTTGAAAATATATTTAAACTATAATTTATGAAAGCCTTCCCAGTAATAACGTAGATTTAGTTTTATATCTGGTGAATTAAACCAACGTGAATAAAAGCGAAATGTTCGAAATTTAAAATAAAATTTCTTACAGAAACCTTAAAATAAAACAGAAGCAGATGAGCAGAAAAAGCAGGTCATACCAATTTTTTTTAAATTCCGCTAAAAGAGATGTGTTAGTCCCTTAAAAATTAAATGATATATACAAGAAAAAAAGTTTAAAGTTTCCAATTGATTAAATTTCTAATTTGTAAAGCACTAAGCCATCAATATCTTATTTTTACGTTTATATTGTATTCCTTTTCGCATTATTTATGTGTAAATTTTATGTTACAAACTTAATGATAGAATAAATATTTTACATGGTGCTAAAAATAAAAATTAAATTGAAGCCAAATGCCAAACTAATACAATTAAAGCATAACGAAAAAACTAACAGTGATGATGCTAAAGAAAATAAGTAAAAAGAAAAAAATCCAAATCCAGATTATGCTTGACAAAAAATAACATTTTAAAAGTGGTTATAGTTTAGCTGGATCATTGATACATTTATGTCCCGTAGAGTTAAGGAAAATTATTTTAGTATTTTTTATACTCTTCACCTGTGGTGCACAAGGGTATATGTATATAGCTTTGTCATTCCGTTTGTAATTTCTACAATTTTCATTTCCGACCCCATAAAGTATATATTTTCAGAAAGCTCATGAATAGAGGAGTCGATCAAGCCCTGGCTGTCTGTCCGTCTGCCGTCTGTCCGTGTGTTGATTTAAATCAACTTTTAGAAGCAACCACACGTTCCTCAGACCTGTGTATAGTATCAATCTTTTAAAAATATCCAGGAATAAATTGCAATTCAGCAAAATCGCCCAATAACTTTCTGAGATATGAGCAAACAAACGCGACTGCCTCTGTTATCTCCCATATTTTTTTACCAACAAAATTTAAATTTTTCCGCCATAGAATAATTTATAGGTACCTTTGTTACTATTTGTAAATATAATATGCCTCTGGAGATATTCGTGAAAAATTTTAGATAAATTGGGCTCTAATCGGTAATGTTATAGGCAAAAAAATTTTTTAAATATATATATATTCCAAAAATTTACAAACGAAAATCTAACTTTTCAGCTTCTAGACAACCAAGAGAGTCACTATTGGTATCACCTGAAAGCACTTGATTAAAGCAATATAGACACTATAAAAAAAATTAAAATTCTTGTTGGCCGTCACTACAAAATGGCGGACAATAAATTTATATATGGGTCAAATCTGGTATTTTAAAATGTTGCTTCTTGAACCCCCTCAATATTGGTATCAAATGAAAGGGCTTGACCAGTAGAATACAGTAAATTATTAAAAACTGTAAAATCCAAGATGGCGTCTAAAACAAAATGGCGGATCAACTTTTTAACTCCATTAATATGGGTATCAAATTAAAGGGCTTGACTAGTAGAATACAGATAACTACGTAAAAATTCAAAATCAAGGATGGCGTCTAAAATAATAAGGAAAAATGTTGTATAACATGAAATATAGGTTACGATGTGGGATTATAGCTATATACATGATGGTGAAGGGTATTTTCAGATTCGGCATGGCCGAATATAGCACTCTAACTTGTTTTTATATTTCGTTGTTAAATATCTACTGGATTCTGAATTAAGTTGTCTATTTGATGAAATTTTAGGGGTTTTAAAATGTCAAAGTAATCCTAAGAACAGACTTCAAATAAGAGCTATCATATTAAATTCCTTATCAAATGTGGTAAAAATCTTAAAACGTGTAGTATTTTAAAACTTTATTAATTATGATAAAACATATGAAAAATGGGACTGTAAACTAATTTTTTGGTTTCCATATTTCATGGTCAACGTTATACATATCTATCTCACAAAAGGCTTACAATTGTTGAAAGTGAGAGTGTTATAATTTATTAGCACAACAGGTAACAAAAACCCAAAAAAATTACCGCTAATAAGATTCAAGACGACTGCACTTGTGGACACAGGCTGCAGGAGGTGGCTGTAGCAGTAATTATAGCGTGAAAGTAAAAAACTGAAGTATCTTCCTTACAAGCAATTTTTCATCGTGGTTTTTCGAATATTGGGTCGTCCGAATAGTCCACTAACATTCTTAGATCACTTCCGGCCTCCACATTAACACCAAAAAGACCATGACATATATATGGATGATCAGGAAAACGACTAGAAAAAAATAAATTACGAATTAGACATGGCCCATTTTACATTTATAGAGGACAATAAGGACACCTTAAACTACATGGAGGCGTTATTTCTATGCGACTTTAGATGGCAGCACAATCATTCTTGGACTTGGTACTAATAATCTACTAAGCTGAAAAACAATGTTTTTACGAAACTAATCCAAGGCGAAATCGTGAACAACATATTTAAAAATAAAATAATCGAAAAGAAAGAAAAACTACGTGTAAGATGAAAGTGTCTAAAAGTCCGTGAAGAGTACGAAAAAAAATACAAATTGTAAACACTTCAGCAAAATAGAGCTGAATACAAAAAGAGAAAAATCCAATCAGCAGCAATTAAATTAAGTAAGACGAATCGATGGTAATGAAATATTAATTCTATAATATACAAGATGTTTTTTCTTAAAATTTTTTGATCAAAATATATTTAATTGCAAGGAATCAATTTTTAAAGAACTAGACTTGAATGACTGTTCTTCTCTATAAACAGGCGGATACTATTAAATTTTTGAAGATAGTGGTGCTAAGTGATCATACTGTGCATATTTAGTTACTGTCAACTACACCAATCAATTAAAATAACTACTGTATAATAAACAAAAAGAATTTATAGAAAATGGAAAAAAAGAAAAAAAAGTTAATCAGAAATTCAAACTAAATTAAATTTAATCGATTTGCTAAATACACTCATTGAAAAGCCAACAAAAATTATTCAGCAGACACTCTTGCAGATAAACTCTCATAAACAAATGTTCAGCTGAAACAAAAAGGAATATAAAAATAACAAAAATGTAAAAGTTATTCTTATTTTTTTGTTGTTTTTCCAACAATATGCCAAACATCATGTCAGTACTGAAGCAATGAAGTTGTTATTAGTGTTAAGGCATTGCATACAGCAGCAGAGTTTGTAAAAAAAGGAGGAAAAAATATAAATGAAAATATGTTTGTTCTGCGAAGAGGAAAAAATATGTTTTTTTGCGTGAAAAATTCACTCTAAACAAATTAAAATTCAATTAAAAAGATGAAATGGCATTTCAGGACTTAAATCGTAACTGGATAGACAATAAGGCAGACAAGGCAACAGCAGCAGTCGTAAGTAAAAAGAAAAACAACAAAAACAGGCAACCATCCAACCAAGCAACCAACCAAACAGCTAACAAACAGACAATTCAACTGAACCACGTTAATACGTAGAGGAAAAAAAACTTCATATTCATGGATATATAAAGATAATACACACACACTCTTAAAGCAACGAATCAACCTACTAACAACGAGTGAGCCAAACTCGTTAGAAGAGACAGTTTGTTAAGGAAAAGCAACTAAGTAAGCTAGAGCAAAGCCCCTAAGTCGTAAGAGAGGAAAGAAAAAAATGTTTTATTTTTTTAAATTGCAAAAATAACCAGTCATACTGACGTACCAACGAAAGAAGGAACATATACAGCTGAGAAATGCAAAAAAACAATAATAATGTTCTACAATAACAAAAATAGCAAATGCAACGAAACCAACAATATGAATACTGAATCATACTATTTCTAGGTTTTATGTCTTTCAACTAACAACTTGACATCCTTAGTAATGACCACAATGAATTTAAGTAGATAAAAACAGCCAGCAAGCAGTTTGGGTATTGAAATGACACTTTGTTTCTTAGCAAATCAACTTTCTTTATTTTTTTTTTCTTTCTATCTTTTGCCATTTATAAATGTACGTTTTGATTTTAAATTCATTTCATATTCTCATGAATGCCAAAGTTTAATGTCCAAAACAGTTGCTTAGAAGTCGTGAAAGATTTTATGGTTGAATTTTCATCAAACCTACCGCTACGGTTGCAATTTGTACTCGTACATAAGTACATACATATGTAAATAAAACTTAAGGAACAATCTATATATATAAAAGTGAAACTCTGTGTGTGTGTGTGTGTGTGTGTGTGTGTGTTAGCTATAGACTCCGAAACTGTAAAACCGATCGGACTCAAACTTTGGCAAGTTGTTGTACACATACCAGGGAGTGTTTATGGGTGGAAAAAAGTGGGCGGGGCCACGCCCATAAAAATTAGTTATCAGTTTTAGCTACTTGCACTTGACCGATTTTTCTGAAACTTTGCACACATATTGTGCTGTCATGACTAAATAATTTTGTGATAAGAAAAGTGGGCGGGGCCACGCCCCTAAAAAAAATTTAATTTTGAGGTACTTGCACTGGACCGATTATTCTGAAACTTTGCACACATATTGAGCTGTTATGACTTTAGAATTTCGTGATAAGAAAAGTGGGCAGGGACACGCCTATAAAAACAATTATAATTTTGATAATTTTTGCACTGGTCCGATTCTTCTGAAACTTTGCACACATATTGAGCTGTTATGACCTTACAATTTCGCGATTAGAAAAGTGGGCAATGCCACGCCCATAAAAAAATTATAATATTTAGGCTTTTGCACTTGATATTCAATTAAAGTTCAGAATGCATTTCGATTCATTAAGGGGCGTAGCAACGCGCGCCGGGTTTGGCTAGTATACTTATAAAGCGGATCTACTTTAACCCTTTGGGAACTTAGTTTAGAGTACGTGTTTGTTCTTAACAAAAATCTAGCGCGTTTGGGTTGGCTTGGGAGTTTTTATTAAAATAAATGAATTGTTTGTTTTATGGCTGCAAAAATACCGCATGATGTTAGGTTTCGAAATTTAAAAAAAAAACTCAGAAAATGCACAAAAGTAAAGTTAGGGCGAGTACTAAATGCCTGCCATTTCCTTTTTATGAATTTTTCATGTCATTGTTGCCCATTGTTATAGAAATTCCATCCATAAACTCAAATGTTTGGCATATTTTTTTAGAGTTTTGGTCGATATCTTATAAATGTCATATGTAATGTTGCCTTCTGGGGCTGGAAATGTGGCTGGATTGTTGCTGCTTAGGAGAGACTTCGGCTATCCCATCATATTGATCCCTTTGTGATACCAGAGATTAAGCGAAAAATATAGATATAATGAATAGAAGGGAGAGAAGTCGTTTTCTAGTTCTTTAACCGCTTTAAGTAATGTAGTCGTAGATAGCGTTGGTTTCCTAAATCTAGTCACATTTGGCAAAAAAAAATTAATCTTACACTAAGTAATCCGAATTTGGTCGAGAATGAGATTTTGCGTATAAATATAAACGAAAATCCAGTTCGGAGAAGGAATTGTTTAGGGAACCACCTGGACTGTCTGATTTCAGGACAATAACCAGGGGAAGTAAGATGAAGCCTTCTCACCCATTACAGCAGAAAATCTTCAACAGAAGTCTTTATAGGGTAGTCCTCTCAGAGGTAAGTCAGCAAAGCCACAATTTCCCGTAACTGGTCATATTATCCTCGCAAAATTACAGCCAGAGTCATTTATCCAGCTATTCGAGACCATTGTCGAGATACGTATATTCGCGAATTTTGCATTCATTGCCACAGAAGTGATCGATTACAACATCACTTAGTGATGTGCCCTTTTAAGCAAGACCATCAGCTAAGCAGTTGCCATTAGTGGTCCTGTGTCTATATTCGAATGTATTTACTTAACTCAAGGAAGTCCGACATTATTGGACTAGTTAAGATTTTGAAAAGACATCAATTACAAACCTAATAGCTGCATGGCTATCGGTGAAGATTCAGATAAAGTATTTAATAATACCTTATAATACCTCAGTTTGCATGACGACCCATTTATTGCAGATACCTCAGCCTGAAGTATACTGAATTCATTCGACAGTCTGATATTTGGACCCCTAATTGTCCAATATAGACAGCGTCACCTACTTTTTTCTCCCCTTTGACTCATCTGTATATACATCTATAGGTAGTATGGTTTCATGTGAGGATAAGATTACTTCTGCCCCTGCCTAAAACTGAAAAAATCTTCTGCATATGAAAAAAACTGGAGTGCAGTTTTCAATGAGAATTATGATAAAATTTCTACCCCCAATAATGTTGGTATGCATGAAAGCATGAAATCTTATTGACGCGTTTGTTGGCAGTTTCCTCTCTTGGAGGTGAAGAAACAGCCATTTTAACATCGAAAAATGTGCTATGGTCATTGTCTTCTTTACCGTGCCTAGGATTAATGTCGTCATTATCACAATTTCTGACTGTTCTGTTAAATTATAGGTTAAAATATGTTACTATTTAAATAATTTTTATACCCTTCACACAGTGAAAAAGGGTATATATAGGTTTGTCATTCCGTGTGAAATTTCTACAATTTTCATTTCCGACCCCATAAAGTATAAATTTTCTGAAAGCTAATGAATAGGGGAGTCGATTAAGCTCTGTCAGTCTGTCCGTCTGTCCGTGTGTATGTTGAAATCAACTATTTGAAGCCCCCCGACATAGGTTGGACTCGGGTGAGGTATTAAAATATCAAAAATATTCGGGAGTAGAACGGTATTGAAAATCAGAAACATCGGTACATAAACAACTGAGATATGAGCAAAAACCTATGACCACCTCGATTTTTTTCAAAAAAACGTGGCATCAAATCCCAGCTGAGCCAAAAAAAATTTTTTTTTAATTTTTTTTAAATTTTTTGTTTAATTTTTTTTTATTTTTTTTTATTATTTTTTATTTAATATATTATTTATATTTTTATTATTTTTTTTTAAATTTTTTTTTTTTAATTTTTTTTTTATTTTTTTTGTTTTATACATATATATTATATACATAATAATTTTTTTTTTTTGAATTTTTTTTTAAATTTTTTTTTTAAATTTTTTTTTAAATTTTTGTTTAAATTTTTTTTTAAATTTTTTTTTAAATTTTTTATTTTTTTTTGTTTTTTTAACATACATACGTGAATTTATATTTTTACAATGGGATGTTTTTATATATGTATGTTTTTATATGTCTGTACGTATTTCATATGGGATGAATGGTGACACAAACCACTGTTATTGCATGACTACACGTTGTGAAGGGTATATAAGATTCGGCACGGCCGAATATAGCGCTCTTATTTGTTTTTCCTTAAATTAGTTTTTTCGTTATGTTGTTTGAAATAGATGAAAAGTCGCCTGAGAGTAGTTAAACATTTTGGGTGTGCAATGATGTTACAATCATAATTTTAGCTTATGTCGACTTAAATAGTTATTTCATTCTGCCACAGATATATTCACTATTGGTATTTTATTGAATGAAAAAATATTTCGGGAGGGAAATATTCACAATACGGATGATTAAACATTCCTCACAGTTAAATTTTCAAGAGCATTTCTACTTGTTCTAAATAGAATATCATGATAAGTTTCTTACTTGTTT
Organism: Phyto melanocephala; assembly: GCA_941918925.1. NCBI lineage: Eukaryota > Metazoa > Arthropoda > Insecta > Diptera > Rhinophoridae > Phyto > Phyto melanocephala. The sequence goes on from OW799233.1 coordinate 29,049,724, forward strand.
CACACTAACTTCAATATTAATCAAAAAAATAAACAATTTTTAGAAAACTTTTTAAATTTCTCAAGTTGAAAAGCTACTTTTTTTATCCTAATAAATAAAATAACAAAAAAAAAAATTTTTAACTAAAAAAATGCTTAAACTTGTCACTATAATTTTGTCCTTGTTTTATGTTTAATAAAACTAATTCATATGTTCCACTTACGACACTCTCCTTGTATTGAGTAGTCCTACAAATGACCTCAAGTCAATATAAGACTTAAAGTATTTTGTTATCCAGGCTTTTCTACAACAGTCATTAAATAAAAACAAATATTTTGCAATAAAAAAAGAAATACTTTTCACAATCTAAGTAAGTACATCATAAATATATTAAAATTTGTCTGATTTTATTTTTGTTATACCTTTTTTCGCCATCATCATAATAATAAAACAACAGCTACACCCTCTGTTGAGGTTAAAAGAAAATAATGCACTGGCACTCAAAAAGACACTTTAAACTTCCTTTCAATTTTCGCCATAATGGGTATGATTTAATTTTCTGTTTTTTTTATTTATTCGTTCGATGCTAAAAAGAAAACAAAAAAAATAAAAAATAAAACGGAACGAACGGAGAAAATGTAAAACAAAATTTAACCACCATCAAAATGTGAATGGAGTTGACAACATCTACTTATGTGTATAACAATATAAAATGTTGTTGACAGAGTTTAACAATAAAGAAGTTCGGGCTGTCAGTGTTTAATCTTTGAAACAAGGCGAAACAACCACCATAAATATCATCAGCATTATGGCGAATAGCAGAAGCACTCAGTGGCAATGGTAGTGGCAGCGGCAGCACCATCGTCATCGTCATCAAGAGCGTATTAAAAAAAATTTGCAATAAACACAATATTTTCATCATTAACAATTTATTGTGATGCATAGACACAAAGTTGGTCGCGCTGATAAGCGTTGAACAAAATATTAAAAAGCTATAAAACAAGTTGGAGTGTTGTTTTTGGCTGTGTCGAATTCTAAATACCAGTCAGTTATGTGGTCAGTGTGGATGCCAATTTTCACCAAATAAAGTCTATAGAAAAAACATAAATTTATATTCTTACACAAAATATGAATATAAAGTTAAGATTGTATTTTAAAATTTATATGTGCTGAGCATTTTATGTAGCGCGTTTATTTTTTATTGGATATATTAACCGTAAAAATGAATTACACGGCTAAGCCTAGTATTGTGTAATAAAAATGTTTCTTGTGGGTAAACACTTTTGTCCACTTTTAATAGCAGACGACTTTGAGATATATATAAAATGTGTTACAAAGGGACTGCTAAACTTAATATGTATACTCTGTTTTTGTTAGTGCCTAAAAAAAGCACTGAAAATTAAAACGAAAAATTTATTATGCGCGATCACATGTTGGGGAATGGATGTTGTTAAAACGTTAATATTTTTTCCATTAATATTGTTGTTGTTGATTTTGCTTGAAACAAGAAAGAACAACTTGAGTGGATTTGTAAATGAATTGGTATCTAAAAGAGAGGTATTTAGTATATATTTTTGTAAGTAATTGATTACGAAAATACACATTAATTGGTAAAATGACAGACATAAGTATAGCTGCTGAATAAATTAAAGTATTTTTAATGAATTTTATATATTAATATCGATTTTTGTCATTCTTTCTTTTAATCTATAATTCAAAATTGATTGATGGCTTTTACTTGCTATGAAGAGTTTGCAATGCAGTCTAAAAAATTCATCAGAGTTGGTTAAATTGCCAGGAATTCTGGTACTCACAATTGATGCTCTTTTATCTTTATAGAATCAATGCCGAAAATGCCTAGTAAAGTTAACCATTTCACCATAAATGGACTAAAACACGAACAAGGTAAAATTTGTTTCTTAAATAACGTTTTTTGTAAATTGTCAAACTTGACCCATCAAACAGGCTATTTATTTTGCTGTGTCCGAATTTTTTAACAGTTTAAGTTTATTGATCCTTTAATGGACCTGTATATGAGGTCAGAGTACGGAGAAGATTATTGTATTTTAGCCAGTTTTATCTTAATTGTTTGCCCTTTTCTATAATTGGGCGACGAAACGTTCGATAACAGATCTTTTTTGTGAAGAATTATTTCCAAATTTAAGAACAGTCGATTGGCTGTTTAAATTATTTGATTTTAATTTATTAGATGATTTTTGGTGAGAATATGTTAAGTCTTTAGTGTACAGGAGCAAGCCAGTCAAAGTCCGGTTCAATCAAATTCAGCTGCTGTTAATAAAACGAATACATGCAATTTAACACATACGCATATTAAAACATACTTATGTTCTCGAAAATATAATACAGCAACTTTATTGTGGTTAGTGGGTTCTGCGAGTTTTATAAAAATCAGGATAGCCATGTTCGCATGTGTTAATTATAACTATTATTAGAGAACATTCCGAAAAGAACTTAATACTTACTTTTATATCCATCCTACTTAAAGCAAATAACACGTTAGTACCTGCCTACTATTTGCCATTATAAAATAAATTTTTCACTGATATTCCTACAAGGTCCATTCTGTGTCATATATATACATTAATGAAATTTCAGGCCTTATTTCGACATGATTTGCTTAATACATACATTGTTGTCTCAGCATCCTCTAGGCAAATTTAACAAACAGCACCATCCGCAATGTGCACATTCTATGTCCTAATCTGTCTACTATAATTTCTTTTGATTTCTCTCTTTATCCTCTGCGCTCACTTCAGGTTTAGGTCGACTTGTCGTAGGCTAGCTTATTGCCAATTTCATTACCAAAAATATCACAGTGTTTTGGTACCCAGAATACCTCAAAGAGATTTTTAACATTTAAAAACCTACACAATAATTCCAAAGTAGCCCGAATTTCGGCATTATATGACTTTTTAAAAACATTTTGAGAACCAAAGATAAAAGAGGGACCTCCCTAATATTTTCCCCTTAATATAGAAATGCACACCTAGATGTACCTACCAGTGATAGGCTTTGAGTCGTTGTTTATATATTCATAGTGAGTCATAAAATTTGAGTATAAGTGCGTATAAGTCATTGAAATTTAACTGAGCTGACGTACGCATACGCACAACAACGTTGATTTATAAGTACAACACACAATGAACATAAGTATTACGTCGTACTTATATTTATAGCGTCCCATACTAATAGGATTTGCAAAACTACTCACGTTGATTTATATTTTTAAGAAACTACTTATCTTCATAGTATGATGCAAGTTGACTCAACAACAAACACATTAACAGCTCTCATTTGTATGAAGAATAGACAATGTTGCCAGGTCGGAGAGTGCAAGATATTTTTTGGCCGCCAGAAAATTTGCAATTTTACAATGTGTAATATACAATTTTTACAGGTATCACAATTGAATTTTTAAATAATTGAAACTGATTATGGCCTTTAGGCTAAGTTTTGGTTGGCTTCTATAATAAGAGGTAAACAATAACAGTTATTTTGTGTTTTTTATTTTCATGGTTAAATTTTTTGCAAGCAATTAAAAAACTGCGTTCTTAGGTGATCACTTAAATTTGAAAAAAAATGCGCATAAACAAAATCTCTTAAACAGACATCAAATAAAGCACTTTATTTTTGCTTGTTGTTTTTGTATTATTTTGTTAAATTTAAATTGCCTTTTTTTAACAATCCACAATTATTATGGTGAATGCCAAATTGTTATCTGGCAAGCCTAGTTAAAACATACAACTTCATAATGACTATGCGAGTCATACGTGCTTTTAGTAGTATTTTTATTTTGCATGAACGACAATAGCAATCAACTAAGTCATACGTGTTGATGAATATGAGTACTGTAAGTATCTTTCATTTAAAAGTGCGAATAAGTAGTGAAGACTTTTCAATACGTATAAGTGCGTATAAGTCAACGAAATAATGCATCATGATTCAAGTTGACTTACTTCATTAGTATTCGTTGCAGATCTCTGGTACCTATATTCTTTTCAGGAATAAAAAATAAAAAAGGTGCCACGCTTACTTTTACGCCCAACTCCCATATAACGTTTTATCTAAAATTCATATAATTTATCTATTAATAAAGATTTTGGAATAATAAAGGGCTATATTGAAACACCTAAGTTGTACTCATTCGCAAAAATAACTTTGACACGCCTTCTTTAACGCCCACTTTTCATGTTATCTACCGTTAATGAAATTTAAAAGCTCATTAAACCGCCAAAATTAGAGATATGATGATCAAATTTGCTACGTATATCCTTCTAACCAATGTTATTGTTGCGCTAAAAACTTTAGGTGACACGCCCACTTTAACGCCTACCTCCCATATAACGGTTTATCTTAAATTCATGTAATTTCTCTATTGACAAAGTTTTTGGGAAAATAAAGGACTATATTGAAATACCTAAGTTGTATTTATTAGCAGAAACTTTATTGACACGCCTACTTTAACGCATACTTTCATTAAAAGACTACATTTACAAAAGCATTTCAGTAGCATATCGAAGTTATGAAGTGTGGTTAAATTTTATGTTGAATTTAAATAAAACACAAATTATTTAGGATATTATTATTATATCTTTTTGTAATTATAATATTTGTGTGGTTCAATTATGTATTTAACAAAATATCGGCCAAATGGCCCCCCCCATCCTTGGCGCCACTCCTCTATCTGATGGTCCAAATTTTCAATGACAATGTTGATGCTCAATTGTTGGGCATGATGATGAGGCGAGGTTGACTGCTCTTTTGCCACACTTTACACGGATCAAATTGAGTAAGTTTGAGATTGAGAAATGTCAAGTGAAATGCAGAAAACAAATTTAAGGACTAGGTGTAGTTCACCTTCAACATGGGCCCTTCAAATTTAACCACCCCCTACAAAGAAAGTGATACATATTTTATTATAAAGAGATTATTCCATAATGATTAACAAAATAATAAATATTGTGCTTTAAATGTACACAAAATTGGTGGTAGGTTTAAAAGATTCGGCACAGCCAAATATAGAGCTCTTACTTGTTAACATTGCAACATGTCAGGAATTATTTTCTGTTTTACTTTAAAAAAACCAAACAGCAAAATAATAACTCTTTACATTGACTAATTGTTTTAATATCTATATGATTTTCAATTCATAACTTTTATGTCTCGATTGTTCTTTTTGCATTCATCATTTAAATAAATTTTTAAAATTTTTAACATTTCTGGAAATGAGTACAGTCACACTCCATTTGTTTTCGTGAGCATGCTTCTGAAATAGGAAGTGTTTAATGGCATCATTTTAGAATAAATTTTTCCAAAAGAATTATATGCTTTTTAATAATGTTTTTTCATAACTTTAAGAGCATATAAAAAAAGAGCTAACGTGACTCGCTTACTTTCTGTAAAAGAATGAAGGATAAAAATAAAAAAATTTAATCATTTAATAAAAATCGTCTCAAATTTCATTTTATTAAAAGGGGAAATAAAACAAAGCGAAAACATTTTATACAACTGAATGAGCCTGTGAAGTGACACACTAAGCGAATGAGTGAACTCTGTGGGATTGTTTTGCACATACAATTGACTTTTGTTATTTGTAAAAGAATACGAGAAGTAACCATTTGTATCCCCCCTCCCAAGATTAATGAGTTGTGATAATAAGATGGTAACATAATATTGTTTTCATTTTATTGTTGTATCTATTCGACTTTACACATTGTAGACAAACAATAGATTTTTTTTAATGCTAAAATAGACGTGTTTGGAATTATTTGTTAGGTTTAGGAAAGAAAAAAAAAGATAACAGATATTATATATTTATTTCAAATTGAAACAAATAGAAGTGTCAATGTTTATTAAACAGACTGAGAAATGCAAATTTTAACATAATAAAGAACAAGTTAAAAAAGTAATTTACAATAAAATTTGAGTTAGAATTAACATTTTATAATAGAATTTTATCATTTTAAAGTAGGGTACAGTTGTTTGGCTATGTAGGTAGTATGTTTGAATATCATTTAATACATTTGTATTGACCTTAAATCGGACTCTACATGGATGTAAAGATATTCGCAGCATTTCAAAAATCTCTTTAAGATAGCCGTCTGTAAATACAATGTACTAAGCAATTAAGTTAGTATATGCTGATCTATTGAATTCAGGTAAGAGTTTAGATGCGGTTTAGCCTAAATTTCAGATACCAAGATTTTAATGCAAATATTCCTTGACCATACAGTTGTCAAAATATTAAATTAACCATTAACTTGGGGTGACCAAGGATATATATATAGCTTTATCATTACATTTATAAATTGGATGAATAAGAGATAATTTTCCGTCTGTCCGTGTGTTGATTTAAACCAACGTTTACTTAAAAGCAACTTGCCTCAATATTTTTAACTTAATAATAACTTAATTAATAATTAACTTAATAATAATAAACAAAAACAACCAAATATTGCACAGAACTATATGTGATACCAATCTCTTGGACATATGCACTTATAAATCGATATTGAAATGCAGCATAATTGCCCCACAACTTTCTGATGTACGAGCACAAAGCTAACATTTTTTAGCCCTAGAGTATTTCATATAAACCTTAGTTACTATTTGTAGAAACTATATGGCTTAAGAGATATTCGTGAAAAATTTTAGACAGAATATAATAAGCAAACATTTGTTAAAAAAATATGTATTCCCAAAACTAATTTTTTTTTCGTCCTCTAGACAATGGGTGGTTTGATTTACGTTAGCACTGGCATCGTATGACATAATCTGATGTTGGTTTTCCAACTGGGTTGGGTCCTTGACTCCCAACTACAGCTTCTGCGATCATGCTATGCAGGTCAGCCATGTCATAGGCAGCAATCTTACATACAATAATTCTTGGTTCATGTAGATGCACCTTTCAAGAGAGCTCGGGTTTTCTATCCTCTTAAATTGTGTTTTTCCCTGCATGGTATAAATTGATCGGCAAAAAAATCAGGTACACCTCCTTACGAAAGGCGAACAATTCATCATATAAATACTATTGTTGAAAAGCAACTGCATCCCGAGACACAAAATGGTTGCCCGAAGTCCACGGTGTCGTCGTCCCACCATGAGCATCGACCACTAACCCATTATTCTCTATTCTGTTGAGATGACAAGAGCACGCAGAGACAAGGGTGGTCTGTCTGAAGTCTGACCGAAATCAAACATCTGGTATTAACCACCCATGAATCCTTTTTCCCGTTTGGGAGCAACCACATCCACCACTTGCTCTTTAAATAGTCCTCATCAATAACCAGTGCATAAAAAGCTCTGGGCCGCACTGGTTTCCATGGTACCAGAGGTCTCTGGTCTTAGCCGAGTGTAAGAGCTCCCGAATTCTTATTCTTGTTATACACTCGTATTTATAAGAGTAGTTATTATAAGCCGATCGTAAAAGCTAATTTATTCTTCTTACGTTTGTTTTTTATCGTAGTAAGTTGCCGAGTGTAAGACCTCCCTAATTTTTCTAACACTCGTATTTTTGACAAGAGTTATTATTAGCCCACCAAAAGAGATACCAAATTCTTCTTACGTTCGTAAGGTTTCTATCGTAGTAAGTTGCCGAGTGTAAGAGTTCCCGAATTCTTCTTACACTCGTATTTTTAACAGTAGTTGTTACTAGCCGATCGTAAGAGCTACCGTAATTTACCGTAACACCGTAACACCGTGACACAAGTTTACCCACTCACCAATCAACTGTTACGTTTTACCGGAATCATCTTCTAGACAATCGAAACAGTCAATATTAGTCTCAAATTAAAGTGCTTAACTAGCCCGATATAATTAATTATAAAAAAATTAAAATCCTTCTTTTTTAAGCGCTCGCCAGTTTTGCCGTGAGCATTGGAGTACAAAAAAATTTTTTTTCTTGCAATATCTTAAACTGAGTTTGTTTTATATGTTAATTATTATTAATTAGTTACGCCCATGGCCGAGGGACCTGCATTTTATCTCATACTAATCTTAGTTATATGACATATGAGACTGGTTTTGAATGCAATTCTAAATATGGTTTTGGTTACCATTTACATGACGAAACAAAATTCTTAATAAGACTATTGTGGGATATAATCTAACCTTCGATGCCCGTCCTAGTTCTGTATAAAATATTTGTATCTTTAACCTATGGCACTTCTTCACAGAGTTTATCATTCAGTGGGATTCAAAACGATATACTTTATTAAATTAAACCTTTTTTAGCTTGGATTAAACATTGCAGCAAACATTCTTATTATTTAAAAATTTAAGAATTTTGTTTAATTTTAAACAATTTTTGTTAAATTTCTCTTTGTAAAATCCTTTAAATTTGTGCAAGTAATTATGCCTCTAAAGGAAACTGTAGAGAAAAAAAACTAAAAATATATTAAAAATACAACTTACTTCATAACTAAATAAATCCATACATCATAATTTTATCTTTCATTTTATCCACTCTATTTCAAACTCTGTTGGTGACTCTTAATTTGGCTATTTGATCCCTTGTTAAGAAAATCCTTTTAACAAAACATTTTTCTTACAGTTTTTTCATTCTCTTTTTTTTTTTGGCAACAAGCCAATCAAGTTATAATTTAATATACGTTAACAATACAGAAAACAAAGCTTTTGAAATAAAAAAATAATCTTAAACCTCAAGTCGATGATTATACTCTCAAGTGAGAGATTTTTCATGCAACTAACTAATTCTTAGAAATTTCTTTAATATATTTTTTTGTTAGTTAAAAGTAGGAAGCAAAACTGGTCAAGAATGGATAAAAAAAAGAGTGAAAATTATTCTTATTTCACACCCAATTTGTAGAAAAAAATCATTTAAACAAGAAGTCTAAAAATTTCTAAAATACAAAAGAATGTAGTAGAAGAGAAATGAACGAAAGCTAGACATAAGTAGAATTAAAGTAGTATTTTTTATTATTGTTTTTTTAATACCAATTTTTTTTTAATAAAAAGCAAAACTCAGAAATGATATTTATATGCCAAGTTCTTTAAAATATTCTTCTTTTTCCATTTAAGCTTTTAGTGAAGACCACAAAACAAACTTACAAAATACATATACATGCACTTGTAGATAAATAATATTTAGCCATACATATACAAATAGACATTCGTATATTTGTTTGCATGTATATGTATAATATCTATGTATTTAGTTGTGTGCATAAAATAAAAGTTACAAGACCTCAAAAACCACAACACAACATAGAACATCATTTATTATACCACTACAAACCATTTTTAGGATGTACAAATTTATGCAGTTAACAGACACACGTACATATACACAACGTTAAGTTGACAAGAATTTTCACATACATCTATATGTACCTATAATAAATGTAGTTTTATAGACACAGTCTAAGATAAATTTATTCGTATAATAATAGTATTTAAATTAATGTGGAGATTCATATCTAAGGGATTTTGGTAGCAAAAATCTCAGATATTTTTAAATCAGAAAATATCCTATAAAATAAATTTAAAAATGTAAACTTTAATATTTTAAGTTTATTATATTGAGTTACCCTGGATTCTAGATGAAAGGTTTTGTTTTTTAAAGACTATATAGGGTGGGCCAAAGTCACGCCTGGGTGTAAAAATTTAACAACCCAGCAAAACTATTTTGCTGTATTTCAATGTGAATGAATTATAAAATCAATATGAAGACAATAGTGCAGTAGAAGGCATTGCTCACACCTCAATAAATTTTACAAAAAATTTTCTCATAAGTGGTGGGCTTTAAGATAAATGCAAAGGCTTGCAAAGTATCCAAAAAATTTCATGGAAACAAACGAAATCAACTTATGAAACATCGGCTTTTTTCACCTAATATGCATTCGTTGTATGACTTATTGGAGTTGAGTGAATTTTCTTAATATATTCATAAAAACACATGATCTCCAATGAAACATTATGGTTGAAATTATGTATTCTTCACCTAAATTGAACCACTTCACTATGGCTTGAACCCACGCATTCACTATTTATCGGCATGTCTTAATTTGCAGAAAACTTCTTTGTTTTTTTTTATTATTTTCTTTTTTTAGATTTTATTCATTTAATTTATTTAATCTGTTACGAATTTTTCCTTAATAGGCCTGACGGCTATTTCGACTAACCAATAATATCCCAGAAAATGTTCCTACCCTTGCGCCACGTTACGATTAAAAATGTATAAATTTGTACACAATCAGAAAAAAAATAAAATTTTGTCTAATAAACACAGAAAAAATACCTATTTTATCACCGATTCTCTGTGTTACACCACCGTGTAAAGATTAACGACTGAGCAACAAACCATAGATGTAAGTCGTACTGTAATATCTCATGAAATTCAGACTTCAGTTGTCGAGCAAGTTGATCAGATTTAAGTGAGCCTGATTATCTTCAATAGGGTTTTCTCAAAGTTGGAAAGTCTTAAATTAGAGAGCAGCTAAAGCATAGCTTTGATGCTGAGATAAGGGCAATAGAGCCTAAGTCTTTGCATTCAGGTAAACAAAATGTCAGTTTAAGTTGTGAGTTGTTCATCAATGAAAATGGCAGTTATATTTCTGATACAACTTTTCATAATTAAAACTTATATCATGCAAAGTAATTATTATATTTTAAAATAGGAAAAGAATGGAAGTAATAATTAACAAAATTAAATTTAAAATTTTGTACACGCAGGACACATACTGTAGAATAATTATGTAGTAAATAAATTTTAATTTTTTATTACATTAAAGAATACTTTTTTTAGTGCCCAAAAATTTATACGAATAAATTATATTGGGTTGTGATATTCAGAATTGTCCGTATAAGTATAGATTATGATTTTAAGATCATGGCTATAGAATTATGTTTCGGATTTTCCAAAGATAAAAGCGATTGGAAAAGCAATCGGTTGCCAAAACAAATATATTTTCTATGCAAATCGCAGTATCACAATTTTTCACTCTAAGTTGCCAGTCTGAGGCAAGCTTAAATAGACTAGTTTCATTGTTCTTCGTATGAGAGTTTTTACAAGGAACAATTTTTTTGAATATAATGTCCCTCTTTTGAAAAATTATCTAAATAATTAGTCTTTCTTAACCCTTGTGTTAATACCCAACTTTATCCACATTACTGAGCAGCCGGGGTTCACGGGTACCCATATACCCATATAATATATTAATAATCAATAGTTTTGTGAAATAAAATTAAATTTTTAATTAAAATTATCAAATGATATTTTATTAAAATATGATTTTTTATTTTTGAATTTCACAAAGGCCAGGACATAATTTTTTAGTATTACAGTTGCTCATTTTTGGTCAGACATGATATGTAAATTTTTTTAAATACAGGAGTACATCAAGTTGCCGTTCACAATATATTACGTCAGCGAAGTAAGCCTCATGGTAGCACAGAAACGTTATCAAGAAGTGAAACTTTTAAATTACCTTTGACGAAAATTTTGTAGATATCATTGGTCGACACACAAATAAAAAAGCATTGTCTCTCTATGTAGCTTATAACGTTGATCATAAAAATTCTCAGCGTCAATGGAAGCCTATAACTATAACGGAAATTTATTCGTTTTTTGATATCTTGATATGTGTTGGTAATAATAATTTTATTACGGACCATACTTTAGACACGTGGCATTCAAATTCATATACACTGTACCCCGCGAAAATAGGACTCAACAGATTTCACAACATAATGCGCTTTTTAAAGAGATGATATGGACAATGTTGAACGTAAACTTATCCCAAATATATAAGCCGAGTGCAAATTTAACAACTGATGAAGAACTTTATTCTTATAGAGGTCGTACAGGGTTTACTCAATATATACCTTCAAGATATAGCTTCACTTGCATCATACATCATATAGTGTGAAAACAAATAAAATGATTGCCAGAAAAAAAAAACTGAGAGACGCCTCTTAATGCGTAAGCTATCTGAAGAACTTGCTAAGCCTATTATTGAAGCACAAATGACAAATGCCCATTGAAATTGCCATTGAAAGCATTTTGGGTTGCCAAGTATCACCTATTGCAGAGGCTTCTAATAAATTTTGAAAGCTGGATAAAACAGAAAGAAAAAAGTTACGAAATCTTGTCAAGTGTGCGTCAAGTAAATACAAAAAAGAAGACGCAAAACTCGGAAAAGCTGAGCTGATTGTGGATGGCCAGTTTGTGCTGAACACTCTGAAGACGTTGTTAAATGTACAGAATGTATTATAAAAAAATTATTTTGTATACAAATAATATTTTAATTATTCATATATTTTTTGTTATAGTTTTTGATTCTTATTTCACATACAATTTGTATTGGGTACCGGGGTATCCGGGGTATCGATGTTTAAAGACTAAGCAAATTTTTCTTAATATAAACGAAGCAAAAAATTAAATCTAGAATTTTAATCCGCTTTATTTTAAGTTAAATTATGACGATCCAGAAGCTTGTTTAAAAATTTAAAAGTTAATACATTTTTGTTTCATGTAAATATTTATATCTAGGTGGGTACCCCAGTAACCGGGTATTAAAACAAGGGTTAAAGTACAAAAATTTTTGCAATTAATTTAATTATAAAGCTAATAGATGCAAACGTTTAAAAAAGGTGTCAGTGACTCTCGAGGCAATATATAGTGCAAGTAAGTACTAGTTGATCAATTATTTAACTGATTTATTGTATCGTAAATTAACTCCTCATATGAGTATACCATAAGTGATAACCTCGTAGTACATAAGCATATTTCTTGTTGGTGTCAAAGATTAAAATAACAATTGTAAATTTTTACATACAAAAGCAAATAAAAGCTCCATACACGTCTATATTGAAATTTTCATACACATCAGTACTTTTTTTTTGCATCTAACTCTAGCATTGTTTTGTCAAAAGAATAATAAAGTATCACGTAAATATTTTTAATAATTTAAAAATTATTTTTAAGAGGTTTTTGTGCACATTTTGTGCTAAGATTTATTTTTCTACTCATTATTGTTAACTAATTTTTCTCCTCTGTTCTTTCTTAAAGCTCTATCGAGCTATAGGCAGATCGATGAAAGTAACTAAATTAAAATTAAAATGTCCTTTACTTTAAAGAAGTATTTAAAATCAAAATTTTTTGTTTGTATTGGTGGGACTAAAAATCAAGTTGATTAGTATTGCACTCTTGTAGGTACTAAAACATTCTTTTAAGAATTCAGCTGCTCTAGTTCTTTTATTTTTTTGTAACTTTTTACTTTGACTCCTACTGATGACTGCATGTGTCTGCTCGTAGTATGTTTTCGTCGAAATGTTCAAGTAAGTGTGTTTGAAAAATATAAATTATTCATTTAGCCAAATATTATCATAGTATCTTGTCCAGCATTTCCTATAGTAATTTTGAGTGTAATTTTTTTTATATTTCCCTTTAGTTAAAAATAATATTATAGCAAAAATTTAATGTAGTTTTACATTTACATTCAAACCATAAATAAAAGTTAAAAGTTATATAATATTTCATTAGATTTATCCTTAATAACATCTCTAAATATTATATGTTTCCCAAGTGACTTTTTTAAAAACAAAACTTTAGATTTACTTAATAATCCCTAAACACGTTGAAAATTCTTATTTTACCACAATAATAATTTACCGTATTAATCTTGTTAACACTTCCTTATTAATAATAGTAATATTTAACAAATACTACACAATTTTTAAACTATATTTGTGGAAATAAGGCAAAACTGCTTATGTCTGTTTGTATAGTTTTTCAGAAAAACACTTTGAAGTTTTTAAATTGATTTTTAAAAATGTATTCTCTTTAAAATATAGACTATTTCATAAATTCTGCGCTACGAAATTTAAAGAGCATATTGATTTTCGAATATTTAACTAAATTGTAAGTTAAAATAAGTTATTATGCCAAATTACATTGTTTTTTGAACAAAAAAAAAGGAAAATACAGGCAATTGGCTATAAATTCCTCTAAAGTTTTCCAAAATATAGATTCGCCTGCAGATATCCTGGAATTCTGGGATTGCAATGATGTGATTATTTAAATTTTAGCTTATGTCGACATAAACAGTTTTGCCTTTTTGCTACAGATATAAAAATTTTTCATATGTGTTTGGGAAATAGCACACTTAGTACAGCTGACATTCATTTATTTCTCAAAAACATTTATTTTTTGTGGTAAAAGATAATAAAGAAATGTGAAGAAACTAAAACTATAGCAAAAAAGAAAAAAATAATAAGAGAGAAAACAATGTTATCACTCAGTGAACATATTCATTGTTATGGTTCATACATTTGCCATTCTTTATACCCACTACTTGTCATTTCTTGTTCTTTTTGCTGTATTTGTCAAAAGAAAAATATGCAATTAATTTATTTTTCCAAAAAAGTCTTTTTTTTATCATGATTTTATACATTTTAAACAGAGACCACCTCTTACATGTAAGCAGCACAATTTATTATTCTAGGGTGATCTAAATAATTCGACAAAATATAAAATCTTTTACTAATTTAAAAGTTATTGTCGATATCAAAAAGAAACAAGTGAAGATAGAGCTATTAAATACTTTAATAAAATGAAAGTTTATCTAAAGACTATAGAGCATTTTTGATATTGAGAAAGTAAATATAATATTTAAATAAACATTTATTTTATTTCAAATTTACGGCCTTATTTATAAAAACTATTAAGGTAAGTAAGTTAAATTTTTTATATGAATTCGGTCTTATAAATCTTATATTAACCTTTGTTAATTTTTATAAATGAATTAGTTATTGCATTAACAAAGTATTTTTAAATATCGTATTTTCATAAAGTACTCTTTTTTTCAAAATTTGTTAACGACTTAAAAATTTATTGCAAAAGCCAGAGTAAGTAATTTTTAATTCAATAAAAAGTTAAAAGTTCAAATAAATTTTATTTGATTGTAAGATTTAAGAAAGTTACAGAAAAAAAAGGAATTCTAATTTTGTGGCTTGGAGCTAAAAGGGCCAATGTCACTTTGTTGCTCTTTTGAGTTAAACATTGTTCGCTTGCTCTATTTCATTATGATGAAACAGCTAAAGTCATATTTAACCCAGAACAGCATCATAAATAAAATGCTGGCCAATTACACTATGAAAGCACCTATAAAAGTTCAATTCCAATTTTCTCAAACGTAAATATTTTGACATTGGCCGTTTTAGCTCCAAGCCACAGAATTCATAACTGATTTTTGTCCTGCAGTCCTGATTACAAGTGTTGTCATTATTTCCCAAGCAACTAATTTTGTAGACTACGTTCGAGCTGTCCATTTTGTCCAGTTGACTTTTCGTATTAAAAAAAATGTTTCTGAGTGTTATTGGAAGTCAAGGCTAATTTAAATGTCTTCTTGTTGTAAATTTCTGAATTTTCTATCCTTTCTGATATTCCTGCTACATATGTCATCAATTTATATATGTGACAGCGCATAGAGAATGGGACCTAACGTTAAAAACAGGTTTTGTTCAGAAGAGCCGTTTTAAATATTAAATGATTTTTCTATTTTCTTATATTGTTCATAAGGAAAAAAATAAATTTTTTGTAGGGGAAAAAATGAAAATAAATTAATTTTACCGTTAGATTCCTTTCTATTTGCGCTTAGAATCGTCGACTTCACTTTTATAAAACGCTTATATCTCTGGGAGGGAACACTTTTGGGGCATGGGATCGGTCTCATTCTCAAAAAAAAAAATAGTAAAAATTGTTCTTTTTACCCTAAGGTCCCTTTCTTGTATAGCGAAATACTGAATAAATAAAAGAATTAAATAGAAAGACCTTGAGCTTGTCTTTTCATTTAACTTGTGCTAACGGAATTATATTATCCTCATTCACAAGGTGTCCTAAGTTTCATATTATTAAAACGTCATAATTGTTTACAATTTTAAAAAGTTTTAAAAGTTTAACAATTAACACTACGATGCTGTTCAATAATTTTTATTTTAATTTTTTTTTTAATTATGACTTTATGGCGATACGCTACTTAGGACTTATTGCGAATTCACTAATTATAAAAAAAAAAATTATCAAAAAAATAATTCTATGTTTTGCTTACGGTTACTTGCTATCTTTGCACTTTTTATCGTTGTTGTTATTTTTATTTGCAACATTATATATAGCATTTTATGCTGTCATAAATATTTTTGCAAAAAGGTTGCCATTTGTGATATTGGTTGATAAGTGTGAATGGAATGACTTTATTCATATGTCTACATATAATGTAGACATATTCAAAACCGAAATGATTGATTGTATTTTTAAATTGTTGCTTTTTTGTCTTAATAAATATTTGGCTATAAAATGGAAATAATAGGCAATTTTATACCTGAGTATAAAATTTTACAGAGTTGATGGAGAAATCAATAAAAAATAATACACATGTTTAACGAGTGGGCTATATAAAATTTGAATCTGCTATGAAAGGAAAATACTCCACATTTTTTAGAGGAACGGCTTTACTCTGACATATTTGAGTTAAACACAATATGATTTCAGGGTCCACAACGGTTGGTCAGACAATACATAGTCTTTCAGTACAGTTTTTGAGTAAACTTGAGTAAAACTTGTAAACATAAAAATATCACAACTAAAACAAAAATCCACACAGTTTGTACCATTTTGTACATATATTTATTTATATACACTTCTGTATATACATAAAATTGTATTGGCGACCGTATTCTTTCATTATTACTGTTTTAATCGAATTTTGTTGTTGCAAGCTTCTTTTCAATACAAAATTTTTCGAAAGCGTTTAGAATAAACTGTCATCAATCGCAAGTCTGTAAAATATTTAGGGGCTTCAAAAAGTTGATTTCAACGCTGACATCGATGGACACATGGACAGACTGACATCTACAAACTGATTTGTTTTACCAATACAAAAGAAATAGTGAATGTATAGGTTCAAACCATGATGAAGTGGTTCAATTTAGGTGACAAATTCATAATTTTATTTTAAACGTGCCCTTTGCTCAACAAAAAAATAATAAATAATTAAAACGCCGTAACTTTTAAAATCAAGGTGTAAACGATTTTTTGTAGTTGCACTCATTCTATGGTAACAAAACTCATTAGCGATTATTTTCCATAAAAATTTTTTCGAAAACATTTATAATAAACTGATGTCACTCGCGAGTCCGTAGAATATGTGTTGGGTTCAAAAAGTTGATTTCATCGCTGACATCGATGGACATATAGACAGTCGGACAAAGCCAAATCGACTTTTTCATCAATAAAGATTCAAAATTGTCAGCAAAAAATGATATACAAAAGAAAAAGTTAATGCATGGGTTCAATTCATCACTCATGGTGTAAAAAATGCATAACTTTATTATGTACTAGCCAAGCCCGGCGCGCGTTGTTACGCTCCTTATTGAATAAAAATACATTCTGAATTTTAATTGAATATCAAGTGCAAGAAAGTAATAATTATAACTTTTTCTAATCCCGAAACTGTATAGTCATGACACCTCAATATGTTCGCAAAATTTCAGAGAAATCGGTCCAGTGCCAGTACCTTAAAATTATAACTTTTTTTATGGGCGTGGCCCTGCCCACTTTTCTAATCACGAAACTGTATAGTCATGACATCTCAATATGTGTGCAAAGTTTTAAAAAAAATCGGTGCAGTGAAAGTACCTCATAATTATGACTTTTTTATGGGCGTGGCCCTGCCCACTTTTCTAATGACAAAACTGTCTAGTCGTGACAGCTCAATAATATACATGCAAAGTTTCAGAAAAATCGGTCAAATGAAAATAGCTAAAAATTATAACTTATTTTTTTTTGGTCGTGGCCCCGCCCACTTTTTACCACCCATAAACAATCCCTGGAATGTGTACAACAACTTGCCAAAGTTTGAGTCCGATCGGTTTTACAGTCTCGGATCTATAGCTAACACATACACACACACATATAGAGTTTCACTTTTATATATAGATTTATTTCATTCAAAAAAACGTCGTGACTTTTTAAATCAAGGTGCAAATTGAGTGTTACAGCAGCAACCATTTATTGTAGTTGTACTCTTTCTTTGGTAATAAAACTCATTTGTGTTGGTGCGTAATGATTTTAAATGCATTAAATTATGTTCTAAGGACGTCTGGCAAGGCAACTTTTTGACTAATATTTTTAAAATTATTGCATATTTTCTACACATGCCATACTTTCAAACGAATTATAATTATTAAAAGCAATCAAGGCTTAATTGGTTCGCAATAAAACTGTTGTTGTTGCTTTGGTAATTTTTAATTTTAAATGCTTTTAAATATAATATATTTCTTGTGTGATATCTTATTATGTTTTTGGTGATAACTTTCTGAATCATATTATTTTTAAAACTTAACCATGTCATAGTTTTCATTAAAGGTAAACAATTCAAAAAAACAATTTTAATTAAACATTTGATTACGTAAAGAACTATTTTGCCATAAATAATTATTATTATATATTGATATTTTATTCGAACTTTTTCCTCATATTAAATTTTAATGTGAACCATTTTTATTTTGGCTTAAGGTTATTTATTTATAAATGAACTTAAGCCAAATTAAAAAGGGTAAACATTAAAATTTTTATAAATAATTATTGTTATAGAGAACATAATATGACCTTTATGTCGTCATCTCCGGCATTATATTTTGGTTTTATAGTTGATATTTAAATCCATGATTGGTATTGTTATATTTAATAAATCACCCTTATTGTTAACAAAGCTTTAATCAAATATGTGGTCGGTGTTTTTTAGTTGTTTAGAAATTTGAAAAAAGTACAGGTTAAAGAAGTATACACCCGGTGACACGCTAATACCACTGAATAATACCAACACAATTCTGTTGCTGCAACACAAACTGTTGTTTAGAATAAACAAATTTTCTTCAACCATAGCATGTCGGCAAAAAAAACAGAGAATCAAAAGAATCTGCATGTAAAACACCCACAATAGCATTACTAGACCAAAAATATTCCATTAACAACTTCAAAATACTTGCAAATGCTGGAATAGTTCCAGTTGTATGTAAGCATGTATTGAATCTAATTTTCCGCTGATTTTATTTTGGTTATTGCATATTACCCTCATTTTTTTATTTTCTTCATACATTTGCTATGTGCCATTTATATTTACGTATACGAAAACACATTCAAATATTATATTGCATTATGTCTGAGTGTGTGCTATTTCTTCTTCACCCAGTACTATCATCTGCAGAAGTGATATCAACACTATCGTTCTACAAGTAAAACGTTAAACGCAAACAGATACACATTTTCTGTTTTCAGTATATACATATGTATGTGTGTTTATAAATAGTTGTGGCAGTAACTATTATAGTATTAGTTGTAGTACTCATGAACATCCTTCAAGTACCTCCTTAGTTTTTATCTAGTTTTTTTTAACGGCATCATCAACAAACAAAGTTTGGCTATATATTAAGTTTAACATTACGTTTGTTGCATTATAAAATATATTTGATTAAGATTAAGATGTGATAACCAACAAATTCGTTAAATGTTGTCAAGTTTATTGAAGATTTGCTAAAATAAATTTTTATAAAAAATTTATTTTATAGAACTTTAATACACTTTCTTTTTTTTATTTTTGTGAAAATTTACAACTTTTTGCAAAAACCGAAAGTTTACAACAAAAAAAAATCAATTTTTTATACAAATGAAAAAAATTAATAAATTTATATGCTGACATTTGAAGCAGACGGCTTATAGAATGAAATTAAGGATTATACAAAATGATTTTACACACACCTGCTATTAACGGCATAATAAAGGGTGGTCCAATCATAAATCACGATGTTAACTATGAGTCACACCTTAACTTAAGTTTTTTTCCCAATTTAATTTGATATTTCTTTGTTTCAATAATTGACAAATTCAACAGTCGAGAGGTACACAATTAAACAGAGCGTTAACATTTTTGAAGCCTTTTACGAAAATGGCTGTTCTAATCAAAATTTATTTAGTGCACTACGTGATTTTGTTTGGAAACTATAATCGACAAAATATGTACACAATCGGAAGAATTCTGCGAATTTGGAAATGTTCATCACACCGGGTAAGTAGGAAATGTGAAAACACTGTACATTGTAGCTCTCGTTCTGTGGTAGTTTGGGACAAGAGCCTTCAACCTTCCACCTTCTTCGTCATGTCCAACAATTAAACATAAATATTGTCATTAAAAATTTCAAAATTTCAATGTAGAGCATTTGACCGCTATTTTTCTTTACACACAATTGTCATTGATCCTGTTTCCGTAACAAAAAATATTAAGTTAATTCTCTTAAGAAATTTTTTTTTTGTTTTATTTACAATAAACATGCCTTTATTTAACATATTAAGTTTACGCATAGACCGCCTTTATTGATTATAAACTAAAAAATAAATAAATAATACAAACTAAACAAGTAAGAGCACTATATTCGGCTGTGCCG
This sequence comes from Phyto melanocephala, assembly GCA_941918925.1. Lineage (NCBI taxonomy): Eukaryota > Metazoa > Arthropoda > Insecta > Diptera > Rhinophoridae > Phyto > Phyto melanocephala. The sequence goes on from OW799233.1 coordinate 29,070,184, forward strand.
AATCTTTTATACCCACCACCAATTTTGTGTACATTTAAAGCACAATATTTATTATTTTGTTAATCGCTATGGAATAATCTTTTTTCAATAAAATATGTATCACTTTCTTTGTAGAGGGTGGTTAAATTTTAAGGGCCCATGTTGAAGGTGAACTACAGCTAGTTTTTAAATTTGTTTTCTGCATTTCACTTGACATTTCTCAATCTCAAACTTACTCAATTTGATCCGTGGAAAGATACGCAAATCAGCAACGCTTTAAAGTTATTCAGGTTTTTTATAAAAATGGGCGTTTAAATCAAAATGCATTTTGTGCAGTTCGTAATTCTTTTGATCAACATAATCGTTCAAATTCATCCACAATCGGGAGAATTGTAAAAAATATTTAAATTTCTGCAAAACAGGTCTGTATAAAATGTTAGCAAATCTGTGAATGCCTTCTTAGTTCGTTGAATTGGAACCACTGCTGGTTTTTGCGATAGTGTGGCAAAAGAGCAGTCAACCTCGCCTCATCATCATGCACAATAATTGAGAATCAACATTGTCATTGAAATTTTGGGCCATCAGATAGTCGAGTGGCGCCAAGGATGGGGGGAGGGCATTTGGCCGATATTTTGTTAAATACATAATTGAACCATACAAATATTATAATTACAAAAAGAAATAATAATAATATCCTAAATAATTTATGTTTTATTTAAATTCAACATAAAATTTAACCACCCTTTATAACTTCGAATGCAACTAAAATGCTTTTGTAAGTGTAGTCTTTCAATGAAAATGGGCGTTAAAGTAGGCATGTCAATAAAGTTTCTGCTAATAAATACAACTAAGATATTTCAATATAGTCCTTTATTTTCCCAAAAACTTTATTAATAGAGAAATTACATGAATTTAAGATAAACCGTTATATGGGACGTAGGCGTTAAAGTGCGCGTGTCACCTAAAATGGATATTTCGATGTGTTACAAACGGAATGACAAAATGGATATACCCCCACCATTTTTTTGAAGGCGGGTATAAAAAACAAAACAACAAAAGCAAACAAATTACATTGAATAGAAGGATATACGTAGCAAATTTGATCATCATACCTCTAATTTTGGCGGTTTTATGAGCTTTTAAATTTCATTAACGGTAGATAACGTGAAAAGTGGGCGTTATAGTAGGCTTGTCAAAGTTTTTTTTGCGAATAAGTACAACTTAGGTGTTTCAATATAGCCCTTTATTATTCCAAAATCTTTATTAATAGAGAAATTATATGAATTTTAGGTAAAACGTTATATGGGAAGTGGGCGTAAAAGTGGGCGTGGCACCTTAATTTTCTGGCACAGTATTGACATTGCCTAGTGGGATATACGTAGCAAATTTTATCATCAAACCTCTAATTTTGGCGGATTAATGAGCTTTTAAATTTCATTAACGGTAGATAACGTGAAAAGTGGGCGTTATAGTAGGCGTGTCAAAGTTATTTTTGCAAATGAGTACAACTTAGGTGTTTCAATATAGCCCTTTATTATTCCAAAATCTTTATTAATAGAGAAATTATATGAATTTTAGGTAAAACTTTATATGGGAGGTGGGCGTAAAAGTGGGCGTGGCACCTTAATTTTCTGGCGCAGTAATGACATTGCCTAGGGGGATATACTTAGCAAATTTGATCAACATACCTATAATTTTGGCGGTTTTATGAGCTTTTAAATTTAATTAACGGTAGATAACGTGAAAAGTGGGCGTTATAGTAGGCGTGTCAAAGTTATTTTTACGAATGAGTACAACTTAGGTGTTTCAATATAGCCCTTTATTATTCCAAAATCTTTATTAGTAGAGAAATTATATGAATTTTAGGTAAAACGTTATATGGGAGGTGGGCGTAAAAGTGGGCGTGGCACATTGGTTTTCCGTTAAAAAAAAGCGTCTCACCAAAAAGCAAAGTGTGCAAAATTTCAGAGTCGTACATCCAATTTTGTTGCCTTTATGACGTTTTTGTTTTTAAATATACCGAAAAATACACTGTGCGGTATAAATTTTCGTACATTTTGATCGATAACTCCTCTCCTAATGCTTAGATTTAGATAATTTTTGGGGAAAAATATTGTTTTTACTCAGGAAATATATATTCGAAGTTTCATAAGTCTACGTTAATGCGTTTGGACACAATTCCATTTTATTCGATGTTTGAAGGACACGGTTTTTTCGACCTACTCTTGCTTTTCGAGCTATAACTCTCTTCCTAATATTCCGATTTAGCCCATTTTCAATACCAAACAAACCTTGTCTATAAGAAAGATTCTGGCAAAATTTGAGCCCCCTAGCTTTTTCGGTGCGACCTCTATCGTGCTTTCAACAGACGGACAGACGGATGGACATAGCTAGATCGTCATAAAATCAAACCCTGATTCAGAATATATATACTTTATGGGGTCTAAAATGGATATTTCGATGTGTTACAAACGGAATGACAAAATGAATATACCCCCACCATTTTTTTGGTGGCGGGTATAAAAATAATAAGTAATAATAAGTCGGAACAGCCGATTGTAGCGTTATTTTATATTTCTGGTAGTGTTCTCTTTCTTTATCAGTAGTTTTTGGACTGCAGGGTAATATTTATGTAGATGTTTTTGTTGTACTTTATTGGTATTTTTAGTATGCCATAGAAATTGTACTTAAGTGCCTGCTTAGATTCGATGGACACTCTAACGATTTTAATGTAATTTAAATGGATTTTTAGTTGTAGCTAAATGTGCAGTATGCTTGCAAAAATACTAGCTGGAGAAAGGAAAATTTAGTCGCAACAGAAAAGTGTACATTAAAATTGAATATTTTATTATACCAATATCATTTACAGTTGACACTAAGTAAGTTGGCTTTTAAAGAAAAAAAAGTGCGTTTTCTTAAAGCTTCCTGTTACTAAAAAAAAGAATTTTAATATAAAAGTTGTATGAAATTGTCCCCTAAGGTACATTTTATATAAAAGGTCCGCCAAATAACTATTTTTTTTTAAATGCTATAAAAAATAGTGTAGTTTTGGCTATGTGGCACGTAGCACCATTCTGTTGCCAATATCCTCCTCTTCAATTTTTGTGAACAAAAATTCGTTCAACATGCCCCGATAACGATTGCCATTGACTACGGCCGAAGAAAAATGGCCCAATTCTGCCTCTGGACCAAAATCCTCACCAAACAGTGACTCGCTTTGGGTGTATCGGCTTTTCAATGCATGCGTGCGGGTTTTTTGTGCCCTAAATGCGACAATTTTGCTTGTTAACATACCCGCCGAGATCAAGATGAGCTTTATATGAAAAGGTGATTTTTTTGGCAAAACCAGCCAAAGTAATGTCGCAATATTTCCCAGCCTTGTTCCAGCGTATACACAACCATATTCGTTCAGCGGAAGGATAAAACTAATTATCTGTCGCCAGAGCTACAATTCACGAAATAAGCACTAGTTGAAAAAAAAAACCTTAGATGGCGGACCCTTTACTTGAGAAATTTTTTATTTTTATGTTTATGCATTTGCATACAATATTATTAGATGACCGAAAGACTTTTTAACCTACTCTTGCATTACAAGCTAAGTATAACTCTCTTCCTAATAAATTGTTTTAGCCTATTTTCAAATTAAAACTTTTCTAAATTATACTGGCAAAATTTTATTCGCCTGACTTTTTTATTGAGCTTTTAACAAACGGAAGACCATAGCTAGGTCGTGTTAAAATAAAACCACGACTCAGGAAATAAATACATTGTGGAACCTGAAATTAATATTTTGACGGGCTGCAAACGGCAAGATAAAATGGATTTACTCTTATACCACTTGGTTTTGGTATTGGGTATGATAATAAATAATTTATTTTTTTTTTCAATAATAAAGTAAACTTACCAAAATATATTGTTTTTGTTTTTAGAATTTATAGACCCAAATTATTATATTTTGTTGTTAATTTTTCCAGTGTCCACTGTTACCATCCATTTATTTTTGTCCTTAAATTACGTTTCGGTTTGCTGTTATAAAGTTTGTTGTTTACCTGCTGCATTTGAGTGTTTGCAATATTTGATTATAAAAGCGTGACAATATTAATACATACATAATATTCGTATGTGTGTGTGCACTTTTAACTGGTTGCGCTTTTATTAGAGTGTAAAAATTTAATTATATATTTTTTATTTAGAATTTCGTTTTTAATGAACTCTACGACTATGGGTGTGATATTAAATGTATAATGATGTTTGCCACTTCGAAATGGTTCCGTTATTGCAGACACGCTTGCAGCATTAAAAATCTACTTTATGAAATTTGAATTTTAATGTAAAAATAACACTTGATGTTATTGGGTAGTAAATTATTTGACAAATGAGAGGAAATTTCTTATATTTTTTGTTGTTGTGTACTTTCATATATAAGTAAAAGATTTTCTACAGGTACTTAAGAACTTATAAAATTTTTCACAGCTCGTATATATTACTGAGTTACGACAATTGAAGTTTTTAAGAGGTATGTATGTTTGTTTTTCTTTTTAAAGATATTTGACTGTTTGTAACAAAATACAACAAATTCAATGAAATTACCAAGATTTTGATTTTTTTTGGCTCACAAATTTTATGACATTTAATATTTAATAATAATTTTTTTCATACGGTTTCCTTATAAAAGTCATTTTGGCGATACAATTTTGCACCTCTTATTCGGGCAGACACCTTGTCATTTTGGCAATATTGCGTCGAATGATGGCTTTTAAATTATCAATCGTCACTGGTTTTTCAGCACGGGCTAGAGATTTTACGCACAACGACTAAAAGTAGTCTCAACGTGTAAACTAACACAAATAAGGTGACCACTTTACAGCTTCATTTCTTGAAGTATTTAGATTATCAAAAGTTTGTTTCAAAAAATTAATGATTTTGCGCATTTTGTGGCTTGTTGTGCCATCTTATTTTAACTATATTTTCTCCGAATGAATTGAAATTATATGAGGAACACAAAAATCAGGATTCCTGAAAACGAGTTGCTAAGATGGTCGTTAGATAGAAAAGTTTTCGGCCTCTGTCTTTTGCTTGTTCTGTGTGCACGTAATGGACTCAATTTGGAAGATTCTTATCCAAGGAGTATATATTGATTATGACTTGATTAATAATATTGAGTATTACCAGTTCATATGGAAGACTGACTATTACCTTGATGAAGTTTTTTTTGATGAACAGAACACGAATTTTTTAACTAAATTTTTACGATTTGTAAACAAAAAGCACCCTGTATTAAGTGATAAGTATATTGCAAAAAAATATTATTAATTTAAGTGTCATTGCTCGCTTTATGACCCAATTTTAAAATATTATTAAGGACTAACTTTTTATGTATAAATTTACTGCGATTACTAATATGGTTAACAGATACACGTAACTAGATGTGATAATGAAAAAACAAAATTAGGTACATTCGCCGTTAGACAACAACACTTACGATATAAAAATAAGTTAACAAGCGGTTAATTTAGGTTGTAAAATAGGGTTATAATAAAAGGACAATCCCATAACAGGTATACAGGTATGCCTAATTTGCATGCTATGCGGTTCTTAGAAGTTTCATCAAAAAAACTACTAACCCAATTTAAACAAAAGTTTGACTATTTTAAAAAACTAGTCCCAACAGTTGCCTTAGAATTTTCAGTCCTACAATATTTCAAGTTAGGTTTAGTGCACGTATTTAAAATGTTCACTTACAGAATATGGGCAAAGATAATGCTACATTGTTTATTTTTCCTCACAAGCTCTGCACGTTATGCTGTCCGATATTCCGATATTCCTATGCGAGCTCAACTCTGAATGACCTGCTAATACACTAGTTAATTTTTAGACTCTTTTGATTCTTTTAGATCAGAGTATTCCTATAGTATATATGCAACCTTAGCGATAGCGGCATTTTGCCACTTCTTGACGTGCTCAAACGTTTTAAACTTTAAAAGGTTCAGAATTTTTCAAGGTCCGCTTATTTCTTTCTGATTATGCTATAGCAGTCATTTTATTTTCAGACGATAACAATTCCCTTACGTGTTTATACCACTATCAGATTCGCTAAAATCAATAAACTTTTTAAAAATTCTACTAAATGTTTTTTAATAGAATTTTTGGGTTGATTTCTAATTTTGGATGAATATATTAATTAAATTAAAATACGTTACAGAATTAGTTACCCTACGGCCTAACGCAACGCTTAACGCACCTATTTAGTTTTGGTTGTTAGAGGGTCTATACTTTATAGCTGTATTATACATAAATGGAAGAACTCATGATACTTCAAAAATATTAGCATTCAACAATATTAATAATACGTACAGCTAAATGCCCAGCAAAAATCAATTTCAGGATTTTGCATCAAATTTGGTTCTAATGGCATACACAAGTTGTATATTGAAAGTTATAGAGCAAAATTCATGCGCTGTTTCTCAGTATCGAAATGAGACGGCGGAAAACGGATTGCAGATTTGAGAACTTAATACAAAATAGTCAAAAAGGCATATGGAGCAACTAGAACCCTGGGATTAAATATACGAATATTAATAGTAAATATACACTTTTTAGAAAAAATATTTCAATTATTTTTAGAAAGAAAAAAAAATTATTCTTTAATTTATTACCCCATTGATGTGGATATTAATGACCTGACTAGGAGAATGCAGTTAACTGTGTAAAAAATCAAAATCAAAGATGACGTCGGAAATAATCAAGAAAATGGCGTATAACATGAAATCTAAAATTCAATCTTTGGTCATAAAAGACCTAAAAAAAAATTACTGAAGCCAACTTTTAGATGCTTGCATGACATTGAATTTAATATTTTGTTATTTAATTTGTTTTTGTTACAATAACAAAAAGCGTGTACAATTTTTACTCAAGGCGATCGTTAGCTTTTTAAAAACAGCACATAAGTCAATAACGAAAAATCGCTAAATCAATGGAAAGTAAAAATAATATGCTTACTTCTGTTGAAAGATTTCTAGACATTCATGAAAGATTCAATAGTGTTTGTGTAAAAAATAAATAAAATCTTAACATTTCATCAAATTAGTATAATATCATAAATTGTTAATGGGGTAAATTAAATAAAGTGACATGAAAAAAATGTTCTATATCATTGCCTTTATATTTGAAAATAGAGATTTAGGTAAACGCAGGATAAATTAATTTGTTTTCTTTTCGTTTATCTCTATGCATAAATTAGTTTTTCAATGTAGTAGTCAAAACTCATTGTTGTTTTATTAAAGAAGTTATTTTTTAATTCGGTTCAAAGAAGTTATAAATCATACACCCGTTTTAATTGTTCTTGAAAACGTAGTTTACCATGGCAAATTCCAATGGGTATTGTAATTGCGGTACAATTGCAGCAACAGTAACGACAATAGAACTATTGTTACGTTGTATGACGATTGCAATTGTTTACAACATCATTTAGAGTTATTCATTATGTTTTCTATTGTTTTTATTTTCCTTATTCCGAATATACAATAGATGATGTTTTTATTTTTTTTTTCCAAAATCTAGTTTAAAAAAACAACATTTTATTCAATAAGTTTCCTTGTAGTGCTCCCTGAATGTATACTACATATTTACTTAAATTGAAAAAGAAATAGTTTTGTGTTACCAACTCGTTGCACAAAAATAAATTGTAATCCCTGTACTTATTTTTACTTTATTTTTTAGTTTATTTCTCTGAAACAAGAAAAATAAAATAAATATGCGCTTACAATTACACATTGTGTGTCATAATTTGAGCAATTACATGTCAGTGTGACATGTTCCTTGCCATAAACAATATTGTTGTATGTATTGTGTCTGCTGTTGTTGCTTGTCTTTTTGTTTTGTACTTTAAAAAAGCTATCTTTTTGTTTTTATTGTTTGTGTGTGTGTATTTATATTGTTGCCATATTTTCAGTTTGTTACTCTCAAGTTTCATTGTTTTGACACAATAACAGCAACAACAACAACGTGTTTTTGAAAAGTAAAAAGAAGCAAATCTCGAAAAGGATGATTTCGTTTACACATGAAAAATATGTACAAAACGATTAAACAAAAAAGACAAATGACTCTACGCTGAGAGCGAGGAATGTGCGATAAGGTGAGTGATGTCCTTATGCATCGATAAGCACAAATAAAACTACAAAAAATTTTCACTTAGTCTTGCAAAATTTATACAATGAAAGATATTGTAAATTTCTTCCAACCTTTTTGCCAAATTTCATGTTTATTACAAGAATTACAATAAATGAGTCTCTAAATATACTACCCGCGTCTTAAATTGTTGCAAATGTAAGAAATATTTCATTATAAAAAATGTTTAGAATAAAAAGAAACAAACAATAAAGAAATAGAAACATCAAGCTAACAAAAGCAACAACTATTGTTGTTGAGTTTTTTATTGCTATCATTTACTACCATCAACATTAACACCAGCTTCTACCTCTTTCTCTTTCACACTCACGCCAATACTGTAAACAGCCAACACTGTATGTATCATTCCGTCATAGCCATTCACTATTGTTGCTGTTTTATTGTTTGCTAAAAGTGCAAAGCTTTAGATAATTGTTCTACATGGTTTGATATTGTTAAAAATATTTCTTTTCTTTTTTTCTAAGCAAAGATCTTATTTCAACTTGGTGATGGTGCGTGTGTGTGTGTATGAATGAACAAAAAACGTAAAATGAATGCAACAAGAATAAACATTAAAATCCTCTGTAATCTTTATAAAGTATTTAGAACAATAATTTTTGTCCACATTTTTTTACTACAACAAATTTGTTCTAAATCTTATGTTTCTTAAATTTAGATGAATTTTGCATGTTAGAAAAAACCTAAATTAAGAATACATTGAAAAACAAGCAGAAAATTTCATTGTAAAATTTACAAGGTGCTTATATTAAATGCTGAGATAGTACAGCTGCGTCCAAGGTTGACTCACGGATCTACGAACCTTAAGTATAATCAAAACACCAATTATTTACCCTTTCTGGGATTAAAAATAAATTTATCTTTATTGAAAAATTCGTTTCGTTACAATATGCAAATGTAGTACTCGTGACACGCTGGTGTGTTGAGTTGGAGCGTTGATTAGGATCGGAAATTCGGTATAAGATGCCAAAGTATTAAGATGCTTGCGAACATCATAAACGGAGTATCCACTTTCGGGAACACATTTCCTGATATCTGTTTGGGAATAAAGATTGGTTTCATTTTGGATTCACGAAATTAAGAATATGCTTACAGCAGGAGTACTATAATCGTCTTATATCTAGAATGATTAATACACTACAATAGTTAGCTTAACCCAACACCCTGCCGAAATTATATCCAAGTAGCATCTGCGCGAAAAGAGTTAGCCGAAACCACCATTTAAAACATGGTGATATCTCAAAACAGTCAGCTGAAGCCGCTGTACCGAAGCAGTCAGCCGGAGTCACTATACCAAAACGGTCAGCCGAAGGCGCTGTGCCAAAACAGTCGGCCGAAGCTGCTATATCAATACAGTCAGTTGAAGTTTTTCTGTGAAAACAGTCTGCCCAAACTGTTCTGTCAAAACAGTCATCCGAAGCCGCTGTATGAAAATAGTTAGTCAAAGCAGTTGTGTCAAAACAGTGAACCGAAGCGGTTGTGCCAAAATAGTCAACCGAAGCTATTAGTCCGAAAACCTCTATGTAAGTTGAACATTCGAGTGACAATCCGATTACCATAATAGTTTAATATTGTCCGAGTTATATCAAACTGGGCAAACTTATCTCTTGTGCGAGCCGACCTGACAATACTCAACTTAAGTATGTTTGTATCAAATCACTAACAACCCGAGTGAGAATTATAAGATACTTTATATTAAAAACTATATAATTCATATAAAAGTGTAAGCAAACTGTGAGGACCTTCATACTAAAGGCAAAAAAATTTTGAAATAAAGAAACAATTCATCATATAATGGAGAATGTATAATGTCAAATGTGTACGTGGCAAGCGCGATATCAAAGTTGCACATGCCTATAAAACTGACGTAAATAATATTTTAATTAATAATAACACACAAAAAACTATAGGATTTAAAACTTAATACTTTAAAATATCATGTTCGGGAAAACAAAAATATTAAAGTTATTCTTAAGCGACATCAGCGCATATTTTAACATTCGAATGTCTAGTACTTGCAAGGAAAATATTACAGCTCACAGGCCAGCACACATAGTACGTGGATGATAGTGGAGACCTCAGACTAAAGAAGATGCTAGAGATTACGAATGACTGTTCAGTGAGGATTATCGACAATCACCAGTTGGTAGTTATGCGGGACTCAGTGAAGGAAGGAATATCGATCGTTAGCCACTAAATCACTAAGAAGAGAAGGATGTCGAAAATAAACATGATACTTTCTTTCCATATGTATGTTACTTTTGTGGTACCGAAAACACTTGCATGTAGTTTAGCATGAATTTAACAGAAAGTATAAAGTTGTTACATTTATTGACATACATTACATTTCAGTAATATTATTTCTTGCTTATGTTAATTGTACACCACAACTGCTTATATTTTTCTTTTTCGTTTTAAATTTTTTTTCCTTTTTATTTTAAGGCTTCAATAAACTTGAATCGTAAATTTTAAAAACCAAATAATACAAAACAGTTTGAAAATATAACCAAAGGGTACAACATAAAAATGATAAAAACAAGAGCGAAAAAACTTTAGAGAAAAAAACATACTTTTTTCAATATAATTAAGAAGGAAGAACATTTTTCACAGAAAATATTTTTTTTATTATGTAGGAATAATTGATTCATATTTACTTACAAGAAAAACCCGACGCGCGTTGCTACGCCCCTTAATGAATAAAAATGCATTCTGAAGCGTGGTCCTGCCAAACTTCGATCTAGTGCAAGTAGCTAAAAACGATAACTTATTTCTTATGGGCGTGGCACAGCCCACTTTTCTAAACACGAAATTGTAAAGTCACGACAGCTCAATATGTGTGCAAAATCTCAGAAAAATCGGTTCAGTGCAAGTACTTCAATATTAAAACTTTTTTATGGGCGTGGCCCCGCCCACTTTTCTAATCACGAAATTATATAGTCACGACAGATCAATATGTGTGCAAATTTTCAGAAAAATCGGTCCAGTGCAAGTACTTCAATATTAAAACTTTTTTATGGGCGTGGCCCCGCCCACTTTTCTAATCACGAAATTATATAGTCATGATAGCTCAATAAAATTAAAATTACTTGTTAATTTTTATTTTATTTTTATTTTTTAAACTGATTTAATTTTATTTATTGTAACTTAAGTTTTATCGTGCCACTATCTACCCAGTACTATTAGATAAGACATGTTCTTGTTGTGCTGTATTAATTAAATAAATAAATAAATAAATAAATAAGAATCGGTCAAGTGCAAGTAGCTAAAACTGATAACTGATTTTGTATGGGCGTGGCCCCGCCCACTTTGTGCCACCCATAAACACTCCCTGGTATGTGTACAACAACTTACCAAAGTTTGAGTCCGATCGGTTTTACAGTTTCGGAGTCTATAGCTAACACACACACAGAGTTTCACTTTTATATGTATAGGTAGATATGTTTTTGGTAAGATTATCTAGTTGTTGTAAAGCACAGGTGATTTAAATTACATGATTTTCTTACATAAATTGTATTCATAAGGTATTTTAATATGTCATAATGTTGTAGGATTTTACAATAGTAAAAAAAATTTGTGTTGCTTTTCAAGTTAAGACTGTCCTTAAATAATATTACTGTGTATGTTATGATTATTTTGATGTCATAACTATTTATATTTTTCTATATTATTATATAAGAATACATAAATTAAGGACACCTTGGAATACAGAATATATAACTAAAAAATAAGAAGCAATATAACCAAAACTACCTGTTTAAGCTTGATGCTATGCTCACACACGCGCCTTAATTGTAAATTTTTAATATTCTCGCAATTGAAGGCCTTTATTAAGCTCAATTTACCATAATAAAAATTAATTACAAATTGAGCAATATATACTTTATTGTTTCACTTATTATCAATACTCGAAATATAACTCTTAAGAAGTATGTTCAGTGAGAAGAAAATTATATAGGAGGATTTTTTAATGTCAAATAAATAAATATACGAAAAACAAAAAGTAAAAAACAAAGTAAAATGGTTGATGTAAATTTTAATAAAATGTTTAAATAAATTTAAATACATATGTATATAAATATAATTGTAAATATATATTTTATTTGATTTGCTATAAATACATCGTATTTTTACAGCTATGAAATGCTTATGGTGTAAAATAAATTGAGTTTATATGAACACTTATTTTAATTGCTCAATCAACACTTAATTGAAACAATTAAAAATATCTGTCTGAACAGGAAGATTGTTATAAAAAATTAACGTGCAATGAAAAAACCTTGAAAAGAATTTTAACAAATAAGATATTTTACCATGTTTTATTCACCTGCCTATCATTGTTTGATGAAACATTACTTGGGTTTTACTATATTACAATATGTTTTTAAGTTAAATATTCAACAATTTTCACTCATAAAAACTTCATGCGGGCGTACGTCAGTTTATAATACCCGCTAGTTTTTAAGTTCGATTTTTGCTTCCTTAAGTTTTTATTATATTGCAAATTATATATTAACTGCCTTATGCAAAAAAAAATATTTTAGGTTTATTGAAGGCTTATTTGACAAATTTCTGTACAACATCAGTCAAATAAGCCATTATTAATTAAACCAAAAATAACTTTTATGAATGCGGTAGGCAATATTTAATTTAATGCCTTTTTCGCGTATAGAACTTTCTGTAGTTCTCAATTTTTATGAAACCAGTTATTTTTTAGTTGTTTTATCAAAAGCGGTAACAAAATAAATTTTTAAAAAAATCGAAAACCGGTATCGAAAAAATGTGAAAGCGGAGGTTCAATTCATCCCAGCGAAAAAAGCCATGCAAAAGAAATGGTAAATGCATGAGTCAAACTCATGATGAAGTGATTCAATTTAAGTCAAACGTGCATGAATTTAATATTAACGTGTCATTGGAGAGCATGTGTTATATGAATATATTAATAAAATTCACTTCATTCTAATAAGTGCATAGAACGAATTCATAGTAGATGAAAATAAACCCATGTTTCAAGAGTTTATAATGTTTGTTTACATAAACTGTTTAAGATTTGTTGAATGCAGTTGCATGTATTTTAAGGCACATCATTAACGGCTAAATATTTTGGATTTGGTCAAAGCATTCTTTATGCCTCCTCTTGCGCTTATGAATAAGAATAAGTGCAAACTTTTGTAGCTGGGATTTGTACACTAAAAGGTATGGTGCCACTGCACGATGTAACATGCAAAAACTTTTTATTTCACATTTTCAAACAACGAGAATTGAACACCAGAATAAAGTTCTTCGTTTATAATCCCAAATACCGATTGTTAAGGTATTAAAAGTTTACATAGACATAATGATAAAAAAATAATACATGTTTTCTTTAAATTTTTTTTTAATTATATGTTTTCAGTTGTTGGATTTAACCATTTTAGTCTTGCTAATAGCCTTTGCCTAAAATTTATTTTATTTAAAATATTTAAAATTCTTATAAACCAAATGAGAATTTTAAATAAGACAAGGAACTGTAAAAACTATACATATATTTTTTGCAGACGCATATCCGGCTCAATTTAGTATATCCTTATAAAAGTTTTATAAGTTTTTAACGAATATGGTTGTGTATACACGATTGAACAACGCTGGAAAATATTGCGACATTAATTTGGCCGATTTTGCCAAAAAAAATCGTCTTTTCAGATGATGCTCATTTTGATCTTGGTGGGTATGTAAACAAACAAAATTGTCGCAGAAAACCCGCACGCATACATTTAAAAGCTGATACACCCAAAACGAGTCACTCTTTGGTGTGGATTTTGGTCCAGATGCATAACTGGGCCATTTTTCACAAAAAATGAAGAGGAGGATATTGGCAACATTTAGTTTGAACAGAACGGCGCTACGTGCCACACAGCCGAAGCTACACTTTTTTTTCATAGCATTTAAAAACAAAAAGTTATTTGGCGGACCCTTTAGTTGCAATTTTGTATTTCTAAGGATGACAGATAGTCAGACCAGATTTTTCTATTGAGTAAATGTACATACTATATATGTATATAATGTTGTATACCGGAGTTTGTGTATTAGTCAGTACTCTTTTTGAATAGAAAACTATTAAAAATAATTCATAATAATCAAAGTGTCATCGAGCCATGAGGCTTTGTTTAAAAAAATTAATTATAATCTAAAAGGGATATATCTTTAACTTAGATACATTGATTTCCGGTACTATTGAAATACAGAAGAAAGCTTCCCTATGTTGGTCAAGTAACTAGTTTCATGAACTACCGAGATTGTGCATACACTGCATCCTGTTCATACTCATGAACATCGTCAGCCAATTGAAAGTTTACTTGTTTGTTGCATTGTAGTTTTATCATGATGTATTCTTGTTGTAGTAACTGCTGTGCCGTTGCTGTTGTTGTGGAATTTATATACGTATACATATATATTCATATATATGTGTGTGTATGTATATTTGCGTATGTTTTTTAGCATTTGTATATTTTTCTGAGTTGGTACTTGTTAATGAAAGTGTGTCAATGCACTGAAACGTATCAATGATTTCAGTCGAGAACTGAACCAGTATATTTCTAGTGTGTTTATGTTACTGGTTTATATGTACATATGTATGTATGCCTATGTAAGTATATGCATGCATGTGTATGTATTGTTAAAAAATGTAAGTGTAGAGTACTTTTTCTTAATATTTGAAAGTAAGTTACAGCATATTGATTTTTATATTGTAATCATGATGAATATGAACAGGTAGAAAAATAAAAATAATTTGTTGTTGTTGTTATTGTGGATGAGAGTGTTCTATATAGAAACAAAATGTTTAAAAAAATTCATAGTTATACATAAATATATATTATATTTATATACAGTTAAGTGCGGTTAAATAAAATATATTATAACGGGAGTTTTTTTTTTTTCAATAAAAAATAAATTCGGATTACAAATTTTATTTCGGTTAGACAAATTGTCCACACCGAACAGTCGTGTTTATTTGCTAGTATCTCTGAACCTTATGTGGAGAGTATGCTGTATTTCAAAATCTATTTATTTCCAAATATTTTAAAGATATTGGTCCTAGCCGCAGGCCTATGCAATATGTAGAGGCTTATAAAAGTTTATTTCAATCAATTAACAGATGGATGAACATGACTAAGACGACTTTTATTTATGTTCCTTTTGAGGTCGTAAATGAATATTTAACAATTTCAAAAGGAAATGGCGAAGCGTTATATACCCGTGGCACTGCAAATGAAGAATGTTATATTACAGTTTGTATATTTTAAAAAATTTTTCTTTAAGTTCTTGTTTTGCAAACAAAAAGTGTGATAAGGGTTTAAATGTTTTTGAGTATATCGAATTTAATCTTAGGATCATCGAAGTATCTTTAAATTTAATAAAAATAATTGTAAATATTATTTGATTCCAACAATATTTACAATTTAAAAACTCTTGCTTAGCCGTACTCGACTGTACATGTACAGCTACGTTATACATTGCAGGGAAAACGAAACAAAATTGAACTGAAAAAATATGAGAAACAAAAATATAAAGTAAACTTTTAATTAATCAAGCTACAACTTTTAATTAATCTCAATGAAATACTTGAATACTTATGTAAGCATATATTTTTATCTATCTGTCTTTACTAGCTTTATTTAAAGAGGTAAGATTTTTTAAATATTAAATTGTTATCAAAACGATAAAATGATACATTAAATATAATAAAACATACTATTTCTAATGTGTAATGGCATTGTAACAATTATTGTCTCTATACCTTTTTTATTATTTCGAAAGAGAGTGGGTGTGTTCCTAAACGAATAATGCTTTCTAATAAGAAACGTTTAAGATTTTTAAAATATATTCTGACCTTGATGCATCACTCTTGTTGATACTAATTTTGCAGCAGATAACATTGTAAAAAATTATAGGTTGTGCCATGAATTTGTAATTCCCTTATAAATGCCCGAGGTGGTATACAAAACTTGTTCTATGTATACATCGACTTCCCTGAAATTGTTGCTATAATTATAAAAAAGCTGATAAGGTTGCTCAGCTCCAATGCTTACGTCTAGTGTTGTTTCTTTTTATCATTACTTATATAATTGCTAGCTGACCCGGCAAACGTTTATCATTACTGTACTGATTGTTTGGCGCTGATCATATTGATGTTTAAAATTGATCATTAAGCAGATTCCGAACTTATGTTGTGGGTAGTGGTAGCAATGTGGTAGCAGTAATGCAATTTGAAGGTGAATTTGGCTTTCTATGGAGCCGATGACGAAATAAGGGTTTATCAATAATATCTTCTCTAAATAAAGTAATTTGAAGGCATCCGTAATATTGCTGAGTATTCGATAGAAAATGACGCGATTCTGGTATTTCACTACGAAGCAAAGATTCCGATGGCTCAGGTGGTAAGAGCAATGATAGTAATTTAACCTTGCCACTGAGATAGCACAATCCAGGCATTTTGCACACAATTACCATGGAGCGAATTTGAACGGAAGGATGCGAGCTATAGTCAAATGTGAAATATTAATGACACGCTACTCGATTCAAATGAACACTTGAAGTGTTTGTGATGCTCGAGGTCGGACCATACTAACACGGCGCTGTTCTCGAGCGATTTTTTGTTGATTGGCGATATTTCAAGATCTACTTGCGTTACAGGCTCGATGCGAAAGATGCGGGTTCAATCACTAACGGTTGTTATTCGTGAATAACACTAAAAAATAAATGTCACAAAAGATTAAGAAATTATCAATACAAGCAAGTAAACAGATGGCAAATATCATAAACATAAAATATCATAAATACCTTCGTTGCAAAACCGTTTGATAATAGAAGTCAAAATAAAAGGTATCAATCATAATGAAATAAAAATCTAATTCGAAATAATGTTCAAAGTAATGTAAAATAAAATTGCATAGTTGAAAACTAACGTTTGGATTGAATATCGATGTGCACGCAATCACATAACAAACACAACCCTTTACAATGTGCACTTCATCAAACTTAACTCACCTCTATTAAATCACATTTAAAAAAATGGTGATAAATTTTAACACATGTCTGCACAACACAATTGCATGATAAGTGCAAATGAATCAGCGTTCAAAAGTTTATACACACAACGTCATCTACTGGCAATACCAGAACCATCATTTGAAACCATGTTCGTTTTTAATGTTTGACAAAAAAAAAAAACAAAAACAATTGTCACACAAATTTGATGAAAAATTATCATTGTCCCAAAAAAATGTCAAAACGTTACGTTACGTAAATATAAACGTCACCTCTGATAAAGATGGCGTCACAAAGAAAGTGTAAGCAAAATGTATGGGAAAATTATTTTTCTTGATAATTTTTTTCGGGGATGGTTCAGGATTTTTTTTTGCGTTTTATTCTTGTCCAAATTGGTGCGAAAGATTAAAATCGGTCTGAGCGTTCTTAAATTACAAGCCTAGTAACTAACATTACTCTCTTTTATATAAATTAGATTATATTAGTCAGCACTATGAGCTTATTTTTGTCTCTGAATGATTGATAAGAAAGATTCTGGAAAAATTTGAGCCCCCTAGCTTTTTCGTTGCGACCTCTATCGTGCTTTCAACAGACGGACAGACGGACGGACATAGCTAGATCGTCATCAAATCAAACCCAGAATATATATACTTTATAGGGTCTAAAATGGATATTTCGATGTGTTACAAACGGAATGACAAAATAAAAATGTACCCAAAAGATGGGCAAAATTAACAATTTTAAACAATGTGCCGAAATTGTATTATTATTTTTGGCGGAGTAACTAATAAGTAATGAACGGGGTACTTTCTACCATTAAAATACGACCTGCACCATTTTAGGCTAGAACAGGTTTAAACCAATAAAACCAATTTCTTTAGTTCATGATTGATTTTATCGAACTTTACTGAAGTCAGCATAAATACAAAAAAAAAAAAACAAATACACGTGATCTAATTAATAAAAATATTGTATATTTTTAAACGAATTTATATGATATATCATTTATTAACAACTTAGGTAGCGCATATTTTTTGAACAAAAATCGTTATTTTTCAAACGTTAAAAATTATTTGAAATCTACTGTAGAGATATATTCGATACCTACACTGGAAACAGCAAGTCCGGTCCAGGTTCAGTTAGTTCTATACATTTTTAAACGATAACATTTTAAGAATTTTTTTTTTTCAATTAAAAACTATTACAGTTTAGCAGTTTAGTTTTTTTATTAAAATTAATGCAATTTGTGAACAAAAATAATTCATTCATTGCAAATTTAGCAGTCATTATTTGAACTATAGTTAAATATTGCAAAATGGCTAAAGTGTCATTAAATAATGTGTTATAAATGTAAATATATTTATTTACCTTTAGGCATTTGCAAAAATATACAAATACAATAACCAATTTAAATGTCAATAATTTTGAGTGAATAATAGACAAATTGCTAGGCATTACCTGTGATTTGCAAAATAAATCACAATAATTTTAATATAAAATACATGTATGTACTTACATTATGTTAAATTATAATTTAAGGGCTACACAAAGAAACTAAACAAAATTTAAACAATTTTATTTATAAAATATATTATAAAATATATTATGTTATATTATATTATATATCATATATAAAATTCAATTTATTTTATTTTGTTTTATTAGTTTTTCTTATTTAATATTATTATATGCTTTACCTGTGGCGCCAAGGGTATAAATGTCATTGTCACTCCGTTCGTAATTTCGCCAATTTTCATTTCCGACCCCACAAAGCATAAATTATTTATTTCCTAAAAGCTAATGACTACGGGAGTCGATTAAGCAATTTGCCTGTCAGTCTGTCCATGTGGTGGTTGCAATCATGTAGCACAGGTCTGTACGG
Source organism: Phyto melanocephala (assembly GCA_941918925.1). Lineage (NCBI taxonomy): Eukaryota > Metazoa > Arthropoda > Insecta > Diptera > Rhinophoridae > Phyto > Phyto melanocephala. The sequence continues at coordinate 29,089,253 of OW799233.1, forward strand.
GGATCAATCTTTTGCAAATACCCGGAAATCAATTCTGTTTTTCTATATTTGTACCACTTGAGTCAAAAATTTTCAACCCACGAGTAATATATAGATATGTTTGCTAATATTTTAAATTACAATATGGCTCTAGGAATATTCGTAAGCAATTTAGAATAAACCGGCTTCTAATGCTCAAGGTTATGAGCAAAAGTAATTTTACAAATATATATTTTTTTAAATATATCAAGCATTTAAGGCTTCCTATTAATTTCGTTATTGCTTTTGAGCAAAATTTACACGTACAATTGCAAAAAAGGTTTAAAACTGGCTAAGATACAAACTAGTCGCAGTTCTACCTGAATTTCAGGGACAATATTTTTCAAATATTGATACATAAAAGGTGGTTCAATTTTAAGGGCCGATGTTGAATGTGAGGCACAAATAAACATCAAGTCCTTTTTCAGTATTTCATTTGACATTTCATAATTTCATACTAAGTCAATTTCAACCATGGAAAGATACACAATCGAGCAACGCGTTAAAGTTATTCAGGCTTATTATGAAAATGGGCGTTCATACTAAAAATGCATATCGTGCACTTTGTGAATAAAATCATCTTCAGTGATGAGGCACATTTTCACCTCAGCGGGTTCGTCAATAAGCAGAATTGCTGTATTTGGTCGAGTGATTATCCAAGAATGATTGTCGAAAAACCAATGCACCCACAAAGAGTGACTGTTTGGTGCGGAGGCTGGCGGCATCATCATAGGGCCGTATTTTTTCTACAATAAGGCCAGTCAGGCAGTTACTGTGAATGGTGTTCGATATTGTGAGATGATAACGAACATTTTATGCCCCGAACTGAAACATATGGTTATGAATATATATATGTATATGTGGTTTTAACAGGATAGTGCCACTTGCCACACAGATAACGAAACAATGGCACTTTTGCGCGAAAAATTCAATGGCCGTGTTACCTCTCGTGATGGCGATGTCAATTGGCCGCCAAGATCATGCTATTTAACACCGTTGGACATCTTTCTTTGAGGTTATTTGAAAGAAATAGTGTACGTCGATAAGCCAGCAACAATTCAAAAGCTAATGGATGAGATAGTTCGGCACATTAACGGCATAGTGTCTCAATTTTATACATAATAATGCTAAAGATATTGTTTGTATTCAAGCATATCACATAAAAAAAACGTAAATATTTCTCTTAAAAATAAGATATTGATTTATGATAAGATGTAACCTATATGGTAACCCAGATATTAGGAAACCTCCATACCAAATTTTCAGTTCAGAAACACCGCTAGAAAGACAGACAGACAAACAAATATTCTAAAAACTGATAATGACTTCATACACTATCGATTAGGTAAAAAAAATAAATATCCTATACACACAAATGTTTTTTACAAATATTAATAAAAGAAACACCCATATAAACTCGAAGCATTTTTTGCTCAACTTAAAACAGCATTTAAATTGCAATTATTATTTGATGTTATTGTTGGTATAGTCATAAATGACTTCTTTTACAATAAAATTTGCCATAATTGTATAATTATAGCAACAATATAATGCGAATAGTGACAATTGACTATAATTTTCTCTGTCAACTACGTTCAAATGAAACAATATCTTGCCTACAGCTTTAACTAAACGCACACAAAAGTTAGTTCTGCGATGTGTTTGTCTGTTTATGACATTATGTTGGTATTTGTGATAATGTCATTAAGTTGCTGTATATGTGTGTGTGTGTGTCACATTAAAAGTGTTTGGTCGGTAATATTGTGGTAGCCTTAATACAAATAAACTTGAAATACAACAACTATTACAACAAACTGAAAAATAATAATAACCAACCCACAAACAACCAAACACTTGTGTGTGTTTGTGTGTCCATTATTTTATATCAATATAAATACCATCAAACAAGAAACAATAGCGCGGTGTCATAACGATAAACAACATGTATTTAAGCGGATCTAAAGTAATTGCAATATTGTGTATCATAACCGCAATATCTTCTGCCATCGAAGTGTTAACAGAATTGCAACAGCAAAACTTCATCGACAAGAACAGCAGCAAAAACACTTCTTACGAAGTGACCGTATTAAATGAATTTCTTGATTACAATCACTTACAACGTGCCGTCATTATTTACACTTCATCCACATTTACTTCAAGTATGGCCAGCATACAGCAGGAAATTCAAGATAATGCTTTCAAGGATAACTTTGTACAACTGCCATTAATTCGAAAATTAACAGAAAATTATCACATACAATTTGTAAACACTTTATCCGCTAGTAATGCAGAATATTTATTTCAATCACTCAAACGGCGCATTGTGATATTTATGAAATATGTGGCTGAGGATAAGGGCAAGAACAAAATTTTGAAATTTGCTTCGATGAATGGGAAATTTAATAACGCTATAGTATGGCTGCTGTTAATGGTGGATATTGATGAGCCACTAAAAGTTATCAGCGAACAATTTGGCCATTTAAATATTATGCTTGATGCTGATATAACAGTGGCTCTATGTCGCAAGGAGTAAGTAGAAATTTTTGTTTGTGATTTTGCTATTTTTAATAGTAATCGCTATTTTTATACCCGCCACCAAAAAAATGGTGGGGGTATATTCATTTTGTCATTCCGTTTGTAACACATCGAAATATCCATTTTAGACCCCATAAAGTATATATATTCTGAATCGGGGTTTGATTTGATGACGATCTAGCTATGTCCGTCCGTCTGTCCGTCTGTCTGTCTGTTGAAAGCACGATAGAGGTCGCACCGAAAAAGCTAGACGGCTCAAATTTTGCCAGAATCTTTCTTATAGACAAGGTTTGTTTGGTATTGAAAATGGGCTAAATCGGAATATTAGGAATAGAGTTATAGCTCGTAAAGCAAGAGTAGGTCGAAAAAACCGTGTCCTTCTAACATCGAAAAAAAAGGAATTGTGTCCAAACGTATAAACGTAGAGTCATGAAACTTGGAATATATATTTCTCGAGTCAAAAGAATATTTCTCCCCAAAAATTGCTTAAATCTATTCATTAGAAAAGGGGTTATAGGTCAAAATGTACGAAAATTTATACCGCTCAGTGTATATTTGAAATTTAAAACGTAATAAAACTGACAAAACTATATGTACGGTTCTGAAATTTTGCAAAAATGACTTTTTGGTCAAAGTCTTCGTTATAACGAAAAATAAATGTGCCACGCCCACTTTTTTTTTAAATTTTTATAAAAATATATTAGTCATATTCATTAGCAATTATTCATTGCAGATGGCAACATCTGTTGAAGGCGCCACTACATTTTGCAAACACTGAGGATGATGTCTTTGCTAAACATCACGTAGAACACTAGATGACTCTAGTAACATTTTTTGCACAAACTACAAAGGAATTTTATAGGGGTTTGTGAAAACGAAAATGACCGAAGTTTGTTGACAAAAATTAACTAGAGTAATGATTTGTGCCCAACTTTACATATTGTTGTACACACAGTCTTATGAGGTTTAAGATTTAAAAATATTTTAAAAAATGTGCATCAGTAGATTTAAAATAAGTATTTGAATATTTAAAATACATATTTTAACTAAATTTTTTTTTATCTATCTATTCTTTTGTAAAGGGTGGTTAAATTTTAAGGGCCACAGGGTGATTCAAAATAGACATGCTCAGCATTTTGCTAAAACAGGAAATTTATTAGTAAGATTTTGATTTTTAAAGTTCTATAACATTTTACTTTTAAAAGATTTTCAAACGAAATAAGTTTTGTATAATTTTAAAATTTGTTAGCCTTTAGTACATGAAAATAAATTGTTTATAATGTTTAGAAATAATTTTTTTTTTATTTTTAGGTTCAAATTTTCATAAATTCCCATTTTTAATACACCATAAGATAACAAAAAGAAATTAGCACCATTTAGTAGATAAAACTCTCCTCTATACCCCTATACCCAACTGTATTCCCGGGACGATCCGATAGTGATCACCAGACCAATTTTTGTGACGCAAGGTCAAATACTTTTGCAAAATTTTAGTAAAAGAGCTAAACAAATTTTTTTGTAAAGTGTTTTTTTAAAGTATTTTAGTTTTTATACCCGCAACCAAAAAAATGGTATATATATATATTCTTAATCGGGGTTTTATTTGATGACGATCTAGCTATGTCTGTCCGTCTGTCCGTCTGTTAAAAGCACGATAGAGGTCCCATCGAAAAAGCTAGTGGGCTCAAATTTTGCCAGAAAATGTCTTATACACAAGGTTTGTTTGGAATAGAAAATTGGCTAAATCGGAATATAAGGAAGAAAGTTATAGCTCGTAATGCAAGAGTAGGTCAAAAGAACCGTGTCCTTCCAACATTGAATAAAATGGAGTTGTGTCCACCAGCATCAACATATGAGTCATGAAACTCCAAATATAAACTACCTGAGTAAAAACAATATATCTGCCCAAAAATTGCCTAAATGCATGCATTAGGAAGGGAGTTAGAGATCAGAATGTGGGAAAATTTATACCGCGCAGTGTATTTTTCAGTATGTTTAAAATTTTAAACCTAATAAGAGTGACAAAATTAGATCTACGATTCTGAAATTTTGCAGGAATTGCTTTTTGGTCAAAGGCTTTCTTCTGACGGAAAATAAATGTGACACGCCAACCTCCCATACAACGTTTTCTCTCAAATTCTTATAATTTCTCTGTAAATCGAATAATATTATTTTTTGAAATATCTAAGTTGTATTTACTAGCAGAAATTTTATTGACACGCTTACTTTAACGCCCATTTTTACTGAAATACTTAAACGAAAACATTTTACCAGCATATCGAAGTTATAAAGGGGGGTTAAATTTTAAGGGCCGATGTTGATTTTGAATAAAACACAAATTATTTAGGAAATTATTATCATTTCTTTTTTAATGATAATATTTGTATGGTTCAAATATGTATGGAACAAAATATCGGCCAAATGGTCCCTGCGACCTCAACGGCACACCTCGATCCGATAGTCCAAATTCTCAATAACATTGCTGATGCTCAATTGTTTGGCACGATGATGAGTCGAAGCTGACTGTTTTTTTGCCACACTAGCGCGATAAACAGCAATGCTTCTCATTTAACGAATTTAGAAGGCTTTCATAGATGTTCTTACATTTTATACAGACCTGGGGCCGAATTACGGCATTCGATATCGATCGAAATTTTACTCGAACGATCGAGTACGCTGTGCTTTAGGTATAGAGATTCTAATAAGAGTTTTCAAATTTCGATCACGTTCGAGTGCCGAAATTCGGCCTCTGTTTTAAATTTAAAATTTAACCACCCTCTACAAAGAAAGTGATGTATATTTTATTATAAAGAGATTATTCCAAGCGATTAACTAAATAATAATTATTGTGCTTTAAATGTATGGTGGGTATAAAAGATTCGGCACAGCCGAATATAGTGCTCTTACTTGTTTTTTAATAATTTATTAATTTTAACTACTCTCTTCTAATAAACAAAAAAAGTTGTGACGATATGCTAGTACCCTTTAGCAACCCTTTCTTAAGTTTCCGTTGTCATATAATTTTCTGCAAATTAATTATTAAAAATGTTTTAAAAAAATTCTAAAAGCTTTATTTAAAATTTTCATAAACAATATGAGAATTTTAAATAAACCAAGAGACAAAATTTAAAAATTCTTCATAAACGCAACCAAAAATTTTTATTCATTTTAATTTATTTTATTTTTCTAATCCCTCTATATTTGGCTAACACATGGTTAACACTAAATATAATTAAGGGCAACTGAAAAATAAACATTCTTTTATCAACATAAGATAATTACTAATTATCTAGGATATTAGAGAAATTTATGAAAATTTATATGTATATACGTATATACGTCATTTTTCGAATAAGAAAACAATTTTACTTCATTTTGTTTTAGACGTCAATTCGGACTTTACACTTTTTCATAGTTTACTGTTTGCTGATGGTCAAAGCCCTTTAATTTGATACCAATATGGGTGGTTTAAAGGAGACAAAGCTGTAACTTCTATATATAATAACCAATTTACAATCCACTTTATTTAAGACGCCGTCTTGGATTTAAACTTTTTTAATTTTTAATTGAATTACTAGATTTGTGTCATACACTTTTTATTGAATGCCTTTTTGGAGTAGCGGCCATCATAGGACTTACATTTTCCTATAATATATTATGTATTATGCCAGTCAAGTCCTTTATCTTGACAGCCATATTGACCATGTCGATAGACTAGATGTTGAAAAAATTTAGTTTTTTGTGTATATTTTAGAAAAAAAAAACCAGGGACCGTAAATAACAGTTATCCGGAAAATTTAAACATAAAAACTCTTCATGTTAGAGCCAACGGAGACTAATAGTGTCAATAGATTCGGACTGACGAGCTAAAAAAAAAGAGTTTTATGTTTTCCGTCAAAAAAAAAAACACATTTTAGGAGTTTTATGTTTTCCGTCAAAAATAAAACTCATTTTAGTAGTTTTATTTTTTCCGCCTAAAGTAAAACTCATTACGCCTTCATAAAATAGAACTATTTTGAAGAGATTATTTTTTTGTCGTAATTAAGATTCATTTGTTTACTTTTTTTAACAGACTTTTTTTTATTTGTTTATTTTAACAAACATTATTTTTTCCAAATTTTCTGTTGAAAGATTTGACTGCAGGTCGCTCAATACCAACTTAAGAGCAGAGAATGCTCTTTCCACGCTTACTTGGGTTGCAGGAACACATTGCACAGTTTTTGCCAATTTATACAAGTAAGGATATGATATTTTTTTTGTCACCCAGTATTCAAAAAGAGGTTTATCAATGAACTTAGTGCAAAATAAATTGTATTAATATGCAAAATTGTTTCTGACGAAAAAACTCGTTTGAGTTTTATTTTTTGACGGAAAAAATAAAACTCCTAAAAATAAAACTCATAAATGAGTTTCATTTTATGATGGCAAAATAAAACTCCATTTTTAAGAGTTTATTCGACCTTTTATTTTTACCTTGAAAAATAACTGTTAAAGATTGAGAGTTTTTTTTAATTCTTAAAATAACTGTTATAAAATAACTTTTTTGATATCACTTATAACCGTTAGGGTCCCTGGAAAAAACACCTTAACAATGGTGTTTTAGTGCTAATGGCTCAGTTATTTTCTCACTGACTCTCAGGAGTAATTTCTGAGACTCATTTTAATTTACTATAGCTCATACCAAAAGTAATTTAGAAGCTTGTTCAATTTTAAAGAAAAATATTTTTTTCCACAAAATTTTTGCCTAAAACTTTGCCGATTACTGTACGATTTGTCCAAAAATTTTTTACGAATATCTCAAAAGCCATAATACTTATGGAAGTGTAAGAATAATACTCACCTTCTGCAGTTCATTCGAATGTTTATAACAAATGATATTATCACTGAAATAGTAAAATGGACAACTGTTGAGATGGTCAATCGAAAATCAAACTTATTTGTTACTATAGATAAGCCGCAAGGGAACTAAATCCCTTTTCATGAAATATATCCCCTCAAAGGCATATTGGTGTTTGACTGCTATCACGACTGGGTCACGATCTGTCTACTGATGAATTATTTAACCGATGCTTTGCTGGAGCTCAGTATTTGTCCGTTATGACTAAGGCCAGTTTTAGGATTATTTTGTCTTGTCTTCGATTTGATGACAAGGAGGTACGCATTCAATAAGTAGGTGTCAAAGCGTGGAAGATATTTGTTCAAAAATGTAGAGAGAATTATACTCCCGGGCCAATACTTGTAGAATAAATTTTGGCTTTCAGGGGCAAATGTAGTTTTCAAATGTACATACCAAATAAACTTGGAAAATGCGGCTTAAAAATGGCAACGATATGTGATAGCGCCAGGAAATACATGCTTGATGCTGCATTGTACTTAGGAAACGTAGTATGCAACTTGGCGAGTATGTATTATGTGAAGCAATAAGAAAATACCATTTATGGAACTAATTGAAATATTATTATCGAATTAAATCAGTTCCACTTGCTAAATTCCTTAACTATATAAGCTGACGTTAAGCTCTGCGATCTAACAAAAAGGAAATACCAAAAGAATTAAAAAAAAAAAACGAAAGTAAATGTGGAACATTTATGTTGTATTATGACAATGAAGTAGCTCTACATTTTTATCAACCAAAACCATCAAAATGGCTTATTATCGTCATACAATGCAGAAGAAGCAGTCAATCAAACATCCACTAAACCTTATATGGTAAAGCTTTCCAACAAAACAAAAGGTGGCGTGGATACTTTGGATCAAAAGTGTTCTACTAAGTATGACCTGTTACAGATAAACAAACCGAAGGCCAATGTGCCAGTTCTATGTTATCTTGGATATAAATTTTATTAACATTTCTGATATTTATGCACACAATATATTCGCAGTAAGACCTAAGCCCATAACTCACATTGAGCACATAATGCAGATATCGAAAACGCTTTAAATATCAACTTTGAGAAATTCTGTGCGAAAAAATTGCCAAACTTATTGCCAAGAAGTACGGAAAGCAGTAAAAGTGTGTGCCAGTAACCAGAGAGCGAAAAGCGAAAGATGACAAGGTCAAAATGCTCAAAATGTAAAAAAGCCTATGCGAGGAGCACAAAAGAGAACTCTGCTCCTCTTGTATAATTTAAAGTCTGAAACTTCTAAAGTAAAATTTTTTTTAAATTAAATATCCTAATGTTTAGATAAAAAAAGTTAAATAAATTTTTGTTTTTGTATTATCCTTTTGGTTTTTGTTTTGTTTTATTTTATATACAAAGCATAAGAGGGAGTGTTATGAAACTTTTATTTAAATTAAAAATAAATTAAAAACAATATTGATTGATTTTACTTGAATAAAATGCATAAGAGACAATTGAAAAAACTGTATCCTTTGCATTCTTTTGAATATAACCGCAGTCGATTCGACGAAGTATGATGTTTGCTATATAAAAATAGTTAAGATATCTAGGGTAAGCCAAGAAAATTATTTAAATAAAAAAATTTTTTTGAATGGATAATTCGTTGAATTTCTTAACAAAAAAAAAATTATATTAAAAATTTTTGTTAAAATCCCACTTATATTTATAATTAATAAATGAATTTATGAAAGATTGCCGAATCAAAATTTTACAAAAAATTTTTTAATTAAGCTTTTACAATATTAAAACAAAGAATGGTACTTATTAAAAACGGCATTTTTGAAAACTTAAAAATGTCAAAACTTCTAAAAGTGGAAGGAATTCATAAATAAAATTTTTAGCTACTGGACCATATTCATATATAAATCGATTTTTATCAAGCTCTCTTAAAGGTCAAGCAAATATCATAAACATTAATGCATATAATCTGCAAACAATTTCAATTCTACAAGTTCTTTTCAGCTTAACTCTTGACTTGTATGATGTATATAAAATTTGCCCTAGTTGTGGTTCTCCCTTGGAAATTGAGTATAAAGGAAATTGGAGCATCGCTAGGGGATTTTCAATATTAAACAAATTCCACTATGGTATTTCCATACGAAGAAATAATTTCAAAAATTACCCCGTCAAGGCAGCAACAGCGGTATATTAAATCCTTAAAATAATATTAATTTTTTATAAGATTTTTATTTTGGTGTCAATCGATAAAAATTTTAGATACTTAACAAGCCCTACAACTTGAACGTATCTAATTTGGAATATCTTAATAATGATAAGAACTTCATGGAAGATGATGCTATGCAAAGGAAAACATATCAACTGTTGAAGTTGATGGAAAATATATTCAATTTCACGTAATTTTAAATGCAAATTATTATTTAATTAATTTAATTATTTAAATTACCCAAAATTTCTTTATTTGTATATACATTTATTAAAAGTTTTGATATATATTTCAATGATAAATGGGGAGCACCAACGAATAGCGGCTGGACTGGCGTCATAGGTCAACTACATAGGCATGAAGTGGAGCTTTCTTTATGCCCTTTAAGATATTTAATACCAAGATTAGCAGCTGTTCATTATTCGAGAAATATGCATACTGAAAAGTAAGTATCCGATTTTTATAAAACCAGCACGATTTAAGTGTTAAAGCAAATAAAATATTAGTATAACTTATGAATTAAATAACTTTGCCTTGTCAAAGTTAGTATTAACTGTGACTACACTAAGTAAAACTACGTAAAGTAGAAATCGGCAAAAAATAACAGACGGACAATTAACATAGATTATCTGCGAGAAATAGTAGTATTCAGAATTATTAACATTTGCCACTTCTTAAACTAACATTTCAATACAAACAAAATGACATGCTTAAAATAGTCTTACAATAAAGACTTTGGAAAATTGTTAGTTTTTAGCGACCACATTTGGGAAGCAACATCTTTCAAATTGGCTGCATTCAAATGTGTTTGTTTTGCAAAATTACCACGAATAGATACAGTGTTTTCAAAACGAGTGAAAATGAAAACATTACATGATTTAAATGAGTGTTATTTTCAAAAAAAAGTTCGTACAACTTTTTATAAGAAAATTATCATAAACGAGACTGAATACATACATAAACGAAATTTTTATATTTATACTGATATATAATCCGAGAGCGCCCACCTGATCTGAAATAGATAGTATGATGACTAATGACATGTGGAACATCATCTCAACTATTCACTAAGATCGTGCGCTTTTATTGTGGGGTTTTCTTCAGTCACAGGTCTTGCAAATAAGTCATAAATCACAGTGGCTCTTAAAAACAATGAAACTCTAGACATTGTTTAAATTAAACGGGTTCTATGCATCAGAGTCATCAAGAATTTAATATTTTAAATACGTTCCACCCTTCCATAACTTTTGCATTTGTTCACCTTTTTTCCAACTGGTGATGTCCATGATATACTATATATGTATATACAGGGCTATCTCGAAGTCCAGTTGTAAGTAGAATTAGCAAAAAACATAGCGCAACAAAATGAGATATTGTTGCGGGGCATCGAATTGAAAATTCAGTGTCAATCGAGGAAAAAATCTGTCACAGATTCCCCTTAGGAAAAGCGTCGGGAGGAGGACCAAACGAACTTTACCAAATGCCTCTATGTAGTAGTTTTTGTTTTGTTTTCAGTTTGTTTTATGAGCGGATGCGAGGCGAGTGGGAGGGTTGGAACCTGCCTGAGCTATCGCTATGAACAAGCTAGTCGGAAACCTCACTGAGCCAAAACGGTTCGTTACAATATTTAAGTTTTGTGTTTCAATAATTTTTATTTTTACTTGGTTAAATAAAAAAATATTTACGTATAGACGCGAAATAAATTTGTTTGACATTTTCATTTACAAGTTCTACAATAATTGGAGTCCACTATATACCTGCATGTATAATAATACTATCTGTTTATGTATAATATATAAACCTTATAACCATCAAAGAGCTGCGTAAAATGTTTTATAAGTTATGTGCTCTTTTTCACTTCCAATTACTCTCTTTTATTGTAATCCTAAATAACAAAATTAAAATGTCAAAATACTACTCCCACTCGAAATGTTTTTCTCTACAGCTTTATTGCATTTCCAAATAAATTGGAATATTAAAACAAAACGAGACATTGAAATACAGAAACGGTAAATTATACCAAAAACATCAAGTACAATAGAATACACACAAAAAATTTAGAACAAATTTAACAGAAGTGTTACCTAATAAATATTTATAAGGCAGTTTAAAGATAAAACACTTAATTTTAAGCAATTTTTTTGAATACATTTAAACTCATCCTATTACAGAATATTTAGAGTTAAAGTACTGTAAAAACATTTAAACATGTTTTGAATGTTCTATTTCGGTCTTAGTGTTATATATATATATCATTTTTGTTCTGATGCAAGTTCATTATATTCCAATGTTATTCTTTTCGGGTTTGTTCTATTTTTCAATATTTTTATCATAAAGTAAAACACATATATTTGCAAGGTCGTATTTTATATTATGAAAGAATATGTACGCTCTTTTTTGGCCGTTAGGCCATGCTTTGATACTTGTGCAACTAATTTTTTTTTACAATTTCAAAATATTAGACGGATTTGAAAAAAATGGAAAAAATTTAATTGAACAAAACCAAAAATTTTACAACGTTAAAGCGCATCATATTTATGTGCTATGCGTTCCATGCTTATGCCATGTACATACCAGCTTATATTGTATCAGTTAACAGTAACACGAATCGATTACTCTTAAGAAATTTTGTTTTTTGCTTTAATATGAACTTAAACAAAAAAAAAAGATGTTTTATTTTACCCCATATAATCTCCTATATAGTTCTTTGTTCATTAACGGATTTTTAATATCGTTTTGTTTCCTTTGTGTTTTTGTTTTTTTCTCTTTGTAAACTGAAACTCCAGAATACATTTTCTCTTTCGCCATCCCAAACACACCAGCATTCGTAATATATTCTTTGAGCCATTAGCGGACATTGTTTGGTGGTGCATTTTGGCCTTAATTGTTGTTACGATACTCATGTTGGCCATACATGTGCATATAGAATACAAACTATTTACGGAATTGCAAAGAAAACATCTACTACAACAGCAGATTGCCAGCACAAATACAACAACTGCAACTACTGCTGCTTCAACTAACACTAGACATCGAATTAAAAGTGCCGCAATACAATTTCAATTTCACTCTGACCTGGTGGTGGAGAGCCATTTCGATTTCATTGTTTTATGCATTATGGAAGCCATACTAATGCAGGGTCCAGCACCAGAACTGTTTCGCTGCAGCTCAACACGTCTACTTATCGTGAGCCTATCAATATTTTCAATTTTACTAATGCAATTCTATGGGGCATTCATTGTTAGCTCATTACTATCGGAGCCACCACGTACTATTACCAATTTACAGGCTTTGTATAACAGCAGCCTGGAGATTGGCATGGAGAATGTTCCATACAATTATGAAATTTTTATCAACAGCTCAAATTCGCTGGTACAAAATCTATACAAATATCGTATTTGCAATAAACATGCAAACCGTCATAACATCATGACACTAGAGGAGGGTGTGAAAAGGATTGGCAAGGGAAATTTTGCATTTCATGTGGCCATTGATCGGGCTTATCGTCTGTTGATAAGTGAGTCAAATTAAATAAAAACCAATAAATATTCATTTACTCTCCCATATTTTTAGTAGCATTTTTAATCTATCAAAGATCTATATCGTTGCATATATCTTTGATAATTTTAAAAATGGATTCTGAATATGACATTTGTTATTATTATTTAGTTAATTACCTTATTAACTTTACCATTGTTTTTAGCTTGAACATAAATTGCTATTTTTGTTTAATTAATTATGTAATTAATTTTTTAATAATAAATCACTATTTTCTTCTATATACATACATATGTACTTACGTATGTATATTAAATTATATTTATCTATTTTTTAATGTCAGTATTCTCTTAATTAATATAATGCCATTTTATTACATTTATAATGTGCGCATTCCATTTTAATCACATTTGAAATTAATTTTTCTTACTCTCTTTTGTTTTAATTATTTAAAAATTTATTTATGGCATTTCTGCCGTTTCTGGCATTTGTTTGTGTTTATATTAATGCTATTGTTTAAAACTGTGTATTTGTTTGTGTATGTGTAAATTATAAATTATAGTTTTGAACAATTGAATGATTTTTTCATGTGATCACGTTTTTTAAATTTTAAATACAATTATTAATGGTAAAACAAAAGAAAGCAAATTAATATAAAAATTTTGAGTAAAATAAGAGTTCATTAAGTGTGCCAGTTTGTGATACTTTAACATATACAAATCATATTGCATAGTGGGCTAGTATTTAAATATTTTTGCAAAAATCAGTCATATCCAAAAACCTGACATCAATTTTTATTTCAAGCTAGAATAAAATAATCTAAATTTAAATTTAACAAGTAAGGGCATTATATTCGGCTGTGCCGAATCTTTTATTCCCACCACTAACTTTTGGTTTTTTATAGCTTGGGTTTTTTTCCGGGAATGCGAGATTTATTTTTTATTATTCCGGGATCCCACAGAAAAATATATGTATATGAAGTAAATTTGTTTTTAATTAATAAAAAACTTTTTATTAAAAAGCATAAAATAGTTTATAATGTTAAGTAAAAACTTTAAAACTATAAAAATTAATAAAGAAACTTAAATTTTTAAAAAATTAAAAACAAATATAAAAGAAATAAAAAAAAAATTTTTTCGCTCAGCTGGGATTCGATGCCACGTGTTCTCTAACCAGTATACACGTGTGTATGTATGTATGTATGTTGTTGATGTAATGTAATCGAGGTGGTTGTGGGTGTTTGCTCATATCTCAGTTGTTTATGTACCTATGTTTCTTATTTTCAATGCCAATCTACTCCCGAATATTTCTGATATTTTAATACCTCCCCCGGGTCCAAGCGATGTCGGGGGGCTTCAAACAGTTGATTTCAACATACACCAGGACAGACGGTCAGACGGACAGACTGACAGAGCTTAATCGACTCCCCTATTCATAGGTGTTTGTTGTTGTGTGTTTGTGGGTCTGGTTCTTTTTGTCTTTAAGGAAATAAAACACTTTTTATTTATTTAATTTCAGTTTTGTTCTAAGTTATTTTTTTTTATTTTACTTTTGCTTCTTATTTATAATAAATTTTTAATTTATATTTTACATGTTAGTATTTTTGTCACTATTTGTTGTTTTTGTTATTCACTTGTGCACTGTTTTATGTTGATTGTTAGAGCTTAAGAATATTACTGCCGCTGCGTAGCGGTTAACAAAAATTGATAGGCAAAAATTAAGGAATTTAACAGTGGCAAACAAAAGTGAACAAGGATTGTGAACAATAGGCTTTCAGAAAATATATACTTTATGGAGTCGGAAATGAAAATTGTAGAAATTGCACACGGAATGACAAACCTATATATACCATTTTCCACTGTGTGAAGGGTATAAAATAGTTCAGTGTTGCTCCCATGTGTTATTATAAAATGTATTTGTATGTATTAACTTCCATGTGTTTTTTAATGCTTTGCAAAATAATAGGGTTTTACCTGAGCTTTTTGAAATAGTCAATAAAACAATTTGAAAATTAAAAGGGTTATATTGTAGTGAACACGGTACACGTTTAATATCTACTAAAATATTTTCCATCGTTTAAGTTTAAATTGAACAACTTTTCTTGCAGAAAGTTTTAAATGGTGTGTGTGTCAGAGAAAGGATTTAAAATATCGTTCATACTCTACGTGTATTTGAAATTCGTTTTTTGTCTTTTTTAATTTTGAATCTCACGTAAAACTCTACAATAAGATTTTTTCTATGTAGAAGTAAAAGGAGGTTTAATGAAGAAAAAGTAAATTTTCTAAAAGAGACATTGTTTAATGTAAACACTGACTTGTTAATAAAGAACATTTTATTAAACTAAATATTAAATTAATTAAATAAGTAAAACCTGTAACTCAAGATCTTGAAAGTGTTTTAAAAATTTCAAATCGGATTTATACTATTCTTGATAGCATCCACCAGAAAAAATATAATTTTCCAGGTATTCCTAATCATTACTTTTTTGTATCACTTTGTTATATATAAAATGATATTAATTTTTTGTATCACTCTGTTATATATAAAATGAGATTAATTGTTTAATACAGATTCAATCCTTTTTTAGTTACAGCACACGTTAACTCTCTTTAGTTAATTCAAAATATAAAATATTTTGTTGTTATTACTTAATTCATTGATAACTTTAAAACATGTCTATTTAGTTTAGGAAAATGTTATATTATTATTTAAGAACAATTAATGTGCACTATGAAATTTTTATTTGCTGTTATTTTATTTTATTTCAGCATTCCTAACTGAAACTCAATTCTGTGATCTGCAAGAGGTAAACTTTCATCCCTCCTTTACATTCAACTCTGCAATCGGTATACGAAAATCATCGCCCTACTATGAGTTCATAACTTTGGCCATTGCTATGTTTCAAGAATCAGGCCTCTTGCCGTACAACGACAAAAAATGGCAGGTGAATAAAATCGATTGCACTGCTATTAAAAGTGATGAAGTTGAGGTTGATTTGGAACATTTTGCCCCAGCGTTGGCATTTTTATCATTCGCCATGCTTATCAGCGTAATTGCTTTAGCTATTGAATTGGTGTACAAAAAAATAACGATCAGAAAAAATTTTATAATTCTTCATTAATAAAGTTACCATAACGTAAAGACATTTTTTCAAACCGATATCGAATACCGTTATTTGGGCCTTGATCTTTTAAAAAATGTAGGCAATAGGGTTTTACGCTATAACTTATTTTAAAGTTATTCAAAATAATAGAAAACTCGCTCAAGGGTAGTGTTAAATTTTGGGATTGAAATGATGTGATTGTCTCAATTTAAGCTTATGTCGACTTAAGCAGTATTTTTTTTGACACAAAAATAGTGTCTTAAAGCTCTAATTCGCAAAAATTATGGGAAACTGACAACATGAAAATGTGGGACAGGCTGCGACTTGTATATGAATACGCCTCGCAGACGTATGTTAAGACTTTATATATCATCTCAACTGATAGGCCTTCTAGGGTTAAACACCTGTACATGAGTTAGATTTCTATTCCGTTTGTTGTAAACAAATTTGGCCCTGCTCTAAAAGTGTAGCAAAGTTACATAGCGAATATTAATTTATCAAAAAAAATTAAACTAAAAGTCCTAAAACTCAAAAATTTCTTTAAAAAAAATTACATAAAAGAGAAAAAGTTAAAAGGAAAAAGTTTAATGGCGACTACTTAATTTGTAAAAATTAAATACTTGTTTTGTAGTAAAAACAAACAAACAAATGAAAAAATTCCCTTAAATAAATACCAGCAAAACTAAACAGCAAAGGTTATAATAACAATTGAATGTTGAACGGAGTAAGATGATATAAACTACATGCCACACAGCATAACAACCCTTAACAATAAAACTGAGGTTTTTAATAAACGATAAAAGGCAAAAGGTAAACGAAAGTTAAATATTGTAAAAGAAAAGAAAAACATTTTGTAATTCATTACTTATTAATAGTGAATAAAAAAAAATGGTTTACAAGTGCTTAAAATGTCGGGAGTTGTTTTATTTTCTCCCATTGGTTGAAGGGTCAGCTACTGGTTGTGAAGAACAATTAATTTATAATTTAAGAAGAAAAATTTTAAATTAATTTTAATAAAAAGTTAATGAAATTATTCAAATTTTGGGTTGATTTTTTCCCAAAAAAGTAAATATGACAACAAACTGACTTATTTGATAACTGTAGTTGCAGTAAATTTTTTAATTAAACTTAAAAACAGAATAACTAATAATTACTGCATATAATGCAACAAGGTGACTCCTTAAATTAGGTTTAAACACACTTTCGTTGTTAAAACAGTTTCAAAACAAGTAAGATATTTATATAAATTTTAGTTATTAAAACAGCAATAGACAATGATATTAGTAATATATTTGAACAACAACATGTTATAGCGAAGAATAAAACAATCTAACACCAGAACATTAACATGTAAATTTTTTAATCATAGACTCTAAACAAAAAATAAAGTACAAAAGAAATAACTGTTCCAAACTTTGACAATCTGTCTTAACTTTAAATTTTTAACTATTGCAATATTTGTCTTTCTGGATGCAACGGTTGTTATGTTGTTTGACTTTTCTTACCGTATACTGTGGTATCGTGAACACATTCACATCACTGGTTTTTGCGTTCTCTTATTTAGATTTTGCAGGAACGAACTGCTATGCCTCCAAGATTTTGATGAAACATATAGTTTATTTTAAAAATTATTTACATTAAATTTAGTGTGCCTTACTACTGTATTTCTGCAGCTCCAAAAAAAGAAATAATAATTAATTATAAGAGAATTCAAGAGCTATTCATCAACGCTAATGAGGTGAAAGTATAGGGTAAAATTACATCTAAAATACCACTGGGATATACTTTATCAAAAATGAAGACGAAGTGCCTTATTCGTAAATGGAGGGAGGTTTCGCTTTGTGATAGAATATTTTTCGAACCCTGCTCTTAAAAGCAGAGTTTTGCTAGGTGCACAATTGGGAAGAACGACGAATTTTTCGTCGCGAATATTCGTCATCAAAAATAAAACACATTTGTTTATATGAGAATGCATACAATTGTGGCGTCAGTCGAAGTTCGCTATGCGCGGCGAACTCTGCATTAGATTTTTTTCTATTTCTTACGCCGGCTTACGACGAACAAATTGATACAAGGTGATCATTTTTTATTAAATTTGGGTTTACCTCTCAACCTATTAAGAAAATAAAGTTAGTTTTTACTTTAATAATTGTTTTATTTTAAAACATTTAAAATAAGTATAAAAAAGTTAGGTACAAAAATTTGTTTTTATTTGTGTTTTTGCAAATGTTTAAGGTGATTAAGTGATCTTTGTTTCATATGGTCACACTATTTTTATTATTGTTTAATGCACCAACCCAAGACATTCTTTGCAAACGTTTGCTTATACGTAAACAAGTTATTATTATTACAGAAATTATATTTATTGTTTTGTTGAGTTTCACAAAAAATTAAATTCTTAGATTATTTTTGTTTTTTCTTTTCACAAACACTAAACAATTTTATTAACTATAAAAGATGTTAATTTTTCATCGTTGTTGTGCTTCACACCACGAATTTGCACAACGAGTTTTTACCGAAGAGTTCGTCGTGTTGGGCGAAATTCGTCGTTCGTCCCAATTGTGCGCCGATCATTTAGATGTCATTTCATCATGCTATACCCACTGACCACAATGCCAGAGACATAATTAAACATTTAAGTCAAATATTTGAAGAACGAATAAATTCCAGAAGTTTGTACATTTATTAGCCAGCTCGTTTCCCAAATTTATAAGCACCCCTTTATTTCCTTTGGGGATTTTTTAAGGAGCAAATGATAGGCCCGAAACAATCCTTACACTTAAAGCTAACCTCATTGAATAAATTTAAAATTAGCCAGATGATTAGCTCCTACGGTCGTGATTATAACCTAAGAATTCTAAATAGAATATTTCTATAACAAAAGTAGAGAAACTCACTGGTTAAAACAAAACTGCATATTGCACTTTAAGCCCCTGTTTTGATCAACTTTTTTACTATTGCAAATGTTTAATACATAGTTTATTTAAAACAAACTGTTCGGTAAGTTCCGTTGTTCCTAATCCTAATTTAATCCAATTTTTTAAATGAATGATTCTGTTGTTTATACCCCATCTATCAAAAACAAATTTTGCCAAAGATGAAGCATTTTTTAAGGGAGTTATGTAAAAGTTTCTCATTTAAACTAGCTTTCGAAAAGCAGGAAAATTATATGGTGAATTCCCATTCTGAGCAATTTCTTTTTTTTTTTTGCACAAAATTTGCGTTTTACAAAGCCTATAGAAGTTGGTATGATAGGCTTACGTATAAAGTGTTAGTAATTTTCTCACTTACAAACCTGCCTTGTATTAAGCGAAGGATGGAAACTTGTAATTGAATTTTACAATTTCTCATTAATTTGTTCATTTCGACTACTACATCGCTGTAAAGCTTTTTTCGAATTGTATATAAATGTGCTTTCTTTTCAACTTTAATGTTAGTGCTTAAAATAGATAGACTTCTTTTGCTGGGTACAATAAAGAAATTATTTTTCAATATGTTTTCATAGTTTTCGAACTGGATGAAAACTCAAACTGTAGTTATATGAGTTTAATATGAAGAAGTACTTCGTGCAAAAATAGAATATTATGCATCAATATTATTTGAATTTCTAAGGATAAACAAATTAATAAAAACTTAATTCATACGATTTAAGTCATATAAATAACAAAATAGTCAGCTAATGAGTACCTATATAGACGGAGAAGTAATTAATGAGTCGGAATATATTAAATACCTTGATATAATTTTAACCCATAATTTCTTATGGGAAAATTACTTGAATCACATAAAATGTAAAGTGGCAGCTGGTATTAATAAACTTCGTAATTTTAAAAATAAATTTGATTTTAACATACAAATGTTAATTTATCAATCTCTTATTCATTCGTATCTAACACTAGCCAAGTCCGGCGCGCGTTGCTACGCCCCTTAATGAATAAAAATGCATTCTAAATTTTAATTGAATATCAAGTGCAAAAAACTAAAAATTATAACTTTTTTTTTATGCGCGTGGCACTGCCCACTTTTCTAATCACGAAGCTGTATAGTCATGACAGCTCAATATGTGTGAAAAGTTTTAGAAAAATCGGTGAAGTTCAAGTAGTTGCAAATGATAACTTTTTTTATGGGCGCGATACTGGCCACTTTTCTAATCACGAAATTGTATAATCATATGAGCTCAATATGTGTGCAAAGTTTCAGAAAAATCGGTTTAGCACAAGTACCTCAAAATTTTAACTTTTTTTAAATTAGATAGTCAGACAGCTCAATATGTGTGTGCAAAGTTTCAGAAAAATCCATCCAGTGCAAGTAGCTAAAAATGATAACTTATTTATTATGGGTGTGGCAATGCCCACTTCTATAATTACGAAATTATAAAGTCATGACAGCTCAATATGTGTGCAAAGTTTCAGAAAAATCGGTCCAGTGCAAAAACCGCGCCCACGTTTTGCTACCCATAAACACTCCCTGGAATGTGTACAAGATTTTTTCAAAGTTTGAGTCCGATCGGTTTTACAGTTTCGGAGTCTATAGCTAACACACACACACAGAGTTTCACTTTTATATATATAGAAGATAGATATCTTCCTACAGTTTATGGATTTAAAATGATTGCTACAATGCGATCTTTACAGTCAGCTCAAAAAAAGCTTCAAAACTTGTTCCTTCTTCCTTGCATTGCGTTGTAGTACAATCGATTTATTAAAAAAATATTCAAAAACTGTATTACCAATCAGAGATCTTTATAAGCAACAACTCTTGTTATATATATTTAAATGTAAAAACAATATTGGTACTCAAGCCATACAACTGAATCGAGTTATAGCAAATACTCAAAGGGAAACTAGACAAGCATTGCCTTTAAATGTCGTCAGATGTCGACTTGAAGTCACCAAACATCAGATTTCGTATGCTGGTCCTAATGAATATAACCACCTTCCTGACCCCATTTTAGTATTATCTACTTTAAAGAGCAATTTAAAAACCTTTTTATTGCTAAATGTTGAATTACTTCTAGCAAAATGAGTTAAATTTGAAAATTTTACAAACAATATAAAAGCTAAAACATTAGTGATTTAATTATTACTTTACACAATGCTCGTCTCCCTCTCTCTCTCTCTCTTAATTGACTTTTTATCTTTGATTCCTTATATATAGAAAATACATCTACATTTAATATGACGTTCGTAAAAGCTATTGTTTAGCAATTGCATTGAACTCATTTTTATACAAGTGTGTTTAGTATTTTTGTTTTGCTTTATGTAGGTAAAAAAGCTAAATATGTATTTAAAGTAAAAAATATGTTTTTTGTTAAAATTTAATGTTATTTTGATTATAGATTTTTTTATGTATTTATATAATCATTTAATATTAAATGTATGTTTAATTATTCCTCCTTTTTTTTTTGGATAATCATGCAATAATAACAACACGTATAAACACGACTATACAACTTTAAATACGTTAAATTTTTATGATGTAGAATTTCAGAATGTCTGTGTTGCTTTTATAGAAGCCAACTAAAACATAGATATGTATGTATATGCATCGGTATATATTTGCAATTATATAAATAAGCCTACAAACAGGAATAATTCAACATTATTGTCACACATTTACGAATATAAATTAAATTCGTTACATGCCGCAACAGTTCACTTCCGTAGATGTTTGCTCGCCCATTAAATGACTGTGTATGTGTTCAACTTTGTTTATTTGCATTCATATATTCATTGTTTACAAACGTGCATCCGATTTTTTTTATATTTAACGTATAACCTGCTACGTACTAAATGTGTATGTAATGAACAGGTTGTTATAAAAAGATGTATAATTTGTAGGGAGATGAATGTATTCGTTGCACAAATATATAATTTAATATATATAAATTGGTATATGAACAAAGATGTACATATGTATGTAATGACAAAACAAGGACAACATATATATTTCATAAAAATTTTATATCTAAATTAGTGTTGAGAAAATGTTAATTCTTCGATATATGCAACACTTTTGAATATGGCCAAAATATAAATGTAATATCTGTGGCTTGGAGCTAAAAGGGCCAATGTCAAAATATTTACTTTTGAGAAAATTGGAATTGAGCTTTCATAGTGACATTGGCCAGCATTTTATTTATGAAGCTGTTCTGGGTTAAGTATGACTTTAGCTGTTTAAGCATAATGAAAAAAAATCTAATGCAATGATTAACTCAAAAGAGCAAAAAAGTGACATTGGCCCTCTTAGTTCCAAGCCACAGATATATTGTTACAGATTTATTTCAAATAGCCGTAGTTTAGGTTACAGTAGTTTTGTTTGTACTGGTTTGTGTGAATTTGACATTTTGTTTTGTTCGCTGGTTGTTCGAACATGATGTTAAGTTGTGTGCAGTTGTTATATGCAGCATACTTTTAGGCACTTCTATTATTCCTGCATATTACTTAACATTGACATTACGTCTTAATTTAAATGTAACGGTTTTTGAATGAACTAGTGTGTACATATGAGAACTTTGTCGAATGTAACAGAATACCACTATGTTACTATATATAGCCGAACAACACAGCTAACATGATCAGTATTTCACTAGAGCTTGTATAGTGCGTATTAAAGTGAGTTTGATAAAACAAGTGTAAAACCATAAGTGAAATAAGTAAAGCGATATAAAAGCAATATCTAAGTGTGTTTAAATAATTAAAGTGCTCTTGATTTTATAACAAATTTCAATTGTTTTTGATTGCAATAAAAGAACCCACAGTTTATTTAAAGGAAATAAGCCAACATTTATAAAAGGTATAAACGTAACAATATTAATTTCTATGTTACCATTTTAAATAAGTGAAAACTTTTCAATGCTATATATGTGTGTATACTAGCATGTACTGTATGTATTGTCAAATGTAAATGCTTGTTCTGCCTCTTTATACCATATACTTATATAGAGAATAGTTTTATTAAAAACAATTTGTATCAATAATGTGAACTCAACATGTATTACTTTGTTATCTTTATTTGTTGTTTTGTGCAACTTTTAAATTTATAACTCTTAAAATACCGAACCAATTTAAATAAGATTATGATTATGCACATCTGCTGGAAACTTTCTTCCAAATAATTTTTTTTTTATCATAATCGATTGTATAATAGCCAAACCTAAATAAGAGTGTTTTTTGGCTGTCAGAAATTCTCACGTTTATAAATGCCCCTATTGCGGTTCTCCACTTTTGTAATAGTTTGGTTGTCTTTGGCAAATTGATATTGGCATTCTCAACTCAACTAACAGTTGACTATTCAGTTGTGTATCTAGTTTTTCGTGGTATTACTGCTTAGGAGTAGTTGTGTTATTGGCAGTTAAGGTTGATTTTTTGTAAAGCAGTAAAAATGGAAAACAAAATGGAGAGATTGTATGTATATGTATGTACATGTTTATAATTACTTTTTAATTTCATTACATTTTTGATAGCTCCAGTCAGCAAAGAATCTAAGAGCAGCACATCACTTTAAAATAGGAGGAATAGCCACCACGCGAACAGGTATTTTTAGATGATCTTTAATTTCATCCCGCAAATAACAAAAACGCTTTCTTGTTTAGTCGGAAATAACTTATAAGTCTATTAATATAAAACTATTATTTAGTTTCGCTACTTATTAAAAATATATACTTGGTACTGGGCAGCTCAAGAGGGTTTGAATCATCTCGAATTTTTCTTCTTGTACGCATCTACACAGAAGTTTATTTTCATAAAAATTTAAACTTATATCCATTACAAATACTTTTTATTCGACACAGCAGTTAAAAACAATTTTAGGGAATTTTTTTTTTTTAAATTTTCATTTGTCAAATGTAATATTTAAAGTTGGCAGTTCGATATTTTAATTTGGCAACTTTATAGCAAACTCAACTAAAAACAGTTGAGTATCACAATACCTAAAATGAGTTTGGTTGCGCATAAGTTGGGTTGACTCTCACACAACCAAACTGAGTTGAGTGGTGAACAGCAATAGGGGTAAAAATTTGTATAAAAGAAAATCAAAATAACGCGGCGGCAACGCTTTGTAATCCATTTTTTGCAAGTTTTTGGAAGTTGGCTATGTTGGTTATGTAATTCCTGAAAAGTAATGCCATTTTAGGTATTTTCAGTTAAATCTAGCAATTTAATTTCTAATTAGTGAGTTTTATTAAAAAACATTATTATTACTATTATTACTACAATTACTATTCATTACACAACGTTGACGCTCTTGTCACCTCAGCATTACCGCTCAGCGGAATATTATGCAACGCCTGCCACGCTTGTTTGGTTGGTCTATAATGGGAGCATAAAATGGGTAACAAGAAATCGACATGACTTTTAGTATAAAGGTTAGTCCAATAAAAACGCACGATGTAAATTGTAAAAACATAAAAATTTTAAAATAATTATTTTAATTTTGTTTTTACGATAAAACAATCTCTAACAATTATGTGCAATACAAAATATCGTCCAAATGTGACGAGCATGGTCACATGGTCCATAATTTTAATTTGATGGCAATTCTGTTATCTGCCATGATTTGCACAATTCTCCCTATTGTGGACACATTTGATCGATGATGTTGACTAAAAATATTACGAGGTGAAGGAAATATGTTTTAATTTAAACGGCCATTTTCGTAAAAGGCTTTAGATAACTCAACGCGCTGCTTAAATGTGTACTGCGTGGTTAAATTTGTCAAATACTGAAACAAATCATGTTTTGTAAAAAACTTAAAGTAAAGGTTTGACTTACAATAAACATCGTACGTTATGGTTAGGCCACCCTTAAAGACCAGAATTTCGATTTATTGTATTCTCTATTACACAGAAGCCAACAGTATTAATATTTAAAGAAGAGATAACTTTTAGTGGCTTTACGAAAACTAATTACACGCACGATCTTTTGCGTTTCTTTTAGCAGGAATATTTGAGAATATATAAAGTAGGTTAGGTTAGGTTAGGTTAGGTTATATAAAGTAACGAACTATTGAAACAAGGCGAATGGTTTTTTTTATATTTCTTCTTAAATGTAATGACCACTGAGCCAATTCTATGATAATGTTAAAAAAATTTGTTTAGTTTTAATTTTTATGTCAAGTTTTACTTTATCGTCGTTAGGCTCAGTTTTGCTATTCTCGCTAGTACTTGTAAGAATATAATTTTATTTCAGTTTATTACAAATAGATTAATTATATCAGTCAAGTTGTTTTCTTATTAAATTTAAAGTAAGTTTTTCGGCTCGTTCTTTTGTTTCTAATTTCTTTAACGTATTGCGATCTGAAACCCTTTGAACTTTACATAACTTGAAAGTAGCGTAAGCTTTGACTCTGCTTACAAAAGAATGGGCTGCTTTTCGGTTCGTCACTCTTCGAAACAGTTGTTCGACTACTTTTCCCTAACCAATATCTGTTACGACCTTTTTTTTCTAAACGAGGTTCTCTTTAATTGTTCGAATTCTCCTTATGCTGTTTATTAATATTTGAAACAATGTAATTAAGAATCTTCAGATCATTTGCTATTTGTATGAAAGTTCATATTATTATTTATTTAAGTTTTAAATAGTTTTTTACATACTTTTTTTTGCTGTCCATTTTTTGAATAACAGTTGAAAATAAATTATTTGGAAAATATAATATCTTGTATATTATTAAAAGCTTAAATAATTTAAAAAATAAATTGGTGCTTCTTATACCGCTAGGTAGAGTAACTGATGCCAAATATCTGGACTTGATAGCCATGTTTACTGCATTAAAAAATGGCACGTTTTTCTATAAAAAAATCACGGTTTTCTTACACTAACTTTGCTTTTAAGTTCAGCATATATAATTTAATATTATGAGACACGAGGTAAGCAGCAGAATTGAAACTTGTTTTGTTTAACGATACAAAGTAAGCTTTCAAGTTCATTTCAACACAGACATCAAACGACCAATCAACAAACTCTATTAAAAGGTTAAAGCAACCAGAGTTGTTAATAGGTAACTTAATTCTGTCACTTACCCGAGTCTGAGCCATTAAGCTAGCACTCTCTTTTTGGCTTTTGGTGATAACCATAGTCACAATATCATCCCTGGAGAAACCACAGCCACTCTAAGATCAGTTCTATGAGCTGACTTTTTCATCGGGTATCAGGTAGGATTACATGATTATGATTATATAATTTCGCTTATTTATTGGCTCAATGCAACCAAAGATATTAATAACAGCTGAGTTTTTAAAGTCAAGAATCCTACGTTGGCTTATTCAAGCCTTCAATTCTAAATGTGCTCCACGTAAACTACTTAATTAGAAGAAACATTCACATTCAAAATAACGTCTCTTTTCTGAATCAACTTCTTCTCCCAGCTAATAAACTTTTTATTTGTGAATTCCTTTATTACGATATTGCAAACATTTTTGCATCCGCTTAACCAAACGCACGTATACGCAATAATCTGCCACTCCCGTAAAAAAGTAAAATTTTTAAATTTTTTAAAGACTAACGTAGTTCTAAAAAAAACAATGAAATTATTTTGTTGTATGATTATATGGAGACATTGAAAGTAAAAAAAAAAATAATAAATTATTAAAAAAGAAGTATATGAATATATTTTTGCAACCACATTTCTGTTTCCGTTTCCTTACGTGCTGCTGATTTTTTTTTTTGCTACTGCTATGGGTACTGTTGCTGTAGCTGCCAGTTATGTTGTGGTTAAAACTCATTCATTTGATACTAGTACCTATACAAATACAAACACACACATAAATACAACCACTAGTTGTTAGTATGCTGGAGAGCATTAATAGTGAATGTATTGTAGTAACCAGCAACTAGCACAAGTATTAAACACTCAATGAAACTTGAATTTTTCTGTGGTTTTTCACATAAAACTCAATTGTTAAAGAAACAATAGCAAACAAAATGGTATAAATGTAGATCTTCTTAACTTAAAACTCGCATGTAAAGAACATTAATGTAGTCTACAACAAAACTATTACCACCTCACTCTCATGCTATAACAAATACTATAAAAGCTAACAAACACATATACCTTTTAACTGTATGTGACATAATATGTCTAGTAAATATGTTTTTACATCCTTATCCACCATCACTAATTGCCAGGCATTAAATTGTTTTTATTTTTCACATCAACGTGATACTGTAGCAGTTGTGCTTTGCTCTCGTTTTGTATTTCTTCTGTTCTTTTTACTGCGTTCATCATCCGTGTAAAGATCTCTACATACAAGTCTGTAATATAAGTACATAATTGCCAACTTAGAAAAACAACATATTTCGGACTAATATAAATTCATATAAATTGAAGAAAATTATTTTCTTAAAGCTTTTTGTGTAATTCCGTATTATTTTGGAATTAATAAAAGTATGGAATTTTTTTAAAGCGAAAATTCTGCTGAAAATTTAAATTTTTTTAATAATAATTAAATATTAATAAGCTAATAATGATGATAATACGACCCCATGCTCTTTAGGCCAGTTTAGACTATAATACAAATCGTACGACTTCAATTAGATTTTGTAGAAAAAAATTTTATGAAATTCTCTCCCTACTCAAGAAAATGAGAACAAAAGTATAATGTAAGTTTTTTTGCGTTTCACTATAGCTGTGAAGTAGAATCAAAGTAGAATGATTTAGAAAAATAAACAAACTTATTAAAACCTTATTAACACAATAAATTATAATCCCGAGTACAAAAAATAAAATAAAAATCTACTTTTAAATTAAATGCGGTGTTTTACGTTTTTACAAACATAAAATTTTAGTTTTATTCTTTTTCTTTTGTTTTTGAATGTGTTTGATGAATACAACAATTTATGGTGTTTGTAGTTCTACATAAACTACAGAAACAACACACAATTTTCTTCTACTCTGTGTACCACAATCAAAAATATACATGTTGTTTTTGTAATTGTTATAGAATTGCTAGCACACCCTTAATGTGTTTGCCAATGACTACATAAGAATACACCTCTGGGTATCAATTCTCGTTCTATGAAACTTTTTTTTATGTGTGTGATATCATATAATGCCACTTTACCCTTTGCTATGTAAAAACTTTTTAATTTCACAGTTTCACAGAACGAGAATTAAGCCCCTGATCTAATGAAATTATCCGTTTTTTAAAACGATTTATAAAATGTCATATTTTCTCTCATGTTTTTAACTACTGATTACAATTTGATTTTACACTATTCTATTTTGTTCATTCTACATGAATTTTTGTCATGTCGTACGACTTGTATTATACTTTAAATTGGCCTTTATATAAATGACGAGAAACTATATAGTGATGATTAGAAAAACAGAAAAATACGTTGTGAGATATAAGACTTACCTTGACTTTATTTTCAACTAAAACTCATCCCGTTATTATTGTGGCATTAAGTTACATGAAAGTGGCGATCAATTAAAAAATAATCTTCGTGAGTTAATCAAGTTGTTAAAATGTTCCTTTGCAAATTTGAGAACTCAGTAATTAGTTTGGCATCTGCTGCCATCATTTGAGAATGGGCCAATGGACATTGACAGTAGCGGTATTTCTGAAGTAATAAAAAATTCGAGACTTAAGAAAAACCAGTTTTCAAAAAATTCGAAATACGAATTAAAAAAAATCAGTTTTCGATCCTATGCACGTAAATAAAAAAAATATAAATATATAAAACTAAATTTTATTAGGTATATTTTTATTAATTAATTAAGAACAATTTAAGAAATGTAAAATAAACAAAATATTTATAAAATCTTAACATTAATTTTCTGATGATGTTGGGTTGAAGTAGCAAAATATTGAGACAAATAATGAAATTAAAAACAATATTTTTATGATAAAGAAGACCTTAAGGTGAAACAAGTTATTGATAAATTATTGACAAATTAAGAAAAAAGGTCTAAAAACAAAATAATTAATACGAAAAAAAAAATAACATTACAGTAAAATTCTAATATTAAAAAAACAGCAGTAGCAGTATGCCAGTCAATACAATCATATGCAGCCCAGGTTTGAGGTTTCAGCCTTTTTGGCGAAGTGGATAAACTTCAACGTTATTTTATTAAGCGAATATTGAAATTGCCAAGTTTTACTCCAAGCTATGTACGGATGTTAGAAACTGCGGCTGCGAAGAAAGTCACTTGTGTACATTGGCGCTAAATCTAGATTACATAAACAGAATAATGTTTATATATAAAGAAAATAGATTGCCTTACCAAATCTCCTTATTAATGTTAGGTCGAAACTTCTTTTGGGAGAATTAAAATCTAGAGCTCTTTCACTGAGCTTACTTTGGCCGGAAGTAATCCCAACTCTATAACAGTGGAATTATTTTAGCAAGCAGCTATTAACTACGTTAAAAATAAATTCTTTGAAGAAAAGATTGCGAAGAAAAAATAAAAGCAGTACATGCATATACAAATATTAAGATCATCAAAAAGAAACACAGTACTTCAATTCAAACCTTAGTGTAAGCGCGGTTACATGGATTTTAAAAGTGCGTGGTGGACTGTTTGAGCTGAAATACAATCAATTTGCAGAACTAAATACACATATCAACTGAACGTTATGCAATATAAATGAATGCGAAACATTCCAACACTTTTTGGGTATCCGTCTGGCACTTAATGAAGTTAGAATTGCGAACTTAAAAAAAAAATTAACGCTAATGCCCTTTCATGCAATAAAAATATTGGTATATGTAAAAACTTTAATTCGAAGATGTCGCCGGAAATAATAAAGTAAAGTGGCATATAACATTGACGGCCAAATGTATCAGTTTTACTTGGTTTATACTATATTTGTTTGACAACAGATATCTGTTAAACTGCACCGCGCACATTTTTTTGCATACCAATGTCTTCTTGCAATCGTACAGGGTATATAAGATTCGCCTTAATCGGTTATAATACTCATTTCATGCTTCTATCAATGTAGTTTTTATACCCGCCACCAAAAAAATGGTGGGGGTATATTCATTTTGTCATTCCGTTTGTAACACATCGAAATATCCATTTTAGACCCCATAAAGTATATATTTTCTGAATCAGGGTTTGATTTGATGACGATCTAGCTATGTCCGTCCGTCTGTCCGTCTGTCCGTCTGTCCGTCTGTCCGTCTGTTGAAAGCACGATAGAGGTCGCACCGAAAAAGCTAGGGGGCTCAAATTTTGCCAGAATCTTTCTTATAGACAAGGTTTGTTTGGTATTGAAAATGGGCTAAATCGGAATATTAGGAAGAGAGTTATAGCTCGTAAAGCAAGAATAAGTCGAAAAAACCGTGTCCTGCTAACATCGAATAAAATGGAATTGTGTCCAAACGGATGAACGTAGAGTCATGAAACTTCGAATATATATTTCTCGAGTCAAAAGAATATTTCTCCCCAAAAATTGCTTAAATCTGTGCATTAGAAAAGGAGTTATAGGTCAAAATGTACGAAAATTTATACCGCTCAGTGTATATTTGAAGTTTAAAACGTAATAAAACTGACAAAACTATATGTACGGTTCTGAAATTTTGCAAACATGGTTTTTTGGTCAAAGTCTTCGTTATAACGGAAAATAAATGTGCCACGCCCACTTTTTTTTAAATTTTTATAAAAATATATTAGTCATATTCATTAGCATTTATTCATTGCAGATGGCGACATCTGTTGAAGGCGCCACTACATTTTGCAAACACTGAGGATGATGTCTTTGCTGAACATCACGTAGAACACTAGATGACTCTAGTAACATTTTTTTGCACAAACTACAAAGGAATTTTATAGGGGTTTGTGAAAACGAAAATGACCGAAGTTTGTTGACAAAAATTAACTAGAGTAATGATTTGTGCCCAACTTAGCATATAGTTGTACACACAGTCTTATGAGGTTTAAGATTTAAAAATATTAAAAAAAAATGTGCATCAGTAGATTTAAAATAAGTATTTGAATATTTAAAATACATATTTTAACAAATTTTTTTTTTATCTATTTTTTTTTTTGTAAAGGGTGGTTAAATTTTAAGGGCCACAGGGTGACTCAAAATAGACATGCTCAGCATTTTGCTAAAACGGGAAAGTTATTTGTAAGATATTGATTTTTAAGGTTCTATAACATTTTACTTTTAGAAGATTTTCAAACGAAATAAGTTTTGTATAATTTTAAAATTTGTTAGCCATTAGTACATGAAAATAAATTGTTTATAATGTTTAGAAATAATTTTTTTTTTATCTTTAGGTCTAAATTTTCCTAAATTCCTTTTTTTAATACACCATAACTTCTAGAAAACATAAGATAACAAAAAGAGATTAGCACCATTTAGTAGATAAAACTCTCCTCTATACCCCTATACCCCATTGTATACCCGGGACGATCCGACCGTGATCACCAGACCAATTTTTGTGACACAAGGTCAAATATTTTTTGCAAAATTTTAGTAAAAGAGCTAAACAAATTTTTTTGTAATATGTTTTTTTGAAGTATTTGAGTTTATATATCCGCCACCAAAAAAATGGTATGTATATTCTTAATCGGGGTTTTATTTGATGACGATCTAGCTATGTCCGTCCGTCTGTCCGTCTGTTAAAAGCACGATAGAGGTCCCATCGAAAAAGCTAGTGGGTTCAAATTTTGCCAGAATATGTCTTATACACAAGGTTTGTTTGGAGTAGAAAATTGGCTAAATCGGAGTATAAGGTAGAAAGAAAAATTGCCTAAATGCATGTATTAGGAAGGGAGTTAGAGATCAAAATGTACGAAAATTTATACCGCGCAGTGTATTTTCCAATATGTTAAAAATTTTAAACCTAATAAGAGTGACAAATTCAGATCTACGATTCTGAAATTTTGCAGGAATTGCTTTTTGGTCAAAGGCTTTCTTCTGATGGAAAATAAATGTGACACGCCAACAACAACGTTCCCATACAACGTTTTCTCTCAAATTCTTATAATTTCTCTATAAATCGAATAATAAAGGACTTTATTGAAATATCTAAGTTATATTTATTAGCATAAATAACTTCGACACACCTACTATAACGCTCACTTTCCACGTTATTTACTGTTAATGAAATTTAAATTTATAAAACCGACAAAATTAGAGGTATGATGATAAAACTTGCTACGGAAATCCTTCTAGTCAATGTTATTGTTATGCCAGAAAATTTAGGTGACACGCCCACTGTTACGCCCACATCCTATATAATGCTTTATTTCAAATTCATATAATTTCTCAATGAATAAATATTTTGGAAGAATTACGGACTATATTGAAATATCTAAGTTGTATTTATTAGCAGAAATTTTATTGACACGCTTACTTTAACGCCCATTTTCACTGAAACACTTAATTTACGAAAACATTTTACCAGCATATCCAAGTTATAAAGGGTGGTTAAATTTTAAGGGCCGATGTTGATTTTGAATAAAACACAAATTATTTAGGAAATTATTAGCATTTCTTTTTTAATGATAATATTTGTATGGTTCAATTATGTATGGAACAAAATATCGGCCAAATGGCCCCGCGACCTCAACGGCACACCTCGATCCGATAGTCCAAATTTTAAATAACATTGCTGATGCTCAATTGTTTGGCACGATGATGAGTCGAAGTTGACTGTTTTTTTGCCACACTATCGCGATAAACAGCAATGCTTCTCATTTAACGAATTTAGAAGGCATTCATAGATGTTCTAACATTTTATACAGACCTGGGGCCGAATTACGGCATTCGATATCGATCGAAATTTTACTCGAACGATCGAGTATGCTTTAGGTATATAGATTCTAATAAGAGTTTTCAAATTTCGATCACGTTCGAGTGCCGTAATTCGGCCTCTGTTTTAAATTTAAAATTTAACCATCCTCTACAAAGAAAGAGATGTATATTTTATTATAAAGAGATTATTCCAAGCGATTAACAAAATAATAATTATTGTGCTTTAAATGTACACAAAATTGGTGGTGGGTATAAAAGATTCGGCACAGCCGAATATAGTGCTCTTACTTGTTATTGTTTGTGTTTTTTTTTTTGTTTTGTCCTCATTTCAGTTGTTAAGCAGTTGTTTTGTTTAGTGCCATTTTGTCTTTTTTTGCTTTTGTATTTTTTTCTTTCGGTATTTAAAAATGTTTATGCTGTCCTTAGCTACGTGTTCATTGTCACTACAAAATGTTACTTTAGATTTCAGGTTTATTACATGAAAAAGCACTGAGAATTTGCAAGAAAAAACTGTATTATTTACTGGAATACTTTGTGTATTGGAGTAAGCTAGAATAAAAATGAAGCTAATACAATTGTGAGAAAATATAAACTGATTTCATTAAAAATGTATTTAGATTAAAGAAAAGTATTATTTGCAATTGTCTGTTTTTTGTTTTCAGTTTTATAGCTTTAAAGTAAGAAGAAAATTTTTAATTTTAAATAAGTACAATACATGGAATTAAATACAGTTCTGAATGTGAAATAAATCTAAGAGAAAAAGATGAAAGAATGATATCTTACACTAAGTCCACAACTTGTAAAAAATAAAAAAAAAGTTTTATACAAAATATAATCTTTTTTTTACTTTTGCTACTTTCTTTAAAATATATTTTAAAATATATTTTTATATATATTGCAAATACGCAAACACCAAAGTAAATAAAACCATTTTTAATTAATACATTATCCTAGTAATAACGGCCTAGATTAGTTTTTTAAATTCAAATAATTTTATATATGACTATTGGGACAAAGTGTTAATTAACAAGTTCGAATAAGTACATATATATTTTAAATTTTTGTTATAAATTTATTACAATGCTTCGTTTCTACCACCTTCAACTATGGTTGATTATTTTTCTATTTAGTTTTACAGTGTTAATTTTTAAATTTTTGTTGGGCTTAAGCTGGTCTATATCCAAATAAAAAATTTTAAAATTAGTTGGGAGCATATCCTTGATAACTAAGTAAACTAGGGTTTTTTATGTAATAAAGATTCGTAAATTATGACAATAAAAGCAATGCACAGAAACTCAGAACTTAATTTATTAACAAAATTCGTGATATACGGGAAATGTGTTTCATAAATTTCTCGCATTTGATGGACAATAAGTCCACGTACGGCATGGGCTAGTAAGAGGGTTGTGATAAAATTTCGATCCAGTTTTACATTATTGGACATTTATACGCCAACACATATGTAAAGAGTGCATACCGAGAGAAATATTGCTGTTGCATTGACCAGAGTCAATATTGTAATATTTCAATTTGCAGACATTGTCAATGTTATAGTGAATGGATACCGTGCGATGATTAGTGACTTTTTTGCCCAAATTGAAAGATATGTTTCTTGTCATATGTAGTTTCAACAACACGGTTACATAGTTTGCACGGCATACAATACTATGAGGGGCGGGTCTATATTTCGTTTTTAATGTTTTATGCCATTTTACTTTATTTCCGACTCCATATTAGATTTTGAATTTTTATATAGTTAACTTTATTCCAGTCCTTTCACTTAATACCCATACTGAAGGGGTTAGAAAAATTTATTGGCCGCCATTTTGTTAAGAACGCCATCTAGACTTCTCACCATTTCATAGTTTACTGTATTCTACTGTCCCAGCATTTTCATTTGGTATCTATATTTTAGGGGTTAAAAGTTTACACAATTTCAATTTCATTTGTATGAAACATCTTTTATGAAAAAGTTTTATTATACTTTATAATTATTTAAAAGCATCCTATTGTAAAATTATAAAATAGATAAAAGAAATAAAAATTTAAAAACAAAATTTGTCTCAGCCGGTATTTGAAGTCAGTTTTCTGTATCCTGTATAGGACATTTGTATGGTATGTGATGTGAAAAAGCTAAATGGTCTTAGCTTTTACTTGGTATTTTAATTGTTTATGGACCAATTTTTCTAAATCTTAATACCGATCTGTGGTACGATTCACTAACCTTTGACGATCCGAAAATCGTTAAATTTGTCGACACTTGTTATTGTTTGCACTCTAGTGATTCACTAAATACTTTTGAACGATACTCGACAACTGTTACATTAAAGTAGCATTATTGTCATAAAAAAGTTTCTAAATAAATTCACCACTAAAATCTCTCACACAAGTAGTCACGTCATAGCCGAGACTTGAACAAGTGATTTTTGATTTTTTCAATAAAATATACAACAAAGCAATTATTTGCGGTTAGATAACATTAACAACTGTCGTTAAAATATGTTACTGAATACCGAACTCGATAATATTATTGTTACCTTTTTTAACGATACGATTATCGTTGAAATTAGTTAGTGAATCTCAAATATTTCAGATATTTTGTACACAAGGGTCTGATCGATACCGGTGGGCTTAAAAAAATTCAATATACACATAAACGGACAAACATTGCTCAATCGATTTTACTAGTCACAAACTTTCACAAAATATATACTTAATGCGGTCGCAAAAGAATGTTGTAGAATTTACACATATACATATATACTCTTCCACTCTCTGCGACTTAAAATAAGTACTTTATTGCTGTATTCAGATGAAATCCTAAGTGTCGTATTGTCATAATGTCACATACTTCTTAAAATTCTAAAATGAGTAAAAACTATTGTATTGTAATAGTAAAATTTTTATTTCTTTATAAGATTTTGAAAAGTTTTAGCAGAACGACAGTAAGAATACATCGTGAATTTACCAAATATTATTGGTTAGCTTTATAAACAAGAGAAGTTGATTTATATATATGGTGAACTATAATAAATGTTTTTGAGAAAAACAAAAATAAAGGGTCCGCCAAATAACTTTTTTTTTTGAAAATGCTATAAAAAAAGTGTAGCTTTGGCTGTGTGGCACGTAGCGCCGTCCTGTTGATACCAAAAGTTGCCAATATCCTCCTCTTAAATTTTTGTGTACAAAAATTCGTTCAACATGGCCCGATAATGATCGCCATTGACTACAGCCACTCCTTGCTGGCTCAAATGGCCCAATTATGCCTCTGGACCAAAAGACGCACCAAACAGTGACTAGTTTTGGGTGTATCGGCCTTTCAATGTATGCGTGCGGGTTTTCTGTGCCCCAAATGCGACAATTTTGCTTGTTGACATACCCGCCAAGATCAAAATGAGCTCCATCTAAAAAGATGTTTTTTTTTTTTGGCAAAATCACCCAAAGTAATGTCGCAATATTTCCCAGCGTTGTTCAAGCGTATGCACAACCAAATTCGTTCAGCGGAAGGATAAAACTAATTATCTGTCGAACCAGACATGAGCTAAGTGTGACCATTCACGAAATAGGTACTAGTTGAAAAAAAAAACGTTAGAAAGCGAACCCTTTAGTTAATTTAACGGAAAATTTTTGAAATAAAAAGTTGTAGTAATCCGAATTCTAAAAATATCTTTATTTAAAATTAGGGCTAAATAGGTATAGCATACCTTGCTATCGAATATAACGGACTGTTATTGCTATATTCTCTTTGTTTGCCCTATACATCATTCACATCATTAATTTCCCTAATAAATGAATTACTTAAGTCTATCCATATATAAGACATATTTTTGAAAAGCCATATTGATTTCCTTAATGATTGTCTTGTGTACATAACTGCTGTCAAGGTACATATTCTTTCATTTAATACATACACACGCAAACACAAAACAAATAAAATTTATGGACATATTAAGTGCTTTAGCAATGAAAAGGAAACAAATACTTCTACTACGAATAATATAATTTCTGCTGCAGTGAAACGAAATGAAATGAAAAGAACAAGCTCCTTAAGTAAAACATCATTAATAACTGCCAATAATTGTTTAACAAATTTTTGCTTTAGCTTAAATAATTTTTCAAATGTCTTTATCTTAAGTTTCATACAAACAAACTGCTGTTAGTCTTGGACGATAATGGTAAGAACTTAAGTCTTGGTCCTTGGTCGTTGAGAAAATCTTGTTGCACATTTGCTTTACAATGTTTTTGTTGCTTTTAATTTCTTCTTCTTTTTACAAAACACCTTGTCTATATAATCATTTGTTATCTTCAAAATCTTTCGAAGTAAGTTTATCAAGGGATAATATTGATTTTGACACCCAACTGGAAACTGCAGTGAGAAAAGCCAACTAAAAAAATTATTCTTGTTAAGATAAAAGAAAAAAAAATAAAAAAGGGAAAAAAGTACAAAAATATAAGACAAATAAAACTAAGATTCAGTTTCCTAAAGCTTGTTGTAAAATTGTTATAATCTAAACTTGAGAAACGTGTTGCAATATAAAACTTAACACTGTTTTGGGTTTTTAAAAGTACAGGGGTAACGTGAAAAATTAAAACAAAGATTTACTTTGCCCCTGCATATATATTAGTTTCAGTTTTAATTTGAAGTCAATTTTTAACTTTAAATTTCTTTTTGAATAAAATTTGTTGCAAGTGTTAATTTCCACACTGTACAAACGTGCATATACACACGTTTCGAAAAATAATTACAAGCATGCATTACACCACAATGAACTTTAATAAGCAAAATAAAAAGCAAACAAAATCGTTTCTTGAATACACTATATGAGTAGGGTGCCATTGGCTTTGGGCAGGAATGTGTAGTTTAAGACTTTTCTACGGAACAAGTTGTCAACTTAGAAGGCCGGTAGCAGTTTCCTATAAAATACCTTAGAATCAATTAAATAATATTGTTTGTTATAATCTTGGTATAATTTTTTATGTATTTAAAAGCAATTTTCCTAAAATTAAAGTTAAAAAAAACATCATAAAATTTTTTGTTAAGAAAATATTAGAAAAAATGGCTCTCACCTCGGCAGCATGTTAACTTGGCGATGTATCCACGAGTTGGTGCTATTGCTATTCAA
This sequence comes from Phyto melanocephala, assembly GCA_941918925.1. Taxonomy (NCBI): domain Eukaryota; kingdom Metazoa; phylum Arthropoda; class Insecta; order Diptera; family Rhinophoridae; genus Phyto; species Phyto melanocephala. The sequence continues at coordinate 29,127,306 of OW799233.1, forward strand.
GGGTATAGAAGTGTTACTAACATCTCTGACTGGACATAGGGGAATCCCTTAATTCGTATACAAAGAGATTGCGAAGTCTCACATGCCAATGAAGCGCATTTGCAGAAACTCCCTACATGCGCTACTTGTTTCAAATATAACTAAATGAGATTTTCAAGATAAATCTTCTATACGGCATTATAAAGGTCACTTGATGATTGGTGGGTGTATGTTTAAAATTGTTAAGATTGAAGAGGAGTGCTCTAAAGTTCAACTCCTCTAACGGAAATAGAAAATTACAATAAAACTAAAAAATAAGCTTTTTTTTCTCATGCTTAAATGTTAACCAGCTAAATGACCTCATTGCATTTGATTACGGGTGCTATGTTTGTATATTTATTTAAACAATTTCTTGCAAAAAAAAGAAAAGAAAAAAAAAAAACTTTCATGTTTAACTGCTTTTTTCGTTTTGCCCCAAAAAGTATAAAAAAGCAATAAGAAAGTTTTGTTACTTGTTCTAATAATTCTTACATTTAACATTTCTCAGGTGAATTTGAAATTTTTCTTTTTAAGAAACTTTTTTGCTTGTGTTGTTTTTTGCTTGCACAAAAAAGTTTGTTGTTGGCTGCTTGGTCCTGCTCCCGCTTACTTTCGTTTAACACAATTTCTGCTAAATTGCATGTGGTATGAGCACTGAAATGTAATCGTTAACTTCCAAGGCGCCAATGCAGTGGAAATAACTTTTTTCTCTTCATGTTTTTTTTGTTTTGATTGTTTGACTATTTTGTGCTGTTGAATTTCTTTTGCTTTGTACTTCTATATTCCTAGTGCATTCAAATATGATCAAAAAAAAAAATATATATATAAGTTTTTTTAATTTTAAAATTTTTACTATAGATTTGATGTTGTTGCTACTTTTCCGATAATATTAGACTATTGCAATGGTTTGGTTTTTTCTTACAGAAATTACCGAAATTTTAAATGTGACCACTAGAGTTTAAGTTGGTCAGAGACAGTGAACTTTAAATTGTCATATAATCGAAAAGAGTTTTAGGACAAATCTCCTAATAGTTATCTTAAGAAAGCTATGGAATTCTTATTATATTTGGAGAAAATATGATCTTTATATAACAAATCTGCAAACAATCAGAATAAAAAGAGCCTTAGGCAAAACAATTAAGAAGAGCTCTGATGGCAAAACGTTTAAACCATAAACTACACAATTTAAAATGCTTTCTCTAAAGGTAGTGCAAAGGGAACATTTTATTAAAACGCTTAAATTGTTTTGGAGATTAAAAAAGTGTATTTGTCTAGTCACATACATATGTACATATAACAAATAAAACAGTGTGTATGTGTATGAGTGTGTTTCTCAAAAAGTCAATGAAAAAAAATCACAAGCTTCCTAGTAAAAAAAAAATGGAAGTAGTGAATAACATTCGTAAGACTTATAAATCCAAAGTGTAAAGATATTCATTCATGACTTTCTTTATGTGAAATAATTTGTCATAAATAAGCGTCACACAAAAATTCTTAAACAATTCAAATAAAATTTATAAAAAGTTAACTCATGAAATAACAAATACTTTTCACTTCACATGCATGAGTTCTATGCACTTATTAGAATGAAGTGCAGTTCATTATTATATGCATTAAACACATGATTTCCGAAAAAATATGCTTGTATCAAAATTATTAGTATTTCCTTCCACCTTAATTAAAGCACTTCGTTACTAGTCAAATGCCTCCAAAATCATTTTTGGGTAATTGTTTTCTTAAAGGTTTTTTCAGAAAATTAAATCAATGCAATGCTGATCACAAAACCAGAAAAAAAATTTGCTTATTTCTAAGACAACGTCAATTTAGTATCTGTTTAATAATTGAATGATTATTAAATAATTGTTCAGCTGGAGATTGTTATTTTTTTTTTTTGTATTTAACTACTATTACATTAGTTTGGTATGTATTTGTTGCGATACAGTTTGGACCTCCTAAAGTTGGCTGGTTTTCACGGTAGTTCACAATACGGAAACTGTCAAGTGGTGTTTGTGTGACACTGTTTTGATAAGACCACGTCACCTTGAAGATTTGGCTTCTCTTATATTTATTCTTAAGATGGGTGGCGGTTACTCTATCCACCCTATAATTAATCGTTAAATCTGAGCTCAGATACCTCAAAGGGTTTACTCAGTATACGTTTGCCCAGGATTTTGTGTCTTTTTTATGCCAGTGCACTTGCAGAAAATGTGGTGGGCTAAATATCCAAGTCCATGCAATAATGCTCATTTGATGGAAGTCCGGAAAGGTTTACATATTTCTATAACATTCACTGACTCTCTAATTTTGCTAGCCACCGTAAGATATCCTTCGGACCTCGACGTTCAAGTGGACAGTTCTTCTGTTTCCACTCCACATCAAATTTTATTGACTTTTCTAAGAAAGAATTTAAAGGTCTTGTTTTTGAAAGACCCTAACGAAATTGCGACTACAATAAGCTGGATATATCCAAGGCTACATTCACTCAGAAGGCAGAAAACATTGGCTGAAGCTCCACAGCTAATCTTAAAATCATCTTTAAAGATTCTGTTGTCGAAGCTCCCTATAAGGTCACCTATAGCCTACTCAGTCCTGCGAGAATTATACTTTTTAAAGTCCTGCTAAAATCTGTATAGCTGGTGACCTAATCAAAAGTTTTATTAAAGAAAGAAAGCAGAAAGTAGATTTTGCCATAATATGTCAATTGTAACGAGGTGCCACATAATGTTCAGTTCCTTTGAAAGATTGATTCGTAATGCACCTGTAATTCTAATACATGCCGATAGCTGGACCCTGTACACCATCTCTTAGACATATTTGCACCTTATTGCGGTACATCTTAATGGAGATCTATAAATATATAAAAGATATATATAAAGATGTACTACAGCCGTATATAACCACTTAACCACATTAGGGTTCAGTGCCCATTTTACACCGAAGATTTAACGACGTGTGCAGTACGTACATAATTTTTTACAATTTTCGCAAATAGAAAAATTGGCATATCATAGTCGAATAGCGCATAGGTAAGTAAGACATTCGGCCATGCCGAAGGTGATAATACCCTCCACAATCATGTACATAGATATTATCATCAAACTAATGCCTAGTGTTCAGTTGGTCACCGTAGCATTTTTCACTCTGTATTTGATGTTCATAAGAGTCCAGCATCTAGTTCCTGACCTTCTGACAAGAATATTACTTTACCATATAATTTTGGACCCAAATTTGATGGGATATTTTTACACACCAACTATTAAATAACTGGTGAAATATCACTATAGTATTGTTATAGATTAGTTTTATTTAATTTAAAATTTTTTAGTTTAGTTTACATCAGTTTCTATGTAATATTCTAAAGAAAAACTTAGATTTTAATTTACAATATTAGCGGCCTTGAAACTGTGAACAATTTACAATTTGTAGCATACTTTCAGGCTGTCTATAATAAAACTATTTCTTAATTGACATTGCTTGGAATATTATCGATCTGTTATGACACTATAAATATTTATAAGGAAAAAAGGACATACATAAGTGAACATCAAGTTGGGTTAAATAATAAAGAAATATTATATAAATCGTTGTAATACTTGAATCTGTTTAAATAAGTTAAACTTCTAAAATGTGAATTTCAAGACTGCTGATTTTTGTTTGCAATGAAATTATCCCAGTTTATTTCAAAAAAACAAAACAACATTTGGGAAAGGTATTAACTTTACAGTGCTATGAAATGTTGTAATATGGTTTTTTAAAGATAATTTTATGTGATTCATACATGATATTTTTGAGGGTTAGTTGTATTATATTTTCGATAGCTTTATATTCTTAAAATTTCCTTTATTTGGCCGTTTATATACCACAATAAATTCGACATAAAGATATAACCTCATATGAAGTTAACTTTTCAACTATTTGTTTCAACATAGGAAATGAGTTTTTATTAAAGGATTTTTATTTAAAATAAATGAACACAAAAATTTACAATAAAAATTACTTGAAAAGACGTTGATTTGTTTCAGTTTTTGTTGATTAATTTTATTTTTTAAAATTGTAGATAACCTTTAGCAAATCTTGTCACTCCTGTGGTCGTTCTACACTTAATTATCTACTACTAAATACTATTTATTTCCTTATAATCTAATACCACTTTTGCAGATGTGTAAATGAGTAAAATGAGATTACCTTTCTTTAGCAGTAACTGACGAAGATTCAAGTTTTAAAGTAATTCAATCAGTTTATTTTATTACATCATCTGCTACACTCTTAAGGTAAAAAATTACATTTCGTGTAATAATGAAAAAGAAAAACAAAAAACCTCATCATACTCCGAACCTTAATACCCTTCTTTGTTATAACCTAAGATAGAATCATATAGTTGGTGTCATTACGCTGTATCAACGTGAAGGGAACATGGGTAGCAGTTATTCGTTTCTTGATTTCAGCTCACACAACACATTAATGTGCATATGCATGTAGTTGTAAGCAAGTGTGTGTGTATATATGCATGTATATGCATATCGTTCAGACACGATAACTGATTGAATTGTTGCAACATGTTACGTGCGTTGAATTATAAAATTTTATTTTTATTTTTTAATACACGTACTTTTTTTTCTTTTCTTATTTCATTTCATCTAGCTTTACAACGATTTTGTTGTTGCCCATATTATGTTCAAATAAAAATGGAAACGAAAAAATAGTCTTGTTTTTTTTTTGCTTTTTTAAAATGAGCAACATTTGCAGTTAAATTTTATTTTATTTTGGTTCTATTTTTTTAATAATTTCCGTTAAAAAATTTTTTTTTTTGCTTTTTATTTTATCATTAAAAAAAATTCAAGGTAGATATTAGCATTTTTTTCATTTACGAGGTGGGGTGGTGTCATGAGCTTAATGTAAAACAATTTGAAAAGTTTTCGATAAATTTCTTGTTATATTACACATTGAATGTGCAATTTGTTGCAAACTTTAGTACATGTGTTATTTATTAATTTATATTTGAAAGTGATTTATGACCAGAATTTGTACATATTATGGAAAACATATTTTTAGAATTTTTTGTTTTACTATTTCGGATTTCATTATTTTAAACGAAAAACATTTTAATGTAATTGTAAAACAAAAAATAAGAAAGAATAATAAAATGCAATGGAATTATAAGACTACGTCAGGTATGAGTGATATATTTGTGATCTACAGAGTTACATTGCTTATACGACATGGTGCATGGAAATAATACATATATAAGGTGGGTTCATTTACTTTCCTAAAAAATACTTGAAAGGAGAGAGTTAAAGGAAACAGTGTAAAATTATACTTAAAACTATTTAAAAAGGAATTGAATATATGAGGTATATATGGGTACTTACAAACTGTTATGTAGTTTGGGACAGTAATTTGCTAAATCGCAAAAAATCCCTTAACGGAATAAAATATTTATAATATGAAATTTATTGCATCAATTATATGAATAATTTAAATTCTTTCAAACAAAATCTGTTAATTTTAAATGTTTGTGATCACTTTGTATTCCGCGTAAAATCAAATTCTTTGAATTTGTCACTTCAATAGCAATTTAGAACAAATCGATTTTATTTTTGAATACATGGCAGCGGATATTTTCTTATTTTTAACAATCATTCTGAAATATCCATTTAACCTGTGCACTTAATTTGCACTTTGGAGGCGTTTCTTGTCCCGATATATGATATTGGATGGCTAGACTTTAACAAAAAGATATTCTTCGAGGCAATAATAGATGTTTTTTTTTAAATTTATAAGAATTTTACAACCTTTTATATACACATGTAGGGGGAATATCGAAGCAGACCACTACTATCACGGGTCCCTTTTCGACCCCCTTCGCTCCTCAGTGATTTCGTGTCTACCGATCAGTATACCTTCAATCACTGAGTCCCGCGCCACAACCGGCGTTTGCTCTGGACCAGAAAAAAACGATTTCACACTGCCGACTGGTGATTGTCGACAATCCTCATCGCACAGTCCTTTGTAATCGCCAGCATCTCCTTAAGACCAAGGTCCCCTATCGCACTCACACCCAACGTGTGCTTGCCTGTGATCCTCAATCTTACGCTCGCCAACGCCGGACACTCGCATACCACATGCGCTGCCGTCTCGGCACCCTCCAGGCACATTCTACAAATATCATCATTCACGATCCGCATCCTCTTCAGATGATATTTGAAGTTACCATGTCCTGTAATCAACGCAGTGATCCAGCTCATCATACTCCGATTAAAACCGAGTATCTTCACTGCACCCCTGCCAAGTGGCTCCCTATGCACCATACGAGCCTGTCTACACGTGGTTCCCTCCGTCCACCTTCGCAAGTTCACAGAGTTTTTACAACCTTAGTTTTTACGGAATAAATATTTTAAAAATAGTGATAGGCATTTAGGGTACAACAGATTTTAACAAGGTAATATCTGCAATAATTCCATTGCTATTAAGCTGATAACTAAAGCAACAAAAAAAATATAACAAAAAGAATTACACCAAAAAAAATATAAAAAATGTTTTCAGTCACCAATCGTTGAAATATAAATACAGGATGTCTGGTGGCAAATTTATATTTTTAATAACGATTATTTCAAAAAGTAATGAACGTTGCAGAGGGAAGGTGGCGTCGTTGAAATTACGGAATGTGCGGATTCATCAGTCACGATGTAGTAGTGGTCGAGTAAGCATCATACATTCGCTGAGGAGAAGTTCTTTAAGAGTAATTGTTCTTACCTAATGCTCGTTCACAATTTTGTTCAAAGTTCAGTATTCGGCAAAAACGTGATGGACCGAGTGTATATTTGATTCGTTCGTACGTTCGGAGATTTCGCGCAACTGCTTTGGTAGTAAAAGTTCCACGGTTAAGGCCAAGTCGATATTCAAGGACTTCTAAAACATTGAACTAATTAAAAGCCGTTTACGTAAAAATCCGCAACTTCCAATACGAAAAAGAGCAGCCTCACTAGGACTTTCAAGAGCGATTATTCCAAAAATTTTAAAAAACGATCTGAAGTTTATTGCTTTTAAAATTCAAATCATTTAAGAACAGAAAAAAGTGACTTTGATTTACAAAAAAAATTTTGTGAACCTACGTTGGAGCGTTTTCGTACTGTAAATGCCAGGGCTCATTATAACTTATACAGCCATGTCAATAAGCGATAGTGTCGTTGGTGGTTGAAACATCAAAAACCATTGCATTGCCGTAGGGAAATTGTTTGGTGTGCCATATCTACGCATGAGATAATTGTACCATTTTTTTTCAAAAATTCTCGAGGAAACGCGACGAATGTCAATGGTGAAAATTATCGACGCATGACTACTTAATTCTTTTTGCCAAGCCTGTTAGCTTATTCATTGTACTCTTCACACACGTCGTTTCAACAGGATGGGGTGACTTCTTCCACAGTCAGAGCTTCGATGAATTTCCTTCGGGAAAATTTCCCCCAAAAACTAGTTAATCATTTAGGGACATTGTATGGCCACCGAGGTCACCCGATCTATCTTCCATAGATTTTTAATGGGGCTACCTCAAAGAGAGACTTTATAATGACAATCTTCAATCTGTTGTAGCTTTAAAAGGAAATATGCGTCAAGAAATCAGCTTAATAGTACCAAGTTTACTGAAGCGTAAAGCGCAGAACACAAGGCTTCGTTTTGAACGGCATGTTCACCTCAATGGAAGATATCTGGATGACTTACTCCTTAAAAATTAAAAACCGCATTTTCATTCTATCGTTCAATGCTCTTTATAAAACTTTGCGTCAATTAGGATGTTTTTATTTAAGTTTGAAAATATAAATCTGCCACCAAACACCTTGTACATTCGCTCAATTCTCAACCTGTGGTAGGAATCGTAGGTTGTAAGAAATTATCTTCTTCATAGTGAAGAAAAGCGGTGATAGTTCTTACTTGTCCAGCCATCATGTATTTATAAGGTACTCTATAAGCAATAGTGAAATTGTTTTAAATGTTATATATGAAATTTATGTAGAAATTATTAACCAAACAGCTACTATGACGTACAACACCTGTGACAGCTTCTGAATTGAGCAACTAAATATTTGTTTACCGAATTCCGTTTCTTAACAGCTTGTGAGTTATATAGAAAATATTTGAAACTAACACTAAAATATTGATTCAAGAGTGCAAATAGTGCTTCCGTAACTGGTTTTTCAAAAACATTCTACTCTGCTAGTGCCGGCATTTAAAATTATTTAAAAATTTAATACAAAAAGTTTTAATATTAAAAGTTATTAAAAATTAAGTCAAAAGTTCTGATTGTACCATGAAAAAGTTATTTTGAATAAGCCTGGGTTGTTACTAACAGGGATATCAGTATATAAGCGCTATTTATGTTGAAACCATATGTCGGTTCAAGAAAAGATTCTTATCACGTTAGAGTCAGAAAAGTAATTTTCAAAGGCATTTATAGTAATGCATTTTTTTCTAACATAAAACAGGTTTGTGGGTCGGCCATAAAATTTGAGCAAATTTATATAAATGAAACATTATTATTTACAATAAATTTCTTAAATTTATACGTGTTTATTTTACGCGTAAATTTACATTTTAAATTGACATCGGCAGCTGAAAAAAACCAAAAATTGCAAGAAAATTTTTTGTTGCTCTCTTTTGACTCTCTGTCCTTGAGTTTTTGAGTTCTCGTATCAATTGTTGCAAATTCGTAACAATCTTTAGTAGACGAACAAACCTATATTGTATGCAAAATGGTGAGCATGTTAGTTAATTATTAAATAAATTTACACATTTTTACCCTGTGTGCCTGTCTACTAGTTTGAGGGTTCCGGGTTCGATTCCTGTCAGAGACCCTGTACTGTTCTGCTTCTCTTTCTCTTCTATTCTCTTTCTATTATAACTATTCTATTCATATGGAGCGCCAATTGGGCATAAGTGTATACCTGTCGTGGCTTTGGGCTTTCGTCTCCTCCTTTTCAACCTATCCTAATCAAAAATCTAATTTATTTTATAAAGAAGATTGCACATTGCTTAAAAGCATTAAACAAACATCATTTTAAATGCATTTTTTTTGTTAAACTAAGGAAAAGATATTTCGATTACAATGTGATATCTAAAATTCTCTGCAAACTTAAGTCAGTGTCTATTATTTTGTTTAAGCTTATCACACTAATTAAATCATTTAATTTATTCTGTCACCTGTCATTTAAAAAAAAAAAAAATTTGGTTTCATTGTTTATTCAAAATAAATAAACAAATTACAAGATAAAAGAATATTACAAAAAAAAAAAATATTTGTATTTCCATTTGAAATAGAGGAATATATCTAATAACAAAAAACGTTGAAGGATATCTGAGAAGCCGCACATTGTATGTAGTTGAATGCAGAGTGATGAAACTTTTGAAAAAGGTAAAATGCAAAATTGCAAAATAGTAGTAAAAGCATTTTTTTACAGACCACAAGACTGAGTGTTTCAAACAGATCATCGATAACAAACCAATTTTTTATTAAAAAAATATTATAATCTGGCAGAGGACTTAAAATATTAGTGAACTAAATATAGTAGTATTTGACCAACGAAATATTTGAACAATTATGTATAACCATAAACAAGTATAATTGCTATACTCGGCCATGCCAAATCGTACAATACCCTTATTTATAGGTAACATAGGTATAGAAACTCATCATAGCTTCATTATATTTTAAATGTAATTTGATACACCATTTTTCTTTATTATTTCCAACGTAATCTTTAATTATTTATTTTTACATAGGTCGCTGTATTCTACTTTTATTTAATTTAATATGTTCCTTCAATCTTATTGATTGCCATATTGGATTTTAACTGTCATATTTATAGTTTATTGTATTCTTCTGGTCTGGTCCCATATAAAAATTTATTTTACTCCACTTTGTTGTGCCGGATTTTAAATTTTTTTATCGTGTCTATATTTATTTATAAGGCATTTTTATTTTGATGCTTACATCTTAGTCATTTTTTAACTGATTTGTTAATCGATTTTTTAAATTGATTTTTATTCAAAAGAAAGAAATAAAAATTTTGTCGTTAGATTTTTTGGAATTTCGGGGAAAATTTTTTTGAATAGACGATGAAGGGGAAAAATTCGTTTCAGTTTATTGATTTCTTATAAATGATTTTACAAATAAAAAAAAATTCAATGTAATAAAATAGGTTTAGAAAAACGAAACTAACTAAGAGACAGATATTCTACACGACTGTTTTAACAGTAAATGTTCTTCCATTTGGTATAGCATATTGGGTACTTTCCGGTGTGATGAAATCACAAACAATCTTATTAAGCTTTGTAACTTTAAGAAAAATCTCCATTAAAGTCACCATATCTTGCCTATGAGAAAATATGTTTACGCGATCAAATTCATAGTTAATTTTGTAATATATATGAGGTATATAAGAGCCACTTGTCTATCTGAAAATAGGTTCTACTTGCTTATGAGGAGCTGAGGTGTTATTCACTGTTTTGTTTGGACCAGCTTCTTGTACTGGCTTTTCGATTTTAATCTACAGTTTTTTCAACATCTTTTTCTTAAAAGTCTTGGTCCTCTTCATCTAGCAGAATTTCATCTTCCCCATCTGTACTATCCGCCATTAGCAGTTGCAATTTTTAATTTTTGTGTAAATTATACTGCCTTCACAATCTGCTTGACAATGCTAATATATAAATTTAGAATTGTGAACACGAAAAAGACTGCAATGTCCATAGACCTTAAAATACTTAGTGCATTTTCACTTTTGGTCTAGAGGGAAAAATGTTTGCCATTGAGTAAGTATACAAAATTGAAGCAGCATTTTTTACTTACTCATTTTTTATTTTTACTTGCCATCATTCTGTACTCATCACTTAACATTTATCGGTTATAAAACTTAAAAAAGGAATTTTAACCGCGACAGAATGAGCGAAACCAAAATGATCTTACGGTGGAAAAAATAAGAGATTGCCTTTCTTTGATTAAACTACACACATTTAAGTTTTGCCAACTTTTTACTTTTATTTGCGATTATTACATCTAGTTGTCAAAATTAATATTTAAAACATTTTCGTTACTAAAATAAGCATTTAAAATTTTGGCAAAAATGATTGACGGGTTAATAAATTGGTTTTACTTATTGAAGTTGATAACTCGCCTATATTTCAATATGTTGCATTTGTAACTTTTGTTGGCCTAAGTTAATTTTTAAAGAGGACTGAAATCGAAAAACTTAACTATTTTGAAAACAAATATTTTTTTTTAAAGTTATTTTTAGAAAATTTGTCAGCTATTATTTTTGATCTCAACCATGTTGTATTTTTGTGAGTTTTATCAAAATGAGTGACGAAAAATAAGTTTACAAAATTTAAAATTTTATTTGAATTACTTTATAGTGCCATCTTCCGCTTTTTACTTAATAAATGTTAAAAATTTTGAAAACTACCAAACACTTTGCGGTTCTTATTTTGGTTTAACATGCTTACAATGATATTATATACTTTGTTTACAATAAATCTTTAGATAAATTTTGTTTCTTAAAACACAACCAAATAAAACAAAAATCTATTTTTCAGGTCAGAGATAAAAAATAATCTTTCATTAATTAATATTTCAAAATCATTTCAGCTAGAGAAAAATCATAATAGTTTTTCTCATATCGCTATAAATTTGCACGTTTAAACAATCACATGCCTGTGTTATGTATGTATAAGTAATAAGTTTATAATTTTATCTCAGCACTACTTTTTTGATAAGTCATCAAAAAAAAAAAACACCCATCAACAGCAACGTCATCATCAATATTATTCTTAAATTTTTTTTTTCTGTAGGCTCCAATCGTCGTTTTTACCACTGGAGTATGTGATGCATGTTTAAGTATGTTTAAGTGTGTTTATATAAACATATGTTGGTTTGAGTGCGTACATGAATGTTTAAGTATTTCTTATGTAGATTGTTGGGCATATGAATCATTGAAATTATCAATCATGATAATAAATAAATTTGCCTTTCCATTACGTTCAACAAATAATAAACTAATGCAAAAGATGAAATGAAGTATAGGGAGTGTATTTGTGGTTTATTAAATTATAATTATACACTTAGAAAATTTTAAAATTTCTGTTCAGTTAATTGGGCAAGATCATGCTTTTAAATAGTAAAGTATTAAGGATAAACATAATTATCTTGTTCTTTGCCAGGTTTTCCTTGGGCGCCTGGGCCTATGGATATATTTTGAGTTACAGTCTAGTGGAGTATAGTATAGTCTACAAATTTTATACTTTTAATATTTTGGCTGATTGGTTTTTTAATTGCCTTTGTCATCATCGCTTTGTTTGTTGTTGTATTTGTAAATGCATTGGCATTTATTTCTGCCAACCAAGGTTCGCTGCCACATACTTGTACGGGTTTAACTTATGCACTGCAGATTTAAATGTTGGTATGAAGTGAAATCTGATCTTATCATCAAGTTATGCTTGTCTTTTCTATTCTTTAGTTTATACCAGCTTTAGCAAATTTTAATATTATTTTTGAAGCTGCTGAACGTAGGTAAGTTCTTTAAATATTTATTTCGATTTAAATATTCTTGGATATTGCGATCAGATCAATGATTTTACCCTACATTTCATTGAATCTATGTTTGGCACAGGAGACAGATGTCATCAGAATAACTCTAAGTCCTTAAAAACGCTGAGACATCCCCAAGTTATGTCTGTTCTTATTTTAGATAATTTTTCAAAGACAACCGAAAACAGTAGAGGTGAACGAGATGATGGGCAATATTGTTTTACATCTGCATTAGTAGTAATGCCTTTTCATTGTGACTTAATGTGAGTATCACATTATCCATATTAGGAACTATGATATACAACCGCTTTTTACCCGACTTCTAATTGCCGCTGCAGCATAAAGTTCCTCTATAACGCATCACAGCAACATATAATGACAGTTACCAACTGCTCAATTTTTAACCCAATGATGTTTATTAAGTCTATATAGCTACGACGAAAACCCGCCAGATATTCGTGTGGTAACACTTCAATGCATTAAATTCAAATGTCGATAATTATTGCTAGGATTTTATTATTAGAAGTTCTGTGATAAGTCCTCTCTTCCATATTTTTAAGTTTCGTCTATAAATGAAAGAATAATTTTAACGGCGACATTAGCATCAGTCGTTCGGTTGGTATACTTAGTATCTTCTCCACGTCACTTGTTATTGTCATTTTTACAGTATTAATTTCCTACCCCATAAAGCGTATATTTTCTGCATTAATGTAAATAGGGTCGTTAATTGACAAATGTCTGTCTGTCCGTCCGTATGTCCGTGTGTCCGTTGAATTTAACTTTGAGAAGACCCACATGTTGCACTGAGCTGTATGTAGTATTAGTCGTATTAAATTAAATTCTTAGGTTATACAAAAAACAATTTAAAGAAATACAACATACAAAGATAAACACTAGTTTTGTATTTGTTCTTTAATACTTTTTCACAAATTATTATATTATTACTTATGTCATTCCCGTTACAAAATTTTAAATGTAAAAAAAATTGTTGCGTTTGTTTTAAAAAAATCTAACTTGTTGTATAGCTGTTTTAAAAAAAATTAGAACAAAAACTTTTTTAAATAGTTCATTGCTTCTGTTCGCTTAGTTTTAGTGTATTTCTATCTAAAAGCGTGTTTTGGTGGTCTCTTAATATTTTTTTGTTTAACCACAAAATCTATTTTTTCTCAAAATATCTTGGTGATATATAACACATGCCTAATATTAGTTGTCTGTGGAAATTCATTCTAAATTTGTCCATATTTTGTTTAAGCACGGTGCGACATCACATGATCCCGAAGTGGAGCAGCTCTTGCCTTAGTTGCTTAGTAAAAAGATAAACGAGGAGATATTTTATAGAAAAAAATTCCTGCCTATTCAAATTTTGCTATACTTCAGATGTTTATAGTTTTCAAATAATCAAACTATCTATCAATGGCATATAAAAGAGTACAGCTCATAGGCTTAGAATGCTGTTCCAAGTTGTGCAATTTTTTCTTCCAGTGTAAAACAATTTATGTTACGAATAATCGTTTCGACTTGATACAAAACATAAGACCTACTGATAGTTTTATAGTAAAGATGAGTATTGTGAAAGCAGTAGCAGTGGTGTATGTAAAACAAATATAATCTAACAAAGTGGTTTTTGTTTTATACACACAGACACAACAATACATATATTTTTACACAACTAAAGAATATTTGTTGACTGTTTGATTGTTAAAATCTTATTGTTTTTCTCATGTCAAGATGACAGTGCTGTTTGGTCGTTTCTGTGTTTGTTTGCATCACTGTCATTATGATTTAAAGAAATTTGTCTTGTGTCATTTTTGGGCACGGTTGGGGGAAAAGAATAAATATGACAGGATTCCACTTTTCAGCACTAGCAATCAATGATAATACACAAAACCAAAATACAAATGAAAAATGATTTAAGTAACCAGAAAAACTACTCTAAATGAAGACAAGAAAATGTTTTCAAGAAATAAAATAAATGGTATATACACAGATGTACATGACGATATATACATATAATACTAGAGATCATTATTGTCTTAAATTTTATTATTTTGTGTGTTTTTTTTATCTTTATTTTTATAAAAACTATCTAAAATTATAAAAATTTACTTTAACTTATCGTTTTTTATTTATTTTGCATAATGTCACCAAAATAGATTTTTAGAAATAATATTTGCAAATTTTTGAGTAATGATATGTAAATATTGGACTTGTGTAAATACTTTTAAGTTCTAGTGTTACGCAAACAATTAGATTGCATTCATTAGTTAAGTAAACTTGTGTTGAGTGAAGATGGAGAAGAAGTAAATCAAAAGAATTTATACACGATAGTTCAGTGGTGGTTTATTTTAAATATTTTTTTTAGTTTTGTAAATACGATAAAAAATTAGTACATATTTATATTAAGTAGTCTTAACAAAAATATATACCCACATCCTTTGTTTGAAATTACTCGGATGGGGAGACAAACAGACGTAGTAGCAACTATATGAAGGGTGTCCCAAGATTAACGCAAGACTTGAATTTGACGCTATTTGTTACACAGAAAAAAATAAATATTAATTTCAATTACGAAATTAATACTATTTATTAAAAAAATGTTTAATTTTGCTCCAATCATCAAAATGATACTATAAATTAAATAAAAATTAATAGTTGTAATTGAAAAAATATTGCGAAAAATATCAATTAAAACAGTATTAAAAAATTAATTAAAATTTTCTTAATTTTTAAAAATGATTTTAATTAATTGAATCATGCCTATAGTTCAAATTTGCGATTTATATAAATAAAGAATTTATTGTATCAATAATTTATATTATTAAAACTGTTTGAAATACAATTACCCAAAAAGGAAAAATTTATTTTTTTAATATTTTGGCATAACATATATTTTAATTACATTTCATTACTTATACACTAATAATTTAATATAAGATGTAGGGTTCCACAATTACACATACTATGCCATGTAAAACGCCGGATTTCTGAAAATAATTGGTAGCATCAATAACCTAGACATAATGGAATATTTACCGATAAAAAAGCTTGTTCAGAGTGTAGACTACTACTGACTTACCTATTAAAATGGGAATCTTGAGCAATATACCAGAATACAAGATATATTGGCTTTGGACACATTTAGAATTAAACTGAAACAATTTATTATATTTAAAACAAGATATATTTATTATATGTGTGCACCTACCAGAACTAACTCTTGTAAATTGTCCACTATTTTTTATTATTCTGCTCCTTGGATAACAAATATTAAATTCATCCTTCGAAAGCAAATTTTCAAAAAATGTCATTTAAAATAAAATTTTTTATTTTTTCAACTGACAGATATCTCAATGTTTTTTGAAAATATTTTATATCAATTAAAAAAATTAATTAAATTAAATAAAATTTTAATTAGAATTTAAAAACAAGCCAAAAAATCAATTAATTAAAAAAATTTAAGGAATATACTTTTCTGTGTAATTAAAGTTTATGTAGACCAAAAAAAAAATATAGTTCTTTTTTATTTCAAAATCTTTATTCATAGAGAAATAATATGAATTTGTGGTAAATGGCGCCACCAAACAAATGTTGCGGATATACTCATTTTGTGGTTCCCTTTATACTACATCGAAATACCCATTTTAGACCCCATAAAGTATTTTGAATCGGAGTTTGATTTTATGACGATCTTGTTATGTTCGTCCGCCTATCCGTAGGTTGAAAGCACGATAGAGGTAAAACCGAAAAAGATAAGGGGCTCAATTTTTGCCAAACTTCGAATATATATTTCCCGAGTAATAAAAATATTTTTTTCTGAAAATTGCTGAAATCTATGTATAAGGAAAGGAGTTGTAGATCAAAATGTACGAAGATTAATACCGCACAGTGTATTTTTCAGTATATTTAAGATTTAAAACCTAATGAAACTGAAAAAATTACATGTACGATTCCGAAATTGTGCAAACGTTCCTTTTTGATCAAAGGCTTTGTTTTAACGAAAAATAAATGTGACACGCCCAATTTTACGCCCACCTGCCATATAACGTTTAATCTCAAATTAATATTATTTCTATATAAATAAAGATTTTGGAATAATAAAGGACTATATTGAAATATCGAAGTTGTATTCATTAGCAGAAAACACGCCTTCTATAACGCCCACTTTTCACGTTATCTACGGTTAATGAAATTTAAAAGCTCATAAAACCGACAAAACTAGAGGTATGATGATGAAATTTGCTACACATATATAGTCAATGTCATTGTTATGCCAAAAAATTTTGGTGACACGCCTACTTTAACACCTACCTCCCATATATAAAGTTTTTGGAAGAACAAAGGACTGTAGTGAAACATCTTAGTTGCATTCATTAGTCGGAACAACTTCAACACGGCTACTTTAACGCCCACTTTCATTGAAAGACTCAAAATATTTTACTAGCATATCGAAGTTATACAAAGCAAGTTGTACATATTTTAGAGATTATTGCATAGCGATTACTGTTAATAATAAAATAATACAATTTGTGCTATAAAAGTACAGAAAATTAGTGGTGGGTATAAATGATTCGGCACAGCCGAATATAGTGCTCTTACTTGTTTACACTTAATTTTTACTGAAATAATAGTTAGATAGATTTGGGATATAGCCGACATAGTTTTAAAATCTAACGTACAAAAAAAATAATTGTAAAGGATAAGTGTTGGTTGGAATAGTGCGTATTCATTTTTTCTCACTCACACTTTAGTTATTTTTAAATGCTAAAATTCATAACATATCTCGCAGCAATTCCTTAAAATATTTGATATTTCATATAATATTTTTTCTTCCAAAACTCAAACTATAATTTCAGAACATGATTTTTATATTATAAGTAATAATGATAATACTGCAAAATCCAAAGTATACAAGTAACTACATTAGTAGATGCATATGCATGTATTTGTACGCTACAGAGTTTTTTCTTTTAAATTTAATGCTTATGTATGCGGTTGTAAGTAGGTTGTATAATGGTATGGTTACACCCGCCAATACTAAAGCAAGTCTTTAAAAAGAACGTACAGCTACAAAAAAAATTATAGCAGTTGCTATTCAAAGTCATTTTAAAAACAGAATATCATAAAAATATATTCTAGCATCATGCACCCAACTGTTTCTTATTTATTTTTGGCTTAGCAGCTTTTATGGGTGCGTAGAGCTGAAGAAAAAAAAGTAGAATAAGATGAAGATAATATAAAAATATATAAAAATAAATAATATAAAAATTATATGAAAGAAAAATAAAAGTTTCTTTTAAAACTCTTACTGTAGGTAAAATCTAGTAAAAAACAAGTAAGAGCACTATATTCGGCTGTGCCGAATCTTTTACACCCACCACCAATTTTGTGTACATTTAAAGCACAATATTTATTATTTTGTTAATCGCTATAGAATAATCTCTTTATAATAAAATATGTATCACTTTCTTTGTAGAGGGTGGTTAAATTTTAAGGGCCCATGTTGAAGGTGAACCACACCTAAACTTCAACTTTTTTCTTGCATTTCATTCGACATTTCTCAATCTCAGACTAACTCAATTTGAACCGTGGAAAGATACGCAATCGAGAGACGCTTTTAAATATTAAAGATTTTTATAAAAATGGGCGTTCAAATAAAAATGCATTTTGTGCACTTCGTGATTACTTTGGTCAACAAAATCGTTCGAATTCGTCCACAATCATGAGAATTGTAAAAAATATTTAAATGTCTGCAAAGCAGGTCTGTATGAAATGTGAAAACATCTGTGAATGCCATCTTAGTTCGTTGAATGGGAAACATTGCTGTTTTTCACGATAACGTGGCAAAAGAGCAAGCAACCTCGACTCATCATCGTGCCCAATAATTGAGCATCAACCGTGTCATTGAAAATATGGACTATCGGATCGAGGTGTGCTGCCTAGGTTGGGGGGGCCATTTGGCCGATATTTTGTTCCATACATAATTGAAGCATACAAATAATATCGTTATAAAAATAAATGATAATAATTTCATAATAATTTTTTTTTTAAAACTTCGGTATGCTAGAAAAATTTTTTCGTAAATTTAATCTTTCAATGAAAGTGGCCGTTAAAATACGCGTGTCAATAAAGTTTCTGCTAATAAACATAACTTAGATATTTCAATATAGTCCTTTAGTATTCCAAAATCTTTATTCATAGAGAATTTACATGAATTTAAGAGGAGAGTTTTATCTACGAAATAGTGCTAATTTATATTTGTTATCTTATGTTCTCCTGAAATTATGCTCTATTAAAAATGGGAATTTAGGAAAATTTTGACATAAGTAAAAAAAAATTATCTCTAAACATCATAAACAATTTATATTCATTTACTAATGGCTAACAAATTTTAAAATTATACAAAACTTATTTCGTTTGAAAATCTTTTAAAACCAAATGTTATAGCACTTTAAAAATCAAAATCTTACTAATAAATTTCCCGTTTTAGCAAAATGCTGAGAATGTATATTTTGAATCACCGTGTGATAATAATATAAAAATATGTATCACTTTCTTTGTAGAGGGTGGCTTAATTGTAAGAGCCAATTCTAGAAAGTCTGTGAATGCCTTCTTAGTTCATTGAATGGGAACCACTGCTGGTTTTTGCGATAGTGTGGCAAAATAGCAGTCAACCTCTTCTCATCATCATGCCCAACAATTGATCATCAACATTGTCATTGAAAATTTGGACTATCAGATAGAGGAGTGGCGCCAAGGATGGGGGGGCCATTTGGCCGATATTTTGTTAAATGCATAATTGAACCATACAAATATTATCATTATAAAAAGAAATGATAATAATTTCTTAAATAATTTGTGTTTTATTTAAAAACAACATCAGCCTTTAAAATTTAACCACCCTTTATAACTTCGATATGCTACTAAAATGCTTTTGTCAATGTAGTCTTTCAATGAAAGTGGGCGTTAAAGTAGGCGTGTCAATAAAGTTTCTGCTAATAAATACAACTTAGACATTTCAATATACACCTTTATTTTCCCAAAAACTTTGTCAATAGGGAAATTACATGAATTTAAGATAAACCGTTATATGGGAGGTAGGCGTTAAAGTGGGCGTGTCAGCTAAACTTTTTGGCACAACAATTACATTGATTAGAAGGATATACGTAGCAAATTTGATCATCATACCTCTAATTTTAACGGTTTTATGAGCTTTTAAATTTCATTAACGGTAGATAACGTGAAAAGTGGGCGTTATAGTAGGCGTGTCAAAGTTATTTTTGCGAATGAGTACAACTTAGGTGTTTCAATATAGCCCTTTATTATTCCAAAATCTATATTAATAGAGAAATTATATGAATTTTTGTAAAACGTTATATGGCAGGTGGGCGTAAAAGTGGGCGTGGCACCTTAATTTTCTGGCACAGTAATGATATTGCCCAGGGGGATATACGTAGCAAATTTTATCATCATACCTCTAATTTTGGCGGTTTTATGAGCTTTTAAATTTCATTAAGGTTAGATAACGTGAAAAGTGGGCGTTATAGTAGGCGTGTCAAAGTTATTTTTTCGAATGAATACAACTTAGATGTTTCAATATAGCCTTTTATTATTCCAAAATCTTTATTAGTAGAGAAATTATATGAATTTTAGGTAAAACGTTGTATGGGAGGTGGGCGTAAAAGTAGGCGTGGCACATTCATTTTCCGTTACAAAAAAGCGTCTCACCAAAAACCAAAGTGTGCAAAATTTCAGAGTCGTACATCAAATTTTGTTGCTTTTATGACGTTTTTGTTTTTAAATATACCGAAAAATACACTGTGCGGTATAAATTTTCGTACATTTTGATCGATAACTCCCCTCCTAATACATAGATTTAAATGATTTTCTGGGGACAATATTGTTTTTACTCAGGAAATATATATTCGAAGTTTCATGAGTCTACGTTAATGCATTTGGACACAATTCCGTTTTATTCGATGTTTGAAGGACACGGTTTTTTCGACCTAGTCTTGATTTTCGAGCTATAACTCTCTTCCTAATATTCCGATTTAGCCCATTTTCAATACCAAACAAACCTTGTCTATAAGAAAGATTCTGGCAAAATTTGAGCCCCCTAGCTTTTTCGGTGCGACCTCTATCGTGCTTTCAACAGACGGACAGACGGACAGACGGACGGACATAGCTAGATCGTCATCAAATCAAACCCTGATTCAGAATATATATACTTTATTGGGTCTAAAATGGATATTTCGATGTGTTACAAACGGAATGACAAAATGAATATACCCCCACCATTTTTTTGGTGGCGGGTATAAAAACATTGAAAATTTTATTTTAAATTTAATTTTATGGCAGATCTTTTATGTTCTTACGTAAAATGCATGCATGTAATAAAAGACAATCTATTTTTTTCTTCTTTTTTTTTAAGAAATTTTTTGTGCTCAATTTTGCTATTTTTTTCTGTTTTTTTTCTCAATTTCAGTTTTGTTTTTCTTGCTTCAAAGATATCTTTATTACTATTTCGTATTATGTATTTCGCAAAGGAAAAAAAAGAATAAAACGACTTATGTTATTACTTTGTTAGTTATGGATTTGTAGCATGTTTTTGATGTAATAATTACAAAAAGGAAAAAATAAATAAATATGATTTACTTTCGGTTAATTGTAAATCCACTTAAAGGATGCTTCTTGGAATATTGCAATATTAAGCACATTTTATTTATTTACGTATGATGTATGTGCCAGCATACAAAACGAATAAAGCTAAATTGAAATATAATACATGGAGTAGAATAAATACTAATTTCCTATTTATTCAATAAAAAAAATTATTTCAAATGATTTTGTTTGTATACGAAAATACTTATTGGTTGCCGGTTAAGCACTAATCGAAAAAAGAACATGTTCATTTTATTAATTAAACAGATGTTATTAGCCGTGAGGAATTTTAATCGTACGAAACAAGTAAGCGTATGAGCATTATTAAATAATTATATCAAGTATTATAATTATATAAGGGAAGTCCAAATTTAAGGATTTCAATTTTGTAAATTTAATATAAAAATATTTTTGATGTTAAAAATATTTTAATTTCAACTTGTTATACAGTTTTAGTCTTTAATTTAAAAATTATGTCGTGAGGCTCACAATTTTTTACCATTATTGTCAATCTCGTTTTCAATAAACTGTAGTCAATGGTTAATGTCTGCTCGAAAATGTTGTTTTGTAACAGTTGTGAGCTGACTGCTGCTCACTTAAGATTTTAAAAGACAACACAAAAGAAAAATTCAAAAGGTGTTAAGTCGCACGATACTGGTGTATAGTTCACTTGCCCTCTTCGAGAAATAATCCGATTTTCGAAGAAACCACATTTTCTTTACGTCTGAATCATCAAGTTTCCTCCACAAAAAGCTTCGTGTTGTCTGTCTGCAGTAGCAGGAAAATTAGATTTATACTTCATATATGGACACCCTTTAAAATATAACCTTCCAGCAAACAAAAAAAAAAATCTTAAACGAATTGATTTTACAGGTATTAAACCAGTGACGAAATAATTTACTTTCACTGAAAATGGTTATGACTTTAACATTAACGTGTCATTGTAGACTGCGTTTTTCTATGAATATGTCAATGAACTGTACTACATTCAAATAAGTGCTTAGAACTCATGCATATATAGTGAAAAGTAACCGTAAACATGTGTTAACATCAGCTTAAGAAATTGAATAAATAAAGAGGTTTGTTTAAAAAGATTGTAAAAAATATTTTGTATGATTTTGCAGTTATTTTGAAGTAATACATCTACGGCAAATTAATTCACATTTAGGAAGCCGCTTAGAATAAATGCTTTCTCACTACTGATTTAGAAGTCTTATTTCCTAAAAAGTGGAAAATGTTACTTCTTTGTTGCTAAAAATTACTTAAATTTAAAGAGTTGTCTCCATTATTTAAAATAGTTTTACATTTTTCGATAGAGACTTATTAGTACTAAATCTGATAAAAATAATGAAAAACACGTTTTGAATTATTTTTTTGTAAATTTAAATTAAAAACGTGTTTTAACAAGTTGACTAACAATTGTATTGTATTTTCTTAGTAGTCTCTTTTCTAGTTATATTTTACGAAGTTTTTGAATTCCAGGATTTTAATATTGCCAAGCCTGAATTATGAAACAAAGTTATTTAAAAATTTTATTTTTTGAATCGAAAACATCACCCAGATAGTCATTCAAACGATATGATACATGGGTCTTTAAAATCTTAAAATAATTTTGTTAAAACCAAACAACTTTTATACTATGTTCACTACACGCAACTTAATTGTCAATTTAAAATATTTTCGCAATTAAAGGCCTTATTGAGCTCAATTTACCATACT
The DNA here is from genome assembly GCA_941918925.1 of Phyto melanocephala. Classification (NCBI taxonomy): domain Eukaryota; kingdom Metazoa; phylum Arthropoda; class Insecta; order Diptera; family Rhinophoridae; genus Phyto; species Phyto melanocephala. The sequence continues at coordinate 29,150,275 of OW799233.1, forward strand.
AAAAATAATTTTTAAATTGAGCAATATATACTTAACTGTTTCACTTATTGTCTAAAACTCGAAATACAACTCTTGAGAAGTATGTTCAGTGAGAAGAAAATTCTATAGGTGGCATTTCTAATGTCAAATAAATAAATATACAAAAAACAAAAATTAAGAAAATGGAAAATGTTTGATGAACATTTTAAAAAAATGTTTAAATAAATTTAAATACATACATATAAGTATATACATATATAAATATAATTGTAAATATTTTATCAGCAGTAAAAAAAAAACAAAAAAGAGAAGGCATTATTTGATTTGGTATAAAGACATCGTATTTTTACAGCTATCAAATGCTAATGGAGTAAGACAAATTGAGTATGTGTGAACAACTTTTTTAATTGCTCAACCATTACTAAATTTAAACAATTATATATGTGTCTGAACAGGGTATTAATTCAAAAGTGTTGGTTGATCAGCCAGTGATAAGATAAATTTTTGTAATTTTTTTTTATTTACTGTCGAACTTTTAATGTTAAAGTATAAAAATATTCAAATTTTTAATATAGCTTGAGTTCAATTTTTAAACATTCTTACTCGTTGTGGTTAGATAATATCAAAGAAACGAAATTAACTTAAAAACCAGGGAGTTTAATATATGATATTTGCAATCAACACATAATCACCGATCAAAAAGTGCTGATGATGAAACCGTAGCTGGTTTCGAAAATGCATTCCACTTGGATAGTGTCGGTAAAACATAATATTTCAGATTATTCTTTCACTTTCATATTATTAAAAAAATTTTTGGAAAAAAAATATTGAACCTGTTTAAAAATTAGAATATTAGTAAAAGCTAAAATAATTAAACATATTTTTTATTTTTCAGACAAAAATCCTTTCCAAATTTCATTCACTCTGTCAACTTGGTACAATGTTTCTCGTACAACTTGATTTGATTCATTTACTGCAAACAACTATTCCCTATGGCAAATGTCCTTAATAATCTATTTAACTAATTAATAGCATTGAATTAAAAATTCATTGCACTTAATGACCAAACTTTTTTAATTTGCCACACCAATAATCTTATAGACAATCTTACCCTAATGGCTGCAGCGAAATAAATTATTTTGCGGCAGACTACTTTATTACTTGAACTAACAATTGCAATCAAACAATCTTTTGATCTATTAGATTATGTAAATTATTTTTAGCAAAATATACGCAGACATTTAATGCACATCCATGCACAACTGTAGACATGCAATCTTATCAAACACATAGCAACACCCACCAATATTATGTGTAAATATTTGTGACACAATACACACAATCATCATTTATGTCACTACAAATTTTAAATGTTTGCAGTTGCTAGAATAAAGACCAGATAAAAAGAAGACATAGTAAAATATTTCCGTTTTGTTTTGTTTTTTTTTCGTAAAATTGTTGCAGTCTTTCTTATTTCTTTATGTTTTCTTTTGTTAGAAGTTTTGCTCGTGGAAAGTATAAAAAAAGTCTTTCCGGTATAGAAAATAAATGTTTATGTTAAAATTTTTTTTTAATTTTGCTTGAAGTGGTATCAAGGAAAATGTACAGTGTATGTTAGGTTAAACAGCCAAATAATTTTATATAACTTCCACTAAGACTATGCGGAATTAATTTTAAAAGTTTTGTAGATCCAAATAAGAATTACGAAATTGGTGCTTATATATAGAAAGGTATTGTTGAGAAGAATTACTGAACTTCTATCTAGATGAATAAACCTACATAAATTCAATTACAATATGATTTTACATAAGCTTCTATATGTTTTTTTATTTAATTTTAGCAATATATAGATAAGTATCTTCTGTTTATATTTTTCTTATATCTAAATAAACATCGGTAAACAGATTCGTTCAGAGGAACATACAAAATATCATTTGTACTCTTGAATTTAAGTCCAATTTGTATGTTTTCTGTCTTTTTTTTTTAATTATTGTATATCATTAAGATATTTGAATTTGTATTAATTATGTTCAATATTCCCATATCTGCATATCATTTTCTTTATATTTGTAACGAGTTATAAATAGCGAGTTTTTTGGTCGAAAGCGCCAAGTTTATGAAATTTATTCATTGGATTTTTAACTTTGCAAAGTTCAACCAGGCCAGACACACATTTAAGTATTTAATAAAAGAATGCAAGTTGTTAGAAAAAAATCCCTTGTTGTTCAGAAGATCAGGTATCCCCTCTTGATGTCTTTTACCGACCCCTTTCCCTGCAACAAATTGCTCTTCAGTCAATTTGTTAATTGTACGTTGGTAATCCCTATAAACTGTTTTCTATAAAATTACAATCCTTGTAGTTCGATCCCCTTATAAGCATTTTTGAAAGATATATTTTAAAATTGTATAATAGATTAAACAAAAAAAAAAAATAAATATGTCAAACATGTGTCAGATTGGTATGCCGCGTACTATCAGGAAATGCCTCAAAGTCTAAAACGTATGATCTGACGAGAGACCCTAGTCGTATAACGGGAATCAGCAAGCCCTATGTTCTGAACTTAATTTTGATAAGGTTTCTTTGGAACACCTAAGCTAGTAAACGTATCTGTTGGTGGTTCAATAATTGATGTTCAATCATGCATTGAACTTTGGGCTACCATTAATGTTTCTGGATGCTGTTGCTGGTTGGAAATATAGACCAGTGGTTTAATGATTGATGCTCCCATAGGCAGTGGAAATGCGGTCTTCGGGCAAATATTTTCTTAAAAAATTTTTATTTGGTGATTTATTTTGGTATTAACGGACATAAATTTTAGATTCAGCTGATCAACGTCATTGGCTTCGTAACGAAAAATCAAATAAGACTTCAAACAGTACCGAGCTCTCTAACGGGATACATACACATAGGAGACGACAATTATGTATATTGAACTGATAGTAGGGTGAGGTGTTAAAATTACACATAAGAGCTTGTGGTGCGTACTTTAAATCTTTTCTCTGTGTTAATACCACCGTCAGGTCACTACACTTGATATCGATGCTGACGTTATTTAAATCATATTTAAAACTTTTGCTGGCCTAGAGGTGTAGGCTGACAACAGTAATAATAAAAGTTGTTCTACCGGCTAGCTTAACCAAGTGGAAGGTTTGTATGATAAATAAATCCTTATTGCTGACATTAAAACTAGTTTCCTGAAAATTATTAATTTTTGTTGAAAATGACATCGAGAAATTTTCTAAGTTACTGTACAACATATAGAATAACTGTTATGTTAAACTCTCACCCAAGGCATATCCATAAGGTATATGCAACGGCGAATTGATACAACAAAGTAATTTTTCAAGTTATGTTTTATATCAAGGCAAATTTGTATATCAGGGATGGAAAGGTTGTTTTTACATATTAAATATAATAAAATTTCATTAAAAAAAGGATATAGATTTTTTAAACACATTATTATCGACGCAAAAGCAACAAATATACATAAATTTAGCACATTTATTATCAAAAAAGTACAATCAAGTTAATTGTTTAACACCGAAACCAAAATCACATTTCCTATCCCTGCAATGATAAATGAAATCAAGGCAAATTCAAAAAATTTTAACAACTTTGACCTGTATGAATTCGCCTTGCGCTCACCTATCAATACCATATTGTTATAGATATAGTTTGATTTACATTTTTATGGATTAAACATTTTTCTTGGTTGGTTGGTTGGTTGGTTGGTTAACAGTAACATGTAAGGTAATACATAACCAAAGTGTTATATTTTGTGCTGCATATTTTAGGGAGTAATTATTTTCTCAACATATTAGTTAACATTAACATCTCACCACTTTATTTAATGTAACGGCTATGCTAGCAGTAACAGAATAACAACAGAGCTCGTTAAGTGTATATGAATTTGAGTTTTATAATAAAGCTGTTTAACAATACGCTAAATAACAAATGAAGCACTGTGTAAGTTAAATTTATTGCGCTTAGTTTTAATAAAAATGTTGTAACTTCTATAAAGAACATTTTAAGTGTTATTATTTGAAATAAATCAAAGTTAATAAAAGCTATAAAGGTAAAACAAAAAAAACAAATTTAAATTTTTTTTGCTGTATTAACAAATTCTGTCCATTTATTGCTAGTCACTGTTACAAAATTAAAAAGAATAATAATGACAAGCAACTAATGGAAATTGCTAACAATTTTCTTGGCACACAAAGTTTTTCTTTCACACATTTTCTTTTCTTTTTCTTTCGCTCTTTTATATATGCATGCCATTTTGTAGACTTTTTTGCTGTAGTGTAAAACGTCTTGGTAAAGGTGTTACTATTAAGTAAAAGTTTCGTTGCCTGTAACAATAGTTTGTTGTCCAACAATACAAGCAGGTAACTTCAACTTAGTTAACAAATGGCTTTATTTATTTATTTCTGCAAAGAGCTTTACACAACATCAGAAACTACTACTCTACAACTATATACTTATGTACTTGGTGAATACGATAGACCAAATCGGAAGAAAGAATTATAGTAAAACATTCAGCACAACTTAAGAATTATGGGGAAAATTGTTAAGAACCAACAAAAACAAAATTGTATTGTTAAGCAATACAAGCTAAAAGTGAGGGAGGAAAGGATAACGGACAAATAAAACCAAAGAAGTATTTATTGTTGCATCAAGAAAATCAAAAATGTCTATTAGGCTGTACTGAGAATTCTTAAACATTGATGCCAGAACAGAAAACCCATTAAGTAGAAATTAGTTTCTAAACAAAGTTTTGGAAAAAAAGAAAAAGCAAAAGCATAAGAAAAAAATGTGAAAGGATGGAAAAAAAAGAAGTTTGCATACAAATTAATTAAATTAACATGATAAAATACAACACCTTGAATTATGTAAATTATAAAACACTCCATTTTAATACCTTTCTACTTATATTGTTGTTATTTTTTCTCTTCTTCTTGCACTTCTTCTGTTGAGCGCTATTTCCATTTGCATAATTTATCAATGAAAGCAACGAGGTGCTTGCTCACTAGCTTTATTTTCCTGAGCAAGCTAATCAAGTGCTTTTAATGGATTTAAAGTGTGTACGACTAATGCAATTTCTTTAACTATTTTTTCTTTTCTCCAACAAGTATTGCCATCAGCATTACTACTATGTGGTGTTGTTACCAGCCAGGAACAGTGAGCATTTGATGGCAAGAAAAGAAACACAAAACAAAGTAATTAGTCATAAAAATACAATATATTATGATACACTAACCGTTTTTATACATACCTACATATTTATTTATGTATTTTTGTTGTTGTTTTGTTTTAAGAGTTTTACATAATTTTTTCTTGTTATAAAAGAGGTGAGTAATGTTGAGTGATCAGGATGTATGTAACAGATTCATTTGTTTTCAATTAAATTTTAATATTTTAAATTCCTGTACAGTAATGAAGCACTCCTTTGTTGGTTAAATTCCGAAATCGATAAGCAGAATAATTGAATTGGGAACTGTAATCGCCCATAAGCCAATGGGTATTCCGATCAGTATGATACTAACATTGACATTTCGTTCCAAAAAAATTTACTTAAACTGTTGTGTCTTAGTAACAATTTTTGTATATAATTTTTTTAAACAATTTACTAGTTTTATGTTTGACATGAACTTTATATATATTTTATAAACAATCATAATTCCGTTTTTGTATATTGAAACTTTATATAAAGCGTGATTTTTTAAGAGCTATAGGAAATTTGAAAAAAACCCATAAAATTCAGAAAAATGCATGAAATCTTTATTTGAATCAATAATACGATCCATATAATTTAATGTTTTAAGATTATTTCATGCAAATGTTGACCGTGACTGCGCTTCAAATGGCCCATCCGCTTAGTCAAATTTTGGCATACTCTTTCCAACATCTCGACCGGTATCTCATGAATAAATGCTTCAAGGTTGTCTTCCAATGTCTCAATTGAAGCGGGCATATGTGTTTAGACATCAACTTTTATATAGCCCCACAACAAATAGTCTAAAGGCGTTAAATCGCACGATCTAGGCGGCAAATTGACTGGCTCTGAACGTGAAATTAAATGTTCACCGAACTCGCCTCTCAATAAGTCTACTATTAGGCTTGTTTCGCCATCTTGTTGAAACCACATGTCATGCAAGTCAAGCTCTTGCATTTTCGGCAAAAAAAGTTGAATATCATCTCACGGTAGGGCTCTCCATTCACAGTAACGTTACGATTCGCATCAGCTTTCAAGAAGTACGGTCCAATGATGCCACCAGCCTATAAACCGCAACAAACTGTGACTTTTTCTGGATGCATTGGTAGCTCTTGCTATGCTTCTGGCTGATCTTCACTCTATAATCGACAATTCTGCTTATCTACGTACCCATTGAGCCAAAAATGAGCTTCGTCGCTGAACACAATTTTTCGATAAGAAGCTCGCGATAAACTTTCTTAACAGAGCACGCATTTTGATAATAAAATTTATTAATTTGCAAGCGTTGTTCGTTTGTAAGATGATTTATGGTTAAATTATAGACCAAACTGAAGATGTTTGACAGTGAAACAAAACACGAAACGTGCGTCAGCTGTTTCAACCAGTGTTGCCCAAAAGATAATAGCTAAAAAATCACCCACACATATACATGTAAAGGGGATATCGAAGCAAACGTTTTTCATAAAAGGGTATTTTTTCGACCCCGTTCGTTACCCAGAGATAACAAGGTTACCCCGATCTCACTGAGTCCTATGCCGTTCCAAGCGTTTGCTCTAGACTTTTGTGGCTTTACATTGCAGACGGATATCGAAACAGTATAAAACCAACCAGTTACAATTCAGCTTTATTGGTAACTAGTTATTTGCTGATTTTTTGTAATAACAAAAAAAAACAAACAAAAAAAGTATTTCTTAGACATGTGTCCGATTCGTTACTTAAGCACATTTTTTTCAACAACCTAGTTCATTCGATTTCCATACTCTATTTATATTGCATTGTGGTTCGTGAAACAAATTTACTAGATTATTGGCCAAAATGAAGTATGATAACCGAATGACCCAACTCTAGCATTTATTCGGTCGCAAAATAACAATATTGCGGCAACTTTAAATACTATAGTTGATTCATATAAAAATTTCATTTACGCCATTTTGCAGTGACGGCCATCATAGAGATTTAGTTTGTTTATAACAAGTTATATCTTGCTAGTCAAGCTCGTTCTATTGATAGCCATGTAGCTTCTCTCTGCTTTCCAGTAGCAGAAAAAATTTGATTTTCGCTTGCAAATTATATGAAAAACACCAACGTTATCTTGATATTTAAATATTAGCCAGTTTAAAACCGATTTGTAAGATTTTCTCTGAAAAAAATTTCGAGACTACGGTTTATAATTGTGTGTCTTTTGTGTACAAAAACTATGAAGGAGCTTAAGAAATTTGTTATAACTAAATAAAAAATATATTTATTTTTTATAAAAAATTTTGCCCATAAATTTGCCGATTAGTTGCCGGTTCATTTAAAATTGTTTACAAATATGAAAGACATATTATATGTAATTGTAACAAACATGTCAATAAATTATCCTATAACTAAAAAAAGTTTGCTTTAATTTAATTTATTAGACGATTGTAACGGCATCTAATAGTGCTTTACTCTCGGATATTTCCAAAAGATCAATACCACACAACAAGCTGTGTATCAAGTTTGGGCTTCTACATGTTGATTTCAACCAACATACAGACTTGCATGGCGAGCTTTGTACTATTAATTTGTAGCCCAATTTTTTTTATGGCACAAGTTGCGCGTTTTTCAAAGCCTATTGTAGTATGTAAATTATGGGAGAAGAGAGTATTCCTTATTTTCTCCCTTACAAGTAGTAAAAATTCAATTTTAAAATTAATTGTTAGTTCTTTGAAAAACTCGATATAATTTTGCTGGGTATATGCATAACCCAAAAAAAATAAAATTTTTAGCAGTAATATGCCTTCCAATTTTTAGAAGTTTCACCAAATTTCGTCTTTATTGATATACACTAATCACGTATTATTAACCAAACTTCTATGAATTGTGTCGAATTAGCTTATATATTTAGCATTGGAAATTTCTGATATAATTTCATCTTCCTAGGCTTTCCCGACCAGCAACCTAAGGAAAGCATTTTCACCGGGCGGAAGGAAGTCTTACAATTTAATGTAAGAACTTAAACCAAAATTTTGAGGACTTACAAACAAATCTACAAACTCAATATACCCGTTACGTTTTTTCCCTCTTCACTATACATATCAACTCACGTAAAGAAAACAAGCACTGTTTTCCTTAACACATAATTTACTATTTCCTCTTGTTTGCTATTGCAATAGCATTTTACACATTCAACCTACAATTCTTTAATAGATTTTACTGTAGTTGTTATTATATCTGCGAAGTCTTCAGAAATCAACTTAAGTTAAGATAAGAAAATTCTCAGAGTTTTTTAATAAAGTAAAACCTTTCGCGCAATTTGATTGCATTAATTGGCATATTTTTGCACAACATTTTAAAAAATATGACTTAGAAAAGGGATGCAATTTATAAGTTATTCTTGAAAGCTTGTTGGTTTTGTGATTTCATGAACGGTTTAATGTTTAATTAAAAACTGTTTCCAAAGGCTTAAAATGCACAAAATTCTTATTTAGTCAAACTTATTCCTGCCATAATATGACTTATGCAACAAAAAATATTTATATTTATATTTAGTTTATTGAATTTATTTTTTTTTCTAATTCTCTGTTTGTTTGTTTGTTTGTTTTTTGCTCTTTTGAAAATTTAAAATTTCAAAATAAGTTGTTTGGTCATAACCACACAGATATTGTATCTTTCTTGCGAAGTTTTTACTTTAATAGTTATAATCATAAATCTTACAAACAGCTCGACATTGTTAAGCTTAAACTCTTCTTCTTATTTTATATTCCGTTGTAGTTCAAAATTTAAGTAAAACGAGGATATAATACATTGCAATTCACCGGTGCGCTGAGAGTGTGAGTATACTTTACAAACTTACACACATTTTCAACATGTACACATACACAGTAACATGCTTTATAGTGATTCTAACAGCAACAGGATGTGTAAACATAGAAATATAACATTAAGCTTAAGTTTTAGTGCACCATACTGAACTATAGAACGCTGAATTGAATTTTAAAGCGGCAAAGAGTCATATTGTAAGAAAGTCAAAGCTTCTTGAAAGATCTATTAGCTAGTAAATGCTTTTATTTAATATATTTTTTTGATACCATTTACTTAACCTTAGGTAGCCTTAAGACGCATATAAAGTATGTCTGAAAGTTAAAATGAAAATAACGTAAAAAAATTATTACTTTTTAAAACTGTTAAATAAATTTCTTTAATAAAAGGCATACAAGCTTACACTTACATTCATCTGAGTTGGTAGCTATTGTGAAAAATAAAAAAATTTTATAAAATTTAATTCGGAGGTTTGAAGCAAAAGCAAACTTAAAATAATTACAAAAAATTAAAATTAATAAGGTTAAAGTTTAAAATTTAAAATTTAAAAGGTTTAGAAAAGTTTAAATCGCCGACAGAACTTTGAATTATAAAAAATCACACATCAAAGTAAATTTTAATAAAATAAATTTTTTTTGTTTTATATGAAAAAATTATATCTAACATATGGTCACCATGGCTATTCTTCACTACCGTATTACGAACGTCCAACTTTGAGTCAATTTTTCGACTAATGCCAGTCGATGTCACGAATAACAAAAATAATATTAGTCAATTGTTGCTAGTTCACATGGCCTTACAGAAAAAATTCAGGAGGTGTCATATCGCACGAACTTGGCAATTGACAAGCTTATTTCTGGAAAAATATTTAACGCCAAATTTTGTTTTTAGTAATCCATCATGGTAAAACCACATATTCATTAGATCAATGTCATTAATATTTAAAAAAATTAGCATGGAGAGGTAAAGATCTACTTTAACCGTAATGGGATCTTTGGTCCTTTTTTTAAATAATTCAGGTTCAATGTTGCCACTTGCGTGTAAGCCGAACATATCGGTGGTGCTTTTTATACCCTTCACAGTGAATGTATGAGTATATATAGGTTTGTCATTCCGTGTGAAATTTCTACAATTTAAATTTCCGACCTCATAAAGTATATATTTTCTGGAAGCTTATGAACAGAGGAGTCACTTTCCGTCTGTCAGTATGTCCGTCTGTCCGTTTCTATGCTTAAATGAACTCTTTAAAGCCCCCAGCCATGTTAAAGAGCCGCGTAAGGTACCAAATTATCAAAAATATTTGGGAGCAGATCAGAGAAATAGCTCTATAAACAACTAAGATATGATAAAAAAACCTAGACCACCTCGTCTTTTTACACTAATACAGACGTGATGAACGTAGGTTCGAATCCCATTTTTTATACATAAACTCAATTTACAAAATTACAATAGGATGTTTTTAAGCTGATAAAGTCATTATAAAGACAAGTAACAGTGCTATATTCGGCCGTGCCGAATCTTATATACCCTTCACAACGTGTAGTCATGCAATAACAATTGTTTGTATCACCATTCATCCCATATAAAATACGTGCATACGTACACGTTAGAATAAATGTGGCATCGAATCCCAGCTGAGCCAAAAAAATTTTATTTTATTTAATATATTATTTATATTTTATTATTTTTTTTATATTTTTTTTAAATTTTTTTAAAAAATTTTTTTAGAAAAATTTTTAAAAAATTTTTTTAAATTTTTTTTTAAATTTTTTTAAAATTTTTTTTTTGTAGTTTTTTTTGTTATTTTTTTCTTATTTTTAATATTTTTTTTTTTTGTAATTTTTTTTGTTTGGTATGTTTTTTACATGTATGTATGTATGTATGTTGTTGTTGTAATTGTGAAAAAAAACGAGGTGGTCGTGGTTTTTTGCTCATATCTCAGAAAGTTATGGGGCGATTGTGCTGAATTTCAATAGCGATTCATTCCTGGATATTTCCAAGAGATTGATACCATATACAGATCTGAGGAACATATAGTTGCTTCTAAAAGTTGATTTCAACCAACACACGGACAGACGGACAGACGGATAGACGGACAGACGGTCAGGGCTTAATCGACTCCTCTATTCATAAGCTTTCAGAAAATATATACTTTATGGGGTCGGAAATGAAAATTGTAGAAATTACAAACGGAATGACAAAGCTATATATACCCTTGTGCACCACAGGTGAAGGGTATAATAATGAAACATATATGTATATGTATGTACGTATTTCATACTAATGATATGAATAGTGATACAAACAATTCTAATTGCATGACTACACGTTGTAAGGGGTTTATAAGAACATAGCACTCTTAATTGTTTTTGGTTATATTAGAGTCTGTTGTCGATTGATTTCACTACATATGTGGAAATATTGTTCACTTAATTAAAACTTTAGTAGCCCTGTGCAAGCGTCAATCTATCTATGATGATTTGTCAGAGTATGATGTTCATAAATATCAAAAAAGAAACAAACTATGACAGTTTGTTTGAAAGTTAACCCATTCATAAGTTAAACTGGGATAAATCAGTATCAGTGTTTATCACATTATCCTAAAAAACACGTTCACATTCTTTACAGAACCTATATTATTATTATTAATATTATTGCATAAATCCATAACTTTCCTTATTATATATTTATGTGTAAGGATTATTGAGTACTGACAACGATGATTTAAGAACGTGACATTTGTAAAGGAACAACATTTGAGATTTGCTTGTATATAAAAAAATTTTTTTTTAGGTTTTTTGTTAAAAGAAAAGTTTTATAAAATTTAAGCGATTGTAATTAAAACTGAAAATAATAATAATGTCAGCATTCTATTCTGGCATACACAAATAAAGACCGCAGATGCTTTTGAATCTGGCGTCTAGTCGAATAGTATCGGGAATGTAATTTTAATTACAATTACTATATTGACAAGTTCAAAAAACGTTTTAAAATTTATATCTGCAGAGTTTATGGCAATTTTCTGTAAATAGGATCTAGGGTAACAAAAAAATCATTTCAACAGTGAATTTATTTAGGGTTTTCTATACTTCTGTGGCATTGTTATGCCTGATTTAAGTGTTTTTCACGAAATCACTATTTAATTTTTGAACTACATTTTTTAAATTAATAATTATCTTTAAAGTATCGGTTTTCGTATATAAAGTTAAATTAAAACTTAAAATAAGTTATTATTCCAAATGACAATGTTAAAACAAAATGCCTTTAGATATTCTTTAAAGCTATAACTTCGCGAATAATTTTTCAATATAACTGAAAATTATCTTTGGCCTAGTTTGACATTTCGAAATTAGAATGTGGTTATTATCTCAGTTTAAGATTACGTCGACTTAAGCAGTTATTCATTCCTTTAAACCACAGAATTATAGATTTATAGAAATCTTTTTCAAATTAATGGCAAACACGTAAATTATAAATTAATTTGATCTACCGAAATTAAAAAATCCTTACTTGAAGTTAAATTTCTTAAGCCAAATTTAAGCATTTCTATTAAAGTGAAAAAAGTTTTTTTTTTTCATCTGTTTATTTAACAAATTGCCAAATATCGACCTTTACTTTAAGTTTTCTTAAAGCTATTTGCTCTTATATTTGAGTACATCATGCAGGACTTAATATATGATAGAAAAATAAAGAAAATGAATAAAAACTTTTGGAAAGTTGATTAAAGGGAGTGTATTTTGGGATAATATTTAAATTTTAATATAAAATAACTCTTTTGAGTTATTAAAAATATTTTAATTTCAGTTTTCCCAATTTGTAGGTTTCGGTTAAAAGTGAAAAAATTACACTTTCAATTTGATCGGTAGGCTCCCCATCTTTTACCACAATTATCAATTTCGTTTTTCAATAAGCTGTTATTGATAGAAACAATTGGAAATATCTGCTCGATAAAAATATTTTTAAGCTCTTGAACTGTCTACTCGAAATGTGTCGAATCGTACGATCGTGTTAGCCAATTCACTGGTCCTCTAGGATAAAGAATGACATAATGGAACTTTTCTAACAAAACCATATATTCTCTACCTCTGCTAGCCACAGAAAGTTCGGATCTTCTCCCTGTACCGATATCTAATGACCATTGGCACCTGACATTTGGACACCCTTTATTTACCGATACAATTTTACTTTTACAGCGCTCGATATTTTTCCTTTAGTTCCATGGTTTTTCTTTTACTATTATTGATTTCTGTTTATGTTCACCACAGTAGGCTCGTTTTTCGATTCTGTTAATACAAACATACATACATATATAGATTTGTAAATATGTTTATGTATTGTTGTTCTAAATATATGTTTATGTGTGCTATCACTACACCAATGAAAGGTTTTATTCTGTTATTTGTTTTTTTTTTTTGCAATATCTTAAATTATTCAAATCAAAATACTTACAAATATCAAACTTAAATAGACAAAAAAAAAAATCCCAAAAGCAATAACAAAAACAGGACAATAAAATTAAATGAGATCTCTATTGAAACAAATAGCAGGCAGACATTTATTTTCGTCTATCGCATATCTTAATAGCTTAACTATGTACTACTACATCTACTACTTGTCACGGCCAGTAACATTTTGCTATCAACAAATCCAACGAGAAAAACTAAATTAAATAGGTTGGCTACAATAAAAAATATTGTTTTTAATATAAATATCCCCTAAAGATTTAATAAAGTTATTAAAATGATATTTTGTTAGTTCCAGCTGTCGCTAGTGTTGCTAACTTTATAGTGTAATTATCAACAACTAGGGATGCTGAATAGAGCTGATTTTGAGAATCCCGGGATTCGGGAGCTTAAAATTTAAAATCCCAGGATTTCGAGATTTATTATGTATGTCTAAAAACACAATTTTTGGAAATATATTTAAATTTATTTTATTTTACAAAATAACAAACTTAAATAGAAAACCTCATAGAATTTAAGCAAAGTTATTCATATACATTTTTAGTAAATATTAAAGGTCCGAATAATGACTATAACAGTTAAAGAATTAAAGCTGAAGAACCTGTTTAGAACTCTTTTTATATAATAGAATAAATATAAAAGTTATTTATTTATAAAATGGTGTAACTCCATTCACATTTCATTCATTCGAAATATTAAAAAAATTATATAAAGTTATTTTTTATGATTAAGTAATAAATGTCTAGAATTTTCATTTCCGACCCCATAAAGCTTATAAATAGGGGAGTCAATTAAGCACTGCCTGTCTGTCCGTGTGAAGGTTGAAATTAACTTTTTGAAGGCCCTAGAGAAATTCAAAACCCGTGTAAGGTACTAAACTATCAAAAATGTTCGAGAGAATATCGGTACTGAAGATCAGAAAAACCACTCTATAAAATTTTATTTTTTATAATTTCTTATTATACCCGCCACCAAAAAAATGGTGGGGGTATATTCATTTTGTCATTCCGTTTGTAACACATCGAAATATCCATTTTAGACCCCACAAAGTATATATATTCTGAATCGGGGTTTGATTTGATGACGATCTAGCTATGTCCGTCCGTCTGTCCGTCTGTTGAAAGCACGATAGAGGTCGCACCGAAAAAGCTAAAGGGCTCAAATTTTGCCAAAATATGTCTTATACACAAGGTTTGTTTGGAATAGAAAATTGGCTAAATTGGAGTATAAGGAAGAAAGAAAAATTGCCTAAATGCATGTATTAGGAAGGGAGTTAGAGATCAAAATGTACGAAAATTTATACCGCGCAGTGTATTTTCCAATATGTTAAAAATTTTAAACCTAATAAGAGTGACAAATTTAGATCTACGATTCTGAAATTTTTCAGGAATTGCTTTTTGGTCAAAGGCTTTCTTCTGACGGAAAATAAATGTGACACGCCAACCTCCCATACAACGTTTTCTCTCAAATTCTTATAATTTCTCTATAAATCGAATAATAAAGGACTTTATTGAAATATCTAAGTTGTATTTATTAGCATAAATAACTTCGACACACCTACTATAACACTCACTTTTCACGTTATTTACTGTTAATGAAATTTAAATTTATAAAACCGACAAAATTAGAGGTATGATGATAAAATTTGCTACAGAAATCCTTCTAGTCAATGTTATTGTTATGCCAGAAAATTTAGGTGACACGCCCACTGTTACGCCCACATCCTATATAATGCTTTATTTCAAATTCATATAATATCTCAATGAATAAATATTTTGGAAGAATTACGGACTATATTGAAATATCTAAGTTGTATTTATTAGCAGAAATTTTATTGACACGCTTACTTTAACGCCCATTTTCACTGAAACACTTAATTTACGAAAACGTTTTAACAGCATATCGAAGTTATAAAGGGTGGGTTAATTTTAAGGGCCGATGTTGATTTTGAATAAAACACAAATGATTTAGGAAATTATTATCATTTCTTTTTTAATGATAATATTTGTATGGTTCAATTATGTATGGAACAAAATATCGGCCAAATGGCCCCGCGACCTCAACGGCACACCTCGATCCGATAGTCCAAATTTTAAATAACATTGCTGATGCTCAATTGTTTGGCACGATGATGAGTCGAAGTTGACTGTTTTTTTGCCACACTATCGCGATAAACAGCAATGCTTCTCATTTAACGAATTTAGAAGGCATTCATAGATGTTCTAACATTTTATACAGACCTGGGGCCGAATTACGGCATTTGATATCGATCGAAATTTTACTCGAACGATCGAGTACGCTGTGCTTTGGGTATAGAGATTCTAATAAGAGTTTTCAAATTTCGATCACGTTCGAGTGCCGAAATTCGGCCTCTGTTTTAAATTTAAAATTTATCCACCCTCTACAAAGAAAGAGATGTATATTTTATTATAAAGAGATTATTCCAAGCGATTAACAAAATAATAATTATTGTGCTTTAAATGTACACAAAATTGGTGGTGGGTATAAAAGATTCGGCACAGCCGAATATAGTGCTCTTACTTGTTTTTTTTTAATGTATGCATGTTAAATGCATCAGATATTTTGATCTAATTTTGTTACCTTTACGTGCAGTTGTTAACAGCACTCTACGCTTAATAAATATTTATATGCAGATATACTCCTCACTTTCCCCCGGTAGTAAAAGGACCTGTTTGGTTTCTAATATTTGTATACATATCATAACTTTTTATACTATGAGGTATTTTCAATTTACAAATTCATTTGCACATATGAAGTAATTTTATCCGTTTCTGTAACATATTTTTGCTAAACCTCATTATTTCGAAACATTTTCATAGTTTTTCTGACTTCTATAATAAGTAGTTTTATGTAAAATTCAGCAATGATATCGCTATGTGTTTCAATAATCCAAAACTCAATGAAGATAGTGGCTGCTTGGGTGGAATAATTTTTCTGATTTTCAGTATTGTAAAAACCCCGTCTATTTGTGAATTCTACTATATCACTAGACAGTGTTGGTGCATCACATAACCATTTCTCTAAAAGTTGAATGGAATCACTGTCAGAATAATAAACATTATATAAATTATTATATGTATAATCTATATTTAGAAAAAATCGGAATATTCCGGGATTTTAAAAATAAATACGGATTCGTAAATTACCTGTTGAAAAATAAAAAAAATAATAAATCTATGAAGAATACATACATACGCATTTAAAAATTCAAGGCTAATTTTTACAAACACTTTCAAAATTCTAATTTAAGGCTAAAATATTCTTTTTATGAATATATGGGAATCGAAATTTAATATTAATACTACTTTAGTATTTTTTATAAAAAAAATTAATTAAGAATTCCTTTTTTTAGCCTCATTTTTATGAAATTAGAAGGAGACTACTTTTAAAGTTCTTTACTAGACAACATTTTTAAACTCTACACAGTAATATATTTAAGAAAAAATTATTTAGTTCAGTTTTCAATTTACATCTTTAATTAAATATATAGTCTTAATTTCTGACTACACTTAATGTTAAATTGCCGTAATATTTTAATACTTAAAGTGTGCACTTATCATTTAATAATGGTGTCCTTTTTAATTCATGCCAATTACAGGTTGTAATTTTGCAAATTACTCTGTCTGCGCAATTTTATAATTTGAATATTTTTTCTTTTTTTTTGATATTCATCATCTTAAAAAAATGTTTTAATTACAACCATAAATTTTTCATTTAGCCAGTTTTTCTCATTTTCCCCTATTTCATACAAACAAGAAGACACATTAAATGTTAAGTGGGAGAAAAGATTAATTCTTTAGAAAGAAAAAAATATAGAAAACAAAATGAGTCATTTTACAACCAATGACCATTCTAAAAAATATTTAATTTTTTATTACCTTAATCCTGGATTTTCTTAATAAACCCCTTAAAAAATAAATATCTCAATGGTAAGAGTTTTCCAATATTGGACTGGTAATGTCGACATTTTATTAATCATATTTTGCTTTGGTTAGTTCTATCAAATATTGTTAGCCTAATAGCCTATGTAAATTATGCCAGAAATTACATTTTACTATTACCAATACATGTATCCTTATAAAGGTATTTTTTTTTTAACCAGCGGAAGATATTTTCCGTTTGAATTATTATAAATGCATGGTATATGAGTATGCATATAGATAGAAGTATGTGTGTAGGTGTTTCTTTTTTTTTTTTTTGCTTTTTTTCCTCAATTTTTTTTTTTCTGCACACACATTAAACACATTTTACTTATATGCCATAAATTTAAAACCACTTGAACAGAAGAAGATGTAAAATGTTAATAAAAAAAATCTATATAGAAATCTATGTTTGTAAGGATAGATATTTATATTCACGATTTATACAAGTTTACGTACACATATACTTACTTATTGAAAAAGAACTCCCAAACAGCTGCCATGCCAAAAGCAATCATATTTTCAATGTAACAACCAACTAAAGACCACTACACCATGCATCAACACTCGAAATTATGTTTGTTCATGTAAGTACATGCAAAGAAAAAACATAGTTGCGGTAATCATAATATAAGAGCAACATAAACACATAATGGTGGCAAGATATCATTGTCTTATTAAAATATCATGCAATTATCATATTGTGGCTACAAATAAAATGGACAAAAGAAAAGTGAAAATCAAGTTGTTATTCAAAATAACCATAACTTTGTAATGATACTGCTGTTGTACCTAAATAACATGCTTATTTGTAATTTTAAATTGTTTTGTACATATTATTATTTTTGTAAAGACACCATTCAATTTTATTCATAATAATTTTGTTAATAACACTTCTTTTAGTGCATAACCATATTAAAATTTTCATGAAAAGCAAACATAAAAATATAAAATTCAAACAAATGCTTGATAGCCGTGATGAAATAAATAATAAAATAAAAATACTTGCTTTCGATAGTTTAAAATTTATTTAATGCATATAATATTATCATAGTAATTATGTCGTAATCATGGTGTTTTTACGTGTATATAAACTTTATATGTACGTGTATTTGGGTAGGTAATATCCTAGCAAATAATGTTAAACTACATGGTAAATTTCAGCTAAAATGAAATACTTACAATATAGTTCTATATAAGGCAGTCATGAACCATATAATTTTTAAGCAATAGTTTGTAGTTTTACGTCATGTGTTCGTGTTTTAGGGATTACATATATTGTTGTCAAAAGATGTATAATTTTCGGATTGATGCTCCGTTGACTAGTGACACAGAGTAGTTTTGAGACTATTTTGATGGGTTATATGTTACAACCCTAGGACATCGAAATGTTACAGGTTTTTTCTATACATTTAAGTGACTTTTGAAAAAGTCCTCTTTTATTACGGAGTATAATTTTCATGCGCTTATGGACTAGTTGCGTTAGCTGCAGGGATACATCTTACACCTACACAGTTTTCTTGTTGCTTTTGTATATAAATTTCAGCAGCTTTTCTAGTTGCAGTGTCACTTTGCTGTATTTGGGACGTTTGGCCACTTACTCATAATTAATTATCAAATTTTTATTAAACTAATTTATGTTAATTTATTATTTGTACTGCACATACAGCGTGACGCACCGATAGTGCTATAAAACAAATCGACTTTTTATTTGACAAGACTTTAGCGGCATTCTCTCGAGTAAATAGATAATTATGAATCTCAGAATCTAAAAAAACCTATGTTTGGGTTTAAGATACAAACGCGGCTGTGGCATTGTTAGTTTAGGCAAACCTAAGCGTTTCAACCCAAAACTTATCCGTTCAAATTGAAATTAGCAGCCGATCATTGAAACGAATAATTTATGAAGACTTAAGCTGGTTTTCATACAAGGTCAATTCACCTAGAATTTTGCGAGGAAATATTTTAAAAGGCGAAAGAAGACAACAGCTTGATAAATTGCCTGTTTCTTTTTTTTTATGTAAACATCATCGTAAACAAGCAAAATATTCACTCATAAAGTGAATCTCATCCACAAATACTCTATGAGACGGAACTGTACCCAGAACGAGTGACTTTTTGGTGCTCAAATTCATCAAGGTATATTGTAGGGCCATACGTATCTGAAGAACACTGTCCAATAGTGAATGTCAGTGGGAAACTTTACTAAAAGAAGGTTTTTTTATCAAGGACTGTTCCGTAGACGTATTAATTACAACAGCTTCTAGGCAACATGGAGAGATTGCCAACGTAGCCAGCAAATTAATAAATACAAACTCCATGTTCCGCTAGACCCCAAGGTATCCTTAACTGACTGAACAATTTGACATATCTAAGGTTATCCCGATTTTAATCGCAATGAAAAATTTTCTGATCAGGTATCGCATATGCAAGGATAAGCATGTAGTTCAATATAAGTAACCTTTTTAGAAAAGTTTTAAACGTGTTTTTATACTCTTCACTAGTCTATCATTTTTTAACTAATAATCTTTACAAAAAAAAAAAAGAAAAAAAATTTATCAGAACTGTAGGGTTACGTAAGTGCGCAGACACATATTAATAATGGTCCATATAAAATCCGATTTGACTGTAAAAGAGAAATTTTCATTTTATAATATTTTAGAAAAACCTTCTTACACTAGAGATTTTATAGTTGTTTAGGGACTTTCTTGTTTGACCATATAATTTTTTAATTAAAACTTTTAAAAACAGATTATTATTGAAAAATTCATAACTTGATTGCTTTGTAATTATACTATTGTCACCTTTTATTTAATGGTTATTTCCAATTCTAAATGCCTTTAAATACAATATTATTTTTGCAAAGACATCATACTATTTTTGTCATTAAACAATTGTAATTCATATTATTTTTAAAGGAAAGCCATATTGAAACTTTCATGAAAAGTAAAATTTAGGTGTTTAAATTTAAAGAAAGCCTTGATTATCGCGACAAAATAATTGTTTAAACAATATAAAAATAACTATTACTTGATCTCGATAGTTAAATTATTAAATGACCGTCGTGATCATTTCATGACCAATAATTTTCCTTTTCGTGTAACCTCAAATAAACTGTAGTTTCAAAATATGAACGCCGCCCCTGTGTGTCATGTTGTGTATCTCAGTAATGCCCACATTAATTTCTTGATGTATTTCTAGCCACCTTTCTGAAGAGCTCATTACCATCTTAACCCTTGTTTTTTGGTTCATATTTGTGGTCTTAAAGAGGCAAAATGGTCACTAAGTTGAGAAGGCAACAGCAACCAAAATAATTTTTGTTTGTCCGAAGTCTGACATAAGATCGAGTATCAGACATCGTTGAAACTGTTTTTCTTCTTGGTAATTAACCATATTCACCCCTTGTTTTCTAAAGACACATTGCTAATTTTTTAAAGGTTTTAGCTAATTATATTGTCAAGGTCTTTTAATGTTGGTGCGGATCTCTGTCAATGTTAATTCATGCCTGTAAAGTTTAATTAATTAAAAAATATTTCTAATTTAAACGGTTGTCTTTATAAGAACAAAAATTTACTTTTCAAATTTAACCAACTTTTATTTTAGTGTAGGTTAGGTTAGGTTGAAAAGGAGGGGTATAAAAGCCCAAACCCATGACAGTTATCCACTTGTGCCCAGTTGGCATGTTGTGCGCTCCATATGGAAAACGGAATTCCCAAACAAAAACCATAAACATAATTTCCCATATATAACGGACTAGTCCAAAAACCCAGTCCCCTCAATGTAACGCCTTATGGATCTCCAATTAGGGTTCCCAGGTATTCCAAGTTCGGCATAGTATCCACTGTAAAATTTTCTCGCCTAATATGCCCAAACGCAGGACAATGACAGAGGTAGTGTACCAGAGTCTAAATCCTCTTCCTCGCATGCTCTACATGTTGTCTCCTCAGATAATCTCATGCGAGCTAGATGAGTTCTCAACTCCGTATGACCTGTAATTACACCGGTTAGTTTCCTAAGTGTATATTATTTTAGTGTAACCCTTTTTTCTGAAAGAACTAGGTAATGACTTGCTATAACCAAACAACATGCTGTTCTATGACTTTTTAAATTGTCTGTCTAAATAAGAACTGTTTTAGTAATGACCTGATTTATAATGTGACATACAAATACTTATTTATCAGACATTAAAATATATTCAATATATTTAGTTTGCTTGATCTTAATAACATAAATAGCTCATTTGTTTTTAAATCGGTATTTTATAAGATTCGAATTTATGGCAACTTATAAATACAACAAATAATGGCAATAGTTATGGAAATATCAGGCAAAGGATAAGAGTTTATATAAAATATATAAAAGATAAAAGGACGCAAAATATTTAGTCAAAAGAAAAATTATTTTATTCTCTTCATTTTTTCTTAAAATAAATTTTCAAACTTGTATACAACCAGTTTTTATATGAACAATGTTTTAGTTTTATATTTACAATAGATGAAATGTACACTTGTGGGTATAATAAGTTCGGACAATTTGGGAAATGCAATAGCAGTTACAAAAACAAACATCACTATAGCCATTACCTACCGTTGGCAGGAAGGAAACTCTAGTACTTTGCACACTGTCACAATTAATCATATTCCCAACAAACACATACACAAATATTTATCGCATGTTACTACATGCGCATATAGAAGTTTATGTGTGTGTGCTAAATGTTTCTATTAAGAAGTACGAAGTTAAAAAATATATTGTATATCCCCTCAGAAAGGGTTCAGATGATAGTATCGATTTCGTTAACATATTGTCGGTATTATTTAAGCTATTTTTATACCCTTCACACAGTGAAAAAGGGTATATATAGGTTTGTCATTCCGTGTGAAATTTCTACAATTTTCATTTCCGACCCCATAAAGTACATATTTTCTGAAAGCTTATGAATAGAGGAGTCGATTAAGCCCTGACCGTCTGTCCGTCTGTCCGTCTGTCCGTCTGACCGTCTGTCCGTGTGTATGTTGAAATCAACTTTTTGAAGCCCCCCGACATAGGTTGGACCCGGGTAAGGTATTAAAATATCAGAAATATTCGGGAGTAGATCGGTATTGAAAATCAGAAACATCGGTACATAAACAACTGAGATATGAGCAAAAACCCACGACCACCTCGATTTTCTTTTCATAAAAACAACATTACAACAACAACATACATACATACAAACGTGTATACTGGTTAGAGAAAACGTGGCATCGAATCCCAGCTGAGGCAAAAAAATTTTTTTTTAAATTTTTTTAAAATTTTTTTTTTTAATTTTTTTTTTATTTTTTTTTTTATTTTTTATTTAATATATTATATATATTTTTATTATTTTTTTTTTTTATTTTTTTTTTTTTTAATTTTTTTTTTATTTTTTTTTTGTTTTATATATATTATATATGTATATAATAATTTTTTTTAAAATTTTTTTTTTTTAAATTTTTTTTTTATTTTTTATTTTTTTTTTGTTTTTTTTTAACATACATACGTGAATTTACTGTTATTGCATGACTACACGTTGTGAAGGGTATATAAGATTCGGCACGGCCGAATATAGCGCTTTTACTTGTTTTAAATACGTTTTGTTTTTATTTTATAGAGAAAATAAATGGTCAAAATATATTTGGAACAAGGAGAAGAATAAAATGATTTTTTTTTTCAATCACAAAACTTAAAGGGTAAAGTAAAATGTACTCTTGTAAGTAGTAAAAATAGATAAATTACTCTTAAAAATTGTTTTATTTAAAATATATTTTAACCAATATTTGTTTAGATTAATGTTGTTAATATAAACAACTTAAGATAAGAGTTTCAACAAATTATAATTTTGTACTGAAGCATACACATTTTATTTATTTATTTATTACGCATACAAAAAATACAAAAATATTTTTTTTCTCATCAAACCCCTTTTGTAAAATTATTTTATTCACAAACATTCATAATGACATTTGAACGGAAATAATTCCTCCCAAAAAGAAAACAGCAACTAAAATTGTTGAGCAAAAATTTAAAAACTTAAGAAAACTTTCACTTTAATTGTCCCAACTTATTTTAACAAATATTCATACGTTTCAAAATAAAAGTAACAGAAGAATAATATTTATTTCCACATTACATGCTACATGCAAAACAAATATTTGTCTTACTTAAAAAAAAATAGCGACGGAAAAGTATTTGCTTTTAAATATGAAAATGAAAAAGAATAACAACAGTAAACAAGTAGGAGCACTATATTCGGCTGTGCCGAATCTTTTATACCCACCACCAATTTTATGTACATTTAAAGCACAATATTTATTATTTTGTTAATCGCTATGGAATAATATCTTTATAATAAAATATGTATCATTTTCTTTGTAGAGGGTGGTTAAATTTTAAGGGCCCATGTTGAAGGTGAGCTACACCTAGTTGCATTTCACGTGACATTTCTCAATCTCAAACTTACTCAATTTGATCCGTGGAAAGATACGCAAATGAGCAACGCGTTATAGTTATTCAGATTTTTTATTAAAATGGGCGTTCAAATCAAAATGCATTTTGTGCACTTTGTAATTCTTTTGATCAACATAATCGTTCACATTCGTCCACAATCGGGAGACTTGTAAAAAATATTTAAATTTCTGCAAAACAGGTCTGTATAAAATGTTAGAAAATCTGTGAATGCCTTCTTAGTGCGTTGAATGGGAACCACTGCTGGTTTTTGCGATAGTGTGGCAAAAGAGCAGTCAACCTCGACTCGTCATCATGCCCAACAATTGAGCATCAACATTGTTATTGAAAATTTGGACCATCAGATAGTGGAGTGGTGCCAAGGATGGGGGGGCCAAATAATTTGTGTTTTATTTAAATTCAACATCGGTCCTTAAAATTTAACACCCTTTATAACTTCGATATGCTACTAAAATGCTTTCGTAAATGTAGTCTTTCAATGAAAGTGGGCGTTAAAGTAGGCGTGTCAATAAAGTTTCTGCTAATAAATACAACTTAGATATTTTAATATAGTCCTTTATTTTCCAAAAACCTTTGTCAATAGAGAAATTACATGAATTTAAGATAAACCGTTATATGGGAGGTAGGCGTTAAAGTGGGCGTGTCACCTAAACTTTTTGGCACAACAATTACATTGATTAGAAGGATATACGTAGCAAATTTGATCATCATACCTCTAATTTTGGCGGTTTTATGAGCTTTTAAATTTCATTAACGGTAGATAACGTGAAAAGTGGGCGTTATAGTAGGCGTGTCAAAGTTATTTTTTCGAATGAGTACAACTTAGGTGTTTCAATATAGCCCTTTATTATTCCAAAATCTTTATTAGTAGAGAAATTATATGAGTTGTAGGTAAAACGTTATATGGGAGGTGGGCGTAAAAGTGGGCATGGCACCTTAATTTTATGGCACAGTAATGACACTGCCTAGTGGGATGTACGTGGCAAACCTTATCGGCATACCTTTAATTTTGCCGGTTTTATGAGCTTTTAAATTTCATTAACGGTAGATAACGTGATAAGTGGGCGTTATAGTAGGCGTGTCAAAGCTATTTTTGCGAATGAGTACAACTTAGGTGTTTCAATATAGCCATTTCTAATTCCAAAATCTTTATTAATAGAGGAATTATATGAATTTTAGGTAAAACGTTATATGGGAGGTGGGCGTAAAAGTGGGCGTGGCACCTTAGTTTTCTGGCACAGTAATGATATTGCCCAGGGGGATATACGTGGCAAACCTTATCGTCATACCTTTAATTTTGGCGGTTTTATGAGCTTTTAAATTTCATTAACGGTAGATAACGTGAAAAGTGGGCGTTATAGTAGGCGTGTCAAAGTTATTTTTGCGAATGAGTACAACTTAGGTGTTTCAAAATAGCCATTTCTTATTCCAAAATCTTTATTAATAGAGAAATTATATGAATTTAAGGTAAAACGTTATATGGGAGGTGGGCGTAAAAATGGGCGTGGCACATTGATTTTCCGTTACAAAAAAAGCAATTGACTAAAAAGCCATGTGTGCAAAATTTCAGAGTCGTACATCCAATTTTGTTGCTTTTATGACGTTTTTGTTTTTAAATATACCGAAAAATACACTGTGCGGTATAAATTTTCGTACATTTTTATCGATAACTCCTCTCCTAATGCATAGATTTCAACAATTTTCGAAGAAAAACATTGTTTTTACTCAGGAAATACATATTCGAAGTTTCATGAGTCTACGTTAATGCGTTTGGACACAATTCTATTTTATTCGATGTTTGAAGGACACGGTTTTTTCGACCTACTCTCGCTTTTCGAGCTATAACTCTCTTCCTGTTATTCCGATTTAGCCCATTTTCAATACCAAACAAATCTTGTCTATAAAAAAGATTCTGGCAAAAATTGAGCTCCCTAGCTTTTTCGGTGCGACCTCTATCGTGCTTTCAACAGACGGACAGACGGACGGACATAGCTAGATCGTCATCAAATCAAACCCTGATTCAGAATATATATACTTTATGGGGTCTTAAATGGATATTTCGATGTGTTACAAACGGAATGACAAAATGAATATACCCCCACCATTTTTTTGGTGGTGGGTATAAAAATGTTTTTCATTTTTTATTTCTCTACGAACAAATGTTAAATTAACGTGCATCATAAAAATAAAAATCAAAGACATTCTCATTCAAATATGTAGCAGCAAAACTGGTAAAATATTTTTCTGTTTAAACTCTTGCATTTACGAATACATTTATATGCAACTAAATACCAGAGTTGTTGTCTTCTATTTTCTCTATGAAACAAGGTATTATTCAAGGCGAATTCATACAGGATTGATTGAATTCGCCTTAATTTCATTCATTAATGCAGGGATAGGAAATGTGATTTTGGTTTCGGTATTAAACAATTAACTTGAGTGTAATTTTTTTATAATAAATGTGCTAAATTTATGTATATTTGTTGCTTTTGCGTCATTAATAATGTATTTAAAAAATTTATATCCTCTTTTTAATGAAATTTTATTATATTTAATATGTTAAAATAACTTTTCAATCCCTAATATACGAATTGGCCTTGACATAAAACATCCCCCGAAAAGTTGCTTTGTTGTATCAATTCGCCGTTGCATATACCTTATGGATATGCCTTGGTATTATTTTGCAATATGTACATTCTTACCAAATTTTATCAAAATCCATTTATATGTTTTTAAGCCTATTGAGTTCAGTAAAACAGAAATGCATAACAATATTTTAAAGGTAAGGTTAGGTTAGGTTAGGTTAGGTTAGGTTAGGTTGAAAAGGAGGGGTATAAAAGCCCAAACCCATGACAGGTAAGCACTTATGCCCAGTTGGCATGTTGTGCGCTCCATATGGAAAACGGAATTCCCAAACAAAAACCATAAACATAATTTCCCATAAGTGACGGACTAGTCCAAGAACCCAGTCCCCTCAATGTAACGCCTTATGGATCTCCAGTTCGAGTTCCCCAGGTATTGTAAGTTCGGCATAGTATCCACTGTAAAGTTTTCGCGCCTAATATGCCCAAACGCAGGACAATGACAGAGGTAGTGTACCAAAGTCTCATCCTCTTCCTCGCATGTTTTACATGTTGTATTCTCAGATAATCTCATGCGAGCTAGATGAGTTCTCAACTCCGTATGACCTGTAATCACACTGGTTAGTTTTCTAAGTGTAGGTCTACTTAGTCTCAGAATCTCCTTTGATTTCCCAAGATTTGGAACACCCCATAGTGTTCTTGTCACCTTACCGACATCAGTGCTTTGACATTTTCTGACATGTTCCTCCATCGCCCAACGTTTAAGTTCATCTTTAAATCGTTTAAGGGGTTTGGCGTTCTCCAAAGTTATAGTACTCAGAAGAGCTCCCATTTTGGATAATTTGTCGGCTTTTTCGTTTCCGATCATCCCGTGATGGCTTGGTATCCATATTACCTCCAGATGTTCACAATTTGCATATGAGTTTATCTCACTCTTGCATTGCAAAACGTTCTGGGATTCAACTTTCTCCTTTCTCAATGTCTTAATCACTGATTGGTTATCCGTAAAGATACGAATCGGGGTTTCGCTATTCGTTTCCTTTCTCCATTTAATTCCTTCCGTAATCGCCATGATCTCAGCCTGAAAAATAGTGTTGTGATCTGGTAGACGGAAGAATTTGCATCTATTTCGGCTTATGTCGTATAAGCCCATTCCAGTTTGGTCACCAATCTTTGAACCGTCCATGGGTGTTTCCCATCCAAACAATATTTTAAAGGGGGGTGTTTTATATTCTTAATCGTTAAATTTATACACCGCTAACAAAATTTTCAAAAATTATTTTTATAAAAAATATTATAGGTTGACTGAAGACTTATTTGACAAGAGTCTTTACAACATCTGTCAAATCATCCTTAAAAAAACCTAAAATATTGTTTACGAATATATAGGATATAATTATTTTTTTTTGTATATATTATTTTTACAAAAATGTTTACGTGCGAATGGGTCTACCGCAGAAGTTGTTGTTGTGTAAAAAATATTGCAAATATACCACTAAGGAACTATAGTAAATCCTTCGTCTAACGCAAAAGTCATATAAGACATGTTTTTGTTTAAAAAATTTTTTTTAACATATTTAACACTTTGTTAGAGACTTGAAATTTTAGGTACCCTCCTTAAGTTTAGTTGATTATAAACACTTAAAAAAGAAATCATGGGAAGGATATTAAAGGACTCTTTCTAGAATATTTTAATGCACTCATCACATTTAAAACATAAATATTTTATAATGTTATTAACTTTTTTGGGCTATTTTCAATTAGCTTTTGTTCAAATCGATTTTAGTTTTTATTAAGAAACGATGCTAGACGAAATTTTTTTATAAAAAGTATCCAATATTGAAAGCCGAATGAAAAACATCCATATAATCAAACAATTTATTACTCCTTCTGTTTATTATCGTTTTTAGGAATACCAATAAAAATGTAAGTATTAGTTAAAAACATTTTTCAATTATTAAATAACACAGTTTATCTAATATGTTTTTTTTTTACTAATTTATATAACACCAGTGGTGACCTGCACTAGCGGTGTTGATATTCTGGGAAAGAAATATTTTTTATACGCTTCGCAGTGAGTGTAAGGGTATATATAGGTTTGTCATTCCGTTTGAAATATTTACAATTTTCCCTCCCGACCCCATTAGGTAGATATTTTCTGAAATCTTATGAAAAGAGGTGTCATTTTAGCACTGGCAGTCTGTCCGTGTGTATGTTGAAATCAACTTTTTTAAGCCACCAGAAATTTTTAGGGCCCGAGTATGGTACCAAAATATCAGAAATTTTCAGGAACAGATCGGTTTTGAAAATCAGAAGTATATAAACAACCGAGATATGATAAAAAAAATTAGACCACCCAATACAAACTGCATGAACATAGGTTAAAATCCCAGTTAAGACAAAAACAATTTTTTTTTGTTTTTAATTTTTATTTTTTTTATTATTTTATTTTTTATTTAGTTTTTTCTATTAATTTTTTTTTATTTTCTGTTTTATATTTTTTATTTTTTTTATTTTTTTTTTAATTAATTTTTTATAATTTTTTTTATTTTTAAATTTTTTTAATTTCTTTAATACAGATATACATAAACTCAATTTATAATTAACCAATTCGATTGTTTTTAAGTGGATAAAGTCATTATAAAGATAATGAAATATAAAAATATGTATGTATGTACTAGGGTGATCGATTATTCGACTTTTTTAAGAAACCGGTTTTCAAATAGTTTGAAATTTAAAATTAAAAAAAAACCGGTTGCTATTTTGAAAATTGAGAAAAAACCGGTTAACCGGTTCGAATATATAAAATATAATATTTAAAGTAAAAATTAAAAAATATTGTAAAAAAAGATTGTAATTAAATTTATATATAAATATGAAATTTTTACAGTTTATATACGTTTGGCTGCACAATTACGCAATAACGCAATAACTGACATGAATGCAGTTGACTAATTTGGTTTTTGGTTTAGTTAAATTTAAAGACAAAAGGTACTCTTTACAAGTAGAATAAGTAAATACAATAAATTAATAAATAAAACTTTTTATAAGGCTATTATAAATTTTTGTATCTCCTTCTGTAAATTTTTTAAATGTTAAATAGATCTTTTAAACTAATATGCAATAACGTATTTTGTTTGAAATTATTTCTACAATTTGAAATACATTTTAAAGGCTAGGGAAAAAATCTTTAAAATTTCATTTTAAAAATTCTTTCTTATACCCCTGACAGACATACAAATATAGACATAAACTAGTTTGTTCGATGGTTTAATTGAAATTTAAGTTGACATACACTCAATGTCATTAATTAAAATTAGGATCTGGAAAGAGAGATTATTGGTTCTTCTTTATTGTAACTACACTTTTTACCTAAAAGTGATCGATCAGCTAAGTTTATGCTTCAATTACCATTAACTTTTAACGTTAGGTTTATATCCTATAAAAAAATAATATTAAAGCTTAATTATTTTTCTTATTTTACATTTGTTTTTTAAACAACAAATAAATTTCTTACAATATTATGGAAGAATATTTAATAGTTTTTATTTTCTGATTTTTGGAAACTTTTAGCGTTATAAATATACTATAGTACGACTGGTTACAAAGATATATGAAAATATTTTAAAAAATAAGAAAAACGGCTTTTTCGGATGAAAACACCGGTGTATTCGATATTCGAAAAATCAACATTTAGAAAAAAACGCCAGATGAAAGAGGAAAAAACCGGGTTTTCCACCGGTTGTAAAACCGAGTCGATCACCCTAGTATGTACGTATTTTATATTAATGAGATAAATGCTGATGCAAACACTTGTTTTTGAATTATTTATATTTAAAACTGAGTGGGTCTGCCTAGACACAAGTGTAACGAATGTGATAATCAAAACATGTAAGGACGAATGGTTAAGAAACAGTTCAAATTTTGTATTTACAGCATTTTGGTACATAAAATTCAGAAAAATCGTAATTTGTACATGGGAAACTGTAAGTTAAATGATATAATAACAAATAATTTTCAAATGTTTTTAGAAATAACAACATTTTTATTTTTTATGGAATTGGTCCATATTATTTCAGAAATTTTTAGAATTCCTTACTAGTATCTAAAATAATGCAATATGGAATCAATAACTTGATATACATACATGAATTTTACATACCAAGTATGCATACCTTATTTGGCCATATTCATAATATACATATAAACCAGCTATAAAGTAGTTTGTTCCACATGTACCACTTATATTTTCGTAGTATGTATACAAACCGGTTAATTCGATGGTTAGTTGTAGTTAAGGTTTATTGTTTAGTATTCCATACAATTAAAGCATACAAATCCTTCTGCGGTAAAAGTTAATTTCTGAAAAAATAATGTAATTTTGGCCTTTTGTTGACAAACAATGTAGTCTTGAAATGAAAGTTATGACATGTCATTACTAGATGTTGGCCGGCTACTTATGAATCGTAATGCAGTTCCAATTTTTTTGATTGTCTATTAAAAAAAAAAAGACATGTTATAGTTTACGAAAAAAATGGAAACATGACAACTCTATCTCTCATACCAACATGCACACATTTTTGCATATACCCACGTATACAAAAATAGTTGCTAAGCAAACAATAGCTGAATTCACAACCTATTGTATGAATTTTATGTTGTATAAAATTATTAAAGAAGCACGAAAATATCAAAATTTTCTTCCCAGATGTATTTCTGTAACACTTGGTAAACGAAAGAAATATATAATAAAGGAAATTATCAACAACAATTTTAAAATTAAATTAATTAATTTAATTAATTAATCCGACAACATACTAAAAGTAAAGTAAGTATTAAAAGTTGTGAACACAACATATGTATGAACAACAATGCAACATTCATGCAAAAATGTTCAAATTATTTATATGCTCCATATGTTGCATTCTTGATAAAAGCTGAGACAATTTGTATATGCTTACACCAGTACTAATACGTGCAATAAATGATGTTGTACTTGGTGTTATAGATTTATCCTAAAGTTTGTAAGACATAATATTCAGTTAAATCATTTAATTTGGAATCTATGTTCTACACAAATAGTCTGATTTTTTGGAATTTTTTTTTTTAAAACAGCAGTTTATATTTTTAGAGCATTTTAATTTTATGAAGATTGTATGGATGCTAAAGCTCCTACGCACCAGCTTAAGTGTAGCCTTCTATTGATGTTGTAAAAATATAATTATGCAAGCAATTTTAAGAAATTTTAAATATATAAAAAAATTCAAATTAAAATTCTTCATATTAGGTATGTGATGCCAATTTTGAAATTCTGATCTAGGAAATCCACAGTGAATAGCGGTCAAATTGTTGAAGCTGCATCTACCAAATGGACATGCACTTATTCAGTTTATTTTACCAAATCAACTGGGATGGATATACATATAAAGCAGCAAGTGCAATTAATAAAATTCCTTTATCAAAATAGGCTTTGTCTTCAGGCATCTTTTCATCAAAAAATCATCTTTAGTCATGAGGTCTATTTCTATAAGAATTTGTATGTAGGCAAACAAAATGTTCGAATTTTGGCCAATATCTACCCACATGAGACACAAGAGTGTCCAATTCATCCTGAATAAGTTACTGCCGGGTATAGAATTTTTGGCGGCTGTCGATGAATATATTTATATTTCCTTAAGAACGCTGTTGTCTAAATGCACTGACATCTATCGAGGAGGTGATGTAAACTAGCGACTGAGAAGGTAAGGTTTAACCAATTTTTCTTATTCTATGCTGTATTTACTTATTTCTTTTCTGTGGCTATTTTTTTATTTTAACGATTTCTAAAAATTTGATTTTCCAAATTGTTATCGAAGACGTCGCTATATTTCTGGTCGTTTCACACAAGTTGTTGACAATATGATTATTGTGAGTGTCTTAACATAATTAAGTAGAAAAGAGACTTAAAGCGAAATAGATTTCCAAGAATATCCTGTTTTGTATATTTTTTAATTAATTTTATGTGAAAAAAATCGTTTTTCAGTAGTTCTGCTTGATTAATAAATATTTTTTTTAGCATCGTATTGAACAAATATCTTAGACAATATTATCTTTAATGATTAAAAAAAATTTTAAATAATAAGGATCGTTAAATTTTGTTGAGTTTAAAAAATTGATTTCTTTTAAAATAAAGACTTTTCTATGAAGAGGTTCAAAAGCATATTGATTTTCGTATACTTAGATTAGTTATAAGATAAAATAAGTTATTATTCCAAATGATACTGTTCTCTTAAAAAATATAGGCAATAAGTTATTATGCTAAAAATTCCTGTAAAATTATCCAAAAATAGATGAAGTTTGCCTGTGGGTTATTATGAATTCCGGGTTTGCAGTGATGTGATTTGATCAATTTTATCTTATGTCTACATAAGCACTTTTTCCTTTTTTTCACAGCTACATCAAAGACAATATTAGCGACATTGTCGCTCTTGTATTCTTGCATGATTTTGGCAATATTTATTTAAAAATATCCTTTTCGTTTGGCTTAGGGTGCCTTGTATTTGTCGCCAATAATATTGTATGGACTTGAAGACATATTTGGGACTGTTCCAACGTTACACCACCTTATAGTGGTATGTTTTTTTTTAATATTATCTGCTAAACTTAAGGATAAAATTTTATTGTGAATTAAAAAAATTAATACAATTACAATACAAATAGTTGATTAAAAATTTTTTTTGAAATAATGGATCTTATAACATTTCGTTAAAACTATTTTATAATCATCTATTTATCTACCCTTTAGTAGGTATAGTACTTAACAATCGCCTTCAATTTACCGTAACTATCCTCATTAAAGTTAAACATACTTAAAAATAATTTCCTGTATTAACCTAAAATATAAAAAAAAAAATCAACAAACATTTTTAAAACTAAAAACAATGTGTAACAGCTATTATGAAAATGCAAAAAATCTGTAAAACAAACAAAAATGGAAGTAAAACTTTTTTAGCGCTTTTCAACGAGTGTACTGTTTAGTCGAAGAAGTAAAATCAACATATGTATGTATATTGTTAAGAAGAAAATAAATAAAATAACAAGAACAAAATAAATAGTGCAAAACAAAATATTTACGAAACTTAAAAAAAAATGTTTTTTTCAACTAACAAAGAGTTTGTAAATATTTAGGGGAAATGAAAAATTTTGTTTCAAAAACTCGCTACTTTTAATATTTTTATTACATTCATGATGTTTGCAAGAAAAGTTTAACAACCCATTACTATATGTGTTCAAACTTAAATGAAATAATTTTACTAAAAATAAAATGAAAATATTTTAATTAAAAAACATATTTTATACAGTCGAACTTCCTTATAGTGATCTTCTATATAATGAAGTTCTCTCTATTATGAACTTAAATCAAGAACAGAGAGCAATGTTCCGACAAATGTATTTAAATGTTTTAATGTAATTGAAGCCTTTATTGATAAAAAATTGGAAAAATGTAGTTCAAACAAAAAAAAAAACTGATTATTTTAAATAAATAAAAAAACAAAAAAATATTTCTGTATAATGAAGTTTCTATATAGTGAAATAATTGTCTGTCCCCGTGAAGATTCACTATAAAGAAGTTCGACTGTACAACTATAACTATCCTTATTTTAAGGTATACAAATTAGCGAATTTCATATATAGGATCATATTGGTACATAGCTTTTTTGGTACAATAAATGCTGCTAAAAGTTTTGTTTTACTATTTTTAACAAATCTACAAACAATTAAGGGTTACTTTTAATATTTTTATTAAATCAAAACCTGTGCGCGAAATTATCGTATGTTACAAAAACAAAATTTTACAGGAGAGTAAATGGAATGACATTGAAGAATTGCCTTCATAAGGTAAATTGTCAGTGCACACAGTTGTCAGACGTTTATCAAAAAAGCTGACAATTTAATTGGCAGATATTGTTCTAACAATAACTTTATCTGACGATGTTGTCAGACAAAAAATTTTAAGTTTAGACGGTTGTCAGATTGTCAGAATAGCTTTGGTCTTGTTGTTTTTTACAATCTAAGGCTTCTATGGCGTCTGGAAGTCTAAAATCTTTCATTGATTTAAAAATGGAATACTCTGTACTGCCCTCTTTAAATTCACAATAAATTTTATTAATTATCATTTTATTCTCCACGTATTGACACAAAACTGAAGAAAAACAAGAAACATACATTAATTAAAAATTTTATTTTGCAAAACAGCTGTTGCATTGAAATAACGTTTTAACGTGATTCCATATGAACAAACATACTTAAAATTCCGACGTTTCTAAAAACTTCTTCCAAACATATCCTAGTACACAAATGAAAGAAATTGAAAAATAGATTAATGTACATTATGCATAACCTATAAACCCAAGATGGCCGCCAACAAAATAGCGGATAGATTTGTATATTAGAAAATTTTTGCAATTAACACCACCCTCAATAGGGCTTGAAAATTCTTAATCCAAGATGGCGTACAAAACAAAATGGCCGGCTCTACAAAATGACGTACAACGGTATAAGCCAGTCCTATTAACTTAAATTTTACCCCTCCTCAATATTGGTATCAAAGGAAAAGGCATAGTAAGCATATAATAATTCATATATGCAAGTATGTATGTATGTATAGAAATTCATGATTATATAGTACTAGAAAAGCCCGGCGCGCGTTGCTACGCCCCTTAATGAATCAAAATGCATTCTGAATTTGAATTTAATATCAAGTACAAAATGCTAAAAATTAAAAATTTTTTTAATGGGCGTGGCACTGCCCACTTTTCTTTTCACGAAATTATAAAGTCATGACAGCTCAATATGTGTGCAAAGTTTCAGAAAAATCGGTCAAGTGCAAGTGGCTAAAAATTATAACTAATTTCTATGGGCGTTGCCTCGCCCACTTTTTTCCACCCATAAACACTCCCTGGAATGTGTACAACAACTTGCTAAAGCTTGACTCCGATCGGTTTTACAGTTTCGAAGTCTATAGCTGACACACACATACACAGAGTTTCACTTTTATATATATAGATATGTATGTATAGATGTCTATGATTATAGTATACAAATGTATATATATTTTTTTTGCTTTTAGTTTTTCTTTGTAAATTAGGATTAAGTTATTTTTGCAGAATTTAAGCGAGTGCCCAAAAACAAAACAAATGCTGGTGAAGGGCACATATATTAGATTCGACACAGTCGAATATAACGCTCTTAATTGTTTTTATTTATATGTTTTATTTGAACAGGTTTAAGTAACAAAATAGAAAGTACAAGAAAATTCCAGAAACAACATTCTATTCAACAATACTATTTAGTAGGAAAATTTTATACATCTGACATCACTGACTTGTATGACAATGACGCCAAAACTTGAACATCTGCCAATATAAAATTATATGACAATATGTGCCAATGGTCTGACAATAGCGACTAAGGGTGTTCGGACAATTGTCATATATCTGACAATATTATTGCCAGGTGGCCGCCTGTCAATGGTCTGACAATGATTTACTGCCAACATAGTTAGGCAAAAATTGCCACTTCACGCGGTTGTAAATTAAGGCGTAAAAATTTTAACGCTTGAGGTTTTGTTTAATTTTTGCTGTTTGTTTTTATTGTTAGCGACTAAAATGCGAATCAATAACCTTGTTTTTAATATGATTTAAGTGGATAAGTGCGCAAATAAATTAATCTAAGCGCCCTTAAAAATTATTTATTTGTAAAAAATATTCAGCAAGTTTTTCGTATATACGCTAATTCAATTTACTCGTAAAATATTTGCCATAAACTACTCAATTATATACAACTTAAAAAATGTGTATTTTTGAAAAATTCAGCTTAAACATTTGAACGTGGTTGGCAGAAACTTTAATATTTATAAAATAGTTAATTAAAAAAAAATATTATATTTATAAAAATGTTTAATTAAATAGTTAATTAAAAAAAAATATTTTACTTATAAAATAGTTAATTTTAAAAAAGAATACGAACATTTGGGTTCACAGCTTCATTATGGTATTTATAAAATAAAATTGCTACTGGTCATTGTACTGTATTTTATTTATAATTTTGATAAAAATAGATACAAACAAAACCAAAACAAGTTTTAGTAAAATATTAGTTTTCAATTTAAATTTTAAATTTATTTTCATGCTATTATCGATTATCGATTAATTCTAACAATTGAACAAAAATCTTAATTAAAATAAACAATATTACAATTTAAACAATTTATATTCTTGTTAAAAGTTGTTTTAAAATCATAATTAAAATTTAAATACAAAGAAGACGAGACGTAATGTTTGATTTTACAATAATAATTGTCTAGTTAAAAACAGTGGCTCAAAATTAAAATCTTAACGATGTTAAATTTTTTATTTGTTCGCAAAAATAAAATTTATTTAAAATTTATTTAAAACCTTTAATTTTTATAATTTTTAATAAATATATTGAACCATAATATTTTTTTTGAAAACGTGTTTAAAATAAATCGCTTTAATTTATAATAAAGCCAACTAAAATTGAACATATGTAAGTTAAACACATGTAAAGTAAGTCTACTTAAGTTGAGAACTTGTAAGTGGCTGACACGTAATATGTGACAAATGATTTCATATAAATAGTATTAAATTCTAAGCAAGTGGCTAACTTGATCGTAAAAAAATGAAAATAAGAAGTTCTTTTTTCATATTTTTGGAAAAATAAAAAGGAAAAGTTAAATAAAAATGAAAAAGCTTTTAAATATATATTTAAATAAGCAATTGATGTTTTGAAAAGAAGTTTAAGGATAAAGAAGCTAATACCGTTGGCAACAAGTAGAAAGGCCTTAACTCAAATAACTGTAACTTTTCAGGAGATTATCATAATATAATTTAATTTGTAAAATTGCTTGTAAAATTGATATTTTTGATACTGTTGCACCTAAATTTTTGTGTCGTGGTGTATTTATGTAAAATGTATTAGAATTACAGCAAAACTCAAGTTCGTTAATAATACGAGTTAGGGCCTTCCTGCTTGTGCCCATCGATACAATCTTTTAAATTTTTACAAACAAATTTTGCATTACAAAAAACTGCTTTTTTTATACCCGCCACCAAAAAAATGGTGGGGGTATATTCATTTTGTCATTCCGTTTGTAACACATCGAAATATCCATTTTAGAGCCCATAAAGTATATATATTCTGAATCGGGGTTTGATTTGATGACGATCTAGCTATGTCCGTCCGTCTGTCCGTCTGTCCGTCTGTTGAAAGCACGATAGAGGTCGCACCGAAAAAGCTAGAGGGCTCAAATTTTGCCAGAATCTTTCTTATAGACAAGGTTTGTTTGGTATTGAAAATGGGCTAAATCGGAATATTAGGAAGAGAGTTATAGCTCGTAAAGCAAGAATAGGTCGAAAAAACCGTGTCCTTCAAACATCGAAAAAAAAGGAATTGTGTCCAAACGCATAAACGTAGAGTCATGAAACTTCGAATATATATTTCTCGAGTCAAAAGAATATTTCTCCCCAAAAATTGCTTAAATCTATGCATTAGAAAAGGAGTTATAGGTCAAAATGTACGAAAATTTATACCGCTCGGTGTATATTTAAAGTTTAAAACGTAATAAAACTGACAAAACTATATGTACGATTCTGAAATTTTGCAAACATGATTTTTTGGTCAAAGTCTTCGTTATACCGGAAAATAAATGTGCCACGCCCACTTTTTTTTTTAATTTTTATAAAAATATATTAGTCATATTCATTAGCATTTATTCATTGCAGATGGCGACATCTGTTGAAGGCGCCACTACATTTTGCAAACACTAAGGATGATGTCTTTGCTAAACATCACGTAGAACACTAGATGACTCTAGTAAAATTTTTTTGCACAAACTACAAAGGAATTTTATAGGGGTTTGTGAAAACGAAAATGACCGAAGTTTGTTGACAAAAATAACTAGAGTAATGATTTGTGCCCAACTTTACATATAGTTGTACACACAGTCTTATGAGGTTTAAGATTTAAAAATATTAAAAAAAAATGTGCATCAGTAGATTTAAAATAAGTATTTGAATATTTAAAATACATATTTTAACAAATTTTTTTTTTATCTATCTATTTTTTTGTAAAGGGTGGTTAAATTTTAAGGGCCACAGGGTGATTCAAAATAGACATGCTCAGCATTTTGCTAAAACAGGAAATTTATTAGTAAGATTTTGATTTTTAAAGTTCTATAACCTTTTACTTTTAGAAGATTTTCAAACGAAATAAATTTTGTATAATTTTAAAATTTGTTAGCCATTAATATATGAAAATAAATTGTTTATAATGTTTAGAAATAATTTTTTTTATATCTTTAGGTCTAAATTTTCCTAAATTCCTTTTTTTAATACACCATAACTTCTAGAAAACATAAGATAACAAAAAGAAATTAGCACCATTTAGTAGATAAAACTCTCCTCTATACCACTGTACCCCATTTTATACCCGTTACGATCCGACCGTGATCAGCAGACCAATTTTTGTGACACAAGGTCAAATATTTTTTGCAAAATTTTAGTAAAAGAGCTAAACAAATTTTTTTGTAATGTGTTTTTTTTAAGTATTTTAGTTTTTATACCCGCAACCAAAAAAATGGTATATATATATTCTTAATCGGGGTTTTATTTTATGACGATCTAGCTATGTCCGTCCGTCTGTCCGTCTGTTAAAAGCGCGATAGAGGTCCCATCGAAAAAGCTAGTGGGCTCAAATTCTGCCAGAATATGTCTTATACACAAGGTTTGGCTAAATCGGAGTATAAGGAAGAAAGAAAAATTGCCTAAA
This sequence comes from Phyto melanocephala, assembly GCA_941918925.1. Lineage (NCBI taxonomy): Eukaryota > Metazoa > Arthropoda > Insecta > Diptera > Rhinophoridae > Phyto > Phyto melanocephala. Next base: position 29,189,553 of record OW799233.1, read on the forward strand.
TGCATGTATTAGGAAGGGAGTTAGAGATCAAAATGTACGAAAATTTATACCGCGCAGTGTATTTTCCAATATGTTAAAAATTTTAAACCTAATAAGAGTGACAAATTTAGATCTACGATTCTGAAATTTTGCAGGAATTGCTTTTTGGTCAAAGGCTTTCTTCTGACGGAAAATAAATGTGACACGCCAACCTCCCATACAACGTTTTCTCTTAAATTCTTATAATTTCTTTATAAATCGAATAATAAAGGACTTTATTGAAATATATAAGTTGTATTTATTAGCATAAATAACTTCGACACACCTACTATAACGCTCACTTTCCACGTTATTTACTGTTAATGAAATTTAAATTTATAAAACCGCAAAATTAGAGGTATGATGATAAAATTTGCTACGGAAATCCTTCTAGTCAATGTTATTGTTATGCCAGAAAATTTAGGTGACACGCCCACTCTTACGCCCACATCCTATATAATGCTTTATTTCAAATTCATATAATATCTCAATGAATAAATATTTTGGAAGAATTACGGACTATATTGAAATATCTAAGTTGTATTTATTAGCAGAAATTTTATTGACACGCTTACTTTAACGCCCATTTTCACTGAAACACTTAATTTACGAAAACATTTTACCAGCATATCCAAGTTATAAAGGGTGGTTAAATTTTAAGGGCCGATGTTGATTTTGAATAAAACACAAATTATTTTGGAAATTATTATCATTTCTTTTTTAATTATAATATTTGTATGGTTCAATTATGTATGGAACAAAATATCGGCCAAATAACCCCGCGACCTCAACGGCACACCTCGATCCGAAAGTCCAAATTTTAAATAACATTGCTGATGCTCAATTGTTTGGCACGATGATGAGTCGAAGTTGAATGTTTTTTTGCCACACTATCGCGATAAACAGCAATGCTTCTCATTTAACGAATTTAGAAGGCATTCATAGATGTTCTAACATTTTATACACACCTGGGGCCGAATTACGAAAATTTTACTCGAACGATCGAGTATGCTTTAGGTATATAGATTCTAATAAGAGTTTTCAAATTTCGATCACGTTCGAGTGCCGTAATTCGGCCTCTGTTTTAAATTTAAAATTTAACCACCCTCTACAAAGAAAGAGATGTATATTTTATTATAAAGAGATTATTCCAAGCGATTAACAAAATAATAATTATTGTGCTTTAAATGTACACAAAATTGGTGGTGGGTATGAAAGATTCGGCACAGCCGAATATAGTGCTCTTACTTGTTTAGTAGTAAGCTTGTGTCACAGATTAAGTCCATTTTTTTCACTAAAAGTTAACCGCTTACAAAAGACTAAAAATTACTTTTTGGCTTACAAAGTTTACTCTATTTTACAAGTGTACCTTGTTAAGTGTACCCTGCTATTGACTTTCAAATTCCACATAATTTAGACTGCAAGCTAATTAATTTTTTATCCCTACACCGTAGTGTCAAGGTTTGTAATTTCTAGAATATTCATTTCCCACCTCATAAAGTAAATATTTTCTAAAATCTTGTGACTAAGAGAGTCGATATAATAATGGCGTTCTGTCCGTGTGTTTGTTTAAATCAACTTTTAGAAGCCTTCATATGTTATACAGTTCTGTATGAGGTACCATCATTTGAAAATATCCGTGAATGAATCGCTATTGAAATATAGCCAAACCACACCACAATTTTCTTCGATATAAGCAAATAAACAGGACTGACTCATATTTTGCTCATATTTTTACGAATCAGGATAATTTATAGATAAGTTTGGAATATTTTGTATAAATTGATCACTTATCGGCAAAGTTAAAGCCAAAAAAAAAAAAAAAATATATAACTATATTAAACGATTGGCGACCGTCAATCAGTAACCAGGACTCTAATGAACGAAAAGGTTAAGTCTAGAAATGTCCTGCAATACAAGAGCGACACAAACTTGCACGAAAATTGTTAACGTCTAGAAATAATATGGATACCAGGCTAAAAAGGCTTAACTGGAAACGAAAAGGCCGATAAATTATCCACAATGGGAAAATTTTTAAGTATTGTAACTGTGGAAAACGCTAAACCCTTTCAACGATTCATATATAAACTTAAAGTTTGGGAATGGATGAACCTGTCAGAAAATATCAAAACACTGAGGTCGAGAAAGTGACAAACGTATTATCGGCTAACTGAAATCTTGAGAAATCAAAAGAAATTCTGAAACTGAATAGGCCACCACTTATGAAACTTACTAGTGTAATAACAGGTCACACGGAGTTTAGAAAACTACATGCAAGAAAGAGTACGAGACCTAGGAGCATTACCTTTGTCATTGTCCTACGTTTGGGCGTATCAAACGGTAAAATTTTGACATGAATATCATTCCGAACTTGGAATACCTAACGAGCTCGAATTGGTGATCGATAAGGAATTACATTGAAGTAACTGGGTTCCTCAGCTAGTCGATTATGGCTTTTATTACTGAAATTTTTTAGAGCCAATAAACGTATGTCAATTTGGCTTGCGTTTGGCAATTTGGCATATTACATTTTTGAATAGTAACAAAGGTACCTTTAAATCATTCTATGGGTGAAAAATTTTAATTTTGGTGGTAAAAATATAGGAAAAAACAGAAGCAGTCGCGTTTTTTTGCTTACATCTCAGAAAGTTATTGGACGATTTTGCTGAATTTAAATAGCGAATAATTCCCGGATATTTCCAAAAAATTAATACCATACACAGGTCTGAGAACCATGTGGTTCTTGATTTCAACCAACTCACAGACAGACGGGCAAACGTACAGACGGTCAGGGCTTAATCGACTCCTCTATTCATAAGCTTTCAGAAAATATATATATATAGGGTCGAAATAAAAATTGTAGAAATCACAAACGGAATGACAAAGCTATATATACCCTTGTGCACCACAGGTGAATATATTTATTAAAGCTCCCAACTAATTTTAAGTCGTGTCTCGAAAATTATTGCAGGGAAAAGATGACAAATCGGTTGGAAAGCAACTGAGACATAAATACAAAAATGCAACTACTTTCTAAAATTTACAAACAAATATCAATTTTTTCCGCTTCTGTACAACGGAGATGAGCGATATGGGTATTCAACAAAAAAAACTGGACTAGCAAAATGTAATACTTTATACAAAAATTTTAAATTCAAGATGGTTTTCACTATAAAATGGCGTAAACATATGTATGTATACATATATGTATGTGTATATATGTATGTCATAACTAGTAACTAAAAATTTACCCACTCAAAAATTGGTATCAAATAAAAGTGCTTGACTCAAACAATCCAGTAAACAATAAAGAAATTAATATAAAAATGGTACCCAAAACAAAATGACTAAGTAGTAGAATACCGCTACCTATGTAAAATTTTGATTATCAAAGATGGCGTATAACATTAAAATTTCAATGTGGGCTAAGCTAAGAAGTGGTCGCTAAATCTATTACATGATGGTGAAGGGTAGTATAAGATAAGGTACGGTCGAATATAGCATTATTACTTAATTTTTTTTGCTATTTTCCTTAGAGGTCTTCTAACTAAGTTAATATTTACAGTTAAAACACAAACTAGTTTGTACCACTGTAACAATTTATAACTTATTGTGTGGCTGCATCTTAAGATGTTTGATATTCAAATGTTAGATTATCATTTCATAAATAATTACTTTTGTCTATAAATAAGCACAATAAAAGCGCTTTATTCAATATTGCTGAACATTCTAAATAGTTTTGTAAATTTAGTTTTAAATTTAAATTTTTATTTTAAAATAGATTATTTCTGTTTGTTACAATAAATGCGTAATTTTGAAAATGACGTAGTATTTGTTGAGGCGTAATATTTGGTTTTAACATATACATACATGGTCTTATATTTAAATGTATTTCACTTACAATAGTTAAATTTAATTTCTGCTAGATTGAAGGTTGACATCAGAATCAAAATTAATGCCGGTATTGACAGGCAGCATGACCAAAAAATTTTTTTTTTTTGCGTAGAATATTGGTATTTAAATATTGTTTTACGTAGTATCAGTAACTGGATTTATATTCAAATATTATTCAATTAAAATAATACAGTCAATGTTGGCAATTGACACATAATGAATACCGAGACTGGAGCAATTTTTTGCCTATATAACCGGTATTTGAACACTTTTTTACGCAAAATCTCCATAGAGAAATTTCTGGTGCAAATTATGGCATTTCGCGGTTATCGAATCTTATTAGATCCTTCATACCAAAAGTACAGCTAATTATAAATGGTTGATTGCATTTGAATGTTTTAATTTATCTCATGATATTAAATTTAAAAAATACAACTTTGTGTAGTTTACTTCCCACCAACAGAAACTTAAAAGTTTGCGAAAAACATAAGAAATTTTGTAATGATTTTTAAAAAACTATTAGCTATTATGATGCTTTCTAAAATGTATTTTGCATATAGATATTTTTCTTTTGTTATAGGCTAGTTCCTGAGCAAAATTTTAGTTACAAATAAAATTTAATCAGTATTTTTCTTTTATTGACATTGTTTATTTACGACTTAACTAATCGTCTTTAAAGGTGAATTCACCCATTTGTTCTGAACAAAATTTTTTCCGGAGAATAACATTTTTTACTGAGAGTTTTCTGCAGAACGATTCACCCATTTAAGAAAATTTGTCCGAAAAAACAAAGCTGCCATATAATATAAAATGCAAACAGTTGTACAAAGTGGAAGCACCGCTAGCAAACTATGTAAATAAATACAAACGTAAATTATTTCATTAAAATATATGTGAAGAAAATGTCGGATAGAAGAAAACTAAAATTATTATTTTTAATTGAAGTGCATAAAGTCCATTTTTTTTGCAAAAGAAATTTATAAAAAAAAATCGAAAATAAAAAGAGTCGCTTCTATTTCATTCCATAAACCCTGTTTTAAATAATTATTTTTGTATGCACTATTGCTCATGTCATACCTGGTTTTTCATGTTTTCCTGTTTTTTTAATTCTTCTATTAATTTTTGAGCAATATTTTCATTAAATTCCATTTTAATTGTTAATTTTCGGCAAAAACAATTTTTGTATAATAAATGTACTGACACTGTGTGATGTGGCAACCAAATTCAATTTTCATGTAAATATTGAAAAATAGTGGCATCCCAATTCAGTTTCTTCTGAACAAGAATTAAAATTAAACCAATTCAAGAAAAATCTTTCTGAACAAAATAATCTCTCTCTCTCTCAAAAGTAAAACATCAAACTCAATACAAAAAAAATTTGTTCTGAACTAAAATTTTATGGGTGAATCCAGCTTAACTCTTACAGTGAAATTTATAATGATTTAATATAAACATAATTTGAAATACGTAGAACATAATGTCTAAAAGAGTGGTTTAAAAAAATGTTGCACTTCCTGGAAGGACAAAATATTTTTGTTAATCCCTAAGAGTAGTATCTTATCCGCGAGATCAAAAGTGATATATATAGTTTGCCATTCTGTAAAAATTGAGCAAATGAAACCATAGTCATGCCACAAACAATGATATAAAAGAAGACATAATTGAACTTAAAATGGCGTTATAATTACAAAAACAAAAAGGACAATACAAGTTATTTCTTGCACTGCTTTCATGCCATCTTTTTTAGCATGATATTTATTACATAAATTTGAAAGAAAATATAATTTTAATTTCACTGCAGTTTACGTTAGAGCATTTAGAATACGTAAATTGTACTATAAGCAAGCCCGGATTTAAGGAGAATATTTAGGTGCAAGGAAGAATATTTGCAAACCATCTACCCACACTAAACAACTAACGTTTCATATATTTTAATAAATATTTAATGTGTAAAGTTAATTTAGTAATTTTGGACCCATAACTCTTTTCGTAACTAACGTATTAAAACGTCCCATATTTTTCTAAACTAAATTTACATATTAACTTGATCTACTGTTGAATTGTTTTTCTTACATCGATTTCTTATGCCCCTATTTAATACAAAAATTATTTAATTTCTAGCTCTATCTACATATATGTTTTTAACAATTACAAGGATCGAAACAAGGCTAAATCGTCTTTAAATAATATAAAAATTTAGAAAATATTTTCTTATTGAGTCTTAAACGATATGAAACACAGAATGAGGCAAAACTCCGTATACATTTTGTCTTATAATATAGGGATTAAAAGCCTCTTCTATTTATATAGAAAAAAATTATCTAAATCTTACTGTTCCCTAAAACAAACTTTGTTGGGCATTTTATGAAAGACAAGGTAAAACATTTATTTAAAATAGATAAACAGCCTAAAATTTCGAGCATTAAAGGCTTTCTTTGTGATGATGACCTTAAGACCTAAAAGGACCACCTCGTTTTTTTCACAATTACAACAACAACATACATATATACTGGTTAAAGTTAACGTGGCATCGAATCCCAGCTGAGCCAAAAAAAATTTTTTTTATTTAATATATTATTTATATTTTTATTATTTTTTAAAAATTTTTTAAAAAAATTTTTTTTTTTAATTTTTTTTTTTTTAATTTTGTTTTGTTTTTAATATATTTTTGTTTTTTTTTTGTAATTTTTTTTAGAAACACATACGTAAACTCAATTTATAATTTTATAATGGGATGTATATAAGATTCGGCACGGCCGAATATAGCACTGTTACTTGTTTTTTAATTGTATATTATATTTTGTAAGTAAAACTCTTGCATTTGACATTCATATCGACTCTTTCGGTTTTCTTTAAGCTTGAAAGAATCGATTTTCTTTTTTAAATTTTAGGAAAAATACCGAAATAGTTGTTCGATGCTTACATCTTAGCTATTGTAAAACTGACTTTTCAGTTTTCGTGAGAAAAAATTTTTTAAGGCAGTAACTATCATGATCAAAAATTACGAAGGAGCTTAAAAAACATATCGAATATTTAAAAAAGTATAAATTTTTCCAAATAATTATTTCCGATAACTTTGCCAACTAATTACGGATTGGTCCGTAATTAATTAAAATGTCTCCCTAGAGACATACAATATTCATAAAGAGTAACAAATTATTTTTAAACAGGACCACATGTAAACAATATAATAATAATTTACTAGTCGTTTTTTATCTAAAAAAACAGTTAACGAATTTTTTATTTGTTCTTACAGCCAAACCTAAACAACTACGGCAATGATTGTGCTAAGCACTAACGCTGAGGTTAAATATCTGAACAAGAGCGTCAACGTTGTGTACTGAACAGTAATATTCACTTATAACATAGAAACCAAATGGAAATCAATTGTCCCATTTATTTATTTATTTATTGTTCCGTGGAAAAGACGCAGAGGTCTTATATTGCGGTACAGAACTGATTTAACGTCATACAATTTACATTCTTTAATTAAAAGAAAAATGGAATTTCTTTTTAACAATTACAAAAGCAAAAAAAAAAAAGAAAACCCGATTTTACTGAAGCCAACTTCCATACCTAATGCCTTGTCAAAATTGGATTTCGGTTTATTTCATACAAATTATATAGACATGAAATATTTTGAGAACAAAAATATTATTGTCGATATTGTTTAGGTTTCTCTGTTACTCGCTTGTGGCTCTTAACAGATCGTGGTGGCAATATTCGCTACTTAAAATATTTATAAGAACCATTACTCCATAGTTTAAGGCATGTACAGGGTGGACCAAAAGTCACGCCTGCGTGTAAAAATTGAATAACTTTTTTGTTTATTAATATTTTTTATTTTTTTTCAGATTTTATTCATTGATTCGTGTTACACCACCATGCACAATTTAACGACTGAGCAACGAACGAAAGTGGTAGAATTTTACTTTTCCAATGGGCGCTCAATTTTACTGGTAATACAGTAACGGTGAATGGGGACAGATATCGCGCTATGCTTAATAATTTTGTACGCCCTGAGGCAGCCAACAAGTGGTTTCAGCAGGATGGAGCAACAGCCCACACGGCCCGTGCCACAATGACGCTTTCAGAATTTAATTGGCCAGCACGTTCACCGGATTTAACTGCCCCTGATTATTTTCTATGGGGTTATCTCAAAGAACGAGTGTATGTAAACAAGCCTCAAACTATAGAGCAGCTAAAGAACAACATTGAAGCTGAGATCAGGGCAATAGAGCCTGAAACCTTGCGTGTAGTTATGCAAAACGCCTGTTTAAGAGCCCAATTGTGCATCGATGAAAATGGTGGTCATCGCTCTGACATTATTTTTCATAATTAAAATTTAGGTCATACAAAGATAATATTATAATTAAAAAAAAAATTTAATAAAAAATAATAATAAACAAAAAAGTTATTCAATTTTTACACGCAGGCGCGACTTTTGGTCCACCCTGTACATGCTTATTAGGAAAATATTGGCCAAAATGTATGTTGCGACTAAAATGCATTAGTTTTGGCTCTTATAAATAAATGTTTAATTTATTACAAATGTTCTTAATTAAAATCAAGGAAATGTAAGGAAAATAATATAAAAATAATGATTATAAGGGCAAATATTTACCTAATGTGAACACAGCTTAAAACCTTTTCATTCTAATTGGATTTCTATAAAAGGTTGGAATAATTTTAACAAAAATTGTAATTATATAAAACAAAATTTTTTTTTCAATAATATATCTAAACAAAACTTCACATATTAGTAGCAGACAATATACAATTGGATATAAAGACCAGAAAAAAAAATTGAACTCATTCTGAGAATGCCTTTATAAATATTATGATGGTAATGTTTGTTTTATCTTTAAATTATTGTAGATTGTAGCATTTAGAACGAATATCGTGTTGTTATTAATTTAAAAAATTATCTCAAATCCATGATATGATTTAATTAATTTTTATTCAACTTTTTTGTATATTTAATATAAATTAAGTCTTAAACATATAGCATAAAATCCATACAAAATTTACTTATCTTCCTAAACGATGAGGAAATGGTGTAATTGTGGGTAAACCATATTTGGGCGGCCTTGCTGTAGTTGAGCCTAAATACCAACCGAAATTATTGTTTAATTGTTTATCGGCATATTGTAGGTTACCGACTGCTTGTCTATGTTGTACTACTTGTTTAGCCACATGTTGTTGAGTCTTTGTTTCAATTCTACTTTGCAAAATTTCTTTTTGTTCATAGGTTGTTGCAAGATTAACTTGTTTTTCTGGAGTCTTGCTTTCTGTCACATATTTATCTCTTAAAAAATTACCTGCAGCTGCTCCTGTAACTTTGTTGTAGTTCTTCGTTCCTTTATTATTGTTGGCTGGCAAATTTTTTAATTGTAGCTGTTGGTTTTGATAGTTTTTTGCGCTAACAATTTCTTTATCACCTTGGTGATAGTTATTTATATGTTGTGTTTGTTGTTGGTAACGCGATTTTGTAGTGGTTTTATAAGAAACTTTAGGTTTTTGTGTTGTCTTTGCCGTTAATTTGTCTTCTTCGACATCATCGACAATTTCGTTGATATACAAGGGAGGCAAAAACGGATCTAATATTAATTCAGGTACAGAAATTTTAGAAGGCTTTAAAGTGGGTTTTAGAGTTGTGGTCGTTGGCTTAATAGTGGTGGTGGTGGTGGTAGTGGTGGTAATAGGCTTAGTTGTTGTTGTTGGCTTTTTAGTCGTAGTAGTAGTTGAAGTTTTCTCTGTTGTTGATTTTTTAGTTTCTTCCTGCTCAAAGTTAGCCTCAAACAAAGGTGGCAATAAAGGCTCTATCGATGGTTTAGGTATTTTATTATTCAACTCATTAGTTATGGGTTTTATGGTTGTTGCTGTCGTTGTTGCTGTAGTTGCAATAACAGGCGTTGCTTCCTTGCTGTTGTCTTTTACATCTTCGTATGGTGGCAACAGCATATCTATGTATGGCACTGCCAATGCATCGTTGGTTGCTCCACCATTTATTGCCATCACGAGACAATTTACAGTCACAGCTGCGATTAATACCTATAACGAGAAAGAATTGAAGCATCAAGGTAAAAAAAACGAAAAAAAAAATATTAAAAAAATTTTAAACATACGACAACATCAATAAACAGCTAAGTGCTTTACGTATAGATTTTCAAGGAGAGCTAAAATAAAGATACAATGCTTGCAACAAGATTAAGTTTGTACCTTCAAGAATTTATAGGCACCAAGGAGCTATAAAGTTTCAATACATTACATTTGGCTTTATTTTAGGTAACAATTTAAAAAGTTTTGTAATAGTTGGAATAAACGTTGATAATTTTGTAAGAAATACTTAAAGGCAGTGATTTTTATATTGTACTTGTAGTAAACAAATGATGTATGTAATAAAAATGAGTTCAGATTTGTAAATTTTCTACATAAAAATACAAAGCTTTTAAATTTTAAATTGCTGTGCCTGCATGAAATATAAATTTTTCTTTTTAGTATAATTGTTTAATTCATAATCGCATCATTTTATGTTTGCCGTTTGTAATATTCATAGAAAAGTTTTACAAAATAAAACAACTTATTTTTATTTGTTTCTAATATGTAAATATTGTATATAAATGTAGAGATTGGAAGTGGATATATGATTTGGTATTTACATTTAACTAGAAGGCTTTATTATTTTTTTCTATAACTCTGCTACATTAAAGGCTAGTATGTAATTTGAATTTCTGGTTTCCTTAAGAAGTATTACTGAAAAAAATGTAACATACAAAAACAAAAAAATTGATGTTGCTTATGTTTTGAAGGAAATTTGTATAATATACCATCAGGCATGGTACAAAAAAATCGGGTATCGGTCCCTAAGATAAATACAAAAAAGCAGGCAATTTGTTTTTGTACAAAGAGCAAAACTCTGTGGGTTTCATGGGCAACCACGTATGTCTTAAAATCCAATTTTTCAGGAGAGCTTCAAAACCGTGTTAGTGCTGAACGATTTTTAAATATATATAGAAGTTACGTTGTCATTCTATTAAAATAATTGGAATGGGTCTATCTTATTTGAGAAAATTTTAAAACCAAGTAAAAGCCGTCTAAAACCAAGCAATATGGCATTATTAACTCTAAATCGTATAAACATACGCGGTTGCCCATGAAAACCACGGAACTATCATCACATATTTAAAATTTCTTTCCCGTATGTCAGAGATGGAAATTTGAAGTTTTTTAGGGTATTAAATTTCTTTATTAATGTTTGATTAAAAGTGGTAAAAAATCAAAAATTTATATTTATAAACAGATTGTGAGTACAACATGACTATAAAATATTAAATAGTATAAATTATTAATTAATATTTTCCAGCATTGAATTATTAACTTATAGTTATTATTTTTGTTTTTCCTTAGCATTTGCACACATACTTAAACATAAAATTTTGTATTTCCATTCTTTTTTTATTTATGAAAATTTACAAATACTTTTACAACAATCAACACCTGAATAATTAAATAAAGAATCTACTAATATCACAGTTCAAAAAACTACGCATCAGCTTAGAAGTTATAAGAAATTTTTGAAACAAACACTTAAATGTGTCATTTAAATAAAATACCATGTTCAGCAAATTTCTTATTTTTTCGAAACTTTACGTCCTGCATTTTTCATTAAATGACAGATTCAGCTTTCTTGTCAATGAATTAAAGATTTTAAAGTGAAAGTTTCTATGTAGAATAGAAATGGGATAACTAAGTGGGATGTGTATTATTTTTGTTAAATTTTTGTTTTAAATAATTTGCAATTTTTTGATGTAAGACTGCTAACTTTTGAGACCAGACTTAACAATTACAGATCATAACCGGATGATTACACATTGTGTATATAAGTACCATGTTCTTTGTATTAAGTTTAGATCTTCGGCTAATTGAGGGGTATAAGGTACGGCTAGTATTTCCATGATTGTTTTAAAATTGTGCATAATTTTTTTTTGTTATTAAAAAAAATATATTTGTTGGTAAATGAAAACATTAAATTATTAAATATTTTTATTGTTCAATTCCACAAAATTCAAATCCCTCTCAATAAATCTATTGTTGACAATTGATTTGAATGACACAAATAAATTTTAATCTATAAATCGTCCACAAATAACTGTATTAAATAAACTTGGATATTTATTTATTTCTAAAGTTTGGTTTAAACTTATATATGAACACAAATTTTATTGTTAATGGTTTTATTACTAAACAGCAAATGTCCACAAAATGATGTTTATAGCGTTCTCCTAGGAGACTTAAGTTCATTGAACTTTTTTAGTGGATAACCGTTTGAATAAATTTATTTAGAAAATGAAGTGTGTTTTATATAAATTTTTTAAGTATTTTTCAACAAATCATAGTCAATTTATTTAAATATGTAAATATATACAAATGTATGTTTATTCAATATCACTTGCTGCTTTTCATTTTGCTTAAAGTCAAATGCATTTTTAGTTGTATTTTTCTATTTTATATGACTTTAAAATGTATAAAAAATTATTGGTAATTTCGTTTTATAAATAAATTTGCTGCTAATTTGTTTTGCATAAAAGTGTGCAATTTATAAATTTTTACTTATTAATAATAGTTGTCGTTCTCGTTTAATAACCTTTGTGATAGAGAGAAGGTCATAATCACTTGATAGAGAGCTGCGTAAAATGTACTGAAAGTTATATGTTCTATTTAACACTATTACAAATTAAAAAAAAAAAACAATAACGATAAAACATTACCCTAACTAAAAAAATTAAACATCATTCGAAAAATTTTCCTCTAAGTCTTTGTAAGTAATTATGTTTTTTTATAGGACAAGGAAGAGTAAATCATAGCAAAAACATCGATTACAATAGAACATATATAAAAAAATTAAAAAACAGAAATGTTATAATTAATAACATTTAAGTCAGTTTTAAGAGAAAATACTTTTTTATAAACGATTTTCTTTTTTAACATAAGTATGTAAATTTATTTCATTTTAAAACATTAAAAGTTTAAGTTTTTTTTAGTCTGTGTATACTATCAAAAATTTAAACATTTTCTGAATGTTATATTTATTTCATTTTGTATGTTCCTTCTCATCTCTGTTTTGGTTCAGCTGTATTTTATTTCCACGTTTTGTTTTTATGTCTTTCTTCTATATTTTAATATCCCAATTCACAATCTTGTGTATTTGCAAATTTTCTCAACTGGTTAAACGTTGTGTGTAATTTTTGAGTGTAAAAGCAAAAGCACTGATGCAACCCCTTATGCCCAAAATTGTGAATTAAGCTTATATTTTATTGTAAAGCAAAACACATATTTTTGCAAGTATCAATGCTATAATGAGATCGTAAAATGCACACACAACTTGTAAGCCATATTTCTAAAGCTTGTGCAGCTCTTTATTATTGACATCAAATGTTGTATTTTGTTTTGCTAAATGACGTAGACAATATTTTAAATTTAATGCAAGAACTAAACATATTAACAAATATACATTTGTATTATATGTATGTTCGTTCATATTTGAAGGTTTTAATTTCTGTTTTAAAAAATAATAAAAATATTTTTGAAATTATAAGCAACACTCTCATAGGTATTAAGTTCTTTATTGCAAAAGTATTTCGTTGAAATTTAAAATAAATACCATTGGAGAGCAATATTTAATATTGGTAGTTCATGTCATTTAGAAAGCTCTTTTTATTGAAAATAAATATTCATTATTTTATTATATAAATATTTTTGTTGTTGATTAAAACAGATTTAGCAATTGCAAATTTATCTCTTTTTTGTGTGTGTGTTGTAAAACCATCTGTTGCCACAGACTAATCATTATACTAAAATCTAACTATAGTAGGGTGTTTTAGAATTCAGATATGTATGTGATGGAAATCAATATTAAAAATGAATCCTTGTTACATCAAATAACTATGTGATATGATTGACAACTTGTATTTTTTTGTTAAAAATTAATTCTTATGGTTAATTTAATTCTTAAAGTTAATATCTTAGTTTTTGTTTTATTTTATTTTATGCTTAAGCAAAATCCATTATAAATTTGGTACCAAAATATATTATTGCCACAAACTCTCATTGAAAAAACAACGTATGCATAAATATATTTTTAGTTTTTAAAAATTTAAATTTTTTTCAAACAAAATAAGCCTGAATATTTTGTTTTACAAAAATTCTATAAATTTAAAAATTTATCTGAATTTTCCAAAGATCATATATTAGCACAGTTTTCAAATCAAAATTATCATATTTGAACGGCCTTCAAATTCATTCTTTTATTCTCTGAAAAATATTTAATATTTCTTTACATTTTTTGAGTTTTGCATAAATTTGTGTGGTTAAACTTTTACTGCATTAATATTTTGATTTGAGTTGCGAAAAGCATTAAATATTTTTGGCGATACTTTCACTTGTAATTTTATGCAGAACAATAACTGTTTGCTGTTGTTAAATGCATTGTGTGGTGAAGGCTTTTGTGGAGAAGTTTTATAGTCACTGGCATAGTTTTTTGCATAGAAAGTGTCTGATCTGCAAAAATTTCAGACACATAATTTTAACACGAATAAATAGAAAAGGGAAATCTTTTTTTGTATACAAACAACTGCCAAGAATACAAGTAAGATCGCTACATTCAACTGTGTCTAATCTTGTATATTCTTCACACAGTTCCAACCATCATGTAGTGATCATAACTAATAATTATATGATGCAACTGTGACAAAATCAATTTGGCAATTGATCCATTGAACAAAGATTTTCTGAAAATGATGCAAAGTTACATACTTATATGTTTTATGTCTATGTACGTAACAAATATTGCAAGTTCCGTAAGAGCTGCAAAATCTGATTTTGTTTATGAGAAAAATATAGGTATTCGTGGTCTTTTGCTTATATATCAACTCTACATAACCGAATTTCAATTGCAAAGTACTCAAAAGCATATCCGATAAATTGATGCGATGTACTCTTAAACAAAAACCATGGTTTCAATGTGATCACAACGGTCATATTATATTCTTTATAACAATATTTAGTTGATAAAAAAAATAGTTAGTAATTTTCATATTATTCCATCATATATCTTGTCACAATAATCAAGAATTTGATAGAATTTTATTAAATAATGATTACGAAAAGTCATCGCTTAAAAATGGCATGGTTAACATAATTATGACGTCAGAAGTAGTATGATGTTTTCGAAAAAATAACATTGTATTTAAAAGCATTTAAAATAACAAACAATAACTTAATAATGGTTAAAACAAAAGCTTAACTTCAAAGCAATCAAGCTATATATTTTTTTATTAATAATTTAATTTGAGCTCATCTTTTATATAAGAAATATACATTTACAATGAAAACATAAATCTTACTTAAAATAAACCGTAGCGATGTAAGAAGTACGCATTTTCTGAAACCTGTTAAAAAAATTATAACTTTTTTTAATGGGCGTGGCACTGCCCACTTTTCTAATCCAGAAACAGTAAAGTTATGACAGCTCAATATGTGTGCAAAGTTTCAGGAAAATTGGTCCAATGGAAGTACCTCAAAATTTAACTTTTTATGGGCGTGATCCCGCCCACTTTTCTAATAACGAAGCTATATAGTCATGACAGTTCAATATGTGTACAAAGTTTCAGAAAAATCGGTCAAGTGGATGTAGCTCAAAATTATAACTAAAACAGTACTCGACATAAGCATAGAACAAGATTCATTCAAGAATAAACGATATGGAATTACACAAAAAATGCGCTTGTTTCAAGAATTCGTAACTTGGTTTGATCGTTGCATAGTACAGTACCTTATTGTTTGACATTTATTCAGCGATACGTTTTATTAAAACTGAAAAAGAAAAATTAGGGACATAGCATAAAACGTAAGTTAACTAATGAACTTCTTCTGCATTGTTATCGTAAATATTATAACTGATAGCTAAAGTATGATTAACAAAATAAGAATTATAAAAATATGCTTGAAATTTTATAGAGCACTAGAAATAAGTCAGAATACAATTTTATTTTATAAATTAAAAATAATAAACGTATAAACCTGTTTAATACTTAATAAACATTTTCATAAATTTTTAAGAACTTTGTTTTTGTGAGAGACTATTAAAGATTCGGTTCGAACAATAATAGTATTATTTTATTTTTTTATTAATTCTGTATATATTATTGTGTTAATGTACGTAAATCTTTTTATAAATTTTGCAAAGATTCATATAAATTAAAGCCACCTTTTAAAAACCAAATCTGAGTTATTGATTAAACTTGTATACAGCGAACCAAAACCAGCTAAAAGAGACTTATAAACTGCAACCGCAATTTAAAATTGACACTGAACATAATGTTGCACCACCAAAAAAAATTTTACATAAAGGTCATAATTGTTGCACAGCAATGAACCTGCCTTTAGTTAACTTCCTTGTAAAAAGACAAGTTTGCGAAAATATTTAAAACAAAATAGGGAAACAGTTTCTTATAGATGTCCTTGATATTTAATTTAAAAACTTTTATTATTTTAAAAATATCTTTTTTTGTTTGTTTGTTTTTTTTCTACAAATTTTTAATCATTTCAGAATATTAACTTTTATTTGATCTAATATGCATTTTTATTAATTCCGGTATGATTTCCATAATCTTCAAAAAAAATTTTTTTTTGGTAATTAAGATAAAATGTATTATGCACCACTATAAGTAAATAATTAACACTTACAGCTACAAAAAGTTTCATTGTCGAAAAGATATATTTAACCGTTTGATTTTTTTTTATTTGTTTAAACCCCTACTTGCGATAGAGAAAAACGACTGAAATGATCCGAATGTAGACAACATGATTTTATAAGAAACCGATAAGATGACAGTGGAATATACAAAACAAAATTAAGCAAAAAATATTTAAAAATATACGAAGTGAAACAAGTAAAATAAACATTAAAATTTAATTTATGTAAAATATTCAACGAATTGTAGTTATGCTACATCTAGAATATAGTACAGAGTGGTACAATTGAAACGTACGATGCTTCTTAGTTGTACTTCTATCCGATGGTCCATATTTGCAATAATAAATAATTGAGGTTCTATGTCGTTAATAAGCCAAATTATTTCATTCTTTAGCTCTTGAATTGTTCTTGGATTATTGATGTACCTTTTCATTTAAATATTGGCAAAGAACGAAGTTTAACATATCACATGATAGAGACGGCCAATAAACAGCACCGTTGTTTCATTGGCTGTGCGGCAAGTGACAACATCCAGATCACCCAGGTCCATATTTCCAATTTCTGGCCATAAGCAGTGCCTTATGATTTCGTAATATTAAACAACATTCACGGTCACTATTTGACCGATCTCATTTTACGAAGAAGCATGGATTCGCCAGCCCACAAACCGCAACAAACAGTCACTCTTTGTGGATGCATAGGTTTTTCGACAATCACTCGTGAATTATCGTTAAACCAAATGCGGCATTTCTGTTTGTTAACGAATCCATTGAGGTAAAAGTGTGCCTTGTCGCTGAAAATGATTTTATTTGTAAAATCACCATTCACTTCAGTCTGTTTAACCAACCATTCGGCGTATTGACAACACTTGAAATGTTCAGTAGCTATCAGCTGTTAAGTGAATTAAACCTTAAAGTAATGTAAATTTAAATCTTTATTTAAAACTTGCGTAGTGATATTCGTGAGATGTTAAATTTTTGGGCACGACGACGAATCGAGGTTGTACTCCTCAGAAGGAACTGGAGGCGCATTCACAGATGTATTCAAATTTCCTACAGACCCAGTTTGCTAAAATTTGTGCACAATTCTATCGACTTTGGATACATTTACAATTATGTTGACAAAAAAAAAAATCGAGAAGTGCTCAAAATGCATTTTAATTTAAATGCCCATTTTCGTTAAAGCCTTCAACATGATTGTATTTGTCAAACATGTTAAGTCTTGACTTACAATTAATATCAAGATTGTGAATTTAAAGTTCGAATGGCTAGTATTCATTGGTTTATTATTTAAAAATATAAATCTGAAGATTTTTAATAAAGTCTGCCTTATACTTCAAAAGATACTGAAATACTTTGAATAGTTACCACTGTTGTCAGAAGCTTTGTGAAGAAAATCACCATTTGGCCAAAAAAAAAAATCCAATATTGAGGAAAAAACGATCATTGAGAGAATTTTTTTTTAAATCTAGCTGATTATTGAAATTTATATTAACATACATAGGTAGGTTTTATAAAACTTTTTGATATTTGAAGATATAAGCGTTGATTGGAGCTTTATATAAAAAACCATCATTTCGAAAAATATAAAATCTTCGTTTTGAAAAGAAGATCATCAAATAATAAATTTTGGACAAAAAATCACCAAAAATATGATAAAATCATCCTTCTGACAATGCTTCATCCTACACAAACAAATATCTTGACGCTCTTAGCAAAACTATAATTACAAGCACAAGTTGAAAGCACTGAAAACATTTCTTTGTAACTTACAATTTGGCGTCTAAGCAGATGACATTGGAGCAGATATTTAATACTTGCACTTACAAATGTGGTTTGAAATAATAACTTAGCATGGTCGCTTACAAGAAGGGACTTAATTTAATTTATTTACTGATTTGCCGCTATAGACAAAATCTATGATTAATGAGGGACAATTTATACAGAATATATAATACTATAGTTTGGGTTGATACACAATACAATATGTACTTAACAAAGAGCAATGACCTCTGAATTTCTTTCAAATATTTCCGATGAAAATGTATAATGTTGTTCCTTTTAAAAATCAAAAATCAAAACAATTTTTTCTGAAATTTGTTTATGTTTCCAACAAAATGATAAATTGAAGATTGTCGTTTTTAACAGGTAGTCGTCACAGTGTCAGTATCATATTTTATCATACATGTTGTTGCTGTGAATGTTTTTAATTTTTTTTTTTTCATTTAATAACCGGATCAAATAGCCAGTCTACCCATAAGAAAAACATATGGTCAATACAAATATCGTAAGAGAAATACATGATGTGGTTGGTAGTATCATTAACATACATGTTGTATCAAACACGTACGTACGTTTAATATATCTACTGGTTTGATTGTTTTTATAACTGTGTGTATGAATATTTTTAAATTAAACATGAGTAGTTAAACTCAACTTATGTAAAAATTTACGTATATTTAGTGCTAAAAATATTTTTTAAAGAATTTAAAACATTCTGCTTATAGGCTGATATACAATGTTGCGTGAGTTAACCGGTGTAGAAAACAAAACTAATTCTTATTTAATGTCTTCGCTAATAAATATCAGAAGATCATTGAAGTATAATGTCTGGTGCTATAAAAGAAACACCTTCACTCTTACAATCTTTACTAAGTAGTACATATATAAAGTTAAAATGATGAAGATAATTATGTCAACGATCATGACAGCACTCAATTATATACTATTATCATTATAACTTGATCCATTTGTTAAGTTCACGGCAAAAATCTTTATGTTTGTTGTTATTTTGACGGTATTTCTTTAACACCAGACATAATAATGATTGATAAATATTTTGTTACCACTTAAGAGTATATTGTAAAGACTGAATTAGGTGTGAAATTATTTTATAAAGTTGGACATAATTAATACGAAAAAATTAATGATTGTGTTTTATAATAGTTTTGGTAGTTTTACAATATCGAAGTTTAATTCATTAATTATGGTCGTTCATCAAAAGATCTAGTAGGTAAAGTAAGACATTAAGTATCAAAGCAACTTATTTTACATTCAAGAAAAAAGTGTTTTACATCTATATATATAAAAATCAATGTGTGTTTGTATGTTTGTATGTTTGTTTGTGCTTTATAGACGGTTAAAAGGCTGGACCGGTTTCCTTGAAATTTTCACAGAGTCTTTCTATATGTCTGGAAGGAACTATAGGCTATACTTTGGTTTCAAATTGTAAGTGGGCGGGGTGCCACGCCCTATTAGAGAATAAGTATTAAATACTTGCAATAGTATGCGTGGCCACATGAATTAAATACTAAAATTCGTATATTTGGAAAACGATATCGATTAGAGTAGTAAAATTTTGCAAGAGCAATTATGACACCCCAATAAATATTTAGGCAAGAAATGGGTGCATTATCAATAGTGGGCGTGGCACCTGCCATATGAATTAAATACTAAAATTCGTATATCTGTAAAACGATATCGATTAGAGTTGCAAGAGCAACTTTGACACCCAAATAAAGATTTCTGGAAAAAATGGGTACATTAGAAATAGTGGGCGTGGCACCTGTCATATGAATTAAATACAAAAATTCGTATATCTGGGAAGCGATAATATTTAGAGTACCCAAATTTTGCAAGAGACACTTTGACGTCTATACGATTATTTGAATAAGAAATAGTTGATTTAGTAATAGTAGGCGTGGCACTTGCAAAATAAATATATTTTTGAACTATAAAATTTTTATTTCATTACGATGGGGGTAGCGAAGTACACCGGGTATTAGCTAGTATGTATATATAAATTGGATCCTAACAAAAAATAAAAATAAATTATCCGAAATTCTCTATACATACATATATACAATAACTGAGCGTCTTTCTACATACAAATATTACAAATAAAAAAATTTATATTTTTTTTTATTTTCATACTTTTCACCTCTAGGATGGCAAGGGTATAGAGGTTTGTCATTTCGTTTGTAATGTTTGCAATAATCTTATACGACTCCACAAAGTATTTATTTTCTAAAACCTTTACTTCGTTAAAATAAACTTTTTGAAACCCACGTATGTTGCATATATGGATACATGTGAGATATAAAAACATGCCTGCATTTTTTTTCTTAATTTTAAGCTTTTAATTTTACAATTTACAGTTTATTCAATGTATTGGATATTATTATTGTTGTTGTTGTTATAATAATTATTATTATTATTATTGTTATTAATAATATTATTTATGGCGTTTTCCCATCTTTCTGGCAACATATATACATATATTTCACGCCAAACTGCTCAGCTTTCAAAGCCAATAATAAATGCAGCCAATATCTGATACAGTGCTCTTAAGGGAAGCGTATCTCAGAATCTATAAGGCTGGTAAGGCGAAATTGCAGATCCACATCTTTTTAACAGGTATTGAAAAATGTGGCGGAGCGTTGGCATGATAGAAGAATTACCTTTCATGTCTGTAAGAATATTAACTGTATGTGTTTAGCTAATCATCGCCTTAAAAAAATCACGTACATGCAGTAGATGGGTAGATTTAAGTATCTCTTTTTGGCTTACTTTTTTTCTACCCAATTTCCCTGCTTTTGAATGAATTCTCCAGCTCGCATCTCTTTTTAAATTGCTGCGTGACGAGCTCCTATTGACTCTGAATTATTAAAAACAATTTATAGAGTAATGCCTCCAATACTTGGTCTTGAATGTTTTTTTTTGCTTGCGTTGATAACCTTTATCTTCTGTGTTAAAAACATTACTCTGGATAACACAGAGCATTTCTAGCACGTTGCAAAAGATGTAACGAATTCAACACAATTTCGGTGTAATTCAGCTATTTTTTTTGAAATTAATTTAAGAATGAAAATCGTTTCACATACAACGCTTTCTTGGAAAATAATTCTACATTTCATTTATACTTAAATGTTCAATAACTATGTAAGACCAAATTAAATAACAATTGCATATAAGCCTTATAAAAGACAAAAACCGCCTTAAAACGATGAACCATTTCTAGTAAGTCTCGCATTTATATGTTATTCGTCTAATTAATATAAGCTCTTGACTGGTAGAAGGTAGTAAAAAAATTAATAGAAAAATAAGGTGGTATCTGAAATAAAATAAAATGGATGGATGGATTACATACAGTAACTAAAAATAAATCCCTTAATAAGGAATTTTAAATTGAAAATGAATTGTTAGAATCAAATATGACATTCGAAATATAATGACGTTGTACAGGGTTTAGACAGTATCAATTCGTAAGTCGATATCACAATTATTTTATTTTTGTTGGCGAAGGGCAAACGAAATCTGTTACAACTGAACATTTTACCCTTACAAGTTTTTTTATGATGTTTTTTTTTTGTTATTAGAAAATATGTTTGTTTTCGTTTATTTTGCACCCTTTACTTCAAAACAGTTTTTTCAAGCTAAATTTATTCATTTATTTTCAAACATTTTAAATTACATTCGTACAATTAAATTAGGCGTTTTGTGTATCTAATACAAACAAGAAATTTATCTTATAATAATACAAGAAATATTTAAATAAATTTCATACTAAATACCAATACATATTTAAATATGTGCCATAAAATATCTAACGCTTTTACAGAGTTTTTAAAAACAAAGTTACGTCATAAGTATAAACAAAATTTTGCTTGTGTTTCAAATAAAGTGTTTTTTAAGACTAGAACTTGTAGATTAGAATCTTTTTAGGCAGCAATAAAGAGAAGGATTTAATAGAGTTTGTCTGCAAAGATTTAATTTTTTTTGTGTGTGTAATTAATATAGATCAGCTTTAAAAGAAAACTAATATGTATACGACTTTTAAAAGTTTAATTAAAAGCCTGATGAGAATTGACAAGTTTAGAAGATAATAATAAAAAAAAAAAAAAAGATGAATATATGATAACATATTTTAGACTAGACTTTTGTATTAAAGAAACAAGACAAATTTGATCATAAGATTACGATTTATAAATGAAAAAAATATGACTAACTAATATATTCAAATTCAATTTGTTTGTTCAGTTTATACAGAAATATTGTTTTTTAAATTCGTAATTAAGAGAAGCTTAACATTATTAATTATAATTACATGAATAATTAATAAAAATGGGTATTACTTATAACTATTACTTTAAATGGACTCAAATATTTAATATTGCAATTTAATTTTATTATAGTAAAGGGCCTTTGTTCGTAAGAGTGTAACAAACCATAGTGTCTTGTGACGTAAATATCAACACGAAGCAATATTTTTAACAAATTAAAATAACCAATAATATTTATTTTTTCGTCCTATTTTTTCTTCCCTTCACCAGTGGTGCCAAGAATAAAGCTTTGTCCTTCCATTTGAAATTTTTACAGTACTGATTTCCGAATTATGTATTTTCCGAAAGCTTATGAGTAGAGGAGTCGATTGAGTGACGTCCTTCTGCCCGTGTATTGGTTGAAAACATATTTTAAAAGCTCCCACATGTTACTCAGATCTATATAAAGTATAAATTTTTTGCAAATATCCGGGAATGAATTGCTGTTGAAATCCAGCATTATCGCTCCATACGTTTTTGCGACATTTTTTTACCATACTTTTACCAAAAAAATCAAAGTTTTTCAGCCCTAGATTAAGTTGTCGAAACGTTTGTTAATAAATATTTATAGATACAGTATGCTACCAGCGATAATCTTAAAAATTTTTAGATAAATTGGTTACTAACCGACAAAGTTATAGGCAAAAATAATTTTTAAATATATAAACTTTTTAAATTGATCGGTAAGTTATTACTTGGACTTATTAAGGACATCGTGACACAATCAATTGTATTGTAAATTATTGCCGAGAAAAACTGAAAAATCGTTTGGAAACCAAATGAGATATAAACAATGAAAAACTTAGATTTCAAGATATCGTTTGACATTCTATGGCGGATAATTTATTTTTCAACCCATCATTATGGGTAACAAATAACAGGACTTGACTACTAGAATATAGCTTACTATGCAAAAATTAAAAATCAAAGATGAAGTCGGAAATAATATAGCAAAATGAAATATAACATTATAACTAAGCTAACTACGATAAAGTCACTACATTTATGGTGAAGGATATTATCAGACTCGGCATGGTGGGATGCATTCTTACATGTTTAAAAAAACATCATAATTATCCTATGCATTCTACAAAGAATACTTAGATCCCTTACATATGAAAGGAAATTTTTACTTTGCATTCATATTGTCCTTCATCTTAATGAATACTATTTATAAAGAATCAATCTAAACTTTTTAAAATTGTTGAATTTAAAAACTTTACATTTCGTTTATTTAGATTATCAAAAAATTAAGGCTTATAATTTTTTTTAAACTATTCACCTCGAGTAACTGGTATCATTTTGACAAAGGAAAGTAAGTCCAGCTTTATCTAACCGACTTTTTGAAGCTCCCATATGTTGCACAGGCAAGTATGTGAAATCGCACTTTCAGAAATAGTTGGGCATATTTTTTTTTAATAAGTTATTTCAACTTTAAACTGTTGTCATTAATTTTGCCCCTTATACTCTGTTATGAATGGGTTTAAATTTTTACTAAATTACAAAGTTTTTTATGTCTGGTGAAAAATTTTAAATTTAAAAGTGCCAAACTGTTTTGTCGAATTTTCCCCCGTTATGAATATGTTTCAATTTGTGCTAAATTACATATTTTTTTATGTTTGGTGAAATCCCAATTATATTTTTTTCCGAAATGGCCCAATTTTTTTCCGAATTGGTCTTTTTTGGTACCTTTGTCCTTTTTAGAGTTTTCCAAAGATTCACCTTAATTAAGCGCTAATAATCAGCAATTAGTTTTAATTAAATAACTAGAAAAGCCCGGCGCGCGTTGCTATGCCGCTTAATGAATCAAAATGCATTCTGAATTTAAATTGAATATCAAGTGCAAGTACCTCAAATTTATAACTTTTTTTTATGGGCGTGGCCCTGCCCACTTTTCTTATCACGAAATTATAAAGTCATGACAGCTCAATATGTGTGCAAAGTTTAAAAAAAATCGGTCAAGTGCAAGTAGCTAAAAATGATAACTAATTTTTTATGGGCGTGGTCCCGCCCACTTTTTTCCACCCATAAACACTCCCTGGTATGTGTACAAGAACTTGCCAATGTTTGAGTCGGATCGGTTTTACAGTTTCGGAGTCTATAGCTAACACACACACAAAAACGCACAGAGTTTCACTTTTATATATATAGATATAGAAGATAGAAGATAGATATAAAAAAATGGTAAGTAAGAGCGACAATTTTTAAATGCTAATTTGTAAAAAATTTTAGTTCTTGGTCTTTTTTTTCCATAGATTTTGAAGACTCAAAAAGAGCTAGATATCGCTTTTTCTGAAGCTATCGGGGTCTTCTGTCTTATAATGGTTTTCTATAACAACCACAACTCCAAGATTATTATTATTATTTTTTTTTTTAGTCAATTACTTATTAGTTTTAGATAAGCAGATATAAGATAACCGAATTGACCCTATTTTCCTTTTAAGTTCGAATTTCCAAAAGTCCCTTCTTAATAGAGCTACACATCAAAATATGATGATTAATCAATTAGTCACGTTACCGTATATGTTTGTAAGTATACATATAGATTGTCTTTTTTTAGTTTATTTATACCACTAAAGTAATTAATAAATCCTTCAAAATTCTTTGCTACATTCAACTGACGATGATGATTAAAACCTAAAAAGTATTTATTTGAATTGTCAAACTTGATAGAAAAAATATGCATGTGGAAATAGTTTTTAGAATTCGTGAAAACTACTTAAACAAATGCACTTAACAATTAATTTTTTTTTTTTTATTCTTACACATGTAAAATAAAATTTAAATACATGCACTAAAAATCATAAATACGAGCATTATAATATGTTATTATTATTACTATTATTATTATTATTATTTTTTATACCCGCCACCAAAAAAATGGTGGGGGTATATTCATTTTGTCATTCCGTTTGTAACACATCGAAATATCCATTTTAGACCCCATAAAGTATATATATTCTGAATCGGGGTTTGATTTGATGACGATCTAGCTATGTCCGTCCGTCTGTCCGTCTGTCCGTCTATCCGTCTGTCCGTCTGTCCGTCTGTCCGTCTGTCCGTCTGTCCGTCTGTTGAAAGCACGATAGAGGTCGCACCGAAAAAGCTAAAGGGCTCAAATTTTGCCAGAATCTTTCTAATAGACAAGGTTTGCTTGGTATTGAAAATGGGCTAAATCGGAATATTAGAAAGAGAGTTATAGCTCGTAAAGCAAGAATAGGTCGAAAAAACCGTGTCCTTCAAACATCGAAAAAAAAGGAATTGTGTCCAAACGCATAAACGTAGAGTCATGAAACTTCGAATATATATTTCTCGAGTCAAAAGAATATTTCTCCCCAAAAATTGCTTAAATCTATGCATTAGAAAAGGAGTTATAGGTCAAAATGTACGAAAATTTATACCGCTCAGTGTATATTTGAAGTTTAAAACGTAATAAAACTGACAAAACTATATGTACGGTTCTGAAATTTTGCAAACATGGTTTTTTGGTCAAAGTCTTCGTTATAACGGAAAATAAATGTGACACGCCCACTTTTTTTTTAAATTTGTATAAAAATATATTAGTCATATTCATTAGCATTTATTCATTGCAGATGGCGACATCTGTTGAAGGCGCCACTACATTTTGCAAACACTGAGGATGATGTCTTTGCTAAACATCACGTAGAACACTAGATGACTCTAGTAACATTTTTTTGCACAAACTACAAAGGAATTTTATAGGGGTTTGTGAAAACGAAAATGACCGAAGTTTGTTGACAAAAATTAACTAGAGTAATGATTTGTGCCCAACTTTACATATAGTTGTACACACAGTCTTATGAGGTTTAAGATTTAAAAATATTAAAAAAAATGTGCATCAGTAGATTTAAAATAAGTATTTGAATATTTAAAATACATATTTTAACAAATTTTTTTTTTATCTATCTATTTTTTTGGAAAGGGTGGTTAAATTTTAAGGGCCACAGGGTGACTCAAAATAGACATGCTCAGCATTTTGCTAAAACAGGAAATTTATTAGTAAGATTTTGATTTTTAAAGTTCTATAACATTTTACTTTTAGAAAATTTTCAAACGAAATAAGTTTTGTATAATTTTAAAATTTGTTAGCCATTAGTACATGAAAATAAATTGTTTATAATGTTTAGAAATAATTTTTTTTTTATCTTTAGGTCTAAATTTTCCTAAATTCCTTTTTTTAATACACCATAACTTCTAGAAAACATAAGATAACAAAAAGAAATTAGCACCATTTAGTAGATAAAACTCTCCTCTATACCCCTATACCCCATTTTATACCCGTTACGATCCGACCGTGATCAGCAGACCAATTTTTGTGACACAAGGTCAAATATTTTTTGCAAAATTTTAGTAAAAGAGCTAAACAAATTTTTTTGTAAAGTGTTTTTTTGAAGTATTTGAGTTTTTATATCCGCCACCAAAAAAATGGTATGTATATTCTTAATCGGAGTTTTATTTGACGACGATCTAGCTATGTCCGTCCGTATGTCCGTCTGTTAAAAGCACGATAGAGGTCCCATCGAAAAAGCTAGTGGGCTCAAATTTTGCCAGAATATGTCTTATACACAAGGTTTGTTTGGAATAGAAAATTGGCTAAATCGGAGTATAAGGAAGAAAGAAAAATTGCCTAAATGCATGTATTAGGAAGGGAGTTAGAGATCAAAATGTACGAAAATTTATACCGCGCAGTGTATTTTCCAATATGTTAAAAATTTTAAACCTAATAAGAGTGACAAATTTAGATCTACGATTCTGAAATTTTGCAGGAATTGCTTTTTGGTCAAAGGCTTTCTTCTGACGGAAAATAAATGTGACACGCCAACCTCCCATACAACGTTTTCTCTCAAATTCTTATAATTTCTCTATAAATCGAATAATAAAGGACTTTATTGAAATATCTAAGTTGTATTTATTAGCATAAATAACTTCGACACACCTACTATAACGCTCACTTTCCACGTTATTTACTGTTAATGAAATTTAAATTTATAAAACCGACAAAATTAGAGGTATGATGATAAAATTTGCTACGGAAATTCTTCTAGTCAATGTTATTGTTATGCCAGAAAATTTAGGTGACACGCCCACTCTTACGCCCACATCGTATATAATGCTTTATTTCAAATTCATATAATTTCTCAATGAATAAATATTTTGGAAGAATTACGGACTATATTGAAATATCTAAGTTGTATTTATTAGCAGAAATTTTATTGACACGCTTACTTTAACGCCCATTTTCACTGAAACACTTAATTTACGAAAACATTTTACCAGCATATCCAAGTTATAAAGGGTGGTTAAATTTTAAGGGCCGATGTTGATTTTGAATAAAACACAAATTATTTAGGAAATTATTATCATTTCTTTTTTAATGATAATATTTGTATGGTTCAATTATGTATGGAACAAAATATCGGCCAAATGGCCCCGCGACCTCAACGGCACACCTCGATCCGATAGTCCAAATTTTAAATAACATTGCTGATGCTCAATTGTTTGGCACGATGATGAGTCGAAGTTGACTGTTTTTTTGCCACACTATCGCGATAAACAGCAATGCTTCTCATTTAACGAATTTAGAAGGCATTCATAGATGTTCTAACATTTTATACAGACCTGGGGCCGAATTACGGCATTCGATATCGATCGAAATTTTACTCGAACGATCGAGTATGCTTTAGGTATATAGATTCTAATAAGAGTTTTCAAATTTCGATCACGTTCGAGTGCCGTAATTCGGCCTCTGTTTTAAATTTAAAATTTAACCACCCTCTACAAAGAAAGCCATTAATAAAATAATAATTATTGTGCTTTAAATGTACACAAAATTGGTGGTGGGTATAAAAGATTCGGCACAGCCGAATATAGTGCTCTTACTTGTTTTTTTTTTATATATACAAAAAATAGAATAATTTATTTTCCAAATAAATAGTTTGTTTAAAAAAAATGAGGTACCTTTTATGCACTTTATAACATAAGTACTTTATATATTTATCTCTTTTGTGTTCATTTTCTGTATCTGTATACCATAATAGTTATACATTTTCAATTTGTTTAATGGCTGGAAAAAAAATGTTCTCTACTCTTTCAATAGCTATTACTATTATTACTCTACTAGCATTTAGGTAATACATGTTTTATATCGCTAACAATTTACTTAAAATATTATGTAAGCTAGATTTGCAAAAACCTATACAAATATAGTCACCAAAGTACTACATAAATATATGCATATATGTATGTATGAGCATACATAAAATTGCACAAATACAAAAGCCGAAAACATACGAACATAAATACCTGCAAATGTACTGATGTACTTATGCATCTATGAATGTTAAATGTTTATATATAATCGTATATTTATAGTGATGTATGTATATTAGCTCAACACTGCTTACATGTTGTAAATGAACATTGATTTCCCTACTTGTGTCGTGCACGCACATACATCACCAGTCAAATTACACAATGGGTTGAAAAAACTCATGAGGAAGCTTTATGTTGCTATATTTTTTTTTCAGCAAAAAGCGATTATATTTTTTAAAGTTTTTTTTTTAATTTATTTGTAATTATTTTTTATTTAGCTCAAGTTCATTTATTCCATAATTTAATTTCCTTAAATATTTTCCAAATTAAATTGTTATCATTTTAAGAATATTTTTAAAAGTAATTCCGATGTTGGCCTAGTAGAATGCATTTTCGGAAGAAGCTACGATTTCATCATCATTATCTTTATCAGTATACTCATATGTAATTTTTAAACTACTATTTATGTTAAAATTTAATGAAATTAGAATTAGGGAATCATAGTATTTATTTTAAAATTTTCTTTTTTTTTCTCTTTTTCTATCAAATTACATTTTTCTACATGTTCATATTCTTGTATATTCTTAATACGTTTATGTTATGCTTTCAATATCCATCCTATGGCTGGAATTATTGAAAGCAAAGTTGTATTTTTATACCCGCCACCAAAAAAATGGTGGGGGTATATTCATTTTGTCATTCCGTTTGTAACACATCGAAATATCCATTTTAGACCCCATAAAGTATATATATTCTGAATCGGGGTTTGATTTTATGACGATCTAGCTATGTCCGTCCGTCTGTCCGTCTGTTGAAAGCACGATAGAGGTCGCACCGAAAAAGCTAGGGGGCTCAAATTTTGCCAGAATCTTTCTTATAGACAAGGTTTGTTTGGTATTGAAAATGGGCTAAATCGGAATATTAGGAAGAGAGTTATAGCTCGAAAAGCAAGAGTAGGTCGAAAAAACCGTGTCCTTCGAACATCGAATAAAATGGAATTGTGTCCAAACGCCTTAACGTAGACTCATGAAATATATATATATTTCCTGGGTAAGGACAATATTTTCTCCTGAAAATTGTCTCAATCTATGCATTAGGAGAGGAGTTATCGATCAAAATGTACGAAAATTTATACCGCACAGTGTATTTTTTGGTATATTTAAAAACAAAAACGTCATAAAAGCAACAAAATTGGATGTACGACTCTGAAATTTTGCACACTTTGCTTTTTGGTGACACGCTTTCTTGTAACGGCAAATCAATGTGCCACGCCTACTTTTACGCCCACCTCCCATATAACGTTTTAACTAAAATTCATATAATTTCTCTATTAATAAAGATTTTGGAATAATAAAGGCCTATCTTGAAACACCTCAGTTGTACTCATTCGCAAAAATAACTTTGACACGCCTACTATAACGCCCACTTTCACTTTTGAATTGTGTCCAGACGCATAAACGTAGTCATGAAACTTCGAATATATATTTATCGAGTCAAAAGAATATTTTTCCCTGAAAATCGCTTAAATCTATGAATTAGGGAAAGAGTTATAGATAAAAATGTACGAAAATTTATACCGCACAGTGTATATATGTACGATTCTGAAATTTTGCAAACATGGCTTTTTGGTCAAAGTCTTCGTTATAACGGAAAATAGATGTGCCACGCACACTTTTTTCCTTAAATTTTTATAAAAATATATTAGTCATATATATTAGCATTTATTCATCTTACACTGCGCCATTTATTGTACTGTAGCTAAATATAAGATAAAGATGATAAGATAGATGACTCTACTAGCAACTACTAGATGGCATGCTAACAACTTATGCTTATGTTCTCCTGAAGTTATGCTCTATTAAAAATGGGAATTTAGGAAAATTTTGACCTAAGTCAAAAAAATTATCTCTAAACATTATAAACAATTTATTTTCATGTACTAATGGCTAACAAATTTTAAAATTATAGAAAACCTATTTCGTTTAAAAATCTTTCAAAAGCAAAATGTTATAGAAGTTTAAAAATCAAAATCTTACTAATAAATTTCCCGTTTTAGAAGAATGCAGATAATGTATATTTTAAATCACCCTGTGGCCCTTAAAATTTAACCTTAAATTCACTTTCTTCCTCTTAAATTCATGTAAATTCTCTATGAATAAAGAGTTTGGAATACCAAAGGACTATATTGAAATATCTAAGTTATGTTTATTAGCAGAAACTTTATTGACACGCGTATTTTAACGGCCACTTTCATTGAAAGACTAAATTTTCGAAAACATTTTACTAGCATACCGAAGTTAAAATGGGTGGTTTAATTTTAAGGGACTATGTTGATTTTGAATAAATTTATTATGAAATTATTATCATTTATTTTTATAATGATAATATTTGTATGCTTCAATTATGAATGGAACAAAATATCGGCCAAATGGCCCCCCAACCTAGGCGGCACACCACGATCCGATAGTCCAAATTTTCAATGACACTGTTGATGCTCGATTGTTGGGCACGATGATGAGTCGAGGTTGCTTGCTCTTTTGCCACGTTATCGTGAAAAACAGCAATGTTTCCCATTCAACGAACTAAGATGGCATTCACAGATGTTTTCACATTTCATACAGACCTGCTTTGTGGATATTTAAATATTTTTTACAATTCTCACGATTGTGGACGAATTCGAACGATTATGTTGACCAAAAGAATCACGAAGTGCACAAAATGCATTTTGATTTGAACGCCCATTTTTATAAAAATCTTTAATATTTAAAAGCGTTGCTCGATTGCGTATCTTTCCACGGTTCAAATTGAGTTAGTCTGAGATTGAGAAATGTCAAATGAAATGCAGAAAACAAATTTAAAGACTAGGTGTAATTCACCTTCAACATGGGCCCTTACAATTTAACCACCCTCTACAAAGAAAGTGATACATATTTTATTATAAAGAGATTATTCTATAACGATTAACAAAATAATAAATATTGTACTTTAAATGTACACAAAATTGGTGGTGGGTATAAAAGATTCGGCACAGCCGAATATAGTGCTCTTACTTGTTATTTTTCATTTATAAGTCTATCTGTCTATACCGTGCCATATATGTTATAATTTTATATTAATATTTTATTTAAAATTTTTTTTTAATATTATTTGTAAGTCATATTTTATTTTGGCTCAAGTTCATGTATTCTTTTATTAAATTTCCTAAAATATTTTCTAAATTAAATTAAATTGTAAATATAATAAAAAAAAAAGAAATTAGTTAAGATTTTTCAAAAATTTTCTGAAATGTTTTTTGAATCCAAAATATTTTGCTAATTGAAAATGAACGTCTTCTGATTTATTGAAACTCGTTGAGAGTCTTAATTATTTTGTGTTGGATTCTGAATTATAGAATCTTTAATATTTATTACTATAAAAAAAGTTAACAATTTGGTAATAATAAACAAAATACTATTTAATTAAAATTAGTGTACAAAAAAATTTTTTAAAATTTGTTTTAAACACAATAAAAAAAATAATATTCCATAAATATAGAATACTAGCCAAGCCTGGCACGCGTTGCTACGCACCTTTATGAATCAAAAAGCACTCTGAATTTTAATTAAAATTCTAGTCACGAAACTGTATAGACATGACAGCTTAATATGTGTGCAAAGTTTCAGAAAAATCAGTGAAGTTTTAGTGGCTAAAAACTATAATTTTTTTTTATGGGCGTGGCACTTTCTACTTTTCTAATCACGAAACTGTATAGGCATGATAGCTCAATATGTGTGCAATTTGTCAGAAAAATCGATCTAGTACAAGAAGCTAATAATGATAACTTATTTTTTATGGGCGTGGCACTGCCCACTTCTCTAATCATGAAACTGTAAAGTCATGACAGCTTAATATGTGTGCAAAGTTTCAGAGAAATCGGTAAAGTACAATTAGCTAAAAATGATAACTTATTTTTTATAGGCGTAACCCTGCGCACTTTTTACAACCCATAAACACTCCCTGTAATGTGTACAACAACTTGTCAAAGTTGATTGATTATATGTCATTAAATCAGATTTCTTAGACAAATAAGCCCCACAGTGCTACGATTCACTGATAAATGTTGACAATATATCCAATTGCAAGGTAATAGATTTAACATGCCTTCAAATGAAATGGCATGTTAAAGCAAGATCGGCGACAAAACTTATATGTATGTTTTGTATAGCATTACACATCTATGCATGTGGGACTGCTTATACATGTTCGCATACAAGTGCACATTGATGTGTAAAATAAAGCAATTGATTTGAAAATTTATAAGTAAAATACATCCATAACAGATGAATATGAATTGGTTTCTTTTTATGCAAATTTGCAAAGTGTTAAAAAGTTAAAAGGCTTATTTATGTTTGACTTTAACATTTTTTTTTTAAACATCACACAAGGAATTCAGTGAATTTTCAAATCTTCGTTGATTTACATATTTAAAGGATTTAAATTGAGATATTTAAATTGAATAGTTTAAAGTTTAAAGATGTACAAATGTTGAACATATAATATATGTTAGAAGTTTTCTTTAATTTTTAATAAAATTAAGTAAAACTTTTTATGTCTAATATTTGCTGCAAAAATCATGTGTAAAAAAAGCATTTACCAACCTGTTAAATAACTTAGGTATGCAAAAGAAAATGTGCTGAAAATTTTTAGAAATATTAACAACATATCTTTTAAAGCATTTGGAATAGACATTAATCATTTGTATGTATGTCAATGAACGTATTTTCAAATCAAATTTTAATATGAATATCGATGTCTTAATATTTGAGATTTTCTGAATATCGGTATCATTATGCAAAAAAGATTATTTGCTACTTCACTGCAATGTATTTGTATAGAAAATAATCTCAATATATTTACGAAAAATATTATTCGCAAAAATTGATGTAATGAAAGTGCTAGTTTTTCAAAGCGAACCGTCTAACTATCGTCCATCGTGAAAGTAAGTTCTCTCATTGTGATAAATTGGCCGGGCATGAAGATAATTTGACACAAAAATAGTTGACATCGTTGGCGAAAATACTTTTAATTGTGGTTAACGTGCCGACGACATCATGAACAGATACTCTAAAGATAGAGAAATTTTAATACATGCACCGATATAATAGAAAGAGCGATGTAAAAAAAGGCACTTCTAACAGTAGAGTGTTAAATTTTAACAACGCCATTAGGATATTCATATATTAAATGTAATTGGAAAATTTACAAAAAGACCTAAGTGTCGTATTGTTATAATGTCTTAAGTGGTTGAAATTATAAATGCGTTTCCAGCACAGTTTGCAGCAAATTTAAAATTTTATTTTTTTGTGAATATTTAGCAAACGTATTAATAGGTCTTCCTTAGAATTTGCATTTGTTTCATTCTGTTTATATTACGACAATAGTGTTATTTAAATTTTTGCATTTTCCAAAATCATAATTTATATTAATTTATAAAAGAGACGTATAAGTGTTAGGCATTTTCTTTTGAAATTTTTAAATGAAAAGATATTTGCCCACAGGTATAGTTTGTAGTTTAAAAGTATTGTGATGTTTTTTTTGGAAATTTTTAAAAATTTTAGAATTCAAAAATATTATAGCACTATGTCAATACTAATAATTTTGTATAGATTTCCTAACCGATTTATATATCAACATAATATATTAGTATATTAGGGCCGTATTCATAAAAAATATTTTAGATTTATTGAAGGCTTATTTGACAAAATTCTCTACAACATCTGTTAAATAAGCCTTTAATAAACCTAAAATATTTTTAATGAATACGGCCCTTAATATTTTAAACTAATTACATTGTTACTTTTATACGAGAATTGAAACAATAATATTTTGTGTCCCTTAAAGTATGCACATAAAAATGTATACATACATGGATTATGATCTCACCAACACAAATACATTTAATCAAAACAGAGACTTTAGGGTAGTCATTCGGACAAAACATTGTTCGATTAATAGCGGAAATAAATTGAAATTTTTTAATTTAAAATAAGAAAAGTTAATTGTTTAATACCTTTTTCCTATAAAAAAATACTGATTTCGACAAATCTATGATTCAAAATCTCCTTAAAGTTTGTTTAAAATAATGACGTTTAAAACTAAAAAATACTTTTTTATTTTTACCAAAAGCTAATAGCTTTATTTAATGTGCAACAAAAAAAAAAAAAACACAAAATAATGTGCAAATGCGTTGCTTTCTCTTTTCTTTCATGGTGAAAGTGGTGAAAATAAGGTCAACTTTAAAAGGTAATTTGTAAGCAAGAGAAATAAAACAATAGAAAGAAAAAGGTTTTTTCTCTTTTATTTTGGAAATCTATAAAGTAAAATTTAAATAATAAATGCAAGGCTATTGAAATTGGTTATTAATGTAAATTGTACTAAAAAATCTATGTCAAATAATATCGCGTTTTTTTTAATTTTTTTATTTCTGCTGATTGTGCGTTTTTTTTTTGCTACTTTTGCATTTTTTTTATAATTCTTTTCATTTTTGGAAGACAATTGTATTTTTGTTTGTGTCATATTAACAACACTGTAAAATGAAACAAAAATAAAAAGTTTTGGCTCCACTTTATTACAACTCTGTAATAAACGATAATAAACGAATAATGAAAAATAATTATCAAGTTCAAGTTATAACCACTGCTGAGTTATCTAAATGTCATACTTCATATAAAAATAGGAACATAGTTTTTTGGCAGTTAGACAAAGTTATTTTTTTTTAAATAGATGCATAGATCTTGATTGTAAAAATTGCTTAAACAAACAAAATACCCTTTAACGAAAAAAAAAAAAAATATTTTACTTTTACCCTGGAGTTTTTAAAATTGAAAAATATTGGTTTGTTTTGCAACTTCTGTGTTTGTAAACTAAACAGTAAAAAAAATTAATAAAGAACAACATTTTAGTACAACAAAATCACAAAGAAACTAGAAACATTTACTATTTACATATGTATGCTATTTGTAAATTCTTGTTAGAAACTATTATAGTCTTCAATACGCCAACTTATCAGTCCTAAGTGAAAGCTTAATGCAAAATAAATATGCTTCTCAATTATTTAAAGAATCGTTAGATAAAATGCGTAAAATATAAGAAGGTAAACATATACGGATTTCTGTACAAAGAGCTTTATGATATACAAACATTAAGTACAGAACTTGTTTTTATAAAAATTACAATTTTAACAATAATAGTATTTTCATTACAAAAAAAAACTTTTAAATTGGTCCTACAAATCAACTAAATCTAAAATATCAAAAAGAAAGTAGAAAGTGTAGAAAGTTATGTTTAAGAAACGGGTTAAATAAAAAATATGTTTGTAGCTTATCTTCAAGTGATCTGTTTATTGATGTTGAAAGGAGTTTTTTTTCACTTATAAAAGAAAGACGAAGAAAATTATCTCTTCAAAACACAAAAGCTCATATGATTGTTTTTTGATGTTGATAATTTGGATTAAATAAAATCATTTACATTCAAAAAATATACATAAAATTAAAAATACTTCGTTTGCTACTTTTTTGGTTTGTTTTTTTATCGCCTATTTTCTTATATTTTTTTGCTATAAAAATATGTTTTTTGTGGTATTTTTGTCTTCTTAGAATCAAAGAACAAATCAAGCGTGAATAAGTTATAGCCATCTCACTCGCATCATGCTACCCAAATCAACATTATTAAAATTTTTGCTAACAATGTAGGTAGTGTAACACCTATTTTATGACCCACTCCTTTGCTAGGCAAATGCAAGTATAACAAGTAAGAGTGCTATATTCGGCCGTGTCGAATCTTATATACCCTTTACAACGTATAATAATGCAATAACAATTGTTTGTATCACCATTCATCTCATATGAAATACGTACACAAATATAAAAAACATACATATATAAAAACATCCCATTGTAAAATTATAAATTGAGTTTACGTATGTATGTATGTATTAAAAAAAAATATTATGTAAAAAATATTAAAAATAATAATAGAATAATTAAATAAAAAATTAAAAATTAATAACAAAGTAAAAGTAAAATAAAAATATAAAAAATAAAAATATAAATAATTTTTTTTTGATTTAGCTGGGATTTTTTTCACTCTGACCAGTATACCATGTTAATATGTATGTATTAATGTTCGTGAATATTTCTGATATTTTAATACCTCGCGCGGGTCCAGGCCATGTCGGGAGGCTTCGAAAATTTTATTTCAACATACACACGTACAGACTGACAATGCTTAATTGACTCTCATATTCATAAGCATTCAGAAAATATATTCGGAAATAAGAAATGTAGAATGTGTATCCGGTGGATCTCTTTCTTTATAAAAAATTCAATTGAATTTTTAAAGTAATTAAATTAATGTACGTTAAAGTTTTTCTTAAACATGTACATAATTGCGGCATTTAAAATATATTAGTTTTTTTTTTTAATTAGAATAAACAGAGGCAATCGAGGTTAATTTAAAGTTGTCATTATACACACAAATGAGCATAATTTAGTTTGTTTGACGACTAGTCAAAGACAACCAAACTTAATGTATCCCTTCTAAATGCTCGCCCAGCTAAACTAAGACATAAATTAACAAAGTTGATTTTTTCTCTTAAGCGTTCACATATTAAGGAGATCTTATCGTGATTAATCAGCGTATTCTCATGTTAGGTTATGGACTTATAACAGAAATAGTCGGTAAGTGTAAACTTTCTTAGGTACAATGACACTACAATGATGTTTAAGGCATAACACTCTATGTTTGTGACCTTGAACTGTGGTTAAATCGATGAAATTTTTATTTGCAATAATTTTGTACAAATTATTATTTTATATTAAATCTGTAAAAATGATTTATCGACGAAGAAGTTATATTGATGATGTTGCGAAAATTGGCTACTGGGTACATATGACTACCAATATGTGTTACGGTGACAATACACACTCATGTACTCATGTATTTTTAAGTCTGTGTTTTAAAGATTTTCATGAAACTACGCTTGTTTATGAAATAAAAATGTGTTTAATTGTCGTTATTGTTGGCTAGTTGTTTTTAACAATAAATTGATGTTTGTGATTTTCATTTCAGATAGACAGAAGGCTTCTCTTCAGTGATGTACATAGTTATACAGACTATATAAAACAAACATACATACATGATACAACTATATATCATATACATAGATTGTTGTTATTTATGTATTTTGTTGATATTGTTTTTATTGTGTTTATCATATTTTCCATATTTATATATACAAACATACATACAAATGTACATACATACCTTCCCAGCCAGCAAAATTGTCCGACATCTGTTAGATGTCTGAAAGAAGTGTCGGTAAACAAGTAAGAATTCTATACGAATTCTGTCAGACTTCTGACCGCCAAACCGACGTGTCTGATAGAAATCTAACAGAAATCTGAAAGAAAAAGTAGG
This sequence comes from Phyto melanocephala, assembly GCA_941918925.1. NCBI lineage: Eukaryota > Metazoa > Arthropoda > Insecta > Diptera > Rhinophoridae > Phyto > Phyto melanocephala. Next base: position 29,228,111 of record OW799233.1, read on the forward strand.
GGAAATTCTGATTTATTATACGACATTCGTATGGATTTCTGACAGATTTCTGAAAGTTTGTCTGATATAATTCTAACCGATTAATCATACAGATTTCTTAAAGAAATCTATATATAAAAGTGAAACTCTGTGTGTGTGTATGTGTGTGTGTGTGTGTTAGCTATAGTCTCCGAAACTGTAAAACCGATCGGGCTCAAACTTTGGTAAGTTGTTGTACACATACCACGGAGTTTTTATGGGTGAAAAAAAGTGGGCGGGGCGACGCCCATAAAAAATTAGTTATCAGTTTTAGCTACTTGCACTTGACCAATTTTTCTGAAACTTTGCACACATATCGAGCTGTCATGACTAAATAATTTCGTGATAAGAAAAGTGGGCGAGGCCACGCCCGTAAAAAAGTTTTAATATTGAGGTACTTGCACTGGACCGATTTTTCTGAAACTTAGCACACATATTAAGCTGTCATGACCTTATAATTTCGTGATTAAAAAAGTGAGCGGGCCACGCCCATTAAAAATTAGTTATCAGTTTTAGCTACTTGCACTGGACGAATTTTCTGAAACTTTGCAAACATACTGAGCTGTCATGAATTTACACTTTCGTCATTAGAAAAGTGGGCAGTGCCACGCCCATTAAAAAAAGGTATCATTTTGAGGTACTTGCACTGGACCGATTTTTCTAAAACTTTGCACACATATTGAGCTTTTATGACTTTAAAATTTCGTTATTAGAAAAGTAGGCAGGGCCACGCCCATAAAAAAATTATAATTTTTAGGTTTTTGTACTTGATATTCAATACAAATTCAGAATGCATTTTGATTCATTCAGGGGCGTAGCAACGCGCGCCGGGTTTGGCTGGTATTTAATAAAATAAAACTCAGTTTTATGTAATATTTTTTATTGGTTTATTACTTAATTACATATATTCATATACATGCATTGTTTATATGCTAACTTGAAAATCCAAATACGCATCTTTTTTAATATTTTTCCGAAAAGCCTGACGTGACACTTTATATATATATTGTTTATTAATCACAAACCAATCACTTTCTATATTACTTTAAAACTTTTTTAACACAATAAATAAATTAAATTTTTTAATATCACCTATTTTGTTGCACTTTATGAGTTAAATAAACTATTTGTAAAACAAACAAAATCAAGATTACAAAATTAGTAAAGGCAAAAGATTCCATTTTAGTTTGTAAAGAAAAAAAAAAAACAAAATATCCTAAACAAAAGGAATAAAAACAACTTAGATATTTCTGTACGAAATCAGTCAGATATCTATCAGACATGTCGGTAAACAAAAAAGAATAAAATCCCTTCGACAATCGGTACGAATTCAGTCAGAAATCTGTCAGACCTGTCGTACATCAAATTTCCCAGACATGTCTTACAGAAATCTGTACGAAATGTCCGTAAAAAAAGTCAGATAATTGTAAGACTTGTCTGATTTAGATATTGTCGTACTTTTGTGCAGGCTGGGTTTTAACACTATACGCACACTAACACTTGTGCGTGTTTGTGTATGTTCGCACATAAATTTATCTTATATAGACAAAAATTTATGAAAGTTTTTAATTAAAAAATCCTGTTTTTATCACTGCTGGTAACAACAGGACAAAATTATTTCAACACAAAGCAACAACAAACATAAAATATTGATGGTCAGTAAGGAAAACAAAAAAAATGTAAATTGATTTTATGAATTTAACAACTTAAATGTTAAATTTGATGCTGCTTCTTTTATATCAATAAAAATCATGCAAAACATTGTGTACAATACATGGCAATATTATGTACATACATACATACATACATACATAGATACATATAAATATTTGTACTTATGCTGCAGAGTTCTATCAAATTCTACAAAACTTGTACAAATTCATGGTGTTTTCAATCAAAAGCTACGACAAAATTTGCATTCTATGTAAATTGAATTTTTGTGGATTTATTTAACAACAAATACAAACATAGTTTTATAAAATTTTTTTATGAAGGTCTTGAAAATTGTGGTGTAAGTTTAAAAAAAAAAACAAACTTAAAAAGCGTTTAAATTTTCTTCTTTCTACAAGAAGATACGAGAATCTATTTTCTTAAAAGTAAATATATTTTAAATAAAGAGAGAGCATGTTGGCGAAACACAATAACAATGCATAACTTTATAAAAACAACTAGCCAAACCCGGCGCGCGTTGCTACGCCCCTTCATGAATTTAAATCGCATTCTAAATTTTAATCGAATATCAAGTGAAAGGCTAAAAACTTTTTCTCTATGAGCATGGCAATGCCCACTTTTCTAATTACGAAACTGTATAGTCATGATATCTCAATAAGTGTGCAAAGTTGCAGAAAAATCGGTCCAGTGTAAGTACCTCAAAATGATACCTTTTTTTATGGGCGTGGCACTGCCCACTTTTCTAAATGCGAAACTGTATAGTCATGACAACTCAATATGTGTGCAGAGTTTCAAAAAAATCGGTCTAGTGAAAGTACCTCAAAATGATACCTTTTTTTAATGGGCGTTGCACTGCCCACTTTTCTAATGACGAAAGTGTAAAGTCATGACAGCTCAGTATGTTTGCAAAGTTTCAGAAAATTCGGTCCAGTGCAAGTAGCCAAATCTGATAACTAATTTTTTATGGGCGTGGTCCCGCCCACTTTTTTAATCACGAAATTATAAAGTCATGACAGCTCAATATGTGTGCAAAGTTTCAGAAAAATCGGTCCAGTGCAAGTACCTCAATATGAAAACTTTTTTAGGGGCGTGGCCCCGCCCACTTTTCTTATCACGAAATTATTTAGTCATGAGAGCTCGATATGTGTGCAAAGTTTCAGAAAAATCGGTCAAGTGCAAGTAGCTAAAACTGATAACTAATTTTTTATGGGCGTGGTTCCGCCCACTTTTTTTCAACCATAAACACTCCCTGGTGTGTGTACAACAACTTACCAAAGTTTGAGCCCGATCGGTTTTACAGTTTCGGAGTCTATAGCTAACACACACACACACAGAGTTTCACTTTTATATATATAGATGTAATATAAAACAAGCAGACATATCCCTATTATGCAGTAATTTATTTGAGTTATTGGTAAATTTTAAGCTGACCCCCTTTTCGAGGTGCGATGTAACAGTTTTTGTTTCAGAGGTTACGATTGAAAAAAAAAACAGACTAAAAAATTTAAAGTAGTTTACGATGTAGATAGTTGCACCAAAGCGAATTAATCAAGATAATGAATAACAAGTAAGAGCACTATACTCGGCTGTGCCGAATCTTTTGTACCCACTACCAATTTGGTGTACTTTTATAACACAGAATTTATTTATTGTTATATCTTTATACTAAAATATGTATCACTTTCATTGTATAAATTTGCTATGCTAGTAAAATGTTTTCGTAAATTAAGTCTTTCAATGAAAGTGGGCTTTAAAGTAGGCGTGTCAATATAGTTTCTGCTTATAAATAAAACTAAGATATTTCAATATAGTCTTCCAAAATTAAATCCGTCAATAATTTAATTTATTCAAAACAAATAAACCCGTTTGTCTTTTTAAACTCTAATTAAAAATATTTCAGTTCAGTGATACGCTAGATTACTCTTAATGAAAATAAAGTGAAAATGTACATATAAAATTAAAGTAGTAAAGTAAGTACTCAACATTAATAAAACATTTCATGTTTTGAAATGACGGACATACAAACTAACATTGCCAGATAGGCTTATAAGGCTGAAGACAGAAAATTGGTAAATTGCGCTTAAGATAAAAAAATAAACCTTTCAAGCATTGACCACAAATTCGATATTTACTAAATATTTACTCCTTAATAACACACAATTAAAGATCACTCTGTATGTATGAACTACACATACAAAATATTCAATTTTTTTTTGGTCCATGCTTGTACAACTATGTACATTATGTTTAGTGGCCTAATATTGATTCAGATTTTTTTTTTAAGTATTATTTTTGTTTAATTTAAAAAAACAGGCATTTATTTTCCATGAAAATCAGTTTTAATTTAAACTCGTTAGATAGACAATTGTACACAGTAGTGACAATAAAATTGATGTTGTTGTAAAAAAATAAACACTGATTTTTTTCTTAATTTTATTCTCTAGATAATTTAAAAGAAAATTCAATTTATTTGAATTTAATTACCGAAACGGAAAAAAAATTTGATGTACGAATACTTGTATAAAAAGACTTACATCGTTATGATTTGGGTTTGGGTCGTAATTAAAGATTAGTTTGCGCACAATAAATTAGTGTTAAAAAAGGAAAAACTGCTTAAGTTGACATAGGCTTAAATTAAGGAAATGACATCATTGTAGTTCCGGAATTTAAAACAACCCTCAGGCAATTTTCCAACTGCTTTATTTAAACATCTACACCAGAAGATATAGCATAAAAACTTATTGCCTTTAGTTTTAATATATTGGAAAATAACTTTTTATACCCTTCACACAATGAAATAGGTTTGTCATTCCGTGTGAAATTTCAACAATTTTCATTTCCGTCACATAAAATATATATTTTCCAAAAGATTATGAATAGGGGAGTCGATTAAGCTCTGTCAGTCTGTCCGCCTGTCCATGTGTATGTTGAAATCAACTTTTTGAAGCCCCCGACACCGCCTGGACCCGGGTAAGGTATTAAAATATCAGAAATACTCGAGAGTAGATCGGTATCAGAAACATCGGTACATAAACAACTGAGATATGAGCAAAAAACAAAAACCATATAAACGTGGTATACTGGTTAGAGAAAAGGTGGCATCGAATCCCAAATGAGCCAAAAAAAATTTTTTACTTTTTATTTTATACTAGCCAAACCCGGCGCGCGTTGCTACGCCCCTTAATGAATCGAAATGCATTCTGAAATTTAATTGAATATCAAGTGCCAAAACCTAAAAATTATAATTTTTTTATGGGCGTGGCATTGCCCACTTTTCTAGTCACGAAATTGTAAAGTCATAACAGCTCAATATGTGTGCAAAGTTTCAGAAGAATCGGACCAGTGCAAGTACCTCAAAATTAAAATTGTTTTTATGGGCGTGGCCCTGCCCACTTTTCTAATCACGAAATTGTAAAGTCATAACAGCTCAATATGTGTGCAAAGTTTCAGAATAATCGGTTAAGTGCAAGTACCTCAAAATGATACCTTTTTTTTATAGGCGTGGCACTGCCCACTTTTCTAATCACGAAATTATTTAGTCATGACAGCTCAATATGTGTGCAAAGTTTCAGAAAAATCGGTCTGGTGCAAGTACCTCAAAATTGTAGCCTTTTTTATGGGCGTGGCCCCGCCCACTTTTTTAATCACAAAATTATAAAGTCACGACAGCTTAATATGTGTGCAAAGTTTCAGAAAAATCGGTCCAGTGCAAGTATCTCAAAATTAAAACTTTTTTAGGGGCGTGGCCCCGCCCACTTTTTTTATCACGAAATTATTTAGTCATGACAGCTCGATATGTGTGTAAAGTTTAAGAAAAATCGGTCAAGTGCAAGTAGCTAAAACTGATAACTAATTTTTTATGGGCGTGGCCCCGCCCACTTTTTTTCATCCATAAACACTCCCCAGTATGTGTACAACAACTTACCAAAGTTTGAGCCCGATCGGTTTTGCAGTTTCAGAGTCTATAGCTAACACACACACACACACACACACACACACACACAGAGTTTCACTTTTATATATATAGATATTATTAATATTTTTTTTATAATTTTTTATTTTTTTTTAACTTTTTTTTAATTTTTTTTTATTTTTTTTTTATTTTGTATTTATTATTTATGTTTTTTTTTAAATTAATTTTAAATTTTTTTTTTTATTTTTTTTATTTTTTTTTTTTTTATATAAGTAAATACGTAAATTTATAATTTTACAATGGGACATTTCTAGTATTTCATATGAGATGAATGGTGATACAAACAATTGTTATTGCATGACTGCACGTTGTGAAGAGTATATAAGATTCGACACGGCCGAATATAACACTCTTACTTGTTTAACCTTTAATTTTGCTGAAGCCTACTAAAATGTTCAGCATTTTGTTTACATTTTTTAAAATAGTCATAGTGGCTGCATGCTGTAAGATTTTAATATTAAACGAAATATATTTTAGTAAAAAAATGCAAATGAAACATATGTCGCCTAAGCGGATACATTTATGATGACGCAAGATAACGTCACAGCTACATTCGTATGTGGCTTTCAACATTTCGTGTACCACAGGCTTAAGTATATCAAAATGAATACGCAGAATTCGTATAAAAGTATTAATTTCAAAGGGACTAAATATTTAATAATCAAATAAAACCTTTAAAAGAGCTTTCCAAAAAAACTATACAAACAGACATAAGCAGTTTTTTCTTTTTGCCACAGATATAACTTTCTTAGAAACAAGTTAGCTGTGCCTAGTTTTTGATATTTATCACCATTATTGTGAGCAAATTTTTATAGAAAAAATTTTATTATTTTGTTATTAACAGTAATCGCTATGGAATAATCTCTTTATACTAAAATATGTATTTTTTTTTTTTGTGTAACTTGGAATTGCTATTAAATAATTTCCCTCAATGTAGTTTTACAATGAAACATTAAGGGCCATTTTTACAACTTGGAATCAGTTAAAGGTAAGATTTTATCGGCCGGATAAACAGTTATCCATTATTAAATTTTCATTTTAATCTTAAGTAAGCGGTAAGTTTAAGACAACTTTATTCAACCTGGTGGTTTAAACTAAATTTGTAATAATGGTAAACTGTATATTCCTTCGAAAAAATCCAACCTTTATATAACGACAAGTTGTAATAATGGCCCTAAGTATTTCTACATTGAGTGATTTGTTCAATTTATCCCATTCGTTCATGAGCTACACAGTTCTAGTTACGAATATTATAGGAAAACAAATTTCAAGTGAAAGCAAATCTTTATCGCTTTGTATTTCTTTCTCTTTCTTTCGCATACAAAATAAAAATCTTATCAAAAAGAATTGGATAATGTGAAAGCCGACTAAGAAAAAAAGAAACACACTATTCAAACAGTGTTTCAGATCGAAAATGGCCGTAGATCTAAGAGTGAAAAATAATTGAGTAATCGAGTTAAAATATATAAGTTACATATATAATGCAGGGATGGATAAGTTGGTACAGTTACAACTTTTTTTTAATCATTTTTCGCACGGTTTTAACCAAAAATAGCACGTTTAAATTTTGTCCACAAAGCGAGTACTAGTTTTCATAAATATTTCATACATGATTAGTCTTAAAATTACAGCTGTTCAACTTAAAGAATGTGTTATAACTAGGATTTTGGGAAGGGTTGTGTTATATTTGGGTATTCACGTTTATATGTAGTTATGTTTAATTGTTGTTTAATAAATATTTTTATGTTACAATCTACATATGTATGTTTTCACATACATATGTTCTAGCAATAATAATATATGCATAACAATATACACATTTACGTTTTACCAAATGGTTATGGTTTTTAGTTATTTAGAGAAATTCCTTTCGTTTCTATTTTATTCTACACTTCGAGCCTTCGTCACAATGTTTCTATGCCATACAAATATACATAAATACGTACATTTAAAAAAGAAAATTTTTTGTTCTCCTTTAGAAACAAAAAAAAAAAAAATTGCAAAACTGAAAATAAATACAATTCTAATGTCTAGACATAAAAAAATGTGGAACAAAAAATTTTTAAGTGAAATCGTGTGTGAATAATATCTAAAAGAATTTTAAAAATAAAAACACTGACACTAATATTATTGCAGGCTTGTTTCTTTTCACATACATATTTTGTGATTTTATATATTTCAAATATTTTTATGTGGAAATTTCCATTTGATTTTTGTCAAATAAACGACAAGAAAAAAGTCATGTTTTTCCATTTAATTGACCACAAAAAAATCTCTATTATTTTTAAGCAAAACCAAGCATTCACTCACTTATTCAGTCATGCTGTTATAGACATAGAAATATCATACTTCAATATTGCTGATGAATTTTAAACAAAACATTGCTCAAGTGTGCAGATGGTAAAACTATTTGTTCATATAAAATAAATCATGCAAAATTTTAAAGTTTTTTGATCAGGTACAAAAGTGACAAAAAGTCCATTGATTGTGGGGCGTTTTTAATTCGATATCATTTTTTAATGAATATTGTAGTAGTGGTTTTTATATGTAATTCTAGCTGCTATGAAGCCTTGAGCATGTAATACACGAAATGTAAAAAGCCGCATACGCATGTGTCTGTGACGCCTCGGTCACATGTATTTCTTTTGCATTTTTGGACTAAAATATAATTCGTGTAATATTAAAATCTTATCGCATGCAGCCACTACGACTTTTTTAGAAAATGTAACCAATATGCTGCACATTTCAGTGACGTCAGACCAGCATGTGCATGTAAGGCTTTTTACATTTCGTGTAGTATAGGCTTAACACTTACACTTCCACTTACAGATTTGTAATAGTTTTAACAAATTCCTAATCCTTACCTTTAAATTCCTTACTTAATCTTTCATTTCACAGTTGTTCATTTATAAATGTGACAAAAGTCAGTAAACTTTATCTCAGTATAATTTAAACATTAAAGCAATGAATGAAATACCAAATAGAATATACGACAAACCAAGGCATATTTAATCAGGCAACTTTTTCGTAGATGTGTTATGTTAAGTAAGATTACCATCTTTGATCATGATTGAACTACACAGTATAAGACACAGGGGCGGGTGGCTGCTTGTTAAAATTTCGACCCTGTGGTATGACCATCGTCAGATTATGGCACCAGTGCTGGCGTTAATCAAGTCACAGAAACAGCAGAAATAAAAAATGATGCTTTAATGACTGATGATCCAACAGAGAGGGCCATTTAAAATTTTAAATTTGAATCGGCTAAAAAAATACTGATTATTTTTTAAAATTTCTAGATAAGTTACCATTTGTTATATAAGAATATAACACAATATCATTCATATGACTACCACGACTGACTCGGCAGTACCCCATTGGAGGTCATTATGCGTAATTCTTTTAAAAAAAAGTGGGAAACTTTCAGTTCCTGAAAGTCATGATTAGTTGATGTTGATGGGTATTCTTGCACATTATTAGCCACAGCAGCAATGTTTTCGATTGAACGCACTAGACAAGAATGTTGGGTTGATTTGTTCAACAACCATCAATTTTAATGAATTTACTTTACTTTTTAATGAACAAACTAAACTGAAGGAAGATTTTTTCTCGAAAATTTTCAATTAACATTTCTTAAGGTTTTCGTTAAAGACTTACTACTTTGGAAGTAAGTTTTTCTTATTCCCCTGTTATGTTCGAGCTTATAGCATCCCATTTTGCAAATGTCAAACGTAAGCCTTTCAAAGAAAAAGTAATCGGTAGTTAAAGTTTAAAATTTTGAATGACCCATTCTATAGAGATAGGCAAATAGCAAACTTCCAAACGAAAAAGGTAATGGGTTCCCCGTCGACTGCTTTCAGGTCAAAAATTCAATTCTGCCGCTGATTAGAGTCATTCGCTGCGTAACGAACAAAGTTAATAACCGCATATATAAACCAAGAGGTAAATTTTGGAAGAATTGCTATAAATTGCGTAATAATTTTAAATACTAAACACGATATGCATTCAAACAGAGTATTAATTGTGTGGGTGTGGCATTTTTCTTATTCTAAAATTTTGATATAACTTTGTCTAGGTTAAGTTAGGTTAGGTTAGGTTAGGTTAGGTTAGATCCGGCAGCCGCCCGAAGGCATAGCTTACTTGGGTCCTTCGAGGGTCCCGTTGTGATACCGTAGGCACCAACGCCCGTTCGTCGATGTCCTCTGGCCGTCGTTCCTCAGCCATCCTGTCCTGTTTACGAAGGTGTGGATCTTTCCCAGATCAACTGCGGAAAGACAAGTTTTACTTACAAGTATTCGCTGACCTAGAATCTGGTATCTCAGGTCCCCGAATGCAGGACAATTACAGAGAAGATGTTCAGTTGTCTCCTCCTCTTCCTCGTTATCGCAACTTCTGCAGAAGTCGTTGTAAGGGATATTCAGCCTTTTCGCATGTGTACCTATAGGCCAGTGTCCGGTAATGGCTGCTATGAGGTTTCTAAGTGGATTCGGGGCATATTCACTGCATATTGCGTCCTATGCACATCCATGTCATGCCCCTTGTTTCCAAACAAGTGGGTTCTCTCACCCATCTTTCCTTGGCATCCAAATAGAATCGATGCTTTTAACTTGGCCTAAATGCAGTAGTTTTTTTTAAATTCTTTTAAACTAACGTATAAATATTGTACATTTTAGTAAGTCAGCGTAAAAAAGGTCGTGTCATGTAGTTAATCCGCGCATTTATATCAAGTATAATATAGAACCCCATTTTCCGGTAATAATCTAAAATCTTTAACAGTAAAAATAACTATCATAACTCTACAGGAGCAGGGATTCAATTTGTCTCATTATGTAAATAAGGAAACATATACTACTTTAAATAAAATAACTTTAGTAGTTCTGATAGTAAATGTACAAAATATATAATTTATATTTTATAACTAAATTCAACAACCTTCTATTTATTATTAAATGAAACAACTTATGGCAACTTCAAATAGCTACTAGAATTAATTTTCAATGTTGCCGCAATAAGATGAAATTTTTCAAAAAGAAAATTAATTTTTTCTATGTAATTTAATAAGCAATTCAGCGTCCTTAACTTTTGTTTATTCAAACTGTTGCTTGACTTTAAGCCAGTTGTATTTTTCTTATATTTTTCTAAATATTTTCTTTATTAATGTGTGTGTAAATCTATGTTTGCATAAAAATAATTGTTTCTTGTTATGTTTTTATGTCTGTATCTGTTGTTTGCTGGTTGTTTGGCATCATGGCTTTATGTTTGACCACAAAACCACCAAAGCTTTTAAGCTTAAGCCACTGCAAAAATTCAGTTGGCCATACACATAAATAAATTTGTATATATTTGTATACATTGTAAATACATACATACATATGTATTTGATAATGCTCTTTTTTTGACTTTTAAAATAGCCTTGTGTGACAAAAATTACAAACTTTTAAAAATTAAACAATTTTAAATGGCTTAAAAGAGAATTTTTGCGGTTTTAGCATTTCCTGTTACCAGCATTTACCATTAAATATTTCCGAATATTAATGAAATAAAAGTTTTTATATTTGTTGAAATAAATTTAAAACAAAACCAACAAAATATGTGTCAAAGAAATTCCTGTTATTCTTTAATTTTTAAATATTTTATATTTACAAATTATCGAATGTTCCTTACTTTCCATGATAAACTGTTACATTTAAGTTTTATTGATAAACTGATTACTGTTCGGTTTAAAAGCAATTATTGCCAACAAACGTTTTTTAATTACTTAAAAAAAGGAGAAAAACAGAAATACACACACACATTTTTTTTTTATTTTTAAAGTTATTGATTATAGTAGAAATTATGGTTTCGCATCTACGTTTTACAGTGGGAAAAACTTGGAAAAACTGGTGCAAAGTTTATAAAAACGAGTTGTTTTATTACTAATATGGAGACACTTCCCGATGCAAATAAATAAACAAATAAATTTTCCAGTTTAGGTTTACAATGTAGTTTTAGTAATATACTGGCTACCTAAATGATATCTCCTGTTTCATTAAGCGTTTGCTCTAGACTTGCCTACTATTGATAGGCTTTTACTCAATACTTGCTAGAGAGCACTAAAATTTTATTTTGCATTGGTTTTTGGAAAAAATTTTTTAATAAAAATCTATTAGTTTTTTAAACACTCAGCACATTTTACAAAATCGATTTTTGTTTAAAAATTTTAGGATAAACAAGTAAGAGCACTATATTCGGCTGTGCCGAATCTTTTATACCCACCACCAATTTTGTGTTCATTTAAAGCGCAATATTTATTATTTTGTTAATCGCTTGGAATAATCTCTAAAATAAACATCACTTTCTTTGTAGAGGGTGGTTAATTTTTAAGGGCCCATGTTGAAAGTGAACTACACCTAAACTTCAACAATTTTCTTGCATTTCATTCGACATTTCTCAATCTCAGACTAACTCAATTTGAACCGTGGAAAGATACGAAATCGAGCAACGCTTTTAAATAGTAAAGATTTTTATAAAAATGGGCGTTCAAATCAAAATGCATTTTGTGCACTTCATGATTCTTTTGGTCAACATAATCGTTCGAATTCGTCCACAATCGTGAGAATTGTAAAAAATATTTAAATGTCTGCAAAGCAGGTCTGTATGAAATGTGAAAACATCTGTGAATGCCATCTTAGTTCGTTCAATGGGAAACATTGCTGTTTTTCACGATAACATGGCAAAAGAGCAAGCAACCTCGACTCATCATCGTGCCCAGCAATTGAGCATCAACAGTGTCATTGAAAATATGGACTAACGGATCGAGGTGTGCCGCCTAGGTTGGGGGGGCCATTTGGCCGATATTTTGTTCCATACATAATTGAAGCATACAAATATTATCATTATAAAAATAAATGATAATAATTTCATAATAATTTAATTCAAAATCAACATAGTCCCTTAAAATTAAACCACCCATTTTAACTTCGGTATGCTAGTAAAATGTTTTCGTAAATTTAGTCTTTCAATGAAAGTGGCCGTTAAAATACGCGTGTCAATAAAGTTTCTGCTAATAAACATAACTTAGATATTTCAATATAGTCCTTTAGTATTCCAAAATCTTTATTCATAGAGAATTTACATGAATTTAAGAGGAAAGTTTTATCTACGAAATAGTGCTAATTTATTTTTGTTATCTTATGTTCTCCTGAAATTATGCTCTATTAAAAATGGGAATTTAGGAAAATTTTGACCTAAGTAAAAAAAAATTATCTCTAAACATTATAAACAATTTATTTTCATGTACTTATTCGTTTGAAAATCTTTTAAAAGCAAAATGTTAAAGAAGTTTAAAAATCAAAATCTTACTAACAAATTTTCCGTTTAAGGAAAATGCTGAGAATGTATATTTTGAATCACCCTGTGGCCCTTAAAATTTAACCACCCTTTACAAAAGAATAGATAGATAAATATATAATTTGACTAAAAAATGTATTTTAAATATTCAAATACATATTTTAAATCTACTGATGCACACTTTTTTTATATTTTTAAATCTATAACCTCATAAAACTCTGGGAACAAAAATGTATGTTTAGAGTTGGGCACAAATTGTAACACTAGTTAATTTTTGTTAACAACCTCGGTCGTTTTCGTTTTCACGAACCCTCATTAAAAATCGCTTGTGGAATGAAAAAGGTTGTTAGCATGCCATCTAGTAGTTGCTAGTAGAGTCATCTATCTTATCAGCTTTATCTTATATTTAGCTACAGTACAATAAATGGCGCAGTGTAAGATGAATAAATGCTAATAAATATGACTAATACATTTTTATAAAAAATTTAAAGAAAAAAGTGTGCGTGGCACATCTATTTTCCGTTATAACGAAGACTTTGACCAAAAAGCCATGTTTGCAAAATTTCAGAATCGTACATATAGATTTGTCAGTTTAATTACGTTTTAAATTTGATATATACACTGTGCGGTATAAATTTTCGTACATTTTTATCTATAACTCTTTTCCTAATTCATAGATTTAGGCGATTTTCAGGGAAAAATATTCTTTTGACTCGATAAATATATACTCGAAGTTTCATGACTCTACGTTTATGCGTCTGGACACAATTCAATTTTATTCGATGTGCGAAGGACACGGTTTTTTCGACCTACTCTTGCTTTACGAGCTATAACTCTCTTCCTAATATTCCGATTTAGCCCGTTTTCAATACCAAACAAACCTTCTGGCAAAATTTGAGCCCCCTAGCTTTTTCGGTGCGACCTCTATCGTGCTTTCAACAGACGGACAGACGGACGGACATAGCTAGATCGTCATCAAATCAAACCCTGATTCAGAATATATATACTTTATGGGGTCTAAAATGGATATTTCGATGTCTTACAAACGGAATGACAAAATGAATATACCCCCACCATTTTTTTGGTGGCGGGTATAAAAAAATGGGAAAAGACCTTTTTCTACGTAAATATTTATTATAAAATTTTGTATAATTGATAACAGATATTTTAAATATGAAGAAGAGTATATATGGATCTCTAGTTTCTCCAATTATAACAGATATTGTAATGGAAAATGTAATGAATAGTTTTCTTAAAAAAATTATATTAAAGGGAGAGCGTTAAAATGGCCGTCTCACCTTTATTTTCTTACTTTAGTATAATCATTATTCTAATTACGTTGCTTTTATGAGCTTTTAAACTTCCCAAGTAATTTCTGGTAGCATTTGTTTTTTTTATAAACATTATGTATTAAAAATGTTCTGGCAAAATTTCAACCCCGTAGATTCTTCTGTTCGAGCTATAGCGTGCTTTTAACATACGGACAGGTGGACATAACTTGATCTCAAAATGAAACCTGGGCTTCGAAAATATATTCTTTATGGGGTCTAAAATAAACATTTTGATGTCTTAGAAACAGTATTACAAAACGAATATACCTCCACACCATTTTCATAATAAAGCCATAATTTCATTTAAATATTAAAATTATTGAAGACTATTGTGTTATTTATTGAAAAAATGTTAGCCCCCTTTAAAATTAAAAAAAATGAGACATTACGATTAATAAGCTGATTGTGAAAAATTTAGTTTTTGCATATGTTATAACTGACTTCAGCGATTTTAGTAACTAACAAACCTTAATCAAAGCATAACCCCCAAAATTTTTTTATGTCTATTGTCACTTCAGCCATAACTTTTTGTTTATTATTTAATCACACTTTAATTAATTCTATTTTTTATTAGTTCTTAACTCATTCATTCAAATGTATGGTTTGTAACAACAAAACTTAACGCAAAAACATAAAAACATTTGAATTTAAAATACTTTCTCTCGTTGGCCATCACAGGGTAAAAGAAACACAGCTCCACTGTGCATTTCTTTTAGCAAGAGAGGGACAAGGTATTATTTAACCAAACTGGTTTATACCAGCCTTTGTTTTTGTATGAATTTTAAGGCAATATACAAACAACTTACACATGTATGTATGTGTATTAATTATTAATTTATCTTAATATTATTTAATTAATGTAAATGATGCTCGCGGTGGTTGTACGAAAGTAAACTGTAAAATCAACAAATAATATGAATCAGCTGTTAAAGGAATATGAAATATGGTTGCATGAATGTACTCGCAAGCTAATTGAAATTTTTATTTTGCGTTATTGGGTCGATAAATCATATCGAAGAAAATTAATTTAATAAAGAAAAGATGTTCGCACACCACAAGATATAATTTTAATAATTTAATTGATTTTTTTCTGTTATTGTTTTAATCAATAATTTTGATGTGCTGACTTTCATGCATTCGTAAATTCTTACAATCAAAACGGCAAAGAATAGAAAAATATATGTATCTAAATACTTATGTTTTTTTCTGATAAACTCTTTAAGTTTATTTAATATTATTAAATGTATACATGTTTCTTTTTTCTAATGCTAATACCATGAATTATTATAAAATCTGTACACTTACATTAAAAATCTACACAAGCACAAGTGATACAGACACATTCATTAAAATCTACACAAGCACAAGTGATACAGACATAAAGCTAATATGATAATACCAGAGCTGGAAAACTCAGTAGCATAAAACTATTCTCAGAAGTTTTAATATTAAAAAAATACTGCAGTGCTAACGTCTTTTCTGGTAGCACAAATAAATTAATATCTGTGGAATTTTGACAGAACAACTTAATTTGAGATAAAAAATTTCAGCTTTCAGAAAATCTTATTTCACTACGCTTTTTTTACATTGATCAGCAAATATAATAAGTATGTTACTTTGAATATTTATTAACTAATATTTGTATTAGTGCTTTATTGAAAAATGCATTTAAAAGTATTTTATCGAAAGCTTTTATTAGTTTTCATTAATCTGCGTCTTGCTTCGATTTATAGAGTAAGTGATATCACAAAAAATATATAATCGGTTTAATTTTTTTATGAATTTTGCTTGCTGTTTTTCTCTCTCCTGAAATATTTAAAAATTCGAAATAAATTGTTTGTCAGATAAAATGCAGGATCTTCACGTTATAATTTGATGTATGTACATATATGTAACTAAATTAAATAGTTGGTCACACACAGATTTCTATTTATTACCCAAGCAAAGTATAAAAAGTTTAAATTTTTCAAAACTTGATTAACCCTGTTGACTGAATTGTTTTGTCTTTAGCTATATCTTTAAGACATTTTCAAGTTGCCACTGACAACATTTGTCCTTCTTGTTTATAAGAAAGATGATGCGAAAGAATTTTTCGTTTATCAGTGTGATGATATTGTCTTCAATGCGGTCGCCTAGATTCATTTAATATATCAACCATATATTGAACGACACTTTCGTTCATGTACTCACGTTTGATTTTGGCGACATTTGTTTAAAATGTGATTAATAGTTTACTTCGGGTGTCCTCTACTTGCCTTCAACAATCGTATTCATGTTTTTAAAAACAGCCTAAAGACTGGGCGAACTGGAAGCCTTTGAAACAAAGGGTACATATAGTATGAGTCATAAGTCTACGAGCAGCAAATAGACGAAATTTCGTTTAAAAATATGTTTTAAAGTAACTACTTACTGCATTAATCTTAATATATTTTTATGCAACACATAGCGTAGAATGTTGTTGACAAATTTTCCTTATGTCTCGGCAAAAAAAAACGAAAATAACAGCACTTTTGTTATTGCACATAACGAAAAAAGCGGTCAAAAGTCTAGAAGCAGTTATTATTGTTGCAGCGTTAAAGTGTGTTACATGCAGTGTTGTCAATTTAGCTATTTTATGGCTAGATTTAGCTATTTTTGAACACGCTTAGCTAGGAAAATCTGCTTTTAGCTATAAACCATTTTTTTAGCCAGTCCTAGATATTTTTTATTTAGCCTTTTCGTAACCATTTTTTGTTTTTAGCTTTTAAGTGTTATTGTTGCTTCGTTTCCTAAATAGTGAAAAACGCCTCTATAAAACAATGTTTTTTAACTACTAAAAATTGCATCGATGGGAACCTTTAAAATATTACATAAACAAACAAACAATCAATCAGTAAAAAGACTAACCAAGCATGTGCATTTAATAAATAAATAAAAAAAGAAATTTAAGATAAATAAACAAAATTTTTCGAGAAGTTTATGAAGGAATGGTTATCCCACACAAAATTAAAAGAATGGATTACAGAAGTTAAAAAGCTTTTGTAAATATTGTAAATGTGAAATTAATGCAAAATTATATAATTTAACTGTTCACTCTGAAACACATAAATGGTATCGGATATATGTACATATTATGAAGACCACGCCTTTACCTTTAATTCCAGTGAATTTTAAGCTACAACAGCAGAAGGATACATTAGCAATGTAAAAGGGTTTTCAATAAGAGTGATATGATTTCTTTAAAAAAAATAAACTTATTGTTACGGAAGTTGTATGTCATGAATGGCACGTTCAATATTGACTTTTAAAGATTGAAGAGAGTTTGGTTTATTTCGAAAGACCAATATTTTATTTTTTCTATATTCTTTTTTAAGATACGGCTTAGAAAGGATTAATAAATGCTGTTATCAATATGAAGTACCACATAATTATCTTAAATTGATAGGATCTAAAGAAAGTTAAACTGTTAATGACAATAATAGCGAGCTAGATGCTGATGATAATTGGTCCTTTTAACACCATTATAACAATTCTTGTACTTTATAACTGGTCAAAGATATATAGAGTATATTACAAACGGTCTTAAAGTTTAATTTTTTTCTTTTAAAATAAATTTTTTTTATTTTTTTTATTAAAATATTGAAAACTTTCTATTTAAAACATTAAGCCATTTTTCAGCTTTTTTAGTTAGTTTCTAGTAATTTTTTTTTTCAGAATTTTAGCCATTTTTGCTAATCAAGTTCTGGCATCACTGGTTACATGTAACTTTTTCAAAATTATATTTTTATTTTTGTTTGTTTATCAGAATTTCAAACAAGTATTTAGTTTTTATTTTGTTAACATAACTGAAATTGGCGATGTCTTGTAGAAGAAAAGAAATTAGTTTTGGGAAGCGAAATATCATAGTTAAGCTTGGGTAGGATGGAAATCTAACAAGGAAATTGACTGTTTAATTGGTAGATCACATTACTCAGTATATACAGTGAGAACAAATTTTAGAACTACCGGAATAATAACTTTAAAGCCTCGTTCTGGTCGCCCTCCAAAACTAACTCTCCGAGAAAGCCGCAACTTTTTTATCTAGTTCAAATAAAAGTCCTCCTTAAACAGAATCTCAAATTACACAGGATGTACTCAGAAGATTTTCTAAAAATATTTCTTTGGTTACTGCTCGGAGAACTTTGAGACGGGCTGGTTTTCATGGTAGAGTTAAACTGTTTATTATCGTAGTAAATCGAAAAAAGCGCATTGACATCGCAAATAAATACATAAATATGCCAAATGAATTTTCGAATGATGTGCTTTTCTCAGAAGGAACAAAGAACTATGTTTTTTGATATTAAAGGTCGCAAATTTGTATGACGTAAGAACGACAAAGCATAAAACAAATCATGTCTTTATCCTACTGTGAAACGTGGTGGTGGTGTTGTTGTTCTTTATGGCTGTATGTCAACCGGTGATTCGGGAAACCTTCAGTTTGTTAAGACAACAATTGATAAAAATATTTATTTAGACTTTTCAAAGCGCAATATTCGATCAAGTGCTGAAAAATTAAGATTATCAAGTAGGTTTTATTTTCAACAAGAAAACGGTGACAAAAATACTGCAGAAGTCGTACGTCTTTGATTGTTATATAATGCCCCAAAACAATTACGAACGCCACCACAGTCATCTGATTTAAGTCCAATAGAGCATTTGTGGGCTCTCAGCAGCTCAGGATAATTAGATTAAAAAAAGTGGGTTGAAATAACATGTCAGGAGACCAGCACGCTTGTAGCTTCTAAGGAAAATAGTTTAGCAGAAGTCTTGAAGTGCCACGGATATCCAATTCCTTATCAAACATCAAAAAAGGAACAGTTCTACATAAAATATCGGGTGTCCCAACTAGAACGCAATTTTTAAATTTTAAATAAAACACAGATATTTAAAAAAAAAATCGTGAAACTTTATTATATCGTAAAGTAGATAGAATGAAGTTATGTACGGAGCAAAATCTCGTGCAGATGGCCGCCGCGGCTTTGCTGGCACACACGCGATCTTTTAATGAAATTTTCAATGACCTTTTTGCATAAATGCTGCGGTTATTCATTAATGTAGCGTCCAATTTCCTCTTTTAAGGCTTGAGTCGTCGTCGGCTTATTCGCGTAAACCATCGACTTCAAAAAACCCCAAAGAAAAAGATCTAAAGGTGTTAAATCACACGATCTAGGCGGCCAATTCTGGTCTCCAAAACGCGAAATAACACGACCGGGAAATGACTGATGCAGCAATTGAATTGTTTCTCTGGCTGTATGACATGTGGCGCCATCTTGTTGAAACCACATGCCCTCCACATTCATTTCTTCAATTCTAGGCAAGAAAAAACTGGTTATCATTTCACGATACCGAACACCATTCACTTTTTGCGCTTGACCTGTCTCATTTTCATAAAAAAAAGGTCCAATGATTCCTCCAGCCCAAAAACCACACCACACAGTGACACGTTGCAGGATGCATTTGCTTCTCGTGAATCACTCGAGGATTTTCCTCACCCTATATGCGACAATTCAGCCTATTGACGAAGCCATCAAGATGGAAATGTGACCCCAAATTGATCGCAATTTGCGAACTGTAGCCGCAAAGCTTTCACCATTTTGGTAAAACAATTTCACAATGAGGATGCGTTGTTCATTCGTGTAGCGCTCCATTTTTACTAAACTCGTATCTTCTACTAGCAAACAATAACAATTGTTCAAATGTCAAAGAGAGACACTTCGAATGGCGCCAAATTTAAAAATTGCGTCCTAGTTGGGACACCCGATAGATTAAATTTTATTTACCGCTTGTAGACTTTTAATCGTTTGTGATTCTATTTTATACGACCAATGTGCATTTATCTCGGTTGTTTTTAAAGTATTTTTAATGAAATTTGACAATATTATTCTAGGATAAATATAGTATTAGAGTAATTGAAATTGAATTCAACAAATATAATAGTTTGGAAAAATTTATTAAACAAAACTTTTTTTATTGACTGATTGTAGCCTTATGACTCCTACTGCATAAGAAGTATATTTTAAAAACATCATAATAACGTTCTTCCATACCTGGATAATCAAATAATATACACATATACACATATATTCTTTAGTATATATGTATGTTTAGAAACAAAAGTTTTAAGCATATGTGTATGTATGTGTTTGTAAGCTCTTTTGCATCTAATACTAGTATAAGAACCCTGTAGAAAATTATTAAAAAAAATTCGTTCTCTTCTAACCCACTTCACCAATAATACTGAACAATTTTACTCTAGACAATGCTCTGTGATGTAAACATTTATCGACTCTTGTTATTAAGAATGGAACAACAAAAATTTTAAATAACTCCAATCTAGACCTATTTAACTTTTTACTAGATTAAATCACTTATAATAGCAGAAAGATTTTAAACAAGTCCATATAATTGGTTGTTTATTATGAGAAAAATATAAGAAATAGCTTTATATCGTTGGTCACAAGCAGAAGGAACCAAGCCCAAATAATTGTAGCTTTACAGAAGAAGCTTAAAACGTAACAGAAACGAGTAACGACCTTTCTACATGTGGCCATCGGTTTATAAAATCTCTATACCGAAATCACAAACAAAGAAAACAAACTTTCGATGGTTATCCAATGCCCTAATTATATCCTTGGTCAACTACCTGATGCTTTCAGCATTACCAATCATATTTTATCTGCATGACATTACAATAAAGGGCATAAATAATATAAAAAATTAAGGTCAAAGTGAAAAGTTAAGACTATTTGTTGACAACTGATTGACTAACTGACTTTCTGACTGATTGATTCATCTGTTCACAATGCAAAAGGAAAAAGCTAGAGGCATGAAGTTTGGACAGTGAGTAAATTTGAACGACTGTAAATCCCCTTCATTTGGAACTAGAGCTTTGACTAGGATCCACGACTTGTTTCAGCTTTTAACTTCTCTTCTTATTATCCTCTCCTAATGTTGTGACGTTGTGGATTCCAATTCAAATGCATTTCTTCTGATTTCATTATATGGTCTACGTAGAATATGGACAATCCAAAATCTCATACGACGTTTAATTACCATATCAATTGGTACAAACTTCGCCATGTAAAATAGTTGTTCTTTAGTTTTTCAAGTTTTCAAATATTCTAATTTTTGTGAATCGTGTACTCTGAAAGGGATCAATGTTTGTTTGTTCCATTACCCCAACTAGGACGTTGAGTAATTATGTGGGATATAAAATGAAACCTTGTCTAACACCTGCGTAATTTTCGAATGTGATACTCTCGATTGCATTATGTAGCTCGCAAATAAGGTCCACAATGTTGTCTAGTATAACTTGGCTTTTCGCGGCCGCCCACAAGGCAGGTCTGTACAGGGTGTCAAAGGCACGCTTAGAGACGACAGGTACTCTTTATATAAAACTATATACAAATGAAATAGTTGGGCTCCTTTGACAACCTAGTGTTGAAGTCAATAGCTTGATGTATGGGAAAAAGGCCAGATATGTAACACGTCTGTATATGTAAAAGTCTGAAGTATAAGTCTGAAATCTAACCACATACTAGGTACTTTAACTGCAGGGTTTATATTTCAGTGTAAGTGGGGGTACGTAAGTGAGTGTATACTTAATATTATGACATTTATTATTTTTAACTTTAAAGTACTAAATGGCTTCTTTTTGTTTATACAGGTGTTTGTTGTTGACAAGAACTCCCTTCAAGTTTCCAGCAGCCTTGACACATACAAGCTATGCGTTTGAATCAAGAGAGAGAAAATATTTTTAATGATTAAAATAAAATATTTTGATATTTTATGTGACATGTAGGAATTATTTTTATATTAACCTCTTACAGGTGCAATTTTGTAATAAATGTGTTTGAAATATACTTAAGTGATAATAAGATACTATAATTAAGTAAAAATAATAATATATCATGGTTTTTTAATACAAATCAAAAAAGATTCGACACTGATAAAAGTAGCACTAGGCTACAGAATAATTTAAAATTTTGCGTAGTTTTTGTTTTTGTAACAAATTCTCGATAACAATGTGTGCACACATTCTGCTTTAGCAGATAACATCAGCAACAATATCCTTTACAACAATATTTGCAAGACCATAAACAAAATAAAAATAATTTTTCCAGATAAAAAAAGCTTTAAGTAAAATAAATAAATAAATACAAGCGCACTTTCACAGTTCCAGAGACTTAATGAACAGGATGTATACATGCACACATACATACACATACTTCACATGTATATTTTATATAGTGTGCACATACATAAATACCAGTAATTACATCTACTACATTTACTTTCAAGTGTAGGACCAAATTATATTTGTTTACTCATACATGCATAAAATGCAGCCTCGCATACAAGTATTTGTATGCAACTGCAGCATACAAATAATTATTTATTATTTTAAGCTCTGTAAATAAGGAAAGTATAAGTGTGAGTGCAATTGAAGGTAGAATAATATTTAAAAAGTGATTTGTTTTAATCGTCATTTGTGCGATAAGAAAATGTGATTATGTTTTGATTTATTTTTAATGATTGATTTAAATTGATTGTAAAGAAATAATAAAAGATAGATTTTATTTTAGATTAAAGTTTATGGATAATTTGTTTAAGCAAATTTTGAGGAAACTAAAACCCAAAGAATTAATGGTATAACATCTCTGGCTAAGAAGAGTAACTGCTTAAGTCAACATAAGCTAAAATTGAGACAATAACATTATCGAAATGACCCATTTTTTTAGGAGTTTATGGCACAAAAACTCAGTACTTATATTTTTTCAATTAACAGTATGATTTGGAGTAATAACTTACAGTAGCTTTTAATTTAACCTAAACATTAATTAAAAAACACTAACGTAAACATTAGCCTTGACAGTTTAAAAAACAAAAAAACGGCGGTACCGGTAACTGTCATTGGGGAGCGATATCGTTATGAGTGAAAACTTTTTAACGCCACACTTGCATGTTTTGGGCTTGGCTAATATGCAGTTTCAACAAGACGGTTCCACATTGCATACAATCAGGATTACAATGGAATTACTGCAAGACCTCTTGCCACAACAAGTTATTTCAAGGAATGGTGATGTTGATTGGTTTCCACGGTGGACTGACTTGACTCCTCTGGACTTCCTTTTGTGGATATATCTGAAAAGCAAGGTTAATAAAAAAAAAAACCATAAACGCTGGAGCAACTAAAACAAAATATTTTGATGAAATTAATGAAATACCGCATAAAATGTGTGAGAATGTAATTAAAAATGTGCTTGAAAGGGCTCGCATTTGAAAGGCTAACAGAGGCGGATATTTATCTGATATTGCATTCCCTATATGGAATTGCGGACATTAAATAAAACATTTATCAATATAAGATCCATTCTCTTTTATTTAATCAAAAATTATAAACAAACAAAGTAGTATACCTTCCCGGCGGACACCCTGTACTAACACAACCGTTATGGACTTTAGCTTACACAGTACAAAATTTCTATGCTGTTATTTATTACAAAAATAATCATTTTTAAAAAACCATTTTATACGTAAAACTGTGGGCCTTCTTACACTTCTCTCATTATTTTCATTGTTTTTACATTTTTATTTATTTTAAGTTGAAAAATATTTTATAATTAAACAAAAAATAATTTTTATTCGACTTGTCTCTCAAATACTTAAAAACTAATAGCTAAATCAAAAACTGATATCCGAAAAATTTTAACTGACGAAATTTAAATTTTTTTGTCAGATTACATAACAAAAACGAATACGGTTTTTCAAAGTTGCGACAAGATGTATTTAGCAGCAAATTCAGAGATCAAAAATTTTACAAATAAAATTGTTATTTTTAAAAAAATCTTAGTGTTTGAAATAATAATGATTTTTTGCATTTAGATGACTATAACTAATCAAAAGTGGTTGTTCTGCGAAATGTCTGCTTGCGGCTTAGTGTTATTAAAGATGCTGTTAAAGTTTTTAAATTATTTCTTTTATTGTTGACATATTATAAACAAATGTAGTTGTTAAGAAAATTTATAATTATACTTGTCTCTTAGCTTAGAACTGACAATCATCGATAGGTTTTCCTCTTTTAATATTCAGTAGAATATTAATTTTCAGCACCATGACACTAAGAGTAATACCAATTTTCAATTAATTAAAATCAACAAAAACTTTAATTCAAATTCAAATCGGCTTTCATTGGAGCTACATGTTTACTGCTTAACATTTTTTTTTAAATTCCAACAACGTATTGAGTATTAATAAATTTGTTTGTTCCTGTTTAGTTAAATTTCATTGCATACAATTCTTAAACAGCAATATCATTATTCTAGTCTAGCCGTATTAATTACGTGACTGAAATAGAAAATTAATTATTTTGTAGTTGCTAAGTTTTATAATTAAACATTCTCAATTCTAAAGTACCATAAACATGCCTAAAGGTTTCGCCATTCCACTACAGCATCTCTTTCTCCACCTTTTTACTTAATAAAGCATTCAATTTAAACATACTTTAAAAATTAACAGATAAATGTGTATACTGTTTACAAAAAAAAAAAATCTCTAAACGTTTTAAAATTAAAACAACTTTTAGCGATTATAAAAAAAAACGAAGCAAAACAACCCTTATGAACTTTGCTTTGATGTTCTTGGGGTTTTTAAATTAAACAACTTTAAAATTCAATTTAAATATTTAAACAAACTTTAAATAACCTTGTAGTTGTTTTATATAAACTAAAAAAAAAATCCCTGGAGCACCATAAAAAGGTGGACTCTAAAATTCTCTGCCATACATAAAAGAGCTGTGTTATGTTGTGTTATTTATGCTTTTTTATGGCTCTCAAACCTGAGAACATAGTAAAGCATCCATCCCTTCGTGACAAGACAGTAAAACACACACACCAATACTTGTGCATATATACATAAACAAATTTACGTATTTTTGCACCCGCATTGTTATAAATTATAAGATGAGAAAGAAAAAAAAACAGTTATTTCTCGTTAGTCCTTGTTGTCGGCATCCTTGTCCTGTAGTACAAATCTCCGTCACCAAAAATATAAACGACCTGTTAGTGAATACAACTAATTTAACATGGAATTGTTGTATATGTTTTAATAAAAAAGTTACCTATAAGAGAAGAGAAAATCACTACAAAACTTGGTTACAACTTGATGATAAAATCTTAAGAAAACACTGTTAAATACGCACAAATTATATTACAAGCGGACAGACGGTCTATGGTTGTAGTACATTATTTGTTAGATTGTGTATGCGAGAGTTTGGATTTCATCACTTGCTGGTAGCGAACATATTACTCATTATCACGTTTTGCATTTGCGAAGGCCACATAAACACACACACACACACATACAACTTTTACACAGGCTATGTTTTTAATTTAAGTTTTTATAAAGTGTAATAAAGATAGATGTTTGAAAGAAAAGCGTTGAAAATGTCTACGGTTATTACTATAATGAAAGTTTGATTCAATTTAATTTAAGACATCGCTTCTTTGAATATGTAACTCTAGCAGAAGGTAAAATGTATCAGAGTAGAAATAATTAAAACAAATCATGAAATACAAGTTGTTGTTTAAAAGAAAAAAAAAACGAATTTGTGTGTTTAAACTTTTTTATACCCTTCACCAGTGGTGCACAAGCGTATATATAGCTTTGTCATTCCGTTTGTAATATCTACAATACATTCTACCAATCCACGATCAAGAGTTCAAAGTCTTACAATGCCGTTAAATATTTTGAGGTCAATTTTTTCAACTATTTTACTTACACTTAATTTCCCTGAAACTCAAAACGACTTACATTTTTAATTTGACAATTTAAAAGATCATCATATGGAAGATTTTTTAGTTTCAGCATTATTTTGTTTTTAATGGTATAATTCTGTGGTGTTTATGGGCAATCATGTATGTCTTAAACCCAAATATTTCAGGAGAGCCACAAGACCGTTTTATATAAAACAACGGGTTAGGTATTGAAATTTTTAAACTTTTTGTTTACCAATCATATCAATAAAGATCTTACAATTTTCTAATAAAAATTTCAGACAAATACCATTTAAAAATTAAATCATAGCGAATACCAATATAAACAAAGTGGTACGAACACTAAAAGTGTATGCAGATAAAGTAGCATATTATCAGAAAATAACTTTCAAATGTGTTAAGAAAACACAAATTATGTGGTTGTGCGTTTTTCTAAAAAATAAAATATTTTGCCATTAAGCACACATAAGTCAATATACTGCATTAGTGCTGAACGCTTTTTGAATATATATAGAAGTTACGTTGTTAAGCCATTAAAAAAATTGGAATGGGACCATCTTATTTTAGAAATTTTTAAAACCAAGTAAAGAGCGTTTAAAAAGGGGGGTTAAAACCAAGCAAACCAAGCAAAAGCGTAAGAAATTAACATTTGCGGATGCCCATGAAAACCACAGACTTTTGTCTATAGTACTGAATGCACCATTTGTTTACGGCAAATTAGTTCTTCTATTATAGATTAAACAACTCTTTTAGGGAATTCTGGAGCACAAGACATATCCGTAATATATTGCCAATTTGTATTTACTTATGGTGTTTTCTTTTCTAACAAACAATGTAGCCCTTTTATTGTGAAACACTTTTTAAAGCTCGCCTGCACCCTAACAAAATGCTAACATTATAATTATTAGGATAGAACAGAAATTTTCACCTTTTTTACATGATAACTATATTTTTATGTAAAACTGCATTGCTTGCTTCTATTTGAATAATTTGGGACCCAAAATTATGTTTAACCACAGAAAACTTTATTCTCCTCTTTAATATCAGCTGTTGAAGAGTGCAATATTCTAACCCTTTGATCTAATTAAGGGTTCGACATGTAACATTTTTTCTCATTTTTATGGCAATGAATTTATTAATTAATGCAATATTTACGTCAGAAAAGAATACACCATTAGTTCAGTAAATTATCGCCAAAACCCCAGAATTTGTTGGTAAATTATATAATATTTGCTTAAAAAGTTTATTAAAGAATTAAGTACTTAATTTGTGATTAAAAAAAAAAACGCAAAAATTAATTTTGCTATTAAATATAACAAAATATTTAGTAATTCACTTTCAATCAAATTTTAAATGAACCCGTTTTAAATTACAATGTGTTCAATAATAAAAGATTGTACTTACAGACTTAAACAAACAAAATTTAATTTGTTATACTAAGACATATTGTCTTTAAATTTCTGACCACCACTGTACGTACTTACTCATATTGAAGAGGATAAAATGGGTTTGTAATTTTATTCACTTACATGTATTAAAAGTTCTTATGCTTAATCTGGAGTATTACACAATGAGAGGCAAGAGTGTTTACAAAAACATTGAAAAAGTAAGATTAAATAGATACAAATATAAAGATTTTTGTTTTATATGCAAGTCAGTTGACTTGTTACAATTTTGCAGATAACTTTTAGAGCATTCTCAAATCGACACGAAGAATATTCCATCAATCAAATATTAGATATTTTAGACATCGATTATTCAAATTTTGTCCTCAAACCGTGACACGAAAAATACTAGTTTTTGTTTATATGTTAAAATAAACTAAATTTAATTTTTAAATTCTATTTTCGGATATTATATTACCTATTTGTAGAGTTTTTTTAATCGGTTACTTTAGAATTGAATTAACTAGCTTGTTGGCAGAAATTTTCGTAAAAATAGATCGCTATTGGACAAAGTAACCTGTGTACGCTCTCGTCCAGTTCATACGATAGAAAACATTGCTGCTAAGGCTGAGAATGTGCAAGAATACCCATCAACATCAACTCGCCATCGTTCTTAGGAAATGAAAAATTATCTTACTTCTTTGCAAAAAACAAATTCGGTTAATTGACCGAGCCAAACGTGGTAGTCGTAAGAATTATATCGTATTCCATTCTTAAATGACGAGGTTTGAACTTTATAATAAAACTAGAAATTTAAAAAAAGAATATGAACTTTGAACCCTGTATAACACTTTCATATCCTTGATTGCCGCCACTACAAAATGGCTAATTCAAAATGTAAACACTTCAACTCCCTCAATATTGATATCAAAAAAAGGTCAACCAGTAGAATAAATTAAATATTAACAAATTTTAAAAACTAAGAAAGAGGGCTATATTCGGCTGTTCCGAATTTGATAACACCCTCCACCGTCATGGACATATCTATAAACTCCAAATCGTAGATTAGCCTAGATTTTAGATTTCATGAAATGCGCTATTTTCTTTATTATTTCCGACACCATATTAGATTTTAAATTTTTACATAGTTGACTGTATTCTACAAGTCAAGCCTTTTCGTTTGATATCCATATTGTTGGGTGTGAATGTGTGTGTCTATAAATCATCTCAGGGCTGGAAAAGTTTAATTTTTATGGTAAAAGTAAGCGAAAAAGGCAGTCGCGTTTATTTGCTCATATCTCTTCACGGACAGACTGTTAATGTCTTGTTGACTTTTCTATTCATATGGAAATGTATACTTTAAGGTGTCGTAAATGAATATTGTAGAAATTTCACACGGAATAACAAATCTATATTTACCCTTAGACTCACTGTAAAGAGTATAATGACGAAATAAAATGAATGATAAATTGGTGAGTTATAGTAAGTTGGCTTTGTACCCTTCAGCCCCCACAATATTTGTATTAAATGAAAGGCCTTGACTATAAGAATACCTTGTACTATGAAAAAGTTAAAATACAAGATGCCGCCTTAAACAAAACCTCCTCAATATCGGCATTAAATGAAAAGACTTAAGTATTTAAAAACTAAGTATGTAGAAATTCCAAATCAAAAATGGTGTCAGAAACAATATAACATCAGCTCTGAAATCTGGGCTAAGCTATAGCCTAGATCATATAGGATGTGGCCACTTTACCTACAAACATGTTAGTGAGGGGTATTATCATATTTGGCATGAACGAATAAAGCGTTTTTAGTTGTTTTTTTTTACATAAATTCAATAAAAACCCACACGCAAACTTTTTTGCGTAAATAGTTGTAAAATGGCCCCATAACGCAAATTAAACAGCGTTGCACCAGTGTTTTAATTCAATGTCGAACATTGTTCACCGTATTGTTCTACATTTTACACAACAGTCATTTACCACTTTAAATAGCGTTTAATATACTCCATATGAACACATTTATTGATAAAAATATAGATGAGAATGAAAACAAAATAATATCCTTGTTTGTAAAATTATGCTCACCCATACTAACACACTCACATCTCATAGGTGTCGTTAATGTCATTGGCAGCAGGTGTTGGCTGTTTACGCATAACCGCAGTCAAGCCATTATAATGGTTCGGTACTCATACGTAATGACCAGCAAAAAGAGCATACAAGTAATACTGGCAAAAGTGGCATATTGCTAGCGGAAAGTTTTCCTCATCATGGTGGTGATGTTGCTAACTGCTGGCGATGATTGTTATGATGATAATAATCATGGCAGCAAATACTTTAAAACAGTAAATACATAATACAACAGAAAATGTAGCAACAAATACCCTCATACACACCAATATACACACATAAATTAAGCCGTAAGTTTGTTTGGATGTTTGGCAAGAATGTCATTAAAATCGATTTATGGTCATTATGGAGGAGGGAATTAAAACAAATATAAAAACAACATGAACATATACACAT
Source organism: Phyto melanocephala (assembly GCA_941918925.1). Taxonomy (NCBI): domain Eukaryota; kingdom Metazoa; phylum Arthropoda; class Insecta; order Diptera; family Rhinophoridae; genus Phyto; species Phyto melanocephala. Next base: position 29,258,141 of record OW799233.1, read on the forward strand.
TATAAAAAAAGACAACCCAAATTGTTAGTTTTGAAAAAGCCTTCTCTATAATCCTTTGCGAAGGGGAATTATTTTACGTTCTAACAAGTGAACTATTACTTTAACGATGACAACTAAAATAATTTTGTAACTAGAAACGATTTAAATATTGTAACAAAAATATTGATAAAAGCTTTGTCATCGTCATGGTAAAATTGATACAAAAATAGATTCAAATTTTCAAGGAAGTTATACGTTTCAGATCCGCCTTTTACTCTAAAATTTATACGATCTGGCTTTCAAATTCTTTTTACAATTTTAAGTTAAGCAAATAAGCTGATTACATTTTTTTCTAATGAATCATTGTTGTCTTTAAAAGAATGTTTTTCCTAGCGATGACATTTTAAATAAATAGAAATTTTGTCAAGTTGCGAACAGCCTACGTCATAGTTATTAATTTAAATTAATTTCGTCAAGGAGTATGTGTGAAGAACATAAAATAAAAACATAAAAGAGCTGCTTTAGAACACCAGTAAGACACCAGTCGAAATAGTGAAAGTCATAGCAATGATGTTCCTCAAATTTTCTTACAAAAACAAATTGTTGCAAAACATTTTTATACCCACCACCAAAAAAATGGTGGGGGTATATTCATTTTGTCATTCCGTTTGTAACACATCGAAATATCCATTTTAGACCCCATAAAGTATATATATTCTGAATCGGGGTTTGATTTGATGACGATCTAGCTATGTCCGTCCGTCTGTCCGTCTGTTGAAAGCACGATAGAGGTCGCACCGAAAAAGCTAGACGGCTCAAATTTTGCCAGAATCTTTCTTATAGACAAGGTTTGTTTGGTATTGAAAATGGGCTAAATCCGAATATTAGGAAGAGAGTTATAGCTCGAAAAGCAAGAGTAGGTCGAAAAAACCGTGTCCTTCTAACATCGAATAAAATGGAATTGTGTCCAAACGGATAAACGTAGAGTCATGAAACTTCGAATATATATTTCTCGAGTCAAAAGAATATTTCTCCCCAAAAATTGCTTAAATCTATGCATCAGAAAAGGAGTTATAGGTCAAAATGTACGAAAATTTATACCGCTCAGTGTATATTTGAAATTTAAAACGTAATAAAACTGACAAAACTATATGTACGGTTCTGAAATTTTGCAAACATGGATTTTTGGTCAAAGTCTTTGTTATAACGGAAAATAAATGTGGCACGCCCACTTTTTTTTTAAATTTTTTTAAAAATATATTAGTCATATTCATTAGCATTTATTCATTGCAGATGGCAACATCTGTTGAAGGCGCCACTACATTTTGCAAACACTGAGGATGATGTCTTTGCTAAACATCACGTAGAACACTAGACGACTCTAGTAACATTTTTTTGCACAAACTACAAAGGAATTTTATAGGGGTTTGTGAAAACGAAAATGACCGAAGTTTGTTGACAAAAATTAACTAGAGTAATGATTTGTGCCCAACTTTACATATAGTTGTACACACAGTCTTATGAGGTTTAAGATTTAAAAATATTAAAAAAAAATGTGCATCAGTAGATTTAAAATAAGTATTTGAATATTTAAAATACATATTTTAACTAAATTTTTTTTTATCTATCTATTCTTTTGTAAAGGGTGGTTAAATTTTAAGGGCCACAGGGTGATTCAAAATAGACATGCTCAGCATTTTGCTAAAACAGGAAATTTATTAGTAAGATTTTGATTTTTAAAGTTCTATAACATTTTACTTTTAAAAGATTTTCAAACTAAATAAGTTTTGTATAATTTTAAAATTTGTTAGCCATTAGTACATGAAAATAAATAGTTTATAATGTTTAGAAATAATTTTTTTTTATCTTTAGGTCTAAATTTTCCTAAATTCCTTTTTTTAATACACCATAACTTCTAGAAAACATAAGATAACAAAAAGAAATTAGCACCATTTAGTAGATAAAACTCTCCTCTATACCCCTATACCCCACTGTATACCCGTTACGATCCGACCGTGATCAGCAGACCAATTTTTGTGACACAAGGTCAAATATTTTTTGCAAAATTTTAGTAAAAGAGCTAAACAAATTTTTTTGTAATGTGTTTTTTTGAAGTATTTGAGTTTTTATATCCGCTACCAAAAAAATTTTATGTATATTCTTAATCGGGGTTTCATTTGACGACGATCTAGCTATGTCCGTCCGTATGTCCGTCTGTTAAAAGCACGATAGAGGTCCCATCGAAAAAGCTAGTGGGCTCAAATTTTGCCAGAATATGTCTTATACACAAGGTTTGTTTGGAATGGAAAATTGGCTAAATCGGAATATAAGGAAGAAAGTTATAGCTCGTAATGCAAGAGTAGGTCGAAAGAACCGTGTCCTTCCAACATCGAATAAAATGGATTTGTGTCCACCAGCATCAACGTATGAGTCATGAAACTCCAAATATAAACTACCTGAGCAAAAACAATATATCTACCCAAAAATTGCCTAAATGCATGCATTAGGAAGGGAGTTAGAGATCAAAATGTACGAAAATTTATACCGCGCAGTATATTTTCCAATATGTTCAAAATTTTAAACCTAATAAGAGTGACAAAATTAGATCTACGATTCTGAAATTTTGCAGGAATTGCTTTTTGGTCAAAGGCTTTCTTCTGACGGAAAATTAATGTGACACGCCAACCTCCCATACAACGTTTGCTCTCAAATTCTTATAATTTCTCTATAAATCGAATAATAAAGGACTTTATTGAAATTTATAAGTTGTATTTATTAGCATAAATAACTTCGACACACCTACTATAACGCCCACTTTTCACGTTATCTACTGTTAATGAAATTTAAATTTATAAAACCGACAAAATTAGAGGTATGATGATAAAATTTGCTACGGAAATCCTTCTAGTCAATGTTATTGTTATGCCAGAAAATTTAGGTGACACGCCCACTCCTACGCCCAACTCCTATATAATACCTTATCTCAAATTCATATAATTTCTCAATGAATAAATATTTTGGAAGAATTACGGACTATATTGAAATATCTAAGTTGTATTTATTAGCAGAAATTTTATAAACACGCTTACTTTAACGCCCATTTTTACTGAAAGACTTAATTTACGAAAACATTTTACCAGCATATCGAAGTTATAAAGGGTGGGTTAATTTTAAGGGCCGATGTTGATTTTGAATAAAACACAAATTATTTAGGAAATTATTATCATTTCTTTTTTAGTGATAATGTTTGTATGGTTCAATTATGTGTGGAACAAAATATCGGCCAAATGGCCCCCGCGACCTCAACGGCACACCTCGATCCGATAGTCCAAATTTTCAATAACATTGCTGATGCTCAATTGTTTGGCACGATGATGAGTCGAAATTGACTGTTTTTTTGCCACACTATCGCGATAAACAGCAATGCTTCTCATTTAACGAATTTAGAAGGCATTCATAGATGTTCTAACATTTTATACAGACCTGGGGCCGAATTACGGCATTCGATATCGATCGAAATTTTACTCGAACGATCGAGTACGCTGGGCTTTGGGTATAGAGATTCTAATAAGAGTTTTCAAATTTCGATCACGTTCGAGTGCCGTAAATTTAAAATTTAACCATCCTCTACAAAGAAAGTGATGTATATTTTATTATAAAGAGATTATTCCAAGCGATTAACAAAATAATAATTATTGTGCTTAAATGTACACAAAATTGGTGGTGGGTATAAAAGATTCGGCACAGCCGAATATAGTGCTCTTACTTGTTAAGAATAGCTTTATTCAAATTAATTAATTTATTTATTTATTTGGTATCAAATTGAAAATTTTTTAAAAGTTGACGTCTAGGTTTCTAATAAACAATAAAAATTGGTTTATATACTTAGAAACGACAATTTTAATAATTCCATTTCGAGGTTAAAAATATAGATGTGCCTGTGTTGCCAGGCTGCTATTTTTGTAGCTCAATTTTGTACTTCTTATTTAAATTAAAATTTAAAAATTTTAACTTTAGCTTCTAAAGTTCCATTATTAGAAAAGCCTAAAAGATAAGCTTCTCAAATTGTCAAATAAAAAAAATTTTTACACTCTTTCGTAGTGTGTAAATAGAGAAAATTTATTAAGCGAACAAATTGCTTTCTCGGTATGTGTCCAGATATGGCAACAAATAATTTGAGAGCACATGTCGAGACTCTATATGTGACAGCGCATAAAGAAAGGGACCTCAGGGTAAAAACAAATGATAAATGAGTTTTCTATTTTTTTAAATTGTTCATAAGAAAAAAAAATACATTTTTTGTAATTTCGTAAATCAAGTTATTTTGTTAATTTAGTAGGGGAAAAATAAAATAATAAATAAATTTTCCCTTTAGGTCCCTTTCTATTTGCGCTTAGAATCGTCGACTTCACTTTTATAAAACGGGCATATCTCTGGAAGGGAACACTTTTGAGGCATAAGATCGGTCTCATTCGATGCTCAGATGTTGTCCACATCAAAAAAAAATGTGAATTTTTTTTACCCTTAGGTCCCTTTCTCTAAGCGCTGTTACATGTAATGAATTCGTTTTGAATGTAAACCTAACGCCAGGGTTCCACTTGAACTAAACGAACCCCAAACAATCAATCAATCAATCTCTTTAAAAATCGCATCTCTGAATTAATCTGAGCCATCGAAAAAAAATTTGTTTCATCAGAAAAGATAATCCTTGAAATCAAAAGATAATTTTTGTAAATGTACTTGATGCCAATTAATTGACATATTCCTGACACATTCCTTCGCAAACTATAAGCATTTTACGTTATGACTTGTGCTCAAACAAGGAGTTTTCTTTAATTTAGTTTAGGTCACGTCGAATTCATACAGGTGGAATTGCTAATCCAGCTGATTGCGAAGCATTTTGTCAAAATTTGTTGAATTCTCCTTAATTTAATTTATTAAGGCAGGGATGGAATATGAGATTTTGGTTTCAGCATTAAACAATTAACTTGAGTGTACTTTTATGATAACAAATGTACCAAATTTATGTATATTTTTTGCTTTTGCAACATTTATTATATGTTTCACAAATAAATATCCTCTTTTCGAATAGGTCTTGACAGAAATCATCCCCTAGAAAGTTACTTTGTTGTATCATTTCGCCGTTGCATATGCCTGTATAATTATGCCTTGGTTCAGGTGATATGACTCTTTAATTGTATTAAATCTACGAGCTGTGTTTGACGCCATTACAAATTTCACGCAAATAAGCAATTTTCATTGACCTGTGCTTTTATTGGTCTTATAAATTTCTCGATCTTGTAAATAATTATGCACGACATAAAGCAAACGACCAAAATATTGCGAGGTTTCTCGCTGTTCCAACTGTTGGTCAAAAAAATCTTTCCCACATCCTGTTTTCTCGGAAATTAATCTTAAAAAAAAAAATTACAAAAACAATCCTTTAATGACTGTAGATTTATTTTTACTGACCTTATCGTTCTGATTCATTATAAAATGCACCTTTTGGTGTTGTCGTTCACAAAAATCGTTAAACAAAGGTGAGCAAACAAATTAAATAAATATTAATAACAAGTATTTTTGGTCACAGTACCAATAGGTGCTCCTTGTCTTTGTGCAATAAGAAAATAAAAAGCATGTGACCTTATCATTTTAATGCGCTCCTTTATATACTACTTTAAAGTTATACCTTCTTAATGGCTTATTTATATATTAAGTCATTATCTTAAAGCTAGAAAAAACTATACTTATCCTAGCCTATTTATAAGAACGTAAATTACAAATATTTGTAGGCATAAATAAAACGCTTATTCAAACTTATATTTTGTTTAAAAGTAAATGGTTTATTTATACAATTTAATTTTCTATTATAGTATTTTATCATTTATAGTATTTAATATAAGTTATAGTTAATTTAATCTGACTTTGTCATCTGTTTGATTACAACTTCCATAGTTTGTCTTGTCCACAAACGTAGCAACTTAAATCAATCATTTCATTCTCGTCCCTTGTTCATTGTATCGTACTACAGGTAATTCGTCGTTGTTCATAGTTATGTCCTCTCAAAAATTATTTGTCGTTGTCTACAGTATTGTCCGGCTCAATATACTTATATATAAATTATTGTTTCCTTTTATTTGGTACTTCCTCGCAGCACTATTGGAGACGTTAAATTGCTTAAGATCTTACTCTACCCAGATTTGGCATATTAAGATAGCCTAAAATTTTATTACTTTAATTTACACATCATAAATAGTTTTAATATTAAACGAATGTATGTAACATTTTGTTTTACATTTCTGCCTATTTAAAAAATCTTAAACCTTTCAACTCTCAATGGGTTAATAAAGCTACATATCCTTATGTTTTATTTTTTTATAATTTTTGTAGTCATATTTTATAAACATTAAAACGGCAGCAAACATTTTATGGCAAATTAATTTATGCTTGTTTTTTATGACTTAACATTTTTCAGCTTATATTTACTTTCCACACAATTTTAATGGCATTTTGTAAAAATTTCCTTTAATTTTTTTAGGTTGCTTTTAATCAGCGGTAGTCAGATCATGAAATTTAAAGACTTTTACAGGAAATATTTATAATAAAATAATAGAAATTGGATTATGAATCGAAAAAGTTATAAAGGCTGTCAACTTTAAGTGACGTGAAAAATTTAAACATTATCTTAGCACGCTTAGTGACAAAACTTTTGTTTAATAACTAATAATGAAATGCAAAAATTGTTAAAATTAAAATTAGAAACAGATAAACAATAGATAAAAAAAATTATAATGACAAATGTGTTATTAGTAAAACCTTTGATATTTGCTTTACTTTAAAATGCAGTGCTTTTTCTAATCGTAATGCTCGTTAATCCATTATTAATCCTTAATTGCTGTACAAGTACATAAGAATTGCTTTAAACAAAATGTCGATAACAAAAAATAACACGATTTTAAAATCTTTCGAGATAAATTACATTAATAAATATCACTTGGAAACCAAAAGTTAACTTGATTTGTTAAAAACACCGTTTTTCATATTGTTTTGAAGGAAATTAAATTGTACAAAATAAATTATGTCATATGTTTGTTAGCCTAACATGTATTCCCTTAAACAACTACAGCTACATGAAAAAAATACAAAGGGAAATATTATCCTTTCGTTATGTATGCCAGTGGGTTCCAAACTATTTAAGGTCGTGTCATACTCCTGTAATTTTGTGTGTATTATGTTTGCAAATTAGTCCAAAAAATTATACCGTATAAATGTATGAGTTATGGATTCTTTTTCAAATAAAGTTACATGAAATAAGACTACAATATTTTTTCTACATCACAAATACTTGATATGGGCCTATGAAACCAGTGAGTCTGTCTTTCATTAAGCAAATGCCCCATACCGTATAAACGCATGGACTTAGAGCTATTATATTTCATATCTTATTTTTAGACTTATAAATTACAAACTCAGAAAATTAACCAGAACATGACTTCCCATGATACCATTTCGTAAAGATGGCATTTTGGTATATAAACAATAATACTGGGTGGCCCAAAATTACCGAAAGGGTTTGAATTGCTTATAACATTTTTATTATAATTTTTTTTTCTTTTCTTTTCTTTTCAGTATTTTGTAAAGAAGACTTGGGGAATTTAAAATGGAGCAATACTCAATTGAACAACGTGCCCAAATTATTGAGCTGTATTTTTCAAAACATCAATCCATTGTTTTGACTCAGCATTCATATTATTCATAATTTATTTATGAGTGACGAAGCTCATTTCCAATTAAGATATGGGCTACGGAAGTAGCCGAGAGTAGTTCAACAGCGAGAATAACACCCATATAAGTGTACGGTTTGGTGCGGTGTTTCATCGGAAAGGATAATTGGTTCTTATTTTTGCGAAAATGAACACGGGGTCGTTGATTCTGTCAATAGTATCAGATATCGGACAATGTTGGAAAAATTTTTAAGGCCAGCCGTGGAAAACTATCCACAAGTATGGTTCCAACAAGATGGAGTCACAGCGCACACTGCAAGAGACACAAGGGCTCTTTTACGGGACATCTTTGGCAAACGAATTATTTCGCTTACAAGTGATTTTAATTGGCCTCCGCATTTACCGGATTTAACCGCTCCAGACTGTTTTCTTTGGGTTTATTTGAAAGGAAAAGTCTACTATAATAAGCCTAAAATCATCCAGCAATTAAAAACCAATATTTGCGACGAAATTTGGAAAATGTGTTGGAAAGAATACGAATTTGCGAAGCAGAAAATTGTCACCACTTGCGCGATATTATTTTTTATAAACAAACTAAAAATATTTCCCATTTATATACTGTTTAAAAAAAATAACAATTATTTCTTAAATAAAAAGATATAATGAATTCAAACCCCTTTCTTAACTTTGAGCCACCCAGTAAATCGTAAATCATCAATTTCAAACTTTCTATTTACTCGAAATCCTGTGGCGTAATCTTACGCACACCAGCCTAAGCATAACTTTGATTTGAATGAATCATTGTGTTAATTTTACTATTTTTACCTAATTGGTAAATTTTTTACAAATAGCTTTCAATGAAACCTTAGTAACATTTTGATATCAACAACATGCTTTAAACAAAAATATTTATTAACATATTTTTTTTGTTTCACTATTTATTTATATTTTTATATCCGGTAGTCTAGTAGAGAATTTCGAACTTCCACAGATTTCCATTAACAACAGTGAAAAGTAGACTGGTTAAGCGTGTAGTACACGTTAGTCTGTACTTAAAAATTTTCTCATTTAATGTACGTATTGATGGGATAAAAAAATATTTTTATCATTAATTTGTTTCAGACGCCATCTTTTGTTTTATGCTTTTTATAGGTAAAGGTATTCTACTAGTCAAGTCCTCATGAGGGTTATATAGAAAAAAGCCGTATCTACTACATTTGATTCATACATCCGCAATTAATTTAGGACGCCGTCTTGGGTTTTTTTAAATTTTATTTATTAAATATAAATTTTTTTCCGTTGATACAAATATTGTAGAGTCGAGAAAGTACATTTTGAAATACCAGTTATAACCCATATATACATTTATTGACCGCCATTTTGTAGTATCTACCATTATGGGTTTAATTTTGTTTTATAGTGCATTATATTGCGCTAGCCAAGTGCTTTTATTTTATACCAACAAAGTCTCTCTCCGTTGTATGGAATTTAAAATTTTAGGAAAAACATGGATGCAGTTGTATTTGGTGTCTATATCTCAGTTAGTTTCGAAGCGATTTGCTATTATTTTATTTTTTTACAAATAATATTTGAGCCCTTCATTTGATTTCAGCAGTGTGTTAAAAAGTTATTCAGGAGCTTTAAATATTTGATGCATATTTTTCCTAATAAACTTTGCTTTTAGTTTTGCCCATTAGTGGCCTATTTTTGCAAAACTTTTCTTTAGAGGCATATTATGCTTATAAATAGTCATTAAAGTTTCTTTAAGCTATTCTTGGGTTCAGAAATGTTGATTTTTATGGTAAAAATATGGCAAACAAATATGGAGCCAGATTTTTAATTATTTGCTTATATCTCAACAATTTCTAAGGCACTTGTGCTGATTTTCAATACAAGTCTGCTGCCAAGTATTTCAGGGTCTTTTCGATGTCGGTAGGCTTTAAGAATCTGATATTAATATACACACAAACAATTGAACAATTCTCAATCACCGCCAATATTGGTAAATTTTCAGAACATACATATATATTTTATCGAACTGAGCTATATATTCTATATGAAACCCATTTCTAGATTAACGCGTACAAAGAAAACTTTAAATTTAAGATTAATACAAATCCAACAAATTTTAAAAGTTGGTCTTTATTTTGAGCTGGCGGTGTTATCGGTCCGTTTCTTCTTTAAAGAACCGTTCCGGTCAGGTCCATAACATGAAAACTTAGATGTTATGGATATCTGCCATATGTGACCTCACAAGACAGTGCTACGTTTCACACAGCTCATGCTATATTAGATATTCTACAATGATGATTTAGGATGATATTCATCTAACACTGAGATAATGCTACCGAGATTGTACAATTTAACCCCGTTATACTTTTTTTGTTTGATTTTCCCAAGTCCCAAGCAAGTAATTACCACGCTAGCTTACAAATAAGGACTCAAATAAGTACTTACCACCCTCGCTTATAAATAGTTAGGGACTCGCATTAGTACTTATTAAGGTTCCTTAGGGCCTTAAATAAGTACTAACTTTTAAAGCATTAGATTAGTACTTGATTTTAATAGCCTAAATAACCCATTACTATTATGGACTTACAGAAGTCGTTCGGTTTCTCTAAGGACAAAAATTCAGTTAGTTTATTCTGCGATAAGTTAATTTGAAAGTTAAAAGTCAGTAAAAATCTATAGGTTATCACTTTGTTAATGAAATGCTTTGCCGCTGTTGTGAAAATAATTATTACTTATACCCTAAGCATGTTAAACTAAATGAGAATTGTTAAAATACATAACGTATTTGAATCTTATGCAACAAGATATCGTATTTTGTGTGTATGTAAGCAGAATATTAAGTCATTACTAAAATACTTCTTAGTAAGACAGACGGTATGTAATAGCCATTGAAAAGTATGTTGTTTAGTAAGAGCAAGTCATTACCTAGTTTTCGCTGGGCAATTTCCATGGTAAAATTAAGGTCAAATTAAGGTGCCTACAATACTAGTGTTAGGTAATGAAAATTCGACACAGACGAACATATATTTTTTGTTTATTATTTTGTATTTTGGGTAACTGTGAGCCAACATTTCTCTTTAAGAAACACTGGTGCATCTGCAACCATAAACCAATTTTTGCAAACATGTTTTAGGATTTTTTTTTCTCATAATGTTCATGTTTTAGAAAACGACCCTTAATAAATAAATTATATAAAATTTTCTAAATTAACTAAACCAAACACATAATGATTGTCTCTTAAGATTAATAATTTTATTAAACATATTTTCTTGGGTAAATATTTATATTTTTAATTTTAAACATCTTTAATATAAATATACAAAATGGATAAGATTTCATTTATGAACTTCGAAGATCTGCCGGATGCGTGTCAACATTGCCATCAATTGAACATAGATAAGATTTTTGGAAATATATAAAATAATAGAAATAATATTTTATTATAATGGGTACTAAATAAGATTTATTACTGTCTTTTTTTATTACAACGGAAATTTTGTTGTTCTTTATTGACTATGGAGTTGACAGTTGAAAAAGAGCTGTAAAATAAACTTTAGAATTGTTTTTGAAACCGTTTACAGTTTTTATATCTCCATAAGTATATTTAAAAGGTATTAATGTACAAGATCTTTTAAAATTATTAACCCAAAGTTGTTTTGATATATCGTAAAAACGAAACAACATATTTTATATTGTTTACTAACCTTAGAAGCATTGTATAAATAAATAAATTTTATGTCCTTTATATGCAAAGTCCTGCCACATAACGTCGTTCGTAAATTATTGTATTCTGTATGACATATACAACCTACATATATATATTACAGCAATTTACGAACTTCGATAAATATGTGGCGATAAAATGATGCCATATTTCTATATTAACATAAATGTCAAAACAAAACACTTTCAAGCAATTGCACTTGTTCCGATTGTAAAATATTTGTAAGAAATTTACGCTACCAAAAACACTAAAAATATTTAATTAGTCTAAACAAATTATTTAACTATAGCATAAGACATAATACAGTCGGGTAAATCCTTGACTCGATGAAATTCATTCGAATCACTTTTGCCACATAACGCCACTAAATTTGTTCTCTGGAGACATCTAAAAGATTGGAAACAAGTAAGAGCACTATATTCTGTGTGCCGAATCTTTTATACCCACCACCAATTTTGTGTACATTTAAAGCACAATATTTATTATTTTGTTAATCGCTATAGAATAATCTCTTTAATATAAAATATGTATCACTTTCTTTGTAGAGGGTGGTTAAATTTTACGGGCCCATGTTTAAGGTGAACCACATCTAACCTTCAACTTTTTTCTTGTATTACATTTTACATTTCTCAATCTCAGACTAACTCAATTTGAACCGTGGAAAGATACGCAATCGAGCAACGCTTTTAAATATTAAAGATTTTTATAAAAATGGGCGTTCAAATCAAAATGCATTTTGTGCACTTCGTGATTCTTTTGGTCAACATAATGGTTCGAATTCGTCAACAATCGTGAGAATTGCAAAAAATATTTAAATGTCTGCAAAGCAGGTCTGTATGAAAACATCTGTGAATGCCATCTTAGTTCGTTGAATGGGAAACATTGCTGCTTTTCACGATAACGTGGCAAAAGAGCAAGCAACCTCGACTCATCATCGTGCCCAACAATTGAGCATCAACAGTGTCATTGAAAATATGGACTATCGGATCGAAGTGTGCCGCCTAGGTTGGGGGGCCATTTGGCCGATATTTTGTTCCATACATAATTGAAGCATACAAATATTATCATTATAAAAATAAATGATAATAATTTCATAATAATTTTATTCAAAATCAACATAGTCCCTTAAAATAAAACCACCCATTATAACTTCGGTATGCAAGTAAAATGTTTTCGTAAATTTAGTCTTTCAATGAAAGTGGCCGTTAAAATACGCGTGTCAATAAAGTTTCTGCTAATAAACATAACTTAGATATTTCAATATATTCCTTTAGTATTCCAAAATCTTTATTCATAGAGAATTTACATGAATTCAAGAGGAAGAAAGTGAATTTAAGCTTAAATTTTAAGGGCCACAGGGTGATTTAAAATATACATTCTCTGCATTTTCTCTAAAGCGGAAAATTTATTAGTAAGATTTTGATTTTTAAACTTCTATAACATTTCGATTTTAAAAGATTTTCAAACGAAATAAGTTTTGTATAATTTTAAAATTTGTTAGCCATTAGTACATGAAAATAAATTGTTTATAATGTTTAGATATAACTTTTTTTTACTTACGTCAAAATTTTTGCTAAATTCCCATTTTTAATAGAGCATAACTTCAGGAGAACATAAGCATAAGTTGTTAACATGCCATCTAGTAGTTGCTAGTAGAGTCATCTATCTTATCATCTTTATCTTATATTTAGCTACAGTACAATAAATGGCGCAGTGTAAGATGACTAAATGCTAATATATATGACTAATATATTTTTATAAAAATTTAAAGAAAAAAGTGTGCGTGGCACATCTATTTTCCGTTATAACGAAGACTTTGACCAAAAAGCCATGTTTGCAAAATTTCAGAATCTTACATATAGTTTTGTCAGTTTTATTACGTTTTAAATTTGAAATATACACTGTGCGGTATACATTTTCGTACATTTTTATCTATAACTCTTTTCCTAATTCATAGATTTAAGCGATTTTCAGGGAAAAATATTCTTTTGACTCGATAGATATATATTCGAAGTTTCATGACTACGTTTATGCGTCTGGACACAATTCAAAAGTGAAAGTGGGCGTTATAGTAGGCGTGTCAAAGTTGTTTTTGCTAATGAGTACAACTTAGGTGTTTCAATATAGTCCTTTATTATTCCAAAATATTTATTAATAGAGAAATTCTATGAATTTAAGGTAAAAAGTTATATGGGAGGTGGGCGTGAAAGTGGACGTGGTACCTTAATTTTCTGGCACAGTAATGACAATGCCTAGAAGGATATACGTAGCAAATTTGATCATCATAACTCTAATTTTGGCGGTTTTATGAGCTTTTAAATTTCATTAACGGTATATAACGTGAAAAGTGGGCGTTATAGTAGGCGTGTCAAAGTTGTTTTTCCTAATGAGTTCAACTTAGGTGTTTCAATATAGCCCTTTATTATTCCAAAATCTATATAAATAGAGAAATTATATGAATTTTGGGTAAAACGTTATATGGGAGGTGGGCGTAAAAGTGGGAGTGGCACGTTGATTTTCCGTTAGAACAAAGCATTTTACCAAAAAGCCATGTGTGCAAAATTTCAGAGTCGTATATCTAATTTTGTTGCTTTTATGACGTTTTTGTTTTTAAATATACCGAAAAATACACTGTGCGGTATAAGTTTTCGTACATTTTGATCGATAACTCCTTTCCTAATGCATGGATTTAGATAATTTTCAAGGAAAAGTATTGTTTTTACTCAGGAAATATACATTCGAAGTTTCATGAGTCTACGTTAATGCGTTTGGACACAATTTCATTTTATTCGATGTTCGAAGGACACGGTTTTTTCGACCTACTCTTGCTTTTCGAGCTATAACTCTCTTTCTAATAATCCGATTTAGCCGATTTTCAATACCAAACAAACCTTGTCTATAGGAAAGATTCTGGCAAAATTTGAGCCCCCTAGCTTTATCGGTGCGACCTCTATCGTGCTTTCAACAGACGGACAGACGGACGGACGTAGCTAGATCGTCATCAAATAAAACCCTGATTCAGAATTTATATACTTTATGGGGTCTAAAATGGATATTTCGATGTGTAACAAACGGAATGACAAAATGAATATACCCCCACGATTTTTTTGGTGGCGGGTATAAAAAAGCGCTTTTTTCTACTCTTGTATTACAAAATTTATTGTTATGTTATCAACTCTTGTCTCTATACAATAATCTTTTTATATTAAAATATGTATCGATGTCTTTGTTTAAGTTCGATTTGCCGTGAAGATTTTTTTTCTTATATTTAGTGTCAAAATAGATTATAAAGTATTTTTGCAATAGGAATGATACTATCCCTTTTTTAATACAAGAATATGGCTCGGTAGCTAGAAAAGGTAGGTAGAAAATATATTTCATATTCTAATATTTATTTTATAATAAATTGATTTTGGAAAAAACCAAAACGTTTCATTTGCCAAGCAAGAGCGCTATATTCGGCTATGCGAAATTTTATATACGCCTTACAGTGTTTGTACCATCACGCAATAATCATAACTGACAATTATGTGGTGCAACTATGACCAAAACTCATTTAAGAACATGATAATTTGAATTTTTTATTGAAACGTTTTTTAAATTTTGCTCGTTGATATCATTATCGATAATTAATTCGTTGTAACAAGATTTTTTGCAAAATTTGCCAAAAGGTATGATATTTTATATATACGTAAAAAACGTTACAAAAGGTTTTATATGAGCAACAAAATCGTCATGTTCTATACAAGATTTTGATTAATACATATGGATGGACAGAGGGACTTTAAAAAAAATCAATTTCTGAAATGAATATTGTAGAATTTATAAACGTAATGATAAACTCATATATCGGTGGTCAGAAATAGAAAGGCCTTAACTGTAATGCCTAACGAAATTGATTTTTTCAGTGATTCCAATACATTTTACACAAATACATCTACGCGGCAAAAAAATCTACGACAAAGAAATGAATTTGCAGGGGTTCAACTGGTTACGAAGTGATTAAATTTAGGTGCAAACACTAAAAATTTTAACATTAGCGTGTTATTGGAGATCATGTGCTTGCATGAATATATTAATGAACTGCACTCCATTCTAATAAGTGTATAGAACTCATGCATATTTTGTGAAAGGCATTGGATGTTTCATTAGTTGATTTTGTTTGTTTACATGAATTGTTGTTTGAATTTGAGTACATCATTTATGACAAATTATTTCACATTTAGGAAGTCATTTAGAAGGAATGCTTTTCCACAATTGATTTAAAAGTCTTGAAAATGTAATTCGCTTTGCTACTACTACTTCAAACTTTTTTTTGCTGGACATACACAAAAATTTAATGCAATCATTGCAAAAATGGAAGTTTTATGAAAAAAGATCACACAGTTTATTTAAAGTTTTTGCGTTCTCCTTTAGAGTTGAAATAATTTAGCTTAAGGCCTTTCTACTTGTGACCAACGATATTCCCTTGAACACTCTGGAGTGAAGGGTACAATAAAAATTATATTGCTTCTCAATTTATAAGACGAATTAGCAAAAATGTATTTTACGGCTTATTTATGTATCAAGTAATCGCAGTTCGGAGATAAGTTTTTTTATGTTTTCGCATATAAAGTTTCATATTTGAAATAAATGAGAAAAGAGAAAAAATTGTTTTTTATCTGTGGGCTTTGGCAGCTGTACTGTAAAAAAGTAGAGATAAAAATAATCAGCTGACGAAACAAAACTACCTGAGGAAAAAATTTGCCATGATCAGCTGTGCACAAATGTAATAGGGTTACCAACTTTCATTATCAGTCCCTTTTTATCGAATTCCCGGAAACTTTTGATGATGAAATTTTATAAGATTGAAAATTCGAGTTTTGGGCACATAGTTAGAAATTCGGTCATATTGCATTGATAACAAAAAAGCAAAAAAAAAGTTTAATTATTTTTTTACAGCCAATGCGAGTTAAGCTATTTACAAACTTATATAAGAATAGTAACAATTTTCTGTAATAAAAATACAAAAAAGCAATTTTAAATTATATAACTTTGCTTACAACAAACGAAAGTGATATAAAAGAAAAAAAAAAAATATCTCATCGAATGCAAATATTGTTTTATTTAAATGGCATATGTTCAATTTCTTTCAACTAACATACTTCTTTATCAGTAGAAAAGAAAAGTACAAAAATTTCTTTTCATCTTGATGAGATGTAAGGAATTTTTAATTTAATTTTTTGTTTTTAAGCACACATACTTACATATACAATTTTGCATGTTATTTTCTAACTAATCATGAACATTTTATTTAAATAAAAATAAGATTAATTTAAAGAAGAAAAAAGGCCAATGTTATTGATAGAAATTCCCCATAAATAAAATGTACAAGTTTTACTTGCCATTTTTTCCTTATGCAGCGGAAAAGTATAAAAAAAATCTTAAAATAAAAGGTCATTGTAAATATTCCACATGCTCCCAGTAACGACACAAAAGTTGTATGAAATTAAGAAGAAAAAAAAAATATTCAAAAAAATCAAATACTAAAAGAGAAAGGATAACAACAAACTCTAGCATAAAGAAAAAGCTGTTAAAATAAATTATTTAAATAAATCCCAAAACAGTTTAAAATTGAAAAACGTATTTTTTTTTGTGTGCGTTTTGTTTTGCTCTGTGAAATATTTTATGCTCTCGTTCTGTGTCTATTTTACTGAGTTGAATGCCAAAATGACCATATGCATTTTAAGTGTGACAAAAAGTTGTTAAATATAAATAGGGTTTTATTTTGCGATTTTTGTAATTATCGTTTCAGTTTTGGGAATACTGAATATAAGAAAAACGCAAAATCTTTTCAAATATTATTATATTTGTGTTCAAAATTAAGGTTATTCTTTCTTTAAAGAGTTATTCAGAAAAAACTTATAGTTGTTGAAGTAAAACAAGACTTAAATCGTTTAATATTAAAATTCATAAAAATACATAAATTTGTTTTAATATTATTCAAAATCGTTAAACGAAATATTGGCGTATTAGTCGGTATTTACATTTATTCACTTTTTCCGGAAACCATAACCAAGATTTAAAAGTTGCTTCCGTTACCCTTCTTTTTATACCCACTACCATAAAAAATGGTGGGGGTCACATTCATTTTATCATTCCGCTTATAACACATCAAAATATCGATTTAAGATTCTGTTAGTTATATGTTCTGAGTCCTGGTTTCATTTTAGAACAAGCTACCTATGTCCGTCCGTCCTCGAACCGAAAATGTTGGGGGGGTTTGTTTGGTATTAAAAATGAGCTAAATAAAATAGAAGGTCGAAAAACAATATTCTTCGTACATCGAATAAAACTCAATTATGTCTTACCGCATTGACGTGTATGTAATGAAATTACGAAAATATATTTCCTAAGTAAAAAAGGTAGCTTTCCCTGAAAATATCTCAAATTTATACATTACGATAGAAGATATAGATCAAAATGTACGAAAATTAATACAGCACAGCTTCTTTTTCGGTCCACTTATAGATTAAAACGTAATAAATCAGACTAGATTAGATCTACGATTCTGAAATTTTTGAAACGTTGCTTTTCGCTCAATAGATTTCTAAGTACGGAAGATTCAGGTATCACGCCTACTTCTGCGGCCGTCTCCCATATAACGCTTTACATTAAATTTATATAATTTCTCGATGAACAAAGTTTTTGGATAATAAGGGACTCTATATTAAAATATTTTAGTTGATTTTATCTGCAAAAACTACTTTCACACGCTACTTCAACGCCCACTTCTCACATAAGTTACTGTTAAAGAAGTTTAATCCGTCAGGATTATCTGAGTTGAATTCAAACATTAATTATATAGTTTAAAAAGTATTAGGTGCCATGCCCACACTAAGCTAATAATTTGTTTTAGCTATCTCTGGGTACCAAATGATACTCTTCAGAGTCAGTAGTATCATTTGTAATGTAAAAATTTTTAATGTTTTATTATTTACTAAATTTAAGGAAATAAATTACACGAAGTTACACAAACAAAGTGAAAAATATTTTAGTATAAAAAGATTATTCCATAGCGATTACTGTTAACAACAAAATAATAAATTTTGTACTATAAAAATACACAAAGGTTGGTATTCGAATATAGTGCCCTTGCTTGTTTTACATTTTATATTTTATTGTTTATTTTTATTATTTCTTTCTTGAATTGTTTAACATTTTTGAATATTGTTTTTACATTTCAAACTTTGAAACTAACAATATTTTTTTTAAACAAAAATCAGGACCGATATTCGTGTTATTGACAAAAATCATAGTTAAATTACTTTGTATTAATATTGCTGTTTTACCTATTATTTAATAATTGCTTCTAATTTGAAATGCTTATCAAACGTAAACATTAAATGATACAACTCAAACAAATTGTCGATTATCGTGAGGAAATAGATGATCAAACAAAATAAAAACAATTAATACTTGTATTCGATAGACAAATATTGCTATAGAAACAATAGTATGACCGTCGTTATCTTGACGTTCCATTGTGTGTATTTATATTATATTATAAAGTTAACTTATATTTGTAGGGATTAAAATAAACTAAAATGTTTTTTATTTAATTAAATTTCAAAAATGTATAAGAAATATTTGTTTGAAAATATTTCTCAATTATAAACTCCTGCTAGCATGAGCAAGTAAATCTATTGTTATTTATAGACATTAAAATAAATTATAATTTTTATAATAATAAAATGTCTAATATGTTCAGGGAATACTTTTCATATAGTTCCTAAAAAAAACCCTACAAGAAGAAGAAAAAACAAGTAACAGTGCTATATTCGGCCGTGCCGAATCTTATATACCCTTCACAACGTGTAGTCATGCAATAACAATTGTTTGTATCACCATTCATCCCATATAAAATACGTGCATACGTACACGATAGAATAAATGTGGCATCGAATCCCAGCTGAGCCAAAAAAATTTTATTTTATTTTATTTAATATATTATTTATATTTTATTATTTTTTTTATATTTTTTTTAAATTTTTTTAAAAATTTTTTTTAGAAAAATTTTTAAAAAATTTTTTAAAATTTTTTTTAAATTTTTTTTTGTAGTTTTTTTTATTATTTTTTTCTTATTTTTAATATTTTTTTTTTGTAATTTTTTTTGTTTGGTATGTTTTTTACATGTATCTATCTATGTATGTATGTTGTTGTTGTAATTGTGAAAAAAAACGAGGTGGTCGTGGTTTTTTGCTCATATCTCAGAAAGTTATGGGGCGATTGTGCTGAATTTCAATAGCGATTCATTCCTGGATATTTCCAAGAGATTGATACCATATACAGATCTGAGGAACATATAGTTGCTTCTAAAAGTTGATTTCAACCAACACACGGACAGACGGGCAGACGGACAGACGGATAGACGGACAGACGGACAGACGGTCAGGGCTTAACCGACTCCTCTATTCATAAGCTTTCAGAAAATATATACTTTATGGGGTCGGAAATGAAAATTGTAGAAATTACAAACGGAATGACAAAGCTATATATACCCTTGTGCACCACAGGTGAAGGGTATAATAAGTAATTAATTTTAATAATTTGTTTTCCATTCTCGGTTTTTTTATTTATTTATTTTTTTGCTATAGACATTTGTTTTTCTTGTCGTTATTATTGTCCTTCTGCTGAGCGTGCAGTTTTAATTGCCCCTTTGATATGCAAAAAAAAATAAAAAAAAAATAAATCGTATAGATTTAACTGGGAATACACTAACGTTTATTTTACAAATGTTTGTTAAAAATTGCACACTCACACTTTGTATCTTTATTATATTTTAAGCGCTAATTGTAAATAAAATACATAAACAAAAGGGCGGCCCATAATCCTTAGGAAAATTTTCAATTAAAATAAATATTTATATTTCAGTAGCAACAACAAACATAATACAAGTAATGCAATACAGTCAAACAATAATTATTACAGAAATATTTACGTTGAAGCAAATAAATGTTTACTTTATTTTGAAAGAGTCCAGCCTAATATTAATATTGAAAGTACAAAATAAGAGACACATTTCAAACAGACAAATGCCTGATTTTTTTTTTCTTGTCTATTGATTACAACAACATTTAAAAAACTATATGAAAATCATTTTCGGGGTATATTGAAAAGAATTTTATGTAAACACACATATACGTACATATTTTTATATATAATTTTAAAACACACATTTATAAAAATGCTTGCAATTGCTAACTGACTTCCATGGCCTGGCTTGGTCAATAGTTGAATGGTTGGCTGGCAAGACCTTGTGTGGCATGTAGAACAGGATATAATGGTTTTAAATGAAAAATATAAATAAATATAAATAAAAAACTCTACACATTTTTGTGTATGTGTGTACGTACGTATGTATGTATGTATGTGTATGTAGCAATAAAAAACACAATTATTTAAATATATGTATGCATTTGCATGTAGTTTTTCACTAACTTAACTTTTACAAACCGTTACAACAGTCTGCGGAATAATATATATTTTTTTATTCATTTTTTCGCATCAACCGGGGAGTTCCATTTGAAAAGGTTTAATTTTTTTTTGCAAATAATTTAATCGTAGAATCTTTTTATATTTTTATTAATTTTACAATCGGTGCGTACAGAATTCCTTTACCGTATTGCGTACTAGAAAAGACTATGTTTGCTTCCATATGAAAACAAATAAAAGTAAGTCTTACGTATTGCTTATTAATTCAGCAAAAGAAAAAGAAAAAGAAAATTTTATTTAAATATTTTCTTTTATTTGTCCTTCTTTCCTGCTGTTTTTTTTTAGGTTCAAGGAAGTCTTAATTAAGCTTCTACAAGCGATCTTGGAGCACATAAGCAAAAAATTAGTGTGATCGGTGAATTTAAGTAGAATAAGGTCAATAGAGTGATTTGATAAAAAGATATTCCAAAACCCGCTTATTTCGGACAGAAAAATATAGACACTCTAGATATATTCATTTACTCTTTAACCCAAAATGTGGAGTTACAAGGTGATTGATTTTATTAACTAGCAGGCCAGAACTGCAAAGCTGGTCAGAAAAAAATTTTAAATCATGGTTATATTAATAGATATTTTAATATTGTTGTTAGTGTACAATTATTAAAATAACTTTTAAGCTCAAACATTCCCATTGATCATTTTAACAAATATGTGACAGAGTATAAATTTAATGAAAATTATTCGACATCCAAATCTTTGCAAAAGTCTTTATAGGGAATACTAAGTAAATATCTTTTTTAACCTTGTGTCTCCTTCCAGCCAGTGTCCATTGAGGACTTCTATTTGATCAAACCAATGTAAGAATAGCTTGAGGATAACTCTAAGTATATAAACCAAATTAACAAACTCAATGTTTTATATAAAACTGTCCTCATATGGGTGCTATAATGTTTTATTTACTTTTTTTTTTTTTTTTTGCTTCTACACCGCATACAAAGCGTTTGCAGATTTATGTTTTGTTAAAAAATATATTCAAATTTTTCTCTATAATTTTTTTATTCTGCGAATTGTATTCAATTGAATATTGCTTTGCGTTTGTTGAGTACATACGGGTAAGCCGGTGTGATTCTACAAATGCACTACTAAATTTATGTATATTTGTGTGTATGCGTGCATAAGAGTGTGTATAAAAAACGATGCTTTTGGTGTCATTATTCATATTTCCCAATACCAACCAATACAATAACATAAAATATAAAATAAATCGACAAATAAAAAAACTGAACAAGATGAATAGGAGAATTGCAAAGTAATAGTAAAACTCATGAGTGTGTAAACGTTTGTTACAGTTGTTTGAATATATAGAACTGGAAAAATGTTTCTCTATGTGAAGCTAACAAACAATTTCCATTCAAAAATATGATAAACTCTAAGGAAGTTAGGTAAAATATAATCTTATTCATAAAATATCAAGTATACGCCCAAGTGAAATAAGAATTAAGATTTTTGTCGCTTTTATAAATTTTTAAACAACAAAAATGTTTAAATTTTACACAAGAAATAATTTTTTGTGACAATATCATTCTATTGCGTCATATAAAAACTAAATTTAACACAGGTAAAAAATAGGTCAAATGCTTGAAACACAATTAAGCGAACGACGAATTCGTTGGTAAAAATATTCAGTGTGAAATCGTCGCATGAAACACAATAACGACGTAAAAGTAGCAGCTGTTCGTAGTAGGGTTCGTTCGTTTACTAATAGTTTTACTGTTTTTTACTGGACTTTACTATATTGTTTACGTTTTATATTGACATGTGTAAATGAATGCCATCCACTGAAGTTCAATAAAAAAAATAGTCAATACTTTTGAGTAACCTAACGAGCATATAGCAGATAAAGTTATTATCTGTTTGTGAAAACAACCAAGAACTAAATAAATTTTTATTGTTTCTGTTAAAGCAAAATCATTTATGGTTATAAGTAAGCATTTGCGAAAGAGAAGGGTATACGTCTAGTAAATTTCTATTCAAGTATCGTATTCGTATAACAGCTACTTAATTGTGTAGATTAGATTAGGTTGAAAAGGAGGGGCACTTAAAGCCCAAACCCATGACAGGTATACACTCGTGCCCAGTTGACATGTTGTGCGCTCCATATGGAAAACGGAAATCTTAAACAAAAACCAAAATAATAATTTCCCATAAATAACGGACTAGTCCAAGAACCCAGACCCCTCAATGTAACTCCTTATGGATCTCCAGTTCGAGTTACACAGGTATTCCATGTTCGGCATAGTATCCACTGTAAAATTTTTGCGTCTAATATGAACAAACGCAGGACAATGACAGAGGTAGTGTACTAAAGTCTCATCCTCTTCCTCCCAGGCTCAACTTGTTGTTTTCTCAGACAATTTCGTGGGAGCTAGATGGGTTCTCAACTCCGCATGACTTGTAATTATACTGATTAGTCTCCCAAGTGTTGGTCTACTTAGTCTCAGAATTTCCTTTGATTTCCCATGATTTGGTTCACCCCATAGTATTTTTGTCACTTTACTGACATCAGTGCTTTGCCATTTTCTGACATGTTCCTCCATCGCCCAACATTTAAGTTCATTATACCCTTCACCTGTGGTGCACAAGGGTATATATAGCTTTGTCATTCCGTTTGTAATTTCTACAATTTCCATTTCCGAACCCATTTTCTGAAAGCTTATAAACAGAGGAGTCGATTAAGCCCTGACCGTCTGTCCGTCTGTCCGTCTGTCCGTCTATCCGTCTGTCCGCCTGCCCGTCTGTCCGTGTGTTGGTTGAAATCAACTTTTAGAAGCAACTATATGTTCCTCAGATCTGTATATTGTATCAATCTCTTGGAAATATCCAGGAATGAATCGCTATTGAAATTCAGCACAATCGCCCCATAACTTTCTGAGATATGAGCAAAAAACCACGACCACCTCGTTTTTTTTCACAATTACAACAACAACATACATACATACATGTAAAAAACATACCAAACAAAAAAAATTAAAAAAAAAAAAAAAATATTAAAAATAAGAAAAAAATAATAAAAAAAACTAAAAAAAAAATTTTAAAAAAATTTAAAAAAAAATTTAAAAAAATTTTTCTAAAAAAATTTTTTAAAAAAATTTAAAAGAAATATAAAAAAAAATAACAAAATATAAATAATATATTAAATCAAATAAAAGAAAATTTTTTTGGCTCAGCTGGGATTCGATGCCACATTTATTCTAACGTGTACGTATGCACGTATTTTACATGGGATGAATGCTGATACAAACAATTGTTATTGCATGACTACACGTTGTGAAGGGTATATAAGATTCGGCACGGCCGAATATAGCACTGTTACTTGTTCTTTCATCGTTTAAAGCGTTTAGCAATTTCCAAAGTTATAGTACTCAGAAAAGCTCCTTTTTTGGATAATTTATCGGCTTTCTCGTTTCCGATCAACCCGTGATGGCTTGGTATCCATAGTGGCTCCAGATGTTCACAATTTGCATATGAGTTTATCTCTCTCTCTTGCATTGCATAACGTTTCGGGATTCAACTTTCTCCTTTCTCAGTGTCTTAGTCACTAGTTGGCTATCTGAAAGATTCGAATCGAATTTTATCACATGCTAATTCCGTAATATTTCCCATCGGTAATATATCCGTTATTCTTTGGTATCTGGTCTTATGTTCTCTTACAAGCCATTCATCTATTGCCTTTTATCATGTAGCAGCTAAGGCCGCTTCATATTTTACCTGTTTCTCTATTGGCCAAATTGTTAGTATATTAATTACTTTAGAGTGTGACTATATTAAAAAAATAAATTATATTATAATCATTAGGCATCAAAAAGAACAAGACTAAAATAATTTTTTATTATTATAAATATTTTGCATATTCTCTACTAAAATTCTTGAACACAAAAACCAAACTTAGTCCGATTTATTAATTTTTTTTTGTCATTCAAGGACCTAAGAAATATAAATAAATCTATATCAGAATTCATGCCATATATGGTGAATTTTAAGTAATGCCGTGATTGTGTGCTTTTTAATATACACGATTGTGTTTTATTTTTTGGGATGTATATTAATGGCCAAAAATACTTCGTATTTCGCAATTGTGTTCCTATAAATAATGCGGTTTTATGGTTTTCCATTAAAAAAACTTATAATCGCTTCTCAGGTTAATCTAACATATGTTAGTGTAACGTCCTTTATTTTGTATTAAACGGTATATCTCAAATATTATACTAAATTAGAAAAACGCTTAATGCAGGTACAAATTCAGTGCTACAAGTTACATAGTTTTAAGACCAAGTAAGCTTGTTTGTTAAATATTGTAGATTAACATTATTTGTGTTCTAAATAATGCATCATCACCATGCATGAATAATATCAAAACTTGCTGAACTGATTTCTCTAAAAACAGACCATTGTGTAGGTATAAGTATTCAAAACTAAGCTTTTATTTGATGCTTGGGTAGATTTGTAACAATTGCTCAATTCACAGGCTGTCGAAGGAGTTGTACGTCGCAGTAGTTGTACACATTTTGCTGATTTGTAGGCGTATTTGTGTCTCACTTATACACTTTTTTTATTTCTCAGTTGATATTTTGCAATGTAAATTAGGTTTCGTTTACAGACATGTTTGTGGTTTTATAGCTGTGGGACTGACGAGAGGTTAAAAAAATAAGAAATAAAAAACATCAAAAAAATTTATTAAAAAAAATATATTGCACATATATTTCTACTTGTTCTAACATAAAAGAAGAGGAGTTTTTATACTTCTTTCATTGTAGTTCAATATTTTTTGTACTGTAAATTTTCTTATAATTTTTGTTATTTGCAATGCGTTTCAATTCATTTTTTAAATTAAAAAAAATATTTTTATGTATCATAAATTATAGAAAAATATTTTTTAAGAATCATTAATCTCTCCTCACAAATTTAGAGGCAGTAAACAAAAAAATTTAAATGAAACAATTTTTAAAAAATACATAAGTAAACTAAAATCATTAATTAAAATGAAATAGAAAACATTAGAGTTACAAAAGAATAAAAGGAATGAAAGAATTTTAAGTCATCAAAGATGGACAATGTTTAAGAGAGCAAGAGTTTATAATAAATCAAAACCAATTACAATCAAGAATACTTTCACAAGAAAATAATGAAAATACTTACCATACCGAATCACCTTTATTCACTCAGTAGATTATTTATCAGTAATTTTCTCTACTCAACTCCGTTTGTTCGTTTTGTTCAAAAACCTAAGAAAAAAGAGGAGGCAACAAAAAATAAGGGAACATGAGAGAAGTTCAGTACAGAACCAACAATAGAATATTTATTTATTATTTACAACTTTAAAACAGAGATGTGTAAAATCCATTGGTTAGTAAATAAAATTTTACTGAGTGACAAAAAATCAGACATGGTAGCCCTGCTAGTATTTAATTTAGATAAAAAGTTTTGAAAATATAAATTAAAAAAATAGAGAAGGTAGACCAATTTCTGACAGTTGTGTCTATAAACGTGCTGAAACGTTTCCACATTCACTTAATTGTATAGCAATATGTGAATACCTACTTCTAGTTTGTCATAGTAAAAATATCCAGCACAATTTATATTGACATTTACAGTAAAAAACTAACAAACACGAAAGGTTATCTTTTTTGTAAAAAAAATTAGCTTTAATATTAGGTCTGTCTGCGTACTTTTCCAGTAGCAAATACTCAGTAAATTTTTTGGGAGAGTAAGACCAATTTTACTCTGTCGGCTAAAAATATATCAAAAAGTACGCAGACAGTATCCAGTAAAATTTTGTAAGAAAACAGCTGATCGGTGTGTAAATAATTGAAATTACAAAGCAAAAGAGTTTTAGCATATGTGTACGCGAAAGTGATTTCTCGCGGTAAATTAAAAAATGCTAATTTTATCGGTTCTGCCATCTCCAATCCACTTACATTACGGTAAAATGTTGTTTATTATAATATTTTATAAATGTTAAAAATCAGCACAATTCTAACTACTTACCTCTGCCATTGTTAAATTTCAATTTTTATTTTCGTTTCAAAAAAATTTTTTCATAATTAGTAAATAAAAACAGCTGTTCAAACTAGTTGCAAAATCTTGCAAGAAGAAATTTCTCCAACAACATTTTGCAAGTTCTCAACTTCCAACTGTCAAAAAATTTTCTTTTTTGCTCTCTCGCTGCAAGAGATTTTGAGTACGCAGACAACATTTTGCAAGATTTTGTAACATTTTGCACAAAATGATGCAAAATATGTGTACGCAGACAGACCTATTAATTTTGTTCAGTGTAGCTTAACAAACGTACCCAAAAATAATTTTTTTCTACAACTTATTGAAGGAGAGTAAGAATAAATGTGAACAAGCACAACCAGCGTTCTTCATTTTGAAACTAAAATAAAACACCAAATCCAAGAATAAAAAGTGTAATTAAAAAAGGCACTGAGCGTAAAGTTTTTTAACTTTTAATTTTATTTATTTCATAAAATTGCAGGTTTTGCCCCTATTAGGCAATAAAATAAAATAAAAATTTGTATGCTAAAGTGGCAACTTTAACTTCGCATTTGCCAACATAATAAATACTTTATAAAAAACAAACAACTTGGCAGCTTTTAATCACCAGTTTATCTTTATAATACTCTCCTTGACAACTGACGGCAAAATTTAACTCAAGTTGCTGTCAATAATTGACCTACAAATCTTTGGATTTCATTGTGGCAGTACTAACATTATAACAATATTAAAAACCGCTTTTTTCGGATATGTATAAGGATGGCTCTTATAGACGCGATTATTTTTAAATTTAAATAGAATAGCAAAAACTGTTGTTATACTCATTTATATGCAGATAAAAGCTTTGATAACGACGTTCGTATTATAATTAATTTTTTTAATAATTTTAAGTTATTGAAAAAAAGTTATATTGGCGAACTCATATTTATCTTCAGGTCAGATTTTTAGTAGGCTTTTTTGTCACATATAACGTATGACTCATATTAAACTACTTTGTGAGTTTTGTTTATAATTATGGAGAGCTTTACACAACAGCATCCCCAGTTCGTTTAGTTTTATTACGATAGACAGCGTTGGAAAACTTATAACCATCCCGTGTTTTATCGTAAATTTTTTTCATTGCCGTTTTTTTGCCTGATGGGTATCAACAGCTACCATTATATTCATTAGAAACAATGATATAGTATATGGGTTGGTGGAATCGTTGATTCAAATTTATTTAAAAACGAGTCAAGTCAGAATGTCACCATCAATAGCTACTATTATCGAAACATGTTGACCGATTATGTGCTCTCAGATATTCAAACACATGGTCTCGGTGAGCTCTGGTATCAACTAGATGCCGCTACGAGGAAAACAGCAAGCGAAACAATCGATATATTGAGAAATCATTTTGGTACGAACGTAATTTTTGATTGTGCAATATCGCACCTATTTTCTCTGTTAAGCCTGAGGTCTTCAGAAATAAGCCAGCTATGATTGAAGCTTTGAAAGTCATAATTAATTGTATTGAAAAATATGTAATTGATGAATTACATATATAATAATTATATTTTATATTTATTTGAACAGAAGAATATGGGTTAACCTTAATTTTGTCGAATGGTAAGGGCTTAAATATTAGCAGACATATGAACGCATTCAGTGGAGCGATAGAAGTGTAGCTCAAATACGGATATCAAGGAAATGGTTTTTAATTATTATGATTATTTTTTAAAAATGCCTTAAAGTAAAAATAGAACAATAAGGTTAAAAGTAATTTTGTTTACAAAGAAACACTTAAAAAATTTACAAATTTGTTCGTTGTTCGCCGACTTAAGAAATAGAAATAAGTCTATTGCAGAGTTCACCACGTTTTGCGAATTTCGACCAACGACATGATTTAATTTTGCGAATTTTCATTACCCAAAAATATGTTTTTTTTTTTAACGAAAAAAATTCGTCGTTCTTCGCTGTTGCTTTTTTTTATAGCATTTTTAATATTTTTTTTTTTTCACAGAAAATTACGAGGTATTCAGAAGAAAAAAATTTTTTTATAATTTTCATCAGCCGACTAGAAAGTTCATATTATCTATATATTATATAGATAACTAGCTAATACCCGGTGTGCTTCGCCACTCCAAATTTTAGTATTTAATTCATATGGCAGGTGCCACGCCCACTATTGTTAATGCACCCATGTTTTCCATAAATGTTTATTTGAATATCAAAGTTGCTTTGCAAAATTTTAGTACTCTAATCAATATCGTTTTCTAGATATATGAATTTTAGTATTTAATTCATATGGCAGGTGCCACGCCTACTATTGATAATGCACCCATTTCTTGCCTAAATGTTTATTTGCGTGTCAAAGTTGCTCTTGCAACTCTAACCGATATCGTTTTACAGATATACGAATTTTAGTATTTAATTCATATGGCAGGTGCCACGCCCACTATTGATAATGCACCCATTTCTTGCTTAAATGTTTATTGGGGTGTCATAATTGCTCTTGCAAATTTTACTACTCTAATCGATATCGTTTTCCAAATATACGAATTTTAGTATTTAATTCATGTGGCTACGCATACTATTGCAAGTCCGCCCATTTATTACCCAAATGTTCGTGTGGATGTCAAAGTTTACCGTACTTAATTTAAAGACTCTAGCTGCATTAACTTTCGTGATATATAATATTTAATACTTTTTCTTTAATTGGTCGTGGCACCCCGCCCACTTACAATTTCAAAGCAAAGTATAGCCTATAGTTCCTTCCAGACATACAGAAAGATTCTGT
The DNA here is from genome assembly GCA_941918925.1 of Phyto melanocephala. NCBI lineage: Eukaryota > Metazoa > Arthropoda > Insecta > Diptera > Rhinophoridae > Phyto > Phyto melanocephala. The sequence continues at coordinate 29,287,884 of OW799233.1, forward strand.
AAAAATTTCAAGGAAATCGGTCCAGCCGTTTAACCGTCTATAAAGCACAAACAAACATACAAACACACATTGATTTTTATATATATAGATAAAGTTACTTAAGTATTTTCATATAAATAATATTTTTAATTAAATATTTAAATTAACATTTTTTTTTGTGAATATTGTCTTCAACCTTTCTGTCGCTTCAGGGAATAGGTTTAAGCGCCACTGGACTTATCTATAAATATGTCATTCTCCGTTTAGCGCTAGAGCAAAAAAACCCTTATTTTTGATTTCTATATGATTATCGGTCAACTGTTAATATTTCACCTCAAAAGGTCACGGCTTATAGTTGTCCGATTCAGCTGAAATTTTTACCATAAAAGTAACTATAACAACAATAGTAACAATAATCTTCCAGCTCTTTTACGAAATTTTAATGTTGAATTTTCTATGCCACCCTAATGTTTATATAACCTGCATACTTTTAGCCAAAAGCTCACGTTGTTCATGTTGATTATCAATTCTTGTGTTTATTTCTATTAATATTAAATTACAAAAATTTGTGCAATCCAGTAGAGTAGAATAAACTGTTCGTTGTGTCTTTTTCTGGAAAAGCAGACCATCAGGGTAGCACCCTACTCTATATTGAAATGGATGATCTTATTGTAAATAAAAATCTCGTTGAAGTTTGTAATTGTTGCCACTAATCTGTTCAACTAAGATTTTCAACTAAAGACCTGTTTATTATACCGAATACTTCTATAGCGATAATAAACAGTTTATACTTATGTACAACTAAGTTAACCTGAAAGCTGAAAAACGATTACAGATTTTTATGAACAAAATTTTAGAAAATACGTTTAAAATATTTATACTACATATAAGTCTGTAGAATAGATTTGAACAATGGAAATAAAATTTAAATGAACACGAAAACAGGCGTCTAGACAAAAATTAATTGGTTCCTGATTTTATTCGAATTTACAATATTTATACGTACACTTTATGGGATCACACACGAAAACTGTAATAGTAACAAAGGCATTACCAACCCCAAAATGCCCTCTTAGTTTACTGTAAAGGATACAATGAGGTACAATAAGGAAAACTAATAAAATTGTTTGAGGGCTATAATAACTGACATCTTCCATCTTCTTCGCTTGCAATTCTTACTAATCAGTAACCAAATGAAGTTCTGTAATAAATTATTCAATGTTTTTTATACAATCCTCCACAGTTTGTAATCAAATACCGAAAATTAATTATTTTTAGATATTTACACCCTTGCAATATAATAACAAGTCAAAATTCTACTACACGTGAAAACTAAATAAGGCAAAAGGGGAAATAACTACATTAATATTGTTACACTCAAATTTGGCATTACCAAATTTGCTAAGGGATTCCAATAACTTTATGGTAAAAAATTATTTAAGTAAAATTTTTATTCAATTAAAGCAAAAAGAAAACACAAATAATATTTTTGGTAATCCAGACTATGGACTATATTTAAATTAAATTTCTGTAGGGCCCAGACTTTTCGCCTATGGCCTTGTTGATATCCTTTTTATCCATATGGTAGCTTTACATGTCGTCAATTTTTGCTACCTCGCGATTTCCGTTAAACGGCAAGGAGAAAACATACATACTTACAATCTCTGCAATTGAACAATTTCAAACCCGATGATGAAAATGTACCTTACATTGCAGCCACACGTTCAAGTTTTTCTGTCAAGTTTTTCACACGCACTACTTGTCAAAATTAATTTAAATTGATTGCTGTGACGTAGGCTGCACTCAATTTTAAAGCAATTTTATTATTTTTATTCACAAACATTATTAATTATATTTAAATTAAAATGCGGCGGAATATTTTTAAAACACAAACCAAAAAATTATGGCGGCAGAATATTTGTCAAAGAAAAAACCAAAAATTCGTCACAACAATTGCACTCAGCTGTTTTCTTGACTGTAAATTGAAACATTCGTTGGAAAGGGAATTTCAAAAGCAAGTTCGCATCAAGTTCTAAAACTATGAGTATATTAGTAAAAAAGTGTGAGTGTATTAAAGCTTAATACACAAAACTTGATTGTGTAACCCCTGTGTTATACAATACTTAAAAGTAATTTTTAATGAAACAACTTTTTGTATTAGTATTATTGTATTGCACTTGGATACGTCTAATTCTGGGTTACTTTTTTAACATCAATAACACAAAGAATGGCTTGCGTCAATTATTTCTGATTCATCATAACAAAGCAGTAACTTTATGTGATCCTACAGAAAATAATCAAGAAGAGGAGGAGACCTACTGGTAAGACGTCTGTCTTTTCGACCATATTTTGATTTCAAAAAATTTATGGTTTTGATCGCCGTACTATGCGTAAAACCACATTTCACCCGGATTTGTATTACTCTACGGCTCCAAGAAAAGCCCCCCAATGAAATAACGACCAGGAAACAACCCCCAATGAAGTAAACCCCCAAAAAAATTGGAAATAACACCCAAAGCAGTAAATGAAATAAAATCGAAAAATAAATTAAATAAACCCCAAAGCGAAAACGAAACAATCCCCAATATTTCATCTGAAATAACTCCCAATGATGAAAATGAAATAACCCCCAAAGAAATAAACCCCATCAGAAACAAAAATGAAATTATGCCCAAAATTCATAAAATAGTCAGTTTCACTAAGGATTTAATGAAGTCAATGTGGACCAACAGCAAAATCGCAAAATTATTGATATAAATCGTGTGGAGGCCCGCAGGCGTCTTCTTCATAATAAAGATAAATGCAACTTCGAAAGTGTGCCAGCATTCATAATCAATTTGTTTTTTGGTGAAGGAACATACAAAGCTCGTTTAATAGTGACTACTTTTGGTTTTGTAAATGGAAAAAGTCCAGTGCAGTTATTTTCCCTTATACAATGGAAGCAATTTCAGATCAGCCACCAACGAGCTATCTTTAAACTTTACGAATGGCTTGAAATTCAACTCATGGGAGACGTTATTATAGTTACAATGTTGTAAAGAAGGCAGTAATTTTCTGTAATGGAGATGTAAGAAAGTATGGACAAAGAATTGTTTAATATTTCCAATATATTTATTTTTGAAACCCAAATACCAAAAAATTATTTTCATGTACATGCATATTTACATAATCAAATGGCTTAAATGATGTCTCGGCAATGACTTGATGATTATTGTTACTTCAAATGGAAATTCCTTTTATTGACTAAGCCAATTGCAAAAGTATTTTTCATCACTGTAAGTTTTTTTATATAAAATTGTTGAGTTTGCGATGTTTGCTTCGACATATTTACCAAGTACACGAACACTTGGCATGAGTTTTCAATTATTATGAATTAAATCTTGAAAGCACGCAAACTAAGACCCTTCCAAATTGTCCATGAAAACGAAGCACTCTGATGAACAATCATAAGAAATCATTATGTATTTCAATATATGTGACAGCGCATAGAAAATGGGACCTAAGGGTAAAAACAGGTTTTGTTCAGGAGAGCCATTTTGAAGATTAAATGATTTACCTTTTTTTTAAATTATCCATAAGAAAAAAAACAAATTTTTTGTAGTTTCGTAAAATCAAGTTATTTTGTTAATTTAGTAGGGGACAAAATTAAAATAAATAAATTTTACCATTAGGTCCCTTTCTATTTGAGCTTAGAATTGTCGACTTCACTTTTATAAAATGCGCATATCTATGGGAGAGAACACTTTTGAGGCATGGGATGGATTCGATGCTCAGATGTTGTCCACATCAAAAAAAAAGAAAATAAATAAAGTAAAAAATTTTTTTTTTTTACTCTTAGGTCCCTTTCTAAATGCGCTGTCACATATTCTTAATACCTGCACAAGTCTAAGAAAATGGCTTTCGAGCGGTCTCATTTTAGTCAAAATAGTGTCTATATATTACTCTCGCATTATAAAATTTATCCTTGCAAAAGCATGAGTTTTGCTTTACAATCAAAATATTGAAATATAACATAAAAAGTAAAGCTGGATCAGAACTAATTTGAAATAAGACACTAAAACATAAACATAAAATTATAGAACATTCAAAACATGGTAGTTATTCAGTTTAATAGAATTTACGTTTTTTTTCATATGTTCTATTATATTCGATGTTTCCGATATGACTTACCTTCTCTTTATTTCGTTGTAGCATTTTTTTTTTTTGACATTCTACTCTGTTTGAAAACTACAGAGAAACACTTTTTGAATGCTGATTTATTTATTTTAGTGAGAGTAATATGTTATTATTTTTGCTTACACTGAAGTATAGTGATTGGAAAAAGTACGAAATAGAGCATACAGCTAATCGAAAATTGTACTCAATTCCTTACTACATGCGTCATTATTTGTAAACAGTGTTATCAAGTTTACATTTTCTACACATATATAAAGATTCTTGTTTGTTTAGCTCTTTCGAAAATCTATTCAGATTATCAAAAACTTTATTAAAAAATGTATCTGTAAATGTGCTAAACATCAGGGCCGGATCCACAATATTTTCGTTGTTAGTTTTACAATTTAATAACAATAAGTTAATAATTCTTAATACAGTTTTTCTACTTGCATTAATAATCTACTTAGTTATAAATCTAATGTTTATTACAAAACTGTTTTAGATGTATAAAGAAACTAATCTATTATATTTAGTTTCATTTCACAGCTAAGTGCGAGTATAAGGAAGTGCTATCGTTAAATTTTATTTGTTTATTGCATCTTAGAAGTTTCATTTAAATTACTTACAACATTCAGAAAAGCCATAAAAGACAAAGACGGTATTTAATAATAATAATTTATAGAAAAATTTATTTGTCTTATCGTAATTTCATGTTATCTAATGACCATTACACATAACACCATAAATAGACATAAATTTAAAGCAAACCAATAATCATGATAAACCATGTACCAGATGATGATGATGATGGTAAGAATGAAATGGAAAATAACTAACAAAATAACAACAATACAACATCATTAAACAATATTACTATGGTAATCTTTCTTTCACAATTCACTGTTAAATGGTAATAAAGACAATATCATTTATTCAGTTACAAGTTTATTTATAGATTATACAATTAAGTATCTGTGTGTCGATTTGTTTTGTACATTTAAGTAACACGCACTGTATTTCTCCACAAATATGTATGTAAGAGAAAAATATTTATTTGTTCATTGTTTTTATCCATTTTGAAATATTTGTATCTGTTTCCTCTACAGTTACAAACATATTCATTAATATACACCCATATAAATACATAGAGGACATAAAGCTTATGTTGTGGATACAGTCGCTCACATTAAAAGTCGGACAGGAGTATGAAAAAATTTCTAATTACAATATCTATGTTTCTCTGAAAGAAAATAATTCTAATTTTTTTTATTTTATCACAAAAATCCTTTTGGTTTAGAACGCCAAAAAATACATACATATATTTTTCTTCTTTAATTCATACAGTTTTTAAGCCATTAAGGCCTGTAAACTAGTATAACAAAAATATATGACAACATGTCTTACTACTAATTTTAATACTAATAAATAACTTAATCTGAAAAGAAAAAAAAGAAGAAGAAAATATGTTTTTTTATTTTATTTTCCAAGTATAAAGTTGAAAGTTGGGCATTACATAAACAATCACTAATCCAGCGAAAAATAGGTAATCACTTGCTCTGACCAAACAACATACTTTTAAATGGCTTTTGCATATCGCCTTTCTTACTGCGAAGTGTTTTAGTAATAACTTGATTTATAATGTGATCCATCAAACTTATTTTTCGAACATTTGCTTAGATGCACACCCAATAAAATTTCCTTTTGCGAAATTGAATATAACCCATTAAAAAACTTTTTATAATTCCCATTTAGTTTAACAGACTTAAATTAAAAATATAGATGTTTGTGGTAAAAGCGCAAAGCAGTTCGTTAAAAAATGTATGACTTACAGATTTTCAGTGATATTTAATTTTCACATTAGCATATCGCAGAATAATCAAACCAGATTTTCGTCCTTAAAACAACCGAAGGACTTCTGTGAATCCACAATATTAATGGATTATTTAGGTTATTAAAATCAAGTACTTAAATGTTGCTATACAAATAAGTACTTACTTAAGGCCCTTTTAATAAGCAAGAGTAAGAAGTATTTATTCGAGTCCTTATATTCAAACAAGGGTGATAAATTCTAATTTGAAATCCTATTTGTAAGCGAAGATGGTAAATAAGTACTTGCCTCCAATGTGCAATGCCGTGTTAAAATAATGCATTTACATGCCAAATTTCAAGAAGTGAGGAACTGTGTTTTGTGTATAGTATATTTTTGATACCTAGGATCAGGTGGTCGTCTTTGCTTCAAATTTCTTATTTATTTACAAACGTCAGGAGTAACATTATTCTACTCTTCCTGAATTGCCGTTTTAAAGAGTCTTGTTTATATACACAGCCTGTCCTGCATTTACGCCCTAATTTGTCCCATAACTGTTCAATGACATTAAGATCGGGATATTTCTTTTTCCAACTCCCGATGTGCCTTGCACCACAAACCATGACAGTTTTTCTGTTTTTCTTAAATACCTTCTTTCCACGTCTTTGGTTTATAGCATACTTTACTCCTTCCAACAAAGTAAATAAAATTTACTTTCATCTAAAATTTGATTTTTAAAACCATGAATTCTTATCCATACCGCGTTCCTAAATTATTGTGTTCTAGATGACACACATCATATTATATACCTATAGAACATAATAATATACGAAGGACTATATATATTTACGAGCAATATCAGGGCAGACAATTAATTTCTTTCGAAGAACTTGGCCAAAAAAGATTTTTTTGCAGAATTCTTTTTATTGTTTCTAGAGCATATTTAACTTTCACTACTAATTTTGATGCAGATATAAAGGAATTTTTCTTCAATTCTCTTCAAATCATGCTATCATCCTTGGAGTACAGATTCTTTGATTTGGATTCACGTTGGTTGTTTCTAATCAATCCATTTTTTATGTCTAAAAATAATATCATGTACCGTTGATTTTCTTTTTCTTACCAATTACAATAATTACCGTTCACATTTTCATTCTAAATGTCGCACTATTTTAAAAATAACACTTCAGTAAATTATTGAGGAGATAATAATTACTAATAAATTTCAACAAAAAAAAATATATATACAAAAAATGTAAACATAATGACACATGTATTTACTATTGCTTGCACTCAAAACATTACTTACACGACTTTCAATGTGAGACAAAAAGTATACTTATTTCTGTTAAGCTTTCGTGTACATTTTTTTTAACGAAACCTGAAATATATTTTTGGTTTGTAAATAAAAGGATTTTTATAATAATGCGAATAGAAATTTTTTCATACCTTTGCCCGACTTAAAGTGTGAACCACTGTATGTGCGAGTGTATCAGTTTAAGTGTTTTTCTCTGTTTTTTTTTTCTCCGCATTTAATGTACAGGATATTGTTTTAACATTTGGCAGAAGCTTATCGTAATGAACACTTTACTATAACTTTATGTTACTTAAATATGATATTTTGTGAAGCTGTTTCGTTCATGTACTCTACGATAGACCGATTTATTTAAGAACATTATTTTTGCAAAATATATGTACATAAATATTATCGAAAAACAGTTAAGCTTCTTTAAAAATCTAAAAAAATTTTGAGGTAATTTTAAAAGAACTGGCAAAGCCAGGCAAAAATCTTGATAAAAAATAAAAGAAAAGAAAATAAATATTATAATAATACTAACGATAGATATAATATTTATGAATATAAATCGTTGATAAATTGAAATAGAATTTTTGAAAGGTTATTAATAATTTTGCATCAAAATAATTTCCTCATTAAACTTATGTGGTCTTGGTGTATATTACCCTGTCGAAACAGAATAGATGCTCTTGCAGTGTTAGGGCCATGTTTGTAAGACAGCCAAAGGATAACACAAATAACAATAGTGACTTTATTATGAGTGATGTTCGATCTTCAAAAAAAATTTCATTTGATATGTTGACGCACATACGACAAAAATGTTCGTTATAGATAATTTTATTCATATAAATTATTCATAATAATTGCCATAGCTAGAATTTTTTCTGTAAGTGATTTTTAAACATATATAATATAGATAATTTTTAAAATAATTGGGCAATTAAGCCCCCAGAATGGTCTCGTTACAGCAATGTAATTAATATTATATTTCCATCAGCTTTGAATAAACTATAATACAATTTACTTTAAAGAATAAAAACATTAAAAAAATTTTTGGTTCGATTGTAAAATGAAAATTTTGACACTACTGCCTATGCATAATATGAACTTAACTTTTGATAACCAGCAAAAAATTTGATGGCCAGTAAAGATCACAATATAATGTATAATATAAAATAAGGTTCTTAATAAACAACACCGTTATTATTGTTGGCTTAGTTGGCGAATAAACCGTTTTTCGAAAAAACTAGCAAACTATGCAAACATTGACAATTTTTAATCAATATTTACAACAAAAAAAAAAATGGTTTAACTGAGCTTTTTACAAGTGAAGTAGCTTTGATATCTATTTGAAGCCTTAAACGTAAGGTGATTAAACAGACTTAAGCGAATACAAGAATGATTGCACTTATTATAATGACCTTAACAGAACCTTTTGTCAGATTTCAGTCAAACGTCATTAGCTTAAGCACAAAACGAATTTTGTCACAAACTTCATGCAAAAGAAGCTTTTTCTGTATTGCTTAAATTAATTCGAATTTATTATGGTATTGGCTTTCTTACGTGTGTCAGCTCTTTTAGTTGTCAAAAAAAGAAAGTGTAAGAAAAAATCTGCAATTTAAGTTTGATAAAATTTATGTCTATTTTTCGTTTGTTAGTACTAGGGTGATCGACTCGGTTTTAAAACCGGTGGAAAACTCGGTTTTTTACTGTTTCAGCTGACGGTTTTTTCCAAATGTTAATTTTTCGAATGTCGAATACACCGGTTTTTTTACTCACAGAGGCCGGTTTTTTTTCATTTTTAGTTGTATGTTCATTTATCTTTGTAACCAAACGTACCATAACTCAAAAAATTTTCAAAAATCAAAAAATTTACTAAGTAATCTTCCATAATATTGTAAGGAATTTAGTTGTTGTTTCAAAAACAAATGTAAAATAAGAAACATAATTAGGCTTAAATATTATTTGATTTAAATGGAGATCAGGTATTTTATACGTTGTTGCGTTTATAATTTGCTGTGATAATCAGCTGTTCAGTACTTATTGTACTTTGCAATACTTTTTGATCTCTTTTTCGAATTTCATAATATTTTGCTTCTACGAAATCTAGCGACCTGTACTAAAGACTACCCATAGCTTTACTAATATCTTCGATAACATATGTTTTGTATACCAAAATAGTTTGGTACACAAAAGGTCATTATTACAACTCGCCTACAAAGTTAATGTTAGTTAAAGATACATTTGATTACAGTCAGCATTGAAGTGACTTTTTAATATTTTTCATTATTACAACTTCCTTGTAACAAAGTTTTTTTTTTTTTTTTTAATAACGCCATTTTATAAAAATGCCATTGAATTTGTGTCAACTTAAAATGCAATTAAACCATAAAACAAACTAGTTTATACCTATAAATGTATTTCTGTCACGGGTATAAGAAAGAATTTTATTTTATGTATTCGACCGGTTAACCGGTTTTTTTTTAATTCTAAAATTCAAACTATTTGAAGCCCGGTTTCTTAAAAATGTCGAATAATCGATCACCCTAGTTAGTACGCAGCAGAAATGAAATGTAAATTAAATATACTTAGTTGCAAATTTTTTCCGTCAACTCACACAAAAGTCAGTGTTATGACAATTATTTGCAAATGAAACTTTTGACGTTTCGTGTTTTTTACACACTCGAAAATTTGTTTAGGTTTTTTGTCATTTGTTTCAATACACACAAGCGTTTATTTATTCGTATAGAGGTTTTATTCCTGAAATGCAGATAGATAGATCTGCAACTAATCTTTAGATTTTACATTTCTTTCATTTATATTATAAAATAATAAGATAATTATATCACTATAAAAATTATTCTATACTAGCCAAACCCGGCGCGCGTTGCTACGCCCCTTAATGAATCAAAATGCATTCTGAATTTTAATTGAATATCAAGTGCAAAAACCTAAAAATTAAAATATTTTTATGGGCGTGGCATTGCCCACTTTTCTAATCACGAAATTGTAAAGTCCTAACAGCTCAATATTTGTGCAAAGTTTCAGAAGAATCGGACCAGTGCAAGTACCTCAAAATTATAATTGTTTTTATGGGCGTGGCCCTGCCCACTTTTCTAGTCACGAAATTGTAAAGTCATAACAGCTCAATATGTGTGCAAAGTTTCAGAAGAATCGGACCAGTGCAAGTACTTCAAAATTAAAATTGTTTTTATGGGCGTGGCCCTGCCCACTTTTTTTATCACGAAATTGTAAAGTCATAACAGCTCAATATGTGTGCAAAGTTTCAGAATAATCGGTCAAGTGCATGTACTTCAAAATGATTCCCTTTTTTTATGGGCGTGGCACTGCCCACTTTTCTAATCACGAAATTATTTAGTCATGACAGCTCAATATGTGTGCAAAGTTTCAGAAAAATCAGTCTTGTGCAAATACCTCAAAATTATAGCCTTTTTTTATGGGCGTGGCCCCGCCCACTTTTTTAGTCACAAAATTATAAAGTCACGACAGCTTAATATGTGTGCACAGTTTCAAAAAAAATCGGTCCAGTGCAAGTGCCTCAAAATTAAAACTTTTTTAGGGGCGTGGCCCCGCCCACTTTTCTTATCACGAAATTATTTAGTCATGACAGCTCGATATGTGTACAAAGTTTCAGAAAAATCGGTCAAGTGCAAGTAGCTAAAACTGATAGCTAATTTTTTATGGGCGTGGCCCCGCCCACTTTTTTTCATCCATAAACACTCCCCGGTATGTGTACAACAACTTACCAAAGTTTGAGCCCGATCGGTTTTACAGTTTCAGAGTCTATAGCTAACACACACACACACACACACACACACACACACACACACACAGAGTTTCACTTTTATATATATAGAAGAAGAAGATAGAAGATAGAAGATGATATTCCTTTATCCAGCATACAAAAAATTTATTTAAATTCATCCAGTAGCTTTTGGTCCAATAAACAGGCTGACACACAGCAGACAGAAATATTGTAGAAAGTAAAAAGTATTGTTCTGTATTCCAAATCGCTGACCTTATATATTGTACCTTAATCGAAATCAAAAAAACCAAAAAAAAAAAAAATATTTTATAACAAACAAACAAATTTTTAACAATCTAATTATTTGTATAGATATTGTTTGATACAGGACATGCAAGTTCTAATATCTCCTAAAACTTTTATATCAGTTGTAGGGTACTTCAGAGTCTCCCTAATTTAAATAAATTTCTTACATATATTTCGTTTTAACTTATTTAGCTAATGTTCAGCTCACTCGTTAGTATTTTTGTTTTCGTTACTATATTTTAAGAATTTTTTCTTGTTTTTATACCCGCCACCAAAAAAATGGGGGGGGTATATTCATTTTGTCATTCCGTTTGTAACACATCGAAATATCCATTTTAGACCCCATAAAGTATATATATTCTGAATCGGGGTTTGATTTGATGACGATCTAGCTATGTCCGTCCGTCTGTCCGTCTGTCCGTCTGTTGAAAGCACGATAGAGGTCGCACCGAAAAAGCTAAAGGGCTCAAATTTTGCCAGAATCTTTCTAATAGACAAGGTTTGTTTGGTATTGAAAATGGGCTAAATCGGAATATTAGAAAGAGAGTTATAGCTCGTAAAGCAAGAATAGGTCGAAAAAACAGTGTCCTTCAAACATCGAAAAAAAAGGAATTGTGTCCAAACGCATAAACGTAGAGTCATGAAACTTCGAATATATATTTCTCGAGTCAAAAGAATATTTCTCCCCAAAAATTGTTTAAATCTATGCATTAGAAAAGGAGTTATAGGTCAAAATGTACGAAAATTTATACCGCTCAGTGTATATTTGAAGTTTAAAACGTAATAAAACTGACAAAACTATATGTACGGTTCTGAAATTTTGCAAACATGGTTTTTTGGTCAAAGTCTTCGTTATAACGGAAAATAAATGTGCCACGCCCACTTTTTTTTTAAATTTTTATAAAAATATATTAGTCATATTCATTAGCATTTATTCATTGCAGATGGCGACATCTGTTGAAGGCGCCACTACATTTTGCAAACACTGAGGATGATGTCTTTGCTAAACATCACGTAGAACACTAGATGACTCTAGTAACATTTTTTTGCACAAACTACAAAGGAATTTTATAGGAGTTTGTGAAAACGAAAATGACCGAAGTTTGTTGACAAAAATTAACTAGAGTAATGATTTGTGCCCAACTTTACATATAGTTGTACACACAGTCTTATGAGGTTTAAGATTTAAAAATATTAAAAAAAATGTGCATCAGTAGATTTAAAATAAGTATTTGAATATTTAAAATACATATTTTAACTAAATTTTTTTTTTATTTATCTATTCTTTTGTAAAGGGTGGTTAAATTTTAAGGGCCACAGGGTGATTCAAAATAGACATGCTCAGCATTTTGCTAAAACAGGAAATTTATTAGTAAGATTTTGATTTTTAAAGTTCTATAACATTTTACTTTTAGAAGATTTTCAAACGAAATAAGTTTTGTATAATTTTAAAATTTGTTAGCCATTAGTACATGAAAATAAATTGTTTATAATGTTTAGAAATAATTTTTTTTTTATCTTTAGGTCTAAATTTTCCTAAATTCCTTTTTTTAATACACCATACTTCTAGAACTTCTAGAAAACATAAGATAACAAAAAGAAATTAGCACCATTTAGTAGATAAAACTCTCCTCTCCTCCCCATTTTATACCCGTTACGATCCGACCGTGATCAGCAGACCAATTTTTGTGACACAAAGTCAAATATTTTTTGCAAAATTTTAGTAAAAGAGCTAAACAAATTTTTTTGTAATGTGTTTTTTTGAAGTATTTGAGTTTTTATATCCGCCACCAAAAAAATTGTATGTATATTCTTAATCGGGGTTTCATTTGACGACGATCTAGCTATGTCCGTCCGTATGTCCGTCTGTTAAAAGCACGATAGAGGTCCCATCGAAAAAGCTAGTGGGCTCAAATTTTGCCAGAATATGTCTTATACACAAGGTTTGTTTAGAATAGAAAATTAACTAAATCGGAGTATAAGGAAGAAAGAAAAATTGCCTAAATGCATGTATTAGGAAGGGAGTTAGAGATCAAAATGTACGAAAATTTATACCGCGCAGTGTATTTTCCAATATGTTAAAAATTTTAAACCTAATAAGAGTGACAAATTTAGATCTACGATTCTGAAATTTTGCAGGAATTGCTTTTTGGTCAAAGGCTTTCTTCTGACGGAAAATAAATGTGACACGCCAACCTCCCATACAACGTTTTCTCTCAAATTCTTATAATTTCTCTATAAATCGAATAATAAAGGACTTTATTGAAATATCTAAGTTGTATTTATTAGCATAAATAACTTCGACACACCTACTATAACGCTCACTTTCCACGTTATTTACTGTTAATGAAATTTAAATTTATAAAACCGACAAAATTAGAGGTATGATGATAAAATTTGCTACGGAAATCCTTCTAGTCAATGTTATTGTTATGCCAGAAAATTTAGGTGACACGCCCACTCTTACACCCACATCCTATATAATGCTTTATTTCAAATTCATATAATTTCTCAATGAATAAATATTTTGGAAGAATTACGGACTATATTGAAATATCTAAGTTGTATTTATTAGCAGAAATTTTATTGACACGCTTACTTTAACGCCCATTTTCACTGAAACATTTAATTTACGAAAACATTTTACCAGCATATCCAAGTTATAAAGGGTGGTTAAATTTTAAGGGCCGATGTTGATTTTGAATAAAACACAAATTATTTAGGAAATTATTATCATTTCTTTTTTAATTATAATATTTGTATGGTTCAATTATGTATGGAACAAAATATCGGCCAAATGGCCCCGCGACCTCAACGGCACACCTCGATCCGATAGTCCAAATTTTAAATAACATTGCTGATGCTCAATTGTTTGGCACGATGATGAGTAGAAGTTGACTGTTTTTTTGCCACACTATCGCGATAAACAGCAATGCTTCTCATTTAACGAATTTAGAAGGCATTCATAGATGTTCTAACATTTTATACAGACCTGGGGCCGAATTACGGCATTCGATATCGATCGAAATTTTACTCGAACGATCGAGTATGCTTTAGGTATATAGATTCTAATAAGAGTTTTCAAATTTCGATCACGTTCGAGTGCCGTAATTCGGCCTCTGTTTTAAATTTAAAAATTTAACCACCCTCTACAAAGAAAGCCATTAACAAAATAATAATTATTGTGCTTTAAATGTACACAAAATTGGTGGTGGGTATAAAAGATTCGGCACAGCCGAATATAGTGCTCTTACTTGTTTTTTCTCATTCATTGATACTGTGTTTTCATTTAAAGCATTTTATTTTTATTATGACATTATCGTCATTTATTTTCTGTTAAGGAAAATTTTGCTTTTTACCATTTGCTTCTAGCTGTTGTGAATTTGCGATTATTTGTGACTTTTTGTAAATTACAACTTTCAGCACATTATCATCAAATCGTTTGTTGTCATATAACTAGTACGATAAAAAAAAATTCAAATAGCTCAAGCGAGGATGTCACGAGAAATTTTGATAAACTAAGTTTGTGATAAAATTTTCATTAAGGTTTTTTTTCTTATTTACTACAAAAATATCATATGGAAATTTTCAATAAAACCTTTGCTTAGTATAAAAACATGTAACGAACTTACCTATTCAAATTAATTTTTAAAAGCTTGACAACCCTGACAGCCCTCGCATAATCTCTATTAGTATTACACTAAAGAAATTTGATGTTTTTAGTGACAAACAGCTACAGCAACTGTGCTGTGTAGCAGCAGTTGTTGATGATGTTGATGCCAGTCATAAGATTACAATTTTACTTAGGTTTCTTGTTCTCTCTGTCTTTATTTTTATATTTTTTGTTATTTAGCCGTAGATTCAGTAACAAACAAAAAACTAAATTGTCAATATTTATTTGTTAAATGTGGGTTGTTCTCTGTACGAGTACCCTGTACTGAGGTTAAATCTGTGAAATACGTACATACATTTAATATGTACGCACAAATGTACATATGTCTGTATGTATGTATTGTCTATTTTTTTGTCTATTTGTTTGCAAGTTAATGATGCTTTTTCTTTGATTTGCGCATTTAGATTACATTTTTCTATGAAAAAACAAACGGATATTTTTCCAGCTGAGTTTAGCTTTTTATTTGGTTGCCATAAACATGAAGATATTTTGTGGACATGCTTGTGGAAATTGGAGGAAACCAAATGTTGTAAGATTTCACAGGAAATATGTGCTGCAAAAAGAAGTAAGAGTGCTATATTAGAATTGGATAATATTATTCATTATATGTATATAAATATAACGATCACATCGTAGCGCACCATAATTTAAAATACAGATTTAATATAACACGACATTGTTTTATTACGATTTATTTTTTTCGATGCCATCTATGAAATTTTGCATAGTGATCTGTGTTCGTATAACCTGCCAAATGGTCCACTTTCCAACTTTACTTAACTGTCTACTATTCAAGCCGTTTTATTATATTATTATCAATCTATGTCCATCCGTCTGTCCGTCTGTTGAAAGCATGATAGAGGTCGCACCGAAAAAGCTAAGGGGCTCAAATTTTGCCAGAATCTTTCTTATACACAAGGTTTTTTTTGGTATTGGGCTAAATCGGAATATTAGGAAAAGAGTTATAGCTCGTAATGCAAGAGTAGGTCAAAAAACCGTGTCCTTCAACATCGAAAAAAATGAAATTGTATCCAAACGCATTAACGTAGAGTAATGAAACTGCGAATATATATTTCCTGAGAGAAAGCAATAGTTTTCCCCGAAAATTGCTTATATATATGCATTAGGAAAGAAGTTATAGATCCAAATGTGTAAAAAATTATACCGCACAGTGAATTTTTCGGTATATTTAAAACTTAGAACGTAATTAGGTTAGGTTAGGTTAGGTTGAAAAGGAGGGGTATAAAAGCCCAAACCCATGACAGGTATACACCTATGCCCAGTTGGCATGTTGTGCGCTCCATGTGGAAAACGGAATTCCCAAACAAAAAACCATAAACCTAATTTCCCATAAATAACGGACTAGTCCAAGAAACCAGTCCCCTCAATGTAACGCCTTATGGATCTCCAGTTCGAGTTCCCCAGGTATTCCAAGTTCGGCATATTATCTACTGTAAAATTTTCGCGCCTAATATGCCCAAACGCAGGACAATGACAGAGGTAGTGTACCAGGGTCTCATCCTCTTCCTCACAAGCTCTACATGTCGTCTCCTCAGATAATCCCATGCGTGCTAAATGAGTTCTCAACTCCGTATGACCTGTAATTACACCGGTTAATTTCCTAAGTGTAGGTCTACTTAGTCTCAAAATCTCCTTTGACTTCCCAAGATTTGGGTCACCCCAGAGTGTTCTTGTCACCTTACCGACATCAGTGCTTTGCCATTTTCTGACATGTTCTTCCATTGCCCAACGTTTAAGTTCATCCTTAAATCGTTTAAGGGGTTTGGCGTTCTCCAAAGTTATAGTACTCAAAAGAGCTCCCATTTTGGATAATTTGTCGGCTTTCTCGTTTCCGATCAGCCCGTGATGGCTTGGTATCCATATTATCTCCAGATGTTCACAATTTGCATATGAGTTTATCTCACTCTTGCATTGCAAAACGTTCCGGGATTCAACTTTCTCCTTTCTCAATGTCTTAATCACTGATTGGCTATCCGTAAAGATACGAATCGGAGTTTCGCTATTCGTTTCCTTTATCCATTTAATTCCTTCCGTAATCGCCATGATCTCAGCCTGAAAAATAGTGTTGTGATCTGGTAGACGGAAGTATTTGCCTCTATTTCGGCTTATGTCGTATAAGCCCATTCCAGTTTGGTCACCAATCTTTGAACCGTCTGTATAAAGATCGATTCCGTGGGTGTTTCCCATCCTGATTATCTCATCCCATTCTCCCTCTTCCGGTATAATGGTGATGCAGTTAATATTCTCATATCTCATCGGGATTTTATCACATGTTAATTCTGTAATATTTCCTATCGGTAAGATATCCGTTATTCTTTGGTATCTGGTCTTATGTTCTCTTATAAGCCACTCATCTATTGCCATTAATCTTGTGGCAGCTAAGGCCGCTTCATATTTTACCTGTATCTCAATAGGCCAAATGGATAATATATTCTCTAGAACGTAATTAAATGAAACGTATGATTCTGAAATTTAGCAAGCATCGCTTTCTAGTCAAAGGCTTTTTGCTAACGGAAAATAAATGTGACACGAGCACCTCCTTATAACGCTTTATCTCAAATTCATATAATTTTTCTATGAATAAAGATTTTGGAAGTATAATGGACTATATTGCAATATTTAAGTTGTATTCATTAGCAGAAACAACTTTGACATGCCTACAATATCGCCGAATAAAACCGAAAAAATTTGAGGTATGATGATGAAATTTCGTTGATATTGTTTTCTTGTCAATATGACCGTTATGCCAGAAAATTTAGGTGACACGCCGACTTCTACGCCCATCTCCCATATAATGCTTTATCTCAAATTCATATAATTTCTCTATGGATAAAGTGTTTGAAAGAATATAGAACTATAACATAGAAGTAAATATCTTAGTTGACTATAACCATGTTTACTTTAATTAAAATAATTTTTAAAATGATTTAAAATTTTTTATTAACTTTTTGTACCTTTCAGTTAATATGTATTTTTGTCGATAAATTTTTAATTAAAAAAAATAATTTGCATTTAATTAAAATTATCGTTTTAATTATTGGAGCCAATTAAATAATATTTTAATTAAAAATTATAATTTTGTAATTAAAATTCAAATTTATTTTTTTCTGTTTATTATTCACTACTATTATATCAGTGTCCAAAAACTATTCGTTAATAAACTTTATTAATAATATTAGTTTATTTCAAAGTTTTTAACAGAAACAAAAAAACTTAACATTTTTGTTTAATTGCTTATTTAATATAAATTGATAGTTTTAATTGTTATGTAAATGCTATACTTATTTTTGTAAGTGCATAACTATAATAAATTATTACCATACAAATAATTTATAAAAACTTCTTTGCCAATTTTTCTAAACCAAAGTTTTCCTTCAAAGAAAAATTCAACCACATTACAGAAAAAACCAAATTTTTTATACAATAGTTTTAATTGGCTTCTTGCGTGCCACATTATGCACCACAATGTAGGACAAGAACTATATAACTAACCGCCCATCATGTTTTAACAAAGTCAACAAGTACAATATTTACTGTTAAAGTAAATGTTATTTTTTTTTAATTTTTAGTCGCAGCAACCTAAAAGGTAAGTGTACAATATTCTTTATGAAAAAGTTTTCTTTGCTTACTACTCCTCCGGCTGCTAGCACCAGCAAAACTTAAACACAACATTTTTGTTTCAACAACTACTACAGCAACTACACAAACAACAGGCAAAGTTAGAAAAATAAAGCCAATAAACAAAACATTAACAAAATAAGCATTTTGCCATTATTTATTTGGCTTGTTTCAAAAAGAAGGGGTTTAGGAGTTTTGTTAACCCTTATGTGATTGACAAAAAAAAAACTACTTATCCTATACGACAAGGTATGCGGTTACCTTAATACAAATCTAATATAAAACAAAAATTTGTTCAAAAAAATTAAAAAAAACGAAATACTTTAATATAATTAAAGTATTTAATTATAATTTTACATCGATACGTAATAAATTTTTTTTTTTTTAATTTACATAAAACATTTTGGGCTTGCGATTTATTTAACTCTTTTGCATGACTGGGAAACCAACAGAAAGGGAGTCAGACTACTTTAGGAGAAAGAGTGGTTTTAGATCTTATTTATAAGTCCCTACAAAAACTCAGGAAGGAATGTAACAACCGATAATTTTTTTAACACCCCCTAAACTGGCAAAAACATTAAGTTCATTAGCTTCATACCAGCCAATATGTAAGCACATTAAGACATGCTAGTGTATTATTACGTATTTATTGAAAAGTCTTACTTGATAGAACTTACTTAACTCTAAGATTTGTACTTCATATTACAGATAATATTTCAGACGAATATTTCCTACAATTTTCGCATTTGGCAAAGAAATTAAAAATTAATTAAGAACAAGTCGTTGGTCATTATTCCTATTTTTTAAGGCTATAGATGTAGCATCATTGGCATTTCCTCTGACCGCCGAAAACAATTTTTAAAATATTTAAGTTTATAATTGTCTATTAAAAACACAAATCAGCGTGCTAAAAATTCTAAGGTAATAGCAAAAACTAACACTCGAACAGCAATTGAAGTTATGCTTGGCAAAAAAATTGAAACCAATATAAAGCCAGATATCTCTAATGTACTCCGAAATAAAAGTGGCCATATCAATATAGCAGAAAGTTGTAAGATCTGTTCGAAACTTCGTATGAAGCAAAGGAAAATACGTAAATTTTTCAGCATGAAACAAACCAATTTGAAACACTGTTGGTAAAAGAGGCATAATCGTGCCGCTTTTGGCACTATTAATTGTTAAAGGGCACGATGGCATCTTCAATAAAATTTTGTCACTTTTTCAAACAATTAAAAAATTTAATTTTCCTTTTTAAGAAATATATTTTTTTTTTCTAAAAAGAAATAAAAGCTTTTCCTCATTAAATACTAAAATACGAAAGTACGTACTGCACAGTATCAAAAAATTTTGCCATTTTAGTACGTTTATATGTTGGAAAATGTGTTGATCGATTTTTGACCTTAGTTCAAGTACCTAATGGTTCCGCTAAATCAATTTTTAATGCTATTATGAACGTTTTACAGGATAATGAAATTCCTATTAAAAAATAAGCGGATTTGGTTCAGACAATTGTTTGGTTATGATGGGAAAGATTAATGGTGCGCAGACTCTGCTTAAAGAAGTTCAACCAAATTTGTTCATGAATGGTTGTATCTGCAACAACTTGAGTTTTGCGACCGGCTTCAAAAAATTTTTGGCACAAGAGTGAAATTCTCATATACCATCATTAATTTGAAACCCACATTCGGACAATTGACCATTTTGTACAAATTGCTTACAGGACGATAAATAAAACAAATTTACAATATATATTGTATTTTTGTACATAAATTTATGTAGTAACTTATATATACGTACTCTTTTTTATAAACTTGCAAACATGTAAATGAAATTCTATTTTTAAATTTTTTGGAAACATAGGAATGTGTAAATAAATCTCTGTTTCTTTCTGCTAATATTATTTATGTGACAACAAAGAGCAAGTTGTGGTATACGCATTTTTTCATACAAACGCATAGAGGTATATTTACCCGGGTACCTTGTCGTACACTTAAGGGTGTTGGAAGAATTTTGGAATCTTACGTCTTTCTAAATTTATTTATTCTTTTGAAATATATGAACATTAATAAAATACCAAAAGTAAGGAGCTCTCAAGAAATTTCAAAACCGAAGCTTATCAACTTCTTAAGAAATCCTAGAAAAATTAAAAACTTGTTGTGAGAAAATGTAAGAATTTAATAATTTTTATTTCCCTCGTAATACTATGTTCACACAGGCGCCTTAATTGTCAATTTATAATATTATCGCAATTAAAGGCCTTATTGAGCTCAATTTACCAGAATAAAAATTATTTTTAAATTGAGCAATATATACTTAATTGTTTCACTTATTGTCTTAAACTCGAAATACAACCCTTGAGAAGTATGTTCAGTGAGAAGAAAAATCTATAGGTGGCATTTCTAATGTCAAACAAATAAATATACAAAAAATAAAAATTAAGAAAATGGAAAATGTTTGAAGAAAATTTTAAAAAAATGTTTAAGTTTATTCAAATACATACATATAAGTATATATATGTATAAATATTGTTACGTTTATACCTTTTATAAACGTTGGATTATTTCCTTTAAATAAAACTTTTGAGTTCTTTTATTGCAATTAAAAACAGTTGAAATTCGTTATAAAATAAAGAGCACTTTATTTACTTAAACACACTCAAAGATTGCTTTAATATCACTTTACTTATTACACTTATCACTTTGATTATCAAACACACTTTGATACGCACCTTACAAGCTCTACTGCTTACTGCTTGTTGTCCGGCTATTTATAGTAACATAGCGGTGTTCGGTAACATTCGAAAAAGTTCTCGTATGTACATTCTAGTACATTCGAAACCCGTTACATTTAAACTAAGACGTTAAGTAATATGCACGAATAATAGAAGTGCCTAAAAGTATGCTACACATAATAACAAACAACATTTTCGAACAACCAGCAAAATAAATTAATACACATAAAACTACAGTAACTTAAACTACTACAACTAAAATAAATTATAATGTAAATTAAGCTACTTAAAAATAAATCTGTAACAATATAATTGTAAATATATTTTATCAACAGGAAAAACACTGAAGAGAAGGCATTATTTGATTTGGTATAAGTACATCGTATTTTATAGCTATCAAATGCTAATGGAGTAAGGTAAATTGAGTATGTCTGAACACCTTTTGTAATTGCTCAATCATTACTAAATTGAAAGAATTAAAAATATCTGTCTGAACAGGGTATAAGGTCTGTTTTGGAATATGCAAATGTTGTATGGGATCCAAATTACACAGAACATGAAAAGTTTATGGAATCTGTGCAGAAACAGTTTTTGATATTTTGCCTTCGTGGTTCGCGTTGAGATCCAACTGATCTTCGATCATATAATAGCCGTCCTGCATTAATTAAGCTGCCTACTCTTAAGACCCGACGGACTATGTTCAATGTGATATTTTTATTGAACTTAATTAATGATGACATTAATTCTAATTTTTTGCTCTCCAACATTTAAATAAACCTTCCACACTACCCATCACGTTTTCCTGATTTCCGTTCTTTTAAATACTTCAGGTCAAATTATGCGAATGCTGATCTAATGGGAAAGATGTGTAATAAATTGAATAAGCAATTTTTTATTGATTTTTCCTTCAATCCGAATATTGTTATATGTGAAATTGTTCTGTTTTTGAATAATCAATAATTTTTTTTTCTATGTTGACTTATTGTACTTTATTTGAAGGATCGCCGCGAATAACGTTGCAAATGACAAAATAATAATTTTTCAGGAGGGCAAAAAAATTTATTTAAAAGGTTTAATTATTTTTTTTTAAGTACTTTTTCTTTTGTACCTCTGTTACACTCGTCAATCACTTTCGACAATTCCGTTCGTAGACTTTTGTTTATAACTTACAACGTTCTTCCACTGACTGACTCATTTGATGCAATTTGATGTTTTGGTGTTTAAACAAATGTAAGAGAGTAATTTAAACGGTAATTTGAAAAAAACAGATTTTGAAAAATTTGCCTTTTACAACGTAATTCGCGGCTTAGCTTCAATTGTCTGTAAGAATAATTATCTACAGACATTAATACATAAATAAAATAAAAAGAACAAATAAATAATCATAATGAATGATTTATGTGTGAAACAAAAACTATTCTTAATTCTTCTAAGTTATTAGAACTCCTTAATAAATTAAAACCGAAAATACTTGAGTTATTTTAGAATTAAGAAAACGGTCTTTAACATGTTAAAAATAGCAAAATCGTTTTGTTTCCAAATATCTCTACAATATTGTAAAATATTCTGAAACTTTTTTTTTTTTCTCTACACAAAAATTATACTAAAAGAGAAATAACCAAGGATTTGCGGTCCTACCGATGTAGTAATACGTAGACGCAAAAATTCTGTCCGAAATTTAAATAAAGGTGATAGATTTAATATATCATACTCGTATAACTTAATTTATAAAAACTATCGTCTAAGTTTCTTGATCTTTATATTAATGACTAGCCAAGCCCGGCGCTCCTTAATGAATATTGTTACAGATTTATTTTTAAACAGCTTTATTTACATTATAATTTATTTAGTTGTAAGTAGTTTAAGTTACTGTAGTTTTGTTTGTATTAGTTTATTTCGCTGGTTGTTCGAACATGATGTTATGTGTAGCATACTCTTAGGCACTTTAATTATTCTTGCATATTACTTAACACTAACATTACGTCGTAATTTAAATGTAACGGTTTTCGAATGTACTAGTGTGTACATACGAGAACTTTGTCGAATGTTACCGAACACCCCTATGTTACTATAAATAGCCGAACAATACAGCTAACATGATCAGTACTACAGTAGAGCTTGTAAAGTGCGTATCAAAGTGAGTTTGATAATAAAAGTGTATAACCATAAATGAAATAAGTAAAGTGCTATAAAAACAATATCTTAATCTTAATTTTATAACTAATTTCAAATATTTTTGATTGCAATAAAAGAACTCAAGGGTTATTTAAAGGAAATAAGCCAGCGCTAATAAAAGGTAGAAACGTAATAATATAAATGAATATATTAAACATGATACTTTACTAATTTTTAATGTAATGCAGGTGGGTATACAATATTTTTGGTTTTTCTATTTGCTGTAAAAACGAACAAATTTTTTGTTGTTCCCACTCTGGAGCATACGACGTACAGCTGACCATGTGAAAAGCATGTATTTCCCAAATTCAATACTGCAGCACGCAGAGATTGTCCTTGTGCTTTGTTGATAGTAATAGCGAAGGTAAGGCGAACTGAAAACTGTAGTCGCTTGAAGTTGAAAAGCAAATCGGTGGGAACCATTGGAATGCGTGGAAATAGCTGAAAATAATAACTTATTTTTAATGCGAGTGGCACTGCCCACTTTTATAATTCAAGAGAGCTCAAAATGTGTGGAAAGTTTCCGAAAAATCGGTGAAGTTCAAGTTGCTGAAATTTATAACTTTTTTATGGGCGTTATACTGCCCACTTTTCTAATCAAGAAATTTTTGAGCTGTCATGACTCAATATGTGTGCAAAGTTTCAGAAAAATCGGTCCAGTACAAGTTCCTCAAATATATAAATTTTTTATGGGCGTGGGCCTGCCCACTTTTTACCACTCATAAACACTCCCTGGAATGTATGCAACAACTTGCCAAAGTTTGAGTCCGATCGGTTTTACGATTTCGGAGTCTATAGCTAACACAAATACAGAACAAAATAACTAAATAAAAAATACATCTTTGATTTCTTTTTTATGAATAACAGAAATGTAAACAAACATACATAATAAATCCTTAAATAAAATGTGTTTTAGAAAATATAAAATAAAAAAAACAAATATTTACTATGGGTATATTTGATATGTATATATTTTTATATTTTTGTATGCATGTGTGCAAAAGTAATAGGCAAAAGTAATAGGCAAAAGTACAAATACACTTACTACCAACTAATAAGAGTGTGTAGAAATATCCTTAAATGTTTTGTTGAAAAATTTAAATTTACAAATAAAATTCTAACAGAAACATACACACAAGATTAAAATTACATAAAGATATACAAACTGAACTGTTAAGGACATTTTTGTAAGCGTGCATGGGTATGTATATAACTACAAATGTAGACAACCTTATAAATATGTATGGATGTATGAATTAGATATAAGTATTATTTTTATTGCACTTTCAAGTGGCAACGACCTAAACAAACCAAATTGGTCATTTCCGTTTGTTTTCGTGTGTTTGTAAGTGTTTTTTTTCTATTTGCCATTCCTACAATTTCAATGTTTGTTACAATTCCTAGTGATTTGTTTCGGTGTGCTGGTTTGTTGTTCAAACCGGACACAACGACACAAAATACTCAAAAGTTAAAATATTAGACAAAATAAAATATAAAAATTTAGTACAAGTAATAAATTTTCTATTTTGTAGTGTACACTATAGTTGAGTGTGGCAAAAAGTAGATGTATAGTATGTATGTATGTATGTACACAACAAAAAGTGTGTCTACAGAAAAATGTTTAATGTATTGCTTAAATAAAATACATTGCTACATAATTTACCACATACATCAACATTTCTTTGGGCCATTATGCATGTTTAAAGTTTTTTGTTTTTTTTTTTTTTTTTTTTGAAATTTAGCAACTGTAAATAGAAAGAATAGTTTCATTTTACAAGAAAATACAGTGTTGAGAATGGGTTTCTTATTGAAGAAGATGCGAAAGGTTAATGTTAAAAAAACATTTTTTTTTGTATGACTTGAATTTTTTATTTTTTTTTTTGCAGAAAATATTTCAAACTTAACGAAAGTCGTTTAAGGAAAAATTTTATTTAAAAAGAACAGCTAATTTTACAATCCTTTAAATTTTTTTTTTTTGATTATATAATGTTTAAATTTTATTTTAAACTGTTCCAGTGCATCGCTTTTTTATGTACAACGGAAAAAAAATATACGAACATGTTGATAGTGTTCCCATTTTAGTACTTTTAAAGCTAGATTAAGGACTATTTTTAAATCGGCACTATAATTTTAGAATAAACGGCTCAATGCTAGTTAAGCACTTTTTTACAGAACTTCCTTTTTTTGCTTCCATTACGTTTAGTAAAACAACAATTAAGTATTTTCTCGGTGTAAGAAAACATGTCTTCATATAATTTGGTGCAAAATCGTATAATAATCGTTGTAAACTATTTAATACTTTTAGTAACATTTTTAAAATGTATTACTAAAAATATTTTAATAATCTTAATTCAAATATAGAAATATTTATGTATAATTTTATAATTTTTTCGTCAAGTATTTATCTAAAATACAGATATATGATTCTAATAGGAAAAGAAGAAGCCTGTTCATCTTCATCATAAAATGCTGATAATAATGATGTTATTGTATCTACAAGATCAGAGGCTGAAGAAAATGTAGACAAAAGTGTCTATCAAATGGAATCTAAAGATACCATTCACCACCACTGGTACAACAACAACGTAACACGTGTTTTCATATTTATTGTTATATAGAATTTTTTTGTATTATTTCTGATACCATTCGTGTTAGAAGGCTTAGTAAATGTTTTCTATATACATACGTCGAAAAAATTTAGTGTAAGAAATATAATAGCTCGAATTTTAACTACAAAGTCTGTGAAATTTGTTAAAATCGGTTCAAATAGAAACAAATTTAATTAAACCAAATGCTGTGCAACTACTTGGTCTAAGTCTTATACAAATCTATTCACGCGCAAAATTATATTCACCAGTTTAGGAGGACAAATGCTTAATACTATGTTCACACACGCGCCTTAATTGTCAATTTATGATATTATCGCAATTAAAAGCCTTTATTGAGCTCAATTTACCATACTAAAAATTACTTTTAAATTGAGCAATATATAATTGATTGTTTTACTTATTGTCCAAAACTCGAAATACAACTGTTGAGAAGTATGTTCAGTGAGAAGAAAATTTTACAGGTGGCATTTCTAATGTCAAACAAATAAATATACAAAAAATAAACAGTAAGAAAAATGGAAAATGGTTGATGGAAATTTTAATAAAATGTTTGAATAAAGTAAAATACATATTTATATAGAATTAGCCGTCCGGTACGTGCTTCGCTACGTATCAAGTGAAATAATAATAAAACTACATGCACTAGGTCCAAAGATATAAAATTACCGATTTTACCCGTTTTTAGCCCTTTTCCCCCTAAGTTCCATAATTTCGAAAAAGTACAAAAATTTATTATAGATTGTTTTAAGGAGAATAAAATTACGTTTTTACTTTTTTACTATTGCTTTCCCTCTCAAAGATAAAGGCTGTTCAAAAAAGTACCAAAACTCAATTTTTACGCATTTCATCCCCTTCAAACTAAAAATTTAAAAAATTGGTCCTTTCTAAATTTTTGTGATATCTTTATAAAGTAAGGAGATACTGTGTTACCGGTTTTACCCTTTTTTACCCGTTAACCGCTTGACGAATTTTGTGCAAACTTCACATAAACCATCTACTAAATAGTCCAAACAAAGCCTAAACATTTGGATTGGCCAAGTGAGCCCGTTCTAAAGTCACAACGCACTTGCAACAATTTTTTATATGTATATAGATTGTAATTATATTTTATAAACAGGAAAAAAACTGAAGGGAAGGCATTAGTTGATTTGGTATAAATACATCGTATTTTTACAGCTATCAAATGCTAATGGAGTAAGATAAATTGGTTATGTGTGAACACTTATTTTAGTTCATTGATCAATACTAAATTGAAACAATTAAAAATAGCTGTTTGAATAGCATATAAGGGAATAACATAGTAAATATGAACATACATACCTTAAATAAGTAGTTTTAATACTCTTCACATAACAGCGAAAAAGGGGTTATATACGTTTGTCGTTACATGTGCAATTTATACACTTTTTATTTCCGAAACGATAAAGTATATATTTTCTGAAATCCTATGAATAGAGGAGTCGATTAAACTCTGTCAGTATGTCCACCTGTCCGTGTGTATGTTGAAATCAACTTTTTGAACTTTTAAAATATCAGAAATATTTGGTAGCAGATCGGAGTTGAAAATCAGAAGAATCGGTACATAAACAACTGAGATATAAAGAAAAAACCTCGACCACCTTGATTTTTTTTACAACAACATACATACAAACGTGGTAAACTGGTCAGAGTGAACGTGGGGCATCGAATGCCAGCTGAGCCAACAAATTTTTTTTTTATATATTAAAACTTTTTTTTTTATATATTTACGGTATAGAGAGCCATGTCAGATTGTTATTGTTGTAATCTTTATTTCATTGATTATGAGGAAACGGCGAGATAACTTTTTTTAAAAATTTTTTTGTAGGTAAATGAAGATGTTATCTTTCGTTTGATATTGGTTGATATCTTCCAAATATTTAAATTTATCAAATGAAAATTGTTTAAACACATACACTCAAACATATGTGTGGTGTTTGGTTGAGTGTTTGAGATTGTAGCGTGAACACAAACTATGCTGCTGTTTCAGTGTGGAAACAAACCTTAGGCTGTTGTTTTCATTGATGAAATATTGAAATTTCGTATATTACTTATGTATTTAAGTAAAACAAAATGTTAAATGTGAATTTGAATTTAACATGGATATATAATTATAAAAAATATATGAAAAAATTAATTTATACATTTTTATGTTAAATGAAAGTGCTGCCAAGTAAGAAAATAACAATGCTGCTTGATGCTGTTTGATAGCAGCTGACACTTGACGTTTAGCAAATTAAAATAAAAACTACTTATCAAAATTGCACCTACACGAAATACAAGAAAGCAACGATTTCAACACAAATTCATTGCTCACGTCGCATGTTCCCATAACTATTGATAACACAACAATTGACTTAGTTTTTGCGAGAAATTTGAATGTTAATTTAAAAACATATTTATCCTATTTTTCCTATCATAAGCCCATATTATCAAAAGTAACTTTCAAATAATAAAATTGATTAGCGTCTGTTTTTTATTATTTATCCTTACTCTTTTAATTTAAAAACATATTTACCCTATTTTTCCTACCATAAGCTTATGTATATTATCAAAAGTAACTATCAAATAAATAAATTCATTTAGTTATATTATTTATTTATCATATATTGTTATATATGTTTTCTGTCTTATCGGATGGCGTATTCTACGTGAAACTTAATGGCCGTGTCTCTGACGCACCCTACAGGGACAGTCCGAAAGCCTCGGACAACTGTCTGCTGTTTTTTTTTTATTTTTTATTTTTTTAGCCTACATACATAAGCTCAATTTATAATTTCACAATAAGATATTTTTATATGTGTATGTTTTTTATATGTAAGTACGTATTTCATATGAGAGGAATGGTGATACAGACAATTTTTATGGCATGATTACACGTAGTGAAGGGTATATAAGATTCGTCACGTGCGAATATAGCACTTATTATGCAGATGGTAGCTTTTATTATTTCTAATTTTGCAAAAAGATAATAAGTATGTTTATATTTAAATTTTTTTAAATTATTTCCCACATTTTTATTTAAAAATATTGGTTGAACATAAAACATATTTTGTCCAATGGGAAGAAGTCTTTAAAGGAATATATTGTGTTCAAAAATCAGCAAGAGCTTAAAAAAAGAAATGTGTATTATCGACCTATTTTTCAGCAAAAGTGTTTTAGAGTGCATAACTAAAATTAACACAAAAATAACAAGTAAGAGCACTATATTCGGCTGTGCCGAATCTTTTATAACCACCACCAATTTTGTGTACATTTAAAGCACAATATTTATTATTTTGTTAATCGCTATGGAATAATCTCTTTATAATAAAATATGTATCACTTTCTTTGTAGAGGGTGGTTCAATTTTAAAGGCCCATGTTGAAGGTGAACTACACCTAGTCCTTAAATTTGTTTTCTGCATTTCACTTGATATTTCTCAATCTCAAACTTACTCAATTTGATCCGTGGAAACATACGCAAATGAGCAAAGCTTTAAAGTTATTCAGGTTTTTTAAAAAATGGGTGTTCAAATCAAAATGCATTTTGTGCACTTCGTTATTCTTTTGACCAACATAATCGTTCAAATTCGTCCACAATCTGGAGAATTGTAAAAAAATATTAAAATTTCTGCAAAACAGGTCTGTATAAAATGTTAGAAAATCTGTGAATGCCTTCTTACTGCGTTGAATGGGAACCACTGCTGGTTTCTGCGATAGTGTGGCAAAAGAGCAGTCAACCTCGACTCATCATCATGCCCAACAATTGAGCATTGTCATTGAAAATTTGGACCATCAGATAGAGGAGCGGCGCCAAGGATGGGGGGGCCATTTGGCCGATATTTTGTTAAATACATAATTGAACCGTACAAATATTATCATTACAAAAAGAAATAATAATAATTTCCTAAATAATTTGTGTTTTATTTAAATTCAACATCGGTCCTTAAAATTTAACCACCCTTTATAACTTCGATATGCTACTAAAATGCTTTTGTAAATGTAGTCTTTCAATGAAAGTGGGCGTTAAAGTAGACGTGTTAATAAAGTCTGTGCTAATAAATACAACTTAGATATTTCAATATAGTCCTTTATTTTCCCAAAAACTTTGTCAATAGAGAAATAACATGAATTTAAGATAAACCGTTATATAGGAGGTAGGCGTTAAAGTGGGCGTGTCACCTAAACTTTTTGGCACAACAATTACACTGATTAGAAGGATATATGTAATTTTGGCGGTTTTATGAGCTTTTAAATTTCATTAACGGTATATAACGTGAAAAGTGGGCGTTATAGTAGGCGTGTCAAAGTTGTTTTTGCTAATGAGTACAACTTAGGTGTTGCAATATAGTCCTTTATTATTCCAAAATCTTTATTAATAGAGAAATTATATGAATTTTAGGCAAAACATTATATGGGAGGTGGAAGTAAAAGTAGGCGTGGTACATTGATTTTCCGTCACAAAAAAGAGTCTTGCCAAAAAGCAAACTGTGCAAAATTTCAGAGTCCTAAATTCAATTTTCATGCTTTTATGACGTTTTTGTTTTTAAAAATACCGAAAAATACACTGTGCGGTATAAATTTTCGTACATTTTGATCGATAGATTTAAACGATTTTCGGGGAAAAATATTCTTTAGACTCGATAAATATATATTCGAAGTTTCATGACTCTACGTTTATGCGTCAGGACACAATTCAATTTTATTCGATGTGCGAAGGACACGGTTTTTTCGACCTACTCTTGCTTTCCGAGCTATAACTCTCTTCCTAATATTCCGATATAGCCCAATACCAAACAAACCTTGTCTATAAGAAAGATTCTGGCAAAATTTGAGCCCCCTAGCTTTTTCGGTGCGACCTCTATCGTGCTTTCAACAGACGGACAGACGGACGGACATAGCTAGATCGTTATCAAATCAAACCCTGATTCAGAATATATATACTTTATGGGGTCTTAAATGGATATTTCGATGTGTTACAAACGGAATGACGAAATGAATATACCCCCACCATTTTTTTGGTGGCGGGTATAAAAAACAAAGTAAAATTACCCACAAATTCAATTAATATAATTTTTTCAACTTCAAAAGTGTTTGAAATCAAGTAGAGACAATTCAAAAGAAAAACTATTTTTTTATAAATTAAAATATTACTGTCACATACATCATTCGACTGAGCGATATCAGTCTATCCACGTGTTCGTAAGCTAGTTTAAGAATATGTTTGTTCAACTACAATAAACCTCCTATCTGTAGATGAGTAAATAATTTTTAAGGACATTTTATTCTATCAATTATAACTATTTTGGTGATTACTATAATTTAAACTCTTTAAAATTTAATCATCCTTATGATTTGATTCTTTGACATAACTGTTTTAGCAGAGCAATTGCATATTTTACCAAATTTGGGTGTTTCTCTTTTTCAGCCATGCAATTTTATTGTAATAATGTTTTGTTTTTTTTATTTCAAAAGTCTTTTCAAAAACAGTCTCCATGTGATTCGGGCAAAATCTGAGCACATACAACTATTTATTTATTTATGCATTCTAACTAATATTTACTAATTTTACTATTAGTCTTGTTGTTGACTTTTCATAGACGCTGCCAAAAAAATTTGTTGTTTTTATTTCTTTTCAAATGTATCATTTGATTTTAAGGAAATATGTTCGAAAAATATATATTTTTTTGGTATTAACGTCTGACTGAAGTTTTAAACTTAAGAACTTTAAGTCTTACTTCGAAAAATAAGTTATTAAGTATTTATTACTGCTTGAAGAAAATTTAAATTATTTCTCTCTTTTGTACTTCTAGTTAACTGAAGTTATTCAAATTTTCAAATTGTGCACAGTTAGTTTATTTTTATAAAAACTTATTTCGTTCTTGCGAGATATTAGAAATTATAGTTACAAACAATAAATGAAAATTTGATCCAAACAGCTGACGATCAATTGTGCTAAGTAGCCTACCTGGTTCTCAGGTACATTGCTGTTATGTTTATTGAAAAAATAAAATTTGTAACTAAAATCAAAAATACTAGATATATGTATGAAAAGTCATAAAACAAAGTGCAAAATTAAAATACGTTGTTGAGTTCGACAGCATAAAATGAAAAGGCTCGACTAGTAGAAAACAGTAAGCTATGAAAAATCTAAAATCCAACATAGCGTACTACATAAAATGGCAGATATATGGGGTTATATATAGTAATAAGGTCTCTGTCTCCATCAAACCCGTGAAATGAATAGGCTTAACCAGTCAGCATCAAATGAATGGGCTTGACCAGTCGAATACAGAAAATTATATATAATTCAAGATGGCGTCTGAAACAACTTGGCGTATAATATCTTTTAACCTCATCAGTTAAATACATATATAAAAATCCAAAATCATAAATGGCATTGAAAAAAATTATATATAAAAGCGTATAATGTTTAATATAAAATTTAGGCTATACTTGTTGTATATTTATTTTTGAGTTCGCATAGAGCAACCAAAACAATACAAATTACACATGACTGAAATATTTTTCTTCAATGATTTTTGTTGTTTTTTGGTAAATAAAAAAAATCTAATTCAAATTTTAATAATAATAATAAGCATAAACAACATATTCCCAGTATAAAATGTTCCTGTAACTTATAACGTAAAACAATTAAACAAAGTATTGACAAATATTAGCTTCCCCTCTATTCTGCTATCTATAACCTATTTTCCAAAATTTATAGAAAAAGGGCAAAATGATACGAAATTATTTGCTGTTTTATTTTTAACAACATAAAAAGCAATTAATCTTTTTAAATTAAACTATGAACACATTCCCTTTATACCCTTCACACAAAAGTGAAAAAGGGTAGGTATATATAGGTTTGTCATTCCGTGTGAAATTTCTACAATTTTCATTTCCGACCACATAAAGTATATATTTTCTGAAAGCACATGAATGGAGGAGCCGATTAATCTCTGTGTTGGTTGAAATCAACTTTAAGAAGCAACCATATGTTCCTCAGATCTGTGTATGGTATCAATCCTTTGGAAATATTCAGGAATAAATCGCTATAGAAATTCAGCACAACGGCCTTATAACTTTCTGAGATATGAGCAAATAACCACGACTGCCTCTGTACTAACCTTATTATGTTATTCGCGAAAATAATTTAAAACTGATAACATTTTTACTGTTTGTTTTAGGATAAAATGGTGGACAAATACAAAGAAGTAGATTACCTTTATCGCTTCCCTGATAACGATCACTTCTCAGAATTATCGGATGGTGACTCTGAAGATGATACCGATAATATGTACCTTAATAAATCTGATCTTAATTTACGCGAAAAAAAGGTAGTTGCTCGACTATACGGTTCTACCTTCGTGTTGTTCAAATCAATGCAATGAAGTGATCCCTAAGAAGATGGCTGTGGATTTTCGTACGTCTTTCATGAATTTAGATAAGGAATCCCAAGATTTAATTATTTTCGCACATCTGGCAGCTCACCGTGACGATGCAATGCTCATGTCAAAATTTGGTGATCGATTGCGAGCTATGAAGAAACGGTACAATCAGATAGATATATTATCTTCGAAGTTTGCCAATATGCCGTGATATATACTTCTTCCTGTATACAATGGAAATTAAACGCTACAAAAATCTAATCGAACATTACGACAAAAATGGTGTTTATCCACGCGAACATGGCATGACGAATAAAATTAATCGTACAGATGCTTTAACTACTTTGGAAAAAAAAAGAAATTGTTTCATTTATCTGCCGTTTCGCTGAAACTGTTGCTATCACTTTACCTGGACGTCAACCAAATCATCGTGATTATCGTTTATTTGAAACTTCCAACTACTGAATGTAAAACCTCTAGTTTACACTAGATACACCAACAGTGTCGAACCGGATGGTAAAATCGTAAAACTTCGCACTTTCCAAACGCTGTGGAATAAAGGACCGGTACCGTCAAGTTCGAAGGAACCAATTCGCAAGAACCTTCGATTAAAATGATTTTTCTATTTTTTTAAATTATTCATAAGGAAAAAATAAATTTTTTGTAGTTTCGTAAAATCAAGTTATTTTGTTAATTTAGTAGGGGAAAAAATTGAAATAAATAAATTTTACCGTTAGGTCCCTTCCTATTTGCGCTTAGAATTGTCGACTTCACCTTTATAAAACGAGCATATCTCTGGGAGGGAACACTTTTGGGGCAGGGATCGGTCTCATTCGATACTCAGATGTAGTCCACATCAAAAAAAAAAGTGAAAATTGTTTATTTGCCCTTAGGTCCCTTTCTCTATGCGCTGTCACATATATGGGTCAAATCTGGTATTTTAAAATATAACTTCTTGAACACTCTCAATATTGGTATCAAATGAAAGGGCTTGACCAGTAGAATAAAGTTAATTATTAAAAATTTAAAATCCAAGATGGCGTCGAAAACAAAATGGCGGATCCAATTTTTTAACCCCATCAATATGGGTATCAAATCTTCTATCTTGACTAGTTGAATACACTTAACTACCTAAATATTCAAAATCGAGGATGGCACATGAAATATAGGTTAAGCTACGATGTGGGATCATATCTATGCCCATTACGGTGAAGGAAATAATTAGATTCGGCACCGCAGAATATAGCACTCTAACTTTTTTTTTTTTAATTTTTTTTTATTTTAGGTTCGTTCGAGTACTTTTACTGCACTTTGTAGTAAATGAGTAATTATTCAGTAAATTGAAAATGTTTCTCTTAAAAAGAGAATTTGTCCAAAAAAGTACTCGAAAGACATTTGTAAAAATTCGTAAGATTGAAGCAACAGCTGATGGCAAATAAATATTGTGTTGTTTAATGGGAACTATGTATATAAACATGTGCAAATATGTATTTAAGTATGTATACCTGCGCCAGATTCAGGCAGTTCCATTCTTTTATCTGTAGACATTGTTAACTAACTTTATTTCACAAATAATTTAAATTTAATAATATTTAGCACTATTGTTTGGATTTTCCTTTTTTTAATATTTTTTTCACAAATTGTATACATTTTGTTTGCTTACTTTTGTTTGTTTACCTTTTGAATCATATGTTTTTTGGTTTTGCTAAATCTTACTGCAAGAAATTTCTGTTGTAAAAATTTGCAAATACTCAGTCAAGAACTGTCACTTTTCGCTCTCTATTTGTGCCCTCATTTACTACAAATTTGTGTAAACGAACGCAATTTCGTAAAATACAGCAAAAAATTTTTACAAATTCGTACAAATTTGTGAGTTCTCGAACGAACCTTTTATTATATATATACGCTAACTCAATTTATAATTTTACGATAGGATGTTTTTATATATGTATGTTTTTATACCCGCCACCAAAAAAATGGTGGGGGTATATTCATTTTGTCATTCCGTTTGTAACACATCGAAATATCCATTTTAGACCCCATAAAGTATATATATTCTGAATCGGGGTTTGATTTGATGACAATCTAGCTATGTCCGTCCGTCTGTCCGTCTGTCCGTCTGTCCGTCTGTTCGTCTGTCCGTCTGTCCGTCTGTCCGTCTGTTGAAAGCACGATAGAGGTCGCACCGAAAAAGCTAAAGGGCTCAAATTTTGCCAAAATCTTTCTAATAGACAAGGTTTGTTTGGTATTGAAAATGGGCTAAATCGGAATATAAGAAAGAGAGTTATAGCTCGTAAAGCAAGAATAGGTCGAAAAAACCGTGTCCTTCAAACATCGAAAAAAAAGGAATTGTGTCCAAACGCATAAACGTAGAGTCATGAAACTTCGAATATATATTTACCGAGTCAAAAGAATATTTCTCCCCAAAAATTGCTTAAATCTATGCATTAGAAAAGGAGTTATAGGTCAAAATGTACGAAAATTTATACCGCTCAGTGTATATTTGAAGTTTAAAACGTAATAAAACTGACAAAACTATATGTACGGTTCTGAAATTTTGCAAACATGGTTTTTTGGTCAAAGTCTTCGTTATAACGGAAAATAAATGTGCCACGCCCACTTTTTTTTTTAATTTTTATAAAAATATATTAGTCATATTCATTAGCATTTATTCATTGCAGATGGCGACATCTGTTGAAGGCGCCACTACATTTTGCAAACACTGAGGATGATGTCTTTGCTAAACATCACGTAGAACACTAGATGACTCTAGTAACATTTTTTTGCACAAACTACAAAGGAATTTTATAGGGGTTTGTGAAAACGAAAATGACCGAAGTTTGTTGACAAAAATTAACTAGAGTAATGATTTGTGCCCAACTTTACATATAGTTGTACACACAGTCTTATGAGGTTTAAGATTTACAAATATTAAAAAAATATGTGCATCAGTAGATTTAAAATATGTATTTGAATATTTAAAATACATTTTTTAGTCAAATTTTTTTTTTATCTATCTATTTTTTTGTAAAGGGTGGTTAAATTTTAAGGGCCACAGGGTGACTCAAAATAGACATGCTCAGCATTTTGCTAAAACAGGAAATTTATTAGTAAGATATTGATTTTTAAAGTTCTATAACATTTTACTTTTAGAAAATTTTCAAACGAAATAAGTTTTGTATAATTTTAAAATTTGTTAGCCATTAGTACATGAAAATAAATTGTTTATAATGTTTAGAAATAATTTTTTTTTTTTTATCTTTAGGTCTAAATTTTCCTAAATTCCTTTTTTTAATACACCATAACTTCTAGAAAACATAAGATAACAAAAAGAAATTAGCACCATTTAGTAGATAAAACTCTCCTCTATACCCCTATACCCCATTTTATACCCGTTACGATCCGACCGTGATCAGCAGACCAATTTTTGTGACACAAGGTCAAATATTTTTTGCAAAATTTTAGTAAAAGAGCTAAACAAATTTTTTTGTAAAGTGTTTTTTTGAAGTATTTGAGTTTTTATATACGCCACCAAAAAAATGGTATGTATATTCTTAATCGGAGTTTTATTTGACGACGATCTAGCTATGTCCGTCCGTATGTCCGTCTGTTAAAAGCACGATAGAGGTCCCATCGAAAAAGCTAGTGGGCTCAAATTTTGCCAGAATATGTCTTATACACAAGGTTTGTTTGGAATAGAATATTGGCTAAATCGGAGTATAAGGAAGAAAGAAAAATTGCCTAAATGCATGTATTAGGAAGGGAGTTAAAAATCAAAATGTACGAAAATTTATACCGCGCAGTGTATTTTCCAATATGTTAAAAATTTTAAACCTAATAAGAGTGACAAATTTAGATCTACGATTCTGAAATTTTGCAGGAATTGCTTTTTGGTCAAAGGCTTTCTTCTGACGGAAAATAAATGTGACACGCCAACCTCCCATACAACGTTTTCTCTCAAATTCTTATAATTTCTCTATAAATCGAATAATAAAGGACTTCATTGAAATATCTAAGTTGTATTTATTAGCATAAATAACTTCGACACACCTACTATAACGCTCACTTTCCACGTTATTTACTGTTAATGAAATTTAAATTTATAAAACCGACAAAATTAGAGGTATGATGATAAAATTTGCTACGGAAATCCTTCTAGTCAATGTTATTGTTATGCCAGAAAATTTAGGTGACACGCCCACTCTTACACCCACATCCTATATAATGCTTTATTTCAAATTCATATAATTTCTCAATGAATAAATATTTTGGAAGAATTACGGACTATATTGAAATATCTAAGTTGTATTTATTAGCAGAAATTTTATTGACACGCTTACTTTAACGCCCATTTTCACTGAAACATTTAATTTACGAAAACATTTTACCAGCATATCCAAGTTATAAAGTGTGGTTAAATTTTAAGGGCCGATGTTGATTTTGAATAAAACACAAATTATTTAGGAAATTATTATCATTTCTTTTTTAATGATAATATTTTTATGGTTCAATTATGTATGGAACAAAATATCGGCCAAATGGCCCCGCGACCTCAACGGCACACCTCGATCCGATAGTCCAAATTTTAAATAACATTGCTGATGCTTAATTGTTTGGCACGATGATGAGTCGAAGTTGACTGTTTTTTTGCCACACTATCGCGATAAACAGCAATGCTTCTCATTTAACGAATTTAGAAGGCATTCATAGATGTTCTAACATTTTATACAGACCTGGGGCCGAATTACGGCATTCGATATCGATCGAAATTTTACTCGAACGATCGAGTATGCTTTAGGTATATAGATTCTAATAAGAGTTTTCAAATTTCGATCACGTTCGAGTGCCGTAATTCGGCCTCTGTTTTAAATTTAAAATTTAACCACCCTCTACAAAGAAAGCCATTAACAAAATAATAATTATTGTGCTTTAAATGTACACAAAATTGGTGGTGGGTATAAAAGATTCGGCACAGCCGAATATAGTGCTCTTACTTGTTTATATGTGTGTACGTATTCATATCAGATGAATGGTTATACAGATAATTTTTATTTCATGACTACACATTGTGAAGGGTATAGAAGATTCGGCACGGCCGAATATAACACTCTTACTTGTTTTTATTCTACTTACTCGTCCAAATTTCAGTTGTGTATTAGACCACAAAAAAGGAAGAAAACGAGTTATAAAAAAGAGAAGTTTTCTGTGGTTTTATTTCGCTTTTGTATTGAGTGTTGAAACAACTTTATTGATTGATTTCCTTTTTTAATTAATGAACTAGCTTTTCGTTTTACCAGTTTTCTCTCTTATTACGACCCTTTTTATAGTCTGGCAGCAAAACCTTTTAAATATAATATTAAAAATAATTAATTTAAAGCCTTTAAATAGAAATATTTCATTCAGTGGTCTTTTATTGTACTTAATAAAATTTCAAAGGCTTTTTGTTGTTGATTAAATTGTGTGCCTTAGCCAATGTTGCTGCATTTGTCAGTCTTTTGGTAAGTGCAACAGTAGACAAATCCTGTCTTGTCACAATAATATACTGTACGTATACAAAAAAACCATTAGTAAGTGGCCCGATTTAATATGAAACTTTAGACAGACTAAAAAAAATAGTGGGTTTCACTGAAAGTATTTTTTTGTTGCTATTTGCTAGACGCGTTATTCTTATTAAATTTAAAAATATTTTTTCCGAAATGTTTTTCGCTTAAACTTGTTTAAGTTTATGGACTATTCGGACCATGTGTTAGTTACCTAAGAATTGCCAAATTTTTTATTAAAACTGAATTTGTCGTGGTGCCTGTAATGATAAGGGCTAGTTAAAAAAGCACGGAAAAAAAGCAATTAAAAAGCTTCTTAATTTAGGAGAAAAAGAAAAATAAAGCAAATTTAAGGCGTATTCTTTTTAAATTCCACCCTCGCCTACTATCTCTGTAAGAATTTAGTGTCTCTTGTTAATGCTAACGAGGCACTGACAACTCATCTAAGCAGGTGTAAACTTCGAATTTGCACGCAAAAATTTAGAAGCACTACGTAGGCCAGCTGAAAGCACATGCACCGGGCTCGGATTTGTTAGCTAATTTAACTGGCCATCTTGACAATTTGATTACTTAAACCAAAAAAAACAACAACAATTAAATCAATGCGATGCTAAATCATGAAATTAAATTAAGAATATAATTTAGAACCTGGAATATATTTAAAACACTTTCAGAGCGATCACATCTCGCCCTATTTAGCAAAGAATGTTGTGCAAACAATGTCAAACCCTAGATGGCCAGAGTCAGATAAAATGCAAACAGCAAAAGGCCTCACTTTTCTGTACTCAGGCAAGTTAACTTACCAGGCTCGGCAAGCCCTTGTAAGCTGAAATCCACAGTGCGACAGAGTAGCATCTTTAAGATTATTTGCGCGAACCAGAAATATAAAAAAATGCATTATTACCCCCCAACTAATGTGTCTGAAACTCTACGAGAAAGTTATTCTCTGAGCAAATGTAAAAAGCATTAGCATCCACAAATAGAGATTAAAATTTTGAATTTATAAGGGATCAAAGAGCTAATTATTAATGCTAAGATCAGTATGTCAAAACTGCAACTACTTTAGTTTGGCAAGACAAGACAAAAGAACATTTTACATTTAAACTTTAAGTGTTGCAAGTGAAATGACAATTATAAAAAGTTATTTGAATGGCTTCTAACAAACTTTTATTTTGTGTATATCTAAGCAAACCTATGAAAAAAGTACCTTTGGATCACATTATAAACCAAGCTATTACCAAAACACTTCTTGATAAGTCTGGCGATAGCGGTAGTGAGCATTAATAATCATGTTGTTCGGTAATAGCAAGTCATTACCTTGATGTTGCTGGGTATCTCCTGCAATTTTCTTTTCATAATGAGTTTAAAAAAATATGTCGATTAGTTCAATATTCCAACGTAGAATGTATTTAATTTTCTTTTACAGTCGAACTTGGTTAAATGGTAATAAATAATTGCATATTTTTTTTCGCTTATGCAGGATTTTTTAGTCAACAATTTGCTATTTTTTGATTGTGAATTAAAGTTAAAATGAAAGAGTAAAGAGACTTAATTTCTATGTACTACAAGCTTTTTAATTTTGTGTATTTTAGAAAACAAGAGATGTCCGTGAAGATTTTATTAATAAATATATGTATTTTTTAGTGCTACTAAAACTGTACAAGTCAATGTTTCCCTTTAAGATACGCAAAGTATAGTAAGAGCTTCTAATAAACATAATGTCAATTATTTTGGACATGCCTAGCAATAAATTCTGCATTCGAACGTATTAAGATTCAATATGCTTCAATCAATATAATTTTGAATATGTATTCATTACAGCCAAAGTGATATAAAGATGTAGTTAAAAAATAACTTTGAATGTCATATTCGGCTGCCTCGAATTTTAACAATCCTACACCAACCATATAAATTTATAAGTTTTGTAAATTCATTGAAACGAACTATTTTATAAACTTTCCTTGAAAACTATAATTAATTTACTTAACTACAATCATATTATTATTTTTCGCGGTAACGGCGTAACGCAATTGACTTGTCTTAGATAAGTTTTCTTAGTGCTGCATACGATAGACAAATCTATATAAACCATTTGTCATAACAGGTGGTTTGTGGAGGTCATAAAATTCTGTTATATATGAGCTTAAATACAAATATGCATACATGTTACAACTACAGCAAAATGTATTAATTTTTATTGCCTACAAAAGCTAAAAGGTAGACTGTCAATGCACTGATGTTTTAAGCAGGGTAAAGAATATTAAAAGGTATAAATGCATATGTATACGTATGTGCAAAACTAACATTAGGGTGACTATAAAATGATCCACAACATTTAAATATTTTATCTGATTAACCTAGTAACTAAAGTATACTTAACACATGCGAGTACAGTTAATCTTCGTATTATCCTTTAGTGAGGTATTTTTTATAAGAATTTTGCAGCAAAAATAACTATTTAATAATTTTCGACAATTATACATTTCAGAAAATGCCGTCACGTTCTAGCTTTAATTCCCTATTGGTGGCACAGAAGACGACAGTAGTCTCTCCCGTCTATACGGGTTATGTCTAACCCAGAAGTTCGAAAATTACGTAATGGGACAGAGCGGCATATGATCTCTGCTGTTATCGTAACTTTCTCCTAAAATATTTCTTAACGAAACCAACTTCTATCAGAAACATTATCTTCTTCATCTATTGGAAACACAACTACTCTAAGAAGACACAAGTCGAAAAATTCATTAAAAATTTACTGAATTTCCTGAGTTGCTTCTTCTGGCATGTACCTGTATATGTATATGTATATGTATAGTGTAAGTACGTCATTTTTTTTATGTG
This sequence comes from Phyto melanocephala, assembly GCA_941918925.1. Taxonomy (NCBI): domain Eukaryota; kingdom Metazoa; phylum Arthropoda; class Insecta; order Diptera; family Rhinophoridae; genus Phyto; species Phyto melanocephala. Next base: position 29,329,792 of record OW799233.1, read on the forward strand.
CCAGATAAAAATTTACTTAAATATTCACTCAGAAAAAAAACAGATGTAAAAGTAGTTCAGAGTGAATTATATTTTCAGGACTTTTTAATTCATAATGCAAGTATTCGTTCATAATGACTCCCAAAATGCGAAATAATTTGTTATAAATTATGTGCTTCAGAATGAATGTAAAATCATGCTTAATATCATAACCAATTCAACATTAACTCGTGGAATATCGGATCATTTTCTCCTAACTTATGTAAGTTCTATGCACTTATGCCTATAGTACACGAAATGTAAAAAAAACAAATGCGCTGGCTTGCTATGACCATCTTTTCCCAACGAATATACAAATTATCGACGCTGTATACCACCCTGATCCAATATTTGATGTCATATTCCGTATTCTCTGCGAATGTGTAAAACAGATATATTATTTGATAACAGTTTTCACAAGCTTAATAGTTATTTTTTCAAATACAACATGTATTTCAACATCCGGAAAGTGAGGCGATAAATTGTTAATTGATATATTTTATAGTATTTTTTTTGCATCTATTTCATACATAATCTTTAAAAATTTAATTTTTTTTCCAACCATGCTGGTCCACCTTAATGTACATGTGTAGCTAAGTATCTGCGTAAGTACTATGTAGTATTTATATGCCGGTATTATTATAAGGTATACATGCTTAAATGTTGAAATTAGCAGTTGTTATATTAACGATTACAATTGTTGCAGTTTACAAGATGAAATTATAATTCTAAAGTTTATGAGTTGTTTCAAGGATAAATACAACAGTTACAAGATGATTACAGAAATTAATGATTTTGATGTTAAATCAAAACAAAACAAAACAAAAAACATCAATAAGGTAATGAATGAAAAGGCATATACGCATACATATGTATATACCTACTAGCTAACTCGGTGGGCTTCGTCAACCAGGAAATCTATATTATTTTTTTATACCATGTTCCTTTTTTTTCAATAGAATTTGAAAAATCACACATTTGCGATTTATTAAGGCAAATATCAAAAAATTTAACGATTTCAAGCGCACTGGTGGAAAATTTTTTGCCATTAACATGCTATTTATCAAATGAATTCAAGTGGCACATGATTCCCTAAAATTGTTTTAAATCTATATATTGATTTGCCTGCTCTTATTGCATTAACGATAACATCTTTGCAAATTCCATTTTCACCCGCTGTGTTATTAGCAAAATAATAAACTTATTTATGGTTGCTGTAAAATTATTGAAAACATACTTTAACCATTTTTATACCCTTTTCCTAAGTATATAATTTCTGAAAGCTTATGACAAGCAATGTTGATTCAGTTTTTGCCGTCTCTCCCTGCGGTACAGAATCGCTGTAGAATTGTTTATAAATTTATAAGTTATAGGCAAGTTTGATATTATCTGTAGATAACATGTGTCCAATTCGAAAAAAAATTTGCACTAAATGGCCATTAATCGGCAAAGTTATATGCAAAAATAATTTTTACAAATAAATATATTCATTTTATATTTGATGTTACTGAAGCTTATAATTAGTTTTTGTATATTTTGAAGCCATAAAATTACAAACCCTGGTCTTTAAAAACTATTGTGGAGAAAACTGAAAAATCGGTTTGAAATTATTGATATAATAAGCACAATAAAACAAATGTTTTAGTGAATTTCCTAAAATTTATAAACGAAAATGTATTTTTTTCAGCTGGTTCACAACAAATTGGAGAATCTAATACACTATAAAAAATTGAAACCCTTGATAGCGGGCACTATATTTTGGCGGACAATAAATGTATATATAGCTTAAATCTGCTATTTCAAAATGAAAGGACTTAACCAGTAAAATACATTAAGCTTTAAAAGAGTTAAAATCCAAGATGACGTCCATAATAAAATGGTGGATATGTGGGCCAAATAAAGTAATTCCGGCTCTACCCGCTTCAGCACCGGCGGATAATTTTTTTTAACCCCATCGAGAAGGGCATAAGCGTAGGTAACATTTTATTCTGGGGGTGGAAAAAGTTTAACTTTTATTTTGAATCATAAACTGATTCAAATAGTTAATTTTTTTAAACCCTTATTCATTGCACCACCCAGAGTGGTCTAGTTATACCTATGAACATGGGTAACAACTAAAAGGCATTGTCAAGCAAAACACAACTGACTATGTTAATTTGCAAAAGTAAAGATTGCGTCAGAAATAGATGAGGAAAATGGCTTAATTTTAAATCTAGGCAAAAATTTGATGTGGGTGCCTACCTTTGTATATGATGGTGAAGGGTATTATTAAATTCTGCACGGTCTAATATAGCATTCTTTATTATTATAAAAAAAAAATTTTATTTATAAATTATAAAAGTAGACTTATCGTAGAAAATTCCATACTTTTCTGTATTATATTTTATTTTATCTTACTTTTAAATTGTAATATTTATGTCATCAATATTAAAAGCAATAGGCAGTATTAGTTAGTACATTGCAGCAGTGCCACCATTAAAATAAAATATGATTTCTATATTACTTCGTTTAATTTTTATTGTTTTTTTATGATTTTTGTAATGTTAGGATATTATCAAAGAGGCACGTATCAAGTGTCAATTTGTAATGGAATGGAAATAGAGACTAGTAGAAAGAAAAAATAATAAAAGTCAGCACCCTGCTAGCAAATGGAAGTTAAATTTTGGATAGTAGTGTCTTACTTCGACTAAATCTTACAAAAAAAAAAAAAAAAAAAAAAAAAAAAAAAAAAAAGTCTCTTGCGCACACTTGCCTGTACTCGGCAATTACAACAAGTTTTTGATTGAGAAACCAAAAACAAAAAAGAAATGTCAAAAAATTAAAAAAAAGAGTACTATATTCGGCCATGCCGAATCTTATATATCCTTCACAACGTGAGTCATGCAATAACAATTGTTTATATCAACATTTATCTCATACATATAAAAAACATACATACATATACATATAAAAACATGTAATATTATCAAATGAATTTACGTATGTGTTAAAAAAAAAATTAAAAATAAAAAAATTGTAATAAAAACAATAAAAATATAAATAATTTATCAAATAAATTGATAAATTTAGTCGATGCTACATTCACTCTAACCAGTATACCACGTTTGTATGTATGTGTTGTATGTTGTTGTTGCAAAAAAAAAACGAGGTGGTAGTGGATTTTGGTCCATATCCCAGTTGTGTATATACCGATGTTTCTGATTTTCAATACCGATCTACTCCCAAATATTTTTGATATTTTAATACCACACGCGGGTCCAGGCGATATCGGGAGGCTTCAAAAAGTTGATTTCAACAAAATGAAAATTGTAGAAATTTCACACGGAATGACAAACCTATATATACCCTTGCACTCACTGTGCGAAGGGTATAATAAATAAAAGAAAACGATATTTAGGCAAGTTAATTGCTGTGTCTGAAAGTGAAAGCAAGTTCAAAAGAAAATAAAAGTAAATAAAAAACTAACTTGCGCAAGAGACTCGCCTAATCAGAAAGAGGACATAGTGACATACAAGCCAAGTCTCTTGTAAGTATTACAGGGGTGAAACGTTTTTTTTCCCGAACGGAGTCACTATTTGAATAAGGAAATGATATCATATTCAATCATTTTTATTTAATTTAGTTAGTTTTTAGTCTATTTTTTGATAAAAATTTTTTAAAATGCACTTTTGTTTGTATGTTATGCATCTGACTTATACTCTCATATTATCTGCTACTGTTGATAAACTACTAATAACAATACTGTCATTGGTGCTATTACTACTACTACTATTATGTCAACTATATATTGCTTTAACTATTAATGTATGTGTGTACATCAAGTGATATTGTCAGTTTTAAATGTTATAGACGATTGTAATGATTTTTAAACATTTACATTCGGGTCAATTGTCTTCAACAACATGCCATAAGTTTTAAGTATTGTAATTCCTAAAGGAATAACGAGATGCATATGTATGTATGTATGTAGTATGTACATGTATGAAACAAACATATAACAGAAGATAATTTTATATACATAGATACATGCATTCATATGTACAATTGTTGTGTAGTATTAGGATGATACATAACTTTTTCTACAAAAATTGACAATTATTTAAAAAAAAGAGAAAATAATAAAGGGATATACATACATGAGTACATGTGTATAGATTTATAATTTCGTTGAAAAAAAATAAACTGTACAACAAAATAAATTTCTAGTACAACAGGACTCCGTGAACGGATTGCGACAGAGATGACAGAGGCAATATACTAATACTGGCGCTTATAAAGTAAAAGTAAAAGCTTATTGTATTGAAAGTTTCTCTCATTTAGAGTTGCGTGGTTGTGAATTGGTTTTAGTTGATTGGATTGGAAGTACGTGTCCGCTTATCAGATAGAGATTCTTGGTTTGCAGCAATTCTCATCGCACTTGACAACTAGTCAGTTTGAAAATGCGACCGGAGAGTGGATGTTTACAACTATTTGTTACTTGAGTGTTTTCCTCAGCTAAATATGTATGTTAATACAAACAAGTAAGAGCAGTATATTCGGCTGTGCCGAATCTTTTATACCCACCACCAATTTTCTGTACTTTTATAGCACAGAATTTATTATTTTGTTATTAATAGTAATCGATATGAAATAATCTCTTTATACATTAATCATATTTGTCACTTCCTTTGTATAACTTCAATATGCTATGAAAATATTTTTGTAAATTTAATATTTCAATGAAACTGGGCATTAAAGTAGTCATGTCAAAGTATTTTCTGCTGATAAATTCAATTTAGATATTTCAATACAGAGTCCCTTATTCTTCCAAAAACTTTGTCCATGAATACGAATTTAAGATAAAGCGTTATATAGTTGACTAGAAAGCTATCAATACGAAGTTTCATCATCCCACCTCTAATTTTGTCGGTTTAATGGACTTTAAAATTTATTAACAGTAGATCACGTGAAAAGTGGGCATTATAGTAGGTGTGCCGAAGTAATTTCTGCCAATAAATTCAACTCAAATATTTCACCATAGAGTCTTTTATTCGTCCAAGATCTTTATTCATAGAGAAATTATATAAATTTGAGGAGATAAACCGTTATACGGGAAATGGGCGCGTCACATTTATTTTTCGTTATAACAAAGTTTTTGACCAAAAAGCAATATTTGAGAAACATTCATCTAATTTTGTCAGTTTTATTGCGTTCTTATTTTCAAATATACCTAAAAATATACTGTGCGGTTTAAATTTTCGTAAATTATAATGTAAAACTACTTTCCTTTTGCATAGATTTAAGCAATTTTCAGGGAGAACAATAATTTTTGTCTTAGGATATATATATTCGAAATTTTTTTGCTCTACGTTAATGAATTTTATTCGATGTTGGCATGGTTTTTTTTTACCTATTCTTGCATTACTAGCTATAACTCTCTTCCTAATAATCAGATATAGCCCATTTTCTATACCAATACAAACCTTGTGCATAAGATATATTCTGGCAAAATTTGAGTCTCTTAGCTTTATTGGTTCGAGTTCTATCGTGCTTTCAACAAACGGATAGTAGGACAGAAGGACGGATGAACATAGCTAGATCGTCATAAATTGAAACTACTACTATGGGGTCAAAAATTAATATTTTTATTTGTTACAAACAGGATTAACAAAATGAATATATCCCCATCATTTTTTTGGTGGCGGGTATCAAAAGAGGCATTGGTGATATGAGTTAAGGACTACATGTGCATAGCTAGAAATTAATCGGCAACATTCTGTTACCAAAATTCAAAATTTTTCTGGGTGATTGATTGGTGCGGGCAAAATTCTTTTAATTGGTACACTTTTTATAGGTTATATTAAGGTAAATGAAGAAAGCCACTGTGGTACTCGGATTTAAGAACTTTATTGGTTACAAGACTTTGAAATATCAAATATCGTCCAAAAAAGATACGGATTAAAGATAATGGTTTTCACAAAATGTTCGTGAAGGATGCTGAGACAGCAGTGTATATCCAGCACTGGCTAGAGAAAGATTAAATATCAAAAGTAGGCGCACATTAATTGTGGGTGCTATGCTATACTTAGTCTGAAGGCAATGCTGACGATTCCAAAGAACTGTAAGATGAGAATTGTAGTCTAGATCAAATGACGGTGGTGTCCTGAAACTCTGTAAAAAAAGGGATGCCTATTGGTAGTCTTAAAATTACTAGTGAGCAAAGAAATCCGAGATGGTAGTTATTGCTAAACAATTCTTATTTTCAGCATCTGATTTTACGAACCTGTTAAAATATTATACCTATAGAACAAAACTGTAGGCATTTGAAAAAAACAGTTAAAGGATTGCCATATGAGCGAAAATTACGTATTCTTGATGATATGTAGCATTTTGTCTTTACACTATTGTTCTTAACATAACAGCGTGAAGCGGGCTTAATTTAACGACAGCCTTTAAAGATGAGAATTCTCTTGTCTTGCTGAATTGACAAAAATAAATCTATTGTTATTTTTATTTTCAAAAGCGGGGCTTTTTTAATGTTTGGTTATTTAAGTCTTGATGCCAATAAAATTAAGCGATGTTGTGAGCAAGAGCACTTAATACGATGGCAAGATAAATAAAAATTTCTTTGTTATTTGGATTTAAAAATTTGGAATTAAAAAATTAATGTTTTATACATGACGATGTTTGCTGTAATTATCTTATTTTTTGTCAAAATATTACTAGCTTTTATTCAGGTTCAGATTTTGCAAAAAAAAAAATATGAACAAGGCTTAGGGAAAAAAAAAACAAGAACAAGGTTGTTCTTGAAGCATCGTAGCTTCTGTTTGTGTTTTTGGATTTTTTTTTTTTAATTTAAAGACTTTTCTCTTACTTTTACAACAAAAAACAGTACTTTTACTCTAATAAAATAAATAGCGAAATAAAATTTATCAATTTTATAGTCGACTGGTTTAATGGTAGCACCACAAAGTAAATATTATATTTGTTATTTTTTCAGGTTGTTTAACATACAAACACGAACCAGATATCTGATAAATTTCTTAACATGCAAATAATTACATATACATTTCTTCAACTTATAATCCACAAATTTGTTTAATACTATGCTTTGCAGTAATTGCCGAGTAATTGTTAAACAAAGCTTTATAAGATTAGATTTGATGATTGTCCTATACCATATTTGGATGTTGTAAAAACGCCTTTTTACTGGCAATTCAAACATCCTTATCACTATTGGGCACAATATATATTATTATCCTATATATTAGTTATAACATCAACAGCAGATGCCAACCTAATATTTTTATTGCAAAACTCTGAACATATAAACCGTAAGCTGACTGATGCTGCTATCCTCTTTTCATTCTAATGACATTGATTGATGTTTTATCTCCTTTTTTTTGTCCTCTTCTAATTTCTCTCTTATTTTATTATCTTTGGCCTTGTTCTACTGATTGGCTTCCTTCATTATTCTGCATAAATGATCAAGCAAATAAATTCTATTTATTTTTCATTCAATCTGATTTTGATTTTATGTATTTTAATGCTTACTAAAATAAACACACACACACAAAAAAAAAAAGAAACGAAAATAATTACCACATAAACTTGGGCCACAAAAGTAACAAAAAAGAAAATGTTTAATAAGAATGAAAATTAAAAAAAATTTAATTACCAACAAAATAAACTCATAAACATGTGAAGTATGTCGTTGTCATAAATCAACAAAATGACGATGTCAATAATGTGCCACTGTTAATGACTCGTAACATTTAGAGGGTACCACATCAACTTTGGCAGTATAAAAGGTTTTAAATCGGTAAATAAGGACATTTATTATCATATTGTTAAAAAAAATAAACATTATTTTTTATGATTTTTATTTTAGCACTTCTTTCGTTTAATATTTTAATAATGTGTTGGAAAAATGTTACAATTGAATATGAGTTAATAATCATAATAATTTAATTAAATACATGCCTACATACACAGATGCATACGTTGGAAAGGCTAGCAATAAAAAAGGGGTAAGTAGGCCTTATAAAAGGCCTTATTTAGCCTTGTTTATTAGAACTCCATTGCCCATTGAATTCTTGAAACATATAACAAGTGCTTTCATACTTGCTTCTAATAACGCGGCCTCTAAAGGACCTTTGTTTGAAAACCTGTTACAAATCTTTTTGATGGTAAAATTTAAGCTTGTTTTAACTTGGTAAAATGTATAATTTTTTTATAAATGTTTTTTTTTTATTGTTTTGAGCTTAGACCTGTTCAACTCACTCTTTAGTAGCTTGAAACACAACTTAATGAATTCTTGTTTATTTTTCAATGTTCTTAATTTTGTCTGACTTTGAGTTAGGTAAGGTTGTAAAATAGGGGTACTATAATCCCAAAACAACTGTATGTGCGATCTAAAGAAACGAACTTCCCAAACAAAGCCATTATCCCAATTCCGTTAATATATCGACTAAGTCAAGAACCCAGTCCTATCAATGTTATTTCTAAGGGATTTCTAATTCGAATTCCTAAAGACTCATCCTCTTCCTCGCATGATCTTCAAGTTGTTTCATCCAACAGTACGTGCGACCTGTTATTCCGCTATTAAATCTCTTAAGTATTTTTCGACTTAGTTTCAGAATCTCCTTTGATTTTCTAAATTTGGGTCACCCCATAGTATATTCCTCACCTTACTGACATTATCATATTGCCATTTTCTGATGTTTTCTTCTATCGCTCACACCTTAGGATCGTTTTTGAACGCCTAGAAGAGCTTAGCATTTCCAAAGCTTAAAGTATGCAGAAATGATCCCTTATACCGTGAAGGCTGGGTATATTATCTCTAGACATTCTCAATTCACGTGCAAGTTAATATCGTTCTTATCGACATTATTAAATAGGTTCATTTTTTCATTCAGTAGTGTTCTAATATTTATATGACTGGTTTTCCTTAAAGATAAGAATTGAAGCCTCTATATTAGTTTGCTTTATCCATATAATTCCTTCCGTAATTACCATAATCTTAGCCTGCCAAACAGTACTGCGATCTTATAGACGGAAGTATTTACCTTTGTTTAGCTTATGTCATACGAACCCATTCCAGTATGGTCACCAATTTTTGATCCGTTCGTACAAATATCGATTTGTTGGGTCTTTTTACTCATTCTGGCAACCTACAAAAATTATCGTTGATACTGCGGAAACTACAAACAAGGTAGCATATCGTACCTTTCTCTATGACACGGCATCAAAATCTCAATTTACCTAAAAAGTGGATTGAGCAGGTTTGCATATTAAGCTGGCGATATGTTATACCAAACACAATTATATAGGCATTACATGCATATTTACTGTCCTATTAACTCGATAGTGTTCCAAAAATTTCAATGGTCAAGTAGTGGTAGGAAGCGACTAAAATAGATAATTTCGCTTGAAAAAAATTATTCATGAATTCATGAATGAAATATTAAATTATAAATATTTCTTAAGTATTTTAAAACGGTTATGGTTACATACATACATACATACATATGCATTTACATAAAATATATAATGACATTGTATATCATTGCTTGGTTATTCACTTAAAAACCATTTTAAATTAATATGTCATTTTCCTTGAGATTTTTATACCCGCCACCAAAAAAATGGTGGGGGTATATTCATTTTGTCATTCCGTTTGTAACACATCGAAATATCCATTTTAGACCCCATAAAGTATATATATTCTGAATCAGGGTTTGATTTGATGACGATCTAGCTATTTCCGTCCGTCTGTCCGTCTGTCCGTCTGTCCGTCTGTCCGTCTGTTGAAAGCACGATAGAGGTCGCACCGAAAAAGCTAGGAGGCTCAAATTTTGCCAGAATCTTTCTTATAGACAAGGTTTGTTTGGTATTGAAAATGGGCTATATCGGAATATTAGGAAGTGAGTTATAGCTCGGAATGCAAGAATAGGTCGAAAAAACCGTGTCCTACGAACATCGAATAAAATGGTATTGTGTCCAAACGGATTAACGTACAGTCATGAAACTTCGAATATATATTTCTCGAGTCAAAACAATATTTCTCACCAAAAATTACCTAAATCTAATCATTAGGAAAGGAGTTATCGATCAAAATGTACGAAAATTTATACCGCACAGTGTATTTTTCGGTATATTTAAAAACAAAAACGTCATAAAAGCAACAAAATTGGATGTACGACTCTGAAATTTTGCACACTTTGCTTTTTGGTGAGACGCTTTTTTGACACGGAAAGTCAATGTGCCACGCCCACTTTTACGCCCACCTCCCATATAACGTTTTACCTAAAATTCATATAATTTCTCTATTAATAAAGATTTTGGAATAATAAAGGGCTATATTGAAACATCTAAAATGTACTCATTCGCAAAAATAACTTTGACACGCCTACTATAACGCCCACTTTTCACGTTATCTACCGTTAATGAAATGTTAAAGCTCATAAAACCGACAAAATTTGATGTATGATGATCAAATTTTCTACGTATATCCTTCTAGGCAGTGTCATTATTGTACAAAAAAATTAAGGTGCCACGCCCTCTTTTACGCCCACCTCCCATATAACGCTTTACCTAAAATTCATATAATTTCTCTATTAATAAAGATTTTGGAATAATAAAAGGCTATATTGAAACATCTAAAATGTACTCATACGCAAAAAAAACTTTGACACGCCTACTGTAACGCCCACTTTTCACGTTATATACCGTTAATGAAATGTTAAAGCTCATAAAACCGCCAAAATTAGAGGTATGATGATCAAATTTGCTACGTATATCCCCCCAGGCAATGTCATTACTGTGTCAGAAAATTAAGGTGTCATGCCCACTTTTACGCCCACTTCCCATATAACGTTTTACCTAAAATGCATATAATTTCTCTATTAATATAGATTTTGGAATAATAAAGGACTATATTGAAAAACCTTAGTTGTAGTTATTAGCAAAAATAACTTTGACACGCCTACTACAACGCCCACTTTTCACGTTATCTACCGTTAATGAAATTTAAAAGCTCATAAAACCGCCAAAATTAGAGGTATGATGATCAAATTTGCTACGTAAATCCAGAAAATTAAGGTGCCACAAACACTTTTACGCCCATAACATATAACGTTTTACCTAAAATTCATATAATTTCTCTACTAGTAAAGATTTTGGAATAATAAAGGGCTATATTGAAACACCTAAGTTGTACTCATTCGCAAAAACAACTTTGACACGCCTACTATAACGCCCACTTTTCACGGTATCTACCGTTAATGAAATTTAAAAGCTCATAAAACCGCCAAAATTAGAGGTATGATGATCAAATTTGCTACGTAAATCCAGAAAATTAAGGTGCCACAAACACTTTTACGCCCATAACATATAACGTTTTACCTAAAATTCATATAATTTCTCTACTAGTAAAGATTTTGGAATAATAAAGGGCTATATTGAAACACCTAAGTTGTACTCATTCGCAAAAACAACTTTGACACGCCTACTATAACGCCCATTTTTCACGTTATCTACACTTAATGAAATTTAAAAGCTCATAAAACCGCCAAAATTAGAGGTATGATGATCAAATTTGCTACATATATCCTTCTAATCAATGTATTTTTTTTTGTGTCAAAAAGTTAAAGTGACGCGCCCACTTTAACGCCTACCTCCCATATAACTGTTTATCTTAAATTCATGTAATTTCTCTATTGACAAAGTTTTTGGGAAAATAAAGGACTATTGTGAAATATCTAAGTTGTATTTATTAGCAGAAACTTTATTGACACGCCTACTTTAACGCCCACTTTCATTGAAAGACTACATTTACAAAAGCACTTTAGTAGCATATCGAAGTTATAAAGGGTGGTTAAATTTTAAGGACCGATGTTGAATTTAAATAAAACACAAATTATTTAGGAAATTATTATTATTTCTTTTTGTAATGATAATATTTGTACGGTTAAATTATGTATTTAACAAAATATCGGCCAAATGCCTCCGCCCCCATCCTTGGCGCCACTCCTCTATCTGATGGTCCAAATTTTCAATGACAATGTTGATGCTCAATTGTTGGGCACGATGATGAGTCGAGGTTGACTGCTCTTTTGCCACACTATCGCAAAAAACAGCAATGGTTCCCATTCAACGAACTAAGAAGGCATTCACTGATTTTCAAACATTTTATACTGACCTGTTTTGCAGAAATTTAAATATTTTTTACAATTTTCCCGATTGTGGATGAATTTGAATGATTATGTTGATCAAAAGAATTACGAAGTGCACAAAATGCATTTTGAACTGAACGGCCCATTTTCATAAAAAACCTAAATAACTTTAAAGCGTTGCTCATTTGCGTATATTTCCACGGATCAAATTGAGTAAGTTTGAGATTGAGAAATGTCAAATGAAATGCAGAAAACTAATTTAAAGACTGGCTGTAGTTCACCTTCAACATGGGCCCTTAAAATTTAACCACCCTTTACAAAGGAAGTGATACATATTTTATTATAAAAAGATTATTCCATAATGAGTAACAAAATAATAAATATTGTGCTTTAAATGTACACAAAATTGGTGGTGGGTATAAAAGATTCGGCACAGCCGAATATAGTGCTCTTACTTGTTTTTTATCATGTTTTCATGTTTATATAGAAGAAGTATTCTATCAAAAATAAATATAAATAAATTTCTATTTAATAATAAAAACAAATAACACAATCAATCCTATCGGAGTTATTTCATTTATAGTGCACAGTGGGAAATATTACAAGAAAATATTCTAATAATATTTTTGGTTTCATCTTAACATACAAGCTGTGCTTTTATAAGGCTTTTCAAGAAAACATCAACTAAAATTTCTAAATTTCTATGTTCTAAAAATTTTTTTCCATATTTTTTTTCTGATGACAATGTAATTTAGTTTTTTTAACATCAGATATGTGAGGTAAGATAACTTGAAAAAATGTAACACCTTATTATTGCTTCTGTGAGAATCAATTCTAGTTAGTAATGTTTATTAATGCGATGAACGAATTGCTTCTTTTATTTTCAATAGATGAATTCCGACAGCTTTGCTGGTCTCAACAAAGTTTTATGTTATTCTTAAAGATTGCTGGATCAGAAAAAAATAATGCTTAATTTGTAAGTTAATCCAATAAATGTGAAAATCTTCGTTCCTCATTTTTTCAAATCTACAGAAATAAAATTCTCGTGCCATCACAGGTGTTTGCTATAGACTTTAGCGATTTAAGATTGTTATCTGATAATTGTCTACATTAGTTACTCTAGACTAATATTCATATAGCACTAACATTTATTCTGTACTGAAAGTTCGCATACTTCATGCGCTGCCGTCTTAGCTCTATTATACACGTTCTGCAAATATTAGGCTTTTAATATTGGTTGGATGATGTTCGTTCACCACACAAACTATTGATAATTAAGTTTAATGAAAACTCAGTTACCTTGAACTTCACCTTTCATGTAGCAAGCTTATCTGCTAGGTATACAGAGACATACTCTCCTAGACACAAAAATCTGTAGAAGCTCATTTCGGTAAGTAGACCCTAGCTCCTGCTCGTTTAAAAGAGGGACATCCGTAAAATACACATCCGTGTATTAAATTCCATCCAAAAAATTGCTATGTCATACCCCTTCTCATTCACAAGTTTGCACAATGGCAGCAAGCTTTTTATATAAATATAGGGGGAAACCCAAAGCAGAAGTCCTCCATAAACAAGATTTTCGTATGTTTTGTTTTTCTGGTAAATTTGAGCCCCCTTGTTTTTTCTGTCAGACCCTAATCGTGTTTTCAACAGACGGACGGACATAGCTAGATCGTCATAAAATCAAACCGCGATTCAGAATATATATACTTTATGGGGTCTTAAATGGATATTTCGATGTGTTACAAAGGGAATGACAAAATGAATATACCCCCACCATTTTTTTGGTGGCAGATATAAAATATAGAGTTTTGATGTGCACTGTTCTCAACCATTTTGGCTCGTTTATTTATTGAACTAAAAAATTTCCATCAAATGAAAATCCTTTTATTTATACCAAAATGAGGACGTTTAAAATAGCAATTACATAAAACTTACCAATGCATTTTCCAGTATTTATTCATTTTTTAATCCGCCCCATTGTGTAAAATTTTAGCATCAAATTATAACTGAAAAAGTAACTAAAATATATAAATTTCTATTAAAATATATAGAAAACAAATAAAAACAAGAACAAAATTGAAATAATATTTAGTTGCCACAGAATTACGATATTTCTGTGTCAATATTTTAGGACAGCTCAAGTGCACTCTACCACATACACGTACAGTTGTATAAATATATGTTTGCAATTTCTCTTTACATATTCACATACGTTTTGTATTCCATTGTGTTTTGTGCTGTTATTTTTTTTTGTATCTAATAGCGACTGTCAGTTTAGCTGAAATAAAAGTTCATCATTGATGTCAAACGTTGGTTGCATTGTTGATGGGATACAACTAGTCAAACAGACAGGGAGACAAGTCAATGTTGATGTTTTTTTCTAACTTTTTGATATTTATTCGCTTCTTTCGTTCAGTTATAACATAGTTTGATTGTTATTTAAGATAGTTTATAAAGTTTTTTAAGAATGTCACTACACGCATCAGTATTTGTATAGAAAATGGAAATGGAAATTTCCCTTTAAAAAATTAACACCTCGTTAGTTAGCACACGGTTTGTTATTATGCATAAAGCCGCAGAAGACTATTAAGACGGGAATCCATTTCTTTAAATAACAAAGACACTTAAAAAATTAAAAGTTGTTAAAAGTTTTTTTTGAGAATTTTTTTTGATAAAATTTAATTTTTTAATTTTTTTAATTTTGAGTAAGAAGTGACCAATTGTAGGGTAAAACAAATGTACTTTATCTATATTGAGCTGCAAAGCAATTTAAAAAGCACAAATAAAATTTAATAAATCTATAAACTTTTATGAAATAGTATAATAAATTCTTATCTTAGTTGAGTTTAGTCTTTTAAATTCTAGTATTAAATCTAAAAACAAATTTAATTTAAAATTCTTATTTCTTTTATAACAATTTGTCTTAGATAAACAACATAAATCTCTAAAGTGCAATTTTTTGTATGAATAATCACTTGCACATACAAGTAATCTCTCTAAATTTTTATCATTTGTAATGTCTCAGGTGATGTTTTTAAAGACCTTTTACTTATTCCTCTTTCTATTATGTTGCTGAACAGCCATATTTTACACCGTTGGCTAAAACCCATTTAAAAACCATCAAATGTCATTTGAAATCTAGTTTAAATGCATGTTGCAAAGAAATCTTAAGACAAGATAGGACAGAACTAAAGCAAAAGCTACAGTGACAGTGGTAACAATGTAACATTAAACATAATTCCAAGTTGTTTTTGTTGTACTACTTATGTATGTAAGTCTATTTGTTGTAGCAAAACCACAATGGTATGGTCATTACGTTTGTAAGCGTGAGTATGTGAATATAAAACATGACTGTGTGTACTGCTGGAAAAAACATACGTCTAATGTAGTCAAGTGTTGTAATCTTATAATGCAGTGTCAGTGTATTTTTAAATGGGATTTTTAAATACAGTGCCGTACAATATAAAACCAATCAAATGACATGTTTTATACCGGGTTTCCCAACTAGAACGCAATTTCTAAATTTTAAATAAAACACAGATATTTAAAAAAAAAATCGTTAAATTTTATTATATCGTAAAGTAGACAGAATGAGGTTATGTATGGAACAATATATCGTGCAGATGGCCGCCGCGGCTTTGCTGGCACACACGCGATCTTTTAATGAAATTTTCAATGACCTTTTTGTATAAATGCTGCGGTATTTCATTAATGCAGCGTCCAATTTCCTCTTTTAAGGCTTGAGTCGTCGTCGGCTTATTCGCGTAAACCATCGACTTCAAAAAACCCCAAAGAAAAAAATCTAAAGGTGTTAAATCACACGATCTAGGCGGCCAATTCTGGTCTCCAAAACGCGAAATAACACGACTGGGAAATGACTGATGCAGCAATTGAATTGTTTCTCTGGCTGTATGACATGTGGCGCCATCTTGTTGAAACCACATGCCCTCCACATTCATTTCTCCAATTCTATGCAAGAAAAAACTGGTTATCGTTTCACGATAGCGAACACCATTGACTATTTGCGCTTGACCTGCCTCATTTTCATAAAAAAAGGTCCAATGATTCCTCCAGCCCAAAAACCATACCACAGAGTGACACGTTGTTGTTTTTTCATCACTAACATACCCAGTTTCGGCAAATTTATCCATTCATCTCTTTACAGTTGACTCTTTTGGAGCATTATTGTAACCCCAAATTGATCGCAATTTGCGAACTGTAGCCGCAAAACTTTCACCATTTTGTTAAAACAATTTCACAATGAGAATGCGTAGTTCATTCGTGTAGCGCTCCATTTTTACTAACCTCGTACGTTCTACTAGCAAACAATAACAATTGTTCAAATGTCAAACAATGATACTTCGAATGGCGCCAAATTTAAAAATTGCGTTCTAGTTGGGACACCCGGTAGTATCTGTGAACCTTCAATAAAACAACTTATTTTGAATCTGTGAACCTTCAACAAAACAACTTATTTTGAATCTGTGAACCTTTAATAAAACAACTTATTTTAAATTTCTAAGCACTTTTGAAGAGTAGATAGTGAAGGAAAAAAGTTTAAACTGATTCTTTTTAATTTCATAATCTCTAGTCTTTTTACCCATACCAAGACGTGGACAATTGTAAAGGAATAATAAGTTGTCGCACACTGGGTTGAATGATACCAAAAGACGAACTTAAGTCCTGGAAGCTGTAATGTGTTAATGTTAAATTTTTTTTTGTTAGCTTTATATTTAAATTCATGAACATAGCCAACTTTTTGTTAACCCTTTAAGGACCCGTTTTACATTTGTTCAAAAAATAACTTTTTTAAAATTTTGGACTGTAGTTTACAAACGAATTAATTAACTGGAGATTAGAGACAACCTAATGTGTTGTTAGAAAATAATAAATTAAATTTTTAATATGTACCTATGTTAGTGCTAATATTTATTAAAAGTTATTATTTTGGTTTTTGTAAAACCCCCCTTATTTGGAATTTGTGGCATAAAGAGCGAGCAACAAGACCAAATCTTTTTTTTGTATTTGTTAATAAGCATTGTTTATTTTATAAGATACAATATATTCGAAACGGTTTGTAAGCTTAAAACTGTTTTATAATACTTATATAAACTAGGATAATAGATTATATATGTCACAAAGGAGTATTGTCATATTCGCAATTTACTTTACTTTAATCGTTATTATCACCATTGCTGTCATAATGTACTAATTAATCCAAGGCACATTGAGGCATAACTGTTGATTTCTTTTCATACTTCTTAGATAATTCTAATAGTATTGGATCAGAGCTCAGAAGAGATATTAAAAAGCCTTCATTTGACTTTTCACGACTACATTTGCGAGAAAAATGTTCCCTATTATATTTGAAGTCCTTGTTTCTAGCCTCTTGTGCTTCCTCAGATAATTATCCGATTGGCAAAAGTGCATGTTCCATTATTTCTGGACCATGGGTTAGAAACTTATGCAATGTAGGTGGCATGTAATACCATGGGTACTTTGTAACGAAATACGTAGCAGTCTCATAAACAAATTTTCTAAGTCTATCAAAATTGAACAGAAAATATCTGTAAAATTACAGATAATATTTAGTAAATTTGTTTATTTGGATAACAAAAAATGTGTAATCTGTAAAAAATCTGTTAAATAATTGTCGAATTCGATTGAAAGTCGTTTTACAGATTTTTCGACAGATTTATTATTTTGAGTGTACTTAGCAAATTATCTAGAAAATATTTGCAAGTATTTGTAGATTCCAAATGAGCTAAGTTTATATAAATTTTTACTAACTTTTTTTTCTGAGTGTATGAACGTGACTTCATAATACTCACTCGTCCACCATTATTATTAAAAAAAAACTAAAACAAAAAAAACACAAAAACAATTAATAAAAGAAAAACAGAAAACACAAATATTATTATTATGATTACTTTAGGCCACTTGATTTGTTTTTAAATCTAAATTATTTAAAAACGGCAGTAAATACGCGATGTTTTTGTCTTGAACATGAAAGCTAAGACTTTGGGCAATTTTATCACAAAATATAAAAATAAACAATTCGTAACATTTTTAGTGGCATTTCATTAAACACGAAAAATACTCTATTTTTAGACCACTTTTTAAAATAGAACAATAAAAATATTTTTACACAAACAATTTAAAAATATTTTTATTGACTTAACACTTAAATACCTGAGGTTGATGGTTCCATTCTAAAATACTCAATTTTAACAGTTAAATATAAAAAACACAGAACTCGAAAATTGTTAAATTTGATTTTTTACTACTTTTTATGTAAAAGCAAAAATTTTCTGTACTTTAACGGTGCTCTGTAGATAATAACAGTAACACACAAAAACGATATTAGTTAATAGTGATGTAGAATTCTATAGGCTTTTATACGGTACCAATTTTTTTTTAAACAAATGAATTTTCAAAAATCAATTAAGATCAACTTTTGGTATGATTCAACCCAATGTGTGTCGGTTTGTAGACTTTTGATATCATAATCTCTATTCTTTGTACCCGTAGCAAGACGTGGATAAGTGTAAAGTTGTTGGTTTGTAGACTTTTGAGAAAAAAATATTAATTTTCAGAAAAGCAGGAGAAAAATTGTTAGAAAAAATAAAATGATTGAATTATAATACAAAGAATGTGCAAACGAAGCATATTAAAATTTTTCTTATTTTGACTTCAAATATTTTGACACAAGTCCGCAGACATGTATTTTAGACTTTTTATACCCGCCACCAAAAAAATGGTGGGGGTATATTCATTTTGTCATTCCGTTTGTAACACATCGAAATATCCATTTTAGACCCCATAAAGTATATATATTCTGAATCAGGGTTTGATTTTATGACGATCTAGCTATGTCCGTCCGTCTGTCCGTCTGTCCGTCTGTCCGTCTGTCCGTCTGTCCGTCTGTCCGTCTGTCCGTCTGTCCGTCTGTTGAAAGCACGATAGAGGTCGCACCGAAAAAGCTAGGGGGCTCAAATTTTGCCAGAATCTTTCTTATAGACAAGGTTTGTTTGGTATTGAAAATGGGCTAAATCGGAATATCAGGAAGAGAGTTATAGCTCGAAAAGCAAGAGTAGGTCGAAAAAACCGTGTCCTTCAAACATCGAATAAAATGGAATTGTGTCCAAACGCATTAACGTAGACTCATGAAACTTCGAATATATATTTCCTGAGTAAAAACAATATTTTTCCCCGAAAATTATCTAAATCTATGCATTAGGAGAGGAGTTATCGATCAAAATGTACGAAAATTTATACCGCACAGTGTATTTTTCGGTATATTTAAAAACAAAAACGTCATAAAAGCAACAAAATTGGATGTACGACTCTGAAATTTTGCACACTTTGCTTATTGGTGAGGCGCTTTTTTGTAACGGAAAATCAATGTGCCACGCCCACTTTTACGCCCACCTCCCATATAACGTTTTACCAAAAATTCATATAATTTCTCAATTTATGTAGATTTTGGAATAATAAAGGGCTATATTGAAACATCTCAGTTGTACTCATTCGAAAATACAACTTTGACACGCCCACTATAACGCCCACTTTTCACGTTATATACCGTTAATGAAATTTAAAAGCTCATAAAACCGCCAAAATTAGAGGTATGATGATCAAATTCGCTACGTATATCCTTTTAGGCAATGTCATTACTGCGCCAGAAAATTAAGGCGCCACGCCCACTTTTACGCCCACCTCCCATATAACGTTTTACTTAAAATTCATATAATTCCTCTATTAATAAAGATTTTGGAATAATAAAGGACTATATTGAAACACCTAAGTTGTACTCATTCGCAAAAATAACTTTGACACGCCTACTATAACGCCCACTTTTCACGTTATCTACCGTTAATGAAATTTAAAAGCTCATAAAACCGCCAAAATAAGAGGTATGATGATAAAATTTGCTACGTATATCCCCCTAGGCAATGTCATTACTGTGCTAGAAAATTGAGTTGCCACGCCCACTTTTACGCCCACCTCCCATATAACGTTTTACTCAAAATTCCTCTAATTTCTCTATTAATAATGATTTTGGATTAATAAAGGGCTATATTGAAACACCTAAGTTGTACTCATTCGCCAAAACAACTTTGACACGCCTACTATAACGCCCACTTTTCACGTAATCTACCGTTAATGAAATTTAAATGCTCATAAAACCGCCAAAATTAGAGGTATGATGATCAAATTTTCTGTGTATATCCTTCTAATCAATGTTATTGTTGTGCCAAAAAGTTTAGGTGACACGGCCACTTTAACGCCTACCTCCCATACAACGGCTTACCTTAAATTCATGTAATTTCTCTATTGACAAAATTTTTGGAAAAATAAAGGAATATATTGAAATATTTAAGTTGTATTTATTAGTAGAAACTTTATTGACACAGCTACTTTAACACACTTTCATTGAATTTCATTTCATTTAAGGACCGATGTTGTATTTAAATAAAACACAAATTATTTAAGATATTATTATTTCTTTTTATAATGATAATATTTGTATGGTTCAATTATGTATTTAACAAAATATCGGCCAAATGGCCCCCCCCCCATCCTTGGCGCCACTCCTCTATCTGATGGTCCAAATTTTCAATGACAATGTTGATGCTCAATTATTGGGCATGATGATGAGTCGAGGTTGACTGCTCTTTTGCCACACTATCGCAAAAAACAGCAATAGTTCCCATTCAACGAACTAAGAAGGCATTCACAGATTTTCTAACATTTTATACAGACCTGTTTTTCAGAAATTTAAATATTTTTTACAATTCTACCGATTGTGGACGAATTTGAACGATTATGTTGATCAAAAGAATTACGAAGTGTACAAAATGCATTTTGATTTGAACGCCCATTTTTATAAAAAACCTGAATAACTTTAAAGCGTTGCTCATTTGCGTATCTTTCCACGGATCAAAATGAGTAAGTTTGAGATTGAGAAATGTCAAGTGAAATTCAGAAAACAAATTTAAAGACTAGGTGTAGTTCACCTTCAACATGGGCCCTTAAAATTT
Organism: Phyto melanocephala; assembly: GCA_941918925.1. Taxonomy (NCBI): domain Eukaryota; kingdom Metazoa; phylum Arthropoda; class Insecta; order Diptera; family Rhinophoridae; genus Phyto; species Phyto melanocephala. The sequence goes on from OW799233.1 coordinate 29,351,012, forward strand.
AACCACCCTCTACAAAGAAAGTAATACATATTTCATTATAAATATTCCATAGCGATTAACAAAATAATAAATATTGTGCTTTAAATGTACACAAAATTGGTGGTGGGTATAAAAGATTCGGCACAGCCGAATATAGTGCTCTTACTTGTTAATAATTGTTATAAGTGATGTCCTGAAGGCTTTTAATTTATATTGCTAGAAATCATATCATTAATATTAAAGTCGTGTTGAACTTATTAACCTGTGGTGCAATGGGTTGCGTAAAATTCATCATCATGTTAAAAGATGCTATAAATAGGTATATATATTAACTCTGCTTTGACATTTGTAAAGTACATAGATACAAAAAATAATCACAAAAACACCTTCTCGCTATTCTTCGCAAGAACCAGCATAAAGTTTAATTTCCTGGTGGTGTGATATTAACTAAACAAATAGTATAAGGCTAGCTACTCGCTTAGAAGAGTATTAGAAAACAGTAGATGCTATTAGTTCTGGCCGGCCCTGAAACAGTCATTATGGTGAGAATATGGTGTGTGTGGCTGATGATATTTTTGAGGGCGCTGGATTATAGACCTTTTAAATATTTCCATTAAGTGTTGACTGCTAATCATCAACATGTTGCGTATGCTTAAGCCACTCTGAATATGTACCATTAGAAAAAGTTTTTATCGAAATCTTCTCAAGCGATGGTATTCATTTTCATTCCTGTGAAATCGTGAATAAGCATAATTATCTTTTCCGTAGCACGGAAACTCATAATGTAACTCACTCAGAGTTGCTGTATTGTGTGTTATATATGCTTGAGTTATGATTTTGGCCGCAAGCAAACGAGATTGATCCCAAATTGATCCCACTGGACTTAAATTTTTGAAGCCGGAAGTTAGTGTTAACAAGCAGCCGCTACTTTGATATAATTTTGTTTAATTTTTTTGACATCAAATAACAATCAATCAAAAGAAAATTTATATTTTTGTATTTATTAAAAAATTACAGTCAAGGCATATTTGTAAGGTATGTGCATTGCGGCAACAAACACAATAAATAAAAAACACATAAATTTTGCATATGCCACATTTTTTGTCTTTTCTTCTTAAGTTTTAATAATTTTTAAAGAAATTTTCTTTAAAGAAATCAAAAACTTTTTATTCGCGAGCTTGCAATTATTAAAGCGTTTTTAACCAACTGAAACTGCGAGTTATTTATTTTAGAAACAAAATAAAATAAAAAAAATAGATTTGACAAATTCAGACTTAGTTAAACAAAACTTGGTAACGCTGTATTAAAAACCAGTAAGCTGATTGGAATCTTATTAATCTGCTTTTATTAAAGTCACAGAACATCAGGTGACAACTTTTATAAAGCATGTTTTCAAATATGACTTGTTATTCTATTATTAATTTTTATTATATTCACTTTCAATTCCATATATGTAGTTTTATTTTGTAAAACCTTAGGAATAAAGAAATCAATTGAAAGATATCTGTCCATCTGCCTGTCAACTTTTTTAATCTACATTATCCTATATATACCTGCATGTGGAATCATTTATTTTTTCAAAATTAATTTAAAAACATAATTTAGGTTCGAAAGTTTATGGCGAATTGTTTTTTCTGGTACGGATTAATGGATAAACTTAAATATTAAAAGTTAGAAAAATTTGGATAAAAAAGCTTATAAGTTTGTTAAACATGCTATGGTTTAGAATAAAATTTAATACATTTTAGTATTCTAGTAACTAAACAATAATAACTACTAACACATATCCATAATAAAATAAAAATATAAATATATAAAAAACAATATTTTAATAATCACTAAATAGCACATATGAGGAGCCGCAGAACATAAGGTGCTTTTTCGAATTTCGCAAAAAATTGGTTTTTTGGTATTTTTATAATATTTAGGTTGGGATCTTGTAGAAACATTCAAGTTAGCACTATTATTATTTTTTTTTACAAAGTAAATGGGTTCTAAAAAATTTATGCTTAACAAAAGGTGCTTTTTTGTTTATTTATTTTTGTTTATTATTCCAAAACGTATAAACAGGATAAAGATATATGGAGGATTCAATAAACCAAAATGTTTGATGTTCTTGCCTAGAAGAAGATGTTGAACCAAGAGCTTAACAAATTTTAACAAATTTTGTAAATATTTAATATAAGGCTGAGAAAGAAATGTTTAAGTTGGAATTTGTTTTAATAAAACGACAAAAAAAAATATACTAAGCTTAACACTTTTTAATATATTAGATCAGGTTTAACCACATTCAGTAAAAATTTTATCGTCAAATATGTGTTTTCGCATTACACAATGGGCCAATTCAAAGTAGACTCTCATATTGTACTATGTCATATAATTCATATTAATATGACCAGTGACTTTGAACACCTTTTGTTATCAAATTATGTATTTAATACAAGAAAGAAGACAAAGAGATGACGCTGTTGAAAATTGTATGTATACAGGAAAGAAGAAAATAGGAAATATTTTCTTTGAGAGGTGAGAAGCGAAGAAATTCTCTCTGAGAAACAGTATGGTTAAAAATATGACATAAACATAGGAAACAAATGTGTAAAGTCATATTATTTTTTTGTATGGAAATTACTAACAAAAATTTTATGCATGCATAAAATAATATGAAATAGTACAAATATGACTGATATGCAACCACTTTGAATTGGCCCAATGTATTTTTTCCTTCTATTACCAAAACGTGCTTTTTTACTTTTTTTTTAACAAAAGGTGCTTATTTGCTTTCTTTTTTGCAAAAGTTGCTTTTTCCGAAATAAAAATGGAATTATATCAAACATCCTTAACATTTAATCGGGTGACTTACGACAGTTAGATGCATCTGTAGATAAGTAAAAATCTTGTTAGCATTTCCAGGTTCTTGCAATTTTTTAAAGGGGCAAAAAAATAAATCTCGATTTCCCAAAAATTTGAAATGAGCGAAAAAGCACCTTTTGTTCTGCGGCTCCTCATATGTAATTGCATAAACTCATATAAAACTGTCAACTACTTTTTCTTTACTTTTTCTGTGAAGTGTCATCAAAAAGGATAAACTAATAATGTAATTCCTAACTAATACAATGTTACATTGAATGAAGTAAAACGTATGATATTTTAATGTTTCTTTTCTAAAACGTTATTTTACTTTTATTTCACATCGCTTACAGAGTACTTGAAAAAGTTCAATGACATGTTTTTAAATATAAATGTAAACGTTGAATTTATACGAATGAAAAAAAGGAACAAACGAAAAACATTTATGATTTATATTTAGAAAAATATTGCATTATAAATTCATTCTTACTTGACCATTGTCTTGCTTGAGGAATTTGCAATTATTTATTGTTGGAAAGTACGACAAGAGATTATACTTTGACATTTTTGTTAGTGTGTTTATTGTGCTTCTTTGCCATAGAGACTTTTTATATTAAATACTATACAATCAAAATAAATTCATAAAATGCCATGAATTTAGTGTTAATTTATAACCAGTGCCTAAGAATAAGAAATGTATATGAGTTCGCCGGAATTTGTAAAGTAAAGTCTTTAAAAGAACATTTTAACTGTTTAGGGGCAGTAAAAATATTTAAAAAATATTAAACATAACTCCAATGTAACGAAATTTCTTATACAAATGACAATTAAATCACGGCATAGTCTCTGTATTTTAAAGGAGAGTTTTGCTCTATGCTCTCATTTTAAAACACCCAGTCTCTCAACAATGTTGTTATATTTTCATTAAAATTTTACACATTTTGTAGACAAGTAAATGCGCTATAGTCGGCTATATATATATACTAAGTCTATACCCTTAACAAAAGTGTAAAAAGGCAACTATAAGCATATATATGTAATTAGGAAATAGATCTGTCTAAATCTAATTTAAACCTGCTCTATCTATGCTGGTGCTGATTGTGTTTAATTATGTTCAGCCATATTTTGCTTTTGTTGTCGTGGTTTTTTATATCAAAATTTCAACAACAAAATTAAATGTTTGCCAATATCTTTGCCGTTAATGAAAAGATTGATTCAATATTTTCCAGGCGTTGCGTAAATTCCTCTGAGCGGTAACGCTGAGGTGGCAAAACTAAACAAGAGCGTCAATACTTTTCAATAATTACAAAATTAAAAAACAAAATAACAGTTGTTCTGCAGCCAACTTCCATGCCTAAAAATTAGATTTTCCAATTGCAAAGCATTGCAGTCGCAGGTTTTTGGTTTGTTTCATACAAATTGTATAAACATGAGAATTTTCGACAGCTAAAAACGCTTGCCGCTCTGGTTATGGTTTGGCTGTTATAATAACTTTGGTTAAGTAAAAAACAGAGGAAATCGTATTCTCTCGCTCATGTACTAGTTCGTGATGTGCCCACGGAAGTAATTTTCAATAGAAAAATTCTCAAAAATAAAGAAAGTTGATTTCACATACACACGAAGAGACGTGTGGCTTGACTAAGCCAAAGCAATTGCTCTTTTTGTAATAATCCAGAATATATGTGCATATTTTATAGGGTCTAAAGAACTACTTTGTTTCGGCATTTATTTACAAAATAATGGTCTTTTAATGATATTATCCTTACAAGAATCGTAAAGACATCAAAGTTATCTACAGACTAAGTTTATGTGCTTACAATTACTTGTCAAAAGGAAAAATTAATTTTTTTTGGTGGAAGTAAATATATTTTCTTTCTTCCTCATGTTAATTTGAAAGTGTACTATTGTTACCTTTATACCATTTTGTACTTTATCACCCGACAGTATTTTCTTCTCTGATAACTCGGGACTTATTGGAACAATCGATGTCTAAGATTTCAAACTAGTGTTTTTATCTTCGCCTACACAGAAAAAATTATTATCAAAATATATTTAAACAAACACTTGACAAAATTTGATTTTAATAAAAATTTAATATTAAAAGTAGTTTATTGTTTTTGTAAATATTTTGTTTGATTTTTCTTTTAAATTAGCCTATACTTCGTCTGCGTAGTTACCGGTACAAAAAGTAGCCTCTTTATCTGATTATTCAGGTTGTTATTTAAATCTGTTTACTAATGTTTAGATGTTTAAACGTACAAACATATATATTTATTATATTAATGGAATAGAATTTAATGCAGATATTGAAAAAAAATACTTCTTTATATGACGTTAGATAATTAATCTATTTCTTCTACAGAATGTATAAAACTCGAAATCCTTGAACAACCGACTTATTAAATACAAACAAAAAAATTTCGCGAATTCGTTTTAATATTGTAATTAAGGGTAGCCTTTGTGTCCAGTTGCTGTTGAGTGATTGAGTAACAAACATCCAAACATTTATTATATAAGTAGTATTAAATTGTTTAAAAAAATACGGATTTTATCTGAAATTGTTTTAAGTTAATTTTAAATAATTTTGTAATAAGTACCAATTCAAATAATATTTTACCTAGTTCTGTAAATTTCGTTATTGAATCTTATATTTATTTTTTGTAGTGTGCGACTATGTAAAAATATTCTCAACGGATCCCTGAAATACTTTCAGTCTTAGCTAAAAAGAATTAATCAAATGTGTTTAGCCAGAATCAACTTCACTGAAATGCCTACAAGCAGCTTACTTGTATCCTTAAATTACTTAATCCTACTTTTAGAGATACAACTATTCTAACAAGACACAAGTCGAAAAATGTATTAAAAATGTACTGGATTTCCCTTCTTTCTTCTGTCGGTTTGTTCTGCTTAATTCAATGTTATTTTATGTTCTACGATATAAAATTTACTCACACACCTATATAAGCAACCCATAATTTAAAATTACGATTACTATGGTAGTTACTACTCTCTTCTTCCCATGAATAAAAAAATTATTGACTATGTATGCCGTCCTAATATTTGGCTAAAAATATGACGTAAAAACATGCCGTCTTGTTGACGAGCGTGTTATGAAATTTTTTTCATGTTTAACAGTGTTGTTGCTTTTTCCCTCAATCGTTAGTTTGTTTTTTAAAACAAACTACCTTGTACACCATAGCACTTTTATTCAGTCTTAACAGTAATGTTTTAATCTAAAAACTAACTGCAATTTTCCGTTTTTTTTTCTTTTTTTTTTGGTATTACAAAAAGAACACCGTTTAAAAAATGGCAAATAAAAACCATAACAATGTAATCTTCGTTCGTAACATTTTTCCAACTCTAGTAATCTTTAGCTGAAGCAACTATAACCGGAAAACTATAAAAAGTATTAATGTGTGGGAATAACCAATACTATAAAAGAAACAAGAAAATGCAATTAGCGATTTAAACAACAAATACTTTTATGTAATCACTCGATTAAAACATAACAGCGACAACAATAAAAAAAACAAATAATATTGGTAATAAAAGTTATAAGACGGTTGGGTTAGAACTAAAAGCACAAATACATATATAGTTTGCAGTAATACGAGTACATATAACGCCAAAAAGTAATTACTTATTTAAAGACATTTATTTCTGGTTATGGCTAAACGCTATATGGAGGTGTATTTACTGTTGTAGATATACATACGTAAGTATGTGCACATGCAATGCAGAAGCTAGAAAATTAAGAGATTGTTAGTAAAAATAACGAGTTGAACGCAATTTTTATAGTCACTACTGTCACTTTTGTGCAATTAAGTGTTAACAAGATTTTGTATTTTTTTAAAAAAGTTTTTATATGAATTTTCGCACCAAATTACCTGATAACATTAGAATGTAAAAGATGTATAAAATACTTACATGAATAACATATTTTTATATATAAAAGTATTCTCAGTAAACATATTTCCCTTAACTTACATAACTCATTTAAAAAATAGTGGTACTGTTACAAATTTCTAAATGAATATAATGTATTTACTAAAATATAGCATACTTTTAGGGTGCAAGCCATGCACAGAAAACTTTTTAAATATTTGCACGTAATAGTCGATAACAAATACTAAAATAACTACTAGAGCAATTATATTACAAGGACGACAATAACTAGAGTTTCTTATTAGTTGATATTCTTTTAATCCTGCAATTAAAAAATCTCTGTGAGAATGTCCCAAACTTTGCAATATATGTCTCGTTATTAAACAAATTAAAATGAGGTAAATGCAGACAAGTAGAAAGTAGGGAACTTAAAGAATACACGGCCTAAGCCTTTTGATAGAGAAAAATTATTTTAACATTTTGTATACAATACATATCATTTATTTTAATTCACTCGATGTATGTTACTTTTAAAAAATGTACATACATATATAATTTATTTCTTTTTTTATTTTATTATTATAGTTTAATAAATTTTAATTTAGTTATTATATATTATTTTCAGTATTGAATCTATGGCTTTGAATTAACATTAACATTTCACAATGCATTGTATTGGCTGCTACTGGATAACTTTATGACCTTTTTGTAACGTTGCAATATGATTGTTACCTTAAAACTAAATTAAATTCTAAGAAGAATTTTTCCCACTATTCGTCCATCTGCTGAATATTGAAGAAGAAGAACTCCTCGGTATTAACATATTTCTCCAGTGTTTTTAATTAGTTTTTTGTGATTCAATTAGTAGACTTTATTGCTTTACTCTACAGCATTCATTCTCGTTAAAATGTGTTTGGTAGTTTGTAAAAACATAGCGCTGTCTCTTATTTTCGTTTAACAATATGCAAGCATACAAGTTTATATTCTGTAGATTTGTACCTCACAGAAAGTTACTATAACTATTTAGATATTTTTCAACTAATTCGTAATGACGCGATACAAATCAGCTTACTAAACTATTAGTCTAAAAAATATTCGTACATCCTTAAACACCTTATAATTGAACGACCTGGACCCCATCCTTCGTTTATTCCAAATATTGGTTAAATTCAACTTCCATAGATAAAGCTGTTCATAATGAAAGAAAAGTAAGAATACTTTATTCGGCCAAGTCGTATCTAATAATACCCTTCATCATCATGTTGATAGGTAATGTGCGTTAGATCTTAGATTTAACATTACTTATACTCCAATTGACTTCATTTTATCTGACGCCATCTTTGATTTTAAGTTTTTACATAGTTAGATCTGTTGAAAAAATCGTTACAACCTTAGTACAACTCAAATGCTGACAACTCTGTTCTAGTAATAGTAATAATTCTATGTTTTTTTTTATTACATTAGGTCGTTAAAATATTGCAGATATTGTTAATTCTTCTTTGAGCTTTCGTTAAAAAGAACCTTCTGTTTTTTAACTTTTTTAATCGTTGAAAAAAATTAAGTAAGAAAAGAATAAACTAATTGAATTGAACGACACGGTGTTTTTACTTGAGCGGAAGTTTAGTTTTTGGTTTTTTGGAATTCAACTTAAATTTCATTGTGCGAAAAATAATCTAACAAAGGTTATGGGCCCAGTCTAACCAGGAAATCCAAAATCCAGTTATTAAAATAATTTTTGCTAAATTGTTTCTAAACTTACCGGTTGAAAGTGAGGTTATATTTGCATGGTGTCGTTTTTTGGTTTCATTGTTTTAGCCGGTGTTAAAAAACAAAATAATGGCGAGTACTCTTGCTAGTATTGAAAAATTAAATGGTGATAATTATGCAACATGGTGCATACAAATGAAGAGCTTGCTTATTACGTTGGATCTGTATCATACACTTGTTGGGAGTCGTCCTGCTGGTGACAACTTAAAATGGGCTACAGACGACAGCAAGGCTCTGGCCACCATTACGTTAAGTGTGAAAACCACTGAATTAATTCATATAAAGAATTGTGTCTCAGCTAAAAGTGCCTGGAATGTTTTAAGTTCCTTATACCAGGCAAATACTGCATCCAGAAAAGTAAATTTATTTAAAAAATTGGTTCGGTTCAAATTAAATGCAAATGAAAAATTTTCTCCACAAATAAATGATTTTTGTTGTACTGTGGATGAATTGAAAGAAATTGGAATCACTTTAAACGATGATTTGTTGTCAATTTTGCTATTGTGCAGTCTTCCTGATGAATTGGAATCTTTTGTTGTGGCTATAGAAAGCCGGGATAACTTACCAAAATATGAAAATTTAATATCGAAAATTTTAGAAGAAGAAATGCGACAAGGTAACAAAAATAATATACAACATGAAACTGTTTTTGCGGCAAATTCAAGAAATGACTGCAAAAGAAACAAAAAGAATTTTAATAACAGCGGAAATAATAAAAATGTCAACAATAAGAGTATGCAGCCTAAATTCAATCAGCAGGGTGAAAAGAAAAACACAAATAGTAATGTATGCATAAACTATAACAACATCAAATGTTATCGTTGTGGTAAAAAGGGCCACATACGATCACAATGCAAAGAGACTGAAAAAAAAGATTACCTTGCTTGTTCATTAAATGAAAACAAAGTTAGTTTAAATGAGATGTGGATACTTGACAGTGGCGCGACGTCACACATGTGCAGAACAAAAGAGTATTTCGAAACGTTGGCAGAATCAAAGCAGAAAATTGTTTTAGCATCTGGTGAGAGCATCTATGCTGAAGGTATTGGAAACGTCAAAATAAAAACAAACTTTTGTAATCTCACACTAAACAACGTATGGTACGTACCACAACTACACTCAAATTTTTTGTCAATAAATAAAATTGTTAAAGCTGGTCATACTGTCCAATTCGCTGCTAATAAAGCTGTAATGAAAAGTAAACAAAATAAAAATATCTTGACAGCTGATTTAACTAGTGATATGTTTATTGCGAATTTGAAAAAAATTGTAAAAGATGAAAAAATAAATGCTGCTATTGATGAAAAAAATGTAAAAAAATGGCATGAAAGATACGGTCATATAAATGTAAATGACCTCAATAAATTAAATACAAAAAATATGGTGAAAGGTTTAAATGTAAAATTGCCAAAAACTATTAATTGTGTTTCCTGTGCTGTTAACAAAATTTCTGCCACACCGTACAAAACTTATGCAAATGTGCAAACCAAAGATATTTTAGAATTGGTGCATACGGATTTATGCGGACCTATTGGTGTGAAATCTGTTGGTGGATCGTCGTATTTTATAACCTTTATAGACGACTATTCTCGTTACATTTCTACGTATTTTTTAAAAATAAAAGTGATGCTTTTGATGCATTTATCCATTTTTCTGGGATTGCGGAGACGCAGACAGGCCGCCAAATAAAAATCGTTCGTAGCGATAATGGTAAAGAATTTGTAAATTCTAAATTTAAACAACATTTTGCTGAAAAAGGTATTATTCACCAAACCACAGTGGGTTACTCACCACAACAGAATGGCGTTGCCGAAAGGGCAAATAGAACCCTTGTTGAAATGGCGAGGTGTTTGCTTGGATCATCCGGATTACCGCAAAGTTTATGGGGTGAAGCCATAAACACAGCAACATATATAAGAAATCGTGCTCCAACAAAAGTTATTGAAAATGTTACCCCTTACGAGAGGTGGTGCGGTAGACAGCCGTCTGTATCACATTTAAAAACGTTTGGTTGTGATGCTGTTATGCTTAAGAAGGGTCCCAAACCTAAAGGTGGTAAGTTCCTTCCTAAAGGTGAAAAAGTTAAATTTGTTGGCTATCAACTTTATACAAAAGGGTATCGTTTGTACAATCCCAGTACAAGACAAATAGTAATTGCTCGTGATGTAGTATTTTTTGAGCAATCTTTTGAAACGTTGTATATTGATGATGATGATTTAAATGAAATATTTTATGCTGATCTTTTTAAATTAAATGCTGATGATGTTGGGGCTGTTGAAGATGATAGTGGTAAAGAAACTAATGGTGTAAATGCTGAAAATCAAGAAGAAGATGAGGTGAGTTCTCAATCCAGTGAAACTGAGAGGGAAGATACACCTGTCAGTAATAATAAAAGAAAGCGTGGAAGACCAAAATTAGTAAGAGTTGGTGGTAAAGGCAGACCAAGAAAAATTTATTGCACTGAAGATGGACCGGAAATGTTAAACTCGATTGTTGAAAATCCAAATACTGTGGCTGAGGCATTGAATTCTGGAAATTCAATAAAATGGAAAGAAGCAATGCAAATTGAATATAATTCATTGCTTAAGAATAAAACTTGGCAGTTGGTGGATAAGCCAAATAACAAAAATGTTATTGGTTGTAAATGGGTTTTCGCCTTAAAACGCAAACCTGATGGTTCCGTAGAAAAATACAAAGCTAGGTTAGTGGCTCATGGTTGTTCGCAGAAGCATAATGTCGATTATCAAGAAACTTTTGCTCCGGTGGTACGACATTCAACAATAAGATTATTGTTGGCTTTATCGGCAAAACACAAATTGTTGGTAAACCACATTGACATTGTGGCAGCTTATTTAAATGGCGATTTAGAAGATGAGGTGTATATGGTGCAGCCTAAGATGTTTGAGGACAAAAATTATCCCAACAAAGTCTGCAAATTAAACAAGGCCTTATACGGTTTAAAACAAGCTGGAAGAGAATGGAACAAAAAGGTAAATGATATTTTGTTGGAAATGAGATTTATGCGGTGTAAATCAGATACTTGCGTCTATATGAAACAAAATGGAGACGAAATTTGCCTGATTGCCATTTATGTTGACGACATGTTGCTAGCTTGTTCAAGTGAGCTGGAAATGAAAAATGTTATTTCAAAATTGAATAAATATGTAGAAGCTATTGATCGTGGTCCAATATCATTCTACCTGGGGATGGAAATTAATCGTGATGGTCTGCGAGGCGACATAACTCTTCATCAACAGAAATATACCGAACAAATACTCGAACGATGGGGTATGACTGACTGTAAGCCAGCTGCAACTCCATGGTCAAGCGGTACTGTTTTGAGAAAATGTAATGCTAAATGTGAAGATTTGGACACAAAAAATTACCAAAGTTTAATTGGTGGTTTGATGTACCTGGTCGTAATTTCGAGACCTGATCTCATTCATGTGGTGTCTAAATTGTCCCAATTTAATTCACATCCACATAAAGAACATTTTCAAGCTGCAAAATATGTTCTGAGATACCTGAAGAAAAATCCTGTAGGTAAAATTACTTTTTCTGTTAATTTAAAAAATTTTGAATGTTTCACAGACTCAGACTGGGGTTGTGAACCTAATGATCGAAAATCCTACTCTGGTCATGTGGTGTTCTTGGCTGGTGGTCCTATTGCCTGGAAGTCCCGTAAACAATCTGTGGTGGCTCTAAGTACAATGGAGGCTGAATATATTGCTCTTTGCCAAGGTACGAAGGAAGTCGTTTTTCATCGTGGTCTATTAAAGGAGATGGGTTTTGAAAATTACACCGTGCTCCCTACTCCGATTTTTTGTGATAATCAAGGTGCTGCTTTTATGGTGAAGAATCCAACCGTTCACAAGAGGAGTAAACACATTGATATACGTTATCATTACATCCGAGAAAAATATGAAGAAAAGGCTATCGACATACAGTATGTTACTTCTAACGAGAATGCGGCTGACATTTTAACGAAATGTTTAGATAAACAAAAACATATTTATGGTTGTAATCTTTTAAAAATTGAAATGTAATTTTCTTGTTTAAAGCATTTGACTTGAGGGGGAGATTGTTGAAAAAATCGTTACAACCTTAGTACAACTCAAATGCTGACAACTCTGTTCTAGTAATAGTAATAATTCTATGTTTTTTTTTATTACATTAGGTCGTTAAAATATTGCAGATATTGTTAATTCTTCTTTGAGCTTTCGTTAAAAAGAACCTTCTGTTTTTTAACTTTTTTAATCGTTGAAAAAAATTAAGTAAGAAAAGAATAAACTAATTGAATTGAACGACACGGTGTTTTTACTTGAGCGGAAGTTTAGTTTTTGGTTTTTTGGAATTCAACTTAAATTTCATTGTGCGAAAAATAATCTAACAAGATCTATACGCAAAAAAACTATGGTTACGATATGATCACGACGGTCATATTATACTCTCCATAACAATATCTGGTTATCGAAAACAAGTGATAGTTATTTCAGTTATGTTTTATCATTTCTTTGGTCACAATAACCGAGTATTTGTTTAGATTTTATCATTTAATTTAGGTGAACAAAGCATTGATAGATTACTCGGCTTACCAGCAGCTTCTGCAAATTTGAAAAAAAGTGGAACACACAAAGTCCATAACGACTCGAATATGTCCTCAATAAGACCCGATAAAATAGGTCATATTATACACAGTTGGAAAATAAGATTTTCAGGCGACTCGCGGGGTATGTCAGCAGACAGTTTTCTATATCGTGTTGAAGCTTTGACAAACCAGACCCTCAATGGAAATTTTGATATTTTATGTGACAATATTTTAACTTTATTCGATGCAAAAGCAAACTACTGGTTCTGGGGATACCATCAATCTGTACAATCAATTAGATGGCCACAGTTGTGCGCAGCTTTAAGTAAATAATATAAATACTCTCGGACTGACATTGATTTACGCGAGATGATCACGGATCGGAAACAAAAACATAATGAAGGCTTTGAAGCATTTTATGAAGCCGTAATTGAAATTGCTGATAGATTAGCCGAACCTTTAACTGAAAGAATTTTAGTCCAAATTTTGCGTAGGAATTTATTACCTGAAATACAGCATGTGATATCGGAAGGAAAAATTTTGTACCAAGAACTTTGCCATTTTCTAGAAAGCAAATAAAAGAGATAGAAGAAGATGCTCCTCCTATTGAAGAAGATATTTCAACTATTTCACTCGTCTGTTGGAATTGTCGTAGAACTGGTCACCGATACCAAGATTGCGTGGAAGATAGGCAGGTATTTTGTTATGGTTGTGGCTTAGGCAATGTTTATAAACCGAATTGTAGTCAATGTATTACAGTTTCCAAAACTGTTTAAAAAAGCTTCCAGCCGAGTGCACAGAAAAGTGCACACAAATAGACCAAATCAACCAGTACCGATTAGGAGATCAGTCTACTAAATTTTTCTTAGAAAACTCTAATAAAATCACTACTACAATATCTTTTGACAACCAAATTAGAATCCTACAAAAACCAACGTCTAATAATGAATCCTCTAAATTTGAATTTCTAAATTTCTCCTCAAACTCTAATAACAAAAGTCTCGAAGAAACGAATGCGATTCCTAGCAAGGTCACATTCTTTATACAAACCATTTCACATAAGACAGAATATAATGCTAAATGTAAGAACATTTTTAATGAACGAATTCCGAGTGTAAAACAAAAACGTTCTACTGAGCGTATACGTAATTTTTGGTCAAAAAATACAACCATACTCGACTTGTTCTGTTAAGTACTATTTACGACAAACCAAATGACATCAGACCTTATGCAGATGTAGAGTTATTTGTTAAAACTTTTAGTGTCTTGTTGGACACAGGTGCTTCGGTTAGCTGTTTAGGTGCACAGGCTGCCAAACATTTTTTAGATGAAAATACTTATAAGAAAATTATGTCTATAGTACGACATAGGAGATACAAAATTGATTAGGTATATTTTATACACTTACTCCTACAATCAGCATGGGGCCGAAGCGAGTTCTTTCCACGATGTTCAGTTTCGTTCCAATTGAATCGATGCGGCCCTGTGAATTCTATTCTAAATATAGTTTTGCTATGTCACCTGATGGTTTACAAGTCTGATTTAAGCTGGATCGGTTGCAGGTTAGTTTCTGACCACAGGTGAAGGTTGAATATTGTTGAATACAAATACACCCTCAGAATCTTGCGTAGATATTTATTTCTGCTGAAAAAAATGTGTTTTTAGTCATATTACGATAATTGCATTGTATTTTAATTAAACATAATAATGATATCCTGCAACCATTATATGTTTTAACTACAATCATAAAACTCCATCATAGTATGTTGCTCTTAGATTATGATTATCGCAACTATATTTTTTCTTTGCGTGCATTCTATTAGTCAAGCCCTTTCATTTGATATATAATAATATTAATGACGTTGAGGAAAAAATTATCCGCCAATTCAGTTAGGACGCCATGTCGAATTTTAACTTGAATTTCGAAATTTTAAAATTTTTCATGCAAGCCCTTTCTTTTGATACAAATAATGCTCTGTTGCCCCGAAAGCTAAAAAAATCGATTTTTGTTTGTAAATTTTGGGAAATACACCAAAGCCTTTTTTTCTTATTTTAGAAAATTATGGAGTGAATGTGCTAGATTTCAATAACGATTTATTTCCGAATATTTGCAAAAGATTAATAACACATACAAAACTGAGTAACATATAGGGGCTTCGACATCTCTCAATCGAGGAGCAATCATGAGATTTTAGAAAAAAATAGTATTTAAGGGTAGAAAACAAATATTGTACAAAGTACAAGCGGAATGACAGAAATAAATATATTTACCACTGGCACCATAGGTGAAGGGTATATTAATATTAATTAGTTATGAGTATTCTTATTTATCACGTAGTATTGATTTGTCAGCTGATTATTAATTTTTTTATTTATTTATATTTTCAGCTGTTAAACCCAATTCATAATGTTAATCTTTATATATAAAAAATATCAACCAAAAATTCTCTCCAAGCTGCGATTATATGATGGATGAATATGTCTTGATATATTATATTATAAAAGGTCCGCCAAATAACTGTTTTTTTTTAAATGCCATAAAAAAAGTATACCTTCGGCTGTGTGGCACGTGGTGCCATTCTGTTAAAACAAAATGTTGCCAATATCCTCTTCGGCAATTTTTGTGAACAAAAATTCATTCAACTTTGCCCGATAACGATCGGCATTGACTACGGCCACTCCTTGCTGGCCCCAAATGGCCCAATTATGCCTCTGGACCAAAAGCCGCACCAAACAGTGACTCGTTTTGGGTGTATCGGCATTTCAATGTATGCGTGCGGGTTTTCTGTGCCCCAAATGCGAAAATTTTGCTTGTTTACATACCCGCCAAGATCAAAATAAGCTTCATCTGCAAAGACATTTTTTTGCCAAAATCGGCCAATGTAATGTCGCAATATTTCTCATCGTTGTTTAAGCGTAAACACAACCATATTCGTTCAGCGGAAAGATAAAACTAATTATCTGTCAAATCAGACATGACCTAAGTGTTAACATTCACGAAATAAGCACTAATTGAAAAAAAAAGTTTGTTAGCGGACCAATTATTATATAAAATTTAATTTATTTTTTTGTATCATTTTTTTTTATTCAATATTATAATGAAATTTTACAATCCTTATATAAAAATTATATTTTAAATTTATCAATACTTCATTATTGATAAATTTAATTTTGTTTTTTAAGTTTAAATAACAAAATCTGCTTTTCGATATTAGTTGACGTTTAGTACCATAAAATAAAAGTCAATAAAAATATTCGTGATTACTGTATAAGCGTAACAGCTGTGGCCTGTACTTTTTTCAGAGTTTCCATTTTAATTTATTGAATATTGTAAAATTTTTGGTATAAAGTGTTAATAGCTTTTTTGTTGTTTGAAAATATGGTGTTTTTTGTAGACCTTACAAAAAAGTAATTCTTTATTTAATTTAAGTTTTAATAAAACCTATATTAGTAAAGGTCTGTGTTGTAGGTAAGTACCTCGTGTGGCACGGAATAACAATTTTGGGTCATTTATTGACACACTTGCATTGCCAGTTTTTACTATTTTTTATACCCGCCACCAAAAAAATGGTGGGGGTATATTCATTTTGTCATTCCGTTTGTAACACATCGAAATATCCATTTTAGACCCCATAAAGTATATATATTCTGAATCGGGGTTTGATTTTATGACGATCTAGCTATGTCCGTCCGTCTGTCCGTCTGTCCGTCTGTTGAAAGCACGATAGAGGTCGCACCGAAAAAGCTAGGGGGCTCAAATTTTGTCAGAATCTTTCCTATAGACAAGGTTTGTTTGGTATTGAAAATGGGCTAAATCGGAATATTAGGAAGAGAGTTATAGCTCGAAAAGCAAGAGTAGGTCGAAAAAACCGTGTCCTTCGAACATCGAATAAAATGGAATTGTGTCCAAACGCCTTAACGTAGACTCATGAAACTTCGAATATATATTTCCTGGGTAAAGACAATATTTTCCCCCAAAAATTGTCTAAATCTATGCATTAGGAGAGGAGTTATCGATCAAAATGTACGAAAATTTATACCGCACAGTGTATTTTTTGGTATATTTAAAAACAAAAACGTCATAAAAGCAACAAAATTGGATGTACGACTCTGAAATTTTGCACACTTTGGTCTTTGGTGACACGCTTTCTTGTAACGGTAAATCAATGTGCCACGCCTACTTTTACGCCCACCTCCCATTTAACGTTTTAACTAAAATTCATATAATTTCTCTATTAATAAAGATAAGATAAGATAAAAGATAATAATAAAGGAATAATAAAGGCCCATATTGAAACACCTCAGTTGTACTCATTCGCAAAAATAACTTTGACACGCCTACTATAACGCCCACTTTTCACGTTATCTACCGTTAATGAAATTTAAAAGCTCATAAAACCGCTAAAATTAGAGGTATGATGATAAATTTTGCTACGTCTATCCCCCTAGGCAATTTCATTACTATGCCAAAAAATTAAGGTGCCACGCCCTTTTTTACGCCCACCTCCCATATAACGTTTTACCTAAAATTCATATAATTTCTCTATTTATAAAGATTTTGGAATAATAAAGGACTATATTGAAACACCTAAGTTGTGCTCATTAGCAAAAACAACTTTCACACGCCTGCTATAACGCCCACTTTCACTTTTGAATTGTGTCCAAACGCATAAACGTAGAGTCATGAAACTTCGAATATATATATATCGAGTCAAAAGAATATTTTTCCCTGAAAATCGCTTAAATCTATGAATTAGGAAAAGAGTTATAGATAAAAATGTACGAAAATTTATACCGCACAGTGTATATTTCAAATTCTGAAATTTTGCAAACATGGCTTTTTGGTTAAAGTCTTCGTTATAACGGAAAATAGATGTGCCACGCACACTTTTTTCCTTAAAATTTTATAAAAATATATTAGTCATAAAAATTAGCATTTATTAATCTTACACTGCGACATTTATTGTACTGTAGCTAAATATAAGATAAAGATGATAAGATAGATGACTCTACTAGCAACTACTAGATGGCATGATAACAACTTATGCTTATGTTCTCCTTAAGTTATGCTCTATTAAAAATGCGAATTTAGGATAATTTTGACCTAAGTCAAAAAAAATTATCTCTAAACATTATAAACAATTTATTTTCATGTACTAATGGCTAACAAATTTTAAAATTATACAAAACTTATTTCGTTTCAAAATCTTTTAAAAGCAAAATGTTATAGAAGTTTAAAAATCAAAATCTTACTAATAAATTTCCCGTTTTAGAAAAATGCAGAGAATGTATATTTTAAATCACCCTGTGGCCCTTAAAATTTAACTTTCTTCCTCTTAAATTCATGTAAATTCTCTATGAATAAAGATTTTGGAATACTAAAGGACTATATTGAAATATCTAAGTTATGTTTATTAGCAAAAACTTTATTGACACGCGTATTTTAACGGCAACTTTCATTGAAAGACTAAATTTACGAAAACATTTTACTAGCATACCGAAGTTATAATGGGTGGTTTAATTTTAAGGGACTATGTTGATTTTGAATAAAATTATTATGAAATTATTATCATTTATTTTTATTTGTATGCTTCAATTATGTATGGAACAAAATATCGGCCAAATGGCCCCCCAACCTAGGCGGCACACCACGATCCGATAGTCCAAATTTTCAATGACACTGTTGATGCTCGATTGTTGGGCACGATGATGAGTCAAGGTTGCTTGCTCTTGCTACGTTATCGTGAAAAACAGCAATGTTTCCCATTCAACGAACTAAGATGACATTCACAGATGTTTTCACATTTCATACAGACCTGCTTTGCAGACATTTAAATATTTTTTACAATTCTCACGGATGTGGTCGAATTCGAACGATTATGTTGACCAAAAGAATCACGAAGTGCACAAAATTAATTTTGATTTAAACGCCCATTATTATAAAAATCTTTAATATTTAAAAGCGTTGCTCGATTGCGTATCTTTCCACGGTTCAAATTGAGTTAGTCTGAGATTGAGAAATGTCAAATGAAATACAAGAAAAAAGTTGAAGGTTACCTTAAAATTTAACCACCCTCTACAAAGAAAGTGATACATATTTTATTATAAAGAGATTATTCTATAGCGATTAACAAAATAATAAATATTGTGCTTTAAATGTACACAAAATTGGTGGTGGGTATGAAAGATTCGGCACAGCCGAATATAGTGCTCCTACTTGTTTTTGTATCAGTTTATTATTTTATAGAAATAATTTTTTTTATGATTTCATCATAAAATTTTTTAAGCGGAACATAAAAGTCTTACGGTTAGACAAAATAATAAAACCTAATAAAAACTATAAAACTTGGAATATATGAGTAATAAAGTTAATGCCGTAACAAATTCAAGGCGAACTAATGTAGGTTACGGTACGAACACAGCTGATTATTAATTGAACTCAAATTTTGTATAACATGGCTGTAAAATATGTTTATTTTTATTTATGTTTTTTTTTTTTTTTTTTTTTTTTTTTTTTGTATTGAATGAAAAAATTAAAAAAAAATGATTTAAAACTGCAAAAATTAACTAGAAAATTGTGTGTAAGGAAAATAACACACTTGAGGTCAAATGGGTTTCTTGATGTGTTGAAAGTGGTAATATCCTGTCAAACCCACATATTATCTATGTCATAATGATTAATTTTTCCACCACAAGAAGCTTGATAGAGAATATATCGCTGGTCACAGGTGCAAAGGCCCTAACTCGTATTTTTTACGAAATTGGGTTTAAATGATTCCAATGCATTTCACACAAGTACACCTCTACACAAAAATTTATTGCAATAGTATCAAAAATAACAGTTCTACAAGCAATTTTACTAAAGAAGTTACATTATGATAACAGAGTTTCTTTTCCTGTAAAGTTAAATGTATTTGAGATAGGGTCTTTCTATCTATGACCAACGTTATGTACTTATGTTTATGTATGTTTCGATTAAGAATTGTTCGGAAATGTAGTAGCGCAATCCTAATGTTTTAATATTAAATACTTAAGTCCGAGTCACATATAATCTGACATATATCACCCCTGTGCGCAAAATTATCGTTTGTTACACTTTCTTAGAAATCAGCTTTTTAATGCAAATTGCTTCTACATCCATTTACTATATCTGCTGATAAAATATTGTGTACATTTTATCGTATATAGCAGTGTAATTTACGTAATAAAAACGCTCTCCTGTAAAATTTTGTTTTCATAACATACGATAATTTCGCGCTCAGGGGTCGATGTTTTCTATCGCCATTTTACTTAATACTAACGACAGAAAAGGTTGTGAAAAATAATAAATATTGCTAACGAATAATAAATCAGCCAAAACAAAGTAAAAAGCCAACCTATAGCTGTCATACTATTTAATAATAATAATAAAGTTGGAAATTTGCTTTAATTGTTTAAACTATGTTATTCAGTAGAAGCAAGTCATTGTTAAGATTTGATACTACAAATCAAATCAGTTTTATAAAGAATCTGATCTTTCAAAAAGTTTTGTTGAAAACAAACTTACAAGCTCATATTATTTTACAACAAAAGGAGTTTTGAAGACAAAAAGCCCTTTCTCGGAAGAGATTTTCTTTAAGTAAAGAGTTTCCGGTATTACAGATAAAATATAAAGTCGGTTAAGCCGTATTTTTATTTGAAATTGTATCTGGGATTTTATGTTAGAAACCCTTGCAGTATACAGTAAAAAATTATTGTTATTATTTTTTTATACTGTTACTTGTGTTATTGCTTTTTCTGCCATGTTAGATCTAGTAACACATATTAACTTTTTAAGTTTATTAATTGCCATCATTTGAACTTTTATTTAATTTACGAGCCATGCAACATCATCTACACATACAAACACATATGTTGTATGTATGTTTATTAAAGTGCATAGAATAAAGTAAATCCAGCAGTCGTATGAACATTTCGAAAGCGAATTAATTTTACTACAACAACACTTACTGTTACGTGCTGTTGTATACGAACATTCATATAAACTCATGCTTGCATATGGTTGTGTGAATACATGTGACTGTTACACACTGCTAAACATAAAAAGGCAAAAAAACAGGACTTAATAGAGTTAAAAGAAAATTTGTTTCTTTTTAACCTTTTATCAAGGTTGTCATATAAAAAAAAAAACTAACAAAAATTTTATGTTCTTTTCAATTTCTTTCTTGTTGTTTTCTTTTATAATAGTTTTTATTTGTTGCTTTCGTTTTTCGCTAAGACAGTTAGACGACCTTTTTAATGAATGTCAAATGTGTTAGAGACAAACCAAGTATAAAACATACAATAACAACAACTTGTCTGTAAGTAGTTGAATATAAATGTGCTAATACTTTCGTATTTATATTGTTTACAATGTAACATATAATTATAGGGACAGATTTACAAGAAAATAATAAAAAACTCGTTTTTGAACAAAAATGTATCCTATGTGTATTGTTACGTTTATACCTTTTATAAATGTTGGCTTATTTCCTTTAAATAAACCTTGAGTTCTTTTATTGCAGTCAAAAACAGCTGAAATTTGTTATCAAATAAAGAGCACTTTACTTATTAAGATACAGTCAGATATTGTTTTTATATCACTTTACTTATTACACTTATGGTTACACACTTTAATTGTCAAACTCACTTTGATACACACTTTACAAGCTCTATTGTAATACTGATCATGTTAGCTGTGTTGTTCGGCTATTTATAGTAACATAGTGGTGTTCGGTAACATTCGACAAAGTTCTCGTATGTACATTCTAGTACATTCAATAACCGTTACATTTAAATTAAGACGTTAAGTAATATGCACGAAAAATAGAAGTGCCTAAAAGTATGCTACACATAATAACAAACATCATGTTCGAACAACCATCGAAATAAACTAATACAAATAAAACTCCTGAACTTAAACTACTGCAACTAAAATAAATTATAATGTAAATTAAGCTTTTTAAAAATAAATCTGTAACAGTATGTATAAAAAATCATTTTCAAACCCAATTTTTATTTAATTCACGTTTAATACCAGAATGAAAAAAATTCATTTTTTTATCTATAAAGCTTTTACCTATATAGCTCAAGTTTAACATCAGTGAATCTGTGTCAAATCTTAATTGAATATTAACTTTTTCATTTATTGTACGCCATTATGTAGTGACAGCCATCATGTGTTTAATTTTTTTTTAGAAATTTATACTCTGCTTGTCGAGCCTTTTATTTAATACTATTGAATTTCTCGGTTGCCTGGAATTAAAAAAAAATTTATGAAATTCACTTAAGTAGTTATACTGGATTTCAATAACGATTCACTGTTAACTATTTAAAAGATAGACAGACGGACATTGATCACTATTCCCCTATTCATAAGTATTCAGGATATATAAACTTTATGGGATCAAAAATAAAATTGTTGCGTTTATACTTTTAAGAAATGTTGGCTTATTTCCTTTAAATATCGTGGGATTATTTTATATTGTAAATAATAACATTTAAAATGAAATGCTATAAAAAAAACTAGAGACTTTGTCAGGTTTTAAAAGAAAAAGAATTAGCTTAAAGAGTACTTTTCATTATTATTTAATTTATTGGTATTTACCTTTATTATTTACTGATAGCTGCTTAGCGAACTCTTTTCTAATGCTGATCATGTTCGTTATGCCATTTTAAAGTAATAGTGCCAAGTAGTAGTGACAAAGTCAGTAATATCAGATTTTTATAACCAAATAATGCCTAACGTATTAATTAATTTAAAATGCTGTATTTTCTTATTAATTAATTTTATTTATGTTTATTATAAATTATATTATAATTTAATTAACCGAGCTGAGTAACCAAGACATTTGCCCGTTATAGTGAAACAGACTAAAGTCTCTGGCGGGTATCAAACCCGCAACCCCCAGACTGGCAGAATATTACACTACAAGCTCCCCGGGCGCTTCTAATTTATATTTTTGCTTTGATTTCCGCAAGCAGTTTTTAATGAAAACCTATTTTCTTTAGCACTGGTTAAGCTGATTTTTTGTAGTCCTTTCAGTAGTTGGCAAAGCAGAAATAAAAACTCCAAATGTATTTAGTAGACTTCTAATATAAATTATAAATAAATAAACAAAGAGATTTTTTTGAGATACTAAAAATATTTATACTTCCGTTTACTACAGCGAGATTTTCGGTAAAAACGAGAAATTATGTCCGTCAAGTGGCTTGGCAGGCTCCTAATATTTTACCAAAATTTTCAATAAGTTTTTTAAATTATTGATATCTGCAGAGTAATATTGTTTTTAAAGGAGTTGTACAGTCGTGGGTTTATCGCTATACACTTTCGATTTCAAAAAGTGTCAAAACGCACGTTCTTGGTGGCCAATTTAATTGTCCTCTAGGAGAAGTAAGGGGATTTTCGAACTTTTCTTTCAAAAGATTAATTGTCTATTTTAACGTGTGACAGGTGGCACAATACTGTTGAAATCACATATTTTCTAAGTCTAAATCATAAATTTTCCGCCACAAAAAGCTTTGATTGACCATTGATAATTGTAATAAAATTAATAACAAGTAAGAGCACTATATTCGGCTGTGCCGAATCTTTTATACCCACCACCAATTTTGTGTACATTTAAAGCACAATAATTATTATTTTGTTAATCGCTTGGAATAATCTCTTTATAATAAAATATGTATCACAAATATGTATGTATCACAGGTGAACTACACGTAGACTTTAAATTTGTTTTATGCATTTTATTTGACATTTTATGAAGACGCTAAACTAATAAGCTGCAACTAACATATTTCAGATAAAGTCTTTGAAAAATTAATATCTGTATCCGTTACACTATGCGATAGCATACTTCATACATAATTTATACATGAAATAAAACAAGTAAGAGCACTATATTCGGCTGTGCCGAATCTTTTATACCCACCACCAATTTTGTGTACATTTAAAGCACAATAATTATTATTTTGTTAATGGCTTTCTTTGTAGAGGGTGGTTAAATTTTAAATTTAAAACAGAGGCCGAATTACGGCACTCGAACGTGATCGAAATTTGAAAACTCTTATTAGAATCTATATACCTAAAGCATACTCGATCGTTCGAGTAAAATTTCGATCGATATCGAATGCCGTAATTCGGCCCCAGGTCTGTATAAAATGTTAGAACATCTATGAATGCCTTCTAAATTCGTTAAATGAGAAGCATTGCTGTTTATCGCGATAGTGTGGCAAAAAAAAGTCAACTTCGGCTCATCATCGTGCCAAACAATTGAGCATCAGCAATGTTATTTAAAATTTGGACTATCGGATCGAGGTGTGCCGTTGAGGTCGCGGGGCCATTTGGCCGATATTTTGTTCCATACATAATTGAACCATACAAATATTATCATTAAAAAAGAAATGATAATAATTTCCTAAATAATTTGTGTTTTATTCAAAATCAACATCGGCCCTTAAAATTTAACCACCCTTTATAACTTGGATATGCTGGTAAAATGTTTTCGTAAATTAAGTGTTTCAGTGAAAATGGGCGTTAAAGTAAGCGTGTCAATAAAATTTCTGCTAATAAATACAACTTAGGTATTTCAATATAGTCCGTAATTCTTCCAAAATATTTATTCATTGAGAAATTATATGAATTTGAAATAAAGCATTATATAGGATGTGGGCGTAAGAGTGGGCGTGTCACCTAAATTTTCTGGCATAACAATAACATTGACTAGAAGGATTTCCGTAGCAAATTTTATCATCATACCTCTAATTTTGTCGGTTTTATAAATTTAAATTTCATTAACAGTAAATAACGTGGAAAGTGAGCGTTATAGTAGGTGTGTCGAAGTTATTTATGCTAATAAATACAACTTAGATATTTCAATAAAGTCCTTTATTATTCGATTTATAGAGAAATTATAAGAATTTGAGAGAAAACGTTGTATGGGAACGTTGTTGTTGGCGTGTCACATTTATTTTCCATCAGAAGAAAGCCTTTGACCAAAAAGCAATTCCTGCAAAATTTCAGAATCGTAGATCTAAATTTGTCACTCTTATTAGGTTTAAAATTTTTAACATATTGAAAAATACACTGCGCGGTATAAATTTTCGTACATTTTGATCTCTAACTCCCTTCCTAATACATGCATTTAGGCAATTTTTCTTTCTTCCTTATACTCCGATTTAGCCAATTTTCTATTCCAAACAAACCTTGTGTATAAGACATATTCTGGCAAAATTTGAACCCACTAGCTTTTTCGATGGGACCTCTATCGTGCTTTTAACAGACGGACAGACGGACGGACATAGCTAGATCGTCATCAAATAAAACCCCGATTAAGAATATACATACCATTTTTTTGGTGGCGGATATAAAAACTCAAATACTTCAAAAAAACACATTACAAAAAAATTTGTTTAGCTCTTTTACTAAAATTTTGCAAAAAATATTTGACCTTGTGTCACAAAAATTGGTCTGCTGATCACGGTCGGATCGTAACGGGTATAAAATGGGGTATAGGGGTATAGAGGAGAGTTTTATCTACTAAATGGTGCTAATTTCTTTTTGTTATCTTATGTTTTCTAGAAGTTATGGTGTATTAAAAAAAGGAATTTAGGAAAATTTAGACCTAAAGATAAAAAAAAAATTATTTCTAAACATTATAAACAATTTATTTTCATGTATTAATGGCTAACAAATTTTAAAATTATACAAAACTTATTTCGTTTGAAAATCTTCTAAAAGTAAAATGTTATAGAACTTTAAAAATCAAAATCTTACTAATAAATTTCCTGTTTTAGCAAAATGCTGAGCATGTCTATTTTGAATCACCCTGTGGCCCTTAAAATTTAACCACCCTTTACAAAAAAATAGATAGATAAAAAAAAAATTTGTTAAAATATGTATTTTAAATATTCAAATACTTATTTTAAATCTACTGATGCACATTTTTTTTTAATATTTTTAAATCTTAAACCTCATAAGACTGTGTGTACAACTATATGTTAAGTTGGGCACAAATCATTACTCAGTTAATTTTTGTCAACAAACTTCGGTCATTTTCGTCTTCACAAACCCCTATAAAATTCCTTTGTAGTTTGTGCAAAAAAATGTTACTAGAGTCATCTAGTGTTCTACGTGATGTTTAGCAAAGACATCATCCTCAGTGTTTGCAAAATGTAGTGGCGCCTTCAACAGATGTCGCCATCTGCAATGAATAAATGCTAATGAATATGACTAAAATATTTTTATAAAAATTTAAAAAAAAAGTGGGCGTGGCACATTTATTTTCCGTTATAACGAAGACTTTGACCAAAAAACCATGTTTGCAAAATTTCAGAACCGTACATATAGTTTTGTCAGTTTTATTACGTTTTAAACTTCAAATATACACTGAGCGGTATAAATTTTCGTACATTTTGACCTATAACTCCTTTTCTAATATACAGATTTAAGCAATTTTTGGGGAGAAATATTCTTTTGACTCGAGAAATACATATTCGAAGTTTCATGACTCTACGTTCATCCGTTTGGACACAATTCCATTTTATTCGATGTTAGCAGGACACGGTTTTTTCGACCTATTCTTGCTTTACGAGCTATAACTCTCTGCCTAATATTCCAATTTAGCCCATTTTCAATACCAAACAAACCTTGTCTATAAGAAAGATTCTGGCAAAATTTGAGCCCCCTAGCTTTTTCGGTGCGACCTCTATCGTGCTTTCAACAGACGGACAGACGGACAGACGGACGGACATAGCTAGATCGTCATCAAATCAAACCCTGATTCAGAATATATATACTTTATGGGGTCTAAAATGGATATTTCGATGTGTTACAAACGGAATGACAAAATGAATATACCCCCACCATTTTTTTGGTGGCGGGTATAAAAATATTGAAATCAATAATAGTAATATTATAATTTTTATACCCTTCACCTGTGGTGCACAAGGGTATATATAGCTTTGTCATTCCGTTTGTAATTTCTACAATTTTCATTTCCGACCCCATAAAGTATATATTTTCTGAAAGCTTATGAACAGAGGAGTCGATTAAGCCCTGACCGTCTGTCCGTCTATCCGTCTGTCCGTCTGCCCGTCTGTCCGTGTGTTGGTTGAAATCAACTTTTAGAAGCAACTTTATGTTCCTCAGATCTCTATATGGTATCAATCTCTTGGAAGTATTCAGGAATGAATCGCTATTGAAATTCAGCACAATCGCCCAATAACTTTCTGAGATATGAGGAAAAAACCACGACCACCTCGTTTTTTTACACAATTACAACAACAACATATATACATACATACATGTAAAAACCATACAAAAAAAAAAATTCCAAAAAGAAAAAATATTAAAAAAAAATTTTAAAAAAATAATGATAAAATATAAATAATACATTAAATAAAATAAAATTTTTTTGGCTCAGCTGGGATTCGATGCCACATTTATTCTAACCAGTATAGACATATGTACGTATTTTATATGAGATGAGTGGTGATACAAACAATTGTTATTGCATGACTTCACGTTGTGAAGGGTATATAAGTTTCGGCACGGCCGAATATAGCACTGTTACTTGTTTTTTTTAGTTTTTAATCAAATAAATATTTGCACAATTATTCATTTCAACGAAGGCACTTTCTGCTTACATAGATAAGTTTCTTACATTACTTTTTATTATTGGATAATATGGGATCTTTAGATTTGTTTAAACCATTATGTTTGGGCTATTAAAAAGTGCTAAGATGGCATCGCTGCACAAAATTACCGCACGTGCACACCAGAGGCTCAAGTCTGTGAAAAGAAAAGATTTTGTGTATAATATCATATAATGCCACCATACCTTTTACTTTACAAAAGCTTAACACTTCACATTTTCGCGGAAAGTGTTCACCCACAGCACATTCTGGTAATTATACTGTGAGATGTTAGTGTAAAGTTATATGTAGAAATATAACTAGTCGTTATAAAGGGTCCGCCAAATAACTTGGTTTTTTTTTAATGCTATAAAAAAGTGTAGCTTCGGCTGTGCGGCATGTAGCGCCGTCCTGTTGAAACCAAAAGTTGCCAATATCCTCCGCTTCAATTTTTGTGAATAAAAGTTCGTTCAACATGGCCCGATAATGATCGCCATTGACTACTGCAACTTGCCCAATTATGCCTCTGGACCAAAATCCGCACCAAACAGTGACTAGTTTTGGGTGTATCGGCTTTTCAATGTATGCGTGCGGGTTTTCTGTGACCCAATGGGACAATTTTGCTTGTTTACATACCCGTCAAGATCAAAATAAGCTTCATCTGAAAAGATGATTTTTTTGGTAAAATCTGCCAGAGTAATGTCGCAATATTTCTCAGCGGTGTGCAAGCGTATACACAACCATATTCGTTCAGCGGAAGGATAAATCTAATTATCTGTCAAATCAGAAATTAGCTAAGTGTTACAATTCACGAAATAAGCACTAGTTTAAAAAAAAATCGTTAGATGGCTGACCCTTTAGTAGCCACACATAACATGTATAATATTTTTTCTGTTATATAACTGTATACTTATAAGTAAACATGTTGCTGTCATCTATCGAATCAAGGAAATTGTTAAATTCTTAACATTGTAAATTAAACTTAATCTGTAGCAAAATTATAGAAAATACAAATATAATTTGGAGAGACATATACCCCCGGTACTACAGGTGAAGAGTATAATAATAAAATCTGTAAAAAAAATAGTGCTGCCTGACGAATATTTTATAAAGTATATTGATGTATATTAGAGCGTATTTACTAAGAACATCATTGTAGACCTTAGACGTAACGTATATTAAAATAACAGTTTCAAAACAAAATCAAAAAATCCCCAAAACAGGGGTCGCATTTTTAAATTTTTCGTTATATCTTTGATATTCACAGTTGTCGCTGTTTTGTTTCGAGAGAACAGTACCCTGTATATTATTTACAACAGATTATTAAAAAACATTAAACTTTTGTTCAAAAAGTACCTCGATAACTTGTTAACATCCCAGCATAAACTTCACTTATTACATGCATTATTTTGTTGCTCAATTGTCTAGTATTTGCATTACTAATTATTTATTAAATAATAACTCATTCCTAGTGGAATTTGATTAATTTAAAATACAAAAAAATGACTTTATTAGTTTAAGTATAAGAAGAATATTATAAATCTAATATATAAAATTCTCGTGTCACAGTATTTGTAACAAACGAAAAAGGGGTAGAAAAAAAGAAAATTCAGAAAAGATGTATACCGCCTTCTTTTTTTAATTTTCTTTTTATTCTATTATTATTAAAAATTTTTAAATTCATGCAACAAAACGACTCCTATTTACAACATAGGTAGCTTTGGTATAAAAGAAGAAGACCTTTAATTTTGGCCGCTATAGGTGGTAGTCGAATTTTTTATTGTATAAAAATTTCATTAAATTAATTTTTAATTTTTTTTATTCAATATTTATGTTGGAACTAGCAATGCGGTCAGGGTTCAGCTATTAGTTATATAAAATACTTTATAGAAATTAAAAAATTTTGTAAAAACTTAAAATTGATCAAAGATTTTATATAACTAGCAATTTTGAATCCAGTTTTTTTCTTTCTGTTACTAATTATTTTTATGAGTTATTTTAGCATAAAGGAAAGTACTTATTTTTTATGTCGTATTTAAATAAGTTGTAATGGATTTGTTTTAACTAGTTATTCTAGTCAAATTGTAAGTTGTACTCTCAATAAATTTGCATTACTTTTATACTTATTTTGTAAGTAAAGTTTTTGCTGGGATGTTTCTTTAATTTTTTTATTCTAAACGTAATGGTCGCATTTTTACATATTTTTTAATTTTTCTTGTTGGTGTACCGCGATCTTATCACTCGATCCTTATAAAAATATTTGATGAATTGGTCATTGGGTTTTGCTGGGTCCACACAAAAAATACTTTGATGTTATTGCTGCCTTCGACAAATTTGTTTCAATTCATAATAGTTACAATAAACACTAGATCTTTGTACGAATAATATGGTGGATTAGGTTATGCTTTTCATTTGTAAATCTAGTATAGTTCTTAACACTTGTGTACATTAATGTTATAAATTATTTGCACAACATGTAGTTTTCAGTATTTTCTGTCTACTTGTGTATGTATTTTTGTTTTTCAAAGGGTGCGGGTACCCTAAGGGAATGCAGTGTGCATGTGTTAATGTTTTTTCGCTTAGAAGAATAAGAATTTTAAGTTTGATATACGATCTATTACAAGCATACACTTGCAAAAAAGGGTAAGAATATGTTTTTTGTGGCGTTTTAACAAAACTTATGTCCCAGAGTGAGTTATAATTTCTATGGTTATAAATGTTACTAAATACATAAATTCAAGCATTTTAAATTGTTTTTTTTCCAGCTACAAATTGAAACGAAGAAAAAGCAAAATATAGTAAAATTAGCAGTTATAAACTTAACAGTTCTTGTTACAGTACTCCCCTTTGTTTGGTGTACTTGTATATCTGTGGCAATAAATGTTTTGAGTGGAATTAGTTTGCTGGCAGCAAAGGTTATTTTAATCAGCAATTAGTTTTGAAAAACACAATTGTGTTAAACTTTATTTTATTTTGTAGAACTAAAACAGTACAAGTTTAATAAAAGGGGAATATATAAGTGGCAATAGTTTAATTATTTTATAAAAAATAACAAATATGGATACAATATTTATATCTCAATCATTTGAAATCAAAATTATTTCAATTATCTCCCAGCAAAAACTAGTTAATGACTTCCTCTTACTAAACAACATACTTTGCAATGGCTATTACATATCGTCTGTCTTACTAAGAAGTATTTTAGTAATGGCTTGATATTTTGCTTACATACACACAAAATACGATATCTTGTTGCATAATATTCAAATACATAACTTTTTCTAATTCTCATTTAGTTTAACACGCATAGCGTATAAGTAATAATTTGTTTGACAACAGCGGCAAATCATTTCATTTGAAAAAGTGATGACTCATTTTTTTTTTACTGATTTTTATACCCGCCACAAAAAAATGGTGGGGGTATATTCATTTTGTCATTCCGTTTGTAACACATCGAAATACACATTTTAGACCCCATAAAGTATATATATTCTGAATCGGGGTTTGATTTGATGACGATCTAGCTATGTCCGTCCGTCTGTTGGAAGCACGATAAAGATCGCACCGAAAAAACTAGGGGGCTCAAATTTTGCCAGAATCTTTCTTATAGACAAGGTTTGTTTGGTATTGAAAATGGGCTAAATCGGAATATTAGGAAGAGAGTTTTAGCTCGTAAAGCAAGACTAGGTCGAAAAAACCGTGTCCCTTGAACATCGAATAAAATGGAATTGTGTCCAGACGCATAAACGTAGAGTCATGAAACTTCGAATATATATTTATCGAGTCAAAGGAAAATAGATGTGCCACGCACACTTGTTTCTTTAAATTTTTATAAAAATATATTAGTCATATATATTAGCATTTATTCATCTTACACTGCGCCATTTATTGTACTGTAGCTAAATATAAGATAAAGATGATAAGATAGATGACTCTACTAGCAACTACTATATGGCATGCTAACAACCTTTTTCGTTCCACAAGAGATTTTTAATGAGGGTTCGTGAAAACGAAAATGACCGAGGTTGTTGACAAAAAATTAGCTAGAGTAACAATTTGTGCCCAACTCTAAACATACATATTTGTTCCCAAAGCTTTATGAGGTTATAGATTTAAAAATATAAAAAAATGTGCATCAGTAGATATAAAATATGTATTTGAATATTTAAAATACATTTTTTAGTCAAATTATATTTTTATCTATTTATTCTTTTGTAAAGCGTGGTTTAATTTTAAGGGCCACAGGGTGATTCAAAATATACATTCTCAGCATTTTGCTAAAACGGAAAATTTATTAGATTTATTAGATTTTGATTTATAAACTTCTATTACATTTTGCTTTTAAAAGATTTTCAAACGAAATAAGTTTTTTATAATTTTAAAATTTGTTAGCCATTAGTACATGAAAATAGATTGTTTATAATGTTTATAGATAATTTTTTTTTACTTAAGTCAAATTTTCATAAATTCCCATTTTTAATAGAGTATAACTTCAGGAGAACATAAGATAAAAATAAATTAGCACTATTTCGTAGATAAAACTTTCCTCTTAAATTCATGTAATATCTCTATGAATAAAGATTTTGGAATACTAAAGGACTATATTGAAATATCTAAGTTATGTTTATTAGCAGAAACTTTATTGACACGCGTATTTTAACGGCCACTTTCATTGAAAGACTTAATTTACGAAAACATTTTACTAGCATACCGAAGTTATAATGGGTGGTTTAATTTTAAGGGACTATGTTGATTTTGAATAAAATTATTATGAAATTATTATCATTTATTTTTATAATGAAAATATTTGTATGCTTCAATTATGTATGGAACAAAATATCGGCCAAATGGCCCCCCCAACATAGGCGGCACACCTCGATCCGATAGTCCAAATTTTCAATAACACTGTTGATGCTCAATTGTTGGGCACGATGATGAGTCGAGGTTGCTTGCTCTTTTGCCACGTTATCGTGAAAAACAGCAATGTTTCCCATTTAACGAACTAAGATGGCATTCGCAGATGTTTTCACATTTCATACAGACCTGCCTTGCAGACATTTAAATATTTTTTACAATTCTCACGATTGTGGACGTATTCGAACGATTATGTTGACCAAAACAATCACGAAATGCACAAAATGCATTTTGATTTGAACGCCCATTTTTATAAAAATCTTTAATATTTAAAAGCGTTGCTCGATTGCGTATCTCTCCACGGCTTAAATTGAGTTAGTCTTAGATTGAGAAATGTCAAATGAAATGCAAGAAAAAAGTTGAAGTTTAGGTGTGGTTCACCTTCAACATGGGCGCTTAAAATTTTACCACCCTCTACAAAGAAAGTGATATATATTTTATTATAAAGAGATTATTCCATAGGGATTAACAAAATAATAAATATTGTGTTTTAAATGTACACAAAATTGGTGGTGGGTATACTTGTGAAATTACTTGTGAAATTTCAAATTAACATATCGCTGAATAATCTAACCGAATTTTCGTCGTTAAAGAAACCGAACGACATCTGTAAGTCCATATTAGTAATGGGTTATTTAGATTATTAAAATCAAGTTCTTATATATTGCGATAAAAGTAAGTATGTACTTCTTTAAGTCTCTATTTATTTGCGTTTGTACTGAGTACTTACAGGAGTCCCTATTTGTAAGCGAGCGTGGTAACTACTTGCCTCCAATTTCATTGCCGCGTTAAAAAGAATGGGCTTAGATGTCAAATTGTAAGTAGTGAAGAACTGGTTTTTACTACTTTCAACCCATGATTTTGTAATGTGTTATTTTCCTGGGCTACTTCGAAATAAAATTCATTAATAAACTTTTTAAATATGTATGTCAGTATCCTTGTTTCAAAAATTTATACATATTTAAAATAAAGAAAAATTAAAAAAAGCATTGTTACCTTCTTATTTTACCTTATAACTCCTAAAAAATTATCTGATAATACTAGTGCTCTGTATTTCCTTATATACATATTTCAACTTTAAAACGCACCACAGATTTCATTTGCAAAAGCAAATAGTATAGTTATTGTTGTTAAAGATATAAAAAATTAATATCTTAAAACACACATAAAAATATTTTATTAATAAACTTTTATATCAATTTAATTTTCTTAATACTGTTTATGTATCATAAACATAACTTTTGAAATCTAATCGTTTTATTATTAGGCCATTCTGCATTTGTAATTACAAATATTTCTTCTTAATTGAATCTATCTATCTATCTATCTATATATATAAAAGTGAAACTCTGTGTGTGTGTGTGTGTGTTAGCTATAGACTCTGAAACTGCAAAACCGATCGGGCTCAAACTTTGGTAAGTTGTTGTACACATACCGGGGAGTGTTTATGGATGAAAAAAAGTGGGCGGGGCCACGCCCATAAAAAATTAGTTATCAGTTTTAGCTACTTGCACTTGACCGATTTTTCTGAATTTTTGCACACATATCGAGCTGTCATGAAATAATAATTTTATGATAAGAATAGTGGGCGGGGCCACGCCCCTAAAAAAGTTTTAATTTTGAGGTACTTGCACTGGACCGATTTTTCTGAAACTTTGCACACATATTAAGCTGTCGTGACTTTATAATTTTGTGATTAAAAAAGTGGGCGGGGCTACGCCCATAAAAAAGGCTACAATTTTGAGGTATTTGAACCAGACCGATTTTTCTGAAACTTTGCGCACATATTGAGCTGTCATGACTAAATAATTTCGTGATTAGAAAAGTGGGCATTGCCACGCCCATTAAAAAAAAGGTATCATTTTGAGGTACTTGCAGTGGACCGATTTTTCTGAAACTTTGCACACATATTGAGTTGTCATGACTATACAGTTTCGTATTTAGAAAAGTGGGCAGTGCCACGCCCATAAAAAAGGTATCATTTTGAGGTACTTACACTGGACCGATTTTTCTGAAACTTTGCATACTTATTGAGCTGTCATGACTATACAGTTTCGTAATTAGAAAAGTGGGCAGTGCCACGCTCATAAAGAAAAAGTTATAGTTTTTAGCCTTGCACTTGATATTCGATTAAAATTTAGAATGCGATTAAAATTCATGAAGGGGCGTAGCAACGCGCGCCGGGATTGGCTAGTATATTATAAATGAAAAATTCATTATAATAACAACTACAATTTATGATTTCATTTAATTTTAGTTAGATGCAGTTTATTTGTTTTTTGATTAAATTTTTAATAATCGAATTTTTAGTTATAAGTCTTGGCTGCTAAATGAAATATCGAAATTGTACTTATGAGTAAATAATGCTAATTTGTAGGATGTTAAAGGACAGTAAGAATAAAACCGATAAAACTATTTCAATTTGCAATTGTTTTAAGAAATATCGTATATTTATTAATATATTTAATAATTGTTAAATTACTACTTAGTAAAACTTAATCTTAGTAAAACATATTTTTTTTTTTTTAAACTAAAATTTATTATACTTCTAAATATTTACATATAAGAAAATCAAATATATTCATGCCAGTAAGTTCTTCGTTAAAGAATTAAAACTATAATGATAGTCGTAACATTAAAATTTGCAATTACGGAAAACAAAGGGTCATATTAAGCGAGACTGTTGGAAGTTTGATAAGACAAAGAACAATAAAGCAAACGAGTAAAACATCCAAAGAGTGAAAATAATTATTGTTTCTTAAAAGCATTGGGTCAAAATAGTGGGTGCCTGATTCTGGAGCAATTTGTTCTGATGTTGCGAATTTTAATATTTTGGATCCTAATGAACAACAATAAGTAGTAGCAAGTGGTCAAAGCATAGAAAGTAAAAGTAGTAGTATAGGTAAATGAAAGATATAAGAACAAAATTAAAAAAAAAATATTTATTGTAAGAACATACATAATGTTCTATTCATTATAACGCTTTCTGAAAACCTAACGTCTCTAAAGAAAATATTAAGAACCAATTATTGTTAACTAGCCTGTGCCCGCGACTCTGTCTGCGTAGTTATCGACACAAAAAGTAGTATTTAAATGTAATAATTCAGGATGTTATAAGTCTGTGCGACAGATTCGTTTAAATTCATTTAGTTATTTTTTGCGTGATTGAGACAAAATATCAAAAAATTTATATTTATTATAGAAGTGGGAAAGGATTTAATGCAAACAGAAGGCTTTGGGTGAATTTAGTTTTATCACCAGTACGTATTAATTTTGGACGAGCGAAGCCCTTGCACAATCGACTAACTAAATACAAAAAATATATTTTTTTCATATATCTGCAGGTTTACTCGATTATCGTGATAATGGGTATTTTATGTGTTACTCTAGGTTTATTCTATTCGGCTTAGGAGTTTTTGCGTGACTAACGTAACATATATCCAAATATCTAAATATACAAGCATTCACATTTATTATATTATAGTATGATTAGTAGAATTACAACAAAGTTCAATAAAAAAATAATGTTCTACAATTACTCAAATCAAATTGTGGACCTTTAACAGCGTGAAAATAAAACAATAATAAAGGTTGGTTAAATTTTAAGGGCCGGTGTTAAATGTGAAGCACACCTAAACGTCAGGTTCTTTTTTTTTTTTGCATTTCATTTGACATTTCTCAATTTTAAACTAACTCAATTTGAACCATAGAAAGATACATACACAATCGAGCAACGTGTTTAAGTTATTCAGGCTTATTATAAAAATGGTCGTTCAAATCAAAATGCATTTCGTGCACTTCGTGATTCTTCTGGTCAACATAATTACGTCATTCAAATTTCTCCACAATCGGGAGAATTGTGAAAAATATTTAAATTTCAGCAAAACAGGTCTGTATGACATGTGAAAACTTCTGTGAATGCGTTCTTATTTCGTTGAACAAAAACCATTGCTATTTTTCGCGATAGTGTGGCAAAGAGCACTCAACTTTGATTCATTATCGTGCCCAACAATTGAACAATTGGCAATATGGAAAGGGATGAATAAAGAAAGCATAACAAATATGTATAAAAACATGAGAGAATATGAACATGAAGAGAAATGTCATTTGAGAAGAAAGAAGAAGACAAATTTAAAAATGATTGCTTTGCCTCCCTAATTCTAATTTCATTAAGTTGTAACATAAATAGTAGTTTAAAATTTATATTTGAGTATACCGATAAATTGTGTTGCTGATAAAATCGTAGCTGGTTTCAAAAATGCATTCCACTTGCCTAATATCGGAATAGATTTTCAATATTCTTAAAGATTGAAAATTAATTTTATTTAATAAATGTTTCAGGAAGTTTAAAAATAGAAAAATGAACTTAGGCCAGAAAAAAAATTATTTATAAAAAATTTATATATTTTTTTTTGAAAATTAAATATTGTTAAAGAAAATAAATTATTACCATGGTGATCATGTTATGATCACAATTTTATCTGCGTAAACTTGAAAGTATGTACTATTAATATTGCTTAACTGTGAGAGTATTTTTTCATATATTAATTTCATATTCCTTTATTAACACTTAACCCATTTGTTTACATTCTTATTGCCTCAACGATTCCTGTATAACTATTATTTGTTTATAGCTTGAAGAACAAATAAAATGATAAAATATTATAAAACAATAAAGAGGAAGTTTACCAACTTGCACTTAAAAGAGTTTTTGTTGGTCTGATAGACGGAATCTAAAGAACAATAGAGCAAAGCATATTAAGAAAAAAAGAATAAAAAAATTCATACAAGAAATAAATTGCATTTAAAAGTTTTCTCATTACAAGATTGTTAGGAAGTTTTTGGACTTGTAACAATACAACATAAAGTATGTAGGAGGCTACTGCTATAAAAATGACAACACAGACAACATACTTAATGTCGACTGAAGACAAGCAAATAAAAAATGTTTAGATATTTTAAAGGGACAAGTTGAAGTAAGCGGACTTTTTAAACATTAAACTACTTATATAACTATCTTTCAAGTTTGATATATCAAAAGTAACGAAATTTATTGCTAACTAAATTATTTGAAATCAATCCAAGAGCACTATAAAGAAAGGGTACGCCATCTAACGTTTTTTTATTCAACTAGTGCTTATTTCGTGAATGGTAACACTTAGCTTATGTCTGATTTGACAGATAATTAGTTTTATTCTTCCCCTGAGCGAATATGGGGAAATATTGCGACATTACTTTGGCCGATTTTGCCAAAAAAAATTATTTTTTTAGATGAAGCTCATTTTGATCTTGGCTGATATGCAAACAAGCAAAATTGTCGCATTTGGGGCACAGAAAACCCGCACGCATACATTGAAAAGCCGATACACCCTAAACTAGTCACTGTTTGGTGCGGATTTTGATCCAGAAGCATAATTGGGCCATTTTTCTTCGAAAACGAGCAAGGAGTGGGCGAAGTCAATGGCGATGGCTATCGGGCCATGTTGAACAAATTTTTGTTCACAAAAATTAAAGATTAGGATACTGGCAACATTTGGTTTCGACAGGACGGCGGTACGTGCCACACAGCCGAAGCTACACTTTTGTTAAAGCATTTTCCAAATAAAAAGTTATTTGGCGGACCCTTTATAAGATAATTTTTTAAGGATACAATTTATATCTATGTAAAAGTAAAAACCGAGAAAAGTATTTTATGATTATCATTTAAGGTTATACGAAATTTCGCTCCATCGATTCTGACACTATCTTTGGCTTGAACTTATTCGTAGTTTGCTGTGTGTACGGCCTTGAAAAATCTTATGCGCCAATTTTTTCGAATGTCATCTTATAAATTTTTTTTTTTTACAATTTGCTAGATTCTACTGTTCGAAATCTTTATTTTGATACCAATGTAAGAAGGATGAAAAGGTTCAATTTTTAATCAGTAGATCTTACCTGTATATTAATTAACTTGGGTGAATAAATACCCTGCTCAGGAGCATGAATTTGGGGCAGACCAGAGTCCAATCTGGTACCACTTGAACCAGTGAGCCCCTAGAACCTATTCTGTACTGGTTATTGGCTAGGTCTTTTCAAAGAGCATGTGGTGACTGTGGTTATCCCAAGAGGGAAACGGATTCAGGGGTGGTTAATGTCCGTTGTTTGACCTCTGTCAGACTTCAGTCAACCACCCTTGTTTCTGGGTACTGTTGCCATCTCAACAGAATAGAGACTGATGGTTTGATGGGTGATGCTCCGGGTGGGATGACGACACCGTGAACATTGGAAACAATTTATGTCTCGGGGTGCTGTTGCCTTTCAACTCAAGTAGCTATATGGTAGATTATTTGGCTTCTTTCAAGAGGCACACCTGATTCTGTGGACGATCAAACTATAACATGTAGTGAAAAATTTAAATTAAGGGGATAGATAGCCCGAGCTCTCGAACAAAGTGCATCTACATGAAAAAAGTATTTATGTAGGTAAAATTACTACCTGTGACATGGCTGAGCTGAATAATCGCAGAGGCTCTGATTGGGAGTCACGAACCCAACAAAGTGATAAGACTACCGTTTGATTATGGCACTATATATCGGTGCCAACGTAAATCCTATCACACGTTGTCTAGAAGCTGAGTATCGATTTTCCGAAGACGTTTTATTTTGGTGCTTATATCTCAGTTAGTTTGAAACTGATTTATTGGTTTTTCTTAGACATAAGTTTAGCGTGACCAAAAATTAAACAAGATTTTTTTGGGTGAAAACAGTTAGTTAGTTCAGTTTTCTTTATTCCTCCTCTAGTCGTACATTAGTTTCTTAACAATCATAAATTTTAAATATACACAAGTGAAATACTACATCGCAATAAACAGTACCTCATATGTTAGTCAAAGTATTAAAGTACGTTTTTAACAATTTTTGTCTATTTAATTTTTTTTTCGGTAAAATTCAGGAAGACAGAAAAAATTTTTAAAAAAGTAAATTTTGAAATATGTTTGATATGCAGACACAGTTTTTTCTATCGTATTATAAGTATAGATTTTAAATTTATTTTTGCTGCAAAACAACAAATCTCTAACAAATTTAATAAGGACATACATGCATACATACTTCTCATACATTATATGCAGCCCAATAAACATGTCTTAATTTACTTTAGTTATTCATATATGCTTTCCTTATTGATTAGCAAATTTATGTTAAAACATTAGTTTTATCAAAACACTTAACTAAGGGCACACGTTAGCTTACACCCATACATTTGCATATTAACTTAAATAATATGTATTTACCAGTCAACACACATACACATTCATTCTTGTTGCACATTTAGTGGCTTCTCACATACACTTGTGCTTGGATACACAGGCATACATAGATACTAATATACATATGTATAAGTGTGTATGTACTTAGTCGAAAGCCATCATAAGTCATTTAGGAAAGTAATTTTCTATTTTGCAGCCATTTGTTAAAGTTTGAAACAGCTGACAATGCTACACAGATAAATTAGTGGTGTTGCCTGCACAATTGCTAAAAACCACAAATATTAGAACAAGAACGAAATGGCAGAAGGCAGTCCAGCAAATAGAACAGAAAAACAAATAACAATGAAACTAACTGAGAAGAACAAAAATCTATTTTTGCATAAAAGTAGCAACAAATATGTTGAGACACACTATTTGAGTTTGAAAAACCGCGTGTGTAACATGTTGCCATTTAACTGGTGTGCCTGATATTTAAAATGCAGAAATAAATATTTCAAAGAATTTAGTACAGAGAAGATAAATTATAATTAATACAGTTATATTTAATAAATGTTAAGCAATATGCTTTTAGATAATTCAAATGGCTACATTGAACAAAAAATTTAAATTTTTTAAATCTGGAATTCATACTTATTCCTGTGACTTTAACAGCTTACTTAGTCAAGTAGATGACTGCGATGTTTTAAAGTATATGAACGGTATACTATGAACTAGAAATTTACAAAAAAGTAAAAATTTTTCAATAATATGTTATGTATGTTATAAAACTTAAACACTCAAAAAGAAAAAAACCGTTTAAAAATCGGCTAATACAGATAAAAAATTGAAGGGGTAAGCAAACGTTGTCTATTCGACGAAGTATGAAGTTCGAAGGGTAATATACGCTAGAGGTAATCGCATTGAGATTTTTTTTGTAAAACGTGAGTGAGTGAGTGAACGCCAAGAATATAAAGCTCCATGTATAATTCTGTTAATGCAAAAGTTTTTACTCAAAAAGGATGTGAATTACAACAATTTCTTTTTAACTGTGTTCCATATCTAGTAATGGAAAAAGCTACTAGACATACAAGGTGCATGACTAAGGGCCTGCAGTGAATATTAGAGGACCGCAGCTGTATCTTCCTTTCCTATACATTAGAGGATATGCAATCAAAACTGACATTAGTACAAGAGGCGGCAAAACGTGCGGTCTTTGGTTAACATCCAAAACATAAATGTTATGCGTGTAATCGTCAAGAACCCTGAGAGGTTCTGTGTACAAAACTTGATTTCTATACTCTTGTCTAATAAACATTACAGGTGAATTTATATACAAATAGATTTATGTATATCTAGCAGCAATAACGTTTGATAAACATAAACTCTATATGGATGCCAAAGTAACATCGCAAAAGACAAAATGAAAACTATTTAACTCTACCCACCAAAATATTTTCTGAAATTTTGTTTGCACTGCAGACTCCTTTTCCTTATCGTATTGCATTTACGGAAATGCCACAAAGCATGTCTTCTGGACTGTTTATTATTACAGCAGTTAAAGAAAGGATACTAATTTGTTTTTACTGATAGTAATTTTGTACTCTTACTTGCTGCTACCTTTTTCGACAGTACATAAAGAAATGGCATAAAAAGCTGTTCTTTGTAGGGAAGAAATTACCGCTTATTTACCTCAAAAAGCGACCTAAAATTTGGGACATCGCATAAAAAAATCTTGCATTTTAGAATCACGTAAGCACCAAGTAAGCGGTTCAAGAATAGTGTTTTAGTACTGAAGCTTTTTGGTGGGTTATATTAGTATACGGAAATAAATGTCATTCAAGTCTCATCAATAACAACCGCTTATGGTCAACAACACAATCAAAACCAATATATTTTAAAATCAGAATGCACTAATGGGAACGGAGATGCCAGACGCTTAGAAAACCAGCAGATTTAATCTTAAGACAGGCTATCGAGTGTAACACGCAACACAGCAGGAGTATAGGTCGCGCTTCATACAAGTGTAGATCTTAAAATAAAATTTACGCTAACACGTTAAAATTAAGTGTAAATGAATTGAAAGTTTGTAGCTTTAATAGAGAATATTTGTATCAAATTTTTACGCCCCTATGCTTCCTATATGGGTAAAAGGAATTTAAAAATTTTAATTTATATTATTTATATGACAAATAGGAAAAACTGCTTAAGTCAACTTAAACTAAAATTAAGATAATTGCATTATTGCAATATCAGAATTTAAAATTATTCTCAGGCGAACTTTCAAGTATTTGGGACTATTTAGCAGAAAGTTATAGCGTAAAAACTTATTGCCTATATTATTTTGAAACACAATATCATTTGGAATAAGAACTTTTTAAGCTAAACCCAGAAAAATCTTTACTTACCTAGTAAGTTAGCAAGTAATATTGGAGATACACATAAACTAGTTACTTTTCGACCGAATAACTACTTATTTTTGTTTGAGTTGTCCCATAAATCATGACCCTCGCTTACAAATGAACTTACAAAAAGCAATAAAATAAGTAGTTACCAACAAAGCTGAATTATAGCTGGATATTTTTATACTGTTGCAATACAAAAAAA
Source organism: Phyto melanocephala (assembly GCA_941918925.1). Taxonomy (NCBI): domain Eukaryota; kingdom Metazoa; phylum Arthropoda; class Insecta; order Diptera; family Rhinophoridae; genus Phyto; species Phyto melanocephala. The sequence continues at coordinate 29,393,473 of OW799233.1, forward strand.
TATAAAAATTATAATATTGGTCATATTATAATTTTTATAAATTTAATTTAAAGTTCACTGTTTAAAAAAATATATAAAAAGTATCTACGAAGGTCATAACCAGGGTCCACTACTCTGTACTTTAAAATAATGATGTTGGTAACGACCCCTCATTACTATGTAATATATGAAGTAATGACAACCTATTACACAATTTCAAAAAGATTTTGCTGCGAATATTTGAAAATAAATTTACATGTTATTTTATAAAGTGCAGAAATCATATAATAATTTTTATTTTAAAGGAAAACAATTTTTAAAAATAAACTCAAATATTTAAAAGTGCTTTGGTAAGAGTTCTAGCTTTTTTTTATTCTTTAACCTAAATCGACTGCTTCACCTATAAGGATTCAAAATATTTTAGGTAACATATCGGAGACAATCGCATTCTTATGCTAATAGCTCAGCTTATAGAGCAAAATTTTCAAGTTATATCTGATAAACTGATACCAAAGAGGAGCCTGAAGTATATATTAAGGTTAGAAAAAGTTAATTTCAACATACAAATGGATAGATAGACTTAGATATACCCATTCCCTTGCACACTCTCGTGTGAAGGGTATAAAGAGACACTTTGAAGATACATGTATATTATACCGTATCAGAAACTTTACGTAACACCGTTAATTTTTGTAAGGGTATTTAGTACTATTAAAAATTAAAGAATTAAAAATTTTTAAATTTTTCTTTATGTCTTTGGCATCTACAGGTAAATATCAAAGAGTTATATATCTAATAAATTAGGCCTTTGTATAATACGTTTAAGTTGTGCTCAAACTCATCAAAAATTTACTTTATTAGACATAATCGTTTATTATTTAGGACCTTGATAAATTTATAATCTTATAATGTTACAATTATATACTAAATAACTTACGGCGTTATATGTATGTAAAATAACAAACCGTGTGCTATCTAACAAGCTGTTAAGTTTTTTATGGGAACATTTTTATGAGGGAAACGTAGCAGCTCGTTAGTTATCACACAATTTGTTATTATGCCTAGCTCCGTTCATTGCTAATTTTTTACAAAGATGTCCAGATTTATTTGATGTTTTTCATGATTTTGCCAAGTATTTATAACAAAGTTGCCTTCCACTTACTAAAATTCATAAAAAAAATCTAGCAAATATTGGTAATATTTAATGTGCCAATTCTTTGTATTTCTTTATAATTCATATTTATCATAAAAATATATTTAAATAATTTTTGTGCTTTCAGGCTATTAAAATATTTAAACAAATTTGTTTTTGAAACAAGTCTATCACGATAAATATTTATTTTATTTTTATATTTGACCTGCAAAAATTTCAACCTGTGACTTTAACCCCCACTTTAATAGTGGAGGAGCTAGCAGTGCCATTTTAATCATTTCAATGCACTTGCATACAAAATTTCAAATTTAATTTCCATTTAATATGAAGATTGTTTAACAAGGACATTTTCTTTGTACAAAAACAAAAATTGTACATTTATAATTTTGTAAACAATTTCACAATCACATACATGATTGTATGTCTAAAAGATGCATGAGTTTTTTTGTTTTTTTTTTTGTTTGCTTTTTTGTATACGCTTGACCTACTGCTTTCTATGGACTTTTTAGCTGCTACCATGTGAGTGATTGTATATGAACTAACAAAAGGCATAAACGCAATAGGAGGAAAGGCTTTAACTTGCATTAGGATGGAAAAAGAAACAGATTTTTTAGTTCTTGCATATAAGTATTAAACAGTGATATAGACAGAGTGACCCAACCAAAATGCACGACATTAATTGTAAATAAAATAATAAAACTTCAAAGAAGTATTTAATATTTTTTATTATGATGGAAAGATCTATGACAATTATGTGTGAAAGTAAATAGCGGTCAAATGCTCGCAACGGCTTTGGTGGCTTTGAGATATAATTGAGGTTGTCTTGAATTGTTTTTGGCTAAAATTCGAGCGCAAAAGCGACGTAGTTTTCTTCATTGTGTGGCAAGTGGCTCTATCCTGTTGGAACCACTTATCGTCCAGGTGCATATTCTTAGTATTTGAATTACAGGAATTCCGTTGCCATCTCGCAATTCCAAACACCATTCATAGTAACCACGTTACTGACCAACTTTTCGAAGAAGTACGAACTATGATGTCTCCAGCCTATAAACCGCACTAAGTAGTCACTCCTGATATATGCATCGGCTTTTCAACAATCATTCGTGGATTCTCATTTGCCCAAATGCGACCACTGTGGTAAAGTTGTGCACCATCGCTCAAGATAATTTTCTTTGTATAGTCACCATTTCTTTTGACTGTTCCACAAACACTTCATCTCATGAAAAAATTTAACCTTGTAACCCATGTATCAGGCAAAGATGCTTGTTTTGCTGCATATTTTGGACCACCTGTTGACGTGTCGGGTATAAGAAAAGAGAACTCCATTGCATTTTATAATAATAAAACGTGTGTAAAAGATGAATGTGAACTCTACTTTGATGTTTAAAACTAATCTTACGCTCAGTAGGTGTGCTTTAACAAATTAGTTGATGCTGATGTGGGTTAATGGGTACCTGGTATTAGCTAGAAGTACAGAGGCGGACAAAATTGTAAAAAGGGTATCTGCCGCAATATTCTGTAAAGCAGTACCTATAATAGATTGGTGTGGGCAAAAGTTTTGCAATGGGTAAACTCTATAAGCCTGCGCAGGTGGATGGTGAGAATTACTTGTGGGCGAGCTCGTATGGTGCTCAAGGAGCCTCGTGGCAGGTATAATAAAGGTATTAAAATGAGCTGCATAATTGCGTTGGTCACAGGACATGTTAACTTAAATTATCATGTGAAAAAAATTCGCATCAAGTACGGTGACCTTTGTAGAATGTGCCTGGACGGCGCTCAGACAGCAGCATATAGTATGCGAATGTCCAGCATTGGCTAGAAAAAAAAACAGGGCTTACAGGCAAGTATATATTAAGTGTGGATAAATTGGTGATAACAATCGACAGACCGCTGTCTAATATCGTTTTCTAGTCAGAGACAAAGACCGCTGGTGATGCGGGACTTAGCAAAGAAAGGAATGCCAAAGGGAGCAAACAGGGCCGAAAAGGCGCCTGAAATAGTAGTGATCTGCTTCGACACTTCCCCTACCCACAATAAAATGCTTCAGACTATTGCAGTCCTTAAACAGGATATTCGTCAGGAATGCAGAAAACTAACGCCAAAAGTTTTAGCACTACTGGTGGATCCTTAAGAAAGAATTTTGTATTGGAAAGCTTTTCGATATATTTTGAAGGAAAAAAAGTTCTTTAAAGTGTTCGATACAATAAGTATTCGTAGGTTAGCACGTTAGTAGACTAGAAAAGTAATTCTAAGTGAAAACGTGTACTTTGTGGTATGGTGTATTATACCCCGGGTTCTATAGGGTATTAAAACGAAAATTTTTAATTCAAAATTTAATCAAATTTTTAATTAGAAATTAATTTAGTATTTATTTTATTTATTTAAAAAACATTGATAGTGAAGAGATTTTTCCTTCTGCTCGTATTGTGCACAGATCATCTTTATAATCTATAAAATATGAACGCCGACAACACTTTATGGAACTTAACGATATTGAAATAACTTTTCAGATGTCTCTATTGTACACAGCCTTGTTAGTTTGTTAAAATTATAGTTTGTTTGTTGTTTATGTTTCTTGTTAGTTGTTGTTTTTTTTTTAGTTATTTATGTGAGTGTGTGTATGCATATGGCTTTTCGTATACGTTTGTGCACATTTCCACTTGTATTATATTGTAAACATGAGCTCTTTTAAAATACATTCATGCATAGCCATGATTTCCACATAAACAAAGTATGTCGCGCAATTATTTGCAAGCGTTCCAAGTAGAGCAATAAACACATAAACTGTTTCGGTATAAATATATATGTGTGTGTGTATTTGTTCCTTAATTTTTACTACTTGATATAACTACATTCAACTGAAGCAAGTTAAAGAAATAAACTCATACATACAGAAAAATGGCAGCAGAGTAAAATATAAAACGTAAAGGGTTAAAAAAGGGCAAGAGTGTTGAAAATTATACTTCTACTCGAACATTTTACCATTATGCCCAGCAGAATTTCGGCTGTTTGTGTGTGTGTATAACATTTTTTTTACTTTTTTATACCCTTCACACAGTGAAAAAGGGTATATATAGGTTTGTCATTCCGTGTGAAATTTCTACAATTTTCATTTCCGACCCCATAAAGTATATATTTTCTGAAAGCTTATGAATAGAGGAGTCGATTAAGCCCTGACCGTCTGTCCGTCTGTCCGTCTGTCCGTCTGTCCGTCTGTCCGTCTGTCCGTCTGACCGTCTGTCCGTGTGTATGTTGAAATCAACTTTTTGAAGCCCCCCGACATAGGTTGGACCCGGGTAAGGTATTAAAATATCAGAAATATTCGGGAGTAGATCGGTATTGAAAATCAGAAACATCGGTACATAAACAACTGAGATATGAGCAAAAACCCACGACCACCTCGATTTTCTTTTCATAAAAACAACATTACAACAACAACATACATACATACAAACGTGTATACTGGTTAGAGAAAACGTGGCATCGAATCCCAGCTGAGGCAAAAAAAATTTTTTTTAAATTTTTTTAAAATTTTTTTTTTTTAATTTTTTTTTTATTTTTTTTTTATTTTTTTTTTATTTTTTATTTAATATATTATATATATTTTTATTATTATTTTTTTTTATTTTTTTTTTTTTTATTTTTTTTTTGTTTTATATATATTATATATGTATATAATAATTTTTTTTTTTTTTGATTTTTTTTAAAATTTTTTTTTTTTAAATTTTTTTTTTGTTTTTTTTAACATACATACGTGAATTTACTGTTATTGCATGACTACACGTTGTGAAGGGTATATAAGATTCGGCACGGCCGAATATAGCGCTTTTACTTGTTTTATTTGGTTTTTAACATTGAGTGTTTTATGTTGGCAGTTTTTGACTTTATGCATTTACTTGCATTGAGAAGGGCTGGGGTCAATTAAAGTTGTTATTTTATTAAAAAAATATAATTTTTTTTGGCAGAATATAAAAAGTTTTGAAAATGTATTTTTAAACTAACTACTATATCGTATTTAATTTTTTAACTTATGTAGTCCATCACTTCAGTCCTAGGAACAATTATTTTAAATTGTTTGTCATATTATACTGAATCTTACCATAACCAGTGCATTGCTAGCTTTTACTGCTTTTAAAATTCTATGTATATTTTTAGCGATTTAATAAAGAACAAAGAAACTCATATCTACAGCTAACATAAAAAGCTCTGCAATTATCTATCAAAATCATATAAAAATTGTGATATTCTCTATAATTTAATAATTACTATTCACTTTAAGCAGTGTAGAGCTAACCCTTATGAAAATATTTGTCACGGAAATGTTAAACACGTTCATATAACACTTATATTTATCATTTGTTTTATCCTTCACAGTGAGTGTAGGAGTGTATATAGGTTTGTCATTCCGTGTGAAATTTTTACAATTTTTATTTCCGACCCCATAAAGTATAAATTTTCTGAAAGCCTGTGAATAGGAAAGTCAATTAAGTACAGTCCGTCTGTCCATCTGTCCGTGTGTATGTTGAAATCAACTTTTTGAAGCCCCCAAACATTTACCAAGACCTGTGTAAGGTACCAAAATATCGAAAATATTCGGGAGCAGATCGGTATTCAGAAAAACTGCTCTATAAACAACTGAGATATGATGAAAGACCCTAGGCCACGTCGTCTTTTCACACTAATGTAAACTGGATGACATAGGTTCAAATCCCAGTTAAGACCAAACAATTTTTTTTAATTTTTTTCATTATTTTATACAAACATAAACACATAAACTTAACATATACGCACATAAACTTAATTTATTATTTTACAACGGGATGTTTTTAAGCAGATAAAGTCTTTATAAAAACAAGTAAAAGCGCTATATTCGGCCGTGCCGAATCTTATATACCCTTCACAACGTGTAGTCATGCAATAACAGTAAATTCACGTATGTATGTTAAAAAAAACAAAAAAAAAATAAAAAATAAAAAAAAAATTAAAAAAAAAAAAATTAAAAAAAAAAAAATTATTATATACATATATAATATATATAAAACAAAAAAAAAATAAAAAAAAAATTAAAAAAAAAAATAATATAAAAAAATTATAATAAAAATATATATAATATATTAAATAAAAAATAAAAAAAAAATTAAAAAAAAAAATTTTAAAAAAATTTAAAAAAAAATTTTTTTGCCTCAGCTGGGATTCGATGCCACGTTTTCTCTAACCAGTATACACGTTTGTATGTATGTATGTTGTTGTTGTAATGTTGTTTTTATGAAAAGAAAATCGAGGTGGTCGTGGGTTTTTGCTCATATCTCAGTTGTTTATGTACCGATGTTTCTGATTTTCAATACCGATCTACTCCCGAATATTTCTGATATTTTAATACCTTACCCGGGTCCAACCTATGTCGGGGGGCTTCAAAAAGTTGATTTCAACATACACACGGACAGACGGTCAGACGGACAGACGGACAGACGGTCAGGGCTTAATCGACTCCTCTATTCATAAGCTTTCAGAAAATATATACTTTATGGGGTCGGAAATGAAAATTGTAGAAATTTCACACGGAATGACAAACCTATATATACCCTTTTTCACTGTGTGAAGGGTATAATAATGAAACATATCTGTATGTACGTATTTTATTGTATGACTACAGGTTGTAAAGGGTATATAAGATTCGGCACGGCCGAATATAGTACTCTAACTTGTTTTTATCACTTTTTTCCAAAAGTTTGACTTAAAAGTGCCATTGGTTCTCGAGCAGTGCAGGCAGTGGTACTGTCATGCTAAATTTTGACACATCATAAGACTGTTTTCTAAGCCAGGACGTAAAAAATCTATTATACAATAGCTAGCCATACTCTCTGTATATGGTAGCATCATATCCATTTTCATTTTCGAAATAAGAAGTAAGCCCATTGATAATTTCACCTAATGAGGCGCAATGGCTCTTGGATTTTCAGAACCTGAGAACCTATAGCTCTGCTTTTTAGCAAAGACATTTAAATGAAAATGGCCTCCATTAATCATAATGAGATTTTCAAAAAATTTTGTTTCATTTTTGGCCTACTGTTGAAATTAAACTTCAAAATTAAGACGTTGCCGATGATCTACTAATCTACTAAAGTTTTCATGGTCGTTTCACTAACCACCCGATCCCCATGATGAATCTAATGATGTTTTATAGTTTACACTGCGAGACATCACTGAATTCCTATTCTTACTTATTATTTCTATGGTTTAGTAATCTTTGGTAGTAATAGACATCATGCTTCACCATTTTTCGCTCTTTCTTATCACCACACATACTACAGTAGGTGGAGTGCCGATCCCATCTACTGATCCTAGCAATTTCTAGACAATGTCCCATAATAACCCCTATAGTGGCGCTCAGATATACGCCATCAAGTTCATCGAGTGTACCTTTGGCCTCTTCAAATGACAAGCGTAGTTTCGATCTACCAAGCCCTAGTTCGTCTGTAGTTTCGTTGCCGACAACTCACACAATGACCTGGTGCCCAACTCAAGCTGATTTACTAAAAAAATATTTTCATATAAAATCATGTATAAAAAAACATAATATTTCCAGAAATTATCGAAAAGACCCCTTAGACATGCATAAATATTTCAATACATATTTTAGACTCTTACCTTTCTTTATGTTTCAATGATTCTTAGTTTTTGCATTAAACATGGAGAAATATTGTAAGTTAATGACAAAAGTTTATAAATTTTACTGGTCTCTTTCCTGTTTTCCCTTTAAAACTTGTTTGTAAAACTAAACACGCTTGCAGAGTACGTACTTCCTTTTGTACTTTAGCAATTGATGTTTGTTAGCCATTTCTTACTTACAACTTTTTAAAAATTCTACTTACACCCATCTTTTTTATTCAACTGCAGCAACATATACTATATATATGTATGTATGTATGTATGTATTTTGTGATTACTCTCAATAAATGTTCCTTAAAGTAGCCAAGAGTTATGTTGTTAGTTGTTTTGTTTCCTCACTTTTTGTACACTTTTATTTTCTTGTTGTATTTTTTCCCGTTGAGTGCATAATTTCTTATGCCCACACAACGTGATTTTTTATTTTTTTTTATGTGTAAATCCCTTACTTTGGTTGTTCACTAAGTCTTTGCTAGTGAGATGCATTTTACAAAGTGCATAAGTTAAAAACAAACAAAAACAAGTAAGAGCACTATATTCGGCTGTGCCGAATCTTTTATACCCACCACCAATTTTGTGTACATTTAAAGCACAATAATTATTATTTTGTTAATGGCTTTCTTTGTAGAGGGTGGTTAAATTTTTAAATTTAAAACAGAGGCCGAATTACGGCACTCGAACGTGATCGAAATTTGAAAACTCTTATTAGAATCTATATACCTAAAGCATACTCGATCGTTCGAGTAAAATTTCGATCGATATCGAATGCCGTAATTCGGCCCCAGGTCTGTATAAAATGTTAGAACATCTATGAATGCCTTCTAAATTCGTTAAATGAGAAGCATTGCTGTTTATCGCGATAGTGTGGCAAAAAAACAGTCAACTTCGACTCATCATCGTGCCAAACAATTGAGCATCAGCAATGTTATTTAAAATTTGGACTATCGGATCGAGGTGTGCCGTTGAGGTCGCGGGGCCATTTGGCCGATATTTTGTTCCATACATAATTGAACCATACAAATATTATCATTAAAAAAGAAATGATAATAATTTCCTAAATAATTTGTGTTTAATTCAAAATCAACATCGGCCCTTAAAATTTAACCACCCTTTATAACTTGGATATGCTGGTAAAATGTTTTCGTAAATTAAATGTTTCAGTGAAAATGGGCGTTAAAGTAAGCGTGTCAATAAAATTTCTGCTAATAAATACAACTTAGATATTTCAATATAGTCCGTAATTCTTCCAAAATATTTATTCATTGAGAAATTATATGAATTTGAAATAAAGCATTATATAGGATGTGGGTGTAAGAGTGGGCGTGTCACCTAAATTTTCTGGCATAACAATAACATTGACTAGAAGGATTTCCGTAGCAAATTTTATCATCATACCTCTAATTTTGTCGGTTTTATAAATTTAAATTTCATTAACAGTAAATAACGTGGAAAGTGAGCGTTATAGTAGGTGTGTCGAAGTTATTTATGCTAATAAATACAACTTAGATATTTCAATAAAGTCCTTTATTATTCGATTTATAGAGAAATTATAAGAATTTGAGAGAAAACGTTGTATGGGAGGTTGGCGTGTCACATTTATTTTCCGTCAGAAGAAAGCCTTTGACCAAAAAGCAATTCCTGCAAAATTTCAGAATCGTAGATCTAAATTTGTCACTCTTATTAGGTTTAAAATTTTTAACATATTGGAAAATACACTGCGCGGTATAAATTTTCGTACATTTTGATCTCTAACTCCCTTCCTAATACATGCATTTAGGCAATTTTTCTTTCTTCCTTATACTCCGATTTAGCCAATATTCTATTCCAAACAAACCTTGTGTATAAGACATATTCTGGCAAAATTTGAGCCCACTAGCTTTTTCGATGGGACCTCTATCGTGCTTTTAACAGACGGACATACGGACGGACATAGCTAAATCGTCGTCAAATGAAACCCCGATTAAGAATATACATACCATTTTTTTGGTGGCGGATATAAAAACTCAAATACTTCAAAAAAACACATTACAAAAAAATTTGTTTAGCTCTTTTACTAAAATTTTGCAAAAAATATTTGACCTTGTGTCACAAAAATTGGTCTGCTGATCACGGTCGGATCGTAACGGGTATAAAATGGGGTATAGTGGTATAGAGGAGAGTTTTATCTACTAAATGGTGCTAATTTCTTTTTGTTATCTTATGCTTTCTAGAAGTTCTAGAAGTATGGTGTATTAAAAAAAGGAATTTAGGAAAATTTAGACCTAAAGATAAAAAAAAAATTATTTCTAAATATAATAAACAATTTATTTTCATGTACTAATGGCTAACAAATTTTAAAATTATACAAAACTTATTTCGTTTGAAAATCTTCTAAAAGTAAAATGTTATAGAACTTTAAAAATCAAAATCTTACTAATAAATTTCCTGTTTTAGCAAAATGCTGAGCATGTCTATTTTGAATCACCCTGTGGCCCTTAAAATTTAACCACCCTTTACAAAAGAATAGATAAATAAAAAAAAAATTTAGTTAAAATATGTATTTTAAATATTCAAATACTTATTTTAAATCTACTGATGCACATTTTTTTAATATTTTTAAATCTTAAACCTCATAAGACTGTGTGTACAACTATATGTAAAGTTGGGCACAAATCATTACTCTAGTTAATTTTTGTCAACAAACTTCGGTCATTTTCGTTTTCACAAACCCCTATAAAATTCCTTTGTAGTTTGTGCAAAAAAATGTTACTAGAGTCATCTAGTGTTCTACGTGATGTTTAGCAAAGACATCATCCTCAGTGTTTGCAAAATGTAGTGGCGCCTTCAACAGATGTCGCCATCTGCAATGAATAAATGCTAATGAATATGACTAATATATTTTTATAAAAATTTAAAAAAAAAGTGGGCGTGGCACATTTATTTTCCGTTATAACGAAGACTTTGACCAAAAAACCATGTTTGCAAAATTTCAGAACCGTACATATAGTTTTGTCAGTTTTATTACGTTTTAAACTTCAAATATACACTGAGCGGTATAAATTTTCGTACATTTTGACCTATAACTCCTTTTCTAATGCATAGATTTAAACAATTTTTGGGGAGAAATATTGTTTTGACTCGAGAAATATATATTCGAAGTTTCATGACTCTACGTTTATGCGTTTGGACACAATTCCTTTTTTTTCGATGTTTGAAGGACACTGTTTTTTCGACCTACTCTTGCTTTTCGAGCTATAACTCTCTTCCTAATATACCGATTTAGCCCATTTTCAATACCAAATAAACCTTGTCTATAAGAAAGATTCTGGCAAAATTTGAGCCCTTTAGCTTTTTCGGTGCGACCTCTATCGTGCTTTCAACAGACGGACAGACGGACAGACGGACAGACGGACGGACATAGCTAGATCGTCATCAAATCAAACCCCGATTCAAAATATATATACTTTATGGGGTCTAAAATGGATATTTCGATGTGTTACAAACGGAATGACAAAATGAATATACCCCCACCATTTTTTTGGTGGCGGGTATAAAAACCGGTAAAAATATAAAAGTTTTTCGTTTAATATTTACATGCGCTACGAAATAAATATTACAGGATCCTGCAGCCAAATTTATTATAAATTTATTAATTTTTTTTTAAGAATCATGTGAATTGTGAATTCAGGGGGAAAATTACGACCTAAGAACGTTATCAGAATTTAGAAATTCTTTTTATAATCTCTATACCAAAGTTATAGCGAATCCAAACGCTCGAGTAAAATTTCGATCTTAGTCGAATGCCGTAATTTGCGCTAAAAAATTATATACCATTTACACATATCCTCTAAATTTAAAAATACAACTGATAAAAATTTTTTGTTAATCTTTACTACTCACAATTCCTACTCTGTGTGTTATTTAATAATTCTTATTGCCCTTCAACATGTTTACTTTGAACCCTAATCAATTTATAAAATTTCAAAAACTCCACCCAGGTAAGTGCAATCTAAAAATGCCAAACTTTATATGAAGTATGTATGAAGTTTGTTATTTATATAGGAATGAAGTTCATACTAAGTACAAACGTATAACTTCATTATTGTCCATTTAAACACAAATTATTCGAATAACTGGGAAAACCAAAGTATGGTTTTTCTGAAATTAAAACAATTTTAGCAGTTAGAAAAAAAAAATATTTAAAACATTTACTGTCTTTACACCATATTATCATATTGTTGTTGCTTTTCAAGTAAAAACTGTTCTAAGACAAGTAACAGTGCTATATTCGGCCGTGCCGAATCTTATATACCCTTCACAACGTGTAGTCATGCAATAACAATTGTTTGTATCACCATTCATCCCATATAAAATACGTGCATACGTACACGTTAGAATAAATGTGGCATCGAATCCCAGCTGAGCCAAAAAAATTTTATTTTATTTTATTTAATATATTATTTATATTTTATTATTTTTTTTTTATATTTTTTGTAAATTTTTTTAAAAAATTTTTTTTAGAAAAATTTTAAAAAAATTTTTTAAAATTTTTTTTTTAATTTTTTTAAAATTTTTTTTGTAGTTATTTTTTAATATTTTTTTCTTATTTTTAATATTTTTTTTTTTAATTTTTTTTTGTTTGGTATGTTTTTTACATGTATTTATGTATGTATGTTGTTGTTGTAATTGTGAAAAAAAACGAGGTGGTCGTGGTTTTTTGCTCATATCTCAGAAAGTTATGGGGCGATTGTGCTGAATTTCAATAGCGATTCATTCCTGGATATTTGCAAGAGATTGATACCATATACAGATCTGAGGAACATGTAGTTGCTTCTAAAAGTTGATTTCAACCAACACACGGACAGACGGGCAGACGGACAGACGGATAGACGGACAGACGGACAGACGGTCAGGGCTTAATCGACTCCTCTATTCATAAGCTTTCAGAAAATATATACTTTATGGGGTCGGAAATGAAAATTGTAGAAATTACAAACGGAATGACAAAGCTATATATACCCTAGTGCACCACAGGTGAAGGGTATAATAATACTAGTTTGTATGGTATGTTTATTGTATTGTAATAACTTTTCGGCTTAGAGTCTGCTAAGCAGAGGTGTCTGTAATATTTGAGAGTCGCCGTCTTTGATATCTGTTAAAAAAAATCTATTTTCAAAAATTTTCCAAAGTGGCGATTTAAATTTAATATTCCACACTTAGCTATGATGGGTCGTTCTCAACAGTCATATTTGTTTATGTTATTATTTTAGAATATTTTGAATTTCGGACAACTTGTGAATACAGTAATCATTTTAAAATAATTGTAAAATTTTTTCAAAATACTTTTGTTAGGAATTTTTACAAGTTATTTGGTTATTTAGTGTAATTTTTTTAAATGTGAAAAAAAATATTCCTGACATGTGGCAATGCCCAAAATGCTAATTTTCCCTTGCAGCATGTTCAGATTATAAAAAAAATAATGTTTAAAAATCATTAAGTTTTTTAATCAAAAATTGTGGTGTGTGAAAAGTGTTTTTTAAAAATTGTTTTCATTTTATGTTCATCATAATTTTTGGCTGAATGGATAAGTCAACAAACAGAACTGCCAAATTTTGTATGAAAAGTAGTCAAAGACAGTTCGAGAACTATTAATGTACCCTAAAAGATGCACTGTTTGTTACGTTTTAAAGGCCGACTCAATAATAGGACAAGAAAACTGAAAATCGTAACGCTACAGTGAACAGAATAAGGTACCGTGCAACTATTATCGACTTTTTTTCGGAAGAACTGGATTTAGTTGATAAGTTTATTCTTAGATTTTCACAAAAAGAAAAATTTAAATTGTTTGATAATAAATAGAAATTCATAAAAAAATTATTTAATCAACAAAGACCAATGGCACATTGCACTGATTATATGTACCGGTCAGTAGCAAACTTCTGTCGGCTGTTGGACAGGCAAAAACTAGCTATGATAATGAAAAGCAATAAGTCGCGACATCAACAAACCTTCCATTAATATAACTGATGATTAGAAGTAAAAATAAATTAATAATGAAAAAAAAGGTGAAGAATAACCAAAACCAAATACCAGAGGGCAAGATAAATTCTGTTGTTATTACGACAGTAAATATCAATGGTAATGCGACGTTTGATTTTTGAGTGCTGATGATAAAATCGTAGCTGGTTTCGAAAATGCATTCCGCTAGGCTGGTGTGGGGATAAAACTTACATTTTCTACTTATTCTTTCATTATCACAAATAAAGAAAATTAATTTCTTTATTTAGAGGAATTTAAAGTAAATAAATTCAAACCAGAAACAAATGAATAAAAATTTCCTTTAAAATATTGAAGTTCATAAAAAAAGCAATTTAATCAAACGCAGAAACAATCGAAAAACTATACTAAAGCTTAAACTCTCGGATAGACAACCTACGGCGTAGCCGCGTGCAACATTTATATGAACGCAAATGACAGGCAATCATTTATTGTCGCCTCTAAATATTTCATTTACTTTTGCAAATATTTTGGTATTATTTTTATTTGTTATATATATTTTCTTTAATTTTTAAAAATCAAAGATTCGAAAATCACCCGAATAATAAATATAATAATTTTTGTGTTAAATAGGCCCATGGGGGGAAATTCTTCTAAAAAGCTGTGTACCAAAAGCGCATAGTACTCAAACGTTCAAGTAAACTTTCGACCGCAAACGAATGCATCAACTAAATACAACGCTTAACATTTAAACAGCATTCGGCATATGCGGTAATTCATTCGTTATTTTGGAAACGTCTTTTCATATCATCGTATTTTACGGCACTCACCCTCTCAACAGTGTTACCATAATTGCTATAAAATTCTAATTTACAAGGAAAAATGTCTTTGTTGTTTATGCGTAACAAACAATAAGAACAAAAAAATAAACCGAACAAATAAGAGTTTCTATCTTAACTGCCAATTCAATTACACTGTTCCACAATTTCAAACTTTTCTGAAAAGTTTTACAAAAATGTTGGTAACTACATAGCAAAAAAGGCAAAGACCAGCCAAACTCATTAAGGGTTAATTTATTTATTATTCACACATTCTAAAGTTATGTTTCTGCGAAACTATTTTTGATTAAATTGCAGACGTTTTAAGGTTTGCTTGCTAAATATTTTGATATTATTTCAAAGATTCGGTAATCATTAGTAGAATATTGTTATATAAAAATTGATATATAATATATATATTGAATATGTAAATCTTTTGTTCAGTTCTTCTTAAATAAGAACATTTTTCTTTTTTTTTAAATAAAAATAAAAATTTTTTTTGAAGCTTATGTTTTAATAATTTATTCGAATAAAAATGTTTATTCTTAATTTATATTTTTATTCGAACCTACCATTCACTCTATTTTGATAGTTATTGACTAAGACGTTTTTACAAAAGATCAGTTTTCATAAAGTCAAAATACTCAAAAATTTTTTTAAATTAAAAAGAACTAAGATTATGGAATACAGATAATGGGATTGATGGAGACACCCTATTACACGCTAACTAATCCGTTGTCTAATATAAATACAAAGCGTAGTACTAATTTTGCTCCGCGTTATTGAGATTAATATGCATTCAAGTGTTAAAAGATTTTATTTTTCGCGTAATACACTAGAAAACTATAAAAAGAAACAACTCTTGCAGTTCATTGATTACAAATACTTGTTAAAATGTTAAAACTATTCGTTAGGAGGGCTCAAAACTAACAAAACTATTAAGATATTTTAAAGATTGTTACAAATGTAATAAAATCTACTAACATTAAGGTAACAAAAATAGAATGACAAAAATAATTGGAATAAAAAATTTAAAAAGTGTAACTTAAAGAGCTAATGGAGTGGGGTAGTAATTATAGATAACGGTTCACAAAATTTTTACAGACAAGCCTAAGCATAAGTGGCAAGCTTTGTGCAAAGCGCTAGCGCTAAAAGTGTCAATGTTGTGTTATAAACCATAATCGTCACTTATGTTGTTTAATAAAACCAACTAAAGAGAAATTAAAATAGAGACAAAATTGCAAGATTGACCTGAAAATAGATAAAATGACATTACATTTTAACAATTACAAAAGCAAAAAAAAAAATAAATAACTTAATATATCTTCACAAAAGTGTAGATATGATACTATGTGAAAGCGATTTACACTTGCTTGCTAAAGGCCATGACTGACTATCAGATTTAGTCGTTCGATATGTCAAAAATTGTATGTGTGTTCAGAAGGTGTGATAGTGTGGACACAAAGTGCACATGTGTGACAGATTTTTTGACATGTGTGTCCGATTTGATAATCTTTTGAAAATTTTCATAAAATAATAGAGTCTGTGCGATCAGAGTTGCTTTTTCTAAGCAAGTATGACAGTGTGGCATCCAATAACACATTTTGTTGCGATTTTTTCATGTAGGACAGAAAACTATCAGATTTTTATTTGACATAATCGCACAACTTTGTAGGATAGTCGGTCATGGCCTTAAAGGTGACGACTTGCCATAAACTTACAATATGTTGTGATATGTCAAAAAATACAGATAGAAATTTGACAGTTGTATAGCTCTTTTCATTTTTTTTAAATTTTTCTAAACACTAAGATTTTTCATTTTATCAGAGTTATGTTTTAACAGAAGCACATAGAGAAATGGGAAATAAAAATTATCGATATATTTTTGATTACAAGAATTTTAAGACAATGAAGCAGTAAAAATAAAATTCTAACTGAAAATTATATTAAATTTAAATATTATTATAAAAAATATTCTTTTAATTACAAAATTGATAGGATTTATTAAACCGATGTATGTATGTGTAACTTGTGTATACAGTTTTTTGTGACAAACTATTGTTTTGCCTATTAACACCCTTATTAGATAATTTTGAAATTTAAACTGTTTTTACATAAGTTTTAAATAAACTACATGTATTTTGAACATAGCATTAACATATGAAAGTAAATGCTTGAAATTGAAATATTGTCCATCTCCGATGGAAATAACAAAAACAGCTGTTTATATACTGTGTAGTATTGAATTGTATTTTATTTGAAGCGTGATAGTGTAGACACAAATTGTAATAAGAAAATATTCTATTTGATTTTTTAACAATCAAACCAAAAATCATTTTATTTTGCTCTGACAAAATCCAATGAATATTTAAGGTCTTGTTGTATAGTGTGAAGCGACCTTAAACAAACGAATAACTTCAAATTACGTACATTCGTACATATGAGTAAGAATAAAAAAGAGAACAACTGCAGCAAAACATTTTTACCATCATGTACAATACAGCCTACTTTTTTGCTATTTTAATAATAAAAATCATAGTCATACGTGGTTTTTTGCTCATATTTCAGTCGCTAATAAGTAGACATTGCATGTTTAATACCAGTACTTTCGAAATTATTTCCAATAAATATATAGTACACACGAGTCTGTAGAATGTATGAGGGTATTAAAAAATTGATTTCAATGCTCAATGAACGACAGGTGGTCTTAGCTAAATCAACTTCTGTACCCATAAAAATGCAGAATATATATATTTTATAGCGATGCAAATGAATATTATCGAATTTCCAAAAGCAATGAAAAACTTATACCCATTTACACTTCCGTATGAACGGTATATAACAACAACAGTTGCACTGCACTCAAATTTAATACCTAACAAATTATCAAAATTTTATTTTTCAATTGCAAAGTGCTGATGACGTGGTATTTTGGTTCGCTTCATAAAAATTTTAAAGACATAATAATTTTTGTCAGATAAAAATCGTTTGCCGCTTTTGCGTAATTTGGCTATTACACTTCTTGATATAGATATTAAGACATAAGAGATTTTAGAATGCATAGCTGGCCAAAACTTTCATTCATAAAATTGTATTAATCTGAAAACATTATACGGTGAGTGCTAGGATTAGTAGATGGTAGCGCGGCACTTTGGATTATTTTAGGATATGTGAAGGTGAGGAGGAAACTGTATGTCTGTCACTGATCGAGACTACAGAACCACAAGTTTAAGTAGTTAGGTAAACGATTCTATGATGATCTGGGTGATGTCTCGGAGTGCAAGCTGCAGAACATCAATGGTTTTTCTTCTATTAAGGGGATAACAATGGACCAAGCTGGTCTCCGAGTGAGGGTGTTGGAGGTATCTCTTTCTACCTGCACCCCCTTTCCTACATACCTACCTACTTAAAAATTTTACAAATTTGTAACGATAGTCCGTGGGAAAAATATCAAATGCGTTCTTGTAAAAGGCATTCTTTAAACACTGGAACTATTAATTCGGAACCTGCCTATTATACACTAGTAAATTCCCTTATGTCTACAAATACATTAACACATTCACACATTATATTATACACACATACCTCAAAATGTATAACAAACACTGTAATAAATGAACAACTACAAAGTAAAAGTTTGTTTCAACAAAGAGAAAAAGTTCAGCCATAAACGAAAAAATTAAAACAAAAAAAAAAATAAAAAAATTTTTAATTAAACATTTCAGTCCTTTGGGTGTAGTTGTTTTTGTTTTATTTTTTTTTTAGAGTTGCTCTTTTGTTATTCTGTGGTGGGAGAATACATGTGTTATAAATACATATATGTTTGTATATATGTATGTATGGTTGAATGTATGCTTGTATGCATGCTCGTGTGGTTGTTCTAATTGCAACTAACTCCCAAATGTACAACACAACATTCACCTGAGTCTTAAGAAGTATTAAAAATTATTTTAACACAAACTATTTAATTGTGTTGTAAAACGGAATTTGGTTTAAAAGAATTAATTTAATTAAGTTTTGCTAAGAAAGGAGATTAAATAAAAAATTTGTGTATACAAATTATTTACAAATAACAAAAACAAGTAACATTTTCTAAAAATTTTTAATAAAAAATTTTTTTTAAAATATATGTTTGGAAAAAATTTTTTTTTTGTTAAAAAAACAACATGCAAAAAAGTTTTATTTAATTGAATTGTTTCTAAATAATAAAATTTTTAACACAAGTTTAATATATATTTTTTTTAATAACAATATTTCGCATACGTAATTAATATATGTATGATTGACGCAACGAATCCGTATTCAGGGTGTATAATTTATGGAAGAATTCACTTAAATATGCTTTACGGCCAACTTTATAACAAAATTAAATACAAAGATATAATTGGCAATGATATTTATAAAGGGTTTAAACATGACTTCTATAATAGTTCATTAAATTATATTTACGTCTAAAAACTAAACAACTATTTATTTTTACACCCACCACCAAAAAAATGGTGTGCGGGTAAACTCATTTGAGATAAAGCATTATATACAAGGTTAGAGTTAAAGTGGCCGTGTTACCTTCATTTTCCGTTATTCCAATTATATTGACGAAAAAATTATATTTGCGAAATTCTAGCAATGTAAATTTATTGCGTCAGCCGCAAGCACATTTAATTCGATGTAAGAAAAAAAATTTTTTATGACCTACACTTGCATAAAAAGCAATAACTTTCTTTTATTTATACGGACTCTACCCATTTTCAATTTAAAAAAATTCTGTTGTGGAAAAAATTGATTGTCCTAAATTTTTCTGTTCGAGCTCTTTTGTGCTGTTAACAAGCGAACAGATAAAGTTAGATCGTCCTAAAATGAAACCAGGACTTAAAAGAATATACTTTAAGGGGTCGTAAAAAATATTTCGATGCGTTAAATGTGGAGTTACATCATTTCACTTTAAAACACTATATTCGGCTGTGCCAAATCTTTTATACCCACCACCAGTTTTCCGTTCTTTTATAGCCTGGGTTTTTTTCCCGAAAATTTTTGTTTCCCGGAAATGAGAGATTAATTTTTTAATATCCCGGGATCCCGCAGCAAAGCAAATAAAAGTAAATTTGTTTTTAATTAAAAAAAAACTTTTTTTTATTAAAAAGCATAAAATAGTTTATAATGTAAAGGAAGCACATCAAAACTATAAAAATCAATAAAGAAACAATAAAGAATTTAAAATATAAATTGAGTAAAAATATTTTTTATAGAAAAAAATATTATTCTGTAGATACGAGATCAAATATATATGAGCACAAAAAAAAACAAAAATACAGGTACTTCAGCTATAAGATCAAAAATAAAATCAATTTCAATATTAACAATATAAACATCAGCTTTCGAATCGTAGCCACCTTTTTTATTTCCAGGGATTCCGAAAAATAATCCCGGGAATTTGGGAAATAACCCAATTTATAGCACAAAATGTTTTTGTTTGTTATTAACAGTAATCGCTATGCAATAATCCCTTTATAATTAAATATGTATCATTTTCTTTGTATAAGTTCGATATGCTAGTAAAATGTTTTTCGTAAATTTAGTCTTTCAATGAAAGTGGGCGTTAAAGTAGGCGTGTTGAAGTTGTTTCTACTAATGAATGCAACTTAGATGTTTCAATAAAGTTCTTTATTATTCCAAAATCTTTATTCATAGAGAAATTATATGAATTTGAGATAAACCGTTATATGGGAGGTAGGCGTTAAAGTGCGCGTGCCACCAAAATTTTCTGGCACAACAATGACATTGACGGATACCCGTAGCAAATTTCATTATCGTAGCTCTAATTTTGTCGGTTTTATGAGCTTTTAAATTTCATTAACGGTAGATAACGTTAAAAGTGGGCGTTATAGTAGGCGTGTCAAAATTATTTCTGCTAATGAATACAACTTAGATATTTCAATATAGTCGCTTATTATCCGAAAATCTTTATTCGTAGAGAAATTATATGAATTTAAGGTTAGACGTTATATGGGAGGTGCGCGTAAAAGTGGACGTGTCACGCTTATTTTCCGTCATAAAATCAAACCCCGATTTAGAATATATATACTTTATGGGGTCTAAAATGGATACTTCGATGTGTTACAAACAGAATGACAAAATGAATATACCCCCACCATTTTTTTGGTGGCGGGTATACCAAACTAATTTATGTAATGTAAATGACATAACTGGAAGACTTTAAAGTGTTATAAGTACATTTTAGATAATTATGCACGAATATTGTTTTTGAAACATTCAAATATGAGCCCATAATTTTTTTTATTTTAAGTATAACAAGATATTATATCATTCTTAAAGAAAATGGCTAATTTAATTGCAATTCTCTTAAACAGAAGTGGGCACCCTGTACAATTTTTTCTATCATATCACATTACATCACTTATGGAAATAGTAGCAGCATTAGGTTTTAGTAATTAAATTAATTGACCTGTCAATTGCATAAACTAGAAATTTTTATGAAAATATTAACTTCTATAAAACCAAATATCTAGTTGATTTAAGAGTTAGTAAAAAATAGTTTTTTAAGTAAAATTTATTACGTAATTGAACATTTAATACCTTATTTATTTACAAAACAAAAGGATTGTAAATGATTAGTTTTAAATAGTTTTTTTTTATCATTGAAATTGTGGTTTATTGCCACTTATTTTATTAACTTAAAAAAAAACATTTACAATATTATTTTTTTGGTTTAACTTTGTAAAAAAATTTTTAAATATTATTGCTGATGTCTGCAAATCTGTATGTTTTTGTGGTCTTATGTCAACGCATTTAATTGTTATTAATACTGCTTGTATTTAAAATAAACATTGTAAAGAAAAAAAAATTTGAAATAAACAAATATTAATTATTTATAAATGAGCTGGTTATAGAACAATGCAAAAAAAAAAACAAATAAAACGAATTTATATACATACGTATAAACATAAGGCTGTACCGAAAAAAAAAGTTCGTCGTACACCCTTAAATATAAAATAGTCTTGCAGAGCAATTTGTAGAACAAATTTTTCGAACATAGAGCTTATATCTTTGGTATTTTTAGTCGCATATTAAAGTGTGAATTATCGGCATTTTTGCCTTGAGGCAAGGAAATAACAAGAAAACATGTAAAATGTCTATGCCAATATTTTATAACGATCAACAAAGTGTAAACATGCAACTATTAGCATATATAAGATGTTTGTTTCTTATTGGCATATCATCATGTATCGGGTGATTCATTGTGAGGTTTGAAATTCTATAGCCTTTTTTGGATACATCATGTATGACTCATTTTAAAGTGCTTTGCCTTTTTTGTTCAGCATTATTTGGCAATTCATCATGGAAGGACTCACACCACAACAGCGTCTCCAAATTGTGTAGCTGTATTACGAAAAACAGGGTTCTGTAAGAAATGTCTTTCGTGTGATTCAAGGATTTTACGGTGCACATACTCGACCACTATTGCCAATACCGTTTACAAATTTGAGTGGCAAAACAAAATTTCCATATTTGGGCCGATGAGCAACTCGAAGAGTAACAAAAGCTACCATTATATACATTTAAACAACTTTATGGTTGGGTTAATGGTCTGGTGAAATCACTTCTCCATTTTTCTTTAAAAGTGAGGCAATTCAGAATGCTACCTCAAATGTAAGCCGTTATAGCACCCTGTTAACGGATAATATGTTTCTTGAGATTCAAGCGTATGGCCTTGGTATTATCTGTTTTGCACAAGATGACGTTAGGAGTCATAGATTGCGTAGAACAATGGACTTGTTGAGAAATCACAAGTGGTGAGCACTTAATTTCACAATAAATTGGCCTTATAGATCTTAAGAGGTTAAGAGATAAAATCTTAGTTTTTAGAATAAGTCAACTACTACGCCCGAAATTGGACTTTCTGAATGGGACCACCTCAGAGGTAGTCATCGCCAGATATCATTTTCAACCAGTTAATGCCATAAATTGTTCTTTTAATCGATAATAAAAATTTTAAGTTTACTTTCAATATTAATTAGTTTAATTTTATGTTATAAATCAAATTTCAGGATGAATTACTACAGCGAATAAAAAAAACTACGCAATGCAGCTGACAAAGTCTTCAATACTGTTTCACTGTTTGTATCAAGATTGTTGCAGTTTGCAGTGATTTTTTTGGTTTCCTTTTTTCATGTATGCAGTTTGATATATGAAATATAAAAGATAATAGAAATAATTGTTTTTTAGCTATGGACACTTTGGCAGCTGATTTTTAAAATAAGCGATAAAATTCAATTAATTGACATTTTAATTTATTTTACAACATTGACAGAATTAAAATTATGAACAACTCAAACTCTTTAGCATACGTTCGGGATGTTTGTACAATAACTGTTTCTAATCTACACTCATTGGAACACTTTCGATTCGGTATAACAGTATAAATACATTCAAGGAAACTACAGCAATTAGTAGTAGTTTTGCCAAAGACATGCCATAAGGCCATGACTGACTATGAGATTAAGTGGTTCGATATTGTGTGTGTGTTCAGACAGTGTGAAAGTGTGAACTAAAAGTCCACATGTGTGACAGATTTTTTTGGAAATCTTTTGGAAATTTACATAAAATAAAAATTTTTATGCGCTGTACGATCAGAGTTGCTTTTTGTAATACTGGTATGACAGTGTGGCATCCAATCAAACATTTTGTTACAATATTCCCATATAAGACAGAAAGTTCTCAAATTTTAATTTGATTTTGTAGGACAGTCATAAAGAGACTTTAGCGAGTATCAAGTCAAATTAAATACTATTAAAATATTAAATAATCTGTTGTAATACTAAATTGTGTTTTAATAATTAAAATGTAATTGCGTTAGTTTTAAGAGTGCTGAATACCAATTTCAATTAAAAGAAACACGTTTCATTTAAAAGAAAAAAACCTATAAAAAAGTTTTTTAAACGAAACAATATCATACTTAAAAAGTTATGATGAACCATTACGTTCGAAAAAAATTTTTGTTTTCAAAATTACCTTGCTAAAATGCTTTCTAGTCGAAGTCCTGTTGTAAACATTTTTTGCCAAGTGGTGCGGGCTAATGTCTTTACAGATAATAAAAGCACATAAGTTCATTGTAGTGTATAAACATTAAATACGAGTTTTTTACTGCTTTGATATTGCGGCATATGATTAATAATAAATTTAATAATATTTTTATGTATTAATGTATGCATCATATTACAAATATTAACACTACAATGTTAACTATTAATGGTGGTTTAAAAAAAATTTAATTTAATTGCCTTTTCAACCAACATTTTGTGTACCAAATTTTTTAAACTGATTTAGTGATATTTTTCCAACATTCTTAATTCTTTGAACTTAAGTAAAAACGGTCTTAAGTCAAAAACTGCAGTTCGTGTTTAATAAAAAAAAAACATTTTTTGGGTAGAGAAATCAACTCCTATTAGAAGAGTTGTGTGAATCTTAAGTTATTGAAACTAAACGAAAAAGAGTGTAAATTTAATAAACCTCAGTGAAGAACTCAAACTTCAAATTATTGACTTAACCCTCTTTTTGTCCTGACGTCAAAGAATTGTCCTTAATTTTCTTTGAGCAATATCTACCTTTTAATTTGTTTATACAATTTCAATTATCTGTTTTTTCTTTTAGCTTTTATGAGGCAGCAGAGCGTTAAACAAAAATAAACTGAAAATTGCCTTTTTTCCGAGTCAGTATAGCCAGAGCTCTTGAATGAAATGATACTTGTAAAGAACCGAACTGTTATAGTATAAAAGAATTCTCTAAAATTAACATTATTTTTAGTATAAAAATATCCAGTGAAAATAGTGCTGGTACTTTTAGGTTAATTAAACTTAAATTGTATCAAACAGACGCACAAAATTCTATGAAAATAAAATTCACCAAAGCAAAAACGAAGAAAAAGTGAAAAAAGAAAACATCAAGACAAATAAGTAAGAGCACTATATTCGCATCTTTTATACCCAACACCAATTTTATGTACCTTTATAGCACAGAATTTACTATATTGTTGTTAACAGTAATCGCTATAGAATAATATCTTTATACTAAAATATGTCTCACTTTCTTTAAATAACATCGATATGTTAGTAAAATGTTTTCGTAATTTTAGTCTTTCAATGAAAGTGGGCTGAAAGTAGGCGTGTTATTAAAGAATCTGCTAATAAACACAACCTAGATAATTCAATATAGTCATTTATTTTTCCACAACTTTGTCCATAAAGAAATTATATGAACTTAAGATAAAACGTTATATGGGAGGTAGTTTAACGCCTGGGTGTGTCACCTAAATTTTTTGGTATAACAATGACATTGATTAGAAGGATATATATGCAGCAAATTACATCATCATACTTCTAATTTTTTCGGTTTTATGAGCTTTTGTATTTCATTAAGAGTAGAAAACGTGAAAATGGGCGTTATAGTAGGCGTGTCATAGTTGTTTTTGCTAATGAATATAACTTACATAGATATTTCAATATAGTCCTTAATTTTTCAAAAATCTTTATTCATAGAGAAATTATATGAATTTAAGATAAAACGTTATATGGGAGGTGAGTGTAAAAGTGGGCGTGTCACATTTATTTTCCGTTGGTACAAAGCCTTTGACCAAAAAGCAATGTTTGCAAAATTTCAGTAGACATGGTTTTTTTTACCTACTCTTGCATTATGAGCTATAACTCTCTTCAAAATTTTCCGATTCAGCCCGTTTTTAATACCAAACATACCTTGTGTATAAGATTTATTCTAGCATAATTTGACACCACTAGCTTTTTCGGTCCGATCTCTACCGTGCTTTCAACAGACGCACAGATGGACGGAGATAGCTAGATCGTCATAAAATAAAACCTCGATTCAGAGTATATATACTTAATAGGGTGTAAAATTGATATTTCGATGTGTTACAAACGGTATTTTAGAACTTACAAATTATGATTTTACAAAAAAGACCTTTGAGCAAACTTGCTAGCTTAATTTGGTGATGAAGGTTTTTGATGCGTCTCAATAAGCAATTTTTTCTAAAATAAATCAGCAGTTCTCTTTAAATCGTAGAAAGTGAAGACATTAATATAAGATTATCTTCCAAAACATTTTTCGAATTGTCCAGCAGTGCAGAATTCTTTTCCTTACCATATTGCACCCATGAAAAAAAATGTTTTTGCTTACAAAAGCACAAGAAATCATGTCTTTTATACTGCTTATTTTTTCAGCAGTTGCAAAAATAAGACTAATTTATTTCAATAGTATTTTTTTCTTACTTTCTAATACATAAATTAGCGAAAATTAACTGCATAAAAGATAAATATGAAATAAAACATCGTATACAAAAATCATGCGTTCTAGAAGCTCTCTTGAAAGTAGATAAGCACAAGAAGCCCTGCAGCTCATTATTAGTTCCATTTCTTAATATATTTGATGCAAATATTAACATATTTCATCATTTGTCGACAGTCAGGCGGCACTCTTGTCACTCAGGTCATACATTACTACGTCTAAATTAGTTGGCCAATGTAGAAAGGAACTGTCAAGGCTTGGTCAGCGGGCTGACGTTACTCTAGTTTGGATTCCTGGAGGCTGACGAGTGATGTGGTCCTGTTAAAATGGAGTCATACAGACTCTACTTAACTGTTGGCATGCAGCGAACTACCACGATAACCAACCAAACCAAACATATTTCATCCAAATTTATTTATTTCAGTGACTTTCATAGACTTAACATACATACAGCTATAACGCCAAAGATAGACAGCTAAGGTACCTTAGTATGACAGAGAATGAAAATAGCAAAACCAATAAAAGCAGGTAACATCTTATAGTGTTGCTTGTTGCTTTTAAGTGGACCAGGAAGGTAACGCTAAGAATGCAAATTATTAGTAAAAGACGAACTGTAAAAAAATATTCACATGAACTGACAAACCTATACTACCAATTTTAAAGATAGCAAAAAAATCCCTTAATGAAAAAACAAAAACTTTAGTAAGGACACTAAAGCAATTTTACTATGAAGGCTTAAAAGGAAATGAAAGTTTAAGAAGAGTAAAGTGTCTTCTTATTATTCTTACTTTTAGTTCTTTTTTTCCACTTTGTTGTTGTTAAAATAATTGTCTTTTTAGTTAGAAACTATGTAGACTTTAAGCATTTAACAAATACGATGACTATACTGCAAATACTGCTAATAGAAGTTCACTTAATATTTACCAGGGATGCCAAACAGGACTAAATTTTCACATCCCGTTATTTTAGAATCTAAAATGTAAAAATATAGGTTTCGGATTTTGTTTTATAGTCTAAGTAATATATACGGCTAACATTAGTTTGGAAAACTTTAAGAACTTGTAATGATCATTTGGGAATTTTTTGCAGCATGTTGAACAGTACGGTCAGAACTTTAAGCGAAAAATTCTCGCTGACTTATCAGCTATTTTCTCTAAGAATTTAAGAATTTGTGGCTTACAAAAAGGATTAAAATTTTTTCTATGTTTCGTAACCATTTTTAAAATTTTTTTTTAAACAACTGCACCTCCCTGAACTAGTTGTAGTTGCGCCAACGGACATAGACCTGTAGTTAAAAAAAAAACAAAATAATTAAAAACTTAGGAGCAGTCAAGCCAGTCGATCATATTGACCTTATGAAAATTTAAGGCGACTGGGCAACTCATTCTTTGAAAAGTACCTTGTCAGGCAAGTAGTGTGTGTAGATAACCTATGCTATAGAAACCACATACATTTCAAACCTAATCGGTCTATACACTACATTGAAAATTTTTTTAACAGTCCCAACTACAGCAACACTTTGAGCGTCCTTGAAAAAATAAGACACGATGGTATTATCTACATCAGTGGTACATAATACGGAAGCTTTGTGGGAATATAATATTTTTTGTTTAATAAAACAGAAATTATCGCTATACAAGGACTGAAAATTTTGTTCATGTATCCGTTCGTAACAAAATGGATCTCATCACTCATATTAGTTTTGCCTAAAATCACTCAGGATGAGTTCTTTAAAAAATAGTCACCAGTATTCTGCGTTCCGTAGTTTAACGGCATGTGCTCTGTATCGGTATACATCTATACATATAGAAGGCTATACCAAATTGCCTTTGATTTGATATACAAACTGATTTTCTCTTAGAAAGGCCAAAGGTGATTTTCGTGACCTATAAATAAGTTGGGAGGCTATATCTCTGAAAGCAAACTTTTAAAAAATTAATCTAAAATGAAACGAATTTCTTCTCCACAGTTGTGACAAATTTCAAAGTTTGATAATTTTTAGATCCAGATATATAAAAAGGATATAAATTGTTTTTTTTTGAGACTCATTTCTAGTGTAGTTCTAGTGATTGGAATAGATGGAAAATGTACATCAGTAATAGGTTCGTCTTCCAATAGTGCATTATCTGTATTGCTGCACTCAGAAGGCACATATTCACTCGAACATTCAAAATCAAGGTTGTCGTCAACAGATTCTCTGTTTTTGTTAATTTTTCCTTCCACAAAAAAGCTTAGGTGGAATATGTAACATGTTATTTGAAATGGTTTGTTCAAATCTTATATCAATATACAGAAAGTAGAAATAAACATGTAATGAAAGAATTGCAATACACATGTGACCACGGTTGGTACACATTTGCTGTATGTATACACAAAATAACACGTGATAAAATTAGAACATTTACAATACTTGTAGCGATCACTTTGAAGCCATTTTTCTGATTTTTTTTTTAAATTTTTTTTATGGTGACTGTTAACATTTTAAGTAACTACAACTTTTTAAGTTTTAATAGTTATTTTCGATTTTAAGAACCTCGTATTTTCGGATCAGTCAGTGACCTCAAACTTCGAATTTTTTTTTAATCCATTGCTAAATTCACAAAATTGAAAAAAAGCTGGTTGATTTACTACGGAATTACCCATATATTATTTATTAAATCAATACATGACATGAAGTCGTTTATTTAATGTGAAGTTACTTAAATGAATAATAATAGTAATAATTCGAGATTTATAGAATTTGTTAATAACGAAAATTCCCATATTTTCATGATAAGGATTAGCCCATTGGTAGCCCTACTATTTTTTAACACTACTACAGCCACTAGCACACTTACACACCCTTGCAAAGTAATGAAGAAAACGGAAATAATATCAAACTTAATGTAAGTGATATCTATCTAACTACATAGACATTAAGCGTAAAGGAATAAAGGCAAAACCGAAATAAAAATAAAAAATTTTCCTTTACAAATGCATATACTTACATACAAATAAACAACATTTAAGAAAGAAGGACTTGTATATTTATTTTTGTTTATTTGTATGTTTATGTATTTGCATGTCTATGTTTACTGTACATTTTTAGTTTTCTTTTTCTCCTAAATGTTTTTCATTTGTATTTCTTTTTAATTTTTTAGCATGTATGCCAACAATTATACCATAGTGTTTCCTTTTTTGTTTTTTGTTGTTTTTGTAGCTACTTTCTTTTAAAACTCTTTTAAAACTTTCTTGTATTCCAAAGGAATTTTGTGGAAAAGTCAAATAATGTTTTTCATTTCTCAAATGTTGTAGAGTTTTGTTCTTGTAATTGGTTGCATTTGTTTAAAATGTAATGAAATTTGTTACAGCTGTGTGTGTTTTCATTTTAGCAAAACTGATGTTTTTTCCCTTAAAAACAGTAGTATTTTGATATGAAATTACTTTGTTTTGCCAGTAAGTCGTTAATATATTTTTAAAAATTGTTTGTAGGATGATTGTTCTACACAAAAAGAATTTTTGCTGTTATTCTTCTTTTCAAAGGTAAAGGTACTGGTTTCACTTTGTAAATGTAATTGCTTTAATGCATGTTAACATTTAGTTTGATTTCATTTCTAGTTAAAATCAACGGCTTTGTTTTTCATAGATTAGTCAAATAATTAAATTTGTTTGTTGGAAATGAGTAAGGAAAATGTATTAAGCTAAATCTATAGACGGTAGTTGGGGTAGCCAAAACTGCAATATGAAGAATAGAAAATTTGTTTGAAATTGTAGTACATCGTTATATCCCTTTATTATTTTTTTTATTTTTAGTTGATAATATCAATACAACAGAATTTGTAAAACGAGTGTATTTTTTAATACCGTTTACATGTTCTGTAAAGTTAGTGTCACAAGTACATAATGACTTTTAAACTTTTCTTTTTTTTTTTTTGGTATAAAAAATATTTTAAATCTGTCACATAATTTTTTTGCACTTCAAATTATAATTTTTAATTTATAAATTTTGTACTTCAAAATCATGTACTTTTGATTGTGATGACAGATTTGATAGATGTGTATCTTGA
The DNA here is from genome assembly GCA_941918925.1 of Phyto melanocephala. Taxonomy (NCBI): domain Eukaryota; kingdom Metazoa; phylum Arthropoda; class Insecta; order Diptera; family Rhinophoridae; genus Phyto; species Phyto melanocephala. The sequence continues at coordinate 29,423,424 of OW799233.1, forward strand.
TTATGGATAAACTCTTTTTTTTATCTAATTGTACTTTGTAGCAAGCTTTCTTCAATTTTCTCTCCTACCCTCGCTCTAACTCCGTTAATGCTACTAAGCAACACAATTTATTTAAAAGCAAATAATTATTTAAACATTAACCAAATTACGTTTTCATTAAAAGCACATTTATGCATTTAATTTATAAATAAGTCATTTTATGGAGCAACCTAAAAATGACAAAAACTTTGGTATAACAATATTTAACATTTCTCGATATTAAACACTTTATAAAAGATAAAATCATTTCAGCTATGTTTGTGAAAACATAACTGAAGTTTTTTGTAATTTCAAAGAAATGTTGTTTGAAACTTTAAGACTAAAAGGAAAAAGTGAAATTAGGTCACTTTAATTACGACCGGAAGCAAGTAATCGCATGAAAATGTTAAATATAAATACTCGTACTTAAGCAATTGGGCGTAAGTTAAACAAGTACAAGCATGTCTGAAGAGATGTCATTATTTTTAGGGTAAATGGAGAAAAGGATTTAAAAATTTACAAATGGTTTGTTAATTTATTGTTTAAGTTAAAAGAAAAGGTTAAACTTTTGAGTTTTGTTTTTTTATATCCAAGAGTTATATACGTATAAACGTCTTCATGTACGCATACATGTGTTTGTATGTAAGTGTGTATTTTTTCTAATTTTCCACTTGGACAAGCGGAGTTGTACTGTTTTTCTTTCTATTTTTTCTTTCTATTTTACTTTTTGAATTCCAGCTTATTAAGTTAACAAAGAATTATATATTTTTTTAACTGTATCATGTTAGTTCAGGGAATACGTCAGTTAAGCCAATCGTTTGTATTTTGGATATTATTAATTCATAGTTGTTTGTCTACTTTCCGAAAATGAATGCCAGATACTTTAAGCAGCAACATGTGATTCAATTTTACCACATTTTTATACCCGCCACCAAAAAAATGGTGGGGGTATATTCATTTTGTCATTCCGTTTGTAACACATCGAAATATCCATTTTAGACCCCATAAAGTATATATATTCTGAATCGTGGTTTGATTTTAAGACGATCTAGCTATGTCCGTCCGTCTGTCCGTCTGTCCGTCTGTTGATAGCACGATAGAGGTCGCACCGAAAAAGCTAGGGGGCTCAAATTTTGCCAGAATCTTTCTTATAGACAAGGTTTGTTTGGTATTGAAAATGGGCTAAATCGGAATATTAGGAAGAGAGTTATAGCTCGAAAAGCAAGAGTAGGTCGAAAAAACCGTGTCCTTCGAACATCGAATAAAATGGAATTGTGTCCAAACGCCTTAACGTAGACTCATGAAACTTCGAATATATATTTCCTGGGTAAAGACAATGTTTTTCGCAGAAAATTGTCTCAATCTATGCATTAGAAGAGGAGTTATCGATCAAAATGTACGAAAATTTATACCGCACAGTGTATTTTTTGGTATATTTAAAAACAAAAACGTCATAAAAGCAACAAAATTGGATGTACGACTCTGAAACACTTTGCTTTTTGGTGACACGCTTTCTTGTAACGGCAAATCAATGGGCCACGCCCACTTTTACGCCCACCTCCCATATAACGTTTTAACTAAAATTCATATAATTTCTCTATTAATAAAGATTTTGGAATAATAAAGGCCTATATTGAAACACTTCAGTTGTACTCATTCGCAAAAATAACTTTAACACTACTATAACGCCCACTTTTCACGTTATCTACCGTTAATGAAATTAAAAAGCTCATAAAACCGCTAAAATTAGAGGTATGATGATAAATTTTGCTACGTCTATCCCCCTATGCAATTTCATTACTATGCCAAAAAATTAAGATGCCACGCCCACTTTTACGCCCACCTCCCATATAACGTTTTACCTAAAATTCATATAATTTCTCTATTAATAAAGATTTTGGAATAATAAAGGACTATATTGAAACACCTAAGTTGTACTCATTAGCAAAAACAACTTTGACACGCCTACTGTAACGCCCACTTTCAGTTTTGAATTGTGTCCAGACGCATAAACGTAGTCATGAAACTTCGAATATATATTTATCGAGTCAAAAGAATATTTTTCCCTGAAAATCGCTTAAATCTATGAATTATGAAAAGAGTTATAGATAAAAATGTACGAAAATATATACCGCACAGTGTATATATGTACGATTCTGAAATATTGCAAACATGGTTTTTTGGTCAAAGTCTTCGTTATAACGGAAAATAGATGTGCCACGCACACTTTTTTCCTTAAATTTTTATAAAAATATATTAGTCATATATATTAGCATTCATTCATCTTACACTGCGCAATTTATTATACTGTAGCTAAATATTAGATAAAGATGATAAGATAGATGACTCTACTAGCAACTACTAGATGGCATGCTAACAACTATGCTTATGTTCTCCTTAAGTTATGCTTTATTAAAAATGGGAATTTATGAAAATTTGACCTAAGTAAAAAAAAATTATCTCTAAACATTTCAAACAATTTATTTTCATGTACTAATGGCTAACAAATTTTAAAATTATACAAAACTTATTTCGTTTGAAAATCTTTTAAAAGCAAAATGTTATAGCAGTTTAAAAATCAAAATCTTACTAATAAATTTCCCATTTTAGAAAAATGCAGAGAATGTATATTTTAAATCACCCTGTGGCCCTTAAAGTTTTACCTTAAATTCACTTTCTTCCTCTTAAATTCATGTAAATTCTCTATGAATAAAGATTTTGGAATACTCAAGGACTATATTGAAATATCTAAGTTATGTTTTTTAGCAGAAACTTTATTGACACGCGTATTTTAACGGCCGCTTTCATTAAAAGACTAAATTTTCGAAAACATTTTACTACCATACCGAAGTTATAATGGGTGGTTTAATTTTAAGGGACTATGTTGATTTTGAATAAAATTATTATGAAATTATTATCATTTATTTTTATAATGATAATATTTGTATGCTTCAATTATGTATGGAACAAAATATCGGCCAAATGGCCCCCAACCTAGACGGCACACCACGATCCGATAGTCCAAATTTTCAATGACACTGTTGATGCTTGATTGTTGGGCACGATGATGAGTCGAGGTTGCTTGCTCTTTTGCCACGTTATCGTGAAAAACAGCAATGTTTCCCATTCAACGAACTAAGATGGCATTCACAGATGTTTTCAAATTTCATACAGACCTGCTTTGCAGACATTTAAATATTTTTTACAATTCTCACGATTGTGGACGAATTCGAACGATTATGTTGACCAAAAGAATCACGAAGTGCACAAAATGCATTTTGATTTGAACGTCCATTTTTATAAAAATCTTTAATATTTAAAAGCGTTGCTCGATTGCGTATCTTTCCACGGTTCAAATTGAGTAAGTCTGAGATTGAGAAATGTCAAATGAAATACAAGAAAAAAGTTGAAGTTTAGATGTGGTTCACCTTAAACATGGGCCCTTAAATTTTAACCACCCTCTACAAAGAAAGTGATACATATTTTATTATAAAGAGATTATTCTATAGCGATTAACAAAATAATAAATATTGTGCTTTAAATGTACACAAAATTGGTGGTGGGTATAAAAGATTCGGCACAGCCGAATATAGTACTCTTACTTGTTTTAATAAATTTCTTTACGGAATGATTTAGTTAATTCCTACTTTTTATAGTCAGGGATTTCACTGGTGTGTTAGGCAAAGCCATATTTGAATTTAGTACAGGACAACTTTTATGATCAGGAAAGTCTGAATTTCTTTTAATGAGTTAAATTGTGTTAATCTTCTTTAATGTGGGTAGTCAGTCATCAATCATGGAATCTATTTTTTTTTTTTAGTCAAACTGCGTTTTGTTTTTAATGGCTTACAGGGTATATTTCGTTCGACTTAACACAGTAAAGCATGATTTTTATTATAGTTTCTTCCGTATATATTTTTAATAATTTTCTTTTTTATACTTTCCTCCTTATCCACATACTTTAATTCGGATACTCGTATAAAAATGGTGTTTTACTTTTATTTTGCTTGACTGTTTTTGAAATTGCTCTTCTATCTCTCTCTGGGGAGTCACAAGTTGGTTACATCATTATCACAATTTTCTAACATTTTATTTATAAGAAAAGTAAAATAAAAAAAAATATATTTATAAATTCCCCTTTAACATATTTCTACTTCGAAAGTTTTCAACCAAAATAGGGCAGAGCACAAACTGTTAGCAAAGGAAAACTATCTAAATTAAGGAAACTTATTCAAGCAGAATGCTTATTTAACTCTCCTAGCTCTTGAGTGGTATGAGCAGAAAAAAACCAGGCGCATATGAAAGAAAAGAAATTATTGTAGACTTCTTAAGTTTCATTAAGGAAAAGTCTCACATTAAGGAAAAGAAGGATTAATAACAAAGTAACAAATAGAAAACATAAATAAGCTACAATAGTTTTGTAAATGATTAATAACAAATTATTAAATTAAAACAAAAAATCTTTACAAGTTTTCTGAACTGTGAACTATTAAAAACATCTTAAGGAAATATTTTGTTTTTTTTTTTACATTGAATAGGTCTTACTAAATAAAGTTTTGAAAGGAAGCATGATTAAATATTGTTAAAAAAATTTAGTACTGCTTAAAACTATTTAAACTGGTGAAGTGAATAATACTAAATATATAGCGTTTTGTAATATAAGCGGTATAAAACTTATAGGCTAATAATAATCATAGTATGACAATTTCCAACTCTAAAGAACGTTCGCTTTTATTCTTTTAACTCTAACAACTGAACCATTCGATTGGTAGAGAATTTTACATGATTTTTTCTAGGTTTATATATATAAAGATTTTAGAATAATTAAGGACTTTATGTTTTAACATCTGAGTTTACTTCATAAGCAAAAATTACTTTGACCAGCCAACTTTTTTGCTCAATTTCCATAAAAGGCGTACTCCACTATTTTTATATTTTTTATATTTTTAAAACTTTTTATTGTTATTGGAATCTGTAGTTTTATATATGTTTTGGTTGCACATTTGTAACACTTAAGTCTAGGCAGATGCACTCAGTTTTAATTTGAAACAAGCAAGATAATACCCTTAACCATCCCACATCGTGGCTTAACATATATTTCGTGTTATACGCCATTTTTCTTTTTTATTTCCGACGCCACCTTTGATTTTTAATTTTGACATAATTTACTGTATTCTACTGGTCAAGTCCTTTCATTTGATGCCAATCTTGAGGGAGTTCAAGAAGTTACATTTTAAAATACCAGATTTGAGCCATACTTATGCTTATGAATAGCGGAATCGATTAAGCCTTGTCCGTCTGTATGTGTGTAGGTTGAAGTCAACTTTTAGGAGCAACTATATGTTTCTCAGATCTGTGTATGGTATCAATCTTTTGGAAATATCCGGGAATGAATCGCTATTCAAATTCAGCACAATCGCCCCATAAATTTCTGAGATATGAGCAAAAAACCACAACCACCTCGTTTTTTTTCACAATTACAACAACAACATAGATATACATATACTGGTTAGAGTAAACGTGGCATCGAATCCCAGCTGAGCCAAAAAATTTTTTTATATTTTATTTTTTTATTTTATATTTTATTTATATTTTTATTATTTATTTATTTTTTTAATTTTTTTTGTAATATTTTTTTAATGTTGTTTTTAATATAATTTTTTTTTGGAAACATACATACGTAAACTCAATTTATAATTTAGCAATGTGAAGTTTTTATATATGTATGTTTTTGATATGTATGTACGTATTTCATATGAGATGAATGGTGATAAAAGCAATTGTTATTGCATGACTACACGTTGTGAAGGGTATATAAGATTCGGCACGGCCGAAATAAATAACTTCACCTAAATTATTGTTTATTTGCTGGTTTAGTCATTCAGTTAATTTATAAATGTTTTAAGTCAATTAAACCTCCGAAAACAAGACTTCTGTGTGAAAACACACACAATATTGCATATTCATTACAAATTTTTATTAATTGAGATCTATTAAATTCAAAATTTAAATGTTACACAATATAGAAATATTTTAATAATTTTAATATTTTATTTATTTAAAAATTCATTATTTTTTCACTCAAAAATATTACAAAAAATCAAAAAAAAAATATTAATTTCCTGACGAGGCTTCACAACGGAGAAGCAAAACATTAAGAAAATTATTAACTTTAAAATACATCATTTTAAAGACCTTGAGCTGTAATAATTTTAGTTAATATTGAAATTAAAAAAGGTCAAAAAAACCAAATAAATATTTTTTAATTTATTCAAATGCAAAAAATTAAATATCTCCAAACAAAAAATATATGACTAAGGGTACATTTATAAATCTAGCCAGAACATATGTGTTACAACTGTAATGTGTGCATTACATTCGAATGAGTGAGGTTCCCTTAATATCCTTTCCATGATTTCTTTTTTAAATGTTGTAAGCCAACTAAGCTTTAAGGGGGTCCCTAAAATTTCAAGTCTCCATCTAGGTGTTAAATAATTTAAATTAACACTTCAAACTAAAAAAAAGTCTAAACAGATTTATGATTCAGACAAAGGGTTAAATAAATGTTTATTTAATAAAAATTTGATTTCCAAATATAAAAAAAATTTTAAAATTAATATATTGTTATATAAGTACGTATACGATTTGAGTCATAAATCGAACGTTGTTGATTTAACCGTTTTGCTTCTCAAAACCCTCTTGTATTTTTTTATTTTTTACTAAATCCAGAACTCAACTTCAACTGTTGGTTTAAGATTAAAATACATAAAATACTTAAGACTGAACTTATCCATTTATACCAACAGAACCCTTAAAGGACCTCAAACAAGCATATGTTTGCCAAAGGTATTTGATAAATCGTTCCCCTTGTCTTGTTTTCCAATCTTTAATTTTTTTCTTAGGCCCATTAAATTTATCATAAAAACCGAAAATAATTTTAAAATATCTAATAACTTTTTTTTGTCATCACTCTAAATATGATGTTCAGTGAAAAAAGTCAATAAAAAGGGTCAAGTTATTACATTAATAAAATATTCTATTCTGCTTCCATATTTTTTTTTCCTTTTACTTAAATACTTAGAAACCTCATAAATTCATAAGGAATCACTTTATTCTCCTCCAGTTAAATTTTTTTTTTTTTTTCTTTTTGTTTTTAACAGCTGTATAAAACCATTTTTATATGAGGTCATATTTATACTTCATTAAGTGTCAATTTCAGATAAATTATAGCGTTATTTTTTTTGCAAAGCACAGAAGGGGAGGGTAGTAGAAAAAAATCTAGTACTTTGACGTGGGCAAACTGAAAATGTTGTTCGACTTGCATGGAAAACAAATGCTAAGGAAATTTTTTTGGCATTAAATATAATGAAATGGAAATGCAAAAAGCTCTTTGTTTTACGAAGAGACAAGTGACACAACGATGAAGTAAATATTTATATTAATAATCAGCGTTAACAATTTAGCCCTTTTAAGGCTTCATTAAGCCTTTTTCAATAATGCTTAGCCGTGGAAAAATTAATTTAGGCCTTAGTTTTTAGCCATTAAATAAATATCTCAAAATTTATATTCAAAGTAAATTGTCAAACATTGCTGCAAACATAAAGGTTTCATCATAAAAAAGCAGCTGTAATAGTATGGAACTGGTATTTAATTTTTAAGTCTTTATTTTTGCTTCTAAAAAATTACATTTATAAACGTTTGAAGGAAGTAACAGCAAAATTTTTTGTTATTCTGAAAATTTTATATAAGGTTTTGTAAGCTGTTTGTGTTTGTCGTAATTTAAATTAACCGGTTTTAAATTATAAGGTGTCATTTAATCGAATTCATAAACATGAAAACTTGCAACGTGAGGCACTCTGCAAGTATTGTTAACTCGAAATAAACGCTAACTTTTGTAAACTAAACTATCACACAAAAAAAAAACATCTTAACGCAGTAATGGTTTCGCTGGTAGAAATCCTTTGCTTTTTAAACAGGAGTTTTGATTGGGTATGTTTTAAACAGTACATAGTTCAATTGCTACAATAGATAATTTGACAGAAGTATACAGAAATCAATATGCACAGAACCTAAAGCTGCACACACAGAGAAAACAGTATCGGTCATGAGTATCGCAATTGTTGCCAATCGGATAGTTTAGTTGTGATAGTAAAATTTTACGGTTTTATCTACAGAATTTCGTTTCGGAATAAATAAATTAATAAATTAAGATTCTTGCAATAGAAATTTTATAATCACAAACGAAAAGTTTGATTGCAGGAACTGAACCATTCGATTGGCAACGAATCGAACGAATTGAACAAATCCTTGTAGTCTGCCCTGGGATGTTGTATAGTGGCATAGTTATGAGCAAATTGAGGTAATAAGTCTTGTTCAGTTTTGTTAAGCGCAGGATTTATTTTTTTATCCACCATTCCACTTGGAAATTTTTGTTGATTGATTTTGGGCCAATATTTTTTAAAACGCTGGAAAATATCTAATGGTCCACTGATGGTCTACTGAGGCAAATGCTATACAAGATAAGAAATGCTATATAGATGTTCATTATGTTAATTTATTTGAGACCGTGGATTGAAACGCCAATTGCCGCGAAAGCACCCTTAAACGATTTAAATATTATTAAGTTCAATGAATTGAATGAAATAATAAGCAATGAAGTAACGAACAAGTTTTCGAATCACTTGTGGTACCTGACACCAGAAGCAGCAGGTCTTTCATTTTGCGATAATGCTGTAGACGTTGGAGAAAAGAAAAAAAAATGGTTAAAAGTCTCAAAGAAGAATAAAATAATGAGAATGAAAGAATTAAACCAAAAAAATATTTCAGATTTTGTTCTAAAGATTTAATATTGAAACTAACTTTCTAAAACTTGACCCTTCTAAGTGGCACAATGAATCCGAATTTCAAAAGGGAATGATACTGCAGAGCGTTTTGTAAAACTAATGGAAGAATATAATGCAGCTTTAACAAAAAACGAAGAAGAGAAACAATAAGAGTAACTGATTATAGGAAAAACTACGGTAGCATTAATAAATCCGACCTTTGCGATTAAGTTTAAATGTTTATCAAGAATAGTAATCAATAAACGTAAGTTAATTTCAATAAAATAATATATTACAAGCCTTGTCTCTATTGAAAAGTCCATATAAACCAGTTTTATCCATTTTAGTGGGCATGTGCCATAACTTAACCTAGGGCAATCAGTCTAAGATTTTGGAATTTCATTATTGGCGTAAAAAGGAACAATTTGAGGGGCGGTACACTTTTTTTGCAAAAAAAAAAAAAATTACCATACAAAAAAAGTTCGCTCTAATAAACATATTTCAAATTCTTATATTAGCTGACAATTTTAACATTGACTAAAACTCAGTATTAAATCTAAGTTATCTTTTTAGCAGCTGTTTTTTTTTTATTTAAAAATAATTTGCAAAATACTTTTACATGCTGTCATAAATTTCTACGTGTATTTAAAAGACTTTACTTGTTTTTAACTAAAAACTGATGGTTTTGAATAAAATCTCCCCTAAAGTTTTTCGCCATTTCTTTAGCTATTTTTAGCGTTATTTGATCATCAAGAATTGACAGCACTAATAACCATGTTCATATTGATTGTATTCAGTAGTAGGAATTTAAAAATTTTGCCGTCAAATCTAGCGATCACAAAACCAGTTTAGCGAGCAAAAACTAATTTTAGCTATTAGCGAGAATTCCAGCGATTTTTGCTGACCCAAAACTTCATACTTCATCAGAATAAAAAAATTGATATGCGAATGAAGTTTCCTAGCAAATCAATTTCGCAATTGTACCCTTTATGAAATAAGATGAAACAAAAAAGTTTTGTTAGAAGTGATGAGCATTAAAAGTTAAAACAAACAATTTTAAAATCGTATGTATTTTTAGAATAAAATTGGTAGGCAGTATCACTTGAAGTTCCTATGAACCTACGATGAAAGGACACAGTGAACCCAAAAAGTTTAAGTACAAATTTCACTCTAGTAATATTACCTATAATTTACATATTTTTCGCTAGCAGAACCATTCTATCTTTTCATGATTTTTCATAATTTAATGTTACAATTATTTTGTTTTGTCTTAAAAATCTTTAGATTTATTAATAAAATGTTATTTGTATCTGAACATTAAAGGGGTTTAAGAAAAAAAAAAACATTTTTATGCAGTACCATTGTGGCGATCATAATAAATAAAACTTTTATTTATTTATTGTAGACCCCAGGTAGTCATGATTCACACACTCTTTCTCTTTCTTTCTTTGCCATCAAATTTCGCCTGTTTCTTCTTTCAATATCTCAAGTGTACAATGGATTTGTATTACATTTTAATGATTTACCATTAAACGTTTATACAAAATTTGGAATATATAGGATAAGTTAGCAATTTATCGCTAAAATTATTACTGAGTAAAAAAACCAGCTATTTGCTAGCGTTTTTAAAGTCACATTAGCGATATTCGTCGAAAAAAGTTCCCTTCACTGATAGCATATTCATTTATAATTTAAATTGTGTTGTAGCCAGACGATTTTAATAATAAGATCGTTTATCGGTAGCAGCATGGCTTTAGTTTTGTTGTAAAATAATAATTTAACTGGGTAATAAATCTGTATTTTTTCTTATTTTTATTTTTGGAAGTCAGTGATTTTCTGGGCAACTTTAAAGTTAATTTTGCCACTTTGTTTAAAAATTTATTATTTTATATAAAATGTTATTAAAATTTATTTTAGGCCTTATGCTCCTAATAGAACAAAGGAAAAAATACTATATTTTTGTGTGGAAACTTATAATTGAAATTAGAAAGTTGACATATCGTTCGTATCCACGCCACCCAATTAAAGCCTTAATAGATTAGTAATCATCGACCTATAAATCCCGCCATTAGCGGCAATTTCCCTATTAATGTTATACCCAAAGAAATATGAACCAATGACGCTGCCAAAATCCTTACCAAACATTGGCATCACGCAATGCCTTGAATGCTTCTGGATCTTCTGTGAATAAGTATCGTTCTAAATTAAAATATTTGCTAAAACAAGTTTATAATTCGCACCTGTTATAACCAACCATATCCATCTGTGGCCATAACAAAAATTAAACTGAACCATTTGACAGTTCTAGCTTTAAATTTATGATTTATTAGGTGTGAAAGTTCATAAATCCCTATTGAAAAATCAATTGTTTTCATATTTTACTTTTTTAAAAATTCCATAAATTCATTACAAGTGAATAAAATTTTTTGTATTAAAAAAATGTTTTAAACAAACTCTGCTACTTTGCTTTTTATTTAAAAATCATTATTGCTAATAAACGATTTTGAAGACTTTTTTTAATTTTTTAAAGTTCCTACTTGTTTATCTGCAATTTTTTTTACGTCTTAATCTAACAAGATTCCCCGCTTGTGATGTGATTCTAAAAAAAGAGTATAATGCTGTTTTTCAATACAAATTTAAAAAAATCTATATTAAAATTAAAATATCCATTAAGATTTGAAAAAAAACAGCAGACAGTTGTCCGAGGCCTTCGGCCACGGGCTGTCCCTTTAGGCTGTGTCAGAGACACGGCCATTAAGTTCAACGTAGAATACGCCATCCAATAAGACAGAAAACATATATAACAATAAATGATAAATAATATAAGCAAATGAATTTATTTATTTGATAGTTACTGCTGTCAAACAGCATCAAGCAGCATTGTTATTTTGCTTACTTGGCAGCACTTTCATTTAATATAAAAATTTATGAATTAATTTTTTCATATATTTTTTATAATTGTATATAGGTATATATCTATGTTAAATTCAAATTAACATTTAACATTTTGTTTCACTTAAATACATAAGTAAATATACGAAATTTCAATATTTCATCAATCAAAACAACAGCCAAAGGTTTGTGTCCACACTGAAACAACAGCATAGTTTGTGTTCACGCTACAAACTCAAACACTCAACCAAACACCACACATATGTTTGAGTGTATGTGTTTAAATAATTTTCATTTGATAAATTTAAATATTTGGAAGATATCAACCAATATGAAATGTATATCAAACGAAAGATAACATCTTCATTTACCTACAAAAAAAATTGTTAAAAAAAAGTTATCTCGCCGTTTCCTTATAATCAATGAAATAAAGATTACAACAATAACAATCTGACATGACTCCCTATACCGTAAGGTAAGACGTATTCTACGCCAAAAACTAGTAATGCAAAATCTACTCAAAATTTACTTTATTTTAATAAAATTTTCTTTGATTTCCTCGTACATTTTATGGAACAAATAAACGATAATTTCATAACACACCCTTGTTTAGGAATAAAAAAAAAAATTATCTTTTCTTGGCTTTTTAGAGAAAAATATATAAATACGACATTTTTATAACACCCTACTCCCACCGATACACTGTTTATGTTTGTATATTTTATGTACATACATACTTGCTGCCTCTTTATGCAGGACATTTTATTAATATTTTGTTTTAACATCTATGAACCAGGCACGTTACTTAAGGCGGACTAAAAATATTGTTGTCTTAATAAATGTGATCAGACAAGTGGTTAAAAGTAAGACTTTTATTAAAAATAAAGCCAAATAATCTGAGTTGTAATGTAACATACAATGAGCTAAATATTTGTTTATGTCACATTGTTATGCTGACATAAATTTATTTACACATACAAACATAAATACAACCATTTACTATGCTAATTTCCTTCAATTCTCTTTACTTTACTTTACTTTATTTTACTTTACTTTAAATATTACTAACACAGCAATAAACAAAAAATTTTCTTTAACACACCAAATGTAAGCGAATGTGCTTGGTTTTTTTTTGGCATTAAGTGTTATTCTACACCCCCTTCAAAACCTTTACAAATTATATTATAAAAATATGTTTAGAAAAAATAAATTTTTCAGTTGAAAAAGTTATAGAAACACCAGTCAACAAAAAAAAGAATTCCTGACCGCGGCAATAAGTATGGCTACAAATCATTAGTTGGCATGAAATATGGTATGAGTCAAATACCAAAAAAAGAAGATCTTAGAAAAATAGTATGTAAAGGACGTGCTACTTTTCACAGCATGATTTTAGGCCCTAATGTGTGTGTGTGTAGGTGTGACTAAAAATGTTTTCCTTTTATTTTTATCTTTTTTTATACATATAATATATAGCTATTAAAAGTAAAAAAAAAAACAATATTAACAGATTACACAACCCATCTTTATATAAGAAATTATTGTAGTTCTTCTTTAATAAGAGGTAATTCATATTAGTTGAAGTTTAAAGAGTATCATGACCCCATATCTGCATTGCTAATGTCAAAATGTTTTAAAAGTTAAAAGGGATTAACACATACATAACAATAAACACTTAGTATGTTGTTGTAGAGTGTATGCTCTACTAATGTTGTGCTAATGAGGTGTTCATTAATCGAGTTTAGGGCGATGTGGTGATCTAAATTTTTTCGCTAAGTTTTAAATGAGGTGCATTACATTTGGTATTTTTCATAATTTTTTTTTTTAACTTCATCCCAAATAATTATAATAAATTCAGCGCTCAGGTTAATAGTTATAATTATCCAAAGTACTAAGATGTTCTTCTAAATTTTAGAGCCTCCTGTGATACCTTACGCTAACTCCTCTTTTCAAAGAGGAATACTTAAAATGGGCCATAGTATTTTCTATAATATATTGCTTGTATCTTCTACGTTTGCTTAAGGCAAGCTGCCGGTGTTTTTGCATTTTGTAATATAATATTTGAGTTTTTAAATTTATATATGTTAAGGGTGATAATGGTAGAATATTTTGGAAAAACTAATTATCCGGTAAAAGCTGCATCACTCATAATTCATCACTCTTTTGAACAGAACAAGAAATTTTGTGTGTAATTATCAACTTACCAACTAAGTATTTTTTTATAAAATTAAAAAAAAATAATAATAATAATATGTTTTAATTTAATTAATTAAATTTCTAGTGTAAGAAATACAATTTGATAGTGCTGAGTATATATTTATATTTCAAAATGGTTGTATCTTTAGAAATTCAACCATAAAATTTCACTATCACAACTTAACTATAAAATGATTTCTTTACCAGCTATAAAATCTATTAGATTTTTTAAATTTAATATTTTATTTATTCTGTTGATTAAAAAATCAACCAAATTGTTTGTAACTAACACTGGCTTATAAAACAAATAAATTAATTTTTGTGCAAACATATATGAAGGTTACGACAAAAAAACAGCAGTTTTCTAAATTACGCAAACTATTTACACAACTATTTACATGTCCAACACATTTTATTTAAAATTAAAGAAAATGAGAAAAAATACACACAATTATAAAATAACAAAATAAATTAAAATACATAATAAATGTGCAAACACTATTAATAATTAATTTAAAAATAAAAAAAAAAATGTAAAAGAAACGAACAAATATTACTAATACTAAAATATTAAAACCACAAAACAATATGTTGAAATTTAATTTATAAAAATTTATTGTAAAAAATATAATTCAATTTATTTTCGCAATATTTTAGAGGTCATACACATACAAATGACCTGACGGATATCACCGAAATACCGCAAATATTGCTGGTATGTGAAAACAGTTTCTATCTTAAATAAATAAAAGCCGTACCGAATCTAATAGTACCCTTCACCAATTTTTACAGAGTTACTTTTAATGGGGTTTTTAGATGTTAGTATAATATTGATATATTCATATTTAACTAATAGGAAGCAAACCGTTAGATTTAAAAACATCCGTTTTAAAAGTATTGATATATTATCCGGTATACCGCAGGGTAGTTACCGTGGGCTGCTTTTTGTTTTATTGTACATTAATGGCTTACCTTATGTGAGTCAAAAATTCAGTATTTTGATGTATGCTGACCAATAACGTCTTCAAGAGTACCTAATTTCATTATACACATGGTGCAAGTTAAAATTGATGCAGCGTAATTTTAACAAGTAAGAACACTATTTTCGAACCTTTTATACCCACCACCAATTTTGTGTACTCTAAAAAGACAATATTTATTATTTTGTTAATCGCTATGGAAATCTCTTTCTGCTAAAATATGTATCACTATCTTTGTAAAGGGCCGATGTTGAATGTGAACCACACCTAAACGTCAAGTTTTTTCTTGCATTTCATTTGACATTTCTCAATTTCTGACTAACTCAATTTGAACCATGGAAAGAGACACAAGCGAGCAAAATGCATTTTGTGCACTTCGTAATTCTTTTTTCAACATAATTGTTCAAATCCATTCACAAACGGAAGAATTGTGAAGAATATTAAAATTTCAGCAAACAGGTCTGTATGAAATGTGAACACATCTGTGAATGCGTTCTAAGTTCGTTGAATGGAAAACATCACTGTTTTTCGCGATAGTGTGGCAAAAGAGCAGTCAACTTCGACTCATCCTCGTGCCCAACAATTGAACATCAACATTGTCATTGAAATTTTGGACCATCGGATGGAGGTATGCCACCGAGGTCGCGGGGGCCATTTAGCCGTTATTTTGTTGCATACATAATTCAACCATACCAATATTATCATATTAAAAATAATGACAATAATTTCCTAAATAAATTGTGTTTTATTCAAAATCAACATCGGCCCTTAAAATTTAAAGACCCTTTATAACTTTTATATGCTAGTACAATGATTTCGTATATTTAGTCTTTCAATGAAAGTGGGCTTTAAAGTAGGCGTGTCAATAAAGTTTCTGCTAAAAAATAACACTGAGATATTTCAATATAGTCCTTTATTCGTTCCAAAACTTTGTCAATAGAGTAATTATATAAATTTAAGATAACCCGTTATATGGGGACTGGGCCTTAAAGTGAGCGCGTCACCTAAATTTTATAGCATAATAATGACATTGACTAGGATATATGTGGCAAATTTCATCATCACACCTCAAATTTTTTCGGTTTTATGATCTTTAAGATTTCATCACTAGATAACGTGAAAAGTGGGCGTAACAGTAGCCGTGTCAAAGTTGTTTCTGCTAATAAACACAACTTAGATATTTCATTTTAGTCCTTTAATCTTCCAAAATCTTTGTTCATAAAGAAATTATATGAAATTGAGATAAAACGTTATATGGGAAGTGGACGTGTCGCATTTATTTTCCGTCAGAACAAAGCCTTTGACTAAGCAATGGTTGCAAAATTTCAGGATCATACATTTAATTTGGCTAGTTTTATTATATTTTAAATTTTAAATATACTGAAAAATACACTTCGCGGTATAAATTTTCGTACGTTTTAATCTATAACTCCTCTCCTAATTTATGGAATTAGGCAACTTTCAGGGGAAAGTATTGTTTTACTCAGGAAATATATATTTGAAGTTTCATGACTCTACGTCAATGTGTTTGGCCACAATTCCATTTTATTCGATGTTGGAAGGACACGGTTTTTTTTGTCCTACTCTTGCATTACGAGCTATATTAGGTTAGGTTAGGTTGAAAAGTAGGGGTATAAAAGCCCAAACCCATGACAGGTATGCACTTATGCCCAGATGGCATGTTGTGCGCTCCCTAATACGCATAATAATTACGAGCTATAACTCTCTTCCTAATATTCCGAATTAGCCCATTTTTAATACCAAGCAAACCTTGTGTACAAGATATATTCTGGCAAAATTTAACACCCCCAGCTTTTTCGATCCGAACTCTATCGTGCTTTCAACAGGCGGACAGATGGACGCACAAAGCTAGATCGTCATAAAATGAAACCGCGACTCAGAATATATATACTTTATAGGGTCTAAAATGGATATTTCGATGTGTTACAAACGGAATGACAAAATGAATATATCCCCACCATTTTTTTTTGGCGGGTATAAAAAAGAAATTCATATTTGATTTTAAATTGAGTTATTTTAAGAAAATTATTCACTCGTAGGTTGTGGAGACTCAACTCAAAATCATCAACACAAAAATCGGCTAAATGCAAATCAAACTTAAACCAAATCAAATTAAATGAAAATAAATTTAAAAATTCAAGACAAAACTAAATTACGCAAATCGTGGCTCTGGTGTATGGTGTTCAGTCTTGTTTGTTTTGAACGTTGTTTTACATAACGAACATTGATTATGAAAAATTTAAATTTATCACCGCTGAAACCTCGACTATATTGATTGTTAAACCACAGATATTTATTTAAACTAAGAATTATTGAAATGATAAAAACATATTTTTAAATTATTTATGTGTTAACTTATAGCAAATATTTTAATTAAAACTTAAAGGAATAATAAATTGTAGGAATTAATGAGTACTAAGTGCAATTAAAGTTGACAATAATATAATTATTGGATTAGTCGAAAAAATGTAGAGAGTAATGCAAAAAGCATCGTTTTTGTTAAATACAAAACAACTTTTCTTAAGTTTTATTCACATTTAAATATAAAGTACAAAAATTAGCGTGTTTTAAATATAATTGGCATTCAAAAATTAACTGTAAATTTTAATTACAAAGAAATAACTTGTTTAATCAAATTGTTGAACATTGAAAATTGTTTAAACATGAAAATATGGAGCCAATTATAATTATCCAAACGAAAGTGCACGATCAAAACTAAACAATTAATTTCACACCGTGTATGGTATATGGGTCCGTCATGTTGAAATAACAACAATTTTATAATCATCCAATTTAGGCAGAAATAACTTTGATATCGTATCGCAAAAAATACAAACCGTTAGAGATACTGCTTGACCAGGATAATTTTTGAAGAAGTTTGATTCAATGTGGTCAAAAACTGCTTACAACAACTTCACGTTTAGAAACAATACGTAGATTTTCTAAAATGAAAATACGTCTAGTTCTAGGTATGCACTTCTGCCTGAATTCCTAAAAAAGTACTTTGGTGTAAAAAAAACAATCTGGAATCTGATTAAAAATTTTCCAGACAATTTGTTCCTTGCCAGTTATCTAATGGATTGATTTTATTACACTTAGTGGTGATTTTTTCTGTCAACTAATTTTTAAAATTTAATATAACATTCTCTTTATGTTACCACTAAAATCTAAACCCTTACGTTCATAATCAATGTTTTATAATTTTTTTTTAAGTTTATAGAAAACACAATTGCAACACAAGTTTGGTTTATACAATTTAATTCATATTAAGAACAAAAGAAAGAATTTAATTTTACTTTCTGAGAACACATACACAAATGTTCTTTGAGCAAAATTAGTTTCCTGATCCATTTTAAACAAACACAATTATGTGATAGCTAGCAGTAAAACCTTTTTTATAAAAACATAAAATCTTTTTGTAAGTAAATATATCCACGCGAAAACACCCCTCTTTCATAATTTCCTAAAGGCTGTTAATTAAAAGAAGGACCTTATATAATTATAAATTTATTATAAAACAATAAAATATTTTTCCATTTAAAACAGCTAGTTTTTTCATAGGTCCTTTAACCCAAAAGGCATTTAATCTGTCAGAAATTTAACTTTGTACTAGCCACTAAAAAAAAGTAGGAGAAACAATATAAACAACAACATAAACAGTTGAAACAACAACAGCCAAATACTTTATGCTCGTAGCTTTTACGTTAGTGCACTACAAGTTTAAACAAGTAACAGCAACACAGTCATAAAATCACAAAAAAAAAGTACGACTGTCTCTGCAATGAGTTTGAGGCAGAGAAGAAATTGCGTGATATTACCATTTAACTGGCATGAACAGTGTTACATTTGGCCAAATATGGATGGGAAAAAATCATTGAATCAATTTTAAACTAAGACTAAACACGATAGTAATAAAATAAATTAATATTAAAATCATTAGTTGTGGGTGAGTTATATCGATTCCTTTAATGTTATCTTTAATTGGTCTTTATTCACTAATGCATTTAAACCACATTATCTAGGTCGTTGGGGTGCAGAAAGCTAAAGATTCCTCCAACAACTTCAGTCAGAGACCAGCATGGTCCATTGTGCTCCCCTAAATATACATAATCTGAAGAGTTTCGCAAAAAAAGCTATGTCTCCTATTTCACACTTCTTTCAATCACTATATTTCAGTGTGAACATAAACAATAAAACAAAAATAACAAAATGTTCAATGTGACAATGTAAGAATATCAAGGAAAAGTTAGTCATCCGATACTAGCTGAGTGGAATGCATTTTTGAAACCAGCTACGGTTTCATCATCAGCAATCTTATGATCAGAACTTTTTAATTATACAAAACGTGTGTATTCCAAACTTCAAAATAAATATACATATATGCAATTAACTCCTCTATGGCAAGTCAAGTATGTGATATCTTTTGAGTCTTTTGACTTACGCAATATCATCAAGAAGCGCTACAGCTAATGGGTTGATATGATGACTTAACCTTTCCAGATAAATTTCTGTAAATCTTGTTTTTGTCTATAACTTTTGGGATATATATGTAGATCGGTGTGAATTGTATTACTAAATAAAAACCATGATGCATTTACAATCATCCGTAGAGTCTTTGATTGGAATCTTTGTAGTATTTCAATATTTGAATTACTGGCTGTTCCCCATAGCTGTATCCCATACGTCCAAAAGGGTTATAGCATTGTTTTGTAAATTATCACTTAAAACTGGGCAGTAAAATGTAAGAACTTTTCCGTGTTGACCCTAATTCTCCATTTATTGAACCATATTCAAATAGCACTAAGTTGCCTTTGCCAAAGGCTTGCTTGGACAACTATCGGAAGCTAAAACTGCAGTGTCATCTTCATAAGTTGCAACTAGGACGTTGTCAGTAACAGGCATGTCTGATGTGAATAATGTGTACAAAATTGGTCCAAGTACACTGCCTTGTAGAATTCCGGCTCTAATTTTACATAAAGGGTCCGCCATCTAACGTTTTTTACAAAAAGTGCTTATTTCGTGAATGGTAACACTTAGCCCATGTCTGATTTGACAGATAAATAATTAGTTTTATCCTTCCGCTAAACGAATATGGTTGTGTATACGCTTGAACAACGCTGGAAAATATTGCGACATTACTTTGGCCGATTTTGGCAAAAAAATTATCTTTGCAGATGAAGCTTATTTTGATGTTGGCGTAATCAAGCAAAATTGTCGCATTTCGGGCACAGAAAACCCGCACGCATACATTGAAAGTCGAAACACCCAAAACGAGTGACTGTTTTTTGCGGCTTTTGGTCCAGAGGCATAATTGGGCCATTTTTCTTCTAAAATGAGCAAGGAGTGGCCGTAGTCAATGGCGATCGTTATCGGGCCACAAAATATTGTTCACAAAAATTGAAGAGGAGATATTGGCAACATTTGGTTTTAACAGGACAGCGCTACGTGCCACACAGCCGAAGCTACACATTTTTCAAAGCATTTTCAAAAAAAAAGGTATTTGGCGGACCCTTTATTTTAGAAACTTGAGAATTTACTTTATCGTAAAAGCTAAAATATTAAAAAATATTATTTTAAGGTAAATATTTATTAAACTCCCTTATTACAAATTAGGCAAACTTCTAATAGATTTTTAAGACAACTTGGTCAAAATTTATCATATTTCGCAGCAAGATTTTAAAAATTCTTAGGTCTTGCCAAATGTCCTACTGTAAAGCGGAGAGGTAGGTCATGTTCATTTATATATTTGCCTAAAGGAATAAGTTTATTTTGTTGAGCTTTAAAATAAAACAAATAAAACGTATGCTATGCATACATACTTACATCCTTATATAAAATAAAATTTGTAATACTTTATGTTGTGATAGAAATGTAAAACAGATTTTGGTCTACTTATAACACCATATGCACTTATGTGCAATAAAAATATTTTATTTTTTATTTACTTATATACATATATAAGTGAAAATCAGCCGGCCTGAAACCAAAAAAATAACAACACCCCAGTCAATAATCTTTGAATTGAAATATATATCTGATGCTTGGTTATTGGCGTTGTTTCACAAATAACTGAATTGTGGTGAGTTTAAGGATTAACGATAAAATTAAATTTATATAGTTTTAATTTCTAGAAATTTACAGCTGAGATAATCATATTCTAGATGTGACAAAAATATATTAAGATTGTATTCAAATAAAGGCAAGGATTTTATACCAGCCACCAAAAAAATGGTGGGGGTATATTCATTTTGTCATTCCGTTTGTAACACATCGAAATATCTAATTTGGACCCCATAAAGTATATGTATATATTCTGAATTGGGGCTTAATATTATGACGATCTAGCCGTCTGTCCGTCCAACATCGAATAAAATGGAATTGTGTCCAAACGCATTAACGTAGAGCCATCAAACTTCGCATATATATTTCCTGAGTAAAAACAATATTTTGCCTTGAAAATTGCTTAAATCTATGATTTAAAAAAGGAGTTATAGATCAAAATGTACGAAAATGTATACCGCGCAGTGTATCTTTCAGTATATTCAAAATCTAAAACGTAATATAACTGACAAAATTAGATGTACAATTCTGAAATTTTGCAATCATTGCATTTTGATCAAATGCTTTGTAAAGGAAAATAAATGTGACACGCCCACTTTTGCGACCACCTTCCATATAACGCTTTATCACAAATTCGTTTAATTTTTTTATGGACAACGTTTTTGGAATAAGAAAGGACTATATTTAAATGTCTAAGTTTTATTTATTAGCATAAACTTTATTGGCACGCCTACTTTAACGTCCACTTTCATTGAAAGACTAAATTTACGAAAACATTTTACTAGCATATCGAAGTTATACATATTGTGCTAAAAAAGTACATCAAATTGGTAATGGTAAAAATATATAGTGCTCTTACTTATTTTCGATAAAGTTGAGTTGTTGTAAATGAGCCACATCGCTTAGCACAATTTTGCGATTAAATTTTTGCAAATCTATAACTAATTTTCAAGCGTCAGTCTATATGCCAAAGTGTACCGGGTTTGCATGAATATCCTGTACATATTTTATAAAAAAAAAATTTAAATTCTAATTATTAAAATTTCATTAGGATCTATAAAGATTAAGATGATTTTCAAAATCAAATTTGTATTTACATTTGTCAAATCAGTAAACCAATATGTCTACAAAAAATATCTCTTTTAATGAATTTCTTTACTTGAACACCTTACATACCTTATCAAGTTTACATTATACAGAATTATCCCTTTTATGTATATATTTACTATAAGTCTCCTTAAATGTTGATTAAGCAGAGTTTTATGTTTATTATTATTCTCTCCTTTTTTCATTTTTTTATTATGCTTAAAACCAATTTTTTGTGTCCCTTTTAACATTTTGTAATTACAATATAATTAGTGCACGACCATGTAAAATCATAATTTATTTTTGTTTTTAGGACCATAATTCATTTTGATATTTTAAGCTTTTAGCAAAACGTCTAATGTAATAAACCATGATAAGCGAACAAAATTAGAGCCTTAACCGCTTAAGTACCGTTGCAAATATGATTTGCGTAGGCTATTAAATTGTTGATCAAAATAAAAACATTTTCTAAAACCCATTTTCTGAGCTCATGATGGATTAATCGTTTGAAATTGCTGTTTGTTTTTACATAAAAAATAGCTTGTTCTAAAAGCGTTTAAGCAAAATGCTACGAAATTTACCATTAAGGTTTAACCATTAAAGTAATTTTTTTTTAAGAGGCAATAAGATAAAAAGTAGTAACAGAAAAATGTATTAACAAATTTTCTTAGGCATTAATTCATATTATTTAGCTCATTTAGAACATTCAGTCCATTGTTTTATATATTTAAAAAAAGGGTAAATGTACGCATTTTAATCCTTTATAGAATTTAATTTATTTATTTAAACAACTTAAATTTTTTTAGAAACTTAGGCAACAAAAATAAAAAGTTCATTTAATTTTTTTCCATTTTCCTTAATTGTAAAAACATTTGCAACAAAGGTTTTAAAATTGAAAATATAACTAGGTCATGTAAAGTTCCTTTATTCTAAATAGTATTTAAGATTCGTCATATAAATCAATATTAAAATAAACTCTATTTTAATTTAACAGCGTTTATTATTATGTTACAGCAAAGCGGACCGGTTTTAACTAGTACTTTAAAAGGAGTTTCAACGTTTTTGGTAATCTTACATTATTATGTTTAATAAAATTCATCAAATAAAGGGTCCGCCAAATAACTTTTTTTTTTTGAAAATGCTATAAAAAAGTGTAGCTGTGTGACCCGTAGCGCCGTCCTGTTGAAACCAAATCTTGCCAATATCCTCCTTTTCAATTTTTGTGAACAAAAATTCGCTCAACATGGCCCGATAACGATCGCCATTGACTACGGCCACTCCTTGCTCATTTTCGAAGAAAAATGAACCAATTATGCCTCTGAACCAAAATCCGCACCAAACAGTGACTCGTTTTGGGTGTATCGGCTTTTCAATGTATGCGTGCGGGTTTTCTGTGCCCCAAATGAGACACTTTTGCTTGTTTACATACCCGCCAAGATCAAAATGAACTTCATCTGCAAAGACATTTTTTTTCCAAAATCGGCCAATGTAATGTCGCAATATTTCCCAGCGTTGTTCCAGCGTATACACAACCATATTCGTTCAGCGGAAGGATAAAACTAATTATCTGTCAAATCAGACATGAGCTTAGTGTTACCATTCACGAAATAAGCACTAGTTGAAAAAGTTAACGTTAGATAGCGGACCCTTTATAAACAAATATTGAGATAAAATCGCTAGATTGACCTAAAAACAGCTAAAGCGGTTAGTATTATTTGGTATTCCGTACTCCAAAGTTTTTACTTTGAGCTAATACTCTACTGATTTCTAAAACTGACGGAAAAGCATATATATAACTTAAAAAGGATTAAAATTTTGATGCAAGTCCATAGGACACACATTATTTGGCTCAAATATAAACAACCTGATTGCCAATAAAGAAAACTGCCTTAGTTAGAGTGATATTTAATTACTCCTAACTGTATGTTGAGACACTGATTAATCCAGAATAACTGACTGTTTGAAGGACTTTATAGGCTGGTGGGATCATGGGTCCTTATTTCCTTAAAATTCATGTTGGTCATAATATTACAGTCAAGAGTGACAGCTACAAAGCCATGATTATTGACTTTTTCATGTCGGTCGTATGCCAGAAGTCATAATCAAATTTTTATGCCAGAAGATTATCTTTCGAAAAAGTAAATTTCATCTCAGTTTAAAAAATTATTTTGTTCGTATTCCATTTCAAATTTCTATACTTCCATGTATATAAAAAGTGTTAAGTGAAGTCATTAGTTGTCATTGAAATGTATGTTGTTCAGTTATACTAAGCCATTATATAGTTCTGCTGGGTGCCAACATGATTCATCGCAATATAAACTTTAAAAATTTAAAATTTTTTATAAAGACTTTTAGCAAATTTGCGTTAAAAACTATAGGGCACATATGTATGTATTTTTTAGCGTCCTTCTTAAAGTTCGTTCAGCCTTTAATATCATGAAAATTTTTGACGTGGGCAGCTCTTTATGCATGTACAAAAATTTATATCCAAGAATGTCACAAGAATAATTGATGGACCTTTAAATTTATCGATCGATAATTTGAATTCTTTATTAAATACGGTCAAAATGACCAATTGATGCGACACTCTATAGAACTAAAATGCGAACGATTTTATACAATGAATTACTGTATTGTTTTACAAGAAAAATAAAAGTATTTTCTAAATATACTAGCTGTCACGGTCGCACCAAGATCTGTTTTGCCTTCAAAACTTGCGAAGAGGGTAATTTTAGAGATTTGAAGCAATGCGAGCGTATCGTGAATCTTTTAATGGCTCTTTACCATAATTCTAATTGAAAAATTGCGGTAGAAATTTTATTTGCTTTGTTGCTGTTACCTTAAGAACTTACATATAAAATGCAATATATTTTTTGTTTTTAATTTGACAAAGCCTCCAAAGTGAGAAATTTTTTCTATTAATTAGGATTTGAACCGAATGTAACTTCTATAACCTAGTAAAATAAAAAAGAAAGGTTTTACTTTTATCTTTACTTTTATCTTACTTTTACAATAAAGATAAAATCATAAAAGATCTTGACAATTACTATTTGACTTTATAACGTTTTTATTAATTTATACTTTAAAAACAATAACTATGGGCATCAGCGGCACTTTTCTTTAACTTAAGAAGGCAAGCAAAGCTTCCTGAATATTTGTATTTATTTATTGGTTTTCTAATACAACAAGACAAAATGTATTATCTTGTATTGTTAAAAATTCGACATTTTCGAAGCAAAAAACAACTTTGTTCTATAGTTAAGTGAAAAAAATTATATTTATTTATGTTCCATTCAAAATGACATAAAAGTTGTTAATGACAACAAAAGCGTTGTGTGATAAATCGCATTATACAGCCAATATTTATAAACTTCTAAGTGGTAGAGAATAAAATATAATCGACCACAGCTGACCACAATTTCTTAGTTGTTTTTCAATTTAACTGCCTGTTTTACTCGCATTAATCCAATATCTTTAAAATGATATTTATTTTATATATTATGGTTTAAACAGGAGATGTGTGTCCTATCTCGGCTTTCTGTTGTTATTCCAATAACAGTTTATCCCTTAAAATACCAAAACAAACTTGATGAACATTAACAAGGTAGTATATCTTTTAATGTTCATGTTCGTGCTTAATGTCACCATAGCTGCAAGTGGATATGAATTTGTAATCCCTCTTAATGCCACACACATACAATATAAACTTGTGTACTGTTATTTTTGGATCCTGTTTTTTATGAAGTGAAAAAAAGAAAAAATCCATTAACATTTTGTTAAATCGTTTTATATTTTTTTCGACTGATGGATTTTTGGCAAAAAAAAACAAAAAAAATTACATTTTAGTTTTAAAAAGAATTTAGCAAAAAACAAGTAAGAGCACTATATTCGGCTGTGCCGAATCTTTTATACCCACCACCAATTTTGTGCACATTTAAAGGACAATAATTATTATTTTGTTAATCGCTATAGAATAATCTCTTTATAATTAAATATGTATCACTTTCTTTGTAGAGGTTGGTTAAATTTTAAATTCAAAACAGAGGCCGAATTACGGCACTTGACCTAATCAAAATTTGAAAACTCTTATTAGAATTTCTATACCTAAAGCACAGCGTACTCGGTCGTTCGAGTAAAATTTCGATCGATATCGAATGCCGTAATTCGGCCCCATGTCTGTATAAAATGTTGGAACATCTATGAATGCCTTCTTAATTCATTATATGAGAAGCATTGCTATTTATCGCGATAGTGTGGCAAAAAAACAGTCAACTTCGACTCATCATCGTGCCAAACAATTGAGCATCAACAATGTTATTGAAAATTTGGACTATCGGATCGAGGTGTGCCGTTGAGGTCGCGGGGGCCATTTGGCCGATATTTTGTTCCATACATAATTGAACTATGCAAATATTATCATTACAAAAAGAAATGATAATAATTTCCTAAATAATTTGTGTTATATTCAAAATCAACATCGGCCCTTAAAATTTACCACTCCTTATAACTTCGATATGCTGGTAAAATGTTTTCGTAAATTAAGTGTTTCAGTGAAAGTGGGCGTTAAAGTAAGCGTGTGAATAAAATTTCTATTAATAAATACAACTTAGATATTTCAATATAGTCCTTAATTCCTTCAAAATATTTATTCATTGAGAAATTATCTGAATTTGAGATAAAGTATTATATAGGATGTGGGCATAACAATAACATTGACTAGAAGGATTTCCGTAGCAAATTTTATCATCATACCTCTAATTTTGTCGGTTTTATAAATTTAAATTTCATTAACAGTAAATAACGTGGAAAGTGGGCGTTATAGTAGGTGTGTCGAAGTTATTTATGCTAATAAATACAACTTAGACATTTCAATAAAGTCCTCTATTATTCGATTTATAGAGAAATTATAAGAATTTTAGAGAAAACGTTGTATGGGAGGTGCGCGTGTCACATTAATTCTCCGTCAGAAGAAGGCCTTTGACCAAAAAGCAATTCCTGCAAATTTTCAGAATCGTAGATCTAATTTGGTCACTCTTATAAGGCTTAGAATTTTGAACCTACTGAAAAATACACTGCGCGGTATTAATTTTAATACATTTTTATCTCTAATTCCCTTCCTAATGCATGCATTTAGGCAATTTTTGGGTAGATATATTGTTTTTGCTCAAGTAGTTTATATTTGGAGTTTCATGACTCTACGTTGATGCTGGTGGACACAACTCCATTTTATTCGATGTTGGAAGGACACGGTTCTTTCGACCTTCTCTTGCATTACGAGCTATAACTTTCTTCCTTATATTCCGATTTAGCCAATTTTCTATTCCAAACAAACCTTGTGTAAGACATATTCTGGCAAAATTTGAGCCCACTAGCTTTTTCGATGGGACCTCTATCGTGCTTTTAACAGACGGACAGACGGACGGACATAGATAGATCGTCATCAAATAAAACCCCGATTAAGAATATATACATACCATTTTTTGTTGGCGGGTATAAAAACTAAAATACTTTAAAAAAAATACATTACAAAAAAATTTGTTTAGCTCTTTTACTAAAATTTTGCAAAAAATATTTGACCTTGTGTCGCAAAAAGGTCTGCTGATCATGGTCGGATCGTTCAGGGTATACAATGGAGTATAGAGGTATAAAGGAGAGTTTTATCTACTAAATGGTGCTAATTTCTTTTTGTTATCTTATGTTCGCCTGAAGTTATGCTCTATTAAAAATGGGAATTTAGGAAAATTTTGACCTAAGTAAAAAAAATTATCTCAACATTGTAAACCATTTATTTTCATGTACTAATGGCTAACAAATTTTAAAATTATACAAAACTTATTTCGTTTGAAAATCTTTTAAAAGTAAAATGTTATAGAACTTTAAAAATCAAAATCTTACTAATAAATTTCCCGTTTTGGCAAAATGCTGAGCATGTCTATTTTGAATCACACTGTGGCCCTTAAAATTTAACCACCCTTTACAAAAGAATAGATAGATAAAAAAAAATTTAGTTAAAATATGTATTTTAAATATTCAAATACATATTTTAAATCTACTGATGCACATTTTTTTTTTAATATTTTTAAATCTTAAACCTCATAAGACTGTGTGTACAACTATATGTAAAGTTTGGCACAAATCATTACTCTAGTTAATTTTTGTCAACAAACTTCGGTCATTTTCGTTTTCACAAACCCATTTAAAATTCCTTTGTAGTTTGTGCAAACTATTAAAGTGGATGTTGTCAAAAATGTTACTAGAGTCATCTAGTGTTCTACATGATGTTTAGCAAAGACATCATCCTCAGTGTTTGCAAAATGTAGTGGCGCCTTCAACAGATGTTGCCATCTGCAATGAATAAATGCTAATATATATGACTAATATATTTTAATAAAAATTTAAAAAAAAGTGGGCGTGGCACATTTATTTTCCGCTATAACGAAGACTTTGACCAAAAAGCCATGTTTGCAAAATTTCGGAATCGTACATATAGTTTTGTCAGTTTTATTACGTTTTAAACTTAAAAAATACACTGCGCGGTATAAATTTTCGTACATTTTTATCTATAACTCCTTTTCTAATTCATAGATTTAAGACATTTTTGGGGAGAAATATTCCTTTGACTCGAGAAATATATATTCGAAGTTTCATGACTCTATGTTTATCCGTTTGGACACAATTCCATTTTATTCGATGTTAGCAGGACACGGTTTTTTCGACCTACTCTTGCTTTACGAGCTATAACTCTCTTCCTAATATTCCGATTTAGCCCATTTTCAATACCAAACAAACCTTGTCTATAAGAAAGATTCTGGCAAAATTTGAGCCCCCTAGCTTTTTCGGTGCGACCTCTATCGTGCTTTCAACATACGGACAGACGGACAGACGGACGGACATAGCTAGATCGTCATCAAATCAAACCCTGATTCAGAATATATATACTTTATGGGGTCTAAAATGGATATTTCGATGTGTTACAAACGGAATGACAAAATGAATATACCCCCACCATTTTTTTGGTGGTGGGTATAAAAATTACACCATTCGCAGTTGCTAATGGGAAAAAGGATTTTTGGCTGCTGTCAGTTTTGCTTTGCTTTACAAAGGATACAAACATTGTGCAGTGGTTGGTTTAATCATTTTTTATTTACTATTTTTTCTTTTTAATTTTAGGAGTTTCTAAAAAGTATACTTTAAAAGCCTAAAAATTTAATTTTTTGTATGTGTGTATGTATATAGTAAATTCCAGCTATGTCGTGAATTTCATATTATAAAACGAGTGACTTTGAACACTTCACATTAAACATTTTAAGCAGCATTGCCGTATGTTATTTTGCTGATGCGTATTATATTTTTACTATTTTAAGTTTGTCATTGAATCTCATTATTTTTTAAAAAAATGCACTTTTTCAATGCCCAAGATTATTTATATAAAGGGTCCGCCAAATAACTTTTTTTTTTTTGAAAATGCTATAAAAAAGTGTAGCTTTGGCTGTGTGGCACGTAGCGCCGTCCTGTTGAAACCAAAAGTTGCCAATATCCTGCGCTTCAATTATTGTGAATAAAAATTCATTCAACATGGGCCGATAACGATCGCCATTGACTCCGGCCACTTCTTGCTCATTTTTGAAGAAAAATGGCCCAATAATGCCTCTGGACCAAAACACGCACCAAACAGTGACTCGTTTTGGGTGTATCGGCATTCCAATGCATGCGTGCGGGTTTTCTGTGCCCCAAATCCGACAAATTTGCTCGTTTAGATACCCGCCAAAATCAAAATGAGCTTCATCTGAAAAAATGATTTTTTTTGGCAAAATCGGCCAAAGTAATGTCCCAATATTTCCCAGCGTTGTTCAAGCGTATACAGAACCATATACGTTCAGCGGAAGGATAAAACTAATTATCTGTCAAATCAGACATGAGCTAAGTGTTACCATTCACGAAATAAGCACTAGTTGAAAAAAAACGTTAGATGGCTGACCCTTTAGATGCCAGTGAAAGGTAAAAAAAAAATAAGTTATCTGTCATTTTGTTTCCACGACATTTTGGATTTTTAATTCTGCCAATTTTATGTGGGTTTATAAATCAGTTGGTAGCTAAAAAAATAAATGTTCGGGAAAATATCAATGTAGTTATAATTCGGTGCTTATATTTCAGCGATTTAGTTTTTTCGGCTCCTTATTAGTTTGTACAAAAAATTATTGGCATCAACTTATAAAACTTGAGAGTTTTGGCGATTTTATCATTATTTTTTGTAAGATAATAAAATAAAACCTGTCTACTTTTATGCTTCCAAACATCTGTTCACAAAACAAAAAATAAAATATTTTTGCTAAGTAAGTAGTTTTGTGTAAATTTATTATTGAAAGCACGAAGATGTTGTTGATACTATTATTATTTTTTTGAAGATAACAAAAAAATGATTTAAGGTAACGAAGTTTCTATGCTCCGTGAATCTGAAATAGATTTCAATGATGCAAGAGTTTTAACATTTACTAATAAAAAGGATAAAGCAGCGTTTAGTCTCGCCGTAAACAATAAGACAACGCACGATCTCATTTGAAATCAATAAGTTGATTTGGGAGTACTGTTATCCAAGAAAGTCTCTTTTGTGGTATGTCATGTCATTAAGTGACTTGTAATAATAACTTTGGTTGCAAATTTTTTGATGTGGCAACACGGTGTTTCATAAAATATGTGTTTCTTCCTTATGCTATGTTCATGCGATAATCTTAACTATGTACTAGATTCGCTCTCTGAATCACGATTTTAAACCTTGGTGTTTAAACAATTGTTCATGTTTAATTTCTTCTAAATTTTATCTTTGTGGTTTTGCACACATTATTTTTTTTTTAATTTTTTTAGCTAGTTCAAATAAACTAACGATAATTTGTTATCCAAATTGGAAAAGATAGTAAATTTTTCGCGGTTGGCAGCTTGATTTAAAATTTACCAAGATTGTTCGCTCTTGAAATTATGTATGGCGAAACATATTCGTTAAAACATGATTTGGGCGGGAACGTTAAACACAAGAGTGAACCTCAAATATTGCTGACAGTGTGAACATAAAACTAAAGTAAGAATGGCCGAAAATATCAAATACTCCTTTTTTAAAACATATACCATGCGATCATAAAGCCATATTATTTATTTTTTATGAAAACTACCAACAAAAACTTTAAACATTAAAAAAATAATATGAAATAGCAATACAAGCATTGATATACAATCACTTTAAATTAAGCTATGAGATGTACAAAACTTTAAATGCAATAGATCCCAGTTGGACATATATACCATCCGTTCATGCGCAGTTACGTTTGATTCTTTTTCACCATTTTAAACATTTCTTAATTCAAGTTACACACAACGCGTTTATGCATCAACTTTTTTGTTTTTATCAGCTGTTGTGTTTATATATCATATGTTTTTATATCAATTAACAAATATTTCTATTACAGGAGTAAGCTTTTATTATATAAAATATTCTCCTCCATTGCACATTAGGGTGTCCCAAAAATTTTTTTTCTGATTTTCATAGGTGCTCAATCAAAATTTAAAAGCCTATAGGGAAAAGTATTTTTGATTTTTTTAAAGAATTTTCAGATTAGCGGACTTTTCGGCCTTTTTTCTAACTTAACTCATAATTTGGTTAATAACTGCGGGTATCTTTACTCCTGAGGAAATAGTTTTAAGGAAAAGTATCCAAGCTGTACTTCTGTGTGAAAAACTTATAAGTTTTGGTGATGAGTTTGCTCATTTAGATACCCTAAATTAAAATTTGGTGTAATTTTTTCAAAAATTTTGTTTTCAATGAAAACGAAAAAAACTAATGATGCAGTTTGAAAGACAAATTAATTCTAATTAATATGAATACAACATTTTTTAAATTTGTTCTTACCGTTCCTGAGTTATCCCCTTTTTTATCTTTATACCCAGTAATGTTATTATAAGCTGTTTGCCAGTTCATAATCATACCCAATCAAAAAAAAAAAAACTTCTGTTTTGCTGTGTGAAAAATCATTTATTAAGATTATTGCGATGTAGTCTATACCTTGCAATAAATTCTGGAAATCAGTTTCAGAAGTTGTGCCATTAATATAAGTATTAGCCAAAGCCACACCTCGTTCTCCGACATCATTTACCACTTGTAAATGTTGAACTTTTTTCTTTGCATCTTGAAATGACTTGTTGGCTTTCCAATTCTCTGGATCTATTTTTAAAAAATCGATTGAAATATTGCAAGCTTCAAAGAAAGTTAGACTGCCTTTTGAAATGAATTGTTGAATTTCTTTATTTCTAAAGTTTTCTTCTGTTAAAGTTACTTTTGCTACTTCATAATCGCTGCATGGTGTATCTGCAATTTTTTTTTCGTTAAACGTACAGTTTTGGTGTCGATAAGTTCATCGAAAAATGCTAAGGCAGCCAATTTCGGAGTTAAGTACCACCGCTTTATTAATAATTTTATAACTATCCAATTCCTTTAATAGGCTCAGATCATTGAGAGGAGCGTATCGAGGGCACTGGCAGAGGTACCAATATTCAATATATATTCTTAAAATAAATGAACTTAATTCAAGCAAGGCATCAATCGTTGATTTGTCTATATAAAATTGCAACTAGTTTCGGAAAATACATATTTTCAAAGAATATATGTATAATTTTCATCATTCAGCGAGCCCGATTGATAGCTCCTGGAGCTTTTACTGTTGGGTAGGGCATAGATTTATCACCCAGAAAGATTAGACTCAGATCGAGTATTTCTTTATAGTCCTCTCTTGGTTGCGTGTCATCAAGTTGGCCTTTAATAAAATTGCTTAAGTCATCGCGTATACAATAATTATAACGAAAAAAGTATTACCATTTTTAAGGTACAAACTGTAGGACCAAATTCCACTTTTCTTTTTCTTAATTGTTTAGATCTTATCCGTCTTCAAAATTACGTCACTAGTTTTTATACCTTCCATATAAATTTGAAAATTAATAAACCGTTTTTTACAGAATTTGTGGAAAAATTACAAAAATACTTAATATGTGGGATCGTAATGGACAAAAATATTGCCGAAACTTAAAGTTTTTGCATATAAAAATATAGCTTGAGAAATTTTTGGTAAAAAAATTAAATCAACGTGGTTATTGACAAAGGTATGAGTCAAATTTGAAAAAAAGCCGAAGACCCCGATTTTTAACAAAGATTCGATTTGCGCGACCTCTAAACCTCTTCCTAAAAATCTAAAAAAAAATTCAAAAATACTGGACCCTATAAGCTTACAAATTATGCTTGAGCCTCTGACAAAAAGAAATTTTGGGACACCCTATTGCACATGCTTTAATTTAATGGTAAACAAACAGAGATGACACTCAGATAGATAGTAATTGTAAACTCTATTTCGAATGCTTTTTCTTTTTATTAAAAACATTTTGTAACAAAAAAAATTAAAAAATTAATCCACCACACAAACCGATTTATCGATAACATTGAAAAAAATTGTATTTATTATCCACGGAAATCAACAACAAACAGCTGACATTTTTTCAACTTTTATGCGACGGATACAAAAGTAGAAAGTAAACTTACTTTGTTGCGTTGATACGTACTATATGAATTCTTTGCGTTTTACCGTGTAACTTGTCACATACAATTACAATTACCAATTTGAATTATTTTTTCCTATAAAAGGAAAAATCATTTCATTTATAACTTAATTCTAAAAGTATTTTCTACGTTATCACTTCACCAACATTAATCGCTATTTATTATTTCAAGGTTGTTAGAGAAAAAAAATGTTAGTTTATCGATAGGTATTAAGCCAATACAAAAACAATTTCCAAAATAATTATTTTTCCTAAAATATTCCTTTTTTTATTACTTAAATAGATTTTTTTAATACATTATTTAATCTGGCTGCAAAAAAATATTTTCTAATTACAATAACCATAAAAATCTCTTATATTTTAATAAACGTAAAAATTTATATTTAACAAAACAAACAGCAACAAATCATAAATAATCTTAATTTATAATTGATTACCTTATAAATACACACAAGCATAAAAATATAATATAACTATTTACTCCATAATACCCTTATAAATATTTGATTATAATTAACTGAACAAATAATTAACAATGCATTGTACAGTCAACTTATCAATGCCATTATTTACTTTAAATATCGTCATTTTTGTACATGAGGTAGCCGGCTACTATTCCATTCTGTCTCCATAACACACACTCAACCCACATTTGTTTACGTTTAAAACGTAATTTAATTTATTCATAATTTTCCCTGTGGATAAAAAGTGTTCCATACACTTTGTATTTTTTGTAATTCTGGCAATTCAATATATTCCAATTTATTTGAAATATTTAAACAGTGAACAGGCTTATTCTTGGACAGTGGTTCGTATTTAATATCTTGCAAAGAAGCACAGTTGGGATCACTATTTTCAGCAAAACTAGTCCAAATATCGATCATGGAACGGGTGGTTCGGTATTCTGCCGAATCTACTGACATCCGATGAGATAATATGAAGCGAAAGATGTAACACAAATCATCACCATGGCACGTACCACTCACCTCACCATTACACAATATATTACGTATGGCATTGGCATCGGGAGAATCAAAGTCGAAACGGTAAACGTAAGTGGGTGCTTTGGCATAGTTCATGCGATACAAAGCGGTACGGTAGATAGGATGCCAAAATTCTCTATAGCTTTCAATCTATAATAAAATAAACATAAAGAAAAACAATTTTTTTTTAAGTAAATTCATTACTGACCTCCAAAAATTTCATCATTGTTTCCGGTTTGCATTCCTCACGGCCAAAATAGGCGTTTTTTATTCTCAAACCCATTTGTTTGGCTTCTATACTGTGGCGTTCTACTTTGACGTCTAATGGCAATAGATTCTCACAATCTCCAACTTCGTTTAGGGTAGCCTTGCGTCTCATCACTTCGGGATAGAAGAGTAAGCCCTCAAAGCTGGTGCCACCTAACATCATGGGTATGTCATTACTCCAAGTGTTCTTTAAAACTTCCAAAGGATTTTCAGTCAATATACTATCCTTGGATATATAAGGTTCTATTACTGGTCCAAAGGCAACTAAAATTCGATTGTGTTTTTCTTCTTTCGTCAAAACTGTGGAAACAGCGTTTTGTATATCCGGTGCTGAAATAGTGCATAGAAAATTGTATATATCTATAGATTTCTCCTCGCCCTTGTAGTTTAAAGCTTTGGCCAATCTAAATGCCCATTGATTTGGAGGTGCCAATACCCAGGGACTTAAAACGGTACCAGACATGGCAATACCTTTGTGTATTAAGCCCTTAGAACTTTCGCTCAGCATACACAAGTGAGTGGATGCTCCTCCTGCACTTTCACCAAACAGCGTTACATTGTTGGGATCACCACCAAAAGCCGAAATATTTTCCTTTACCCATCGTAAAGCCAAAATTTGATCTTTAATGCCTGCATTACCGGGCACATTGATAAAAGGGTCATCAAAACTTAAGAAACCAAACGGACCTAAACGATAAGCTATAGTAACGAGTACAACATCTCTAGACATGAAATAATCGGGACTGTAGACGTCACGAGTAGCTTCACCAATTTGAAAACCACCACCAAAAATCCACACCATTACCGGACGAGGTGTGGCAAAATTTATCTGAAAGTAAAAAGGAAGTAAATAATATGATGTGGCATTAAGCGCGGATCCAAGGGGAAGGAAAATAGGGCTTTGATTGCTTCATAAAAAACTAGTGCAAATTCGTCTAATAATTAATCATTTAGTTTCCAATTTGAATTATTTTGAAAAATGAAAACCTTGGTGATTCAGATGCAAATAAATTTACTTGGCGTCGCATCTCAATCCATTCTCATTTTATGATCGTTCGTTTGTTCTTGATCACGTGATCATATACTTACATCATTCGTAAATACATTTAAGTACAGACAATCTTCCGAGCCTTTGTATTTTCTAAAAAAGAAATTTGATTGAAATGGTATTTCCGCTGGACCCGTACAATCCAAGATATCTTGCCAAGGTTCCGATGACTCGGGTGCCTTAAACCGTAATTCGCCTAATGGTGGCTTAGCAAAAGGAATACCCTCAAAGCTGTAGTATGAATTACCCCATACAGACACACGTTTGGCACCCTTTACTTTACCCTTGGGGGTGTTAACAACAACCGTAGCGCCAGTGTTTAAACGGTACTGTTCAAACTTATAATCAATAGCCCTGAAATAATAAAGAAAAAAAAACCGAATTCAATATGTATGTATCAGAATATGGTATGTATATATAAACCTTTTTTGTTAAGAATATGTTATTCATATAGCAATTTATTTATTATTTTTTTTTTCGCTAAATATTGTGTATTATTTCCCTCAATCGCCGGCGTTTATTTTTGTCGGTCATTTTTTGCTGATGCAATTTAAAATTAAAAACCAAGTATATCAGTGATAACCAATATTGGACAAAAAATAACCCTTAAGGTAAAAGGTAACTTTCGCTGACGTTAGTAACAAAGTGACCTTAAAATATATTTTTATTTGCAGCAAATACCAACTATTTAACAAATTAGAGTACGTAGTAGCAACAAAGTTCATATCATTGCTCTCCGACGTGATCGGTTGTGTGACAATTTTTGAAATGTTTGTTATTGCTTAATTTGTAACCTTTATGTGTAATACATCTATCCACCAAACCGCTTAAAGATATCATGATTGATTCAGAAATATGCAGCAGTTGGTGTGCGTAAGTTTAATACTGTACAATAACAAAGTAAAATTATACTAAAACTTATACATAACGATGAAATATTAAATTATTTTTTAACAACAACAAAATATTAATACTTTTAGAATTTCTCATTTTATTTCGTGAAAAATATTAAATTATTAAAATTTTAATATTTTTTATTTCAAACATAAAGTTTGCAGTAAACCAACTTAATTTAGAATTTATTGCTTAAAGAAAATGTTGGGAACAACTGACTACGATGCAACATTTCACGCTGAAATGTTCAACCTACTTGCTGGTGTATGAGTAATTGTTTGATTTTTTATAAATATTGTTTTAATAAAATTTAGGTTTTGATTTGCTTTGCTTTTTATACCCGCCACCAAAAAAATGGTGGGGGTATATTCATTTTGTCATTCCGTTTGTAACACATCGAAATATCCATTTCAGACCCCATAAAGTATATATATTCTGAATCAGGGTTTGATTTGATAACGATCTAGCTATGTCCGTCCGTCTGTCCGTCTGTTGAAAGCACGATAGAGGTCGCACCGAAAAAGCTAGGGGGCTCAAATTTTGCCAGAATCTTTCTTATAGACAAGGTTTGTTTGGTATTGAAAATGGGCTAAATCGGAATATTAGGAAGAGAGTTATAGCTCGAAAAGCAAGAGTAGGTCAAAAAACCGTGTCCTTCAAACACCGAATAAAATGGAATTGTGTCCAAACGCATTAACATAGAGTCATGAAACTTCGAGTATATATTTCTCGAGTCAAAACAATATTTCTCCCCAAAAATTATCAAAATCTATGTATTAGGAGATGAGCTATCGATCAAAATGTACGAAAATTTATACCGCACAGTGTATTTTTCGGTATATTCAAAAACAAAAACGTCATAAAAGCAACAAAATTGGTTGTACGACTCTGAAATTTTGCACACTTTGTTTTTTGGTGAGGCGCTTTTTTGTAACGGAAAATCAATGTGCCACGCCCACTTTTACGCCCACCTCCCATATAACGTTTTACCTAAAATTCATATAATTTCTCTATTAATAAAGATTTTGGAATAACAAAGAGCTAAATTGAAACAACTAAGTTGTACTCATTAGCAAAAACAACTTTGACACGCCTACTATAACGCCCACTTTTCACGTTATCTACCGTTAATGAAATTTAAAAGCTCATAAAACCGCCAAAATTAGAGGTATGATGATTAAATTTTCTACGTATATCCCCTAGGCAATATCATTACTGTGCCAGAAAATTAAGGTGCCACGCCCACTTTTACGCCCACCTCCCATATAAAGTTTTACCTAAAATTCATATAATTTCTCTATTAATAATGATTTGGGAATAATAAAGGGCTGTATTGAAACACCTTAGTTGTACTCATTCGCAAAAACAACTTTGACACGCCTACTATAACGCCCACTTTTCACGTTGTCTGCCGTTAATGAAATTTAAAAGCTCATAAAACCGCCAAAATTAGAGGTGTGATGATCAAATTTGATACGTATATCCCCCTAGGCAATATCATTACTGTGCAAGAAAATTAAGGTGCCACGCCCACTTTTACGCCCACCTCCCATATAACATTTTACCTTAAATTCATATAATTTCTCTATTAATAAAGATTTTGGAACGATAAAGGGCTATATTGAAACACCTAAGTCTTACTCATTCGAAAAAACAACTTTGACACGCCTACTATAACACCCACTTTTCACGTTATCTACCGTTAATGAAATTTAAAAGCTCATAAAACCGTCTAGATGTATGATGATCAAATTTGCTACGTATATCCTTCTAATCAATGTAATTGTTTTGCCAAAAAGTTTAGGTGACACGCCCACTTTAACGCCTACCACCCATATAACGGTTTATCTTAAATTCATGTAATTTCTTTATTGACAAAGTTTTTGGGAAAAGAAAGGACTATATTGAAATATTTAAGTTGTATTTATTAGCAGAAACTTTATTGACAAGCCTGCTTTAACGCCCAGTTTCATTGAAAGACTACATATACAAAAGCATTTTAGTAGCATATCGAAGTTATAGAGAGTGGTTAAATTTTAAGGACCGATGTTGAATTTAAATAAAACACAAATTATTTAGGATATTATTATCATTTCTTTTTATAATGATAATATTTGTATGGCTCAATTATGTATTTAACAAAATATCTGCCAAATGGCCCCCCCATCCTTGGCGCCACTTCTCTATCTGATGGTCCAAATTTTCAATGACAATGTTGATGCTCAATTGTTGGGCATGATGATGAGGCGAGGTTGACTGCTCTTTTGCCACACTATCGCAAAAACCAGCAGTGGTTCCCATTCAGCGAACGAAGAAGGCATTCACAGATTTTCTAACATTTTATACAGACCTGTTTTGAAGAAATTTAAATAGTTTTTAAAATTCTCCCGATTGTGGACGAATTTGAACGATTATGTTGATTAAAATAATTACGAAGTGCACAAGATGCGATTTGATTTGAACGCCCATTTTTATAAAAAACCTGAATAACTTTAAAGCGTTGCTCATTTGCATATCTTTCCACGGATCAAATTGAGTAAGTTTGCGATTGAGAAATGTCAAGTGAAGTGCAGAAAACAAATTTAAAGACTAGGTGTACTTCACCTTCAACATGGGCCCTTAAAATTTAACCACCCTCTACAAAGAAAGTGATACATATTTTATTATAAAGAGATTATTCCATAGCTATTAACAAAATCATAAATTTTGTGCTTTAAATGTACACAAAATTGGTGGTGGGTATAAAACATTCGGCACAGCCGAATATAGTGCTCTTACTTGTTTTTCTTTGTATGACATTTTAAATTATGCGACAGTTTCGAATAAATACGAAATTTTTTGTTTGCTCAATTTAAAGGAAAACAAAAAAATTAAGGTGTTTATTTGTATGCAAAGTGTGTTGTTTATTTTAGATTTATTTTATTTACACTTTACAAATAAGATTTTAATATTGTGTGAACTTACATATAAATGCATATAATGTAATACACAACGACTTGTCAGTACTCTATGGATTTCAACTGAATGAGAAATAATGTCCGTGTATATCACGTACTTATTTAACAAATTAAATATTTTTGTCAGCAACAACTCTCAGGGTATACTAAATATTTCTAATTATTTTACTTAAAAGGTATAATTTTAAAAATTCAATACTTAATAATGGACCACAATTAAATCTACAGCAATAAATGCCATATAATTGTTAATAATTGTATACTTTTTTAGTTCCTAGTTTTCTTTTAAGCAAATCAGATGTATTAAATATATGAAATTTTTTGTAAAAAAAACAATATAAATATTAAATAGAATGTGTCTTATGTTGGCACATTTTGTTAAGTTTGATCATAAAATCTTCTTTTACTTTTTGGTTGTTCGATAAATTTAAAAAAAAGGACAAAACTTATTAAAAAAAATAACAAATAAATAAAAAATATAAAACTAAAGATTTCACTACCATCCATCAATGTATTGAAAAAATAATAATTAATAATAAAAATATGTTGTTTTTATTAAAAGATTTAACAAGTCCCCTACCTAACATCTTAACACCTATGCCGTCTCTAAAACGTACATATTTATACAATTTAATTAAAAAGGTTTTTCTTATCAATCAAAAGCACAGTGTCATAAATTTATTTTGTTTCTTATTTTTTTTTTATATAAAATTAAACAATTACTATTCCGGAGAGTTATACAATGAAAAACATTAAAATAATTTTTAAAAAAAGTAGATCATTGGGTCAAGAAAATTGCAGAATTAAATTGAAAAAAAGTAAATAAGTACAAACACTTTTTGCTAAATTAGTTAAATAATAAAATAGCATAATAATAATAAATATAATATTACTTCTTAATAAAAAAAATGTAATACTTTTTCCATCTCTGATATATAAATACCACACTCCCTTAGGTGTACAACTCTAAGATTTCGAAATTTTTTTTAATTCAAAGCTTCTTTAGTTCGAAAGTAAAAATTTATTAAAAGCATTGGCCCATGTTAATATGACCTTTTTCTATCTCTCTCTCTCTCTCTTTCTCTGGCAATGTATGGATTATGCGTCCAAAGAACTGGTAATCTTTTGAAGTTAAAAGCTAGAGTGCATCATATTCCAGAGAGAGAGATATTTATCGATTGAAAAAAATTGCAGATGGACGGATCATGGTCTAGAGTACAAGGCGAATAAGGCCGAACTGCCAAACAACTAATTTTAGTTTTTAACAAATATTGCAACACGTAGCAGAGCGTTGTCATAATGTAATATTATGGTTAATTCTGAATATTGTTTTTGCCAAAGTTTGCTTCAAACTAATCAGTTGCGATCAGGTCAGGTTACCTGTGATTATATCAGCAGATTTTAGGAGGTTTAGGTAGACAACACTCATTTGGTCTCACCAAATAGCGCCATGCAAATTTGGCTTTGATGTCGATTCAGACGGTTTTCCGGGCATCACCTAAGACCTAATAATGGTGGCATTTTTCATTGCAAGTATTGAGTCGGTACAAGCCAGATTTCTTTTTAAAACATTCAAGGAGCTTCAATTTCTAAGCTCTTCTTGAGCTTGACAACAACTCCTCTATCACTAGACAGAGCAATCCATTTTTGCCGTATCAAAATCACCACTTCTAAAACCGCACAAAATATTTATCACAAATTGAAACTGCTGGAACGCATTAACCACAAACTTCGGTAAGCAATGAAAATTCAACATTTTAGAAACAAGAAAAACCCCTATTGTTCACATTATTATGTCTAATTTTTTTAATTTACAGATTTATATCTTCAAAAGGTCATTTATTATGAATTTCGCGTTTGTAAGTTATGAATATGAACATACTGAGGTAAAGTTGCCGACTATGTTGTACACATATTAATAGAGAAATCCCTAACAAAGTTTGTACAACTATTGCATAATACGACGATATGCGAATCGCACAAAAGGTTGCGAATTGAACAAATAAATGAATAAAATTTTATTAAAAAGCTTTTTCTTGAGTGAAACTAAAATTATTCTTAAAAATTACACAATCTATAGTTTTAAAAATGTGTTCTTTAAAAAGAGTTTCGAATTACATAGCTGCGATATGTAATCAATTACCTTGCTTTTAAAAGAAGAACCGTAATGACTGGTTGTGATTACTTAATTATAACGATAAGATTTAGATCTTAAATTATCAAAAAACTATCAAAAAGTAATTCTCTACCTTCAAAGAACATTTTATTTTATATGGTGCAATATTAAAGGCCTTGAAAGTAATGGGTTTTAATTGATATGAAATCTTTTAATTGAAAGAAGAATCAATGATTAAATAACGATTATTTTTACTATTATATAACAAATAATTTATAACTTTTACAAAGAATCATAAAAGAATAACTTCTTTCAGATTACTATAAAATAATTTGAAATACTCATGAGTCTCAAAATACTGCCATATCATATTTATGCTTATGTGCTTAGGGTTATCTATACAATCGATTTCTCAAAAGTTGGTATATAATCCTCAAAATCCGCAAGTTATATTTTTTTATCCCTAAAAAATCTTTAAAAGAACTTTACGTTAAATTTTTATTATATTTCTCTAATAAATTAGATTTTTATACATATTCGGGAAATATAAAAATAAAATGGAATTTAAAAATTCTGCAGTAATCTGATTAATTACTGCCCTGCAGAGCAATTATAATTACAACATGTAGAACATGAAAGCGGATCAATTCAAATTCGCTCTTGAGTCTACTTTTTTCGACACACCTTGATTCAATGAAAAACCAATACATTTTTTAGATTTGCAAGTTTTAGTTTTTGTACAGAATTATCGTCACTTTGAATATTTTTAAACAAACGATAGTTAAAATATATAAATATCTCGCGGGAAAAAGATCCCCAATATGCCCAAACTAAAAATTTTATCCCCATAAATAAATAATCCCCTAACCTGACAACACTGTTTAAATATATTTACTAAAACTAAATATTTTCTAAACCTTACGCTATAAATTTTCTTTATATTGTAAATAATACTCAAAATGGCAAGTCATGATCAAACTTAACTCAATAATTTAATAATTGATAATTTATACTTATATATACATATCCCAGCAAACAAATTCCGTACTAGTTCAATGTGAATAAAATTTGCCATGACTCTTAATTTTTAAGTTCAAAATGAGGCATGGAAAATGCCTTCTCCAAATTGAAAATGTGTTTTAAAATACATGCGAAAAATCTTAAACAATTCATGTCAACAAGCATTATTAACTCATTAAACATGGGTTTCTCTTCATCTACTAAGCATGCGTTCTATGCACTTATTACAATGAAGTGAATTTTAATAATATACTAGCCAAGCCCGGCGCACGTTGCTACGCCCCTTGATAAATAAAAATTCATTCCGAATTTTAATTTAATATTAAGTGCAAGAACCAAAAAAATAGTTTTTTATGGGCGTGGCACTGCCAACTTTTCTAATTACGAAACTCTATAGTCATGATAGCTCAATATGTGTGCAAAGTTTTAGAAAAATCGGTGAAGATCAAGTAGCAGAAAGTAATAACTTTTTTTACGTGCGTGGAACTGCCCACTTTTTAAACTCGGTCTGTTTATGTGTATATGTGTGTGTTAGCTTTAGACTCCTTTAGCTTTATACTTATATATACATATCCCAGCAAACAAATTCCGTACTTTTTCAATGTGAATAACATTTGCCATGACTCTTAAATTTTAAGTTCAAAATGAGGCATGGAAAATGCCTTCTCCAAATTGAAAATGTGTTTTAAAATACATGCGAAAAATCTTAAACAATTCATGTCAACAAGCATTATTAACTCATTAAACATGGGTTTCTCTTCATCTACTAAGCATGCGTTCTATGCACTTATTA
Organism: Phyto melanocephala; assembly: GCA_941918925.1. Lineage (NCBI taxonomy): Eukaryota > Metazoa > Arthropoda > Insecta > Diptera > Rhinophoridae > Phyto > Phyto melanocephala. Next base: position 29,467,166 of record OW799233.1, read on the forward strand.
CAATGAAGTGAATTTTAATAATATACTAGCCAAGCCCGGCGCACGTTGCTACGCCCCTTGATAAATAAAAATTCATTCCGAATTTTAATTTAATATTAAGTGCAAGAACCAAAAAAATAGTTTTTTATGGGCGTGGTACTGCCAACTTTTCTAATTACGAAACTCTATAGTCATGATAGCTCAATATGTGTGCAAAGTTTTAGAAAAATCGGTGAAGATCAAGTAGCAGAAAGTAATAACTTTTTTTACGGGCGTGGAACTGCCCACTTTTTAAACTCGGTCTGTTTATGTGTATATGTGTGTGTTAGCTTTAGACTCCTTTAGCTTTATACTTATATATACATATCTCAGCAAACAAATTCCGTACTTTTTCAATGTGAATAACATTTGCCATGACTCTTAAATTTTAAGTTCAAAATGAGGCATGGAAAATGCCTTCTCCAAATTGAAAATGTGTTTTAAAATACATGCGAAAAATCTTAAACAATTCATGTCAACAAGCATTATTAACTCATTAAACATGGGTTTCTCTTCATCTACTAAGCATGCGTTCTATGCACTTATTACAATGAAGTGAATTTTAATAATATACTAGCCAAGCCCGGCGCACGTTGCTACGCCCCTTGATAAATAAAAATTCATTCCGAATTTTAATTTAATATTAAGTGCAAGAACCAAAAAAATAGTTTTTTATGGGCGTGGCACTGCCAACTTTTCTAATTACGAAACTCTATAGTCATGATAGCTCAATATGTGTGCAAAGTTTTAGAAAAATCGGTGAAGATCAAGTAGCAGAAAGTAATAACTTTTTTTACGGGCGTGGAACTGCCCACTTTTTAAACTCGGTCTGTTTATGTGTATATGTGTGTGTTAGCTTTAGACTCCTTTAGCTTTATACTTATATATACATATCCCAGCAAACAAATTCCGTACTTTTTCAATGTGAATAACATTTGCCATGACTCTTAAATTTTAAGTTCAAAATGAGGCATGGAAAATGCCTTCTCCAAATTGAAAATGTGTTTTAAAATACATGCGAAAAATCTTAAACAATTCATGTCAACAAGCATTATTAACTCATTAAACATGGGTTTCTCTTCATCTACTAAGCATGCGTTCTATGCACTTATTACAATGAAGTGAATTTTAATAATATACTAGCCAAGCCCGGCGCACGTTGCTACGCCCCTTGATAAATAAAAATTCATTCCGAATTTTAATTTAATATTAAGTGCAAGAACCAAAAAAATAGTTTTTTATGGGCGTGGCACTGCCAACTTTTCTAATTACGAAACTGTATAGTCATGATAGCTCAATATGTGTGCAAAGTTTTAGAAAAATCGGTGAAGATCAAGTAGCAGAAAGTAATAACTTTTTTTACGGGCGTGGAACTGCCCACTTTTTAAACTCGGTCTGTTTATGTGTGTATGTGTGTGTTAGCTTTAGACTCCGAAACCGTAAAGCCGATCGGACTCAAACTTTGGCAAGTTGTTGTACACATTCCAGGTTTTGTTTATGGGTGGTAAAGAGTGGGCGGGGCTACGCCCATAAAAAATAAGTTATAATTTTTAGCTACTTGCACTTGACCGATTTTTCTGAAACTTCGACACATATTGAGCTGTCATGACTATACAATTTCGTGATTAGAAAAGTAGGCAGGGCCATGCCCATAAAAAAATATTGTATAGCCACTTGCATTACAATAAAACTCAGTAAAATAATATTTCTAATATATTCAATTTAAATTCAGAATGCAATTTTATTCCTTGGGGGGCGTAGCAACGCGTGCCGTTCACCTAAATTGTACCACTTCATCATGGGTTGAACTCATGCATTAACTAAGTATTTATTTTCCAAACCTTTTTTGCTGGGTATATAAAACAATTAAATATGGTTTTTAATTGAAACGTAGTTGATTAATGTGATATAATTATTAATACAAAATATTTTCCTGATAGTACTGCTACGAATACTCGTATGTATGAACTTAAATATATATATTTAAATTTTACTAAGCTTCTGAAATGTTCTAAAGTTCAACGTAAATAATATATATGTATTTATTATGTATTTATTATAATATCAATAAAGAAAAATTTATTATCTATATATATAAAAGTGTAACTCTGTGTGTATGTGTTATTTAGCTATAGACTCATAAACCTTAAAGCCAATCGGACTCAAACTTTGGCAAGTTGTTTAGCACATTCCACGGATTGTTTATAAGTGGTTAAAAGTGGGCGAGGCTACGCCCATAAAAAATAAGTTATAATTTTTAGCTACTTGCACTTGACCGATTTTTCTGCAACTTCGCACACATATTGAACTGTTATGACTATGCAATTTCGTGATTAGAAAAGTGGGCAGTGTCACGCCCATACAAAAAGTTATAATTTTGAGGTACTTGTACTAAATAAATTTTTCTGAAACTTTGCACACATATTAAGCTGTCATGACTATACAATTTCGTTATTAGAAAAGTGGGCAGGCTATACCCATAAAAGATATTGTATAGCCACTTGCATTGCGATAAAAATCAACAAAATATTATTTTTAATATACTTTTTCAATTAAAATTCAGAATGTATTTTTATTCATTAAGGGGCATAGCAACGGGCGCCGGGCTTGGCTAGTATAAATGAAAAAAAAAAAAAAAAACAATAAAAGCACGCATAACTTTATGTTAATTGTACGTCATATTCTGCTTAATTATTATTTTTTTCAACTACATACAGTGTTACACAGCTTTTACTACACGTTCAAATTCAAGTTTTCAAAACCTTGATCTTGGCGAGGTAGGAAAAGAGAATATGGGGTGAGTACAGAGAATTTTGTACTCGCAAATTATTTTGATTTTCAAATTCGCATCAGGGAAGGAAAATGGCTTTTACGATTTTGTACCAAGTATGAAAACAAAGTGTACTTTTTAGGCCATTACGGTACCATTTTTTTAATATTTAGTAATAGAAACATAAACTTAACTAAAATGTTTATAAAAATTCAGAAGTATGCAAAAAAAAAAACAGAAACTTAACAAAAATGTGTATAAAAATCCAGTATACATTAAAAAATATTTAATATTACATTCATAGGTACATACGTAGAGATCAGTTATTTAACAAATTTTATTTATGAAATATTTTTAGACAATAAATTCTCTGTTATTTTAAAACTAAAGCAACAAATTTGAAACAGTAGAAACCTGTAGCCTTTTTTTATACCCGCCACCAAAAAAATGGTGGGGGTATATTCATTTTGTCATTCCGTTTGTAACACATCGAAATATCCATTTTAGACCCCATAAAGTATATATATTCTGAATCGGGGTTTGATTTTATGACGATCTAGCTATGTCCGTCCGTCTGTCCGTCTGTCCGTCTGTCCGTCTGTTGAAAGCACGATAGAGGTCGCACCGAAAAAGCTAGGGGGCTCAAATTTTGCCAGAATCTTTCTTATAGACAAGGTTTGTTTGGTATTGAAAATGGGCTAAATCGGAATATTAGGAAGAGAGTTATAGCTCGAAAAGCAAGAGTAGGTCGAAAAAACCGTGTCCTTCGAACATCGAATAAAATGGAATTGTGTCCAAACGCCTTAACGTAGAAACTTCATGAAACTTCGAATATATATTTCCTGGGTAAAGATAATATTTTTCTTCGAAAATTGTCTAAATCTATGCATTAGGAGAGGAGTTATCGATCAAAATGTACGAAAATTTATACCGCACAGTGTATTTTTCGGTATATTTAAAAACAAAAACGTCATAAAAGCAACAAAATTGGATGTACGACTCTGAACGTCAAATCAATGTGCCACGCCTACTTTTACGCCCACCTCCCATATAACGTTTTAACTAAAATTCATATAATTTCTCTATTAATAAAGATTTTGGAATAATAAAGGCCTATATTGAAACAACTCAGTTGTACTCATTCTCAAAAATAACTTTGACACGCCTACTATAACGCCCACTTTCACTTTTGAATTGTGTCCAGACGCATAAACGTAGTCATGAAACTTCGGATATATATTTATCGAGTCAAAAGAATATTTTTCCCTGAAAATCGCTTAAATCTATGAATTAGGAAAAGAGCTATAGATAAAAATGTACGAAAATTTATACCGCACAGTGTATATTTCAAATTTAAAACGTAATAAAACTGACAAAACTATATGTACGATTCTGAAATTTTGCAAACATGGCTTTTTGGTCAAAGTCTTCGTTATAACGGAAAATAGATGTGCCACGCACACTTTTTTCTTTAAATTTTTATAAAAATATATTAGTCATATATATTAGCATTTATTCTTCTTACACTGCGCCATTTATTGTACTGTAGCTAAATATAAGATAAAGATGATAAGATAGATGACTCTACTAGCAACTACTAGATGGCATGCTAACATCTTATGCTTATGTTCTCCTGAAGTTATGCTCTATTAAAAATGGGAAATTAGGAAAATTTTGACCTAAGTCAAAAAAAATTATCTCTAAACATTATAAACAATTTATTTTCATGTAATAATGACTAACAAATTTTAAAATTATACAAAACTTATTTCGTTTGAAAATCTTTTAAAAGCAAAATGTTATAGAAGTTTAAAAATCAAAATCTTACTAATAAATTTCCCGTTTTAGAAAAATGCAGAGAATGTATATTTTAAATCACCCTGTGGCCCTTAATATTTAACCTTAAATTCACTTTCTTCCTCTTAAATTAATGTAAATTCTCTATGAATAAAGATTTTGGAATACTAAAGGACTATATTGAAATATCTAAGTTATGTTTATTAGCAGAAACTTTATTGACACGCGTATTTTAACGGCCACTTTCATTGAAAGACTAAATTTACGAAAACATTTTACTAGCATACCGAAGTTATAATGGGTGGTTTAATTTTAAGGGACTATGTTGATTTTGAATAAACTTATTATGAAATTATTATCATTTATTTTTATAATGATAATATTTTTATGCTTCAATTATGTATGGAACAAAATATCGGACAAATGGCCCCCCAACCTAGGCGGCGCTCTTCGATCCGATAGTCCATATTTTCAATGACACTGTTGATGCTCAATTGTTGGGCATGGTGATGAGTCGAGGTTTATTTATTTATTTAATTTATTGTCTATAGATAATAATCCTTACAGACTAAAGTATGTAAAATAACAAAACAAAATTAAGGTTATATATAAAATAATATTCAATAATAATTCAACGATTTAAATATAAAATGATATTTCTTTTAACAATTTCTTTACTTTCATTAAGGCCAATAAGGTGATAATAATTATTAAAGTTTTCACATATACGACGAAGAGGATCATTATTAGCATAGTTGGTTCTATAGTATTTTAAGTAAATAAAACGGAAATTTCGAGTTGGTCTGGTTGGAACATTAAAAGATATTTTACTTAGCAGGAATTCTGAGTAGATATCGTTGCTTGTTGCTTGCTCTTTTGCCACGTTATCGTGAAAAACAGCAATGTTTCCCATTCGACGAACTAAGATGGCATTCACAGATGTTTTCACACTTCATACAGACCTGATTTGCAGACATTTAAATATTTTTTATAATTCTCACGATTGTGGACGAATTCGAACGATTATGTTGACCAAAAGAATCACGAAGTGCACGAAATGCATTTTGATTTGAACGCCCATTTTTATAAAAATCTTTAATATTTAAAAGCGTTGCTCGATTGCGTATCTTTCCACGGTTCAAATTAAGTTAGTCTGAGATTGAGAAATGTCAAATGAAATACAAGAAAAAAGTTGAAGTTTAGATGTGGTTCACCTTAAACATGGGCCCTTCAAATTTAACCACCCTCTACAAAGAAAGTGATACATATTTTATTATAGAGAGATTATTCTATAGCGATTAACAAAATAATAAATATTGTGCTTTAAATGTACACAAAATTGGTGGTGGGTATAAAGGATTCGGCACAGCCGAATATAGTGCTCTTACTTGTTTTCCTTTGTTTTAATTAGGTTTTAAAAAGAAAAAACTCGTTCGACGTTGGCCGATGAATGTGGAATAGACAGTACTCCTCTTACAATTCTTGAAATATCTGGGAACATGAACTCATTTAATTCATTTTTCATCTGTGATGCTTTCGACCAAAAATAGGAAATATTTGAATCTTTGTGTGATCTAAGTTCAATGACATCGGCTGGTACTCTGTATTTATTATTTATTGCTTCAAAGTTTGTTTGTTCGTGTGGAAACATTTTCACCAGAAAAGGTACTATTGAAATTATTTCTCCCACAATAACTTTTTCTGGAGTTAACTTATCGAACCATTTTAGTGCTTCATTATTAAAGTCTACCTTACATGCTTGCGAATCATAAGTAAAATAAAATACATATAACAACAGCCAAGTCGAATTTATGTAACAGGTGGTGCCAAGCTAACAGGTGATTTTTGTTAGAAGTTTACAATAAATTACTAGGCAGATTTTGTTTTTGCAGACTTGACACCACCTGGTACATGAATTTGCATTGACAACAGCATTGCAACAAAAACAGAAAAGCTTACAGTATAAAATAAAACATACACAAACAAAATTAAAGAGAACATGGAAAAATTTTTAAATTGTACCAAGTAGCTCTTGGTAGTACCACGGTACCAACAAGGTCAAAAATGTACCATAAAAAGTACAATTGTACCATGATTTCCATCCGTGATTCGCATATCTATATTTACACAAACACACATGATAACATAGGGACACAAATTAATATTTGAGAAATTAAAATTTCTATATCTGAGCACCAGAGAAAGTTTTAAAGAACTTGTAAGAACTCTGTTTCTAAGATAAATTTTATACCTGCATATATTAATTTCTAAGTATTCAAATGTGATTTTACTTTCTCAAACAATTTTTCAATAAATATAGCTTGAAATCTAAAACTCATCACAACATAAAAATAAAGAGCATAGAAAATCTTTGACAGCCTAAATTGGAACCTACTTTTGTTTTTTAATTTACTTAAAATTGTTGTACTAGTGCCCTGCCCTATAATGCGATATGACAAATAAGACAAATTTTACAATTTATCAAAAGAAATTACATTGTGATAATACAGTTTACATTACCTTCTACTGTAAAGTTTCTTATAATATTACATCGATATGTAGTTTATTAAAGAGATAATAACTTTTGCATGATGGGAAAAAATTTGAAATCTTTAGAGCTATTACAAAGTTAATAATGCTAAGAATGGTGGTGGTAGACATACTTACTACACGTCTCACAAAACCAAACTAAAGGGTAGGGAATGGTAGAGGAAAATAATCGGTCTATACGACTGAACCGAATTTCAGTGGACAGAAAATAGTGGTGGTGGATCTTCTTTACTTTTATACTCTATAATAAACCCTAACAACCGTCTAAATTAGTTATCGTTTTATTAAACTTAACCTCCAAAAACAACATTTCCGTAAGATACAGACGTAACTACACTTTCATTACAAACCTTAATTAATTGAGATTTATTAAATTCAAAATTTTAATGTTACGCAATATAGAAATATTTTTAAGTTTATTCAAACACTGAACATTAAATATATTCAAACAACAAATATATGACTTAGTCCACTTTCATGATTAAGGGTACATTTATATGTCTAGCCCGAACTTGTGTGTTTTAAATGTGATTTGTGCATTAAAATATTCGAAAAAGCTCCTTTCAATATCCTTTCCAAGATTTTTTTTTTACCTGTTTATAGCCAACTAATATTTTAGAAGGTACCTTAAATTTCAAGTCTTTAGGTGTTAAATATTGATTTATTATTTTTTACTAAATCATGAACTCAACTTCAACTGTTGGTTTAAGATTAAAATACATAAAATACTTAAGACTGAACTTATCCATTTATACCAACAGAAGCCTTTAAGAATCTCAAGCGAGCATATGTTTGCCAAAGGTATTTGATAAATCGTTCTTCTTGTCTTGTTTTCCAATCTTTGATTTTTTTCTTAGGCCCATAAATGGTTAAAACCGAAAATAATCTTAAACTATCTAATTACTTTTTTTTGTCAGAAAAAAAATTCAATAAAAGGGGTTTATTAATAATTGATATTAATGTAATTGAAAAAACAAACACCATACAAGAAATACAAGTGTGCCCTTAAAAATGAAAGTTGTCTAAGTCATATATTTTTTGTTTTCAGATATTTAATTTTTTGCATTTAAATAAATTAATTTAAAACTTAACCAGCACAAAATTTTTTTTATATGTGTATAAATAATTTTAAATGATTTTTTTTATATCAACATTTGATTGTTTTTTACTACGATGCACTTGAAGGCAAATATCCGTTAAATCCATCAGTCGTACATAATGTGAGTTATTTAACGCATTGTGATATAAAAGCTTACAAAAAAGCTTTGATTTTTTGTGGACTCATTAAATAAAACTAATATTTGTATGCATTAAATCTAAAATAACAAAGTAATTGCTGATAATAAATGCGAGTGCAAATAAAATAATAAAATTTAAACTGATAAAAAGTTTTAATAACATGTTAACAATAACAACATATATTTAGTGCTATCAAACGCATACATATATGTTTTAATTGCATTTAAGCCCATTTAATGGAGTTTAATAGTGTCTGCATTGATTCATAGCTTATCCATTTAAATGATGGTAGCAATTGTGTACACATGGCCTATAAATAAACCGGCTTTAAAAATTATGCAATATTCCTAGTCTTGTTAGGAGAGTCTTTGGATATTTTTTTTTCTTGCTATCAAGATTTTTTTCCTATAAAACTATGTCTCAAAATCTGGCATATTTTCTTTCAACATCATATTTTATATTTATCTCTAAAAAAAACGAACACACACTGACGTTGTCGCTTTGTGTTTCTTTTGTCTAAATAAAAGTTGCTTAAACAAGTTGAGTTGTAAAGTGTAAGTTGGCTGCACCAAATAAAAGGTTTATGAGACATTTGGATAGATAAAAAAAAAATGTCAACTGATGTAAGATTTTATCTTTTCCAAGAACTTTTTATACCCTTCACCTGTGGTGCACAAGGGTATATATAGCTTTGTCATTCCGTTTGTAATTTCTACAATTTTCATTTCCGACACCATAAAGTATATATTTTCTGAAAGCTTATGAATAGAAGAGTCGATGAAGCCCTGACCGTCTGTCCGTCTGTCCGTCTATCCGTCTGTCTGTCTGCCCGTCTGTCCGTCTATCCGTCTGTCCGTCTGCCCGTCTGTCCGTGTGTTGGTTGAAATCAACTTTTAGAGGCAACTATATGTTCCTCAGATCTGCATATGGTATCAATCTCTTGGAAATATCCAGGAATGAATCGCTATTGAAATTCAGCACAATCGCCCTATTTTTATTCTTTTCCCCTATTTTTGCAACCAGAATTAAAATTTTTTCAGCCATAAAATAATTTAAAGGTACCTTTGCTACTAGTTTTAGATAGCATATGCCTCTAGAGATATTCTTAAACATTTTTGGATAAAACGGGCTCCAATCGGTAAAGATATAGGCAAAACCGATAGGGTCAATATTTGAATCATCTGAATGGACTTAACTAACGTAATATAATTACTATAAAAAAAAACGTTATAAAATTACTATACAAAATGGCGGACAATAAATTTATATATGGATCAAATCTGGTATTTTAAAATGTTACTTCTTGAACCCCCTCAATATTGGTATCAAAAAAAAGGACTTGACCAGTAGAATACAGTTAATTATAAAAAAATGTAAAATCCAAGATGGCGTCTAAAACAAAATGGCGGAACAAATTTTTTTAACCCCATCAATATGGGTATCAAAGTAAATGGCTAGTAGAATACAGATAACTAAGTAAAATTTCAAAATCGAGGCGTCGGAAATAAAAAAGAAAAATGGCGCATAAACTGAAATATAGGTTAAGCTATATGGTATTAAACCTATGTACTTGATGGTGAGGGGTATTATCAGATTCGGCACGGCCGAAAATAGCACTCTTACTTGCTTAAAATGAATTTTGCATAAAGAACTTGATATAAAGGATTACAAAGTTCAATTGGTCCAACAACTGAACTGAACTCTTGACCATCCGACGCGTTTTCGCTTCGCCCATGGGTCTGAAGATTGCTTGGCAAAAGATGAAGAATTGCAGAAAAATCATGATTTAAAATGAAGCTTATTTTCATTTCGATGGCTATGTCAATAAGCAAAATACCGGTTTGGCTTTTGAATATTGATAACCCAAAACATCGACAACGAGGTACTGGTACTGCAAAGCGTCCATGTATGCCAATTGGGAAGAAAAATTAACTATTAAAAAATGTAATTGTGGTGCCGAATTCCATTTCGACGGCTAGAGGCTATAATACACGTCATGTTTTTACATCTGTCTTTAAAATGTCTAAGACATATGTAAGTCTACCTGTCTGCCACCTTTACAAACAACCGTCGCTGACTGCTTTGCAGCAGCAGGGATTTCTGCCAACGGCTGATGTCAGATGTTTTGGCAGAAGAAAACAGAGCGCGCTCTTATTGAAATTTTTCTCAACACATGTTTTTTTACAGAAGTAATGTTTTAAAGGAGAATTTGAGAAGTCAGATGTACCATGCCGTGTATTAGCATCTTAAGTGGAATTTTAACAAATTTGTTTCGTTTTGTTTGCTTATTTTTCTTAAAAAATACTTTGAGAAAATTGTATTGTATTGCTGATTTCTTTTTTTTTCTCCGCTCATTATAGCTCAATCAATATGTAGCCACACGTCAGAGATGTAAGTGTTAGTTTTCAAGTTGATAGTAAGTGTAAATTTTTTAAGTGAAATAATAAATAACAATGTAACAACCGAAATCAATGTAAGTTGGATTTATCGGTTCCTGCTATAGAATGTGTTTTATCATCATGGGTTTTCTTTTTTAGACATTAAACTACATAAGGCAAATTTCGTGAAAATCAAAAAAAAAAACAACAGGTATCAAGCTGAGATCATTACAGTACGCTATTGCATATTTTCCCAAAAGAAAATATTTTTCACTCTTAGTTTAATAGGGTATTTAAGATTTGCCATAGCCGAACAGATTTTCATAAGGTTTTTTTTAATAAAATATTTTATAACAAGCACGAGGTAAATTTTTTTATTCAGATATATGTATAAAATAATTGACACATTTTTTTCTAAAGGTATTAAAGTTAAAGGGCATTTAGTTGTGTTCCTCCTTAGTCATAAGTTGTACAAATATTAATATGTAATTATATTTTAAAAATAAATATTACACTTAGATATACATATGTATTATATGTATTTCTTTATAGACCAAAGTACAAAGTGAATAAAGTGAACAAAATGAAATATTTGTCTTTGCTAAATTTTGTGCCCCACAACATATAAAAAATTAGGTCGGTTCGCGCATACGTGCATATAGAAATGCAAACAATTAAAAAATTCTAAGTCGGTCAGGCCTGACAATATTATAGCATGTATTACCTACAACCTAAAATTAATAAAATGTAAAAGGTAATTCTAATTTAATATAAAGTTTTAGCAGTTTTATGAATAGTGTGATTTTTAACATTCGGTGTTTTATGGAAGCTAAGACTATTTATATATCTTTGACCTTAGGAAAAAGGGTCTTAAGTTCAAAAATTTCAGGATAATTTTTTTTGATAATTTATTTTTTCTCCTTTGTTGGATATCAGTGACTTTAGATTAGCACAACTGCTTCTATTGTTAGCATTCACACTTTATGAAATAATTAAGAAAAATGCTTTCTTTGTTTGGTATTAAACAAAAAGTGCAGTTTCTGACTTAAGACCTTCTTGCCTAACTTCAGAGCTCTTTACCTTTAGGTTGAAAATTTGTGCATCATATTTATTTATTTTAATAAACGTTAGAAAAAATTGAGTTTGTAAAGAAAATTGGGTACTGTAGAACAAAATATTCCTTAACATATATATCGCAATATTGTTAATTTAACGATGAAAGTTTAGCTACTTACATTAAAGTCTAATTCCATGTACAATCAGTTTCACTGAGATATATATTAAAAAAAAGGTGAAACTGGTTATCTTACACATATTTGCTAGACTAAAAAGGATAAAGATTAACTTGAAAAAAATAAAGTGGCAGGTGTCTTGAATTAATTTTAAATTATACACACAATTACATACAATACATTCAAGTACTTTTTTGGTACCTTATATTACTTTCAAGCAGATAATTATAGAAAAAAATGTATTTTATTATTTATTCCGCGGAGATATATGAAAAGGCTTTTGGACTTTTTTTAAAATTCCCTTTTTTGGTACTTTTTCAAATAAAAATATTAATATATATTTTACAGTAGTACACGAATTGTTAATTTTATTCGCCTAAAAAATAGTATATAGACAATAATTTACATATAATTTTCAATAATTTAAGTGGACCAAAAAAGGTATCTAAAAAGTTAATTGTGTTCCGTGAGTTGTAATGTGGTGATGCAAATAAAATCAAAACAAATTAAAAAATCTCTTTATTCGAATACCATTTTTCTTGCTTCTTTTCAATTTATTTATTTTTAATTAATTTAAAAGAATTATTATATACATGACTGGTAAAACATAAGCAAAAACACTTAAAGTAAAATAATTTATATCAAATTTAAAAAAATAGTTTAAGGACGAATACGCGAATAATTTTATATTCGTTTTAATGCATCGTTAACAACAAAATGCTAGAAGAAGTTAATGGTATTGCCGGTATCAAAATTATATATTGGTTAAAACTAATATTAGTTTAAATACAGTTTTCAAATACATTTTAACTTTGAAATGTAAATTCATTCGTAATATTTAATCTTCTTGAAATTCTGTCAAATTAATTTTTTTTTAAACTTTAGAACATGGAATCTTAACTTAATTTAAGTGGATTTAATTCTTATTAATTTAATTCTTTAATTTAAAACCTAACGGCCTTATGCAATAAATAAAAACTATGAACGATTTATAAAACGAATATAAATCAAATTTCCATAGCAAATCAGTTTTATAAAACCGAGATAATTTTTTACGAATAATATACGGGGTTAAAATGGTGTTAGCCAAGGTTCGGTAACTAATTAGCTGATTACAAGGTTAATTTATGATAATGTTCAACTTCATTGAAAAAAAAAAAACAGAGCAAGAAATGATTTCCCTTATGTAATTGCCTAATTGAATGCACCTTAAAAAGAGCCACTATTTTTATGCATTGTTCTTTCTATTTGAGATTTTGACATGTTGTAATAATAATAAAATAATTCCAAGTTTAGACTGGCGAACATTAGGAATGGTAACAATGAGTTTGATAGCATATTACAGGTAGGCATCGTTTTTGTGTTCGATACCCGGAGACAATAACAATAGTAATGAAATGTTGCCAATATGCTAATATATCTGAATGCATATGAAAAAAAAAATATAATTCCATAAGTTCGCCCGTCTAAGCTTGGACTAATAGTGTTAAGAGGTCTTTAGTCGCATTCCTTTACGCATAGGTATAAGTAGTTATTTAAAACATAAACAGCACACTTAGCGAAGAAAAAACAAAAAATATCATGAATATATATATTTAAAAATATTTATATATAGATACAAATAATAAGTAAAAATAAAATCGTTTACAACATTCATAATAACATGCTTTTAAATTGCACGCTACTGTACTTTATTTATTATTTAGAAAACATTATATTAAATTCTGCATACTCACTTGACGCTATATTTTAAAATATCCCATAAACGTAAATTACTCATGATGAAAGTTTGTTGAATTGATGGTCGCAACTCTTTCTTTCTCTCACACACACCTTTTTCTCTTTGTTGTTTCTTTTTTTAATAATAAGTTTTCTGTAAAATTTTTCAAACACGTTTTTTTATTGTTTATAATATTAAGAAATTATATTTGTGTAGATGTTTGCCTTTGTTTTAAAAATTTTTCGAATTTTGAATCTGATTAAAAACAATTAACTTATACATACATACAAAAAAAAATTAAAACGAAGAGTGAATTGCAACACACGTATGTACATAGGTAGTTTCTAGGGCTGTCGTTAAAACAAACCTTATTCGGTTTATAGAACAAGCAAAAAAACTATTTAATCAAGTTTTGTCGAATATTTTTTTTTATAAAATATAATTTGTTTTATTTTATAACTGTAAAAAAAAAGTTATACAATTTAAGTACAGTTCAAGATTTTGGATTAAAAAAAATGGTTTCCCTTTTTGTCGTTAATAAAAAATTTTTAATATTTTGTATTAAAATATTAAAAACAAAAATATTTATAGTTATTCGTTTGAAATTATTTACATTGCATAATTTTATTTAATTAATTTTAAATGTCTAATAACTGACAACACTATAAGATACTTATATACATTTAACAAACAAATAAACAATAACAGCACACTTTTGAAAATAAATATACAATATTCAGTGATGCCAACTTGACGCTTTTCGTACCTTTTAAGTTACACACTTAAAAACGGAAAATAATCTTTAAATCTAGATTACAGAAAGAAAAAGAGTTTGTTTACCCAAAAAAAAAAAATTTTAAATCACGTTATTACTAGATAACTATTCTGTTTTAGACTTTTTAATTTATTCGAGGATATGTTGATCTAGTCATTTCTACTGTGGAAAATCTGAAAAAAATCTTACACAAAAAAGGTTGAGAGCGCAATGTAAAGGCCTAAGTATATTATGCTTTTGCTGGCTTAAACAAATGTGCGGATACATAACATTAAATGTATGCAACTATATTATACTTAAGAAACTTTTCGTCAAGTTTCGTCAATTGTCATTTGCTTAAGCCAACATCGAATCTGATCGTACTTTGCTTACGGAATTTGCTTTTCATTTGATTTGTACACACTGTTTATTTAGTACTTTTTTATTAATGTTGTCATTTGTTTTTTAAATTAGTAAAAATATGCATAAATTTTATAGTTTATGGTAAAATATTTTTACATTTTACACATTTATATTTAAGAAACACAGAAATAAAACAGCTTTTGCAAAAGTACAAATATTTGCAACTAATCATAGTATGTATTTAAGTTTAACAAGTACAATATATGCACCGACAAGTCTTCAAAAATTTTCTTAAGCATTTGACAGACTTTTCGTTGATTCTAGACATTAGCATAAGCCAGCAAAAGCATAATATAGTTAGGCCTTAACTCTGTTGTAGATGTTCCATACCAAATAACATTTAGCTAAGATGGACGGTTGGCTTACAAAAAGATGTCGTTGTCTTTTTCATACTTTTTATGCAAAATATACATTAACTTTTTATTGCTACTGTCAAATATAATTACAGAATCAAATACTTTTAACAATTCTAATTATGTAAAAGAAATCTTGCATATCGTATAAAAAAAGATCGATATACTTAAGCGGCATAGAGAATAATAAGCATATCAGTTCCTAGTCATGAGTTATACTACAATTTTAAATGATATTTTGAACTTATGGTTACAGTTACAACAATAGTTTGAATAACAAAAAAAAAAAATTCATTAAATGGAATAATTGCAGAAGATCGCTATACATTTTGAATTAACTACAATTAAAAAATAGTACTAATTAAAACCATTACAAATTATTAATGGTGTTTAATCAGAAAAATTTTAAATTTACACTTTTATTTATTTTTTGGGAAACATTTCTTTATTTTAAAATACATCGTTATTTTTATTTAGGCCTTTTTTAATCCATTTTGACTTCAAGAGTTGGCATCACTGAGTATATCAATTTATAAGTTATGTGCTGTTTTTAAAATACAAGCGAACGTTTTACGTACAAACAATTTCATATGTTTTATTATTGTAACAAAAACAAAACACATATGAAATTTCCACTCATAACATTCGCCTGTGTTCTAAAAACATCACATTATTTGTTTTATGGAAAGTACAAGCTCACTCGATAAGCAAGAAAATAAATTAAATGCATAAAGATATACAACGATTCACTGAATAATTACAACAGATAATTACACTCATACATAACACAATAGCAACTCGCCGATAAAATAATAACTCCACAGTAAAACTTAAAAATGTATTACGAAAAAAATAAGCTATGATTTTTTAACGCATTACTTTGTCGCTTATGTATATTTGACATAAAGTCTTCTTTTTCGAAATATTTGTTTATTGTCAAAAATTTATTGAAGCAAAAATATTTTAAACTTTTTAGTTTTTTTTACAAAACTTAACAAAAAAAAAAAAAACAGTGAATTATTTAATTACTTTTGTAAGAAATTATAAACGTATAAAATGATCTTTCCGTTACTATGTGTTGTCGTTTTGAATGTCGGTTGTTAACTGTTTTTATTTCAAGAGAAAGTTGTTTTTAAAGAGAACATCTTTCTAAATGTTTAGTTGTTTTCTATCGATTGCATGTAAATCAGTGTTGCCAGGTTTAGAGTGTGAAATCGTGTACTTTTTTGTCAAGATCAAAATAAATAATGTGTCCAAATTTTCAAAAGATTAAGAGGTTTTAATATAGTTTTGCATGCATTCAAAACACCTGTGGATAAAAGATATAACTGCTAGAGTCGAGTCAAGCTAAAATTTAGATAATCGTTCCTGATCTTTTTAAAAAGAAAAAAACACTGTAGTGATATATTCGACTCGCAATAAAGAACAGGCAGGAAATTTACCTCTAATAATTTTTTAAATATTTTAGAAAATATTTCCGGAAGTTATAAGATCTTAACTTATTGCGTTTATTTTTTTTAACCCACAATATTATTAGGACTAACATCTTCTTTCAACTTGTGATATAACTATCTTTACGACCAGTTTTTACTTATTGCCACATATTTAAAGTTTTTACATAAGTAAGTAATTTCTATATATTTTACATTTGTATATTTCTCATAATTACCGAATTCCTTTTGCGTTTAAGGTATGGATATTCAAGTAATTTTTTACAGCTCCCAATTAACTTCTTGACCCGCTATATGATCTATATATATAAAAATCAATGTGTGTTTGTATGTTTGTTTGTGCTTTATAGATGGTTAAACAGCTGGACCGATTTCCTTGAAATTTTCACAGAATCTTTCTATATGTCTGGAAGGAACTATTTATAGGCTATACTTTGGTTTGAAATTGTAAGTGGGCGGGGTTCCACGACGGTAAACTTTGACATCCACACGAACATTTAGGTAAAACATGGGCGAACTTTCAATAGTAGGCGTGGCCACATGAATTAAATACTAAATTTCGTATATTTGGAAAACGATATCAATTAGAGTACTAAAATTTTGCAAGAGCAACTTTGACACCCAAATAAACATTTCTGGAAAAATGGGTACATTAGAAATAGTGGGCGTGGCAGCTCTCATAGCAATTGAATACTAAAATTCGTATATTCGGGAAGCGATAACAGTTAGAGTACCCAAATTTTGCACGAGAAGCTTTGACATCGATATGACTATTTTGATAAGAAATGGTCGATTTAGTAATAGTAGGCACTTGCAAAATAAATTTAATTTTGAACTATAAAATTTTTATTTCATTGCGATGGGGGTGGCGATGCACACCGGGTATTAGCTAGTATACCTATAAAAACATGATTAACAAATATTGGTTAAATCGGCCCTATACCGGAAAACTTTAAACATGTAAAAAAAAAATAAAAAGAAATTTATTTCAAATTCAACAAAAGTAAGCAGACGCTAATATATATGGTACAAACTGTATGGGTTAAAAATTTGCTTTTAAATGTTGACACATATTTTTGAATTTTTTATAAATTTTTATTAAAAATTGTAAAGCTGGATTACAAAATCACTTTATTAAAATTATTTGCCAAATACAGACAATTTAAGGATCGGTAAAAATAATAATTAAAACAAACACCAATGGTATATTTATAAATTTATGTTTGAGTTTAATTGTTTAAATTTTCTTTTATATAATGACTTTTTATTTTGATAAAGTGCAATAAATAAAATGCAATTTTTCGACGAATCTTCAGTTTTTAAAACAACCAAATTTAAGTTTCAAATTAAATATTAGGTACAACTGTTTTTCCTTTTACTTAATTTTCGAATAAAATATATATTAGTTATTACAACTAAAGCATTTTTAGAATTTTAATACAAAACTACAACAAACGTGTTTGACAATAAAATTCATATGTATATAACAATTTTATTATTTGCTCTGTTTTCGTCAAACAAATATTAATGAATGTATTTTTCTTTAAATATTTGATAATCACCCAATTTCGACTGACATCTTAAAATTGTTTACTTTTATCATAAGCTGTAAAATTTAATTGTTTTTATTTAGGCCAATGTTAGTGAAATTTCTATTTATTTGAACTAATTTTACAGTTTTGTTTTTTTTAATTAAACTTTAAAAATTTATGGATTTAATAACTAGCAGGGCAAAAATCCTGACCCGAACTTGTTTTAAAGATGTGTATTAGAATAGAAAAATAGCATTCTTTCGTTTTTGTAAAACTGTCTCGTGGAAAAAAATATTTTATTCATATATTAAAAGAGGTTGAACAATACTTGCGACAGCTTGTAAATTGGGCCAATAATTACAAACAGCTATATTTATAAAGTTTTTACTTGAGGTTTTTAAAACGAATTTTCTTTGAAGATTTTATTTATTAACGTTTACAAAACCTTAAATAATTTTTATAAACAAGACTGTAATAGTTAGGACATAACGTAATCTTGTATTTAATAAAACGCATTACGTTCGTAAATTCATGTAATAATATATGCGATCGATATGTATTTCATTTTTTGAAAAAGTTTCTAAAGTTTGTTGATGTTATTATAATAATATTTTTACTTAATAAATTGTTGTTCTGTTGATTCAACGAGATTTTAGAAATTTTAAATATTAAATTGTGTCAAATAAAATAATAAAAAAAAAGTTAAATTATACTCTAATATCCATACCTGATTCAAGATCACAATCATATTGAAAGCTTTATTAGAGCTTTTCTAAACATATATGTTATTAACATGTACCAAAAGCTTTGCTCCATTTTATATTGGCCGTTTTCACAGTATCTTTTTACGGTAAATTTAAACTGAACAGTAAGTTATTATATTAAATATCCCCTTTTATGTATAAATATGCGTATTATTTAAATTCAATTAATTTTCAGACTGACTGAAAATATATACAACAATTTTATTTACCTTTCACTTAAGTTTAGTTAAACAGCTTTAAGCATATGGGCATTTCCATGTCATTGAACGTGACACTTGTACTCCTATAAAGTCGTGTAATTTTTGCAAAACTAAGAGTAACTGAAACAGAATTAGATATTAATGTTTTATTCAAAGGGTGCTTTATTTAAAAAAAAAAATATTTTTGAATCAATGTTGCCTAAAATATCCAGAAAAATAAGAATATATCGTACGTGACACAAAACAGAAGTGATTTTGAGGTATGTATGGAAATATGAAGAAATCTGCGAATCTTGGGAGGTATTTTTTTTTTTTAATTTCTTACACTTAACTAAATGTTATTCATATAAAATCCATCATACTTAATTGAAAACAATCTTTAAATGATTTTATAACAAATTCAATTTAATATCGTTCATGACATATCGTACTTGACAGATTTTTCTCTAATAGTATTCTTAGTGATAAAATTTATATTATGTAAAGAAATAAATTCTAAATTAGGTGCCCTTGCGACTGTTCAAATACGAATGACGAAGACAAATAATTGTTTTTGCACTACGTACGTGACATTAAAATAACATCCAAGGGAAATAAAAAAAAAAAAATACCGCTAAAAATAGTTGATTACAATTCTTTTAAATAAGTCAAAGAGATAATCAGATTAAACTCTTATTGTTGCTCTTAAAATAATTTAATAAGCTCTAAATACCTGAGCATAGTAAAATTTGAGTGCTTTATTTTATCAAATAACTTATATTGAAAAACTTTTAAAAGTTTTAATTTTTACAGTAGTGGTTGACATATTCATGGAAATGTCCATATGTAAGTTATTTGTGAAACATATTTTCCTTAACCTGTCTATTATTTTCAGCTACCCAATCGTTGGTGTTGTTGATTCATGGTGCTATTAACCATGAATCAACATGAAACCATTCATGTTTTCTATATATTCGTAGCTTCATTGCTTTTGTATTGTCTTTGACAAAACTAAAAATATGTATTAAAATGAGCAAACTCATCAAACATCATACCATATTAAAGAGCTAAAAATTTGCTCACCTTTCGATCACCATTCGCTGACATTTGTAAGCAAAGTTTGACAATGCAAATATGTTTCTCAACACTTTAGATTTTTTGCCCAGGCAAACACCAAAAATATTACGAGTTTAAGTTTTGTGTAATACAACTTATAACATGTACAGAAATTTATTCAATCAGCATAAAAACCATTTACACCCCTCGTTTAGTGTTCGCTGCTTTTGGGACTGTTACTTTACTTTTGTAAAAGACATGTAATTCATGATTTGTTATTCGCTACACTCCATTTAATCTGAATTATGTCATGTATTGCTTTACTGAACTGTTGTATGCTGTCAACAAAAGGTTCGTTTGTTGAAATTGTATTTAAAGGCATAAAATATACCTTCTTCTTACATACTTAATATATGTGATCATGTACGTGCAACGTACAGTGAACAAACCATAAACTTCATAACTTCAGAAATTCGGTACATTCGTAAACATGATTCGTACAACAAATAGTGTACCATCCCTGCAGGAAATGTCTATAGTGGAACAGTACTAATTCACTATTGACTTTGTTCCCAGTACTACTGACGAATTATATCCCAGAAAATGTTCATTGCTATAGACATTTAACATGTGCTTGAAAATCCAGTGGTGACGTTAGAATTACTGACTAGCTATTTCTTATGGGACCATATGGCGACATTGGAACCAGATGTTCACCAGTTCAGTTTAGTAATTCTAATATTCGCTTTTGGAACCTTTTACCTCATTAAGCGACCTCTTGCTTTTGTTGATGGTTATTTCTTAATACAATTTTGCAGTTTCAATCTTAATAAAAGATTGATATTTTTGCAATAATTAAACCGGTAATAGACCGATTGAACCAATATTTTTCATGTGTAAATTCTTCTTTTTATACCCGCCACCAAAAAAATGGTGGGGGTATATTCATTTTGTCATTCCGTTTGTAACACATCGAAATATCCATTTTAGACCCCATAAAGTATATATATTCTGAATCGGGGTTTGATTTGATGACGATCTAGCTATGTCCGTCCGTCTGTCCGTCTGTCCGTCTGTTGAAAGCACGATAGAGGTCGCACCGAAAAAGCTAAAGGGCTCAAATTTTGCCAGAATCTTTCTAATAGACAAGGTTTGTTTGGTATTGAAAATGGGCTAAATCGGAATATTAGAAAGAGAGTTATAGCTCGTAAAGCAAGAATAGGTCGAAAAAACCGTGTCCTTCAAACATCGAAAAAAAAGGAATTGTGTCCAAACGCATAAACGTAGAGTCATGAAACTTCGAATATATATTTCTCGAGTCAAAAGAATATTTCTCCCCAAAAATTGCTTAAATCTATGCATTAGAAAAGGAGTTATAGGTCAAAATGTACGAAAATTTATACCGCTCAGTGTATATTTAAAGTTTAAAACGTAATAAAACTGACAAAACTATATGTACGGTTCTGAAATTTTGCAAACATGGTTTTTTGGTCAAAGTCTTCGTTATAACGGAAAATAAATGTGCCACGCCCACTTTTTTTTAAATTTTTATAAACATTTTTTAGTCATATTCATTAGCATTTATTCATTGCAGATGGCGACATCTGTTGAAGGCGCCACTACATTTTGCAAACACTGAGGATGATGTCTTTGCTAAACATCACGTAGAACACTAGATGACTCTAGTAACATTTTTTTGCACAAACTACAAAGGAATTTTATAGGGGTTTGTGAAAACGAAAATGACCGAAGTTTGTTGACAAAAATTAACTAGAGTAATGATTTGTGCCCAACTTTACATATAGTTGTACACACAGTTTTATGAGGTTTAAGATTTAAAAAACTTAACAAAAAATGTGCATCAGCAGATTTAAAATAAGTATTTGAATATTTAAAATACATTTTTTAGTCAAATTATATTTTTATCTATCTATTCTTTTGTAAAGGGTGGTTAAATTTTAAGGGCCACAGGGTGATTCAAAATATACATTCTCAGCATTTTGCTAAAACGGGAAATTTATTAGTAAGATTTTGATTTTTAAACTTCTATAACATTTTGCTTTTAAAAGATTTTCAAACGAAATAAGTTTTGTATAATTTTAAAATTTGTTTGCCATTAGTACATGAAAATAAATTGTTTATAATGTTAAGAGATAATTTTTTTTTGCTTAGGTTTAAATTTTCCTAAATTCCTTTTTTTAATACATCATAACTTCTAGAAAACATAAGATAACAAAAAGAAATTAGCACCATTTAGTAGATAAAACTCTCTTCTATACCTCTATACCCCATTTTATACCCGTCACGATACGACCGTGATCAGCAGACCAAGTTTTGTGACACAAGGTCAAATATTTTTTGCAAAATTTTAGTAAAAGAGCTAAATAAATTTTTTTGTAATGTGTTTTTTTGAAGTATTTGAGTTTTTATAACCGCCACCAAAAAAATGGTATGTATATTCTTAATCGGGGTTTTATTGGACGACGATCTAGCTATGTCCGTCCGTCTGTCCGTCTGTTAAAAGCGCGATAGAGGTCCCATCGAAAAAGCTAGTGGGCTCAAATTTTGCCAGAATATGTCTTATACACAAGGTTTGTTTGGAATAGAAAATTGGCTAAATCGGAGTATAAGGAAGAAAGAAAAATTGCCTAAATGCATGTATTAGGAAGGGAGTTAGAGATCAAAATGTACGAAAATTTATACCGCGCAGTGTATTTTCCAATATGTTAAAAATTTTAAACCTAATAAGAGTGACAAATTTAGATCTACGATTCTGAAATTTTGCAGGAATTGCTTTTTGGTCAAAGGCTTTCTTCTGACGGAAAATAAATGTGACACGCCAACCTCCCATACAACGTTTTCTCTCAAATTCTTATAATTTCTCTATAAATCGAATAATAAAGGACTTTATTGAAATATCTAAGTTGTATTTATTAGCATAAATAACTTCGACACACCTACTATAACGCTCACTTTCCACGTTATTTACTGTTAATGAAATATAAATTTATAAAAAAATTCATATAATTTCTCAATGAATAAATATTTTGGAAGAATTACGGACTATATTGAAATATCTAAGTTGTATTTATTAGCAGAAATTTTATTGACACGCTTACTTTAACGCCCATTTTCACTGAAACACTTAATTTACGAAAACATTTTACCAGCATATCCAAGTTATAAAGGGTGGTTAAATTTTAAGGGCCTGTTGATTTTGAATAAAACACAAATTATTTAGGAAATTATTATCATTTCTTTTTTAATGATAATATTTGTATGGTTCAATTATGTATGGAATAAAATATCGGCCGAATGGCCCCGCGACCTCAACGGCACACCTCGATCCGATAGTCCAAATTTTAAATAACATTGCTGATGCTCAATTGTTTGGCACGATGATGAGTCGAAGTTGACTGTTTTTTTGCCACACTATCGCGATAAACAGCAATGCTTCTCATTTAACGAATTTAGAAGGCATTCATAGATGTTCTAACATTTTATACAGACCTGGGGCCGAATTACGGCATTCGATATCGATCGAAATTTTACTCGAACGATCGAGTATGCTTTAGGTATATAGATTCTAAAAAGAGTTTTCAAATTTCGATCACGTTCGAGTGCCGTAATTCGGCCTCTGTTTTAAATTTAAAATTTAACCACCCTCTACAAAGAAAGAGATGTATATTTTATTATAAAGAGATTATTCCAAGCCATTAACAAAATAATAATTATTGTGCTTTAAATGTACACAAAATTGGTGGTGGGTATAAAAGATTCGGCACAGCCGAATATAGTGCTCTTACTTGTTATATTTTATAGTGAGAATTAACAAACTGGTCGAGAAGTTAAGGGGGATCTGCAAAATTGACCTTGTTTAGTAAAACCAAAGCAAACATGACTTTTTGCTCATAACCCATACGCTAATATTGCCGTTTTGCATTAGCAAAATTTGCGAAGGCATTACTGATAAATTGATACTACAAAAAGGCCTTGGGATATGTGGGGGCTTCTAAAAGTTGATTTCAACGCTTACATGGACGGACGGAATAACTTAATTGACTTCTATATTTATAAGGATTTATAATATATTTATTTACTGTACACTCTTGTCTGAAAGATATACAAATTGTATTCTTAGTTCTAAGCTTCAAAATTTTAAAAACAATATTTCATGTAAGACACGGATTGTTTATTATTTGATTGGAAATGTAGATGTACGAGTGTGTAGGTTAAATAATTAGAAAAAGCTTATACA
This sequence comes from Phyto melanocephala, assembly GCA_941918925.1. Taxonomy (NCBI): domain Eukaryota; kingdom Metazoa; phylum Arthropoda; class Insecta; order Diptera; family Rhinophoridae; genus Phyto; species Phyto melanocephala. The sequence goes on from OW799233.1 coordinate 29,491,640, forward strand.
TATTTACATCTATTTACTATCATATCCATACGCAATTTGTCAGATTAAAACATTATATTCGAAAATAATACGTAATTTTATTTATTTTTCTTTTAAAAGAAACTCACTCTGACCATAAATAAATGTCTAATATTCTGTTTAAATAAAACTCGTCATTATCTTTCAAATTTGTTTTTATTTTTATTATGATTTTTAATCATATTTTACTAATCAAATAATTTTGTTTAAAATTTAATAATCAATTTAAAATCTATATTTAAGTTTTGTTGTAGGACATTTAGATCTTTGTAAATCTCTTTACTTATTACGTTCATGTTTTATTTATAAAAATACATCTATTATTTTGTTTTTCTTTTTCTTGTGCGAATTAAATTTTTAACCATATGTGTGAATTTGTGACATTTCAATTATAAATATAATTCATTTAAAATAGTTTATTTTAGCGGAGTTTTAAATTTTATTAGTTTTGGTAGACTTTAACATTTATTAAATACCTAAAATTTACGGAGGGTTTAAGGTTTTTGTATTGGTTTTTATTTGTAGTTTCACTTATCAATTTTTCAGTTCAATTAATTTTAATAAGGCTACTTAATAAATAGAATAACAATCGACATTAACAAATGTAAGGTTTTCTAAACTTAAAATAAACCAAAAAGTGTATGTATTATAAATATACTAATTATGTTAAACAAAAAAAAAACATAGCCTTGGTTCATTGTTTTGCTTTAAGCTTAAATATTAATAAAATATAATATGGGTACTCGCTATATCTGATAAATGCCATACATATATCTATACATATATATTTCATATATATTTTAGCTCTTTTACAATCATTACAAAAAAATAAAAAAATTAATTAATTACCGAGGTATCTTTAAGATTGCTTAAAATAGTACGATTAACGAATACCCCGAATATATTCATATAGAACTACATAGAATCATAAAACAGTATGTCATATAAAGAAGAGTTGGAGTTGTATTTTTAGGAAGATTTTTGGATACAAAAAATCTTATGTAAATAAGTTAATAATAAGATTTTGGTTTTATTCATTTGTTACTTAAAACAAGTTTTTGGTTTTTTTTTTTTTTTTTTGGTTTTATTTAACACTTTTATCTTTCCAAGGTACTTAAGTTGCGTCTTCAATGTTTAATCTTAGTTTAGTTTATTTTTTTTAATGTTATTTATTCATTTGTTTTTATTTTAAGTAATATTAGTATAGCAAGCTTAAAATAAGCTTTTCAAACACTTTTAATCATATATTCAAATATATAAATATATTAATCTATAAAATCATCTTGTAAATATTTAACTTAAAAGCTCAGAGGCTGTTCAATTTTATGCAATTTTTTAAGCTTTCAAAACAGCCTTTATTCATCAGTTTGCTTAGTTAGTTTTGAAGTGGATTACCAGTTGTTGTAGGTTTAATAAGGACGTCGAAAGAGCTTTCATGTAATTTTTATTTAATGCATTTATACTTAACTCTAGTAGATTTAAAATGCATGTTTGTAGAGTAACACATAATTTTCTTTTAATTTTTATGTGCGATATTTTATTTTTTTCTATTGTTAAAAAAATTATTGAAAAATCTCTTTGCAAAGTCTATTTGTTGGTAAAAAGTTTTTTAGCTTAATAATTTCTTTTTATATCTCTAAATGTGTTGTTTTTTAGTTAAAGAGGTATGTATAAGCTTACAAGTAGCGACAGGGTATTAAAAATTAAATTAAATAAAATGATATAAAATAAAAAAAGCTTCAAAGCTTTTACTAGGTTAATATGAAAAGTAACAATTACAACAAAAAAAGAAAAACTTCTATTATGGCAAGATATTAATTATATTTATCTTATTTTAAACGTAAACTTACAGTACGTACCAAAATTTACTTTCTTTTTTTTCACAAAAACTAAAGTACAAATTTGTAAATTGCATGATGATAGTTTCACCCTTCTAATAAGTTCTGAACCTAAATTGATCATAGCAGTTCTTTGAGCGTAAAAAAGCTCTCCCATACAAACAACTTTTTTAACTCGGGCACGTCAATCACTTTCAATTCATCCGTTATATTAAGGCACTTTAGTTGTCCTTTCTCTAGGTGTGTTGCCGATACCGGTTGCCATAAGTCACTGTGTTCGGGATCATAGTTAGGCTCACCCCATGTAGCAAAGTGTGTCCACATGCCCACTAAACGTTCAATGCACTTGTATTCCTTGGTGTGTGTCTTCAATTTACGAGCCACCGAGTTGTAAAACAGATACGAAAGGTCATCACCGTGACAGGTGCCTCGTACTTTTTTGCCGCAACTTAAAATACGCAAGTGATTAAAATGCTTAGAATCAAAATCGAAACGATATAAGTAGGTGGGTACTTTAGGCGCGTATTTCATGCGTGACAATACTGTACGATAAATGGGAAACCAAAAATATTCATGTGATACCATCTGCAAGTGAAAGAAAATAATTTTAGAAAAGCTTTAGAATTTAAATGCATTTCAGTCAAGTTTAAAAGCAGCCTAGGATTTAAAATTTTTAACTTGGTATGTGGATTAATTTTTGTAGCTTAAGCTTTAAACCTAAGACATTGTTGTTGAAAAGTAAATTGGTTTGTAAAAGCTTAAGAAGTTTTATTAATTATAAGAAAATCTAAAATTATGACAATATTGATATTTACGTTTCTATTTATTTTAATTGTTTTAATACTAAATATGTTTTTTCTCAAAACCAAAAGCTTTAAAAAATTGTATTTAAATATAAATAAATATTTTAAGTTAACACCTTAATGAATTAGCACAAACTTACCAGTAAATATTCATGTAAAGTCTCTAAACTGGTCTCTTTATCACCATAGTAGGTATTTTTTAACTGGCTGCCATATTCCTTGCACAATTCGCTGTCACGATCTAAATTTAACTCCAAGGGCACAACATAACGGCAATCACCCAATTCATTTAACAGTTTGGGATTATTTTTTGTTTCTAGGAAAAAAAAAGCAAATCAAATTTTAAATGACACTGTAAAACAATTTTTACTTTTTTAAAAATTACGGGATTCTGACGATTAATTCTAGTGGAGGCGTTAAAAGATAAATTATACGTGTGCCAGCGTTTTATTTTATTTTAGAGGCGCTTTAAGTTTCCAAGCTTTGGACTGTTCTTGCATACTATGGGTATAAAAAACTATGTTTACCTTTCATCTAAGGTGTAGGGTATGTTGAAAAACTGTGTAGAAAATGTGGGCAAATATTTTTGTCAAACATATTAACCCTCCAACTACCCCTCTTAATGGATTTTTCAGGCTTTTTTAAAAAAATTTATAATTAAATAAGAGTGGTATATTCGGCTGGACCGAATCACCATTATGTGCATAGGTTTAATCCCACATCGTAACTTAACCTAGATTTCATGTTATACGCCAATAAGCCCTTTCGTTAAAAAAAAATCCGCCATTTTGTTTTAGACGCCATCTAGGATTTTGCAATTTTTAATAATTAACTGTATTCTACTGGTCACGCCCTTTCATTTGATACCAATATTGAGGGGGTTCAAGAATTTACATTATAAAATACCAGATTTTACCCATATATAAAGTTATTGTCCGCCATTTTGTAGTGGTGGCCATCATTTTAATTCTTTTTATAGTTCTTTATATTGCGCTAGTCAAGTCTTTTCAGACGATACTAATATAGACTTTTTCGGTTGTCTAGAGCTGAAAAAAGTGATTTTCGTTTGTAAATTTTTGGAATATATATTTTTAAAAAAAAATTTTGCCTAAAACTTTACCGATTAGAGCCCCATCAATTCAAAATTTTTTATTAATATCTCTAGAGGCATATTATATCTACAAATAGTAGCAAAGGTACCTATAAATTATTCTGTGACTGAAAAATTTTTAATTTTGGTGGTAAAAATATGTAAAAAAAAGAGGCAGTCGTATTTATTTGCTCATGTCCCAGAAAGTTTTGGGGCGATTGTGTTGAATTTCAATATCGGTTGATTACCAGATATTTCCAAAAGATTGATACTATACATACGTCTGAGGAACATGTAATTGCTTCTGAAAGTTGATTTTAACCAACACACAGACAGACGGATATGGCTTAATCGACTCCTGTATTCATAAGATTTTAGAAAACATAAACTTTATGGGGTCGGAAAAATAAAAATCTTTTAATCATTGCTATTCACAGGTTTAAACAAAACACGCTTTTGATGACTTTTACACAAAAAGAAATACTGTCCTCGTCCACCGTTATTAATCGTCGGAACCCTTTAATTTGTTCGCGTGGAACTGTGTAATTTAGCTTTTTTACTCATATACCTACCAGCATATAACAACAGGCCTTCATTGGAAACACCACCTATTATCATGGGTATGTTATTGCCCCAAGCAGTTCTAATCATTTCTATTGGTTTAGTTGGTATTATACAATGGTCGGTTATATAAGGCTCTATAACTGGTCCAAATGAGAAGCCTATGCGCTCTGTTTTCTCCTCATCTGTACACAAATCTTCATTGGCCTTTATAATATCAGCTCCTTTGGCATTCTTTAAAAATTCAAATATTTCTTTTTCATTATTATCGCCAGTATAGCCAGCAGCTATAGCCAAACGATAGGGCCAATTACGTTGAGGGGTCACAGCCCAGGGTGATAGAGCACACCCCGACATGCAAATGGCCTTATGAAAAAGATCTTTGCACTGTTCTGTCAACATCATATAGTGCACCGATGCTCCCCCCGCACTATCACCAAATAGTGTAATATTATTTGGATCACCACCAAAACTAGCACAATTAGCTTTTATCCAACGTAAAGCCAATACTTGATCCTTGAGACCAGCATTACCGGGCACATCACAGCTGGGATCTTGTAAGCACAGAAAACCAAAGGGACCTACTCTATATGTTATAGAAATAACTACTACATCTTCTCTTAGCAAGTAGTCGGGACTGTAGAGATCACGAGAAGCCTCGCCAAACTGAAAACCACCACCGTAAATCCAAATCATTACTGGCAAAGGATTTACAGGATCAAGCTAAAGGCAATAATGTAAAATATAATAATTATAAAGAAATGCGTAGTACAACCTTTAAAAACTTACATTCTTTGTATACACATTAAGATATAAGCAGTCTTCTGAGCCATCGGTCATTTGAAAGACAAAATGCTTTTGTAATGGTTTCGGTCCAGCCGAAGTACAACTTCTTACTTCTGTCCATGGATCCGGTGGTTGTGGTGCCTTGTATCTTAACTCTCCAATAGGTGGCTTGGCAAAGGGTATTTTTTCAAAAGAGAAGAAAACATCACCATATATTGATTTACGTTTTACTCCCTTGACTGGTCCATAAATTGTCGAAGCAATTGTTTTCTCTTTACTACGATATCGCCGCTGTTGGACTTTAAAGTCGACCATTCTGAAAGTAAAGGAAAATCTTTGTTTATAAAGAATTTATTTGACCTAAAACAAATTATGACAAATTGACTTCTCTCTTTTAAGAGAGAGAAACGGTTTTGTTATGACAATTATAAGCATCAATTGGTTTAATTTAATTGTGTTTAGATACAGACAGACCTGAGCTACCAAATAGTGGTGTTCATATGGTGTTTGAATAAAAAATTGTGATATAAGAAAAAAAAACATTGCTAAAAGAAAAGTTTAAAGGAGCTAAAACAAAAGCTTGTTCCGAATTGAAAATAATGGAATTGAGAACAAGCATTAATCGTTAAATAACTTAAATGCACTCTAAACAACATATGTTGAATATTCCGAGCCAACTATTGCAAAAATACCTGCAAAGTTGTGCCATTATGTTGGTTAGTAGATGATGGGAGATCGTGTGTTTAGCCCACATCCATTATTGGAATATTCTCGCAGTATCGGGATAAAGGCCGTCACCTCTCGTATGAAGCAACATGGGTAATTCTTTGCTGGGATCCAAGTTTCAAGGCTTACAAAATTCAAATCTTACAATACTTGCAGTCGCCAAACTTGTGTTGATGATCTAATCTCAACCAGATCCTCAATTTTCCGCCTGAACCAAATTCAAGCAAATTCCAGGCTAAATGGATAAGTAAAAAAACATAACTACAATTCTCGGATTCAAGTTACATTTCTACCTCCAAGAGCTTGTTACCTTGCAAAAATATTTTAGGTTTTTCAAAAGCTTATTTGGCAGATGTTGTACAGAAATTTTTCAAATAAGTCTTCAGTTAATCTAAAATATTTTATTTGAATATGGCAGTTATTATATTGCCAGTACGAGCTGTATAGCTATTAACAACACCTTTAGCAGATTGGAGCCCCACTTGGGGGAATTGAAACTCTGGTCAGATAGTATATTCCAGGCAATTCATCGACTCATCTGGCAACATGAGAATCAGTAAGCCCATATTATTTTTGACTAACCGATTATTTTGCTGATTAACGCTTTAATCTAGTAGCAATAAAAAAATAATTTAAATAGATCCAAAGTCTTCAGAAAGGTGCCTTGATATTAATGTGTAAAGAGAATTGCTATCCATGGTCATGATTGTGTTGCACAATATGGCTCACAGAGGCTTGTACACACGAGATTTGAGCTCATGGTAAAACTATGGCATGTCATTCCAATTAGTACACTCGATAACGGTACTAACACTACTCAAACCACAAATTATGTTATTTATAGTCTGGTTAAATCATCGTTCCTTATTAAACACAAATCCATGACTAAGAGCCGGCCATGTGCCGTAGCGCAAAACAAGGGCTTTCTTATATCAAAAATATTTTTGTAAGCAGTTTGGACTTCCAGATATTTCAACTGGCTGCCTTAATAGCGTAATTTTTCTTTGAAGCAAAAACTCTTCACAGATAAACTAGCTAATACTACCGGTAGCAATGGTGGAACAAGTGATCAATAATAAGACCTTCTGTATGAACTACCTAGAACAAGTTTCGGACAACATTAAAAAGAAAAAATATACTTTTAAAGTAAATTTCGTCAAGTTCTATTTAAATATTTTAATTCATAATAAAAAATATAAAATAAATGTATCACCCATTAGTTAGATTAAAATTTTCCATCACAAAAACAAACTCAATTACTTTTAATTAAAATACCTCAATAATGTTATAAAAATAAAAGTGAACTGTCAATTAAATAAAACTAGCGTTTCATCAAGATAACGAAAATAAATATTTGCTTTTCCATTAAAACAGTTCAGAACTAAAAACGAAATTATTATGGCATTTTAGATTATTTTGACACATACTAATGATAATTAATGCAAAAAATTTTAATAGCATCACGTAGATATGAGATAATATTTAATTATGTTTTAAAAATATATTTAATATACAGATATTTATGTATTAAATTATAGTAAATGCTACCCGATACGAATTATTGCTGACAGTTTAAGTCTGACATATTTAGTAGACAAAAATAATATACAAATAAACACTTAAGCTTACAGATATAACCAAATTAAATAAGAGTTATTGTTTCGATATTTGGTTAGTTTCTTAAAAAAAATTAGTTATAATGGTTTAAAAATGACTAAGTTTAAAATGAAAAGGTAGTCTTTTTTAAAATGCACCTTCTTTATTTTAAAATGAAAACTTTTGTGGTTTTTTTTTATTGGATTGCAAAGAAAATAATTTTCTAGTCAAGTATTTAATAAAATATGTGTCAAATGGACCGCACGACTCTAACGACAGGTCATTACTCCTTTTATGAAATTTCTTATAACTTTTTCACAGAGATGTGATTGCATTTCGCCGATACTTCATGCATTGGATCTAAGATTTGAGTTCAGGAATTGTTTCTAAGTTATTCGCGTAACTTAGATCGCATGATATTGGTGGCCAGTGACATACAATTCTTTTAAATAATTTGTAAAGTTTCATGAGCATTGTGCCAGGTGATATCGTTTTGACAAAACCACATGTCGTCCAGATCCATGCCGATAATTTTGTGATCACTAAGGCTTCGTTATGATGTTCAAAGTCACAAAAAAGGCCCAATCACGCCGCCTGACCAAAATCCGCAACAGACAGTTGCTCATTATGGGTTTATTTATTTTTCATAAATTACATGAGGATTTTCTAAGCTCCAAATTCTACAATTTTGTGTATTCACTAAGATATCTAGATGGAAGGATTTTTCAAATAATTGACATTGACTTTGCTCCATTAATCATTAAATGAGTTGCCGGCGCTTTGAAAAAGCTGAATTTTATACGCATGAAGGAAGAGATTTTTTTGTCAAAATTCACCGCGTAGTGCTTCGTAAAATTTATAATTGTTGAGAACGCTGCCGAATTGATGTTTCCAATTTTTCGGCGACTCACTCGTTTACAACGGCAATGTTTTAAAGAGGCCGACCAACACGTTGACGCACAGGAATTTTAAGGCTTCAGTAGTCTTTACTTTCTGTTGTCTTTCTGTAACGTGTCATCCTGTTGCTTAATTTTCTTCTGTAAAAACCTTTCTGCCTTAATTTACAAGGTTACCAAAACAAGCATATTATATTTTTTTGTATATTTTTTCGTGTCAGATTTCATCTATAAGCAAAGAGAGTCTCTCTGTTGCAGCCACCTTTTAAATAAATGCACCTTAATATCAGCTGTTTCTCTCTAAACGGCCGTCACTTAACGTTGAATTCTGGTTTTCTACAGATTTTTCTGCAACAGAACAGGACGAACAAGTAAGAGTGCTTTATTCGGCCGTGCCGAATCTGATAATACCCTTCACCATCATATACATAGGTATAATCCCACATAGTAGCTTAACCTATTTATCATGTTATACGCAATTTTTCCTTATTATTTGCGACGCCATCCTTGATTTTGAATTTTTACGTAGTTAACTGTATTCAACTAGTCAAGCCCTTATTATTTGATACCCATATTGATGGGGTTAAAAACATTTGATCTGCCATTTTGTTTTAGACGCCATCTTTGATTTGACATTTTTTAATTATTAACTGTATTCTACTGGTCAAGCCCTTTCATTTGATACCAATATTGAGGGAGTTAAAGAAGTTACATTTTAAAATACCAGATTTGACTCATATATAAATTTATTGTCCTCCATTTTGTAGTGGCGGCCAACATGAATTTTAGTGTTATTAGTTCATAAAGATTATATTATTTTTATTCTGGCTCAAGTTCATTTTTATACTAAATTTCTCATATATTTTCTTTTTCATATACATATGAAGAAATCAGTTTTTATTTGTGGTAATGAAAGAATATACTGGAAAAGTATCTTATTATCCCGGCACCAGCCGAGTGGAATGCATTTTCGAAACCAGCTACGGTTTCATCATCAGCACTCTTTTGATCGGGATGTCTTAGTGTTGATAGTAAATATCATCTATTTAACTCACAAGTTTATATGAAAATTGATTTTGTTGATTAGTTCATGTTATTTCATATATATATCATTGAGTTAGTACAAAATTTACCAACATCTGTTTTTCCTGTATTCTTTTTTGTACGTCATTACCACAAGTTTTTTTCAATGTTTGCCTTTAGCTTAAGATGTCGGAAAGCAGTTTTTGCAATTATGCAGTTGCCCTATATGCACATGTTTCTTTAAAAAAGTTGGTAATAGTAAAAATATAGGAAAAACAGAGGCAGTCGTGTTTATTTACACCTATCTCAGAAAGCTATGGGGCGATTGTGCTGAATTTCAATAGCGATTTATTCCTGGATATTTCCAAAGGTTTGATACCATACACAGACCTGAGGAAATGAAATGAAAATTGAAGAAATTACAAACGGAATGACAAACCTATATATACCCTTGTGCACCACAGGTGAAGGGTATAAAAAGGAACTGCAAGCATACGGAATCAATTGATGAGATTTTTAGTTGAATAGAAACAGCTGATTCATAACATCACAGAAGGTACAAAATAATTCTGCCTTTAATGTCAATAACCGACGCAGTTTCTTCAGAATTTTTTACCACTCTTCTTATAGTTGACATTTTGGGTGCACTTTCTCAACTGAAAATTCTTTTTTTCTTGGATCAGTATAACTCTCCAAGTTCTTCGAGAAGTTTTCACAATTATAACGCGTTCATCTTTCGTAAAACATTTTGAGTTCATTAGCTGCAAAATTTCAAAATTACCAATAAAAAATGCTACTAAATTTAAAATGTGCAGTTTTACTGTAACAACGTTTACTAACAGCGTTCATTTTATTAAAAAATTATATTCTAAACAAATTACACTACGTTTATTATTTGAAGATTATTTAATTTTTTTCTTTAATTTTTTTTGTACTAAAGGGTTGTCCAAACATAATGCAAGATATAAATTGTGAGACACGCCTTAATGAAAAATTTTTTGCCTAATTTAATTTGACATTTCTTGGTTTTAGTATTTGACAAATTCAGCCATGGAGTGGTAAGCAATTGAGCAGCGCATAAAGATCGCTGAAGCCTTAAACAAAAATGAGCGTTCAAATATAAGTAAAGGGTGTTTTTTTAAGCCCGATAGAACTTGAAATTGTAAAAAATAACACAAAAAATTAAATTGCAATCAAAATTTTTTTTTTATTCGAAAGATAAATACGTGACATTAACATTTGAAAATGATTTCGGGCATATGCGCACCGCGGCTGTTCTTGACGAAGCGCATTCTGGACGTCCAATTTTATCGCAAAATTGTGTTCAGCGATGAGGCGCATTTTTGGCTTAACGGGTTTGTTAATAAGCAAAATTGCCGCATATGGAGCGAGACCAATCCACAAGAGACCCTACAGACTCCATTACATCCAGAAAAATGCACCGTTTGGTGCGGTTTTCACGCTGGTGGCATCATCGGACCTTATTTTTTCAAAAATGAGGCCGGAGCTCGCGTTACGGTCAATGGAGATCGTTACCGCACCATGATCAATGATTTTTTGTTTGAAAATATGGATGACATTGATCCGGAGGAGATGAGGTTTCAACAGGATGGCGCTACGTGCCATACGGCGAACGCAAACATCGACTTATTGAAATCAAAATTTGGCGATAAGTTGATTTCGAGAAATGGACCTGTCAATTGGCCTCCAAGGTCGTGCGATTTGACACCTCTCGATTATTTCCTGTGGGGCTACGTGAAGTCACTGGTTTATGCTGATAAACCAGCAACAATTGACGCCTTGGAGGCCAGCATTGTTCGTGTTATACGTGACACACGGCCAGCAGTGCTCGAAAAAGTGGCCCAAAATTGGACGTCCAGAATGCGCTTCGTCAAGAACAGCCGCGGTGCCCATATGCCCGAAATCATTTTCAAATGTTAATGTCACGTATTGATCTTTCGAATAAAAAAAAATTTTGATTACAATTTAATTTTTTGTGTTATTTTTTACAATTTCAAGTTCTATCGGGCTTAAAAAAACACCCTTTACATACATTTTGTGCACTTCGTGATTTTTTTGGACAACCTAGTCGTACAAATGTGTTCACAATAAAAATAATGGTGAGCAATTTTCAACAAACCAGATGTGTAGGAAATGTGAAACTACCTGTGTATGCTTGCCCAGTTTGTTCTGCTTATAGCATTACTGTTGTTCGCGATAGCATGACAGAAAAGCAGTTAACCTTAACTTATGGTCGTGCCCAACAATTGAATATTTCCCGTACATCACAAATGCGAATTTTAAATAAAGATTTGAATTAACATTCTTACAAGATTCAATTGACACTAGAGCTAAAACCTACTGACCACTTAACGCGTCGTTAATACCCCGAATGGTTGGGTCAACAGACAGAAATAAATGGTGAACTTACAAAAAAAAAAAAAACTTCAGCGACAAGGCGCACTTTCACCTCTGTGTATTCGTTAACAAAAAGAATTGCTGTATTTAGTCAAATGAGAATCCACGAATAATTTATAAAAAGCCGACGGATTCCCAAGAAGTGACTGTTTGGTGCAGGCTGGCTGCATAGTCGGGCCGTGCTCCTTCGTAAATGAGGTCGCCCAAGCAGTTACCATAAATAGTGTTTGCTATCGCATGATGACAATGGCCAGAAACTAGACACAATTGTACAGGTAGATGTGTGATTATTTCTTTTGTCCCAAACTCCAAACTTGGTTGCCAAACTCCATATATAAAATGGAGATTTCTGTCTAAACAATTGTCAAACTTTATATATAAGAAAAGAGAGACCAAAATATTCTCTCTCTGCTCTATCACCTTATGTGATTACACCATGTATGGTTTTAAGAGAATTGTGCCTTTTGTCACACAGCCAACGATTTGATTTTTGCGCAATAAATTCAAATGACGTGTTATATCGAGTTGTGGCGATACCATTGAACATTTTTCTTTGTACGCCAATAAGCGAAAAAAAAAATCAAAATATTGTTTGTCACATTTACGACATTGAAGGTCCTTCGGAAAGAAGTATGCAACCGAAGCCGTAACGAGAATTTGGTCCATATTTTTTTACGCATATTTGTCAAAGATCCTTCTTTCTAAAGAATTATTTAATTTTTTTTTTCTTTACAATAAAGATCGTGCGTTTTGGTTGTACCACCCTGTATAATGAAGAATCTCTTCAAGGTCGATTTTTTATGAGGGTAGTTAATTATAAAATTTGATTACAGTGCGTTTTCTTATCACAATTTAAAAAAAAAATTTAATATTTCAATAGTGTTTTGTTTGCTAAAAAAAAACAAGTCTGAGCGCTATATTCGGTTATGCAAAGTTTTTTATTGTCAAGGGGAAAACTTAAGCCTTTATTGACAAGTTTAACAGTTTCTTGTGTGTATAAAAAAGGAGAAAGGTTTTTGATTAGGATATCCGCCGTATGTGGGAGAAAGACGTCTAAGTGAGCTAATTTTACTAAAAATATGCTTATTTAATTTAATTTCAATATAATAAATTATTATGTGGTTTTAAATTTAAAGCCGACCGAAGACCAATTTGTTCGATGCCAAATAGATATATCAACATAAAACACTTTTGCTAAAATTGCCTAAATTGTTTTATTTCAATTAGAATTTTAAATTTATATATATACTAATATTGAATGTGTTGCCAAAGCAATGACTTGAGGAATATGCCTCCAGACTTTTGTTAGTGATTGGCAAGAAAACTTTAATGACATAGAGATAGTAGTGAAAACAGAACCGTCTAGTCAACAGCACATTTATATTAAAAAAGTAATAGTTATGTTGTCTGGCATAATATAAATTATGTCATAATGTCTGGATATTTTTTTTTAAATATATATTTCAATCTCATAATTTTATTTAAATATATTATACAGATGATTTCATCAATTTCCAGTTATGATTTTAGTTTCACTTTAGTACAATTGAAATATTTATTCGACAAGAAAATAGGTTTTTTTTTTGTGGCACGCCTACCTTTCACATAAACTTCATATAAACAGGCAAGGTTGCGTCTATGTTGGGAAAAGACAAGTTAGGTGTGAGGTAATATCAAAATTTATTTTTTTATTTTATCTATAAATCATGGGTAGGGTATGCAATGGCATAGTGTAACGGATAAAGACTTTATCTGAAATATGTTAGTTGCAGCTTATTAGTTTAGCGACTTCATAAAATCCAACAAGCAAAGTCAAGTGACATGATATTGGAAACAAATTTACGTTAGCCATTCACGATTGCCCTCAAACATTCACATAATCATTATAACGTGCATTTATTTGCTATCAGTAACTGATTAATAAAGGAAACATTAAAAAAAAACACCAAGACAACATGTCCGCCACCATCTCTCCACACCTACTCGCTCCTATTAAATAACCCTTTATCACATAGCATACATATCGACCCCTGTGCGCGAAATTATCATATGTTACGTTTTTTTAGAAATGGACTTTTTTTTTTGCAAATTGGTTCTACATCCATTAATCCATTTGCTGATAAAATATCATAGCGATAACTGTTTTGTGTTATGGGGAAAATACTGAGTACATTTTATCGTATGCAACAGTGTTATTTACGATTTTATTTATTTAAAAATAATAACAACGCTCTTCTGTAAAATTTTGTTTTTGTAACATACGATAATTATGCGCACAGATGTCGATATATGTATATTAGACTACTCATTTTCGGATTAACTTTTTAAGCAATAGCCACAGTATTTGTTTAAACAAAAAAAGTGTTAACAACAAAAAATAGATAAACACTTTTATTAGTCATTTGATAAACTGTTAAAACCAAAAATAATTAAAAGAAATAAATACATAAATAAACACAAAGTTAAAATCAGAATGTTTAAATAGAAGCCAAATGGTGACGACACCATAAACAACCGGCGAGAGCTTCATTATCGTTATGAACAGTGTGGTTTTGCTAATTTAAATATAGTATAATAGACGGATAAAAAAATAAAAGATTTTAAATGAATTTAACATCAGTGACAGCAAAATCAGCGGTGTCTATAATAAATCGAAATAACGAATGATACAATGATATTAAATAAATATAAATAAACTGTCTACTTATAAATAAAAAGGCTATATTACTTAAACGTAAATGTAATGTAAACAAAGGCTTATGTTACATGATTGAAAAATTACTTTTGTACCTACATTGACGTACGAAATGTCGTAAGTCATAATTTACAGCAATGATAATTAAATTAATTTCTGAAAAATTCAAGCATTTTGAAAACAACATTAAGCCAAGCGTGTAATGCAAATTTTAATTTTTTTTTTATTTTTGGAATATCTAAAATTGATTTAAGTAATTTATATTTTTATTTGCGGCTTTAAAAAAAAAAACGTCAAGCAGTAACTACGAACGGAACTCATACGTAACGAATCACCGTATTCAAAATCAATTTTTAAATTAAAAATATGCTTAAAAATAAAAGTTAGTTTTTTATACTTTTTTAAATTAAACAAGTAAGAGGGCTTTCATTCGGTCGTGCCGAATCTTAAAATACTCTTCACCATCATTTACATAAGTATGATGCCTACATCGTATTATAGCCTAGATCTCACATAAATATGTGAAATCTATATTCTACTATACAAGCCTTTTATTTGATAACCATATGATAGGGTTAAGAAAAAAATGTATCGTCCTTTTTGGTAGACGCCATCTTGAATTTTACAGTTTTTATAGTTAACTACTTTTTAAAGGTCAAGCGTTTCTCATCGGGTATCAATATTGTGGGGTTTGAAGTGGCAAGGCCGTAAACAATATTTCTGAACTATTTATCAACCATTTTGTTCGGAATGCCAACTTGGATTTTAAATTTTCTATAGTTTGCTATATTTTACTGATCGTACTTTTTCATTTTATACCCATATTGATAAGGTCCGGGGTTATAATTTCAAGTATAAGATTAAACCAATATGTAAGTTCATTGTACGCCAATTCGTTGTGGCGGCCATCATGGCTTTAAAATCTTTTTATGGTCTATTAGATTCGGCTAGTCAAGTCCTTTCATTTGATATGCATATTGACTCTCTCGGTTGTTTCGAAGCAAGAAAATCGTTTGAGAGTTTTAAATAAAACAACGAAACAGTTGTAATTTGGTGCTTATATCTCAGTTTCAAATTGATTAGTTAGTTTTTCTTAGGAATTAGTTTTAAGATCACAGGCTGCCATTTGGCATCTTTAGAGTGTTTGAATATTAAAAGCGTTAGGGACTTGATACATTTGAACAAAAAATATATTTTTTTTAATAACTTTTGCTTATAACTTTGTCGATTAGTTAACAATTTGTCCACAGTTTTTTAAGCATAGTCTTATAGTTATATCATATATATAAATAGTGGCAAACTTGTCCATAAATTACCCTACTTACAAAATTATGATTATAGTGAGATATGTTGAAAACAGAGGCAGTCCTGTTTACTTGCTCATTACTCAAAAAGTCATGAGACAATTGCGGTGAAATTTAATAGAGATTCATTCCCAGATATTTCAAAAAGATTGATAGCCTTCTAAAAGACGATTTCAGCCAGCACACGGATAAACTTTCAGAAAATATATAAATATTTATGGGATCAAAGCTTAATATTGTAGAAATTTCAAATGGAAAGACAAAGTTATATATCCTCTTCACACGGTGCTCCGGTGGATTAGTCGGTAGTGTGCTGGTCTGCTAGTCTGGGGGTTTTGGGTTCAATTCGCCAGCTACTGTATACTTGTCTGTTTCTCTTTATCTTCTTTTATATATTTTTTATCCTACTCTGTTATCACAGAGGGATCAATATAATGGACCTAAGTGAGCTGCACAACAGCTGCCTGTTCTACGTATCTACCTACCTGTGCATGGCACCACAGGTGAAGGGTATTCAAATATATTTCAGTTTAGGGGTTTGTCTTAAAACAGATGCAATTTGATTTTGATGGCTATTTTTTTTAGCTGTTTAATTTTGATAAGTAATGTAGCATTGCATTTATGATGACATGCCTCTGAGATGATTCGCAACGTATACGTTTACGTGAGATTATTCTTGCCTTAACTTTCGAGTACATAATAAATCCCTTAAGCATTTGTGATAATGCATCTTTCCTTTCCATTTTCATTAGCATTTATTGCCCATATATACATACGAACTTACAAGTGATTTACAAGCAACTGAATAAAATCTATTTAGGTTAATTTTAACACGTGAGTAAATATATAAAATAGTACTTTTACATACATATTGCACAGTTTCCTAAAATACACACACATAAACACAATAGTATATAAAATTTAAATTGAAATAAACATTTTTCAAATTGTTTTAAATTTTTCCTAGAGATCATTGAGATTTGTATTGTATGTTCTGTGCTACTTAAACAAAATCATATGTATACATACATACATACATACATGTTTCACAATCACAATATAGTTTTTCCTCTTTAAGACTAATAAATTAAATAATCAATTAAAAATACAAATATATGGAAAAAATAGCTAAGTGATTTACTTATTTTTTTTTATTAGTCATTCAAATAGGAAGATCGAAAATGTATGTCTGGTTAATTTTATACTCATTAATTTGTTAATATATGCCAGACAATCTTTGACATTATGATTGTAATTAAGACACAAGTACACAAGATAAGGAAAATATTTTAATATTTTTCCTTTTAATCACTCATGTGATAATGGAATTTTTACTTAATAAATTATGCATTAATTATGCATTAATTTTCAAACTTGTCTGTCTATGTTATGATCTCCTAATGCATAAAGTTTTCTATAAAGAAAAAAGAAATATTTTGATGATAATACAAATTTAAAAAATAAGAAAATTACTTTGTGTCATTCTCTGGCATTATAAGTCTAAACTCTGATCAAATTTCTAAAATTTCAAAAATCTTTACAGATTTAAAGAAAAAACAAAAAATACCATACAAATCGATAAAATTACATTTTCAATTTCAACCGAGATAATAATCCCTTATTTAAAAATTTTTAATTCATTAACATAAAAAATACAAAAAATAATTTATAAAGGAAAAAAGTACCTTTTGGGTCTCCCGTAAAACTGTACAGATTCAAAGCTTAAAATTTTTGAATATCTAATAAAATTTTTTTTTCTCAAAATTTATTTATTGGATCTTTCTATATTAAGAAAATGACAACAACTATTAAAATGTTAAATTAACTAATTTCTGGGTCTTTTGCCATTGCAATAAAGACTCCAATTTTCATTGCATAGTGGTCATTATTCTAACGAGACCGCGAGGGCCAATGTGTCGATCCTCCTGTGTCGAGTATGTCCATTATAATACAGCAGATTCTGTGCGAGAGGATTTGGATGAGTTTCCAGTTTTCGTACATATTTTGAGCAGAAGGTTTATGTATATGACTTATTCGAAAAATTTTCCATTGACTTCATTGAACTCTGGGGTAAACTGAATGAGGGTGATGTTATTTTGTTAAACGATGTTTAATTAATGTTTTTTCTTTCGTTTGCAACATCAATATTTTAAAAAAGAACGATCAGTACGTACACTCACAGAAGACTTACTGCCCATAACCAAACGCATTTTTAAAAATTTGTTTAATCACCCTTTGAATAGTCTCTATTAGGTGCACATTCTCGACTGAAAATTCTTCGAAGCTTACGAGCGGTCTTAGCACATCTTTCAAAATTTTTGTAATAAGTTTTCAGAATTATAACGCATTGTTCTTGTGCTTCATTTGTAATTATCAAAATAAATGTATTTGACAGCTGCAAAATTTTATAGTTGCCATTTACACGAAAAAAAACCGGCACTAAAATTAACAAGTAAGAGCACTATATTCGGCTGTGCCGAATCTTTTATACCCATCACCGATTTGATGTACTTTTATAGCACAGAATTTATTATTTTGTTATTAACAGCAATCGCTATGGAATAATCTCTTTAAATTTAAATATGTATCACTTTCTTTGTATAACTTCGATATGTTAGTAAAGTATTTTAGTAAATTTAGTATTTCAATAAAAGTGGACGTTGAAGTAGGCGTGTCAATATAGTTTCTGCTAATAAAATAAACTAAGATATTTTATTATAGTCCTTTATTCTTCCAAAAACTTTGTGCATAGAGAAATTATATAAATTAAAGGTAAAACGGTATATGGGAGGTAGGCGTTAAAGTGGGCGTGTCACCTAAATTTTTTGATATAACAATGACATTGACTAGAAGGATATATGTAGCAAATGTCATTATTATACCTCTTATTTTGTCGGTTTTATGAGCTTTTAAATTTCATTAACACTAGATAACGTGAAAAGTAGGCGTTATAGTAGGCGTGTCGAAGTTGTTTCTGCTAATGGAAATAACTAAGATATTTCAATATAGTCCTTTATTATTCCAAAATCTTATTTATTAATAAGAAATTATATGAATTTGAGATAAAGCGTTATATGGGAGGTGGGCGTGTCACCTAAATTTTCTGGCATAACAATGAAATTGACTAGGATAGTCTTTTATTATTTCAAAATCTGTATTCATCAAGAAATTATATGAATTTGAGGTAAAGCGTTATATGGGAAGTGAACGTAAAAGTGGGCATGTCACATTTATTTTCCGTTAGAACAAAGCCTTTGACCAAATAGCAATGTTTGCATAATTTCAGAATCGTACATCTAATTTTTGTTTTATTAGGTTTTGAATTTAAAATATACACTGTGCGGTAAAACAACAAAAATACTTTTGTGTTATTAGGATACGCTTAATAAGTCAGTTTCGTTTGATCAGCTGATCCTCAGTTGTTCCTCTCTCTCCAATTGTCAAATTATCTCCGAAATGCATTAGCCTTATATTATTGTACCAAGTATGGCATGAGTTCTGGTATTTTTATGCTCATAGCAAAAGACTTTTCATTAAACATAAAACATAAATATCGAAATTCAAATGTAGTATTAAAAATAATTTTTAGCGTATTTATTACATAAGTTTGATAGGGTTAAATGTAAAATTAGATTGTTGTTTATTTATGTAGAAATAATAATTATAATTTCGTGCAAAATTCTAGAAGAAAATTTAGACTTGTTTAATTTTCTTAAATGATATATTGATGTCGGCTTTCTGTAAGGAAATTACTTAACGACTTTTTTACCACATATAATTGTTACAATACATGAACAAAATAAATAATCAAAAGCTTTAGCACGGGTCCCATACAGTCTGGCACCTTTGTGGCTAATTTTAAAATATGTACATATATTTTTGTTAAACTTTGCTGTACGAATTAGCTTTGCAGGATAAAATAAAGCTTTTCTTGCATAACATACATACATACAGTTTTAAACATTGAAAATACAATTTTATGAATGAAAAAAGCTTTGTGCTGTGTTGTTTGTTTTAATGGAAAAACCTTGAAAAGTATGTGTATAGAAAT
This sequence comes from Phyto melanocephala, assembly GCA_941918925.1. Lineage (NCBI taxonomy): Eukaryota > Metazoa > Arthropoda > Insecta > Diptera > Rhinophoridae > Phyto > Phyto melanocephala. The sequence goes on from OW799233.1 coordinate 29,511,445, forward strand.
GTCATGTGTCCATCTTCATAATATAATCAGATAAATCATGGAAGAACTACACAAATCATTGTCATTATAAATAAATTATAAAGATGGCAGGAAAAATTACGTAAGAATTTTTCTATAGTCTTTGTTGCATGATGAAACTAATTAAACAAAATTTTTCTTATCAGTTTTTGGTATAGGAATCAATTTAAAGCATGTGTCTGTTCATGTTTTTCACCAATATTTGATACACAGTGAAACCTTTTATAACACGGATTATTAATAATGCAGAAAAGAAACTCCTTTTCAAAAAGAAACACCTTTAATACGACAAAATGATTTTAATTTTTATTAAAAAATGTACCTTATTCGCTTTGTAATAAGAATATGTGTATGATATTTACTTTATCTTTTAATATGTGTAATTTAACTGATGGCGAAAAAATTTATGCACTATGTTCATAACATATTTTGTTTTTCAATTTGGGCAATTTTATAGTTTTAATTTAAAAATGCTATAAGAAAAGCGGCTTGAATATATATAAATTTTTTTGTTGTCAAGTAAAATTGTTCCGGTAAAAAATGAAGTATTAATTCATTCATATGACTGCCGCGGCTGGCCTCGCAATACCCTATTCTGACAGATCAATTTTCGAGCCCTTTTGATTGCATCACTAATGTTGGTCTTCAAATTCTCAATTTTTTATGAGCCCCAAATATGGCAATTTTGCCTACTAACATATTCACCAAGATGAAATTAAATTTAAAAAGGATGTTTTTTTCAAAATCTACAGCGTTTATTTACTGACCATTTGCCTTTGTTTGGAAATAATTTTCCAATAAATCCCAACGCTGCTCAAGCGTAATTAAATTTATTTCGTCCGGCGGAGATAATATACTGATTTAAGTGTGATGGAATTGAATGCAATAAGTATTGCCAGATTCGAAATAACCGTTAGTTTATATATTAACCGATATATGACCCACTCTTAACATACAAAGTTCTAAGTTTTGTTCTATTTTTAAGTAAGTACTTGTGTAGTAATGTAATGCCTAATGAAAGACATTTAAGAACTTATCTGCCGTAATACAAAAGGGTAAGTTGTATTTCCTAGAAACCCTAGAATTATAAAACATTTATAATATAGTGTTGTTTTATTAAAATTAATTAATTAAAGGGAAAAATTATTATTTAAAATTTATTAAAAAAATTTTTTTAAAAATTATTAAAACGCAATAATATTAATCTAAATTATAGAGTGTTTTTTTAGAAGTAAAAAATTTTTTTTTAATTAAACATAAACAATTCGATGGAATAACGAAAGTTTTGGCTCAATTAGCTGACAAATTTTATGACATTCAATATTGAAAAAAATTTCTAGTTTATAGAATTTGAAACTCTGTTTTAGGAACGTTATCCTGGCAGTCAAATTTTTTTTTCATTTTTAAAAAATATAACCAGTTTTATATCGTCAATATAAAATGAAATCTTGACTTTTATCTAATCAGTTATCGTTGATTAAACATCATACATCAGAGATTTTATGTACACCTACAAGAATTGGTCAAAATGTATCAAATCACACAATCAAGGTTGCCAAATTTACATGTCCATTTCTGGCGATAATTCGGTAGCAAACCGTTTTCTTTATCAAAATGATGTTTTCACCCGCTGTTTGGCATGTTGAGCCATTTTGTCGAAACAGTTTCTCCTGTAAATAATTTTATTGATATGAAGAACAAAAAATCATAAATCACGAGACCTTATTTCTGAGACGGTCATCGAATAGATATATTCAATTCTTCGGTCCTCTGTTTTGTGAGCATGTTATGAGTTCGATTTAGAAGAGTATTATCAAAAAGAGGCGAATATATCGGGAAAAAATATTGATTATGATTTTATCCCCTTCATCCCACACAATATTGGTAACAAAAAAAGAGGTTGAACCTGTAGAATACAGTAAACTAGGATAAAGTGTTAAATCCAAGATGACATCCTAATTTGTTTTTCTTAACTTAATCAATATGAGTATCAAATTAAAGTGCTTTCTGAGCAGAATACAGGTTTTTAAGTGCAAATTCAAAATCAAGAATGGTGTCGGAAATAATAAAACAAAAAGGGTGTATGATAGTATACCTACATATGTTCATGATGGTGAAGGGTTTTTTAAGATTCTGTGCACTCTTACTTGTTTCAAATATTTTTTGAACCATAAACAAAATTACTTACACGTCCGCATTATGAAAAATAATTTTAAGTTCTGTACCAAAAAACATCTCTGTATAAATAGAAAATCAAGAAGGGAGCACAAGCAAATGAAATAGACAATTTCTTTGAATTACAGAATAATATTTTCGAACGATAAACATAAGCTGTTCATAGTATTTATTAGGAAACTTTATATCAAAATAATTTGTATACATTGATTTAAAAATAATAATTAATTTAAATTTAATATAAAAGAAATAATCTTCATCACGCTTTGAACAACGTGCTAAAGCTAAAATTACCTAAAAAAATAAATAAATAGATTGATGTCATTTCATCTAATTAAGTATTTCGCTGTTTTGTCGTTTTGTCAGTTTGTTCTGTTTATTAATACGAATACTTATTAATAACTGCATCCCACTCTATTATTGAAATGTATGTAGTTCACGACCACTTATTTATATGTTTGTGTATAAAGTGTCTACAAATTTGATTTGTTTATATAAAAATAATAAAAAACCATGAAAAAAATGATGTACATACACATAGGCATGATGTGTATAATTTAAATACATAAACAATTTAAATCTACATTCACATTTGTTCAATATTCGCCTTAATAAGCGTAATCAATATTTTTGTTAAATATTTTTTAGTGTTGCAGGATTTTTCTTTCATCAAATATAGACACAACAAATAACAATGGATTAACAGATTAACAATTGATTACAGATGATTGATGTATTTATTAATAACTACAACCAATTTTTTATTAAATAAACAATTACTATTTTTGTCAAATATTTGCATAATGTGAACACACATTGAATAAATACAAGAAGCTTATAAACATACATGGCTGTAATAAATGAAAGTGTAATTTTTCCATTTTTGATTATCATGCACATTAAATAAAAAAAACAAAAATATTTGGTAAGTTGTTTATAGAGCGATAGGAATCAGATGTCGTTAAATAATATATAACATTTTTGAAATTATAAATAAATAATAAATAGCTTTTAAGGTTTATAAAAACTATATTTACTTAATTGGAAAAAACTGGCTAATCTTTATAGACCAAAAATAAAAATTAAGTAATTACAAGTTATGATTGAGTTATAAAATTAATTTAATAACTTTAAAATGGTTATTCGGAAATAACAGGTTTTGGGAATAAATAAACCATTAAACAGGTTTTGACAAAAACGATTTTCTAAAAAGTATTTTAACTACATACATATATCCTAAAATAGCATTTGCTTGATGTCTGACCTTTTGTAATTTTTTTTTAATTTTTTCGCTTAATTAAATTTTGCTTTCTTAAGTTTAAACTAAAGATTTTGATCAGAATCAATCAATGCTTAACTTAACATTCATGTCATAACTATATTACTCAACAAAATTATTTACATCATTAAAGTCATTTTAAAACAAAGTGTTAGAATTTATTATTTTGCTTATTGAAATTTAAAATTTTTTGTTCCGTTTGTGAAAGGTATACACAGTGAAAAAGGGAATATCTGTGGCTTGGAGCTAATAGAGCCAATGACACTTTTTTGCTTTTTTGAGTAAATCATTGCATTAGATTTGTGTTCTTGCTCTTTTTCATTATGGTAAAACAGCTAAAGTCATACAGAACATCTCGCAGAACATCTTCATAAATAAAATGCTGGCCAATGTCACTATGAAAGCATATACAAAAGTTAAAGTTCAATATAAATTTTTTTCAAAAGTAACTATTTTGACATTGGCCCTTTTACCTCCAAACCACAGACATATTGGTTTGTGAAAACTTTTAGTTTATTCATTTGCGACCCTTTAAATTATACATATATATTTTGAAAGCTTAAGACTTGGTAAGTTGATTCGGCTTTGTTCATTATATGTTGAAATCAGTTTATTGAAGCCCACCGACATCGCTCAGATCCCTGCGTGGCATCACAATATCAGAAAAATAGTTTCATAAACAACTGAGATGACCTCGATTTTTCACAATACATACTTTTTAAACGTGGTGTACTGGTAGGAGCGAACCTGGTTTCAAATCCCGGTTGGAGCAAGAAAAATATATATTTTTGTTTAATTATTGATACATGCATACGTTAACTTATTTTATAATTTTCCGACGGGATGTTTATAAGCGGACAAAGTCATTATAAAGAATAATAAAACTTATGTATATATAGGTACATACGTACTTCATATTACTGAAGAAATTGTATAAAAATTTAATCCCTATAATACAGAATACAGTATACTATGAAAAGGTTAAAAAAGAAAATGGCGAATATTTTTTTCTCAACTCCACTAATATGAATATCAAGTTAAAAGGCTTGACTATTAAGTTGAATATAGTTAAATTTGTAATTGTCAAAATCTAATATGGCGTCCGAAATACTAAAGCAAAATTACATATCGTCGGCTTAATATAAAAACCTGCTAAATCCACTTTTTAAGCAAGTTGAGATTTTGATGCCGTATGGTAGAGAAAGATACGCCTCGTCGACCAGCATGTAGTTTTTATTCAATTTAAGTCTTGAAGTGTGTAAAAAGATTTGATAAGAGAAACTGCTAAGTCCTCTCACAGAAAAATTTTTGTAAGAAAAACTGCTAAATCCAGTACATTTTTAGTTCAGTGTTTATTAGCAACTCAATTAATGCGATATTTATTTGTGTAGATTGTAGTCATACATGAAGAAGACCATAAAATAAACCAACTATATTGTTGGTTTTCCTCTCAAGCTACAAATATGATATAAAAGAAGTTTATTGTTTCCCCTGCAAAATTTGCTGAAACGGAGTTGGCAGGTTTGCATATTAAGCGGACGATATAATATTAAATCTGAAATCTAGACTTAGATGTGCTGTGGTCACTATTCCTATGTACAAGGTGGTAAAGGTGACACCGCCGAATATAGCATTCTTATTTATTATGTTCTAAAATTTCTCAGCAGTGTTGTCAAGTTATCTATTTTGTTTGCATCTGTTTTCTTTGGATCCTGAATCAAAAACGAGAAGATACATTGCTTTGCAACCGCTAAAGTTAGGTACATTTGACAAAATTCTTTCAGAAGGAGTGTCCATTAAAAATTTTTCTGATTTATTTTAAAATTGGGAAATAAAATTCTTAGATAGATTTCCTTTTTTATATTTCCAGTGACCGGTTGATTAGTTTTGCATAGGTTTTCAAATTTGTTACAGTTTCCCATTTTAGTGTTGAACTTAGGTTTACTGATATTGCTTTTTAATACATTGGGAGAAGATGACGTGATAGGGACCGGAAAGTGGTCACTTATAAACATAATAATTAATCTATGTGAAAGAATGCACTATTAGTATTAAAATGTATATGCGATTTGACATTAAAATTAACAATTTTTAGTTTTTTATATATTTGGATTGTATATTACCCTTGTATGCAGACTGTTAAAAAAATTTTTCACTATGATGTTAGGCAAGCTTGATATAAATGTATTGTTAAGATTGTATATATACAACACAAGCCGATAGCCTTAGTTGCTAGTGCTTTAGCTTTAAGATTTATTGTAATTTTAATTATAATAAATAACCAAATAAATAAATAAATAAATAAATAAATATATTGTACCATATCTTTCCAGCCGAAAAAAAAAATTGAATACATGAGTTCAACCCAGGATAAAGTGGTTCAATTTAAGTGAAACATTAACGTGTCATTCGAAGGCATGTGTTTATATGAATATGAGTACATTAATAATATTCACTTCATTCTTATAAATGCAAAGAACGCATGCATAGTAGATGAAAATAAACCCATGTCTCATGAGTTAATAATGTTTGTTTAAATTAATTGTTTAAGATATTACGCATGCATTTTGAAGCACATCATTGAAGGCTAACAATTCAGGATTTGGTGAAGGCATTTTTTATGCCTCCTCGTGCTCTTATTAATTAAAAGTCATGAAAACTGTTATTCATATTAAACTAGTGAAAAATGTTTCTGTTGGGTTGTTGAGGAGTTGTTGAAGCCATATAGAATGTAGTTGATAGAAATAGAGATATTAAGGAGTGAGTGAATACGAGTTTATTGAATACATATAATTCTTTGGGAGAGAGTTTTTGGATATTATTTGTAGTTCGTTAAAATTATTTAAGTAGCTATTCCTATTGCACAGTATTATTTGCAAAGCCATTAATATAAATTTTATAAAAATGATGTATTAATTTTTAAAAATAATTTCAATTAATTTTTGTTAATTAACAATATCACACCTTAACATCTGGATGTAAGTACAAAAGACATAATGAAAAACATAAAAAGACAAGCCGTACGTTTAAGAAAAAATATTGAAAACTGCCTTGGAAGAATACTTAAAATTGAAAAAAAAAAAATTGCGGTATTGGCTTTTTATTAATATACTAGCGTATTTCTTATTTTGTATTCTATTTTAGTTTTATTAATACTATGTTCACACACACGCCTTAATTGTCAATTTATAATATTATCGCAATTAAAGCCTTATTGAGCTCAATTTACCATACTAAAAATTATTTTTAAATTGAGCAACATATTATTAATTGTTTCACTTATTGTCTAAAACTCGAAATACAAATCTTGAGAAGTATGTTCACTGAGAAGAAAATTCTATAGGTGGCATTTCTAATGTCAAACAAATAAATATACAAAAAATAAAAATTAAGAAAATGAAAAATGTTTGAAGAAAATTTAAAAAAAAATTTTAAATAAATTCAAATACATACATATAAGTATATGTACAAGGCGAATTCAACATTAGGTGATGTTAAGAAGCCAGCTGATTGTTTTTTGCTCGTTTTATTTTTACGGCACAATGTCAAAGTTTGTTTACATTTAAATTAATTTTTATGTGCGTTAATTGAAAATTTTTATAAAAGTGGTAAAATTTGTGTGAAAAAATTTAAAAAATACAAATATTTGTGCAATAACTTATTGGAAAATAAGTTAAACACATATTATAATTTGAATACACAACATTTGTAATGTTTTTAATTCAGAAAATGCAAAATTTCCGTTGTGTTTGTCCTAGTGATTTAAAGTTGTGAAAATTGTGAAAAATCTATATATCTAAAAGTGAAACTCTGTATGTGTGTGTGTGTGTGTTAGCTATAGACTCCAAAACTGTAAAACCGATCGGACTCAAACTTTGGCAAGTTGTTGTACACATACCAGGGAGTGTTTATGGGTGGAAAAAAGTGGGCGGGGCCACGCCCATAAAAATTAGTTATCAGTTTTAGCTACTTTTACTTGACTGATTTTTCTGAAACTTTGCATACATATTGTGCTGTCATGACTAAATTAAATTGTGATAAGAAAAGTGGGCGGGGCCACGCCCCTAAAAAATTTTTAATTTTGAGGAACTTGCACTGGACCGATTTTTCTGAAACTTTGCACACATACTAAGCTGTCATAACCATATAATTTTGAGACTAGAAAAGTGGGCAGGGCCACGCCCATAAAAAAAGGTTATAATTTTGAGGTACTTTCACCGAACCGATTTTTCTGAAACTTTGCACACATATCGAGCTGTCATGACTTAATAATTTCGTGATTAGAAAAGTGGGCAGTGCCACGCCCATAAGAAAAAGGTATCATTTTGAGGTACTTGCACTGGACCGATTATTCTGAAACTTTGCACACATATTAAGCTGTTATGACTTTACAATTTCGTGATTATAAAAGTGGGCAATGCCACGCCCATAAAAATTGTAATATTTAGGCTTTTTCACTTGATATTCAATTAAAGTTCAGAATGTATTTCGATTCATTAAGGGGCGTAGCAACGCGCGCCGGGTTTGGCTAGTGTGATATAAAACACAAATATGTGATATAAACTGGCACAAATTTTGTAATAAATTAAAAATACTTATTTTTTAAAAAATTTTCGCGTAAATTTATAAAAACAAAATTTTAATTAAAAGTAAACAAAAAATTTGTTTTTTTGTGTTTTGACATTCTCTTGGCCTTTTTGTGTTTGTTGCAGGGATGATATCACCTGATATTGAATTCGCCTTGTATATGTATGTAAACAAATAAAATTGTAAATATATATTATTAACAGGAAAAAAACTAAAGAGAAGGCATTATTTGATTTGGTATAACTACATCGTATTTTTACAACTATCAAATGCTAATGGAGTAAGATAAATTGAGTATGTGTGAACACTTATTTTTATTGCTCAATCAACACTAAATTGAAACAATTGAAAATATCTGTCTGAACAGGGTATAAGGCAATATATAAAGATAATGTATGTTTTAACTATTCTACACATTAAAGTATAATTCGAAAGAAAAGCCAAAGAGATGTATTTTTATGAAATGCTTTAAATTTAGCTAGAAAATTTAACTCTCTCAAACAGTTTTCTTTTTTCCTCTTTCTTCAACATAATGATTAAAGTACCCCCTGCTTAGCCAGCAAACACAACCAATTTATTTTGACTACTGGCTTCTATTGGTATCGCATCATATTAAATACATTTATCGCAGACGGTGACTAACTTATTGCAGACTGTGACGTTTGTAATTTTTATTGAAAAAAAAGGAAAAAAATTAAATAATTTTATCAACCTCATATAAAAGCAGGTGACCTAACTAGAGTGGGTATTTGACAATGTTGTTTTATCTATTGATTAAGCTTGTTATTTATTTTTTTCTTTTAATTATTTTTACTATAGATAAAAAAAAATTTACTTACTGTTTGTACAATAATAATAAAAAGAAAATATAATTAATTAACTTTTTTAATTTTTATTATATTCCGGTATTCAATAGCTTAATTGCATGTATTGTTTTTTCTTTTTTTTTTAATCAAGCCAAACTGTTTTTTTTATACCCGCCACCAAAAAAATGGTGGGGGTATATTCATTTTGTCATTCCGTTTGTAACACATCGAAATATCCATTTTAGACCCCATAAAGTATATATATTCTGAATCAGGGTTTGATTTGATGACGATCTAGCTATGTCCGTCCGTCTGTCCGTCTGTCCGTCTGTCCGTCTGTCCGTCTGTTGAAAGCACGATAGAGGTCGCACCGAAAAAGCTAGGGGGCTCAAATTTTGCCAGAATCTTTCTTATAGACAAGGTTTGTTTGGTATTGAAAATGGGCTAAATCGGAATATTAGGAACAGAGTTATAGCTCGAAAAGCAAGAGTAGGTCGAAAAAACCGTGTCCTTCAAACATCGAATAAAATGGAATTGTGTCCAAACGCATTAACGTAGACTCATGAAACTTCGAATATATATTTCCTGAGTAAAAATATTATTTTTCCCCAAAAATTATCTAAATCTATGCATTAGGAGAGGAGTTATCGATCAAAATGTACGAAAATTTATACCGCACAGTGTACTTTTCGGTATATTAAAAAACAAAAACGTCATAAAAGCAACAAAATTAGATGTACGACTCTGAAATTTTGCACACTTTGCTTCTTGGTGAGAGGCTTTTCTGTAACGGAAAATCAATATGCCACGCCCACTTTTACGCCCACCTCCCATATAACGCTTTACTCAAAATTCATATAATTTCTCTATTAATAAAGATTTTGGAATTATAAAGGGCTATATTGAAACTCCTAAGTTGTACTCATTCGTAAAAATAACTTTGACACGCCTACTATAACGCCCACTTTTCACGTTATCTACCGTTAATGAAATTTAAAAGCTTATAAAACCGCCAAAATTAGAGGTATGATGATAAAATTTGCTACGTATATCCCCCTAGGCATTATCATTACTGTGCCGGAAAATTAAGGTGCCACGCCCACTTTTACGCCCACCTCCCATATAACGTTTTAACTAAAATTTATATAATTTCTCTATTAATAAAGATTTTGGAATAACAAAGGGCTATATTGAAACACCTAGGTTGTACTCATTCGCAAAAATAACTTTGACACGCCTACTATAACGCCCACTTTTCACGTTATCTACCGTTAATGTGATTTAAATGCTCATAAAACCGCCAAAATAAGAGGTATGATGATAAAATTTGCTACGTATATCTCCCTCGGCATTGTTATTACTGTGCCAGAAAATTAAGGTGCCACGCCCATTTTTACGCCCACCTCTCATATAACGTTTTACCTAAAATTCATATAATTTCTCTACTAATAATAATTTTGGAATAATAAAGGGCTATATTGAAACACCTAAGTTGTACTCATTCGCAAAAATAACTTTGACTTGCCTACTATAACGCCCACTTTTCACGTTATAAACCGTTAATGTGATTTAAATGCTCATAAAACCGCCAAAATAAGAGGTATGATGATAAAATTTGCTACGTATATCCTTCTAATCAATGATATTGGTGTGCCAAAAAGTTTAGGTGACACACCCACTTTAACGACTACCTCCCATATAACGGTTTATCTTAAATTCATGTAATTTCTCTATTGACAAAGTTTTTGGGAAAATAAAGGACCATATTGAGAAATCTAAGTTGTATTTATTAGCAGAAACTTTATTGACACGCCTACTTTAAAGCCCACTTTCATTGAAAGACTTCATTTACAAAAGCATTTTAGTAGCATATCGAAGTTATAAAGGGTGGTTACATTTTAAGGGCCGATGCTGATTTTAAATAAAACACAAATTATTTAAGAAATTATTATCATTTCTTTTAATAATGATAATATTTGTAAGGTTCAATTATGTATTTAACAAAATATCGGCCAAATGGCCCCCCCATCCTTGGCGCCACTCCTCTATCTGATGGTCCAAATTTTCAATGACAATGTTGATGCTCAATTGTTGGGCATGATGATGAGGCGAGGTTGACTGCTCTTTTGCCACACTTTCGCAAAAACCAGCAGTGGTTCCCATTCAACGAACTAAGAAGGCATTCACAGATTTTCTAACATTTGATACAGACCTGTTTTGCAGAAATTTAAATATTTTTTACAATTCTCCCGATAGTGGACGAATTTGAACGATTATGTTGATCAAAAGAATTACGAAGTGCACAAAATGCATTTTGATTTGAACGCCCATTTTTATAAAAAACCTGAATAACTTTAAAGCGTTGCTCATTTGCGTATCTTTCCACGGATCAAATTGAGTAAGTTTGAAATTGAGAAATGTCAAGTGAAATGCAGAAAACAAGTTTAAATACTAGGTGTAGTTCACCTTCAACATGGGCCCTTAAAATTTAATCACTCTCTACAAAGAAAGTGATACATATTTTATTATAAAGAGATTATTCCATAGCGATTAACAAAATAATAAATATTGTGCTTTAAATGTACACAAAATTGGTGGTGGGTATAAAAGATTCGGCACAGCCGAATATAGTGCTCTTACTTGTTTTTTTTAATTAAGCCAAATTTTTTTTTTTTAGTTATGACCACCCACTAAAACTATGTTATAATTTTGTTACGCTAAACATTTTGAAATATACAAATAGAATACAAGAATTATGATCAAATACAATTTTTGTAATTTGAAGACTTTGAAATGTAAAAGTGTGTGTATAATAATTATCTAATTATAAAAGAATATAGTAGTATGTAAATACAAATGTTTATAAACAAACAAAAATATGTACTAAAACAGCTGTTAAAAAAATATCATTAAAATTTTATTTTCATTTGATGAATGTCGAAATAGCCAGTGGCCACAGACATATTGTAGTTGTGATAAAAAATATAGTATTTAATGTTTTGAAGACATAACTATAATTTGAAAATTTTCTGACGCGCTATATTTTTAAGATAGAAAATATTTTTCGTGAGAAGTCTTTTTTTGTTTTCCCATTATTTATCCTGCAAACTTATTAAATAGTTTTATTGAAGTAACTTAATAACTGATTTATGTTTTATATTCTTAATCGTTTGGGACACATAACACATTTAAAGTTGACTGTTTGAGAATACTGTACTAAATTTCGATGGCGTTCGTAATTTTTACTTTTAATATTATGTTTACTCAAAGACTTTACTAAATAAGTAGAAACAAGTAAAAGTGTTATAATTGGTCGTCAAATCTTATAACACCCCCTCACTATCATATAATGATGACCACATCGTAACATACCCCAGATTTTATATTGAGTAATAAACACCGTTTTACTTCTTATTTTCGATGCTTGATTATACTTTCTAAATATTTTCTACTTGTCAAGCCCTTTTATTTGATACCCATATCGATCCTCTCGCTGAAAAATAAATTTTTGTTTGAACATTTTAGGAAAGCAAAAAAAAAAAAAAACTACGGCTTGCAACTTAATGTGTTTAGAGAATTAATAAGGGTCTTCATTATTTTATATATTTTAAAAAACAATTTTTTTTTAAACAATTTTTTAATACAACTTTACCGAATAAGTAGTTACGGATTTAGCCAAAATTTTTTACGAATATCACTAGAGGAATATAATGTCTATAAATAGTACCAAAAGTGTTTGTAAATTATCTTAAAGCCGAAAAATTTTATGAGAAATTACAAAAGCAATCTATTGTCTATTTGTGTATTTGCTTATATCTCAAAAAGTTATTGGGCGATTGTGCTGGCTTTTAATAGAGATTTGTTTTCCAAAATATTTACAAAAGATTGATACTACTTAGAGATCTATGCAATAGGTGGGGTCTTTCTTGGGTTGATTAAAATTAACACATGCACCGACGGACTACTCTATTCGTAAGCTTTCGGAAAATATTCGTGGACACCACTGCTGAAGGTTAGAAAAATATGTAAAAAATGCTTAACTTAAGAAGAATATAATTGATGGATTTACAAGGTGCCGTATTGCCTAATTATGATAATTTTGAAAAAATTTTAAAATGGTTGGAAAAAATTATGACAATACAAGATGATTATTGTTTTATATTCGTGACATATCAACCTAAATGAGTGCCTCTGACCGTTATATCGTTTAGCACCTAGCGTTAACATTGTGTCATGAACAGTACCGTAAATTTCGGTCGATGTGTACATACTTGCAACTGAAATTTCGTATATTGTTAAGTACGTGTTAGAGATAGAGAACCTTAAAACAGGTTCGATTCTTCAAACTCAAAATCAAGAATTTCAGCAATTTTAGGTGCAAGTGGAATCAAATCGTTCTCTGAGTAAGAAAACCTACTTAATAAAATATCAAACATGTCTATATTTTTTTGCTAGGTTGACATATAAATTAAATTAATTTAAAAATGATTTCACGTTTGTACAAATGTTCAATAAATCTAATAAATCTCAGTAATTTATTTCGCAACAACACTAACAATTGTCAGATTATAACTGACAACTAAATGGTGGAACTGTGACTAAAACTGATTTCGGAAATTGATAATCTGATATTTTAATTAAAATTTTTTTCAATTAGCTTGTTCGCCGATATCTTTGTTGATTATTTACCCATGGAACCAAGATTTCCTTTAAATGCTGTTAAAGGTACAATATGTGTTTACAATATATGAAGAGAACAAACGTTTCGAAAAATTCTATAGGAGCTGCAAAATCTGACCTTGTTTGCGCAAAAAACAGAGGCAATTACCCATATAACTGATTTTCAATATCAAAATTCTCGAAAGCATGTAAATTAAAAGCATATAAGAGTCTGAAGTATATCTGGTGGCTTCAAAAAGTTGATTCAAATATACACCCGGACAAACGGACTTAACTAAAGAAATTTCTGTATCTATAAGGGTTCAGAATGTATATATATTTTACAGGGTCTCAAGCTAATATTGTAAAAATTATAAACAATATGACAAATTTATATATATATCCTTTTACACTCTTGTATGAAAGGTATAACAATATGAAACAATTGTTTTGCAACCAACTTCATTACATACTGAGTTATCAAAACTGGATTTTACAATTGCAAAGTAATAACGACGCGTTAAGCTGTTTTCCTTCAAACATTCTACAATATTACATTTTTTATTGTTTTTTTTTGCGAACACATCATCCTATTTTTATACCCGCCACCAAAAAAATGGTGGGGATATATTCATTTTGTCATTCCGTTTGTAACACATCGAAATATCCATTTTAGACCCCATAAAGTATATATATTCTGAATCGGGGTTTGATTTTATGACGATCTAGCTATGTCCGTCCGTCTGTCCGTCTGTTGAAAGCACGATAGAGGTCGCACCGAAGAAGCTAGGGGGCTCAAATTTTGCCAGAATCTTTCTTATAGACAAGGTTTGTTTGGTATTGAAAATGGGCTAAATTGGCATATTAGGAAGAGAGTTATAGCTCGAAAAGCAAGAGTAGGTCGAAAAAACCGTGTCCTTCGAACATCGAATAAAATGGAATTGTGTCCAAACGCCCTAACGTAGACTCATGAAACTTCGAATATATAATTCCTGAGTAAAAACAATACCTCTCCCCGAAAATTATCTAAATCTATCCATTAGGAGAGGAGTTATAGATAAAAATGTACGAAAACTTATACCGCACAGTGTATATTTCAAATTTAAAACGTAATAAAACTGACAAAACTATATGTACGATTCTGAAATTTTGCAAACATGGTTTTTTGGTCATAGTCTTCGTTATAACGGAAAATAGATGTGCTACGCACACTTTTTTCTTTAAATTTTTATAAAAATATATTAGTCATATATATCAGCATTTATTCATCTTACACTGCGCCATTTATTGTACTGTAGATAAATATAAGATAAAGATGATAAGATAGATGACTCTTTTAGCAGCTACTAGATGGCATGCTAACAACTTATGTTTATGTTCTCCTGAAGTTATGCTTTATTAAAAATGGGAATTTAGGAAAATTTTGACCTAAGAAAAAAAAAATTATCTCTAAACATTATAAACGATTTATTTTCATGTACTAGTGGCTAACAAATTTTAAAATTATACAAAACCTATTTCGTTTGAAAATCTTTTAGAAGCAAAATGTTATAGAAGTTTAGAAATCAAAATATTACTAATAAATTTCCCGTTTTAGCAAAATGCTGAGCATGTCTATTTTAAATCACCCTGTGGCCCTTACAATTTAACCACCCTCTACAAAGAAAGTGATACATATTTTATTATAAAGAGATTATTCGATAGCGATTAACAAAATAATAAATATTGTGCTTTAAATGTACACAAAATTGGTGGTGGGTATAAAAGATTCGGCACAGCCGAATATATTGCTCTTACTTGTTATCATAATAACTTTGTTAATCATATTAGTTTAATAGAACAAAATAGTTTTAATGGCAAAATCCCGTTTTTATAGTGACGAAATAATTGATTAAACATAATGAAAATTTATTATTATCGTAGAGAATATCATATGATCGTTGTAGAGAATATCAATGATCGTCGTAATCATGCTGTATTCATTTTTTTTTGCGTGTATATATTGGCATAAAAAATACAAAATATATACTAAAAACCATTAAAAAATTTGGTAACGTTGCCGAATGCGATAAAAGTTATACACCAATAACAATCACCATCTGCATGATGCCGGATTAATTAAATTTATTTTAATTATTATTTTGTTTAAAAGATAGATGAGATAATATTTTCTTCCATCTTGTCCAGCTTGATACCTGGCGAAAACACAACTACATCATTGTGTTTGAATATTCCTAATAACTTTCTTGCTATAACTGTTTAGAATTGACGATGATGAAATATGTAACCAGTTACATCATTTTTTGTTACATACTTATGTTTATAAACTTATATTTAGTATAAAATTTTGCCTATTCACTTATTTAAATACAAAAAATTATACACAATTTACATAACGTTAATATATAGCACATTGCTGTTGTTAAGAATGGTCAAAAATTATAACATTTTTTATGTGATTTTGTAATATTTTCGTGAATGACAAGACGCAGTATTTTGACAATAAAATTTTGCCTAAAAGTAATAAATGATGTTTCATAAACAAAAAAAAAAATAAGATTTTCGAAAAAAGAAAAGAAATACTAAAGCGGAAATGTTGGAAGGTAGTGTTACCATTTATGATTGATAAAAAAGATTTTAAGCTTAGCATTAAGTTGCTAATGCTTTATGTATATATTTTATTCTAATTTAAATTATAAGTTATATTTAAAAATAATAATAATACTAATAATAATAATAATAATAATAATAATAATAATAATAATAATAATACTAATAATAATAATAATAATAATAATAATAATAATAATAATAATAATAATAATAATAATAATAATAATAATAATAATAATTATAATAATAATAATAATAATAATAATAATAATAATAATAATAATAATAATAATAATAATAATTATAATAATAATAATAATAATAATAATAATAATAATAATAATAATAATAATAATAATATAACAATGCAAATAACTATAACAATATTCAACATTTATAGAAAGACTACAAAATTTCTAAATCTAGAAAAATATTAAAAATAATCAATATGGTTACTTAATAAATAAAACATTTCCAAAGATCTCCGTGTATTAAAAAACATTAATCAGATCGAAAAGTTCTTGCTATTTTAAGACTCGTATCTACTATACACATACATATATATTTGTTTTGCCTTCTTTTTTTAATTTTTTGTGTGATTTATTTGCAATAAGTTTTAAAATATTTAAATATGAAAAAAATTGATTAAACCTATTTTTGTTTTATTTAAAGGAATATTTATTCTGGCAACCCCTAAAAAAAAATAAACGCTAATTATAACACAATTTTTCTTATAAATGTCTTCTATAATAAAACAATAAACTGATGAGGTAAAAACCATTTTAAATTATTTCGTCATTAAGTCAATTCAGTTCTACGCAAACTGTTAATTAAAAAAAAACTAAATAATACAACATAAAATTACTTACTTTATGCCCAATTTAATTTGTTCCAGTGTTCGCATGGTACTCATATTGTGGAAATATTATTGTAATATTAACAAATTTTAAAATGAATATATTTTGGTAATTTATTTTTATAAAAAGAATTTTATATATGCTTTTGATTTTAGCTTTTACTTTTAAAATTTATGTAACAAATTTATTAGAAAAATTGTATTGTATACAAAACACACACACACATACACTAAAATGTCGGTTACTTTTTTAATTGTTATCACTTGTATCATTCATAACCTAATAAAAAGCTTTTTTCTGTGTAACATAATAATATTGAAGGACTTTTCAAAAGCTTTTTAACATCCTTTTACCCGCATAAAAATATATATTTTGTTGTTGAGAAAAAATAAAACACTTTCAATTTTTCTTTTACCATTTATCACATGAAAGCTTTTATCTGTTTATTTCTATATTAATACTTAATTAAAATTTTACTTTTTATTTCAATTTCAAGACCAAATCTTTATCACTACATTTTTCTGCTCCAAATAAATCACAATTAATTTCTTAAATTTTTTTTTTTTTGTTTTTGTTAAAGCACTATTTAGTTAAATAGTGTTTGTGTTTAACCAAAGTAATTTTTAGTAAAATATTTTTGAATGTAGTGTGTGTTTAGCGAAGGCAACTCGTCAACTGTTGTCTGGTTGTGCTATCATAAAACTAATTCCCACTGATTTACTTTATGTTTCTGTTGTCTTTTTTTCGGTGTAAGTTTTTTTTAATTTTTTTTTTGTATATGTGTTAGTGTATTTGTATCTGTGTATGTCTACTTGTCTGAAATTTTAAGATTCGTTTGTTTGCTGTGAGTTGTTCTGTTCGTGCGAAAATACATAAACAAACCTGTACAGTTAAAAGTTCTATACATAGCAAACAGTGTTGCCATATGCCTATATATATTTTTAAATTTCTTTATTCGTTAATTTTTAGTTGATAAAATGTTCAAAATTACCGAACTATCTCCATTTTATTTCACTCTATTTACGCCATTTTATAATCTTCATATTCTTTCTATACTGTTGTAAATTTCGTTGACCTTTAGAGCTCCCATCCAGGGTATTGTGGGCAATTTATTGTGTAGGATTTTTTAAATAACGCCTAACATAATTTCAGTTACTTGTATTCAATCGTGTAATTGTATTTTAGTGCGATAACTTGTTTGTGTTTAAACCAAATTCCAATATTTCTAAAATTTAACAATTCAGGTAAGTAGAATATACAAACACATTTGTGAATCTACTATTAAAAATTCTGAACGTAATTGAATTTTATATATTGTTTGATCGCCAGATATTATAAAGTTAATACTTAAAAAATATAGTGAGATTTGTTGATACGGTCATTTTTTTTGTAATGCACATTTCGTTAAACACACTTTAAAAGTGTAAGTAATTATATTGTCGGCAATGACGGTAGAGTAATTCATGAGTTACTTAATATTTTAAAGATTCTCACTTATTTTATTTTCAAAAAAACGTATCGCAGAATAAATATACCGATTTCTAGCGCTCACAAGAACTGAAGTTGTTGAAATCAAGTATTTATTAAGTGATTGTGGTTGTAAGTGAGCGTGGTAATTATATACTTCCGATCGATTGCTTAACTGCGCTTTGCAATTTCACATTGCATTTCCTTGCTGACATATAAAGCGTAATCATGCCTTCGCCTTTCGTACTGCTGAAATACAATTGTAACAATATAAAACAAGTTAGTTAAATGCCTTTTCGCACTATTATTAATTTCGAAGCAATAAACGAACATCCTTTATTATGCTTTCATAAGCAAAATATTTTGGTATTTCCATGTAAGGTATTAGGTAGCTGAAGCAAATCTTTAAGCAAAAACGTAAACAAATTTTGATTTATAGTTGCAATCATGTTTAGGTTCTAACAAAATTGTTGCTGTTGTTCGATCGAGTCGTCATGTTCGGTGTTGCCATAAATTTGTTTTAGTGTTTTGAGATATTCTAAGTTTAATGGAATATATTTGTACAAATATAGTTATTCTTATAAATGTATACTATTTTTGTCCTTTATAGAACAAAGATTAAAATAATTTGTGTTATTTATATGTAAATTTCAATGATTTTTAAACCGTTTTTATTTCAAAAAAAAGTAAATAAAATATTTTCTTGGGACGATTTACGAATGCCGGGTATTTACTTTTTATAGATAATTTCATTAAAGTGTTAGCTGTCCATGCATAAGTTCCAAAATTGCCATATATTTTTCAAAATTTGGCGAATATTTTACCAATGACAGCTTATGATGTCATCCAGAGTTGCTGGATGTACACAAGACACGCCACTTATCCCCACAAAAAGTCTAGTGTGTTTAAATCGCATGATCTTAACGGCGAATGGGCTGCTCCAAACGTGAGATTAATTACTTAGCAAAACTCGACGGTTCATGGTTTTGCGTGCATGTGGCACTGTCTTGTTGAGACCACATGTCAGCAACAACAACAACATGGGTAAAATAGATCAGTAATTATCGCATGGTAAAAAAAACTGGATGGGCTGAATTGACAGTTTATTGACTGTGTCTAGCTGATCTTCACTTAAAATTCAGTTGTTTTGTTTGTTGGCGTACACATTTAGCCAAAATGACCTTCGCGGCTAAAAACACTTTCTTAATGCGCATTTATTGCATTTATTGCATTTGTGGTACATTATTTACCTTCTGTATATCTATACCGTATCAGGTGTGTTTTGTATGAGTTCATGCTAACGCACTTTTGTATAATCTTACAGATAATTAAATAACATAAACCCAATTTTTGGCAATAGCAATGAATTAACATATCGCGGTCTTAATTGTCACTAGGCACTATATTCTTCACGGCACACACTCTTTGCATAAGGGTTGGGGGATTAATATCCAATTAAGTGAAAGGGCTTGAACAATTTTCTAATTATGATAACCATTAAAAAGTCGTTAATTATATAATGAGTTTTAAGAAAAAATTTTTATTGACTTCCAATTGTAGTTTGTTTGTCTATTCATGGTGATATATAAAAAAACTAAGCATTTTTGGTATTACTTTGGTATTACAAACCAATCATAACAAAAAACTCGCGCTATATGTAACAGATTTTAAGATTTAATTATATTATTTTATATTTAAATTTTATATTACTATAAAGGTGTATTACTTTATAGCTTGTTCCTATAAATACAATTTATTTTTTCTTCAAAACCAATACATATTAAAAGAAATTCTAAAGAGTAAGAAACATATATGTGGTAACACTGTTCGCATCTATGCTTTTTTATGTTCTAACACATAAAGTATTTAAAGATTTTTTGTTTGATACACATTTTATTTTATTTCGGTTCGTGTTTGTTTTTTTAGCGGCAAAATTTCAAAGTCAAGTTTGTTACTTCTAAAATTTTATTGTCACATCGTCTTTGTTTTGCTTTGCCTGTTATTATTTGTATTTTGTTTGTGATTTTGATTGCGTTTTTTATATTTGTTTGATATGTTTATTTATTTTTTTCTTCTAATTTTATTTAGTCAAAATATAAATTCTGTTAGGCAAGCAATTTCTGTTATGACTTACAGCAGAATGTATACAAATTACACTGATAAACTTTGCTTTAGTATTTATTATATTAACATATGTAGATATATGTACATATATACATAAGAACATAGTTAGATACATATATACTTAAGTACATATATAGATACAAAAGTATATACATACATACACTATACATCATATATATACATACATTATATTTACATCAATCATATATTGGTACAAAAGTAGCGAAGTAACTTTAAGAGTTTGTTTATAAAATTATGAATGTCATTTAAGTAGGCAGTGTTACCACAGTTGCTCAATTATTGGAAAAAATTTAAATTGTTTTGCGAAATGTTACAGCTATTATTGTAACAACTAATAGAAAGGAAAACAAGTAAGAGTGCTATATTCGGCCGTGCTGAATCTTTGTATCACCATTCATCTCATATGAAATACAAACATATAAAAGAGATTATAAATTGAGTTTACATATGTTTAAAAAAATTTTTAAATAATAAAAAAAGACATAAAAAATAAAAAAATAATATATTAACAAAAATTATAAAATATAAAAAAAACAATAAAAATATATATAATGAATAACATAAAAAATAAAAATTTCCCTGGCTTAGCTGGGATTCGATGCCACGTTCACTTCGACCAGTATATCACGTTTGTATGTATGTTGTTGTTGTGAAAAAAACGAGGTGGTCGTAGTTTTTTTCTCATATCTCAGTTGTTAATGTACCGATTTTTCTGATTGTCAATACCGATTTGCTCCCGACTATTTGTGATATCCATGCGATGTCGGGGGGCTTCTAAAAGTTAATTTCACATACACACGGACAGACGGACAATGCTTAATTGACTCCCCTATTTATAAGCTTTAAGAAAATATCCACTTTATGGGGTCGGAAATGAAAATTGTAAAAATTTCATACGGAATGACAAACCTATAAACACCCTTTTTTTGTGAAGGGTATAAAAATACAAATATGAATAATATATAAAATAAAAAAATAAAAATTTTCTGGGCTCACCTGGGATTCGATGTCACGTTCACTTCGACCAGTATATCACGTTTGTATGTATTTGTTGTATGTTGTTGTTGTGAAAAAAACGAGGTGGTCATAGTTTTTTTCTCATATCTCAGTTGTTAATGTACCGATTTTTCTGATTTTCAATACCGATTTGCTCCCGAATATTTGTGATATTCAGGAAATGTCGGAGGGCTTCTAAAAGTGGATTTCACATACACACAGACAGACTGACAAAGCTTTATCGACTCCTCTATTCATAAGCTTTCAAAAAATATACACTTTATGGGGTCGGAAATGAAAATTGTAGAAATTTCATACGGAATGACAAACCTATATACACCTTTTTCCACTATGTGAAGGATATAAAAAAGGTAAGAATTCTCTATTGGAGAGTGATACGATATGGCGTCCGAAGGACTGAAAATATATCAAATGTTCACTTTTCAATATGCCGAATTAATGTTAACCACCACCAACTTTGTGTCGTACTTTTATATTACAAAGTTATTTTTTTCAACAACTGTAATCTCTATTGAATTATTACTTTAAACTAAAATAAATAAGTATTATTTTGTTGGTTTTAGTCTGATTTGTTATTACTTAAAGTTATATATTATACTTCCCGCCGGAGACTCTGGAATTGTCTGCTTCTCTTTCTCTTCTATCCTAAATATTTCTATTCTTATTCTATTCTTCTCTCTATTAACGCGTCACAATGGACCGTAATGGTCTCCGAGTGAAGGTGTGAGGGTAACTTTGCACCAGCCTTACCTAACTACCTACCTACCTACCTACCTATATATTATACTTTATTCTTTGGTATTATGATAATATTGATCAGGAAACTAATCTTCGAAATATCAGCATTTCACATTTAACTTAGATGATTTTATGAGCTCTAAAATTTAACTAATCGTAGATCAAGTCAGAAGTGGGAGTTAAGGTAGGAGTGTCAAATAAATTTTTGGTATAAAATTTAAACTTAATATTGCATTTTTGATTCCCTTGTTCTTCCAAAATTTTTGTCCAATCATAAAATCATATAAATTAAAGAAAAATCGTTATATGTGAGGTGAGTGTTTTGCCTTCGTGTTCCGTTATTGCAATAATAATGGTTAACCAAAAAGCTTCTTCAGGGTTAGTATACAAATTACTATTTTTTTTTTAAATAACTTGTACCTTTACCCTGCAGAAGGTACCCATGGTTTGGTAGCGAAATATTGGTTTTTTGTCTCAAAATAAAAGAAAAGAAACAAGTAAGAGCACTATATTCGGCTGTGCCGAATCTTTTATACCCACCACCAATTTTGTGTACATTTAAAGCACAATATTTATTATTTTGTTAATCGCTATAGAATAATCTCTTTATAATAAAATATGTATCACTTTCTTTGTAGAGGGTGGTTAAATTTTAAGGGCCCATGTTGAAGGTGAACCACACCTAAACTTCAACTTTTTTCTTGCATTTCATTTGACATTTCTCAATCTCAGACTAACTCAATTTGAACTGTGGAAAGATACGCAATCGAGCAACGCTTTTAAATATTAAAGATTTTTATAAAAATGGGCGTTCAAATCAAAATGCATTTTGTGCACTTCGTGATTCTTTTGGTCAACATAATCGTTCGAATTCGTCCACAATCGTGAGAATTGTAAAAAATATTTAAATGTCTGCAAAGCAGGTCTGTATGAAATGTGAAAACATCTGTGAATGCCATCTTAGTTCGTTGAATGGGAAACATTGCTGTTTTTCACGATAACGTGGCAAAAGAGCAAGCAACCTCGACTCATCATCGTGCCCAACAATCGAGCATCAACAGTGTCATTGAAAATTTGGACTATCGGATCGTGGTGGGCCGCCTAGGTTGGGGGGCCATTTGGCCGATATTTTGTTCCATACATAATTGCAGCATACAAATATTATCATTATAAAAATAAATGATAATAATTTCATAATAATTTTATTCAAAATCTACATAGTCCCTTAAAATTAAGCCACCCATTATAACTTCGGTATGCTAGTAAAATGTTTTCGTAAATTTAGTCTTTCAATGAAAGTGGCCGTTAAAATACGCGTGTCAATAAAGTTTGTGCTAATAAACATAACTTAGATATTTCAATATAGTCCTTTAGTATTCCAAAATCTTTATTCATAGAGAATTTACATGAATTTAAGAGGAAGAAAGTGAATTTAAGGTTAAATTTTAAGGGCCACAGGGTGATTTAAAATATACATTCACTGCATTTTTTAAAACGGGAAATTTATTAGTAAGATTTGGATTTTTAAACTTCTATAACATTTTGTTTTTAAAAGATTTTCAAACGAAATAAGTTTTGTATAATTTTAAAATTTGTTAGCCATTAGTACATGAAAATAAATTGTTTATAATGTTTAGAGATAATTTTTTTTTACTTAGGTCAAAATTTTCCTAAATTCCCATTTTTAATAGAGCATAACTTCAGGAGAACATAAGCATAAGTTGTTAGCATGCCATCTAGTAGTTGCTAGTAGAGTCATCTATCTTATCATCTTTATCTTATATTTATCTACAGTACGATAAATGACGCAGTGTAAGATGAATAAATGCTAATATATATGACTAATATATTTTTATAGAAATTTAAAGAAAAAAGTGTGCATGGCACATCTATTTTCCGTTATAACGAAGACTTTGACCAAAAAGCCATGTTTGCAAAATTTCAGAATCGTACATATAGTTTTGTCAGTTTTATTACGTTTTAAATTTGAAATATACACTGTGCGGTATACATTTTCGTACATTTTTATCTATAACTCTTTTCCTAATTCATAGATTTAAGCGATTTTCAGGGAAAAATATTCTTTTGACTCGATAAATATATATTCGAAGTTTCATGACTACGTTTATGCGTCTGGACACAATTCAAAAGTGAAAGTGGGCGTTATAGTAGGCGTGTCAAAGTTGTTTTTGCTAATGAGTACAACTTAGGTGTTTCAATATAAATAGTCCTTTATTATTCCAAAATTAATAGAGAAATTATATAAATTTTAGGTAAAACGTTATATATGAGGTGGGCGTAAAAGTGGGCGTGGCACCTTAATTTTTTGGCATAGTAATGAAATTGCCTAGGGGGATAGACGTATCAAAATTTATCATCATACCTCTAATTTTAGCGGTTTTATGAGCTTTTAAATTTCATTAACGGCAGATAACGTGAAAAGTGGGCGTTATAGTAGGCGTGTCAAAGTTATTTTTGCGAATGAGTACAACTGAGGTGTTTCAAGATAGGCCTTTATTATTCCAAAATCTTTATTAATAGAGAAATTATATGAATTTTAGTTAAAACGTTATATGGGAGGTGGGCGTAAAAGTGGGCGTGGCACATTGATTTGCCGTTACAAGAAAGCGTGTCACCAAAAAGCAAAGTGTGCAAAATTTCAGAGTCGTAATCCAATTTTGTTGCTTTTATGACGTTTTTGTTTTTAAATATACCGAAAAATACACTGTGCGGTATAAATTTTCGTACATTTTGATCGATTACTCCTCTCCTAATGCATAGATTTAGTGAATTTTCGGGGAAAAATATTGTCTTTACCCAGGAAATATATATTCGAAGTTTCATGAGTCTACGTTAGGGCGTTTGGACACAATTCCATTTTATTCGATGTTCGAAGGACACGGTTTTTTCGACCTACTCTTACTTTTCGAGCTATAACTCTCTTCGTAATATTCCGATTTGGCCCATTTTCAATACCAAACAAACCTTGTCTATAAGAAAGATTCTGGCAAAATTTGAGTCCCCTAGCTTTTTCGGTGCGACCTCTATCGTGCTTTCAACAGACGGACAGACGGACGGACATAGCTAGATCGTCATAAAATCAAACCACGATTTAGAATATATATACTCTATGGGGTCTAAAATGGATATTTCGATGTGTTACAAACGGAATGACAAAATGAATATACCCCCACCATTTTTTTGGTGGCGGATATAAAAATAGGCGCTTTGTAAGATAAGGGTTAATGTGTTGATTGAAATTTGGATGTTCTAATAAGTGTAAAACATGTTACATTTTTATCACTTCCTTGAATATTTAGAAAAACATCAATGTTTAAAATATATAGAATATTTTCGTGTGTCACAACAAAAATACAATTTTTTTAAAAATAACTCTATCCTTTAAATTATGTTACATATATCAAACAATATCATGGTCTATGATTACCAATATAATTCGTTGTAATATATGTACATACTTATGTATTTATATAAAATCTCGAAAATGTAAGTATATTTCAAATATCTAATGTAAATAGAGACGAAAGATGGAAATGAATGATAAAGGTAACTCTAACATACATATCGTGCTCTAACTTATTTTTCGAAATTGACTTTTGATGTAGAGCTGTTCTCCTGAATCCAATACATTGTCTGGTAAAACATTGAATTGAAAATTATAACAGTTACGGAAATACAAGATATTCAATTATAATGTTAATGACATAAACTTTTTGTGTGACGGCAAAAATAACGTAACAGACAGAATAGGCGAAATATACAAAAGAATTAACTATAAAGAAAAGCAATATTTACATACATATGTAACTATTATTCAGTAGTTGTTTTTATGGATATGAAACCGTAAATAACTTTTAACACACGATCAAAATATTACTAACAAACGGACTTGCTTTTCTTTTTTTGCTCATGTGCATGTACTCTCACTTTAATATCGGGTGTCCCAACTAGAACGCAATTTTTAAACTTGGCGCCATTCGAAGTGTCATTGTTTGACATTTGAACAATTGTTTTTGTTTGCTAGTAGAAGGTACGAGGTTAGTAAAAATGGAGCGCTACACGAATGAACAACGCATTCTCATTGTGAAATTGTTTTACCAAAATGGTGAAAGTTTTGCGGCTATAGTTCGCAAATTGCGATCATCCCATTCCCATCTTGATGGCTTCGTCAATAGGCAGAATTGTCGCATTTGGGGTGAGGAAAATCCTCGAGTGATTCACGACAAGCAAATGCATCCTCAACGTCTCACTGTGTGGTGTGGTTTTTGGGCTGGAGGAATTATTGGAGGCAGGTCAAGCGCAAACAGTCAATGGTGTTCGGTATCGTGAAATTAAAACCAGTTTTTTCTTGCCTAGAATTAAAGAAATGAATGTGGAGGGCATGTGGTTTCAACAAGATGTCGCCACATGTCATACAGCCAGAGAAACAATTCAATTGCTGCATCAGTCATTTCCAGGTCGTGTTATTTCGCGTTTTGGAGACCAGAATTGGCCGCCTACATCGTGTCATTTAACATCTTTAGATTTTTTTCTTTGCGGTTTTTTGAAGTCGATGGTTTACGCGAATATGCCGACGACGATTCAAGCCTTAAAAGAGGAAATTGGACGCTGCATTAATGAAATACCGCAGCATTTATGCAAAAAGGTCATTGAAAATTTCGTTAAAAGATCGCGTGTGTGCCAACAAAGCCGCGGCGGCCATCTGCACGATATATTGTTCCATACATAACCTCAATCTGTCTACTTTACGATATAATAAAGTTTCACGATTTTTTTATACCCTTCACACAGTGAAAAAGGGTATATATAGGTTTGTCATTCCGTGTGAAATTTCTACAATTTTCATTTCCGACCCCATAAAGTATATATTTTCTGAAAGCTTATGAATAGGGAAGTCGATTACGCTCTGTCAGTCTGTCCGTCTGTCCGTCTGTCCGTCTGTCCGTCTGACCGTCTGTCCGTGTGTATGTTGAAATCAACTTTTTGAAGCCCCCCGACATCACTTGGACCCGGGTGAGGTATTAAAATATCAGAAATATTCGGGAGTATATCGCTATTGAAAATCAGAAACATCGGTACATAAACAACTGAGATATGAGCAAAAACCCACGACCACCTCGATTTTTTTTTCACAAAAACAACATTACAACAACAACATACATACATACAAACTTGTATATTGGCTAAAGTAAACGTGGGATCGAATCCCAGCTGAGCCAAAACAAAAAATTTTTTTATATTTAAAAAATTTTTTTTTAATTTTTTTTTTTAATTTTTTTTTTTTTTTTTTTTTATTTTTTATTTAATATATTATTTATATTTTTATTATTTTTTTTTTTAATTTTTTTTTTTATTTTTTTTTTTTTGTTTTATATTAATTATATATATTTTAATTATTTTTTTAAAATTTTTTTTTTTACATTTTTTTTTTTAAATTTTTTTTTTAAATATTTTTTTTAAATTTTTTTTTTAATTTTTTTTTTATTTTTTTTTTAACATACATACGTAAATTTATAATTTTACAATGGGATGTTTTTTATATATGTATATTTTTTATATGTATGTACGTATTTCATATGAGATGAATGGTGATACAAACTACTGTTATTGCATGACTACACGTTGTGAAGGGTATATAAGATTCGGCACGGCCGAATATAGCGCTCTTACTTGTTTTAATTATCTGTGTTTTATTTAAAATTTAAAAATTGCGTTCTAGTTGGGACACCCCATATAAGAAAAAACTAACCGCGATTAAAAAAAACCAATGGTCACAAGATACTTATGAAAAAATTTAAATTAGCGAAACTATTTCGTTGCTGTTGTACCGACATGATCGATTTTGTGATAATTTCAGATTTTTTATTAGTTCATTTTAAACTAATTCACCAAACCATTTAGGGATATCTTAATTGGATTTTAATTAAAGTGTAGCATTGCAAAGTAATAAAAAAAATATATTTTTACTTTCCTGAAATTTTTTCAGAAAACACTTTAACGAACTTGCTAAAGCAACAAAGATTTAAGTTTTTTTTTTTGAATTTCAAAACTAATTTTAATATTTTGTACTAACTTTCTGCCAATAATGTACCTCTTTTATTTCATAATTTTCTAATTTATTTTAAGAAATTTTACATTAATAATCAGAATATTCCGATCACGCGTAAATTCTACCCATGCCCTTTCACGATTATCTTTACTTTTATGTGTTTTGTTCGTTAAAAATTTTACCGCAGTGACATTAAATAATTCGCCTTTAAACTTTAATTTTGTTTGCTAAATATTTTAATTTTTAAATTTGTACATAATATTGGTTGGTGTTGAATATGACTTAGTTAAATAAAATTTAAAAAAAACGTCTCCATTCAAATTTGTTTTATGTGGGCTACGTTTCTTTTACGCTAACATTTTAGTCTTATCTATTAGAAACGCAGAAATTCAAAATTAACTCAACCGACAAACAAAATTTCAAAGAACGAATTAACGTAACAGTTATCTATAAGTTGGATGAGAAAAGTTCTGAACAAATTGGGAAAAACTTAAAATACCTTCTACTTTAAAATTTGATTTTTGTCGGTTACGTCTCTTTAGCGGTTAGCGCTCGATATATATTTCTGCTTTAAATAATTTAATAGAAAAAAATCTAAAAAAATCGTGTGTATGACAATTTAAAAATATGGTACACATAAAATTAATTTTAAAAATTTTATTGGTAAAAATTAAAACAGAAATTCGTCATGATTGATGACATAAGTATTTGTGTGAATATAGACAATATATATTTCTTCAACGTTAAATCGACTTTTATACTATAACTTATTTAATTTTACTAAACTTCTTAGTACTTAATTGATGTAAGCCATAATTAAACTAATTAAATATTATCACAAGTTACTTAACTATTATCTCTTTCTTTTCTCCCACCATCCTAATTACAAACGTTAACATAGCATTATATACTTAATCTGGTATTAACTTTGATGGGTTCTTATGACATTATACGTGTATAATTCTACACAATTTGATTAGTCTCGTGAGTATAACATTTCTTTTATGTACGTACATATGTACGTACATCTGTTTCAAACAAGTTCTAATGTAATTTAACAGTTTTTTATGTGTAATTTCTTGACTTATATATGTATGATTTTATTATCACGTGCTTGGAATACACATAATTTTTTCAAAATTCAAAACACTATTATAATTAAGTTAAGTTGGTTATAATGAGGACTTTACTTCGATGCTTTAAAAAAATTTAAAAGGAAATAATTAAACTATTTTTTTTAACAAAAACTAGCGAAGAACTATAAGAAACTATAAGTTCCTAAGCCTGAGTTTAAAAAAACAAATTATTTTATTTATGTCGATATGGAGAAAAAATCGTGTAAATTAAAAAAGCTTATTTTTACGTACAGGGTGTTTTTATAGAGCCATAGAGCTTAAGTTGGCTATGCTTGTTTTAATTGCAGCCATTTTGTCAGCTATCAAGTAATTTATGTTAAGTTTGGTTTGAAATTTTAATATGAAGAGACTGATAGTGAATAGGCTCAAGATTGCCTTTAACCTCGAATTTCATTAGCGAATTTTGTTTAGCGATGAAGCTGACTTTTATGAGAATGAATAAGTCAATAAACAAAATTACCGTATTTGGAGTCCTGATAATCAGTACTTTTACATCTAGAAACACTTACTGTTTGGTGTGCTTTATGGGCTGGTGGAATCAGTTGTTCATACTCCTACAATACAGTCAATGGTGACCGCTTTAGAGCCATGCTTACTGACTTTTTCATTCGTAACTGTGGTTTCAACAAGACGACGCAACATATAACACACCTCATGGCATAATTGATTTATTGAAGGAAACGTTTAACGACTTTATAGTTTCACGTTTTGGACACGTGAGTTGGTCTCCAAGATCGTGCGATTGAATGCTGTTAGACTATTTTCCGTGGGGATGTGTGAAGTCACTAGTGTTCGTCGATAAGCTTAAAACTATTGATCACTATAAGGACAACATTATCCGCGTTGTTGCCAATATACGGCCACAAAGGCTCATTGAACCGACTTATGGCGAATAGGTGAACGTTCGAGAAGTTTAACGTCTGCCATGCAAACAAGAATATTTATAAAGAATATATTTTTATTCAATTAAGTTTACACTTGCTCCCTTTTTTAACAGTGCGTAAAATCTGGTCCTAGTAAAAAGGATCTTAGCCCTTATAAATTGCAAAAAAAAGAGATGGAACATCGCATATATGTTTTCTACAAGCGCTTTTGAAAGCACTAATTAAACGATTAAAGGGGCGCTTTTTGATAATGATTTTTTATACCCTTGACCTGTGGTGCACAAGGGTATCTATAGCTTTGTCATTCGGTTTGTACTTTCTAAAATTTTCATTTCCGACCCTATAAAGTATATATTTTATGAAAGCTTATGAATGATGAGGAGTCGATTAAGCCATGTCCGTTTGGCCGTACGTTGGTTGAAATCAACTTTTAGAAGAAACCACATGTTCCTCAGACCTTTGTATGATGTAAATTTTTTGGAAATATCCAGGAATGAATCTCAATTGAAATTTAGCAAAATAGCTCCATAAATTTCTGAGATATGAGCAAATAAACGCCACGTCCTCTGTTTTTTCCCATATTTTTAAAATCAAAATTAAAATTATTCAGTCATAGAATACATTTGTCACTATTTGTAGTTATAATATGCCTCTAGAGATATTAATGAAAAATTTTGCATAAATCGGGCTCTAATCGGTAAAGTTATAAGCAAAAATTCTGTTGATGGGAAATATACTCCAATGAAACATATTTTTTTTAATTTTCTAAAAGACGAAATACAGCTACTCGATAAGTTGTTAATAGAGAGATAAAAGCCTTTGTAATTGTTTAGATATAAATGTGACTTGATGTTGCTTACTTCACTTACAACACCACTGATATATGTATGTGCATCTGTGAGAAAATATGTACATAATTATAAAAATCTCTCATAAATATCAGCAAATACATGTACATAAATGCATGCACATATTGTGTAAAAACATACTTATGACAGGTGTAGATATAAATTATTTAAACAAGAAAATTGTCAAAAGCGTGACACACTTACGTTTAACCTATTTTTCTTCATTTGTTTTGCTCTTATTATTTGCTTTAGTTTACGAATGCGGCCAAAAAGCAGAAAAAGGTAATAATAATATTATTTGCAAAAAGCTTCTACACTTGGCTGTGGTCTGCAAAGAAGCTTTTTAAAAGTTTCATGGCCTTTATTTACAATTTTGTTTATGTAGGAGAATGTGCGTGAGACGATAATATAATTTTTGTGCAATTATGCAAGTATGTATATTGTTATACATTCTTAATTTGAGTAAAAAAAAATTATAAATTTTTGATTGATTAATGTGTTAATTTACAGCAGTTTTTATACCCGCCACCAAAAAAATGGAAGGGGGTATATTCATTTTGTCATTCCGTTTGTAACACATCGAAATATCCATTTTAGACCCCATAAAGTATATATATTCTGAATCAGGGTTTGATTTGATGACGATCTAGCTATGTCCGTCCGTCTGTTGAAAGCACGATAGAGCCGAAAAAGCTAGGGTGCTCAAATTTTGCCAGAATCTTTCTTATAGAAAAGGTTTGTTTGGTATTGAAAATGGGCTAAATCGGAACATTAGGAAGAGAGGTATAGCTCGAAAAGCAAGAGTAGGTCGAAAAAACCGTGTCCTTCAAACATCGAATAAAATGGAATTGTGTCCAAACGCATTAACGTAGACTCATGAAACTTCGAATATATATTTCCTGAGTAAAAACAATATTTTTACCCGAAAGTTATCCAAATCTATACATTAGAAGAGGAGTTATCGATCAAAATGTACGAAAATTTATACCGCACAGTGTATTTTTCGTTATATTTAAAAACAAAAACGTCATAAAAGCAACAAAATTGGATGTACGACTCTGAAATTTTGCACACTTTGCTTTTTGGTGAGATGCTTTTTTGTTACGGAAAATCAATGTGTCACGCCTACTTTTACGCCCACCTCCCATATAACGTTTTAACTTAAATTCATATAATTTCTCTATTAATAAAGATTTTGGAATAACAAAGGGCTATATTGAAACACCTAAGTTGTACTCATTCGCAAAAACAACTTTGACACGCCTACTATAACGCCCACTTTTCACGTTATCTATCGTTAATGAAATTTAAAAGCTCATAAAACCGCCAAAATTTGAGGTAGAATGATCGCTACGTATATCCTTCTAATCAATGAAATTGTTGTGCCAAAAAATTAAGGTGACACGCCCACTTTAACGCCTACCTCCCATATAACGGTTTATCTTAAATTCATGTAATTTCTCTATTGACAAAGTTTTTGGGAAAATAAAGGACTATATTGAAATATCTTAGTTGTAATTATTAGCAGAAACTTTATTGACACGCCTACTTTAACGTCCGCTTTCATTGAAAGACTACATTTACAAAAGCATTTTAGTAGCATATCGAAGTTATAAAGGGTGGTTAAAATTTAAGGACCGATGTTGAATTTAAATAAAACACAAATTATTATTATTATTATGGTTCAATTATGTATTTAACAAAATATCGGCCAAATGCACCCCCCCCCCCCATCCTTGGCGACACTCCTCTATCTGATGGTCCAAATTTTCAATGACAAAGTTGATGCTCAATTCTTGGGCATGATGATGAGGCGAGGTTGACTGCTCTTTTGCCACACTATCGCAAAACCCAGCAGTGATTCCCATTCAACGAACTAAGAAGGCATTCACAGATCTTCTAACATTTTATACAGACCTGTCTTGCAGAAATTTAAATATTCTTTACAATTATCCCGATTGTGGACGAATTTCAACGATTTTGTTGATCAAAAGAATTACGAAGTGCACAAAATGCATTTTGATTTGAACGCCCATTTTCATAAAAAACCTGAATAACTTTAAAGCATTGCTCATTTGCGTATCTTTCCACGGATCAAATTGTGTAAGTTTGAGACTGAGAAATGTCAAATGAAATGCATAAAACAAATTTAAAGTCTACGTGTAGTTCACCTTCAACATGGGCCCTTAAAACTTAACCACCCTCTACAAAGAAAGTGATACATATTTTATTATAAAGAGATTATTCCATAGCGATTAACAAAATAATAAATATTGCGCTTTAAATGTACACAAAATTGGTGGTGGGTATAAAAGATTCGGCACAGCCGAATATAGTGCTCTTACTTGTTTAAATTCGTATATGCTTTGTGTGTGTCTAACTTGGTTCTTTATTGAATTTTCTGTTGTAATATTTTATAGACTAGGTATATATTTATAAATATATGTCAGTGTATGTATCTACATATCTAATAAAAATAAAACTGTAAAATGATGTCTATCTACAGTGAAGAGCTGCGTAAAATTTTCCAAAAATTTATTGCATTATATTTTATGCTACCTCCTATATTTTACTATACAAAAAAATCAATACATTACTCTCAGTAAAATAAAATAATCATCACTCAAAAAGCTTTTCTTTGCTAGTGTTTGTTATTTCAAACAAAGTAGAATATTAAAACAAAAAGCCACAATAAACGAGAGAGTCGGTAAATAATAGCAATAATATCGAATACAATAGAACACATTTAAAAAACATAAACAAACATTAAACAGGTGTGTTGTTAAATAATAACATTTACGGCAACTTGAAAAGGAAACACTTTTCTAAAAGCGATTTTTTCCATACATGTGAACTTAATTTTAAACATGTTTTGAATATTCTATTTCAGTTTTAGTATTCTATTTAATATTTGCTCTGATTCAGCTATATTTTATTAACATGTTGCTTTATTTCTGTATTTTTCTATTCTTAAACTTTTTTTAGTAAAACAATATTAATATTTTTTCAAGCATTTAATTTTTACTGCACACACTATTTTAAATTAAATAAGATTGCTTGTAAGCAATTTTTTATGCCTGTGTAGCTCTTTTCTCTGCTGGAAATATTTTTAAATAGATTTTTAGTGACGTATAAACTTGTGTATATAGAATAGTATTTTGTTTTCTTGCCTCATAACTGAGTCACAATTTATCATTGCCTGTACCTTAAAATATTATTATCATATTATATTTTTAATTATTATTTTTTTTTTGCAATAAAATTGAATGATAAGACAATCTGAGTGCTTCCTATTCTCCTTTCCTCGTGTGGAATGAGTAACTGAAGCTTTGTCATTGCATTTTTAAAATCTTCAATAATAGTTTCCGACCAAATAAAATACTGACGTCTTCCTAAAACCTCTAAAATGTCCATATATCCCACTGGCTGTTTTTTGGAAGCCTGTTTGTGCTACAAAAAAAAACATATTCAAATGCTTCAGTTTTTCCAAAAATTTTAACACAAAAATTAAAAAAATTATAGCCATTTTTAACACGTTTACTTCCATTTATATTTTTGTGTATAAAATATACTGCTAAGATTATTTGCAAACAGTTTTCATACAAGAATCGTCAAAGTTGTAGCCAAAAATAATTATAATTTGTTTTTTAAACAAGATCCTAAAATTCCTATTTAACTTTTAAACACGATAGTACCACCAGATTTCGAGAGGTCATCTGAAATAATAACAAAACTATAACATCTGTTTCAAAAACATCTGAGCATCAAACTAGAACTTTCTTTTAGTTTTACTTAAATTTACAAAAGAAAACCAACTTTGTTCAGTTTAAGAGCAGCTGACTATAAAGCACTAACAGGAGATATAAGGGCTTAACTAGTAGAATGTTGTTCATCTTAAGAGAATTACAATCAAAGATGTCGTCTGAAACCAAATGGCGATTTATAAATTTTGCTCAATCCCTATTATGTGGGTATCACAGGAAAATATTTGATTGGCAGAACAAAATAGACCTTTAGAAAAGTCTAAGTCTCAGACGTTGCCCGATACCAAGACTGTATTGCGGCTTGCAAGCTTTTTTAAACTCCTTGATTTACGCTTCTCAAAGAATTTGCAAAATAATTTTAAAAACTGTGCAAAAAAAATGTGTGCAATTATTTAGTATATTAAAAAATAACTTTATTTAAAAAATAAAATTTTGATTCGTAAGAAACATAACAACAAATATATCAAAAAATGAAAATATTTATAGGAAATAAGTAAACGGTTTACAATTTATAATTTTTTGAACATATAACAAATATACAAAGCCATTTCAATATTTAATGGGACCATCTTGGATTTGAACTACACCCTGCATTCGCCGGAGCATTTACATATCTAGGTTTTGCGTGATATCGGGCGTTATTTGAGCCTGGATTTCTCTGCATGTTATGTGTTATTTGCGAACCAGTTTTTTTAAAATATCCCAGCTGTTTTCGAATGGGTTGAGATCCGATGACTGGGGCGGAGAATTCAGCTATCTTGATTCGTGGTATATAAGCCTGTTGCGAACATCGTGCGCGGTGTGCTTGAGGTAATTGTCCTGTCAAAAAATTCACTTGTCCCCCAGATTCAAACTTTTAATTCCAATATGTTTCTATATTGATGGGGGTCCCTATTACGTTCGACAAAAATTAAACGACCCATCCCAGATTATGCTATAGCAACAACAACAACACAAACTTGTTTTACAGTAAATATGACATTTTTGGGGTCAAGAGCAAGCAGTGTTAGGTTTTATCTAAACTTTAGACCTGACATCATTTCCAAAATATACTTACTTTCAGTCGTAAAAAAGACAGCTTTGCGTGTTTGGAAGATTTGTCAGCACGCGACTATTTTGTTCGGGCTTATTATACGACGCGAGTATATGTTAACAAGTCCGAGACAGTCCTTGTATTCAAGGCCACCTAAAAATCCAAATATTTTACAAGATGTCATTAAAAATGCTCTAGAACGGACCCATCATTGCGAATTTGAAAATGAGAATAATTAAGTGACACTATTTTCAATAGTTAGTGTAAACAAATCTTTATTTAGTAAATGGTATAAAAATATATAAACGAAAAATTTATTAAATTTTTAAGTCCAATTTGGACATTTGGACCATTATGTATAAACGTACGTATATGTATAATACATGCTATTTAACAGTCTGTAGTACAAATGTTGCTTAGTACGTAATACATACATTTTTTATTTTTATTATAATTTCTTTTTTATAATAATTAGTCAGCAAGGTTTAATTAGCAAATGCTGTGAGTGTTTCTGTGCTTTCCTTGAATATTTCATCCTCTCTTCCTGCCAAATTTCCTTGCACTAACACAAAACAAAGTGGGGTGTTTTACACATTGAATATGTTTCGTAATAAATTTTAGTTGCCAACATTTTACTTCAAGAGCCTGTACTTTTACACGCACTTTAACTGAACCCCAAACTGTAATTTGTCTTTAAGTTTATGTTTAGTTTTAATTTTACCAATTTGCTGCTTTTAGTGCTGGCGGCTCTAATTTTTGTTTCATTTTTTATGTACACGTGTGTGTTTTTGCTTATTATTTGCAAGTTGTTGGATATATTTTGTACCGACAGTTTTAATCATTAATAAATACACAAAATTTAAAATAAGTCAGGGTAAAATTTCCTAACAATTTATATCAAGCCTAGAAATATTTTCTACTTCAAAACAACAAATACCTTTTTACCTTTCTAAGCCTAAAGTTCGCACGGTTGGGATTTATAAATTTCAATCATCAATAACTTACTAAATTTTGAATAAAACTAAAAATTATTTTAGCTTAGTTACTATTTTTTTTTGCCAGAACGTGTTAAAAATTTCATATTTAGTTTTTTCATTTTAAGTTGTTACGTCGTGGTCCCAAACCCACTCATTTAGGTTGTCTAAGGTCTTAAATTTCTATTGTTATATTATCAAACAATTTCAATGAAAATGGAAAAAGTGCTAACACAATGTGTGTTGTGTAAAATTAACTAGGATTTTTACAAAATTGTCCTAAATTGTAGTCTAATGTGTGTAGATAGATCCATAAAAAATACATTTTATATGGTTGCAGATATATACAGCAGCGTGTGATAGAGGACTGTATTGTTTTTCTAAGATCCTTGTCAGTATTATCAAAATTTTCGCAAAAAAAAACTAAATTTTTTTTTTCTAAAAATTAAGTTCTTCCTTAAAACATCAGCAGTAAAGATATAAGAAAATTTATTTCACTCAATGTCAATACTCAATGTAGAAGCATCAAGATTTACAGTTTATGTATCCAAAGTAGAATAAAAATGCATTTTAGACAATTTGAACATATTTTGTTTAAAGAGGTGTTAAGAACCCTACAAGAACAGCGACGGTCATTTAACCGGCTATATGACTGGTATTAGTGACTGATATATCGGATATTGCGTAGAACAAAGTTTTTATTAATTTCTTAAGGGCAATGTGAAATGTGTACATGTGATTTTGCGTCTTTCTTTTACTTTTTAGTTCTGTGGAGCGCAAAACATATATCTGGACTACTTACACTACAGCTATTTCTAATCAAATCTATATATATAAAAGTGAAACTCTGTGTGTGTGTGTGTGTTAGCTCAAACTTTGGCAAGTTGTTGTACACATTCCAGGGAGTGTTTATGGGTGTTAAGAAGTGGGCGGGGCCACACCCATAAAAATTAGCTATCGTTTTTAGCTACTTGCACTTGACCGATTTTCCTGAAACTTTGCACACATATTGAGCTGTCATGACTATATAATTTCGTGATTATAAAAGTGGGCGGGGCGACGCCCATAAAAAATTTATAATATCGAAATACTTGCAATGGACCGATTATTCTGAAACTTTGCACACATATTGAGCTGTCATGACTATACAGTTTCGTGATTAGAAAAGTGGGCAGTGCCACGCCCATTAAAAAAAGTTATAATTTATAGGTTTTTGCACTTGATATTTAATTCATATTCAGAATGCATTTTTATTCATTAAAGGGCGTAGCAACGCGCGCCGGGCTTTTCTAGTATGTATAATATAAATAGTAGTCACACTTAACTTATATATCGGTCAAAGCTAACTCGTACAATAAAACAAATTTTTTATCTTTTATATTATTTATTATTATATTTTTTTTTACATCACTTTTTTCATCACAATATTTCAATATTTTAATCCTTTTCCATGGTATTAGCGTTATTGGTATTATCGCTGGAATTGCTAAGAGTAAAAATTATGAGAATATGCAAAGGCATTTACATATTTATGTTCGTCTGCTACCTTTCGTACTTACCTTTTATTTCTGGAGTATTTTATAAAAAAACCTGGTCGAAAGAACTGCAAATTATTTAATAAAAATTATTTTTTGTTACACTAAATTAAAAATTTTACGCAATAATTTTCCAAATTTTTTTTAAACGTCAAGAAATCAACATACATTATTTGTCGCACTCTTGCATATGCATTATTTTTCCTGTAGCAGGAATTATATATTAAATTGCTTCAATAGTGTTAGTACAAACATTTTGTATGTGTTAGTTTCAGTCGTTCATTTCTTGTAGGGATACTAGTAAGATGAGAGTTGTAGTGTTTATATTTTTTGTTTTTAAATATTTTGTATCTCTATTTTCTTTGCCAATTATAAAATGTTGGTTTAACTGAATGTCTTTTTATTTTAAATACTTATGAGAAAATTACAAAGAACTCTCTTGGGTGGCCTTCGGGCATATACATACATACGTACATATGTACTTATATAAGAATTGGGCGTGCCAAGGTTAGTCGTTGAAATTAATTAATTTAACTATTCAATTCTAATTTTAATATCATTTTGGATGCTGTTTATTCCTGATTTTCATTTAGAAATTCTTTTGCCTCAGGTTGGTCTTGGTTTTATATGTGAAATGAGAAAATCATTGAAAAATTGCTCAACATAATCCAGGAGTCCGCTCTTGAAGAGTTTACATATGTAGCCTGGTAATTTTAAGTATTGCATTTTAGATTGTCTTTCAAAAAAAAAAATATTAATTCATTTTTCGTTGTATTTCTTAAATTTAAATGAAAGCAATTATTTTATTTTTCCTACACCACAGTTTTATTAAATATTTTTGGTTTAATTTATGAAAATTTGTATCTCTGATTCAATTTACTTAGAAAAATAAAAAGTAGAGTAAGGATTAATCGGGCATATATTTCCTAACTGAAAGCAAGATCAATGCTACTGAGTTTCAAAAATTAAAATTCATAATTTGCAAAAATGACCCTAAAAATAATAAAAGTAAAATTTTTTCCTCCACTAAAACTTCTACTTGGTTTATTATTACCAACATTCAGAATTCTATGTCTACAAAATATAAAAACAAATGAGAAAAAGTAATTTTGGTCGTCCATAATATTAGGAGTTAGACCTTGGATCAAAAAACACTAATTTTAAGAATCTATATTTACAAACGTTAAAATACAAAGAGTACAATTAAAAAGGCGAAAAGGTTTATTTGTGTATCCAATATTATTTTAACTTTCAACTTGAATCAATAATCCTCTATTTCACAATTTTAGCTTTATAAATGTAGACAATACAAAAAGTACCATAAAAACTCAAAATAGTACCTATTTGGTCGCCCATAACATTTTTAGTCTTACCTGGAATCACAGGTCCTTGATTGTACAATCCTACCTAATTAAACATGGCAAATACAAAAAGTACAAATACAATTTAATTTGTATCATTTTGAGTTTATCAATAGCCAATATATACATTTTGGTCTAGAACAACTTCAAATTACCGTCTCTGGTCAACAGCCTATCCAAATTGAGATCTGCAAACGCTAATTGAAATGGCTTGGTCATAAACTTCGTAAACAATCCGACGATATTGCTAAACCAGCCATAGAATGGAACCCGCAGCGTAGTCGACGTAGAGGAAGCGGCAAATTGGAACCGAAATATCTCAGTTACACCTATGATGGAATAAAATTATATATCGTGCATTATATCAAATTTATTTAATATTCTGGTTGCGGCCCTATGCTCCTTGCAGGAGTAAAAGAAATATATATTTTAACCAATATAATCCAAATTACATAGTAATTAAGAATTTTGAAGAATAGTTGTCAGAACTGTTGGGGTATAATAGAAAAATTTTCTTTGTTATGAATTTATTCTCTAATAGTAAACTGTTAATTATTAAACACATGATTAACGAGCTAGTTCCCAAGGACATTTTGAGAAACAAGATGGACAATTTTTAATCTAAAAAATATTAAATTTATATGATAAGAAACAATTCTGAAATAATCACTTTTTTAAAGTGATTTCTCAAACTTTGCTAAATACTGTTATATAATATATCACTATAATTATTTGTTCCCGCCCTTCGAGTATCAGGTGTTTATTCATTAGTACAATTATTATTTCATTTTCCTAAAAGTATGTAAATACAAATACAAATTTAACAATATAGTTTTGTAATGTATTTGTATTGTATAACTTAAGGCAATTTTTTTTCTATTGTTGGTTTACTCGTTTTAGCGATGTGTGAGGTGCGTGTTAGTCAGTGTTCTTTCGGTATTAGAAAGTAAATTATAGTGAAATTAGGCATATGCTTAATAAAACTGTAATTGTAATATTATTTAAAAAATAAAACGCAACAAATGCAATGGTATGACAGAGAGTTTGAATTAATTTGTTCGTAAATTTTATGGCATTTAATATTTTATAATAACTTCTGGCATATGGCCTCCTCGACTGCGCGTTTGGACACCATCCCAGTAGTCCAATTTTGTATTACTTTCTTAAGCATACTGTACGGCCAACGTTGGCTTCTAAATGATATATCGTTACTGCTTTATCAGTATTGACCAAATATTTGACATTCTCCTAAAAAAAACTAATCCAAATGTGTCAAATCACATGAACGAGGTGGATAGTTTATAGGTCTATTTGTCACATTTGGCTCAACAGGCGATGGCTTTGTGTGCACTTTGGCATATTGTCATGTTGGCACCATTTGACTTCCAAGTGATTTGCAATGATATTACGAATAAATAAATAGTGAATCACGAGACCGAGTTGCTGAGACAGGAAAGTTCAATTCAAGTCCGCTCTCACACTTTCGTCGACAGTGGCAATAACTATTTATATTATACAAAAGAATAAATGTGGTCCTCAATCGATCCATAGAATTGACGAAGTTCTTTATAAGTTTTGCATATAGAGCGCGAATTAAAAAAATTAAAATTTAAGCGATTTGTAAATGTTTTTCTGGTGTCAGTCTTTGATCCTCAATCGGAAGTCTAAAACACCCCTTATTACATGTTTGATTTTTCTGTATACACAAATAAACTCAAGAATTATTGACAAAGCCAATCAGGAATGTGTCGTGAAAACAGGTGAATTCGAATGAGTAATTCAAAAAGCAATTAAGTAATTGATCGTGCGAACGCACTATTATTCTCATTGCTGGTGAATAAGATCGTTTAAGTAATGCAGTTGGGAATCAGTTCCTTAAAATCAGAATTATTTTATTTCCTCTTCAATTACGTTTCAGATTTTTTTTGCTGGGATAATAAATATTAAGTCCAAGTTAAATTAAATGTGTTAAGTAATTCATGTTCAGCGGTTGGGGATACAAACTCAAGGCCATTATATTTTATTGCACGATCCGCGAGCCATCTTAACTATGGAATATTTTCAATGATTATATATTCATATAATATATTTTTATGAATTAAAAATATATGAAAATTTTGCTGAAAACAAAATAAAAAGGATAAATAATTATAAATTTGTTTATGGTGTATATAAAACGAGAATTCAATAAATTTTTTCTTGAAATAGAAAAATTAACATATATCATTATATTTAAAACAGAAGAGTCGCTTCTATGTAAGAGCATAATTTTAACAAAGCTTAACCGATTTCGCTTATTCTTCATCGGATGTAAATTTTTGAAAAGTGGGCGTGAACGCATATCTGTAAATCACTACTTTAGAACGGCGATACGGATTTAGCTAAACTTATTTTTTTTGTAATCGTACTTACTAGGATAACGTTTATAAAGAGAAAATAATTTTACATCAATTTTAGAATTTTTGTAAGAGCATAATAAGAACGGCTGGTCGGACTTTGCTCATTTTTTTGGTGTACGATTCGTATGGAAAATAAATTTAAGATTTTTTTCCTGCCTTTTTTTAAAATAAAAAAAAAATACTTTTTTTTACATATAAAAAATACTACTGTTGCATTTGTATATACCAGGACAATTTTGTATAAAAAAAATTACAAAAATATCTAAAAGAAAACGTCATGCCCGATTTCGTGGACTTATATATGTAGCATTTGTATTTACCTAGACAAATTAAAAAAAACAAAAAAAAAAAGAAAATAGAGTATGGAATCACAAATACAAAGAATATATATTTTAAGACATATTTAGGAATTATAATTACAAATATTTTTAATTCTTTTATATGACATTTACATTCAAATGGATATTTGGGAAACCTTGTGTAGTTATAAATGTCTTTATTCACCATTATTAATGGCTCTATTATCGAAAGCAACCAAAGTATAATGGCGTTGCCAGTTGCCAAAATTACTTTACGTATGGCAACTAGCGAATGACAGTTGTCAATTTCAGTTGCTAAAAAGGAGATTTTTCGGCAACCGTTTATTTCTGGTTGCTGTGTAATTGTTTAAAAGAAGAAAAAGTAAAATTTAAAGGTAATTATATATTTTTTTATAAATTAGTCATATTTTTAACATTTTATATTTTTTTCGCATGTTTGTAGGCTTCATGATGGTTAAAATTACCACAGAACAACAATTCAAAATTTTAATTGAGCAAATCGAAGCTAACCCAAATGTAGCTCGTGGTGTGCGGATTTTTGGTGAAACCAAAGCCAGTACAGATTAAGTGTGGAAGAGCATTGCACAAAACTTAAACAACTATGACCCACCAACACGCACTCCAGATGAATGGCAGAGAGTGTGGATTCATTTCAAAGCTAAATTGAAAAAGAAAGATGGTGGTCCATCGAAAGAAGTGTCGTTATCGCCATTGGAGCAGGCGGCAGCAGATCTATTGCAAATTGATTTGGCTGTAAATCCAATAGGTAACGTTTTTGGCGTTGTAAAAACATTAGATGTGGAGCAACTAATTGAAATCGATCCCAATATTGAAACGGAAGAGCAAAAATATGCCAAACAAATTAAAATGGACAACGTACGCTACACTCCAAGAAAAAGAGTAAGAACGGAGAATAGAAAAGTCGGCCTTCTTAAGGAGCAAACGGCAACTCAATCTGAACTTTTGAGTACATAAAAAAAATAGAAAAAGATTTCTATAAACAAAATTAAATAATAAAAGAAATTAAAGACTTGAAAAGAAAGAAGTATTAGTTGTTAAAAGAAATAAAAGAGATGAAAAAGATAAAATATGAAGCTCTTGCAGAGGAACAAAAACTAAACCCAACAATTAAACGAAACTTGAAATACTAGAAAAACAACTGCAAAATGTACAAAGTGAAAATATTTAAATTTTTATTCGTTCATATTTACTATGTATTTGTTTGTTTTAATAAAATGAATTAAACTTTTAATTTAAAAAAAAAATACATAAATTTTTATTGTGGAAATTTACCTCAGTATATTCAATTGTTTACAATTACTAAAGTTGCTGAAATGTCAATATAAAGCTTATCGATAACTTCATGGCAACTGACAAAAGTTGCAATACATAATGTTAATTTTAACATCAGTGGCGTTGCTCATTTTTAATGCAACTGAACTTTGGTTGCTTTCCGTAATAGACCCATAAATTTTATGAAATCGGGTCGGTTTTATAAAAATCAACTATTTTTGACACGTGGAAGATTTAATTAAATTTTTTCAATAGAAAGCTTTTTTTAATGTTTTAAAAATTTAAAATTAATTAGAATATTTTCTAAGAACACACAACAATTATTCTGTAAAAAAATTTATAAAAAATTTTTTTACATTTTTTTTTTATATATATTTAAAGAGTTTATAACTTTTTGATTTTAAAAATAAATATTTTTTGGACTTTTTTAAAGTAAAAAAAATAACAGAATAGAAATATCTGTAAATTGCCAAAAATTATGAATCTTTAATAAAAGTTATATCTATCGGTTGTTTTAATAGTCACGTAGATAATCCTG
Organism: Phyto melanocephala; assembly: GCA_941918925.1. NCBI lineage: Eukaryota > Metazoa > Arthropoda > Insecta > Diptera > Rhinophoridae > Phyto > Phyto melanocephala. The sequence continues at coordinate 29,555,961 of OW799233.1, forward strand.
CAATTTCCAATTTAAATATTTTGATAATGGAATCGCTTCTTACTTTATCTACATATAAATCTGAAAAATAACTGGGTTGTTTTGGCAGCTGTTATCCCCTTTACCATTTTACTAATAAAAAAAATTCAATAAGTTATAATACATTTTTATACTAAAAATAAAAATATTTATTAGGTACATATAGGAAAACTGTCTAAAATTACTTAAGAAAAATATTAATTTTTGCTTTTAATATTCATAAAAAAATATGTTTTTAAAGGACCTTCAAAAATTTGTTTTACAAAAATTTGCAATAATATTTAGATGTTACTAATGAAATTAAAATTGCAGTTATAAAAGGTTTTAGTGTTAAATTCTACAAGTAATATCGACAATTTGGTTTGCATTTGCTTTTTGATTTGGTATTGGAAATATGAAGATAAATTGTACTTAATATTAAAATAAATTGCTTAGAATGTACGTACGTACAAACATATAAACAGTGATATGTTTGTATATATGTATATGTTTAGTATATGTTTAGTATAATAATATAAAGTATAATAAATTTTAGCTGATGTGCATTGATTTAATACTATAACTAATATAATAAAGATTTATCTTCGTACATGCTATCCCAGAGTTTCAATTTTTCAGCTTCTGGCAAATCAATCACTTCCAATTCATCCGAAATATTTAAACATTTAAATGTTGTTGTTGCTTCCTCACAACATGAAATTGGTGGCCAATAGTGATGTTGTTCTTGTTGCTGCAACAATAAATTCGTATTGCCATCATTATCGACACAATCACTAAATATGCCATCTTCATCATCATCATCATTATCATCATCATTCGTATGAACGTCAGTAACATTTGTAGAGGTAGCAACAACATCACCTTCATCATCATCAGTAGCATTTGTGTCATCATTCTGTTGACTGTTAGAAAGAGCATTACCCGTTACGGATAGCTGCTGTTGATTATGTTGCTTATGATTGCCATTGCTGGCACAACCATTGAAGGAAGGCCAACAAACCGCATCCGTTAGGGGTATATTGGGATCTCCACATTCGGCAAATTTTACTAATATTGCCACCATTCGACGTATTGTCATATATTCGGCGGTGCGATATTTGAGCTTTTTAGCGACCGCATTATAAAAAAGATACGATAGATCATCCGCGTGACAGGTACCACGCATTTTGCGACCACAAGTGATGATACGCATAAAATTGAAATGTTTTGAATCAAAATCAAAACGATACAAGTAGGTAGGCGCTGTAGCATATTTACGACGTGACAGTAATGTTCGATGTATGCCATGCCAGAAAAACTTGTAAGAAATAAGCTAAAGTATAAAAAACAAACAACAAATTAGTACCAGAACTACCCTTAACTTTCATTAAGAAACATAATGGTTTTTGCATTAAAAGTATTGCTATTTTATTTGTAGACATTTTATGGGTTGAATTAAAATTTTTTCTTTTTCTTTAAAAAGGACTTTTACAAATACTTTAACGATTTTAAAAATTGTTTAATTTAACAAAATTAAACAAAGACTGAAAAAAAGCTTTAACAATTAAAAATATTTTAATTTTTTAAGCTTAATTAAAAAAAAACGAAAATCTAGCCTTAGAAAGGCTAACCTGATAACACTAATCAAATTGGGTTTGTTTTATTTTATTCTCTAATTTTAATACTTACATCACTGTATTGTAATAAGGTCTCCCAGCTGGCCGGCTGATCACCAAAATATTGCTGCTTTAACTTGCGACCATATTCTAAACGCTTGTCCGCAGTTAATTTGGCATCCAGGGGTGGCAAACATTCACCCTCTCCCAGCTCATTTAAAAGATAGGGATATTTTCGTACTTCCGGAAATGCCAAAAGACCCTCAAAAGAATTACCACCTATCAATAGCGGTATACTATTGCCCCAGTTATTTCGCAACATTTCCAAGGGTTCTCTATCGATGACACAATGCTCGGTTTTATATGGTTCTACACAGGGTCCGAAACCAAAATTCAATCGACTAAACTGTCTTTCTTCTGTGGTCAACAAATCATCACTGGCCTTACACATAACACTAGGTTTCAGTTGGCTTAGAAAATCTAACACTTCTGAATCGTTATTTTCTCCTTTGTATCCGGTTGCCTTAGCTAAGCGATATGCCCAATCTAAATGGGGTATCTTTGCCCATGGTGACAGGGCACTGCCCGACATGGCTACGGCTTTGTGAAATAAATTTTTGGTTTGTTCGGTCAATGTTAAATAGTGTGTCGATGCAGCTCCAGCACTTTCGCCAAAAACAGTTATATTTTCAGAATCTCCACCAAAGAAGCGGCAATTGTTTTTAACCCATTTTAAGGCCAAGACTTGATCTTTCAAGCCTGCATTGCCTGGTATATCACAGTCTGGATCTTTGAGACAGAGAAAACCTGAAAATGTAATTCAAATTTCAGATCTACAATTTACAGAATATTTTTTTTTAATATTTATTTAAATATATATTATATATTTATTATAAAGTCTTTATAGTCTATGAAAATTTTAAATTTTATGAATTTTTTTACACATCTGGGTGATACACAAGGTGTCTTATCACGTCATATTGTCATATTGTTCTAAAATTTTACAATGGTTTAAAATTTTGTTGTTAATTTTCAAACAAAAAGTGTCTTATAATAATAAATAGAACTTTTATGCTAGGTTTATTGTGCTGTCGTATTTAATAAGCAGAGACCTGTGCTAAACGGCTAAGCTAAGCCACAATATTTTTTGTTAGCCGTCGCCGTTCATTGTATCATTTATCGGGCCGACATCCAAATTTAAGCACATTTGCTAATTTTTGATAACAAATCACTAGTGGCGTCAAACAAGATCGGCTAAGGACTCTGCTGTTTATGTTTATCCAACAAAATTTAATTTATTTGTGATTTATTTACTTGAGTCTGCCATTACAACATCTAAAATGTACTTTTCACACAAACTGGCTATTATTTTGTTTTTTTTTCACTTGTTTTTGGCATTATGAAAGAAAATATTTATTTTTATACCCGCCACCAAAAAAATGGTGGGGGTATATTCATTTTGTCATTCCGTTTGTAACACACCGAAATATCCATTTTAGACCCCATAAAGTATATATATTCTAAATCGTGGTTTGATTTTATGACGATCTAGCTATGTCCGTCCGTCTGTCCGTCTGTTGAAAGCACGATAGAGGTCGCACCGAAAAAGCTAGAGAGCTCAAAATTTGCCAGAATCTTTCTTATATACAAGGTTTGTTTGGTATTGAAAATGGGCTATATCGGAATATTATGAAGTAAGTTATAGCTCGTAATGCAAGAGTAGGTCGAAAAACCCGTGTCCTACGAACATCGAATAAAATGGTATTGTGTCCAAACGGATTAACTTGCAGTCATGAAACTTCGAATATATATTTCTCGAGTCAAAGCAATATCTCTCCCTAAAAACTGTTTACATTTATGCATTAGAAAAGGAGTTATGGATAAAAATGTACGAAAATTTATACCGCGCAGTGTATTTTTCAGTATATTTTAAATTTAAAACCTAATAAAACGGACAAAATTAGATGTACGATTCTGAAATTTTGCACACATTGCTTTTTGGTAAGAGGCTTTTTTGTTCCGGAAAATCAATGTGCCACGCCCACTTTTACGCCCACCTGCCATATAACGTCTTACCTAAAATGCATATGATTTCTCTATTATTAAAGGTTTTGGAATAATAAAGGACTATATTGAAACATCTAAGTTGTACTCATTAGCAAAAACAACTTTGACACGCCTACTATAACGCCCACTTTTAACGTTATGTACCGTTAATGAAATTTAAAAGCTCATAAAACCGCCAAAATAAGAGTTATGATGATCAAATTTGCTATATATATCCTTCTAATCAATTTAATTGATGTGCCAAAAAGTTTAGGTGACACGCCCACTTTAACGCCTACCTCTCATATAACGGCTTATCTTAAATTCATGTAATTTCTCTATTGACAAAGTTTTTGGAAGAATTAAGGACTATATTGATTTATCTTAGCTGTATTTATTAGCATAACATTTATTAACACGCCTATTTTAACGCCCACTTTTACTAAAAGACTAAATTTACGAAAACATTTTACTATCATATCGAAGTTATTAAGGGTGATTAAATTTTAAGGGCCGATGTTGATTTTAAATAAAACACAAATTATTTAATAAATTATTATCATTTCTTTTTAAAATGATAATATTTGTACGGTTCAATTATGTATTTAACAAAATATCTGCCAAATGGCCCCCCATCCTTGGCGCCACTCCTCTATCTGATGGTCCAAATTTTCAATGACAATATTGATGCTCAATTGTTGGGCATGATGCTGAGTCGAGGTTGACTGCTCTTTTGCCACAATATCGCAAAAACAGCAATAGTTCCCATTCAACGAACTAAGAAGGCATTTACAGATTTTCTAACATTTTATACAGACCTGTTTTGCAGAAATTTTAATATTTTTTTACAATTGTGGACGAATTTGAACGATTATGTTGTTGAAAAGAATTAAGAAGTGCACAAAATGCATTTTGATTTGAACGCTCATCTTTATAAAAAACCTGAATAACTTTAAATCGTTGCTCATTTGCGTATCTTTCCACGGATCAAATTGAGTAAGTTTGAGATTGAGAAATGTCAAATGAAATGCAGAAAACAAATTTAAAGCTACGTGTAGTTCACCTGCAACATGGGCCCTTACAGAGAAAGTGATACATATTTTATTATAAAGAGATTATTCCATAGCGATTAACAAAATAATAAATATTGTGCTTTAAATGTACACAAAATTGGTGGTGGGTATAAAAGATTCGGCACAGCCGAATATAGTGCTCTTACTTGTTATACCCTTCACACAGTGAAAAAGGGTATATATAGGTTTGTCATTCCGTGTGAAATTTCTACAATTTTCATTTCCGACCCCATAAAGTATATATTTTCTGAAAGCTTATGAATAGGGGAGTCGATTAAGCCCTGTCAGTCTGTCCGTCTGACCGTCTGTCCGTGTGTATGTTGAAATCAACTTTTTGAAGCCCCTCGACATAGGTTGGACCCGGGTAAGGTATTAAAATATCAGAAATATTCGGGAGTAGATCGCTATTTAAAACCAGAAACATCGGTACATAAACAACTGAGATATGAGCAAAAACCCACGACCACCTCGATTTTTTTTTCACAAAAACAACATTACAACAACAACATACATACATACAAACGTGTATACTGGTTAGAGAAAACGTGGCATCGAATCCCAACTGAGCCAAAAAAAATTTTTTTTAAATTTTTTTAAAAATTTTTTTTAAATTTTTTTTTTTATTTTTTTTTATTTTTTATTTAATATATTATTTATATTTTTATTATTATTTTTTTTTTAATTTTTTTTTTAATTTTTTTTTTTATTTTTTTTTTGTTTTATATATGTATATTATATATAAAATAATTTTTTTTTTAAATTTTTTTTTAATTTTTTTTTTTATTTTTTTTTTTAATTTTTTTTTAAATTTTTTTTTTATTTTTTTTTTTTTTCGTTTTTTTAACATACATACGTGTACGTATTTCATATGGGATGAATGGTGATACAAGCAACTGTTATTGCATGACTACACGTTGTGAAGGGTATATAAGATTCGGCATTGCCGAATATAGCGCTCTTACTTGTTTTTAATTAACTTTAAACAATTTCACAAACCTACCTAAAGGTCCCAATCTGTATGCAATTGTAACCAATACCACATTCTCCATCATTATATAGTCGGGACTGTATAAATCTCTGGATGCTTCGCCCATTTGGAAACCACCACCATAAACCCAAACTAAAACAGGCATTGGTCTTGTAGGCTTAAGCTAAATAAATGAAAAAAAAAATTAATAAAAAAATACAAGGAAATAAAAAAATATTTAAAAAATCAATAAATTCTTAATAAACCTCTCATACACATACATATATGTATGCACGTGTGTCGTTATAGACATGTGCGGATCAAAAATTATTATTATTTTTTTTTTTTCGTTAACAACCAACCTTTTTCGTATAGACATTTAAATACAGGCAATCTTCCCGTCCCTGTATTTGCTTCAAAATTATATTATATTGGCAGGGTTTGGCACGCACACGTGTACAGCGTTTAACACCCGTCCAAGGTTCCGGTTCTACGGGTGCCTTAAAACGCAACACCCCCACAGGAGGCTTAGCAAATGGTATGCCCTCAAAGCTGTAATATGTGGAGATACCATAGACTGAATGCCATTTGACACCTTTAATTTTGCCATATGTAGTGTCGACAATGACCTTTTCATCGGTACGTAAACGTTTTTGTTTAGTTTTAAATTTGACGTAGCTGCAAGTAAACGATATAGAGTGCGAAATATTTCTGTTAATGCTGTTGTTTGAGTATAATAATGTTTGTTTGTGTTTCATATACATTTATTTGGCCTTTACTATGGAAATATTTTTTATCTAAAAAATAACCTTTAATTTAAGAAAATGACCTTTACAATAACTGCAGATATGTGTGTATTATTTGCATCAAGCTGGGAAAATTTTAGCTTCTGTTTGTGATTTTTGAAAAAAAAATATATTTTTTCTAAAGATACCTTCACATAAGCTGTATTTTTTTAAACAGCTTGCCACTTTTGTGATTCATGTGGAATTTGGCATAATTTTTGTTTTCACATGCTCGTTTGTAATCATTGCTAAGAAAACATTGAATTGTGTAAATTACCTGATTTTATTTAAAATTTTGTCATATGGCTTTTGCAATTTTACAATATGCTTTATTCGGTCACATCGAATTAATTATACCCTTCACCAAATATTCTCTCATCATTATAAAACTTTTGTTAAAAAAAGACCAAATCATGGGGCGTAGGGTCGCCTAATATTGTGATCAAAATAAAGAGGTATTTCGCCTTTTTATTTTACATGCCATCGTTTAACCCTTTAATAAACTTTGGTTTAATTTCTTTAATTTAAATAAGGATGCTTTTAAATGAAAATCAGCACTCGTGAAATATACGCTTGAAAAGTTTTATTTATTTTATTTTACTTAAATGTTACAATCATTTATTTAGTACCTGTCTTATGTGCAAGTACTACTTGCTGCATTTGTTTTTATATTTATGCTGTGAAATTGTAACAAAACATTTTCAAACAATATAAATTTTAGCGATAGTTATTCTACAAATATTTCAAAAATGTGCTGTAAGAAGTGGATTTTTTATAATTTCATTGTTGCCATTATTATAAAATACAAATTAAATTTAACTAATGAAAAGACATGGAATCCATTAGTACAAATAATTCTATGTTTCAATTTTCAATACTGAGTTAACATAATTGAATACAGTTCTGATCAAAAGAGTGCTTACTATGAAATCCACCATCGTTGTTTTCGAAAACGCATTCCACTCAGCTAGTATCGGATAAATCTGTGGTTTTCATGGGCAACCGCGTATGTTCATTTTATTCGATTTTGAGTTAATGATGCCATATTGTTTGGTTTTAAACGGCCTTTACTTGGTTTGAAAAATTTCTCAAATAAGATGTACCCATTCCGATTATTTTAATGGCGTAACAGCGTAACTTTTAAATATATTCAAAAATCGTCCAGCACTAACATGGTTTTGTAGCTTTCCTGAAAAAGACATACGTGATTGCCCATGAAATAACCTTTTCTAGATATTCTGTCATTATCGCTTAATTATCATTATTTATTTTCGATATTTCGAACACATTCGGTGCTCTTCTTCAGGGATTTGGGTAGAGCCGTCTTATGTAGTAGTTCACAGAAATGCTTCAGATGAAATATTAAAAAGTTAGTTATATTCGAATCTGATAATACCCTTCACCATCAATTATAATATAATCCCACATCGTAGCTTAAGCCATATTTCATGTTATACGCCATTTCTCCTTATTATTTCCGACGCCATCCTTGATTTTGAATTTTTACGTAGGTAACTATATTCTACTAGTCAAGCCCTTTAATTTGATGCCCATATTGATGGGGTTAAAAAAATTTTATCCGACATTTTATTTTAGACGTCATCTTCGACTTAAAATTTTTTTAATAATTTACTGTATTTTACTGGTCAAGCTCTTTCCTTTGATACCAAAATTGAGGCTGTTCAAGAAGTCACATTTGAATAAAACACCAGATTTGACCCATATATAAGTTTTTTGTCCGCCTATAAATTTACCGATTAGAGCCCGCTTTATCCAAAAGTTTTCACGAATATCTCTAGAGGCATATTATATCAACAAATAGTAGTAGTAAATTATTCTATAACTGAAAAATTTTAATTTTGAAAATATGGAAAAAAACAGAGGCAGTCGTGTTTATTTGCTCATATCTCAGAAAGTTATGTGCTGAGTTTCAGTAGCGATTCATTCCCAGATATATTCAAAAGTTTGTTAACAGTTAACCGAGAGCAGAAGGTTTAAAATTTCTATTCTAAACAAATAGAAAAAACGAAATGGTGTTTTTTTGCGTATATCTCAGCAGGTTATATATCAATTTTATTGGCTTAAAATACTGGGTTTTTGCCGAATACGACTCAAACGTTTATGTGCAACAGATTGGAAACTTAAAAATAGATTTCAACAGACATAAGAACGAGGTTTAACAAAATATAAACCTTTTGGAATTGAAAATGAATATGTATATATAAACCCATGTTTTTATAGCCAGACTGAAAAAAATCTAAGCCATTTTTTATTTCTGAATCGGTACTGGTGTAGACATTTAGCTGAGATAAATTTCGTTCGAAAATTAAATTGATTTCGAATTTTGCTTCTGTGAAGATTTTAAACACTTTTAATTTCTCAAGTGGAATTTTTATAGATATTTCTATTTTTATTATTCATATAAAACAACCTTAAGCTATAAGCATTGTGTGAAAAAAAAAAATAAGGAGTCACCTTAAGGAATGCTTATATTTGTGCTTAAAATCAAACATACAAAATTCAAGGAACCTGAAGAAGGTTAAACTTAAACCATCGGAACTACAGGTACGAAATTGAAGTCATTCCGATCGGAATGTGTGATTGGCCTGTATATTTGAATTATTTAAAATGTATACCGTTAAAGAAGCATATTTTTAGAAACGTCAAAGTAATATTTGCCATGTAAATGTAAAGTCGTATCTTAAAGGGTGCTCTATGAATTAAGATATTTTTTACAAAGTAATATTTGTATTACGTGATCTCTAATTTATATTGCGGAAATTACAGCAATGATGAAGACCCTGATCACTCATTGCTAAAATAGTGTTAATACATATTGAAAATCTAACAAATATTTATTTTATATTAAAGGTAATAATGCAAAATATTTGCTAAATAAGATTACTGATAAGTGAAATTTGGACTATAGTACAGACAGAATAAATTCGAATTGTTAAACATAATGCAAGTGTTTTAAAATATATTTATGCACTATACACATAATTACATATTAAAAATATAAATCCGCTTAGGCTATTAATGACACACGAGACTGATAAGCGTTGACAAAAAAGACAGCTCATCAAAACCTTTCAAAAAACTTACAGTCTTAAGTATTAAAATATTTTTAATCACTATACCTGCTATTTGAACCCTTAAAGTATCATCTTGCTAGATGCAATTTTATTTGCTTTTAGTTATTTTTTTATTAATAAGGAATTTAATCTGAAATTATTTTTATATTATGTTTTCAATTTCACTTCAATATACTATTGCATTCTCTAATCACTGGGTTGTCGTTTCCTACTACTTGAAACGATATGTAAGTTTATTTGAGCAGATGTTTATTCTTCCATTGAGTTAGTAAAAAAAACAAAATATCAATAGTGTCGATGAAAGAAACATAAAATAAACACTACAAAAAATATATAAAATTATACCAGTGCTTGTTTTATGGATAATTTGCAAACAAATGATATTTTCTAGCTATAATCTTTATTTAATATTTAAACTTTTATGTAGTTTCACAAACGAAATATCAAAAACAGCAGAATAAATGAATTAAATCATGGAAAAGGCTGATTTTTTTGCTGCTTGATTTTTTAGTGTAAGAAAAGATTCGTGACAAGGGCAATGATAAAAGTTAGGTTTGCCATTTCACTATGAGTAGACTAACAAAATTTTTTTTTTAATTATTAAAATTTGTGCAACGTGTGAAATGTGGTGCTTAAATAATGCCCATTTTATACACGTCATAATATGGCTAAACGCCGTATGATGTAATAAAACAATTGAAGGGCGAGTTTGGTGATCTATTAATCTCATGATTTACAGCAGCATATTTATAGCCTGGATTATGTTACTTGACCCAACTGGATTATTTTATGTGGGGATAAGAGAAGTCCTCATGTACAATGGAGCCACAATTGCAGACCTCAAAGACATTACAGCTGCCATTGATGAGATTGCGGCCAAAACGCTGAAAAAAGTATGCCTAAATTAGAGCTCACATATGGAGGACAAATGACGTAAACGCTGGCAACAGTTGCACGAAATAATTTTTCATAAGTAAATAAAGGGCATACTACATAATCCATACTATCAACAAGTCAGCATGGGTCTTAAACATATTTAGCCTTTTCACCAAACAATCATTTGTAAGCCCCACCTCTCCTATATTTATGCTCTTTAATTTAGTCGTCGATGAGAACTCGTCGCTGTCTCATCACATGCTTAGCGGTTGTGTTGATATATTTTCCAATACAGTGAGAAATAAATTATGATGGAATTAAGACAATATGTTATTCAAATTTTTAAATTTATAACAGTGAAATAATTTGAAATTTTCTCCATTTTACCAAGATAAAGAAAATCAAATTCAGTGTTTACTACATTACTATTAATTGTTTACACCGAAAAAAATTTCATGTATTTAAATTTTAAAGGAAGCCCTTATGCTGAAATATTATATATTTTTTACAACTAAAACAAGTTTTTGTAACTAAATTTTAACAAAAACCTATTGTCTTACTTTTTCGTGTCACTGTTCTTTAAAATTATCTTTCCAATACGACTGCAAATAATTTTTGGGCTTTAAAAAAATGTTGCTTTGCTAAAACTATTATTCTTTGTCTGCTACCTTTTCTAATTCTGGATTTATGAAAAAAATTGATGCTGTTTATATTGACTTTAAACGTCCGATAAAAATAAATTGTGGGCTATTTTTTATTTAATTTATTGGTTTTTACCCCTTGTTGCCTAAACTATTGCAGCTCAAATTAAAGGGGTAGAAAACAGATGGTTTGTTCCAACAATACTATAACTAAGCAAACATTTGTTAAATCTAGTGTTTCCCAAGCCAGTCATTTTGGTGCATCTCTTTTTGTCACTGTTTATCAATGATCTTCCCAGTGTTATGAACTTTTCCATTATTTTAATGAATGACGATAACGTGAACATTTTTCACAGTTTTAAAAAATACTAAGATCTCGCTTATCTTCTTAGTGATCTTGATAATTTCTGTCTATGTCGTAGTAATACCATAAAAATCAAATACAAATGCAGGCATTTTTCTAGAGATGGCAATAGAGCTGTTAACTATTCTTTGGGACACAGATCGTACTTAGTTAATGATATCTTTATAAATCTTGAAATTTAATTTGAATCGGAATGACAGTTCGTCGCCTATATAACATTGATTATCAATAGGGATCCTTACTACAACATACATGGTCCACATATTTAGTCTGTGCAAAAACTATTTTTTTTATTATAACCTTCACACAGTGAAAAAGCCTTTACATATATAGGTTTGTCATTTTGTGAGAAGTTTCTACAACTTTCATTTCCCACCCCACTGCACTGATAAAACTGCCTACATTTAAAAGTCGTCATACTATGTGCTGAGATTTTCGTTTGGAATAATATTAAATTTCATTTCGTATTTGTCGTTAATATATGCTACTCTCATTCAATTTTGTAGAGTAAACGATGCTATTACCCGTTACGCGTTTATGTTGTCCATTTAATAACTTGTATAAAATTATTGGTCTACATTTTTTTAAAATTATCTACGAATTGTTATAAAAATGTGTACAAATTATGCTTGGGTTGAAAAATGTTTATTCTTTTGGATCAAATATGGGGAAAAACAGAGGCTGTGGTGTTCATTTGCTTATTTCATTTCAGAAAGTCATGAGGGGATTATGCTGGATTTCAATAGCTATTTATTCGCAAATATTTGTAGTAGATTAATGCCAAATACAGTTTTGTGCAACATGTAATGGCCTCTAAAAGTTGATGTTAACCAACACATGAATAGAGGAAAACTGCTTAATAAACTTGCCTATTTATAAGCTCTCAAGATATATAGCAGTTTATAGACTCGGAAATGAATCTTATAGAAAATGCAAACGGAATAACAAAGCTTTACAAAAAGGAGCATGAAAAACCGAATCTTTTAATATTAGATTACACATCAGTAAAATTAAAAATAAAAACGATTGTGGTTTTTAATTATAAAAATTGAAAATAAATCATAGCACTTTCGTCGCCTTAATAGAAATTACAAAAAAAAAAAAGTTTTCGCTGTGTTAGCTTCGATACATATTTATCGTATAAATAATCGACTTATTTATAATCCTAAGACTTAATACAATTTAATATAATGTATTTCCTCGACTCTTATCATAAACAGTTCACAATATTCCTTTATAATTCTGTCATCAATTTGGCCTAACTCTATCTATCTAGTTTGTATCACATTTTATAGTCATTTCGTTATAATAATATGCATTAAATATAATAGAAAAACTTTAACTAAATGTGTTTTGCAGTTCTTTTTCATATTTAATTTAATTTAATAAAGAAGCATCTTTATTAAAATACAAATAAAAATATATTAAGCTTATCAGAACAAATGGAATACTAATTTCTCTACAAATAGATTATTGAAATACAAAATCCGGTTTATTGTTATTATTAACACACACAGTATTTGACATACCATCAGACATGCAGACAGCCAGACGATCTATTATTCCAGCAGTCAAGCATTCAACAAGTCGCACAAAAGAAATCAAAGTGTCTTTATGAGATGCGTTTAAAATTAATGATTCGTTATTGAATCATTATGATATTAAATTTACTATCTACATATTTATGTATGTAAGTATGTTTATTGCTACTTATTAATGCACACTATATTAACGCTTAGAATCTATAGAACAGAGTTGCTCAAATAATAAAAAAAATATTATTTCAACGGAAAGCAGTTTAAAAGACTTTTTTTATTTAATTCAATTTTGTTATATTTCGTACTAGATAACCCGGTGCGCTTCGCTACACCCACCAGAACATTTTTATTGTTTTATATATATTAATATGAAATTGTTTTAAATACAGTCGTAGGCCAAATTATTTTGACAATAAAAACAAACACTTATTTATTTTTAACTTTAAAAATGCTTTATTGAAATTTAATTGTGGAAGTCTTACATAAATATTATTTTTTAAAAGAATTTTACTGAAATGAGCTTTCGTCAGTCCAAAGAACTTTTCTCCAAAAACCAAATGGCTTTTGGCTTTTGCATTAGCGAAAGCTACACGCTTGAATTTAATTTGCTTTGATATGTATGAAATATCTCTTGCAACCTTAAACTGATATGACGTGCGTGCCAAAATACTTATGCCGAAGCCAAGTCACTGACTTTATGATTCTTATTAGCAGTTTGAGAGTGCACAAAACAATGGATAAAATATATTACATTTTTGTTGTTTTTGTGGACTTTGTTTTGAGTACTTTTTCTTACCCACTTAAACAAAAAAAAAACGCCAATAGACAAGAGAACAATTTGTTCAAATAATTTTGCCGACGACTGTAAGTGTGTATAATTTTCATTTTTAGAATTTGAAGCGATTTTTTGATGCAGCTAATTTATATTTTTGTTTTGTTTAGATTTTCAGAATTCAGTCAAATTCTCTTAAAAAATTTTTTTTATAACGTGGATAAATACGAATATAACAACAAATATATAAAAAATATTTTATAAACTAGACAAAATTATTTAAATTTTTTCTATGGGAACCTTTCGTTGGTGAAAAAAATTTTAAAATTTGAATTAAATAATAGTTTCGAAGAAAACTTGTAACATACAAACACACATTTTATCTCTATTATATTAGTATAAATTTTTATAAAAAAATAACATTGTTATTAGCATTTACTTAAGTTCAGTGAAAAGATAGCAGCAGTTCTATATTGTTCTGGGCCGTATCAAAAATACTCTTTACCAATTTCAATAATTTTCTAGGACAAATAAAAAAAAAGATAATGGCTACGGCATTTTTATTCCTCACAATATGATGTTTTAAAAATCGTTATAAAAAGCAATCTTGATATAAAATTTTCTTTAACACACCTAATTACTCCATATTGCATAAAATAATATGCTTTTCGAAATATAAGAACAAAAGAAAGTAAAACATTAAAACGAGAGTACGTTAATCTGCTGCCGTAGATTTAATAATGACTATCGGTTTATTTACATGCCACTAAGCTTGAAGTTGCAGTCATGTTCAGGCATTAGAAATATTTTTGAAACGATAGCATTGATGAAAAACTCAACTCAAGAAAACTCAATGTTTTAGGAGAAAATAATTTTTCAACCAATGATGGTGTCTCTGAATGATCCCACATTTCCTAGTTACGGGTAATATACTTATATATATTGCCTAATTAATCTATATATATAAAAATGAAACTCTGTCTGTCTGTGTGTGTGTTAGCTATCGACTCCGAAACTGTAAAACCGATCTGTCTAAAATTTTGCCAAGTAGTTGTACACATTCCAGGGAGTGTTTATGGGGGGTAAAAAGTGGGCGGGGCCATGCCTATCAAAATTAATTATAATTTTTAGCTACTTGCACTAGATCGATTTTTCTGAAATTTTGCACACGTATTAAGTTGTCATGACTATAATATTTCTAGATTAGAATAGTGGGCAGTGTCACGCCCATAAAAAAAGTTATCATTTTCAGCTACTTGAACTTCAGTGATTTTTCTGAAACTTTGCGAACATTATTGAGCCGTCATTGCTGTATAATTTCGTGATAAGAAAAGTGGGCAGGGCCACGCCCATAAAAAAAGTTATAATTTTGAGGTACTTGCACTGGACCGATTTTTCTGAAACTTTGCACACATATTGAGCAGTCATAACTTTACAATTTCGTGATTAGAAAATTGGGCAGTGACACGCCCATTAAAAAAGTTATAATTTTTAGCTTTTTGCACTTGATATTCAATTAAAATTTAGAATGCATTTAAGGGGCGTAGCAACGCGTGCCGGTCTTTTCTACTATTTAATAAAATTAAAAATTTGCTACATATTGAAATTTGTTCAAGTCTTTTTAAATAGATTTAAGTAACAAATATAATTTAAAAGCCTTTGCTATAAACTTAAAATTATATCCAAGGGGATTGTTTAACACCTCAAGCTGCGTGTCACTTATTTAAAAGATTAGGTTTATTAATATTCTTGAGTACAGAGAATATTAACACGCAGAAGCTTGTGTTCTTATCCATTGCACATTTTTATAATCCCTGTATTAATAATTAATTCTTGCATCGAATCGAGGTGGCAGTGAACTGTAAATTATTTGTCGCGAACAGTTTGTTTATAGAGATTAGACGGATGTTATTTAAAATGAATTTTAGAACATTTAGTAAATATTATGAGTTATGTTATTTTAAATAATTTATATTTTCTATAATGTCCAAATGTCTTGAAAATATTTAATACATAACGAAGTTAGTCTAATTAAAACTAAAACATTAAGCTTTGTAAAATGTTATGCGAATTTTATTTATTTATATTGCATCTCAATTTTTAACTAAACCGCATTTTTACGTTTTCCGCTAATCGACATACAAACACATCATCCTTAAAAAAAATTGGTTGAGCTCTGGTCGAAAATATCAGACTACATGAAAAATCCCTGTCTTATTTTACTCTTTTTTTTTTTGTTTTATTAGTTTTTTTTTCTCTTTGTGTAAACTGACAGAAAATTGAGATATGCCCTTCCAAATATATTTTATACTTTATGTTAAAATAATGACTTTTTTATATAACAATGATTTTTTTACAGAGGTATCTGTTTTGAAAAGGAATAAAAGAAAAGTTATTTGTTTAAATTGACATAAAATATTCTTTTTTCGTTAGGTTATCTGCTTTCATTATAATTTGAAGATGACCTCTGGCATATGGCTGCCACGGCTGGCTCAATCGTAGTCTGATCTGGTGGTCCAATTTATTTTTTTCAGCGTGTGGCCGTATCTCGGCAATAACGCAGCTAACAATGTTCTCCAATTGTTTCGGATTTATTTGTGTAGACTAGCTACTTTATATATCGCCATAGAAAATAGTCCAGCGTTGTTAAATTCCACGATATTGCCAATGCAAGGCGAAATGTGAAACTATGCGGTTACTTATCTTTATAAATTAATTGTAGCAAAAGTCGTGTGACATGTTGCACTATATTCTTGAAACCACAACTCCTGCAAATCATGGTTGTTCAATTAATGAACGAAAAAGTCAGTAATCATGGCTCTATAGCGGTCACTATTATCTGTAAGCTTCTAACTAGCATCTTTTTCAAAGAAGTACAGGCTAGTGATTTCATCAGCACATAAAGCTCTCTAAGCAGTTAGTTTTTCTAGATCTAACATTGTATCAACATACACTTGAGGATTATAGTCACTCGAAACACTACAGCTTCGTTTATAAACGTATCTGTTCGAACAAAAGTAAACTTTATGGCTTATGAAAATTAGAATTAACGGGCCATTCACCGAATCTATGCCTTGGTAGTCATGCGTCAGTCTATTTAAATTAAAATGTCAAACCAAACTAAACATAAATCACTTGACAGCTGACAAAATTGCCGCCAGCTAAAAAAGTTTTATATCGCTATAAAAAACACACGTTATATTAAGACAAGCAAATTTGCTCAATCTTAACACACGTTTATGTAATGTGACATTAAAAATTTTTATGAATCTTCACACATTTGAAGAATTTTTAATTGAACTGACATGGCTATGAATACATTTCTTAAACACTGTAAAGACAACCTATATTTTAAGAATAAAGATGACGATTTTTCGCGTCACTCAAACTATTGTATTCTATTGGCTTATAATTTTATTCTAAAAGGGTATAATATTTTATAAAATTTTTCCAAACAAATTTTAAATTTTACATATAAAACAAACTGTTAACTCATGTCGCTACTCAAACTTCATGTAACCTGTGTTCCTATCGGCGAATCGTTCTTAAAAGAGCGAAAGTTATTTTAATTGTTGTGTTGCCAGTTCTCACACAATACAAACCGAACACCTAGAATTATAGATCTTTCTTTTGATGTTTTCTTAGCCAAGTACAATAATTGTTTCCCACAAGTTACATTTGTACACATTTGAAGCAATTTGGTATTTACAAATTCTAAATATATAAAAGAAGAATAAGTAGTTATGTATACTAATAAATGGGTTGTTATCTTAAAAATTTGTTTGGCTATCAGAAAATTTTTCAATGGTAACCCTTACTGTGGGAAAATATGTCACCTTAAAGCTTTAATACACTGCATGTTTTTTACAACTGACTTAAAAATTTGCGAGACATATGTAAATCTGTCAAAATTGTACTTTTAAAGGCAACCGTCGCTGACTGCTTGGCAGCAGCAGAGATTTCTGCCAACGGCTGATGTTAAGTTGAATAAAACTCATTTACAACTTTTTTAAAAAAAAAATAAAAACGCTTACATAATGTGTAAATTTATATGTAAAGTTTTGTTCTTTTGTTTACCAAAGTTCTTCTGCTGACCTTATAAAATGTATAATAATTTTAGTAAATTTTATTTTAATTTAAAATTTTGTTTAGCTTTTATAATTGTGCTAATAAAATTAACACTTTATTTAATTTATACGCAAGCGAATTTATTTAATTAGCACTGCTAGCCATAAAGCTAGAATAATAATTTTAGATTCTTAATATAAGTCATTGTTATTGGTAAAAACCATAGTAGCAAATACATACAAAAAAAAAGATTATTTAAATAAAAATTTACAATTATTACTTTGGTGGTAGCTAACATTTTGATAATACTTATTGGTGTATATATATTTAAGTAATTGTATGATTAAGTTCATCGGTTTAAGTATTAAAGAAATTAATTAATTATAGTAAGCGTGTTCTTTGTTGTTGGTTTTAAACTTTACACTGCATTGCCTTATTACAGCTGCAGCTAATGTTTTAATGGTTTCTAAAAATACATTTTTTTAGGTTAAAGAAATGATCACTAATTCAGAAAGATTAAACTCACTAAATTTATTAAATAGATCGTGAAAAGAAAATGATAAAATGTTGTATAACTACATAATAGTTATAATTTGAGAATGCCCTTCACCAAAATGTACATAGATATAATGACCACATCATAGCGCGGCCCAGATTTCATATTTCATGTTTTACGACATTTTGCATTTTTATTTTTGACAGCATTTTTGATTTGAATTTTTACATAGTTAAGTGCATTTAACTAGTCAGGACCGTTTAGTTGATATAAATATTTTGTGGGTTGAAGGCGACAAATCCGTAATAACTATATTTGATCTATATATTTCGAATTCTCGGACTTGAAAATGTTCATAATTTTCTTACTTGACAAGCCCTTTTATTTCCCGATATATATATTCTTATTATATGCCATCTAGCAGTAGCGGCCATCATGGATTCTAAATTGATTATAACTAGTAAATTATATACAGCCGGCCCAGCAAAAATATCTATGCCAAAAAGTGAATTTGCAGGAGTTTAACCGGAGGCAAAGTGATTAAATTTAGCTAAATCACCAATGATTTTAACATTAGCGTGCCCTTGGAGATCATGTGTTTACATGAATATATTAATGTACTGCATTCCATTCTAATTAGGGCATAGAACTCATTTATATTTGATGAAAGAATCTGATGTTTTTATACTCTTCACACAAAAGTAAAAAGGGTATATATAGGTTTGTCATTGCGAGTGAAATTTCTACAATTTTAATTTCCGACCCCATAAGGTATATATTTTCTGAAAGGTCCGTGTGTACGTTGAAGTAAGCTTTTTGAAGCCCCCGACATCGCTAAGGGTGAAGTATTAAAATATCAGAAATATTCGGGAGAAGATCGGCATTGAAAATTAGAAACATCGGTACATAAACAACTGAGATATGAGCAAAAAACCAACGCTACTTCGTTTTTTTTTAATACAACAACAACATACATACATACAAATGTGGTATACTGGTTAGAGTAAACGTGGCATCGAATCCCAGCTGAGCCAAAAATTTTTTTTTTATATTTTTAATTTTTTATTTTATATATTAAATATATTTTTATGATTTATTTCTTTTTTTATTATTTCCTTTTTAATTTTTTTAATTTTTTTTATTTATTATTTAATGTTAATTGTTTTTTTTATTTTTTTTTTTAATATTTTTTATTTTTTTAACATACATACTTAAATTTATAATTTTACAATCGGAAACAATTGTTATTGCATGGCCAAATATAGCACTCTTACTTGTTTGAGTTAATTTTTGTTTGCTTACATGATTTCTTTAAGATATTTTGCATGATATTGCATTCCTTTTTAAGCACATCAATTATGACACTTTATTTTGCATTTAGGAGTGATTTGTAATTAATGCTTCTATACAATTGATTAGAAGTCTTGAAAAAGTAATTCGCTTTGCACAACTTCCAATTTTTTTTTATACCCGCCACCAAAAAAATGGTGGGGGTATATTCATTTTGTCATTCCGTTTGTAACACATCGAAATATCCATTTTAGACCCCATAAAGTATATATATTCTGAATCAGGGTTTGATTTGATGACGATCTAGCTATGTCCGTCCGTCTGTCCGTCTGTTGAAAGCACGATAGAGGTCGCACCGAAATAGCTAGGGGGCTCAAATTTTGCCAGAATCTTTCTTATAGACAAGGTTTGTTTGGTATTGAAAATATGCTAAATCGGATTATTAGGAAGAGAGTTATAGCTCGAAAAGCAAGAGTAGGTCGAAAAAACCGTGTCCTACGAACATCGAATAAAATGGAATTGTGTCCAAACGGATTAACGTAGACTCATGAAACTTCGAATATATATTTCCTGAGTAAAAACAATATTATTCGTCGAAAATTATCTAAATCTATGCATTAGGAGAGGAGTTATCGATCATAATGTACGAAAATTTATACCGCACAGTGTACTTTTCGGTATATTTAAAAACAAAAACGTCATAAAAGCAACAAAATTGGATGTACGACTCTGAAATTTTGCACACTTTGCTTTTTGGTGAAACGCTTTTTTGTAACGGAAAATCAATATGCCACGCCCACTTTTACGCCCACCTCCCATATAACGTTTTAGCTAAAATTCATATAATTACTCTATTAATAAAGATTTTGGAATAATAAAGGGCTATATTGAAATACCTAAGTTGTACTCATTCGCAAAATCAACTTTGACACGCCTACTATAACGCCCACTTTTCACGTTATCTACCGTTAATGAAATTTAAAAGTTCATAAAACCGCCAAAATTAGAGGTATGATGATCAAATTTGCTACGTATAGCCCCCTAGGCAATGTCATTACTGTGCCAAAAAATTAAGGTGCCACGCCCACTTTTACGCCCACCTCCCATATAACGCTTTACCTAAAATTCATATAATTTCTCTATTAATAAAGATTTTGGAATAATAAAGGGCTATATTGAAACACCTAAGTTGTACTCATTCGCAAAAACAACTTTGACACGCCTACTATAACGCTCACTTTTCACGTTATCAACCGTTAATGAAATTTAAAAGTTCATAAAACCGCCAAAATTAGAGGTATGATGATCAAATTTGCTACGTATAGCCCCCTAGGCAATGCCATTACTGTGCCAGAAAATTAAGGTGCCACGCCTACTTTTACGCCCACCTCCCATATAACGCTTTACCTAAAATTCATATAATTTCTCTATTAATAAAAATTTTGGAATAATAAAGGGCTATATTGAAACATCTAAGTTGTACTCATTCGCAAAAACAACAATGACACGCCTACTATAACGCCCACTTTTCACGTTATTTACCGTTCATGAAATTTAAAAGCTCATAAAACCGCCAAAGTTAGAGGTTTGATGATCAAATTTGCTACGTATATCCTTCTAATCAATGTAATTGTTGTGCCAAAAAGTTTAGGTGACACGTCCACTTTAACGCCTACCTCCCATATAACGGTTTATCTTAAATTCATGTAATTTCTCTATTGACAATGTTTTTTGGAAAATAAAGGACTATATTGAAATATCTAAGTTGTATTTATTAGCAGAAACTTTATTGACACTCCTACTTTAACGCCCACTTTCATTGAAAGACTACATTTGCAAAAGCATTTTAGTAGCATATCGAAGTATCTGATGGTCCAAATTTTCAATGACAATGTTGATGCTCAATTGTTGGGCATGATGATGAGGCGATGTTGACTGCTCTTTTGCCACACTATCGCAAAAACCAGCAGTGGTTCCCATTCAACGAACTAAGAAGGCAGGATTATGTTGATCAAAAGAATTACGAAGTGCATAAAATGCATTTTGTTTTGAACGCCCATTTTCATAAAAAAAACCTGAATATTAAACCTGAAAATTAATTTACAAATAATTAATTAATAATAATTAATTAATTAATTAATTAGTAATTAATAATAATGAATTTTCCTGAAGATGCTACACGAAGGAGTAGCGAAATATTGAGAATTTAAATACAAAAATTGGATATTTAAATATGAAAATTTAAAAAAAGAGATCAAATAAAATAAATAATTAAACCTGAATAACTTTAACGCGTTGCTCATTTAGGTATCTTTCCACTGTTCAAATTAAGTTAGTCTGAGATTGAGAAATGTCAAATGAAATGCAAAAAAAAACTTGTTGCTTATGTGTGGTTCACCTTCAACAGGGGCCCTTAAAAATTAACCACCCTCTATAAAGAAAGTAATACATATTTTATTTTAAAGAGATTATTCCATAGTGATTAACAAAATAATAAATAATGTACTTTAAATGTACACAAAATTGGTGGTGGATATAAAAGATTCGGCACAGCCGAATATAGTGCTCTTACTTGTTTTTTGTTAAAAAAGTTTTTTTTATTATCTTATTTTTTCGTTTGTTTCGCGATCAGGGGTGTCACTTGCTAAGAATTTAACGTTTTGCGTATAAAAATCTTTTTGAACATTTTATGTACCGCCCGTTTCATTTCAACTCACTTTGGACTTTATTTTCGTTAGAGGTTTTGTTGCACTGAATAAATAATGCTTTATCATTTTCATTAACACTAAATGACTTAGCATTAATGCAGCAACATTGCAGCCAAAACTAGTGCGGATGGAAATAATTAATCACTAACTCAAAATATTAATATTAAAATGAACCGATTTTAGCGGCAATAAAAATTAATTGCAAAATAAATGATTAGTGGTAATAAACCCGAAATTAAATGTACTAAACTTAAACTTTTGTAAAATCGCTCATTTAGTGCACTCAATTTATACTACCACCGAATATTAGGAGCGATAATACACTATTTT
Organism: Phyto melanocephala; assembly: GCA_941918925.1. Lineage (NCBI taxonomy): Eukaryota > Metazoa > Arthropoda > Insecta > Diptera > Rhinophoridae > Phyto > Phyto melanocephala. The sequence goes on from OW799233.1 coordinate 29,578,623, forward strand.
TTCCACTACCACTTAAAGTAGTGGCAAATCGAATCCATTGCAATAAACCCAAATCTGATCTTTGTTCGTTATGATAAAATACAGATCTGTATATATAAAAATGAAACTCTGTGTGTGTGTGTGTGTTAGCTATAGACTCCGAAACTGTAAAACCGATCGGGCTCAAACTTTGGTAAGTTATTGTACACATACCAGGGAGTGTTTATGGGTGGAAAAAAGTTGGCGGGGCCACGCCCATAAATAATTAGTTATCACTTTAAGCTACTTGCACATGACCGATTTTTCTGAAACTTTGCACACATATCGAGCTCTCATGACTAAAAAATTTCGTGATTAGAAAAGTGGGCGGGGCCACGCCCATAAAAAAGTTTTAATTTTGAGGTATATGCACTGTACTGATTTTTCTGAAACTTTGCACACATATTGAGCTGTCATGACTTTATGATTTCGTGATTAGAAAAGTGGGCAGGGCCACGCCTATTAAAAATAGTTATAATTTTGAGGTACTTGTACTGGATCGATTTTCCTGAAACTTTGCAAACACATTGAGCTGTCATGACTATATAATTTCGTGATTAGAAAAGTGGGCAGGGCCACGCCCATAAAATAAAGTTATAATTTTGAGGTATTTGTACTGGACCGATTTTTCTGAAACTTTTCACACACATTGAGCTGTTATGACTTTACTTTTTCGTGATTAGAACAGTGGGCAGTGCCACGCCCATAAAAAAAAAGTGTTCATTTTTTAGCTTCTTAAGTATCACCAATTTTTCTGAAACTTTTCACACAAATATTGAGCTGGCATGACTATACAGTTTCGTAATTAGAAAAGTGGGCAGTGTCACGCTCATAAAAAAAAGTTATAATTTTTAGCCTTGCACTTGATATTCGATTAAACTTCAGAATGCGATTAAAATTCATGAAGGGGCGTAGCGCTGGGATTGGCTAGTTAATAATAAAATAGAGGTTTTCATTTTAATCGCGTTGTTAAAAAAATCGACCTTTTTGTACTATTATGATTATAGCCCACTTTTGGGGAATAAATAACTATTCTCCAATTTCCCATGATTTTCATAAAAAATTCCTTTTTTTTACTTTTTATACCCGCCACCAAAAAAATGGTGGGGGTATATTCATTTTGTCATTCCGTTTGTAACACATCGAAATATCCATTTTAGACCCCATAAAGTATATATATTCTGAATCAGGGTTTGATTTGATGACGATCTAGCTATGTCCGTCCGTCTGTCCGTCTGTCCGTCTGTTGAAAGCACGATAGAGGTCGCACCGAAAAAGCTAGGGGGCTCAAATTTTGCCAGAATCTTTCTTATAGATAAGGTTTGTTTGGTATTGAAAATGGGCTAAATCGGAATATAAGGAAGAGAGTTATAGCTCGAAAAGCAAGAGTAGGTCGAAAAAACCGTGTCCTTCAAACATCGAATAAAATGGAATTGTGTCCAAACGCATTAACATAGGCTCATGAAACTTCGAATATATATTTCCTGAGTAAAAACAATATTTTTCTTCGAAAATTATTTAAATCTATACATTAGGAGAGGAGTTATCGATCAAAATGTACGAAAATTTATACCGCACAGTGTATTTTTCGGTATATTTAAAAACAAAAACGTCATAAAAGCAACAAAATTGGATGTACGACTCTCAAATTTTGCACACTTTGCTTTTTACTGAGCCGCTTTTTTGTAACGGAAAATCAATGTGCCACGCCCACTTTTACGCCCACCTCCCATATAACGTTTTACATCAAAATCCCTTAATTTCTCTATTAATAAAGATTTTGTAATAACAAAGGGCTATATTGAAACACCTAAGTTGTACTCATTCGCAAAAACAACTTCGACATGCCTACTATAACGCCCACTTTTCACGTTATCTACCGTTAATGAAATTTAAAAGCTCATAAAACCGCCAAAATTAGAGGTATGATGATCAAATTTGCTTCGTATATCCTTCTAATCAATGTAATCGTTGTGCGAAAAAGTTTAGGTAACACGCTCACTTTAACGCCCACCTCCCATATTTCATATAATTTCTCTATTGACAAAGTTTTTAGGAAAATAGAGGACTATATTGAAATGTGTAAGTTGTATTTATTAGCAGAAACTTTATTGACGCGATTACTTTAACGCCCTACATTACTACATTAACAAAAGCATTTGAGTAGCATATCGAAGTTATAGAGGGTGGTTAAATTTTAAGGACCGATGTTAAATTTAATTAAAACACAAATTATTTAGGATATTATTATCATTTCTTTTTATAATGACAATACATGTATGGTTCAATTATGTATTTAACAAAATATCTGCCAAATGGCCCCCCCCATCCTTGGCGACACTCCTCTATCTGATGGTCCAAATTTTCAATGACAATGTTGATGCTCAATTGTTAGGCATGATGATGAGGCGAGGTTGACTGCTCTTTTGCCACACTATCGCAAAAACCAGCAGTGGTTCCCATTCAGCGAACTAAGAAGGCATTCACAGATTTTCTAACATTTTATACAGACCTGTTTTGCAGAAATTTAAATATTTTTTACAATTCTCCCGATTGTGGACGAATTTGAACGATTTTGTTGATTAAAAGAATTACGAAGTGCACAAAATGCGATTTGTATTGAACGCCCTTTTTTTATAAAAAACCTGAATAACTTTAAAGCGTTGCTCATTTGCGTATCTTTCCACGGATCAAATTGAGTAAGTTTGAGATTGAGAAATGTCAAGTGAAATGCAGAAAACAAATTTAAAGACTAGGTGTAGTTCACCTTCATCATGGGCCCTAAAAAATTTAACCACCCTCTACAAAGAAAGTGATACATATTTTATTATAAAAAGATTATTCCATAGCGATTAACAAAATAATAAATATTGTGCTTTAAATGTACACAAAATTGGTGGTGGGTATAAAAGATTCGGCACAGCCGAATATAGTGCTCTTACTTGTTTTTTTTAATTTAAATATTTAATATGAATTTGTTTATAAAAATTTTCCTATTTATTTATCTTATGATCATAAAGTCAACTCCTTATATTACGCGATAATTTGTGTTAAAAAATTTTTATATTTTTTTAATAAATAAGGCCATTTAAAAGCTTCTTTAATTAAATGTCAACTTTACTCTTTCACGTAACTTCGTTTGAAATATTTAAAGACTTTCTGCGGCGAGGGCATGATGTTTATTTTGTAAAATAAATTGTTGGCGTTGTATCGTTTTACATGCGTTTACACCTTTCATTATCTTCACAGAAAATCAATTATTTAACGACAGCAGTATAAATGTTTAATCATCCGTTAACTCGTTCTCTATGTACAATTAATTAATTACGGTTAACGAATCAAAAGTTCTTGAAACACTCAAAAAATTTATCAACGTAAAGAGACAAGAGTGGCAAAAAACAATGTTGCCACAATTAAATAAGGCAAATAATGCTGGTTAAAAAAAGCAAAAACACACTCCATTAAAATTTTAGGACGTAGCCGTGCGCGTTTTTTGATTTAAATTTTTTTGCCTTATGAAAAATTAAATAATTTCGTTATATTCTTATGCCCGCCACCAAAAAAATGGTGGGGGTATATTAATTTTGTCATTCCGTTTGTAACACATCGAAATATCCATTTTAGACCCCATAAAGTATACATATTCTGAATCGGGGTTTGATTTTATGACGATCTAGCTATGTCCGTCCGTCTGTCCATCGTTCCGTATGTCCGTCTGTCCGTATGTTGAAAGCACTATAGAGGTCGCACCGAAAAAGCTAGGGGGCTCAAATTTTGCCAGAATCTTTCTTATAGACAAGGTTTGCTTGGTATTGAAAATGGGCTAAATCGGAATATTAGGAAGAGAGTTATAGCTCGTAAAGCAAGAGTAGGTCGAAAAAACCGTGTCCTTCGCAAATCGAATAAAATTGAATTGTGTCCAGACGCATAAACGTAGAGTCATGAAACTCCGAATATATATTTATCGAGTCAAAGGAATATTTTTCCTTGAAAATCGCTTAAATCTATGAATTAGGAAAAGAGTTATGATAAAAAGGTACGAAAATTTATACAGCACAGTATATTTCAAATTTAAAACGTAATAAAACTGACAAAACTATATGTACGACTCTGAAATTTTGCAAACATGGTTTTTTGGTCAAAGTCTTCGTTATAACGGAAAATAGATGTGCCACGAACACTTTTTTCTTTAAATTTTTATAAAAATATATTAGTCATATATATTAGCATTTATTCATCATACACTGCGCCATATATTGTACTGTAGCTAAATATAAGATAAAGATATTAAGATAGATGACTCTACTAGCAACTACTAGATGGCATGCTAACAACCTTTTTCATTCCACAAGGGATTTTTAATGAGGGTTCGTGAAAACTAAAATGACCGAGGTTGTTGACAAAAAATTAGCTAGAGTAACAATTTGTGCCCAACTCTAAACATACATATTTGTTCCCACAGTTTTATGAGGTTATAGATTTAAAAATATTAAAATATGTGCATCAGTAGATTTAAATTATGTATTTGAATATTTAAAATACTTTTTTAAGTCAAATTATATTTTTATCTATCTATTCTTTTGTAAAGGGTGGTTAAATTTTAAGGGCCACAGGGTGATTCAAAATATACATGCTCAGCATTTTGCTAAAACAGGAAATTTATTAGTAAGATTTTGATTTTTAAAGTTCTATAACATTTTACTTTTAAAAGATTTTCAAACGAAATAAGTTTTGCATAATTTTAAAATTTGTTAGCCATTAGTACATGAAAATAAATTGTTTATAATGTTTAGAGATAATTTTTTTTACTTAGGTAAAAATTTTCCTAAATTACCATTTTTAATAGAGTATAACTTCAGGAGATCATAAGATAACAAAAATAAATTAGCACTATTTCGTAGATAAAACTTTCCTCTTAAATTCATGTAATTTCTCTATGAATAAAGATTTTGGAATACTAAAGGACTATATTGAAATATCTAAGTTATGTTTATTAGCAGAAACTTTATTGTCACGCGTATTTTAACAGCCACTTTCATTGAAAGACTAAATTTACAAAAACATTTTACTAACATAGCGAAGTTATAATGGGTGGTTTAATTTTAAGAGACTATGTTGATTTTGAATAAAATTATTATGAAATTATTATCATTTATTTTTATAATGATAATATTTGTATGCTTCAATTATGTATGGAACAAAATATCGGCCAAATGACCACCCCAACCTAGGCGGCACACCTCGATCCGATAGTCCAAATTTTCAATGACACTGTTGATGCTCAATTGTTGGGCACGATGATGAGTCGAGGTTGCTTGCTCTTTTGCCACGTTATCGTGAAAAACAGCAATGTTTCCCATTCAACGAACTAAGATGGCATTCACAGATGTTTTCACATTTCATACAGACCTGCTTTGCAGACATTTAAATATTTTTTACAATTCTCACGATTGTGGACGAATTTGAACGATTATGTTGATCAAACGAATTACGAAGTGCACAAAATGCATTTTGATTTGAACTCCCATTTTTTAAAAAACCTGAATAACTTTAAAGCGTTGCTCACTTGCGAATCTTTCCACGGATCAAATTGAGTAAGTTTGAGATTGAGAAATGTCAAATGAAATGCAGAAAACAAATTTAAAAACTAGGTGTAGTTCACCTTCAACATGGGCCCTTAAAATTTAACCACCCTCTACAAAGAAAGTGATACATATTTTATTATAAAGAGATTATTCTATAATGATTAACAAAATAATACATATTGTGCTTTAACTGTACACAAAATTTGTGGTGGGTATAAAAGATTCGGCACAGCCGAATATAGTGCTCTTACTTGTTCAGTTAAACATTGTCTTGAATATTTTTTACTTGATTATTTTTCCATGTCAAAACTACAGGCTGACCTTTTCTACAGTCTTGTATAAAGCAATTTTTCAGACTATGACTAAGAATCTGGTAGTTTTCATACCTAAAAGTTATTAAGAAGCTTTAAAACTTGATTTGCTCAAAAATAAAATTTACCAGAAAATTTTTTCACATTAGAAATATATGAAAATTTTAAACGAAAAGCGATAATTGATACAAATAGGAGAATTGGGTATTGTCAAATTTATATTTCATATAAATATACAAAATAAATAAATGTTTTTACGTCTCAGCATACAAAAGTCACACGTTACTCAACATATCGTGTATTCACAAAAATTATACGCCAAATCATATCATATGATTGTTGGCATATCTTTTGCTGACATACAGATTTAAGTTGAATTGAAAAAAATTGTTAGTTTCAGCAGATGATATGGGTGACAAACATATCATATATGCTAACACAGGCATTTGTTGATAATTTATAAAAAAAATCTACATAAAAATGGTTTGCGAAAAATACTACTCTTTGAGACCGCACCACTTTTATATTATTTTGTTTTGTGCCACCTTAAAAAAGTTTAAATACGATTGCTAAAATGCTAAGATGACAACACTAACTATATAAATTTCTTTGCTCTACTTGGGTGTTGTTAAAGGCGTCTTTTCTAAACTTTTTTTGAACTGTCAGAGAATTTACTTAAATTTGGTGGTTGTAGTGAAAAGTTTAAAATTAATTTAAATTTCAAGATTAAAAGGATGTCTATAAAGTTAAAAGAGGTTGAGTGGAAATGCTTTTCTTCCACCTGAGCAAAATTTGCTTAAAAACAAATAATTATTTGATTTCTCTTAAATAGTGGAACATCGACAATTTTCTAATTATAAATAATTGTTCAAAACTGTTGCTTGTTAATTAAGGTTTCGCTAAGATTTGCACGATACTTTAATTCGTTAACATTTAATAAATTAAAATGGATTATATTTCCCTACATTTCTTATTTGGCGCTTTAAATAATTTTTTACTAAAAACTGTATCTAAATAGAAATAGAAAACAATTTGTCTGAATATAAAATTCACTTAATAAGTGTGAACATAAAAATACTAATTTAACACAGACAAGCCGATAGACACGAGAATTACTATTTGAGTCAATGTTAAAACTTTCCAATTAGGGCTGGACGATATATGAAAACTAAATAAGTGTATTTGGACTTAGAATAAGCAATGACATGGTGCCAATGTGCAACTAACGAACGGTATGAAGTTTTTAATTAGAAATTTAAAATTACAGTTGTGTTCAAATGTCATAATTTGAAACCTGATATGTGTTGACTTTGATGAAGCTTATTGGCGGGGAAAGACGACCTTATAAATCTCAAGCGGAATAGGTCGAGCAAATTTAAATCGTAAAGTAAAATTGTATTTGGGTTAGCTAACAATTCACAATTACACTTGGACATTCACTTTAATAATAAAGTAACTTGCTACAAAATTTGTTTTTAGTGACTGATGCCGCCAAAACATGATGACCACCATAAACTTTTGTATCTTGACTTTAAAGTCGGAATTAAAAGCGTACATACATATATGCATACGTTCATACATAAATATGTAATGTAAAAGGAGGTCTAACCATAATGCCTGATGCTTGTTTTGAGTTACATCTTAACGTCAAGTTTTTACCCAACATAATTTGACATTGATTTATTTCAGTGTCTTACAAATCTAACTATGTAGTTGTACACAATTGCATAGCACGTTAAGATTGTTGAAGCCTTAAGCGCAAATGGGCATTCAGTTCAAAATGCATATCGTGAACTTCGTGATTTTTTTTTTTTTTGCTCAGCATAATCCAGTAAACGTGTCCTTAAACTGAATAATTGTGCGAAAATTTCCGCTAATCGTATATGCAGAAAATGTAGAAACAGCTGTGCATACTTGTATAGGTCTTTTGACGCAAAACATTACTGCTTTTTGCGATAGTGTGGGTGAAGAGCCGTCAATTACGACTCTTCGTCGTGCCCAACAACTGAACATCTTACGAGCATCAGAGATACGAATTTTGAATAAAGATAAGGTTCAAATGAGATTTCAAGCTTTGACAATACGCTGAATGCTTGTTTGAACAGACAGAAGTAAATGGAGATTTAAAAAAAAGAAATCATCTTAAGTGACTTGGCATAATTTCACCTCAGCGGATTTTTAAACAAGCAGATACCGCAATTCTTCAAGTTAGAATACACGAGTGATTGTTGAAAAGCTGATGCATTCGCAAGGTACTGTTTGGTGCGATTTGTAGGCTGGTGGCGTCATTTGGCAATACTTCTTGGAAAATTGGGACGTCCAATCAGTTACCGTGAATAGTATTCGCTATCGTGATAGGATAGCGGAATTCTGGTGGCCAGAAATTCAGGATATCGACTTATTCGATTTGTTCTTTAAACGCTAAACAGAAAATTAAGAAATGATTTTTTTGGTCGTATTACCCAACGATTATGTGATTTGACACCGTATAACAAAATGTGTACTTTAAAAAGCCAAGAACAATTCAAGATCTAAAAGATGAGATAATTCATTGGAACACAATTATGTCTTAATGTCATTACAATTTTTGACCATCGGATAGAAGTATGCCGTTGAAGCCGTGTCGAACATTTGGCCGATATTTGGTTTTATACATAAGTTTCCTTCTATGATAATGAAGAATATTAAATTATTTCTCTGAAAAACTTTTGTTTAATTTACAATTTAAATCGAGCGTTTTGGTTGAAACACCCTATAAATCTTAGTCTACGGCATGTATTAATGGAGGATATGAAAAGAAATGTGTTTTTGCAAAATAAAATTTATTTATTTGAAAATTTAAAATGATTAAATTTTTTTATTTGCGCATTAACATAAGTTATCGTAAACAAGAACTTTACTTATCAAGTAAGTTCGCAGGCAATACTAAACTTAAAGTTGTTAAAGTTCTTTTATAATTCATAAAAATAAAAAACAATAAAAAAAAACAATTAGAATTAAAATGGTTATCTTTAAAATGCGCAATTATTGTAAAATAAACTTAAAGCCCATTTGGATAAATAAGAATTCAAAAAGGTTTTTCTTGAGAGAACACATTTAGAATAGTTAAAAAAAAACTTACTTAAAGCATATAAGTATTAGTAGTAGGACCAATACGTTTTTCATAAATATTTTAGAATAATTCTTTTAGAGACCCTTTATTACTTTGTTACGTAGGATATACAGAAATTTAAAAATTGTTTGATAGGCAGTTTCAAATAAAGCCAACAACTTGTCCTTAAATTTCTTAAAAAGCACTTCTTAATTTAAAGAAATATGTTGGTCACTTTGATATCATAAATATTATTAATAATTGCAGAAATATTATTACAATATTAGTTATACGGTCACACTAAAGGATCATTACGTACAATACTGAAAAACAAAAATTTAATTGGGGGTTGAAAACATTAAATTGGCGGGTAAATTTCACACGCAAACATTAAATAAATTTTCTTTACATTCGACACTAATTCGTTATGAGTACCGCATTACTGCACACTTACCTTAATGCTAAACGCATTTGTTCAGCGATTGGTATATTAAATGACATGACGACGATATGCCAACCACCACTAACAATTCAAAAAAAGCTTAAATTTCAATCAAAACTGAATAGCAAATATAATTCGCTTTAGGTTTTCTATATCTTTAATCGGATATGTATTGAGTGCGATATGGAAGGAGAGTACACAAATAAATCGAACACGTTAGAAAGAAATCAGTACTTATACGCCTAGGGTAACAAACCACAGAAATAAAAAAATCAATGAATATAAATTTAATTTTTCTTCACTTTTGTTTTTCTTTTTAACTTTTTGTTTTATTTTCTTTTGCTTGCAGACAATGAAAGCACAATAAAAATACACAATAATACTTGACACTTTTCTTCCGTCGTTCGTTATTTGTGGAACAACTGATTATAGTTTATTAAAGTTTTCACACAATTGTTTGGGAAATTTTTGTTATTAAAGCACTTGTTGATCGTTATCAATTCGTTTTTTTCTCTAGTCTTTATAGAAACTAAAAATTTTCTCACATGCCATAATATGATAGTTTTTTTTTTTCGTTTGTTTTGTTTTTCGGACAAAATTACATACAAATAAAACACAAAACTTAAATAAAAATATAAAACTGAAATGTAAAAAAATAAAAAAAATTATTTTAAAGTGTATTTCATTCTATCATCTGCATTTCCACGTTTTAATATTGTGTACTTTTCTTAAATTTTTCTCATGTATTTCTCTATAGTTTTTTCTTATTTTTTTTCCTTTAACTTTTTTATTAATTTTTTTTGTAAGCGAACGTTTTTGCACAAGGGTTGTTTGAAAACTGATGGGTAGTCTAAAGCGTTTGCAATAATAAAACACACTACTGACCAGAATTTTACTGAGTACTTTACGATAGACACTTCAAATACACACTTCAATAAGAATAACATCGACTGCAACGACCAACCGACCTATCGAACAACAACAATAACAACATCAGCATTATCAACAATAACGTCATGTTAAGTTTGTGTTTATAAAATTTTAAACACGTACCAACAAAATATATATATACAAACACAACTACATATACAAACATATACGCCGTTTATTATGTGGACTCGTAAAAAACTCTCTACACTGAAAAAAAAGTTGGATTTGTTATACATATTTAGTATTTTTTTTTTAAATTATATTTTAGCTTCATTTGTTTTTTGTTTTATAATCGAGGTACGCTAGATTCATCTATTTGTGCGATAAATTAGCAGATCACTTTTAAATATGGAACATGCACTTAGAAATCATTTGTATAAAAACTTATTTTGTAATAAATATATAATTTTTTAGCAATATTATAAGCGTTAGGGGTTTTTATCGCAACGGCATCGAAACTAAGGCCAAAAAAGATGACAGGTCTCGATTTCAACCCACCTATAAAGGATATAACATAAGGGGTGTCTGGAAATGATTTTTTACATTTTAAAATTTCTCCCAAATCTAGTTTTTTTAAAACAAAAAATTCATTTTATTGGCGTTATGGAAAAAAATGTCTAAACTTTATTATGCAAGAAAACAAGGTTTCAAATTTTATTTTCGTTTGCAAAATTTCGCACTTTTTTCTTAACGCTTTGCATTAAACGTTGGAAACACGTTTTACCGAAGTGTTTGATAGCTTTTTTCCAAATAAATCCTAATTTTTTTACATTTGCAGAAGCTTTGAACTTTGTTCTTAGGTACTGCTTAATTATAGCCCAATAGCGTATAACAGGCGTTAGCTCTGGACAATTAGGTGGCCTCATACCACTCAAGGACGTCTTTGCTGTAGTGGCAGCTTGCCAAGTCGGACCAAAACAGTGGAGGTATATTGTGGCTTCTGTATAATGGCAACATAGCCTTTTTCAGGCACTCATTAATATAAAATTGGCTGTTCATTTACGATTCACAATGATTTCCTCTGAAGTTTTCCCACATGTACATATTGCTTGCCATATAATATATTTTTTGGCGAACTTTGAAATCTTTTTATACTTAAATTTATCGGAAACATTAGCTATTTTATTAGAAACATAAAAACCCTGACCAGGAAGCTCTGAAAAGTCAGCCTTACAGTAGGTTTCATCTTCCATTAAAATACATCCATTAAAATTATTTAATTTGTGAAGTAGCAACTGTCTTGCTCTTATTCTTGCCGTTTTTGTTTCTTTTTTGTTTCGGTTTGGAGCTTTCTTGACTTTGAATGTTTTTAAATTTTCTATTTTCTTTATTCCTTCTACAAGCGACTTCGAAATATTTAGTTTTCATGCGATATTGCGAATGAAAATGTTTAGATTTTGCTTCCAAAGTGCCTTCACCTTTTTAACAATTTGAGGATTCCTAAAACCAGGAGGCCCTCCACCTTTCTTGTGCTTAATAGACAAGTCTTTTTTGAATTTAAAAATAACGTTATGGGCAGTCTGTCTGGACACTTTTGCCCGTCGCGCAACTTCAGCGTTAGAAAGTTGTTTATTTTCATTATAAATATCCACAATATTTTTTCTTACTTCTTCTCTTTTTTGTCGACATTTTAAATACGGATTAAATAATTTGAATAATCTTATTAACAAAGTATTGCTGACTATTAAAACTTTCACAGAGTGGAACAAAAAAAATAATTAAATAATAATTGTTTGCGTAGTGCCCTGTAAAAAATTTAAAAAAGCATTTCGGGACACCCCTTAAAAGCACAAATCTGTTTTTAAATCATTCAACACATGCCCAACGGAAAGGAAATTTCCCAAAATCTGGATGGTAGAGAACTATAGCTCATGGCGTATCCATACAGGTAACCTCATCGTAGCGTATTGTCAAAATTTTTATACCCGCCACCAAAAAAATGGTGGGGGTATATTCATTTTGTCATTTCGTTTGTAACACATCGAAATATCCATTTTAGACCCCATAAAGTATATATATTCTAAATCGTGGTTTGATTTGATGACGATCTAGCAATGTCCGTCCGTCTGTCCGTCTGTTGAAAGCACGATAGAGGTCGCACCGAAAAAGCTAGGGGGCTAAAATTTTGCCAGAATCTTTCTTATAGACAAGGTTTGTTTGGTATTGGGCTAAATCGGAATATTAGGAAGAGAGTTATAGCTCGAAAAGCAAGAGTAGGTCGAAAAAACCGTGTCCTTCGAACATCGAATAAAATGGAATTGTGTCCAAACGCCTTAACGTAGACTCATGAAACTTCGAATATATATTTCCTGGGTAAAGACAATATTTTCCCCGAAAATTGTCTAAATCTATGCATATGTAGAGGAGTTATCGATCAAAATGTACGAAAATTTATACCGCACAGTGTATTTTTCGGTATATTTAAAAACAAAAACGTCATAAAAGCAACAAAATTGGATGTACGCCTCTGAAATTTTGCACACATGGCTTTTTGGTCAAGTGCTTTGTTCTAACAAAAAATCAATGTGCCACGCCCACTTCTACGCCCACCTCCCATATAACGTTTTACCCAAAATTCATATAATTTCTCTATTAATATAGATTTTGGAATAAAAAAGGACTATCTTGAAACACCTCAGTTGTACTCATTCGCAAAAATTACTTTGACACGCCTACTATAATGCCCACTTTTCACGTTATCTACCGTTAATGAAATTTAAAAGCTCATAAAACCGTTAAAATTAGAGGTATGATGATAAATTTTGCTACGTCTATCCCCATAGGCAATTTCATTACTATGCCAAAAAATTAAGGTGCCACGCCCACTTTTACGCCCACCTCCCATATAACGTTTTACCTAAAATTCATATAATTTCTCTATTAATAAAGATTTTGGAATAATAAAGGGCTATATTGAAACACCTAAGTTGTACTCATTAGCAAAAACAACTTTGACACGCCTACTATAACGCCCACTTTCACTTTTGAATTGTGTCCAGACGCATAAACGTAGTCATGAAACTTCGAATATATATTTATCGAGTCAAAAGAATATTTTTGCCTGAAAATCGCTTAAATCTATGAATTAGGAAAAGAGTTATAGATAAAAATGTACGAAAATTTATACCGCACAGTGTATATTTCAAATTTAAAACGTAATAAAACTGACAAAACTATATGTACGATTCTGAAATTTTGCAAACATGGCTTTTTGGTCAAAGTCTTCGTTATAACGGAAAATAGATGTGCCACGCACACTTTTTTCTTTAAATTTTTATAAAAATATATTAGTCATATATATTAGCATTTATTCATCTTACACTGCGCCATTTATTGTACTGTAGCTAAATATAAGATAAAGATGATAAGATAGAAGACTCTACTAGCAACTACTAGATGGCATGCTAACAACTTATGCTTATGTTCTCCTGAAGTTATGCTCTATTAAAAATGGGAATTTAGGAAAATTTTGACCTAAGTCAAAAAAAATTATCTCTAAACATTATAAACAATTCATTTTCATGTACTAATGGCTAACAAATTTTAAAATTATACAAAACTTATTTCGTTTGAAAATCTTTTAAAAGCAAAATGTTATAGAAGTTTAAAAATCAAAATCTTACTAATAAATTTCCCGTTTTAGAAAAATGCTGAGAATGTATATTTTAAATCACACTGTGGCCCTTAAAATTTAACCTTAAATTCACTTTCTTCCTCTTAAATTCGTGTAAATTCTCTATGAATAAAGATTTTGGAATACTAAAGGACTATATTGAAATATCTAAGTTATGTTTATTAGCAGAAACTTTATTGACACGCGTATTTTAACGGCCACTTTCATTGAAAGACTAAATTTACGAAAACATTTTACTAGCATACCGAAGTTATAATGGGTGGTTTAACTTTAAGGGACTATGTTGATTTTGAATAAAATTATTATGAAATTATTATCATTTATTTTTATAATGATAATATTTGTATGCTTCAATTATGTATGGAACAAAATATCGGCCAAATGGCCCCCTCAACCTAGGCGGCACACTTCGATCCGATAGTCCAAATTTTCAATGACACTGTTGATGCTCAATTATTGGGCACGATGATGAGTCGAGGTTGCTTGCTCTTTTGCCACGTTATCGTGAAAAACAGCAATGTTTCCCATTCAACGAACTAAGATGTCATTCACAGATGTTTTCACATTTCATACAGACCTGCTATGCAGACATTTAAATATTTTTTACAATTCTCACGATTGTGGACGAATTCGAACGATTATGTTGACCAAAAGAATCACGAAGTGCACGAAATGCATTTTGATTTGAACGCCCATTTTTATAAAAATCTTTAATATTTAAAAGCGTTACTCGATTGCGTATCTTTCCACGGTTCAAATTGAGTTAGTCTGAGAGTGAGAAATGTCAAATGAAATACAAGAAAAAAGTTGAAGTTTAGATGTGGTTCACCTTAAACATGGGCCCTTCAAATTCAACCACCCTCTACAAAGAAAGTGATACATATTTTATTATAAAGGGATTATTCTATAATGATTGACAAAATAATAAATATTGTGCTTTAAATGTACACACAATTGGTGGTGGGTATAAAAGATTCGGCACAGCCGAATATAGAGCTCTTACTTGTTTAATTTGGTCTTGATTTTATTTATTTATGCAGGAATAAAAGTGAGGTTTTAGTTTCGGTATTAAAACATTAAATCAAGTGTAAATTTTTGATAACAAATATAAATTTTTATTTATGTTGTTCTTAACTCTGAGTTATGGGTTTCACTAATATATATCCTTCTTTAGTAATTTTTTTAATTAAACGGATCATAACGACTTTTCCATCCCTGATATATGAAAAATAAGTAAATAAGAAATCCCCTTAAAAATTGCTTTGTTGTACTAATTCGCCGTTATATATACCTGTATGAATATAAATTGCTATAGCTTATAAGTAGGGGAAAGGCAAATAAAATCGCCATTATCATACTGATCCTGCATGCTTGATACAGCCAATAAACTTATAGAAAGGCTCCTAAGGCTATGGTAAGCTTAATATAATATACGGACTTAGATGAGGTAGCTCCACCGTAATCTTTCTGAATGATGTTGTCCTTTGAAGCGGCGCAGCAAAAAAAAACTCTTTCAGCAGGCTCTGATATTATTGGCCACTTTAGATATAGGAAACGCCTTAAGCAACCTCAGGCGAGCGATTTTTTAACATTTTAAACCCGATTTGAAGTGCTAATTTACCTGATAACTAAAGACTAATTCAGAATCAATGAGCTGATAAATAATACAAGTTACTAGCAACGAAGGTCAGGTAGAAGCACAAGGCTCCATTTTCGAGACAGACTTGTGAAATGTGAACTACGGTTAAAGTATAAACAAAAATGACGTGAAATTATTCAAAAACCAGTTTTAGGTTTTATCTAAGAACAAACATGTCGATATATAGAACTATTCAAAATTTATTGGTTTAGTTAGTATTGCATAAATTATTAGGCATTTTTCGTAACACTCACAACATGATAATTAAATTTAAATGACAAACTGCTTATTCTTTAATACCAAATGAATTCAAAGAGCTCTTAAAAAATGTAATAGAATAGTGTTGTGTTAAACATTTCCTTTGTTTAACCTTTATGTCAACAGCTGAAAAATTATACGTACGTCAACAGCAGCATACCCGAGTATGTACATGCATTTTGTATGGGATTTTGTTAGTTATTGAGGAATTTTGTTGTATTGTTGCTAAGTTTAAATTATGTTGGTGGTTTTTTATTTATGCATTTTTAGAAATAGGCGGGTTTTAGAAAGCACAAGTTATTTTTATAAATTTTGCAGTTGTGTTCCACCATTATTTGAGATAAGCGAATAAGGTAATTATAAGAGGTAATCTAAGAGTGAGATAAACCTGAATAAGAATGGCAGAATGGCTTACTCCACGACAAGTTAGTGCACTAGGTTATAACGAACAACAAGAATACATTCGTCAGAGATAAGAGGATTTACAAGAAGAAAGCAGTGATGATGAGACATTAGTATCTGAAGTACGTATTAACGATGACTAGCTGATGTAATCCTAGATCCCTCCGATTTAGAAGAATTCCAATTATCAGAATATAATGGACTACGAAACGGAAGACGATGAAGAACTTCATGATATATTGTGTGAACATGGGAAAATTATACGGACAAAGTTGGAACAGTTAGGTTGCTACACCACCGCAAACTGCTAGATTTCGTACCCACAATATATTAAGATCTGCAAAGTATGGACCAGTGTGAAGAACACAAGTCTAATGAAATGTGCGACATCGTTATTCGCGAAACACACAGAAAAGCAAACTAATGCTATGAAGTTGAAAATGTCTGCTTCTGGTGAATGTGAAAAAATGTGATGAAAGGCAATGCCACCGAAGCTAAAAAGGAGGCCCTTTGATGGTAATGGATGCTGTGAAAGCTTATGTACTATGCAAAAGAGCTGTATGTGCAGAATATTCTATTGACTTACCGCAATGCAATATTTGTTCCTTATTATAACTTTATATATATATTTTTCTGAAAACATATCCTTTTTAATGAAATTTATTTCTTAATTTCATAAAGAACTTATCTAATATAAGAAAAGTTGCATGTGTTATCCAATACATACCCGGGTATGCAGCAGTTGACGTAAGAGGTATAAATTGAAAAGTGGCCATACCTCCGGCCCAAATTATCCGATTCTATAAAAACATTTAAATGTAGTATAAAACACTTTTGTTGAGGATATCATGAAATCTCAGATTGATATGATTGCTACTTTCTGAGATACATGGGTTTTAAACGCTAAACATACCCGGGTATGTTGCTGTTGATATAAGGGTTAAATCAAACAATGCACAGTCAATGTTTAAAAAAATTAATTTTTATATTAAATTTTCGACATCGGTCTTAACATAAATGACGATAAATTAGCCCCAGGTTGTTTTAATTAAACTATTATGTGGATATCAAGTTTAAAAAATCATATTTATATAAATAATAATAAAAAAAATGTAGCTTCTATCAACCGAAAAAGTATACATTTGAGTCGTCTTGTAGAAAATGTAAATCATATCTTTTTTGGCAGTGTAGTTATTTTTCTCACATATAAGCAACGTAGCAAGCACAGCGCTAACAGCTTTAATACATTATACACACATTTTATATAGAACAAAACAAAAGTCGAAAACAAAAACAAAAATAACGAAAATAATGTTGCTCTCTCAATTTATTTATTTTTCCTGTATTTTGTCTGCTTCATACTACTGCCTCTGTTTATTATTATTTTTTGTAGAGAAATACAAACTCTTATGCGGCTTTAAGCTATTTTTCTACTAACAAAAATAGACAACGGGCACTCTCCCACCCACCACATATAAATAAACACACACATGCACCCATACCCACACCATCGACATGCTGGTATTTGTTTACTAGCTGTAAACTATGTGTGTATATGTGGCTGTATATTAAATATATACGATCTGTAATATAGCAAACACCAAAGTGTTTGTTACATTGAGTGTTATAAAGAGGTTTGTTATATTGGTAAATCAAAATATTATTGGTTGCAATTTTCTTTTTTTTTTTTTTCTTTTTTTTTTTGTCAATGTTTTAATTTTCTTGTAATTTTATCTAGGAAAATAAACATGTATGTGTAATATCCTTATTGCAAGCTATGGAGTGTGTGTGTGTGTGTGTTTTGTCATAGACACAACTACCGCAGCAGGTGTTTATGGTGAGTACATGAGAAAGTTTTTTATAATAAATATCATTTTACAACAATATAACAAGTAAAAGGTAGTGTAATAAGCCTGTCATTGTTTGTTGTGTTGTTTTCTATGTGTTCATTAAAACACGAGGCAAGTAGTTTTATTCTTTAGTTATTTATTTTTTTTTCTTTTAATAAAGAGGATGGGATTTTTCTGTATTAATTAATTTTTATTTCTCATTTAAATATCTTGCTAAATAAACGTTGAATTTAATCTTTAAACAGAAACAATTAAAAATACTTTGTTGGGTTTTGCCGAATTTTGTATACGTGCAAGCAACATAGAATATTACGTGTTTTCTGAAGATTTATTTTACGTATATATATTCTATTTTTTTTTTGCCATACTTCTAGTTTTCCCTAAGATCAGAAATTTGAAGAATTTTGTGATATTGTTTAAATGTCGAAATGTATACTTTTTATATGAAGAAAATGTATAAATAAAATGAAATGTAATGCTCCCATCAGCCCGTCAAAGTAGGACTGGTTCACGCTGAAATTACGAATAAATGTCTATTAACTTTTGTTCATACAAATCTTTGGGGTAAAGCTTCCTTGAGTTTAATTTTTATACCCGCCACCAAAAAAATGGTGGGGGTATATTCATTTTGTCATTCCGTTTGTAACACATCGAAATATCCATTTTAGACCCCATAAAGCATATATATTCTGAATCGGGGTTTGATTTTATGCCGATCTAGCAATGTCCGTCCGTCTGTCCGTCTGTTGAAAGCACGATAGAGGTCGCACCGAAAAAGCTAGGGGGCTCAAATTTTGCCAGAATCTTTCTTATAGACAAGGTTTGTTTGGTATTCAAATGGGCTGAATCGGAATATTAGGAAGAGAGTTATAGCTCGTAAAGCAAGAGTGGATCGAAAAAACCGTGTCCTTCGCACATCGAATAAAATTGAATTGTGTCCAGACGCATAAACGTAGAGTCATGAAACTTCGAATATATATTAAGCGAGTCAAAAGAATATTTTTCCCTGAAAATCGCTTAAATCTATGAATTAGGAAAAGAGTTATAGATAAAAATGTACGAAAATTTATACCGCACTGTGTATATTTCAAATTTAAAACGTAATATAACTGACAAAACTATATGTACGATTCTGAAATTTTGCAAGCATGGCTTTTTGGTCAAAGTCTTCGTTATAACGGAAAATAGACGTGCCACGCACACTTTTTTCCTTAAATTTTTATAAAAATATACTAGTCATATATATTAGCATTTATTGATCTTACACTGCGCCATTTATTGTACTGTAGCTAAATATAAGATAAAAATGATAAGATAGATGACTCTACTAGCAGCTACTAAATAGATGGCATGCTAACAACCTTTTTCATTCCACAAGGGATTTTTAATGAGGGTTCTGAAAACGAAAATGACCGAGGTTGTTGACAAAAAATAAGCTAGAGTAACAATTTGTGCCCAACTCTAAACATATATATGGGCAATTCCATGTCATCGTACGTGACATTTGTACTCTTATAAAGTGGAATAATTTTTGCAAATGTAAGAGTAACTGAAAAAAAAATTAGATCTTTATGTTCCATTCAGAGGGTACTTTATTTAAAAAAAAAAAATAAATATATTCGAATAATTGTTGTTTAAAATATCCAGAAAAATAGGAATATATCGTACGTGACTGAAAACGGAAGTGATTTTGAGGTATGTATGGAAATATGAAAAAATCTGCGAATCTTGGGAGGTATTTTTTCTTTTTTTAATTTCTTACACTAAGCTACATATTTTTCATTTAAAATCCATTATACTTAATTGAAAACAATCTTTGAATGATTTTATAATAAATATAATTTAATATCGTACGTGACATATCGTATGTGACAGATTTTTCTCTTATAATATTCTTAGGTATATATGTTAAGAAAAAAAGTTAAATTCTAAATTAGGTGCTTAGTTTTAACTGTCACCTTAGCCTACTACAAACTAGTTAAGTTTTAACTTTTTCCCTTAATGAATATGCAGTTTGAGAGACATTTATAAAGTGCTTGTCATAATATAAAAACGTATGAAGTTTTTTGTCTTTAGATTGGGCTGGAAATTTTACCAAGAGATAACCAGATTAAACTCTTATTATTACTCTTAAAATAATGTAATAAGCTCTAAATACCTGCGCATAGTAAAATTTGAGTGTTTTTTCCCCATTAAACTTTTATTGAGAGTTTTTGTTTTTACAGTCGTGGTTGACATTTTCATGGAATTGCCCATATTTGTTCCCACAGTTTTATGAGGTTATAGATTTAAAAATATAAAAAAAATGTGCATCAGTAGATTTAAAATATGTATTTGAATATTTCAAATACATTTTTTAGTCAAATTATATTTTTATCTATCTATTCTTTTGTAAAGGGTGGTTAAATTTTAAGGGCCACAGGGTGATTCAAAATATACATTCTCAGCACTTTGCTAAAACGGCAAATTTATTAGTAAGATTTAGATTTTTAAACTTCTATAACATTTTGCTTTTAAAAGATTTTCAAACGAAATAAGTTTTGTATAATTTTAAAATTTGTTTGCCATTAGTACATGAAAATAAATTGTTTATAATGTTTAGAGATAATTTTTTTTGACTTAGGTCAAAATTTTCCTAAATTCCCATTTTTAATAGAGCATAATTTCAGGAGAACATAAGATAACAAAAATAAATTAGCACTATTTCGTAGATACAACTTTCCTCTTAAATTCATGTAATTTCTCTATGAATAAAGATTTTGGAATACTAAAGGACTATATTGAAATATCTAAGTTATGTTTATTAGCAGAAACTTTATTTACACGCGTACTTTAACGGCCACTTTCATTGAAAGACTAAATTTACGAAAACATTTTACTAGCATATCGAAGTAATAATGGGTGGTTTAATTTTAAGGGACTATGTTGATTTTGAATAAAATTATTATCATTTACTTTTATAATGATAATATTTGTATGCTTCAATTATGTATGGAACAAAATATCGGCCAAATGGCCCCCCCAACCTAGGCGACACACCTCGATCCGATAGTCCAAATTTTCAATGACACTGTTGATGGTCAATTGTTGGGCACGATGATGAGTCGAGGTTGCTTGCTCTTTTGCCACATTATCGTGAAAAACAGCAATGTTTCCCATTCAACGAACTAAGATGGCATTCACAGATGTTTTCACATTTCATACAGACCTGCTTTGCAGACATTTAAATATTTTTTACAATTCTCACGATTGTGGACGAATTTGAACGATTATGTTGATCAAAAGAATTACGAAGCGCACAAAATGCATTTTGATTTGAACGCCCATTTTTTAAAAAACCTGAATAACTTTAAAGCGTTGCTCACTTGCGTATCTTTCCACGGATCAAATTGAGTAAGTTTGAGATTGAGAAATGTCAAATGAAATGCCGAAAACATATTTAAAGACTAGGTGTAGTTCACCTTCAACATTAGCCCTTAAAAAATTTAACCACCCTCTACAAAGAAAGTGATACATATTTTATTATAAAGAGATTATTCCATAGCGATTAACAAAATAATAAATATTGTGCTTTAAATGTACACAAAATTGGTGGTGGGTATAAAAGATTCGGCACAGCCGAATATAGTGCTCTTACTTGTTTTTTTGTAGAATTTGGGTCCAATGCGCTTTTAGTAATTTGAATGTTCTTCTTGTAATTAATAGACTTATCGTCAATACCATGCACGTAAATGGTTAAGATAATTACTTGTTCACGTAGACTTTCCAAATCGTAACAAAATAAAAAGTTTTATTTAAAAATATTTATACTACATATGTACACATATAAAAAAAATTACTCTTTCAGAATCATATTTTCATCTTCAAAACAAAGCAAAATTTTTATTTTTCAAGTATTTGCTTTCCGTTAATAAAAATTTCATTAAAATACTTCCAACTCAAGGAAATTCCATTTGTGCAAACAACTTTCCTTATTTTTGATTTTCTTTTGAAAAGCTCATTGTAGTATTCCACACTATCAGTAGAAGATAGAAAAGCTTTCTGAAATAGCATTGTTTCTTTGTGTTTCTTTTAAAAAATAACTATTTAGATTTTTTGCGTCACTTTTATAGAAAATTTTAATAAAGTTACTTTTGATATGCATTCTTAAATAATTATACATACAAGAGCGTTCAAAAAATAAGTGGATATGTTTTCTTGCAGTTTTAGAGAGTAACCGTATTGTATATTTTATTCTTTTCGACTTTAAAGATTCGAGATACAATTTCTAATCCCCATCATATGAAAGGACTTAACTAGAAAAGGTTGGTTACATTTTAAGGGCCGATGTTGATTTTGAATATAACACAAATTATTTAGAAAAGTATTGTCATTTCTTTTAATTATGATAATATTGGTATGGCCGTGATCTCGGCCGCACACCTCGATCCGATAGTCCAAATTTTCAATGACACTGTTGATGCTCAATTGTTGGGCACGATGATGAGTCGAAAAACAGCAATGTTTCCCATTCAACGAACTAAAATGGCATTCTCAGATGTTTTCACATTTCATACAGACCTATTTTGCGGAAATTTAAATATTTTTCACAATTGTCCCGATTTTGGACGAATTTGAACGACTATGTTGACAAAAAAAATCACGAAGTGCACGAAATGCATTTTAATTTAAATAATAAGCCGGAATAACTTTAAGGCGTTGCTAGATTATGTATCTTTCCACGGTTCAAATTGAGTTAGATTGAAATTGAGAAATGTCAAATGAAATGCAGAAAAAAGTTTGACGTTTAGGTGTGCTTCATATTCAACATCGGCCCTTGAAATTTAACTACTCTTTAGAATACATTTTGCTATGTAAAAACTCAAGATTAATTATAGCGTCGAAAATAGTAAACCGAAATTGCGTATAATATTAAATCTGAAATCTATATCACTATACCTGTACACAAGAAGGTGAAGAGTATTAGCAGATCCGGCATAGCCGAGTAGAGCTTTCGTTTTTGTTTGATATTATTCTTTTAACACATTTTGTAATTGTGTAAAAACTTATAACTGAATAAGATTGGTGTTCATACTTATTTTACACAAAATGTCATATAAATTTTGTTTCTGGTATTTTTCCTTTTTAATATATATCTTAACAAACAAATGTTCGTGTTTATGACAATGTAACCTTTTGTTTTATTTTCTACACTTGGCGTATAATTTGTCTGTATTTTGTATTTACAAATAGATTTATTTTATTGATTATTTTTCTAATTACACAGTTACTATTGCTATTTACTACTGACTAGTGATGTTGATTCTGATAATTCGAATTAGTAACATCATAAATAATTTTGTAATTAATGTAGAAATTAATGCATAATTTGTCGCCATTTGTGGCGTATAGTGGTGGTAACCCTAATAATAATAGAGTTCGACAGCTAATAGTTTAGGGTTAGTAAAATGGAGTGTTACATGATAGAAAACGTGTCTTCGTTATTAAAAAATGTTTCAAAAATATTTAAATTTTTATTTAATTTTGGGACATCATTTATTATAGATTTTAACAGATTTTATATTATAAGCTTAATTTTATAAAAGTGCTTCTTATTTCGGGCATTGTCTTAGAAGTAGCTTGTTCTGAAATATTACTTTGAAAAACATCTTCCATGTTTTGATTCCTTATCTGCCATCAAGCCCACAGAAAAAAATCCTAAAATATTATATCGTACGATGGCGAAACGACTTGATAATTTCGAAAATATTGCCTTTGCAACACGTATTAATATTAAATTGTTTTTTTAACGCTTTGTATGGTGTGAGGCTCCGTTCTGCTGGGGAACACATTTTAGTGAACACTTTATCAGATCGGTGGCAAAAATAGTTGTTATCTCGGCTTTATACGATCCTCGGAACCATATTACCTAAATAAATAATTGCCCAATTATTTCTTTTGTGCCATTTCCAATTTCTTTGTGTTCGAAACATTGCGTCAACATAACCCTCGTTGCTGTATATTGCAATATTTGAGCAGGGTAATTATCCTTGATTGTAAGAACTGAAGATTTTGCAATAAATACCATTGCAAAAAAAAATTAATGATGTTTAATTTCTTGTCTTAAAACGGATCCTTTCAAAAAGACTTTTGATACGTACAGAGAACAACACTGCAACTACAATTCCAAGCAACTTAATCTTATTTGAAAAACAGAACGGGTAGAAATTATTTTTTTTAATTTTTTACAGACTATGTGTAATCATGTATGCTTAAAAAATTTACAGTTTATAATAATTTAAAAAGCTTTTTTATTAAACTATTTTAGATATGTTGTAAGTTACTAACAATGTGTTTTGTTTCTGTGTTTTTCCATTTGAGAACATAGGCATCAACAAGAAGATTGTTGTTTAATCTATCAACATATATTGCTTTTATATCTGGTAATGTTTTATTTATTTTAAGTGATTAATTTAGTTAATTTACTAAACTATTTAGGATATGCTCCCATAATTTTTCAATTATATTTATTTGGTTGTTGGGTTTAAGCTGGTTTATGTGCATTTCACTGGTGCTTATGCCAGATCATCAGTAAAACTTTACCAAAATTCTTGAAAAAGTTTAAAATTTTTATAAGTTATATTTTTAAATTCTCATTAACAAAATGAGAATTCAAAAATAAAACAAAAAAACTATAAAAAACTTTTTCAAAAATCCAACCAACAATTTTTCAATTTTAATTTATTTTATTTTTCTAATCCTTATTTTTCTACTTTAACGCCTACTTTCATTGAAAGGCTACATTTACAAAAGCATTTTAGTAGCATATCGAAGTTATAAAGGGTGGTTAAATTTTAAGGACCGATGTTGAATTTAAATAAAACACAAATTATTTAGGATATTATTATTATTTCTTTTTGTAATTATAATATTTGTATGGTTCAATTATGTATTTAACAAAATATCGGCCAAATGCCCCCCCCCCCCATCCTTGGCACCACTCCTATATCTGATGGTCCAAATTTTCAATGACAATGTTGATGCTCAATTGGGCATGATGATGACTCTCTTTTGCCACACTATCGCGAAAAACAGCAATGGTTCCCATTCCACAAACTAAGAAGGCATTCACAGATTACCTGAATAACTTTAAAGCGTTGCTCACTTGCGTATCTTTACACGGATCAAATTGAGCAAGTTTGAGATTAAGAAATGTCAAATGAAATGCAGAAAACAAATTTAAAGTCTAAGTGTAGTTCACCTTTAACATGGGCCCTTAAAATTTAACCACGCTCTACAAAGAAAGTGATACATATTTTATTATAAAGAGATTATTCAATAGCGATTAACAAAATAATAAATATTGTGCTTTAAATGTACACAAAATTGGTGGTGGGTATAAAAGATTCGGCACAGCCGAATATAGTGCTCTTACTTGTTAATTTAACGACTTGTGTTGTCATTAGCTTTTATTTTACCTGCCCTAAAGGTCAACGCTTTTAATGGATTCAGGCTTTTGTTTTTGGAGTCTGAAATATTTTGGGCTATATTTCTAGACATAAGTAAGGTTTCAATATCATGCAAAAACTTGAGCTTCACGCATGAATTGACGATGTCTTTTTTACTGTTTTTGAATATCTTTGTTACGGCTGAAAGCCGATCAAGTTTATTTTAGTTGAAATTAATGTCGAGCAGCTTGTTGATAGAATAACCAATTTACTTCCATTTTTGTGCTTAAATTTTTTCAGTTCGATTTTTTCATTCTTTATTGTTGGTTCAGAATATACTGCATATGATTCTAAGGTTTCACTTTGGTAAACCAGAGAAGATTTTGCAAATGCATTAAATATTCTGAGCTTGATTTATATGGATATTTGAGAGCTTGTCCATTGGTTGACCTTGCTGCATGATATTTTTCATACATTACTTTTTATTCACATTAACTTGGTTTCCTTAACATACATCTCTAGTCCAATATTACGATCTAACCTTTTCATATTTTCTAGTCTTATTTGCAGGTTGGACAATGCAAAATTTTGTTGTCCGTCGAGTTTTTACATTTCTTGAATTTCACTTTTGACCAAATGTCCGGCTAGATTGGCAAAATACCCCTAAGTGATACGTAAGAAATAGAAATAAATCTATTGCAGAGTTAGCCGCGTATAGAGGTTTTCGACCGTCGCAATAATTATATGCATTCTAGAATGTGCTTTATTTTGCATGACGATTATTCGCTTCGAAAAAATTTTCATTCGTCCTAGTGGTGTGCCTAGCATTAAAGCACGCAATATAAAAAGAAGTTTTTTTAAATAAATTTTTATTAATATCTACAGCCGAACTGTAGGCAACTACAATAATTTATAATAAATCAAAAAAAAAATAATAAATTAAAAAATATATGAATAAAAGACTCGTGATGTCAATTTGTTTACTTAGTTTAAAAAACACATAAACTATTTCAAGACTGACTCGTAGTTTATTTTATAGCCTGTTTATTAAACACTCTTCTTTTTAATTGCTATAAAAATAGAAAAGATGAGCAGTGTATGTAAATGTTTTTTTTTCTCGCCTTCAATACCAATTCATGTATTTGTTAAAACGCTAGCTTTAAAATAGATACATTTGTTTGCATATCTCAGAACTTAGAACTTGTTTAAATGAGCTAGGTCTTATTTTTGTGTTTTGTCAGCGAAAAAAAAACAAAATTTGTAAAAAAAAGATATATGAAAAATAAACCGGTTTTTTTTATAATTTTACCAAATCGTTTATAAGTTGAGTTGAAATAAAAAACTTAAGTTTTTAATTCAATTAATTTATTTATTACAAGTTCAAGATCATTGTCAAAGTTTGGTATGAAACCGGCAAGCATTGCTAGTTGATCACGTTTTTTTTTGGGTCTAGTTAAATGTAAGAATTTATTAGCTGTTGATTTGTAATTAAGTAATTAAGCACAATGTAATAAAAAAATTAATTCACTTAATTATGTGATGTTTTTATATAAATCACCAAACAAATGGTGTTGGGTTATATTTATTTTGTCATTCCGTTTGTAATATATATAAACTTTCAGAGTCTTGATTTCATTTTAGGAAGAACTAACTATGTTCATCCATCTGTCCGTTATTGAGAGCATGATAATGCTTGAACAGAAAAATCTACGAGAATTAAGTTTCTTGGACAATAAAAAAAGAATAATTGAATTTTATATTTAAATTAGCGATCAGGTATTTAAACGCAAAAAGTATATCAACAACAGCTTACTGTTATTCTCTTACAAGATCATTGGAAACGTCTAAATTTTTCCGTTAAATTTTCACAGCTGTTCAGATATATAATTAACTTTATTAAAAATCTGATTGGATTTGTTAATAACAAGAACTGTAGATTCCGGAGTTTTGAAACTCCAAGAGCCATTCATCAGCAACAATTGCACGCCATTACACGCAAAAAAAAAAATATGGTTGTGGTAACCATAATCGAAGAGCAACATACTATGATTGAATTGTATGATTATGGTTAAAACATATAATGGTTACCAGTTACCAGTTATCATTATTATGTTTAATTGAGGTATCATTCAATAATCATATATATGACTACAATTGAAATCGACAATATTTGCTTTTTTACGGCAAATTTTCGTCTTTTGCTGTAACATACACATATTGATTGTACTTACCAATTCATTTGCAATATTTTTTTTTTCATTTTCTCGTTTATTTGGAAACTTTCTTTAATATTTGAAATTTTTTTGACATCTTAAACTTTTAAAATAATAAAAATTTGTTCAGCAAGAAGAACAGTTGAAATCAAATTATTATTAAAAATAAATCATAGCTTGATTAGGTTGTAATCATACTATTGTCTCACCATCATTTAATGATTATTTGTGATTTTTAATGTTTTTGAATATAATGTTATTTTTGTAAAATTATTTTTTTTTAATCATACTATTTTTAAATAGAAACAATTTTGAAATGTTTACGAAAAGTAAACATAAAATTATACAATTCAAACAAATGCTTGATTATCGTGACAAAATATATGATGAAATGAAGAAAAAATATATATTACTTATTTTTGACAACCAAATATTGTTATTGAAACTATAATATGACTGGCGTGATCATGTCGTAACCATGGTTTTTCCTTGCGTGTAGATATGCAGTAAGTTGTAGCATAACACCTAAAACTATCATTGCATCTTACTTCTTTGAAAATTAATATGGAAGTGCTGTAACCATATGTGGGGTGCGGTATCGGTTTATGATAAAACATTCTCAACAGAACTGAGATGTAACGCCTGACCATACTGCCTGAGATACAAAGTCACTTTTAAATCAAGCTTTTGTAGAACGAAAAATTTTTAGATATTCGGAAATTGATTGGCCAGCGCGTTTGCTGGGATTATTTGAAAAAGAGAATAAGATCAAGACAATCTATGATCTCAAGACAATTATTGTTACAAAATCTCAGACTTTTCTGTCAAAAATTTGGAACTATGATTTAAAAAAATACTCTTAAATGAGCCTTTAATTGCGAAGCTGAAAACAGATATCATTTAGTTGACATTTTTTGCCATACTTAGTGTTTTAAAGATTTATTTCAAATAATTTATGATCTGAAAAAAAAATTAATAAAAAAATATATAAAAGTAAAATTTATTAAATATTTAAATCTAATGGTGCCTTTTAACCCACCCTGTATCAACGAAACTACTTGATACAGCTTGTAGGCATAACATTTTGTATTTTCCAGTGGTTTCCAAAAATATGCTGCCATCCATCCATATCCAGATCTCACAATTTCACTATTCAGCATTTTGAGAGGACTATTTGGTTAAAAAAGATTAATTCAAGGCATTCGTTATCGCTGCTTAACTCGGACTTAACAGAAGCTGTTAAGTTTACCTTGACCAATGTATGCATTTATTTTTAATTCTAATCAAACCATAATTTTCAAAACAAATATAGTTTAGTTTATTTTATAAATTTTTTAAAAATAAACTTTTATTTAGATCATCCTTATACAAAGCGGTACAACAGAAAAGCAAACATTCACTTAAACATTTACTTAAACATTTTAATGAATATATATTTTCAAAAATGCTGTCAAGGAATAAATTCGGATGAGGCCATTCATCGAAACTACCTGGTTTTAATAAGGAGAACGCATATACCTGAATAAGATACCTGACCATACCCTACTAAAAATTTATATTATGAACAACGTCCTAGCGTACGACAATGTGCAGCTTATATATGAACTGTTTAATAAAGCTATCTTCGCTTTTAAATAACAAAATCACCCTATTTCATTTTGACGCACGTTTTTAATTTTTAAAGGTACAACAACATCAATTATAGTGATTGCAAATGTTGCTCACATTAATATTTCACATCGAATAGTTGTACTACCAAAATAATACATTTTTTATACCCGCCACCAAAAAAATGGTGGGGGTATATTCATTTTGTCATTCCGTTTGTAACACATCGAAATATCCATTTTAGACCCCATAAAGTATATATATTCTGAATCGGGGTTTGATTTTATGACTATCTAGCTATGTCCGTCCGTCTGTCCGTCTGTTGAAAGCACGATAGAGGTGGCACCGAAAAAGCTAGGGGGCTCAAATTTTGCCAGAATCTTTCTTATAGACAAGGTTTGTTTGGTTGGGTTTTGAAAATGGGCTAAATCGGAATATTAGGAAGAGAGTTATAGCTCGAAAAGCAAGAGTATGTCGAAAAAACCGTGTCCTTCGAACATCGAATAAAATGGAATTGTGTCCAAACGCCTTAACGTAGACTCATGAAACTTCGAATATATATTTCCTGGGTAAAGACAATAATTTTCCCCGAAAATTGTCTAAATCTATGCATTAGGAGAGGAGTTATCGATCAAAATGTACGAAAATTTATACCGCACAGTGTATTTTTCGGTATATTTAAAAACAAAAACGTCATAAGAGCAACAAAATTGGATGTACGACTCTGAAATTTTGCACACTTTGCTTTTTGGTGACACGCTTTCTTGACACGGCAAATCAATGTGCCACGCCCACTTTTACGCCCACCTCCCATATAACGTTTTAACTAAAATTCATACAATTTGTCTACTAATAAAGATTTTGGAATAATAAAGGCCTATATTGAAACACCTCAGTTGTACTCATTCGCAAAAATAACTTTGACACGCCTACTATAACGCCCACTTATCACGTTATCTACCGTTAATAAAATTTAAAAGCTCATAAGACCGCTAAAATTAGAGGTATGATGATAAATTTTGCTACGTCTATCCCCCTAGGCAATTTCATTACTATGCCAAAAAATTAAGGTGCCACGCCCACTTTAACGCCCACCTCCCATATAACGTTTTACCTAAAATTCATATAATTTCTCTATTAATAAAGATTTTGGACTAATAAAGGACTATATTAAAACACATAAGTTGTACTCATTAGCAAAAACAACGTTGACACGCCCACTTTCACTTTTGAAATCTATGAATTAGGAAAAGAGTTATAGATAAAAATGTACGAAAATTTATACCGCACAGTGTATATTTCAAATTTAAAACGTAATAAAACTGACAAAACTATATGTACGATTCTGAAATTTTGCAAACATGGCTTTTTGGTCAAAGTCTTCGTTATAACGGAAAATAGATGTGCCACGCACACTTTTTTCTTTAAATTTTTATAAAAATATATTAGTCATATATATAAGCATTTATTCATCTTACACTGCGCCATTTATTGTACTGTAGCTAAATATAAGATAAAAATGATAAGATAGATGACTCTACTAGCAACTACTAGATGGCATGCTAAAAACGTATGCTTATGTTCTCCTGAAGTTATGCTCTATTAAAAATGGAAATTTAGGAAAATTTTGACCTAAGTCAAAAAAAATTATCTCTAAACACTATAAACAATTTATTTTCATGTACTAATGGCTAACAAATTTTAAAATTATACAAAACTTATTTCGTTTGAAAATCTTTTAAAAGCAAAATGTTAAAGAAGTTTAAAAATCAAATCAAATCAGAGAATGTATATTTTAAATCACCCTGTGGCCCGTACAATTTAACCTTAAATTCACTTTCTTCCTCTTAAATTCATGTAAATTCTCTATGAATAAAGATTTTGGAATACTAAAGGACTATATTGAAATATCTAAGTTATGTTTATTAGCAGAAACTTTATTGACACGCGTATTTTAACGGCCACTTTCATTGAAAGACTAAATTTACGAAAACATTTTACTAGCATACCGAAGTTATAATGGGTGGTGTAATTTTAAGGGACTATGTTGATTTTGAATAAAATTATTATGAAATTATTATCATTTATTTTAATAATAAAAATTTATTTTAATAATATTATATATAATATATAATATAATAGTTGTATGCTTCAATTATGTATGGAACAAAATATCGGCCAAATGGACCCCCCAACCTACGCGGCACACCTCGATCCGATAGTCCATATTTTCAATGACACTGTTGATGCTCAATTGTTGGACACAATGATGAGTCGAGGTTGCTTGCTCTTTTGCCACGTTATCGTGAAAAACAGCAATGTTTCCCATTCAACGAACTAAGATGGCATTCACAGATGTTTTCACATTTTATACAGACCTGCTTTGCAGACATTTAAATATTTTTTTTACAATTCTCACGATTGTGGAC
The DNA here is from genome assembly GCA_941918925.1 of Phyto melanocephala. Classification (NCBI taxonomy): domain Eukaryota; kingdom Metazoa; phylum Arthropoda; class Insecta; order Diptera; family Rhinophoridae; genus Phyto; species Phyto melanocephala. Next base: position 29,610,460 of record OW799233.1, read on the forward strand.
GAATTCGAACGATTATGTTGACCAAAAGAATCACGAAGTGAACGAAATGCATTTTGATTTGAACGCCCATTTTTATAAAAATCTTTAATATTTAAAAGCGTTGCTCGATTGCGTATCTTTCCACGGTTCAAATTGAGTTAGTCTGAGATTGAGAAATGTCAAATGAAATGCAAGAAAAAAGTTGAAGTTTAGGTGTGGTTCTCCTTCAACATGGGCCCTTAAAATTTAACCACCCTCCACAAAGAAAGTGATACATATTTTATTATAAAGAGATTATTCTATAGCGATTAACAAAATAATAAATATTGTGCTTTAAATGTACAAAAAATTGGTGGTGGGTATAAAAGATTCGGCACAGCCGAATATAGTGCTCTTACTTGTTAATTGTTTAAATAACATTGTATAGAACAGTTTTAATTGCTATTAAGCACGTTACTTATAGACCAATTATCTGAAGTTCTCTAATAATTAAATTGAATTTATTTTCATACATATACTTATTTGTATCAGTTTAAATTAAATAAATCTTATATGTTTCGTAATAGGGGGTTTATTTGAAACTTTGTATGACAGTTGATTAAATAGAAAAATCTAACTTACAAGATATTTCTTTTGAGAAAATGCAATGTCATTTATACAAGCACGTAGTAGTTTAAAAGGCTTTCGTTTATCCAGCAAAAAAAATGAAATGTATTTAGAGGAGCAATAGAAATAAACTGTGTGTGTTTGTAAGAATCATATATTTAGGTACATAAATTTACTTGCTTTGCATTGTATTTATGTAAATACATATGTATATGCAAATGTATACATAAACATACAAACAATACAAATATATTTTGATTGCTGCTTTCCCTAATAATAAATTTATTATCATTTGTTATTTCTTTTTTCTTCATATAAATATAAAATAGTCTAGCCGCACTTATCTTTATACAATTTTGTATTTTTATTTGTTTCAATTGATTTAAGAGTCTATCTTTTTATGGCTTGTATTTAATCTATATAATGCAGCTCAGAACTTAGAAATTAAGTCACAATATTAAAGCAATAAAACCAAAAAAACATGACAATTTTATTAACAAAATTTTGTTGCATTGTTGATTTATTTGAAAACAAAAATATAACAAAATCTTAATTATAATTAAAATACAATGGTTTTCGACTATACATGTTCATAAGATCATCTTAATATCGTATTTTTTCCATCCGTTTATTCAATTAAATTTAGTGAAATGTGTTTTTGTATTTTTCTTCACTTTACGACCTGTTGCAGTTCCTCCAGAATTATAAAAGCATGAATATTTTCAGTTTTCTTTACTCGAAAATATAGTTGTGTAGAAAATTTTGCCTGTATTTGAAGTAATTAAAAAATTATTATTCTGACACCATCTTTGATTATAAATACTTACATAGTTAAAGGTATTCTACTTGCCAAAATCTTTCATTTGATGGCTATATTGTTGGGTTTAAAAAATTTTTTTCCGCCGTTATTTTTCAGACGCCATCTTGGATTTTACACTTTTTAATTGTTTGCTATATTGTAAATACCTGTTAAGCCCTTTTATTTGATAGTAATTTTGTGGGGGTTAAAGGGCTGACTAAAATATTTTCCATTTAATCTAGGACGCTATTTTTGGTCTTTTTCCTTTTCATAGCTAACTTAATTTTGCTATTAAAGCCCTTTCATTTGATTCCAATATTGACTCTCTCGGTTTTATAGAAACAGAAAAATATATATTTTCTTTTGTAAATTTTAGGACAAACACCGTAGCAGTTGTATTTTCGTACTTATATCTCAGTTTGTCTGTTAGTTTTTCTTACAAATAACTTCTGAGATTACGGCTTATAATTTGAGGTCCTAAGCGTGGTCAAAAGCTATTAAGGAGTGAAAAAGTTTAATATTTAAAAAAAAATTTATACATTTTTTTAATGATTATATTAGGCAAAACTTTGCCGGTTAGTGACTAATATGTCCACAATTTTTCATGAATATCTCCAGCCAGGTACCTTTGTTCATTGACTGTAACGTTGCGATTTTCATCGAACTTGAAGAAGTACCGTCCAGTAAGTGCGTTCACCTATCGCATCAAGCAGTGCAACTTTCAGAAAATATAGTCAGTTCTTCACACTGCTCTTCCGCAAGGCTATTTTTTTCGATCTAATTAAGCCAAAAATTATGACGACTATTCAATGCACATAATTTAGAAAACACTTATCTCACCCAACGGAAAAATTTTCAGTGAATAGCCAAATACCAAAAAATCATATTTTTATTTATATACTGGGTGCCATCCCTCAAATGATACAACTTGAGCAAACCTTTTAATATTAAGACCAAAATAATGTTGAATGCACTTGAAATGCAAAAGAAAGAAGGCCAATTATTTTATCTTATTTATTTTCGAAGAAGTACGGCCTGATGATGCCGAACCCCATAAATTGCACCGCACAGTCACTTTTTGTGGATAAAATTGGCTTTTTAATAAGCACTTGTGGATTTTCCTTTGCACAAATATGGCAATTCTGTTTGCTAACGAATGCACTAGGTGAAAGTGTGCCTAGTTACTAGAGATTATTTTATATGTAAAGCCGTCATTAATTTCTACGTATTCAATAAACCATTCGAAGTCTTGACGACGCGTCGCTTGAATGGTCATAAAGATTCTGGTCTTCATTGAATTGAGTTGGCGTTAATTAACCTTTGTAATCGTGTAAACTTAAATCCTTATTTAAAATTCGCATCAGCAATGTTCGTGAAATGTTCACTTGTTGTGCACGACAACGAGTCGAGTCTGTCATGCCATCGCTTACAACAGCAATGTTTTCACAGAACAAACTGGTTGAGCATGCAAAGATGTTTTCACACTTTCTACACACACTTTCTAAGTAAAACTTGTCTTTCCGCAGTTGATCTGGGAAAGATCCATACCTTCGTGAACAGGACAGGATGGCTGAGGAACGACGGCCAGAGGACATAGACAAACGGGCGATGGTGCATACGGTATCACAACGGGACCCTCGGAGGACCCAAGTGAGCTATGCCTTCGGGCGGCTGCCGGATCTAACCTAACCTTCTACACACCTGATTTGCTGAAATTTGCGCACAATTCTCTCGATTGTGGACACTTTTGTTCGAGCATGCTGACCAAAAACTAATCACTAACTACACGAAATGCATTTTGATTTGAACGCCTATTTTTTTTAAAAGGCTGCAACAATCTTAATGCGCTGCTCAAGAGGTACACACTTCTTGGTTGAATTTGTCAAACATCGAAACAAAGAAATTTTCAGTTAAGTTGGGCAAAAAGCTTGATGTTAAGGTGTGACTCACAATAATCATCGTGCATTATGGTTATACAGCACTTTAGATGACATTTTCATTGATTTTCATTTTTAATTTTTGTCTGTAAAATGCAGTTAAGTTTAGTAATAAAAATAATTAAGTTTTAAATGAGCAAAAATTTCATGCGTTTTGTAATATTTGACTTTTTATTTAGTTTAAATTAAAATCCTCGTTAAAATATGGTTTGATATGTTGCAAATATATCGCCAGAAATTTCTTCAAAACATGACCAAAAGGGTTTTATTACTGTGTAGATACATAATATGCGTGTACGCAATTGATGAGATATGAGACAAATTCTTATACCGAAGGATAGATAAAGCATATATAAGAGTGTTACCTCTAAATTTCTTTATCTAAAAGACCGATCGATACCAGTTTCAGACTATTATTTTATGAAGAAAAAATTTTTAAACTTAAACGCAGCTAGAGTCGTCATTTTATCAATAAACATTTATAATAAATATTGAAATACTTTAAGCCTATCCAGTGTATGATAAGTCATGTCATTAAATTGTGAAAGTTCTAAAATCATAATCTAAATTTGTTTGTATATAAGTCGATGTGGATTTTGACATGGCCTTCAAAAGAAAAATTTTATTGATGAAGTTTGACCTTTTATCATTCAATACTAAATGGATATGCTTTTTGCTTAATGAAAAATAATTGCACTATTTAAAGAAAATCATTTTCCATATCTAAATCAAATGTGTCCTAGATTATTTATTATCATTTGGACATGTTAGTTTTAAGTTAATTATTGGATAAACATATATGTTAATTAAACAATGAACTTTAGGTAAAACATTACATTATGCCGAAAATAGTTATAAGTGGACTTAAAGCTCTCTCGAATCAATTGTTTGTTTTGTATTTAAATGATCAATTATTGTAATTAAATGATCATGCAATTTTAGTTTGCATGTGGTCTGTACATTAGAAATAAACACATAAACATACATAGTAAATATGTAACTCACCAAAAACATGCAACAAATAAAATATTGTTGATAATAAAACAAAACATTTTAAATAATATAGCAATTTTATTATAGTAAAATATAAAAAACGGGGTATTAATTATATCAATATATGATTAACTTTTACATTTTACACGTATACATTATAAGATAAAGATTAACATTTATTAAACAAAAAGATTACATATTTATAAGGTTGCACTTCTATTACTCTTTGGTTTTGCATTATTTAAAACAAATCTCGGTGTTTTTCGTATAGAGATTCCCACTGTTTTATTTTATCCATTTCAGGCACATCAATAACTTTTAATTCATCACTTATATTTAAACACTTGTACACTTCATCAGATTTTTTAATTGGCTCCCAGACTAGATTTTCCATTCCCAAAATTGCATTGCTATGTGGATTGCCAGTGGCTGCAAATTGGGTCCATATACCAATCATACGTTCAATTGTTTTATACTCTCGCGACTCTTTAGGCATACGTTTCGCTAAAATATTCCAGAAGAGATAAGTTAAATCATCGGCATGACTTACGCCCTTGACACCACGACCAGATCGCATTATACGATAGGGATTGATAAGGTCTTCGGAATCGAAATCAAAACGATATAAATAGACGGGTGTACCGGATGTGTGATTAAAACGCAATTGCATTAAACGATGCATAGGGAACCAAAAATAAAAGTATGAGCAAATCTGAAAATAAACGAATTTTATTTTGATATATTTTTAATTAAAGCTTAAGATTACTTAACAATAATTTTAATTGATAACTTTTTTGTGTCGGTCTTACTTTTAAATTAAAAATGTTCAAAAACAAATCATATAGATTTAATGTTAAGTATAATTGACATTTAAGTTTTTCATTCAGTTTCGGTATCTTAGTAGTACTAGACTACTAGCCAAACAATAAAGTATTATTTTGATATTACACAAGTAGTAGTTTATAAATACATATGAGTAACTAGAGAATTTTATAGGGTGTAAAGGCCCCCTCAAAATTGTTTTTGACACCCCCAAAAAAAAATTTTTGGTAGCTACACCAATGAATGAATATGTATCAAGAAATATTAGGACTTATGTTTGTGAGATATTAAGCACATTTCAATTATCTTCTTTTTATCTAGACTCAATCACAATGACTTCAAAATTAGAAGAAAGGAAAAAGTAAGTTATGTTGGAATTTATCAAATTTACCTAATTCTCAGTTTAAAGATACTGTGAATAATAAATTATTTTTTTTAAGTAGCAATATATATCCGCTACTTTGTTAGCCCAGTTTTAATTAATCTAGTTCCTTCTAGTTAGTGAACAATTTTTCATTAAATTTATAAAAACTGTTTTCTCTAATTATTTTTATGTACTTAAATATAGAGGACGGGTTACTATTTATTACTTTTTGAATTATAATTTAACTCCATTTTATAAATTTATTAAATAATTTAAATAACGTTTGGTGGGTTAACGTGGAAGTTCACTGCACGCAAACAGTCAAGTGGAGTACCGTTGACAATACCACAGCACTCGTCAGTTCCAATGTATTTTAGAATAGATCCAAAATAAAGGATACTAGATCCACCTCGTGACGGTGAGGCATCTCAGTAGATCATTTAGTCCAACTTCAGATATCGCAGAGAAGCTATCCAGTACAAGTTTGCCCAGAAATCTGTGTATCTTAGCCGTCAGTGCAGGACATTCGCAGAGAAGGTGGAAAACCGATTCCTCCTTCTTCCAATCCAGACAGCTGCGACAATGGTCGTTCGATGGAAGTCTAAGTCGATTTGTGTGTTTGCCTAATATCCAGTGACCCGACAATACTGCCAGCAACTTCGATATGTCGCAATGTACGCCTGATATCAAAAGAGGGCCACGTAAGCCGTCCACCTTACATGTATCCAGCCCATGCCAGCTATTCTCGGTCCTCTGAAGAAAATGTCTAGAGATTCTGCTTTTGATAGTCCCTAAAGGGATTGCAAGTGCACTTGAACTTGCAGGGAAACTGTTGCTGTTTTTTCCCGGTCAATCTTTATCTCTATTTTTATTTAAACAGTTGTTATAAAAAACATAAAATGAAGAGTATATTACACAACGTTGATACTTTATTTTTGGCTTTTCACTAAAGCGTAATACTAAACAAACCAACTGCTGATTTTGTTTAGGTTTGGCTGTTAGAAAAAGCAAATGTTACTTGAAACTCCTATACCACTACTTCTTTAAAATTTTATAACATAACTTGGATTACTAGTACCTAACTTTAAAATTCTTTGTACAAATACCTTTTGTGCTGCCTCTTATATTTTCAACTACAGCTGGGATCAGTAATCCCTAAATTTAAAAATCGATGTTCACAATTGTAGAAGGTACCGAAGGTACCTAGTATCAATAGTCACAAGTTTCTAAATTCAAGCTTTATAAACGTAGAAAATTAAAAAGTACCATAGAAATGCAAAAAATACCTTTTTATTCGACTATAACACTTTCAGCTCACTTGGAGTCAATAGTCCATTATTTCACAATTCTAGCGCCATAAACTTAAAAATACAAAAAGTATCATGCTAAAAAGTACTTTTTTTGGTCCCCCATAACATTGTCAGTAAAAAAAACAAAAAAATGGCACCTTTCTGATCTTCGTATCGGAATTGGTATTTCGTAAACTATAGAATTTAGATTGAATATTTTAAATTTAACTTTAAAATAACTTAGGAAAGCATAAAACCAAAATCAAAAGTAAATAATTAGTGGACTCTTTTTACATGGTATCTCTTACACTGTGCATTATGCGTAGGAAAGCACTGACTAGTGTAAGCCTTGAGGAATATTATTCTTAATCATAAAACATTTGAAAATTATCTTATCTCTGTAGAAAATAATTTGTCAAACGTCTTCAAACAAATTTTTCTACAAATTTTTTTATTATTATTTTTTTTTAATTTTCGATTATATTTAAAGTTATTAAATTAAAACAAACAAGTAAGAGCACTATATTCGGCTGTGCCGAATCTTTTATACCCACCACCAATTTTGTGGACATTTAAAGCACAATAATTATTATTTTGTTAATCGCTTGGAATAATCTCTTTATAATAAAATATACATCACTTTCTTTGTAGAGGATGGTTAAATTTTAAATTTAAAACAGAGGCCGAATTTCGGCACTCGAACGTGATCGAAATTTGAAAACTCTTATTAGAATCTCTATACCTAAAGCACAGCGTACTCGATCGTTCGAGTAAAATTTCTATCGATATCGAATGCCGTAATTCGGCCCCAGGTCTGTATAAAATGTTAGAACATCTATGAATGCCTTCTAAATTCGTTAAATGAGAAGCATTGCTGTTTATCGCGATAGTGTGGCAAAAAAACAGTCAACTTCGACTCATCATCGTGCCAAACAATTGAGCATCAGCAATGTTATTGAGAATTTGGACTATCGGATCGAGGTGTGCCGTTGAGGTCGCGGGGGCCATTTGGCCGATATTTTGTTCCATACATAATTGAACTATACAAATATTATCATTAAAAAAGAAATGATAATAATTTCCTAAATAATTTGTGTTTTATTCAAAATCAACATCGGCCCTTAAAATTTCACCACCCTTTATAACTTCGATATGCTGGTAAAATGTTTTCGTAAATTAAGTGTTTCAGTGAAAATGGGCGTTAAAGTAAGCGTGTTTATAAAATTTCTGCTAATAAATACAACTTAGATATTTCAATATAGTCCGTAATTCTTCCAAAATATTTATTCATTGAGAAATTATATGAATTTGAGATAAGGTATTATATAGGATGTGGGCGTAAGAGTGGGCGTGTCACCTAAATTTTCTGGCATAACAATAACATTGACTAGAAGGATTTCCGTAGCAAATTTTATCATCATACCTCTAATTTTGTTGGTTTTATAAATTTAAATTTCATTAACAGTAGATAACGTGAAAAGTGGGCGTGTCGAAGTTATTTATGCTAATAAATACAACTTAGATATTTCAATAAAGTCCTTTATTATTCGATTTATAGAGAAATTATAAGAATTTGAGAGCAAACGTTGCATGGGAGGTTGGCGTGTCACATTTATTTTCCGTCAGAAGAAAGCTTTTGACCAAAAAGCAATTCCTGCAATATTTCAGAATCGTAGATCTAATTTTGCCACTCTTATTAGGTTTAAAATTTTCAACATACTGAAAAATACACTGCGCGGTATAAATTTTCGTACATTTTGATCTCTAACTCCCTTCCTAATGCATGCATTTAGGTAATTTTTGAGTAGATATATTGTTTTTGCTCAGGTAGTTTATATTTGGAGTCTCATGACTCATACGTTGATGCTGGTGGACACAACTCCATTTTATTCGATGTTGGAAGGACACGGTTCTTTTGACCTACTCTTGCATTACGAGCTATAACTTCCTTCCTTATATTCCGATTTAGCCAATTTTCTATTCCAAACAAACCTTGTGTATAAGACATATTCTGGCAAAATTTGAGCCCTTTGGCTTTTTCGGTGCGACCTCTATCGTGCTTTCAACAGACGGACAGACGGACGGACATAACTAGATCGTCATCAAATAAAACCCCGATTAAGAATATGTATATACCATTTTTTTGGTTGCGGGTATAAAAACTAAAATACTTAAAAAAAACACTTTACAAAAAAATTTGTTTAGCTCTTTTACTAAAATTTTGCAGAAAATATTTGACCTTGTGTCACAAAAATTGGTCTGGTGATCACGGTCGGATCGTCCCGGCTATACAGTGGGGTATAGGAGTAAAGAGGAGTGTTTTATCTACTAAATGGTGCTAATTTCTTTTTGTTATCTTATGTTTTCTAGAAGTTATGGTGTATTAAAAAAAGGAATTTAGGAAAATTTAGACCTAAAGATAAAAAAAAATTATTTCTAAACATTATAAACAATTTATTTTCATGTACTAATGGCTAACAAATTTTAAAATTATACAAAACTTATTTCGTTTGAAAATCTTTTAAAAGCAAAATGTTATAGAACTTTAAAAATCAATATCTTACTAAAAAATTTCCTGTTTTAGCAAAATGCTGAGCATGTCTATCTTGAATCACCCTGTGGCCCTTAAAATTTAACCACCCTTTACAAAAGAATAGATAGATAAAAAAAAATTTGTTAAAATATGTATTTTAAATATTCAAATACTTATTTTAAATCTACTAATGCACATTTTTTTTAATATTTTTAAATCTTAAACCTCATAAGACTGTGTGTACAACTATATGTAAAGTTCGGCACAAATCATTACTCTAGTTAGTTTTTGTCAACAAACTTCGGTCATTTTCGTTTTCACAAACCCCTATAAAATTCCTTTTTAGTTTGTGCAAAAAAATGTTACTAGAGTCATCTAGTGTTCTACGTGATGTTTAGCAAAGACATCATCCTCAGTGTTTGCAAAATGTAGTGGCGCCTTCAACAGATGTTGCCATCTGCAATGAATAAATGCTAATGAATATGACTAATATATTTTTATAAAAATTAAAAAAAAAAGTGGGCGTGGCACATTTATTTTCCGTTATAACGAAGACTTTGACCAAAAAGCCATGTTTGCAAAATTTCAGAATCGTACATATAGTTTTGTCAGTTTTATTACGTTTTAAATTTCAAATATACACTGAGCGGTATAAATTTTCGTACATTTTGACCTTTAACTCCTTTTCTAATGCATAGATTTAAGCAATTTTTGGGGAGAAATATTCTTTTGACTCGAGAAATATATATTCCAAGTTTCATGACTCTACGTTTATGCGTTTGGACACAATTCCTTTTTTTTCGATGTTAGAAGGACACGGTTTTTTCGACCTATTCTTGATTTACGAGCTATAACTCTCTTCCTAATATTCCGATTTAGCCCATTTTCAATACCAAACAAACCTTGTCTATAAGAAAGATTCTGGCAAAATTTGAGCCCTTTAGCTTTTTCGGTGCGACCTCTATCGTGCTTTCAACAGACGGACAGACGGACAGACGGACAGACGGACGGACATAGCTAGATCGTCATCAAATCAAACCCCGATTCAGAATATATATACTTTATGGGGTCTAAAATGGATATTTCGATGTGTTACAAACGGAATGACAAAATGAATATACCCCCACCATTTTTTTGGTGGCGGGTATATAAATGAAGTTTGGTCATTAACGAACATTTTATTATAAATATTGTTTGATCTGATAGTGGTTTCTTACATTTTTTTAAAGTACTATCTGATAGGAAATAATTCAATGGTTTTGTCAATGCTATCTTTGACACATCAGCTGTCTAATCAAATGTATTGTAAGGACGTTATAGATTTTTTATAATTTTTAGTAATAAATCTATGTGACGCAAAGTAGACTTAATTGTTTTTATATAAACATCTTATGCAGAGTTGCTAATGAAAGTTTTTACTAAAATACAATAGTTATATACTATCTTCAGACATAATCTTATTTCAGGCAATTAAAATTTAAATTGAGTTGTCAACTTTAGCATGCACACATAGAGCTTATTTGATTAGTATTTGACAACTAAAATTTTTTTTTATATTGTTATATAAAACTTGTAGAAGTTAACGAATAAAACTAACGACAAAGTTACATGTAACAAAAATAAAAATGAGAGAAAGCAAAATCAAAAAAATTGAAAGCGGAAATCGATTTATTGATTATCTATTGATTTATAAATTTAATAAAAATTTTATCGAAAAAACCTTTTACAATATATTTCTGTTTTTTAAATTATACAACAAAATAAAAATATTTTCTTTTTTATACCCACCACCAAAAAAATGGTGGGGGTATATTCATTTTGTCATTCCGTTTGTAACACATCGAAATATCCATTTTAGACCCCATAAAGTATATATATTCTGAATCGGGGTTTGATTTGATGACGATCTAGCTATGTCCGTCCGTCTGTCCGTCTGTCCGTCTGTCCGTCTGTCCATCTGTCCGTCTGTTGAAAGCACGATAGAGGTCGCACCGAAAAAGCTAGAGGGCTCAAATTTTGCCAGAATCTTTCTTATAGACAAGGTTTGTTTGGTATTTAAAATGGGCTAAATCGGAATATTAGAAAGAGAGTTATAGCTCGTAAAGCAAGAATAGGTCGAAAAAACCGTGTCCTTCAAACATCGAATAAAAAGGAATTGTGTCCAAACGCATAAACGTAGAGTCATGAAACTTGGAATATATATTTCTCGAGTCAAAAGAATATTTCTCCCCAAAAATTGCTTAAATCTATGCATTAGAAAAGGAGTTATAGGTCAAAATGTACGAAAATTTATACCGCTCAGTGTATATTTGAAATTTAAAACGTAATAAAACTGACAAAACTATATGTACGATTCTGAAATTTTGCAAACATGGCTTTTTAGTCAAAGTCTTCGTTATAACGGAAAATAAATGTGCCACGCCCACTTTTTTTTTTTTATTTTTATAAAAATATATTAGTCATATTCATTAGCATTTATTCATTGCAGATGGCAACATCTGTTGAAGGCGCCACTACATTTTGCAAACACTGAGGATGATGTCTTTGCTAAACATCACGTAGAACACTAGATGACTCTAGTAACATTTTTTTGCACAAACTAAAAAGGAATTTTATAGGGGTTTGTGAAAACGAAAATGACCGAAGTTTGTTGACAAAAATTAACTAGAGTAATGATTTGTGCCCAACTTTACATATAGTTGTACACACAGTCTTATGAGGTTTAAGATTTAAAAATATTAAAAAAAAATGTGCATTAGTAGACTTAAAATAAGTATTTGAATATTTAAAATACATATTTTAACAAATTTTTTTTTATCTATCTATTCTTTTGTAAAGGGTGGTTAAATTTTAAGGGCCACAGGGTGATTCAAGATAGACATGCTCAGCATTTTGCTAAAACAGGAAATTTTTTAGTAAGATATTGATTTTTAAAGTTCTATAACATTTTGCTTTTAAAAGATTTTCAAACGAAATAAGTTTTGTATAATTTTAAAATTTGTTAGCCATTAGTACATGAAAATAAATTGTTTATAATGTTTAGAAATAATTTTTTTTTTATCTTTAGGTCTAAATTTTCCTAAATTCCTTTTTTAAATACACCATAACTTCTAGAAAACATAAGATAACAAAAAGAAATTAGCACCATTTAGTAGATAAAACTCTCCTCTCCTCCCCATTTTATACCCGTTACGATCCGACCGTGATCAGCAGACCAATTTTTGTGACACAAGGTCAAATATTTTTTGCAAAATTTTAGTAAAAGAGCTAAACAGATTTTTTTGTAATGTGTTTTTTTTAAGTATTTGAGTTTTTATATCCGCCACCAAAAAAATGGTATGTGTATTCTTAATCGGGGTTTTATTTGACGACGATCTAGCTATGTCCGTCCGTATGTCTGTCTGTTAAAAGCACGATAGAGGTCCCATCGAAAAAGCTAGTGGGCTCAAATTTTGCCAGAATATGTCTTATACACAAGGTTTGTTTGGAATAGAAAATTGGCTAAATCGGAGTATAAGGAAGAAAGAAAAATTGCCTAAATGCATGCATTAGGAAGGGAGTTAGAGATCAAAATGTACGAAAATTTATACCGCGCAGTGTACTTTCCAATATGTTAAAAATTTTAAACCTAATAAGAGTGACAAATTTAGATCTACGATTCTGAAATTTTGCAGGAATTGCTTTTTGGTCAAAGGCTTTCTTCTGACGGAAAATAAATGTGACACGCCAACCTCCCATACAACGTTTTCTCTTAAATTCTTATAATTTCTCTATAAATCGAATAATAAAGGACTTTATTGAAATATCTAAGTTGTATTTATTAGCATAAATAACTTCGACACACCTACTATAACGCTCACTTTCCACGTTATTTACTGTTAATGAAATTTAAATTTATAAAACCGACAAAATTAGAGGTATGATGATAAAATTTGCTACGGAAATCCTTTTAGTCAATGTTATTGTTATGCCAGAAAATTTAGGTGACACGCCCACTCTTACGCCCACATCCTATATAATGCTTTATTTCAAATTCATATAATATCTCAATGAATAAATATTTTGGAAGAATTACGGACTATATTGAAATATCTAAGTTGTATTTATTAGCAGAAATTTTATTGACACGCTTACTTTAACGCCCATTTTCACTGAAACACTTAATTTACGAAAACATTTTACCAGCATATCCAAGTTATAAAAGGTGGTTAAATTTTAAGGGCCGATGTTGATTTTGAATAAAACACAAATTATTTAGGAAATTATTATCATTTCTCTTTTAATGATAATATTTGTATGGTTCAATTATGTATGGAACAAAATATCGGCCAAATGGCCCCGCGACCTCAACGGCACACCTCGATCCGATAGTCCAAATTTTAAATAACATTGCTGATGCTCAATTGTTTGGCACGATGATGAGTCGAAGTTGATTGTTTTTTTGCCACACTATCGCGATAAACAGCAATGCTTCTCATTTAACGAATTTAGAAGGCATTCATAGATGTTCTAACATTTTATACAGACCTGGGGCCGAATTACGGCATTCGATATCGATCGAAATTTTACTCGAACGATCGAGTATGCTTTAGTTATATAGATTCTAATAAGAGTTTTCAAATTTCGATCACGTTCGAGTGCCGTAATTCGGCCTCTGTTTTAAATTTAAAATTTAACCACCCTCTACAAAGAAAGCCATTAACAAAATAATAATTATTGTGCTTTAAATGTACACAAAATTGGTGGTGGGTATAAAAGATTCGGCACAGCCGAATATAGTGCTCTTACTTGTTTCAAATGCTAACAGCTTTATTGAATATGTGTAAACATTGAAATTTCAATTGCCTCTATTGCAATTTATGTAAGGAGTGAGTCAGATAAAAACTAATACATACTATTTCAGCCAAAGCTTATCCGGGGACCAACAAATTATAAGTTTGTTATTCACGTTAGAGTTCAAAAATATATCATATATTATCTTTTCGAAGTCATTCATTTTCAAATGTGGTTTCTGTCAAAATGGACAGCAAAAAAAAAAACAGGTTAAAAATAATTAAAATTTAAAAAAAAAATCAAATATGGACTTTTAAAAAAATAGCAACAGATCTGAAGCTTTATCGTCACACTGTTTCAAAATCTATTTAACAGTATAAGAAGGACTTGAGCATTAAAAGCTATCAAATAAAGAAAGCAAACATTGTGGGGCAAAAAAAGTCGAATAACTTTTTCGAAGAGCACCGAGCACATCTATTAGAAAAGCATCTCGTCTACTAAAATGCTCTGATTCCTTTATGCTTAAATTTGGTTTTAAGTTGTAGAAAGTTCAAAAGTTCCAAGCCATATTATGGAAACGAACTCAAAAGAAATAACGATAAATATAAAAAATACACTTGTTGTGATGATTAAACATGTGTACTGTCAGACTTATCATAACGTTCGGGCCAAAATTTGAGGCAATGTTCAAGGCCAAGGGCTTCTTAATTCACTTCTAGAAGATATGATTTTTATATGCGATGTCCCACTTCATAAGTCTCTATTTTTTATTAAGTTAATAAACGCTAATTTTATTCCTTTCAAGAACAGCTTAATCATGACTTCTCCTTACGAACTTCAAAAAAAGGTAGCAGTAAGCAAAGAAGAAATATTTTTCCACTGCTGAAATGATACAAAAGACATACTTTGCAGTGCTGTCGTGTGCAAGCAATTTAGGCATTTTCATGGATGAAATACGGGAATGAAAGTATTGATGTCTGCGCTGGTTACAAAATTTAAACAACTTTATGATGGACTATATTATAATATCAGCTGAACCCTGTCTGCATCGCATAATATAAAGAGTATATTAGTATAATAGATCTCGAAAAAAGCATGTAAATACAAAAAGTCGAGATTTTTATACGTATATACTAGCAAAATCTAGACCACTTTGCAGACCCCAACAAAGTATTTATAATGTATTCGTTAGGAGATAGATTTCAATACGGCCTGCCAAATTTATTATGCATGCAAGAATTATCATAAATAGTATTTTATACATATGAGGTCATTGCTCTCCCCTCTCCACCACTTACCCACTTGAAGTTTTAATCAAGAGTAATCAAGGACTGCGAAAAAAGTACGCGCAAATATGTATAATTAAAACTTTTTGAAAAAATGGCAGAAAATTTGAAAGTTGAACCTCGAACTGTTTCAAATGCCACTAAACAGTATAAGAAAGACCTGAGCATTAAAAAAAACCTGGATCAGGAAATAAAAAGGTGTATTGGTAAGGTAAAAAAGATAAGCAAATCTTTCGAAGAGCACCTAACACTTCTATCAGAAAGGCAGAAAGTACGGTGCAATGTCCTAATAGTTTTGTCCAAAGGGCCAAAGCTTATGCTGGGCTAAAGACATACGAAGAACTTAGGAGCAAAAAAACGTACGAAAAAATTAAAGGTAGATTTTATAAAAAAAATACACCTGGGGCCCAATTACGACGTTCGAACTTGATCGAAATTAGAAAATTCTTATTATAATCTCTATACCTTAAGCACAGCGAACTCGATCGTTCGAGTGAAATTTTGATCGATATCTAATGCCGTAATTCGGCCCCTGTTGTGTGATGGATGACGAAACATACGTACTGGTAGACTTTTCTCAACATTACGGCTGATGAAAGAGGTAATGTTCAGGAAGAGTTCCGGCCAAGAAAACAAACAAAATTCCCTAAGAAATTTCTCGTGTGGCAAACGAAGCCAAGCATTTGTCGCATCTGGCACAATAAACACAGAAATTTATATCACGGAGTGCCTACAAAAATTACTTTTACCTTTTTTGAGACAGCATCGAGTGCCTACATACTTTCGGCCTGATTTTCCATCATGTAACTATGGAAAAAAAGCACTTGAGTGGTATTCAAAGAATAATGTCATTTAGGTTCCACGAGAGGCAAATCCACCTAACTGTCCAGAACTTAGGCCTGTGGAAAGGTACTGGGCTCTTGTAAAAAAGGAATTAAAGAACACAAGAAAGGTGTCCCAGAACATGTCCGATTTTAAATGTAGATGGACCACCTCCTCTAAAAAGGTAACAGAAGCAATTGTAAAATCTTTAATAGAAGGTGAAAAGTCGATAATTTTATAAATACGAAATAATAAATTAAGATTTCAAAGTTAAATAAATTTGTACAATATGCCAATAAATTTGCGTATTTTAAAGAGTTTCTATATTGCACGATTTGAGTTTTATTTAACTTAATGCAACTACAAATTTTTTTCGATACACTTCCTAGCTCGTACTAAATATAAGCGAAAGAGAGATAACAGTTTTCCGGAAATGACATAAAATACATTTTCGGGTATGGGGAAGACACCACGTCCAATGCTTTGCTGCTGTCGTTTTTGCGTCCAAAAAAGTAAGAAAATATCGTACCCAATTATACAGAAACTAAAGCCTATAACAATTATAAAGGGTCCGCAATCTAACGTTTTTTTTTTCAACTAGTGCTTATTTCGTGAATGGTAACACTTAGCTGATGTCTCGTTTGACAGATAATAAGTTGTATCCTTCCGCTGAACGAATATGGTTGTGTATACGCTTGAACAACGCTGGGAATTATTGCGACATTACTTTGGACGATTTTGGCGGGTATGTAAACAAGCAAAATTGTCGCATTTGGGGCACAGAAAACCCGCACGCATTCATTGAAATGCCGATACACCCAAAATGAGTCACTGTTTGGTGAGGATTTTGGTCCAGAGACATAATTCGGCCATTTTTCTTTGAAAATGAGCAAGGAGTGTCCGTAGTCAATGGCGATCATTATCAGGCCATGTTGATCACAAAAATTGAAGATTAGCAATATTTGGTTTCGACAGGATGGCGCTACGTACCACACAGACGAAGCTTCACTTTTTTATAGCATTTTCAAAAAAAAAAAGTTATTTGGCGTACCCTTTAGTTATAACCAAAAGTTATAAAATATATTTTCTTTGCGTGGAAAATGCCACGCCCCTCATTTGATCTAACTATTGGAATGAATTGTACAATTTTTATAAAAATATCTACTACTGGGATTGACATTTCTCATATTTAGTTTTACTGATATAAATCATATAATGTGTTTTTTGTTTGGGGGGTATCAGTCAACCTGCTGCAATTTTATTGACTTTTATATGGAATAATGCAAAAAAGATAAAACTAAAACACACAATGTTTTAAGATTCTAGCATTAGATATGGCATTAAATCTATTTTCATTATATTGACAGAGCCATGCTCACTGTCCTTTTGCAGCTCATTTTAGGCTGAACTGTTTGTATTATAATACCGACCCGAACGGCAGGTGTGTGTTACACGCACCGCTTATTTTGTGTTGCAAAAATTTTCTGTAATAACCATTCTTGAGCTTCACAGATTATTTAAAAAAATTTAGACAAATCCGTCTTGCCGTTCTCCGATTTAAGATAAATTAAAAAAGTTGTCTCGAAATTGGTCCTGACTTCTTTTGTCTTCATTTCGTTACATCTAAAGTTCGGTTATGACAAACATTAAAAAACTAGTTCAGTCGCAGTGCAGCCGTTCTTAAGCGAATTACCAACGAACGACATTTGATTATAGTTTGATTTTTGATATAGAATACAATTTTTAAGGGTTTTTTACACTAAATTTATCTAACTTGTTTGTTGGCTTATAAATAAATAATTCGAAAATAATGTGCCACCTATCGCAAAAAAAAAAGAAATTCCTAGGTTATATAGTTCCCGAGATCAAGCTTTACAATCAAACGCATAATCAATTTTCTATTAAGATAATTATAAAAAAATATGTATTTATTACTTATGTACATAAGTATATGATTAACCTTTATATTTTACACGTATACATTATAAGATTAACATTTATTAAACGAAAAGATTACATATTTATAAGGTTGCACTTCTATAACTCTTTGGTTTTGCATATTTTAAAACAAATTTCTGTGTTTTTCGTATAGAGATTCCCACTGTTTTATTTTATCCATTTCAGGCACATCAATAACTTTTAATTCATCATTTATATTCAAACACTTGTACACTTCATCAGATTTTTTAATTGGCTCCCAGACTAGATTTTCCATTCCCAAAATTTCATTGCTATGTGGATTGCCAGTGGCTGCAAATTGAGTCCATATACCAATCATACGTTCAATTGTTTTATACTCTCGCGATTCTTTAGGCATACGTTTTGCTAATATATTCCAGAAAAGATAAGTGACATCATCGGCATGACTAACGCCCTTAACACCACGACCTGATCGCATAATGCGAGTAGGATTGATAAGATCTTCTGAATCAAAATCAAAACGATACAAATACACGGGTGTACCGGATGTGTGATTAAAACGCAATTGCATTAGACGATGCATGGGGAACCAAAAATGGAAATATGATAAAAGCTAAAAAAAAATATTCTTGTTAAAGAAAAATGTAATATTTGCTTAATTTGTATTTTAGTAAAGAATGTTTTAATTTGCTTTTGGAGTTGGCTTGGTTCTATTGTATTTTCCATTCTCAAATGTTTGACGTCCACGAAGACACGCCGCCAGAAATGATGTGAACGGGGACACAGGTCTATTTTATAAGTTGGATATTTTCTTTTAAAGACATTTAATGTGCAGAATTGAATTATAAAAATTTTGTCATGAAGTACGATTAACATTTAGGTTTTTAGTAATACACTACTACTTAGTCCTAGATTAAAATGTAATTTCTATATACGAAGCAATAATAAATTTTATTCGGAATAATTTATGTTATTATATCTGGTAGAAATTTAGCACATATTTTTAATCCAATAAAAGTAAGTAAGACAAAAAACTTCATGATACGTGAAACCTTTAAAATTTCATCTAGTTCTTAGAATTATACAACCATGAATAACTATTTATTAATAACCTTACAAGAAATGGAAGACTATAATTAGCAAAGTCCTAACTAACGCATTTGCCACAATTTTAAATTGAATTGTTGTTGCTTGACGTTCAGAAAAAAAATTTTTTAAACAAAATTACCTCCGAATTTCTAGCATATTTATTTCTGACCGCATTAAGTATATATTTGCTGACATATCCGTCCGTCCATCCGTCCGTCCGTCCGCGTGTTGGTTAACAACAACTAGACACAACCGCCTCTGCTTTTTTCTATAATTTTATCATAAAAATCAATATTTTTCAGTCAGGATAATTTCATCGGTAATTTATTGGTTAAAGCCAAAAATAATTTGCAAAGTATAATTTTTTTCCATACACCTATTTACTAAAGCTTAGAACTGAAATCTTAGACTTGAAATCTGTTTGTTTACGAGAAAGAGGAAGATACCGGCGCATAGCTATCCCATCTTTCGGAATAAGACAATTAAGATTGATAAAAAGGTCAAATACCTAGGAATAGTACTTGATTGGAGACTATCCTGGAAGGACCACATTCAATGTAAAGTGGAGATAGCTCAAAGAATATGGGCCCTCTGCAGAAGAGTGATTGGCTCAAAATGGAGCTTAAGCCCAAGGATGACACATTGGCTATATACGAGTGTACTGCGGCCTACAATTACGTACGCTTCGTTAGTATGGTGGACATCCTTAGAGAAGAAGGTGAATATAAAACCTCTTCAAAAGATTCAGAGACAGTGCTGCATTAGTATTTGCGGCGCCATGAGGACCACATCGACAATGGCCATTGAGAATATATTATCCATTTGGCCTATTGAGATACAGGTAAAATATGAAGCGGCCTTAGCTGCCACAAGATTAATGGCAATAGATGAGTGGCTTATAAGAGAACATAAGACCAGATACCAAAGAATAACGGATATCTTACCGATAGGAAATATTACAGAATTAACATGTGATAAAATCCCGATGAGATATGAGAATATTAACTGCATCACCATTATACCGGAAGAGGGAGAATGGGATGAGATAATCAGGATGGGAAACACCCACGGAATCGATCTTTATACAGACGGTTCAAAGAATGGTGACCAAACTGGAATGGGCTTATACGACATAAGCCGAAATAGAGGCAAATACTTCCGTCTACCAGATCACAACACTATTTTTCAGGCTGAGATCATGGCGATTACGGAAGGAATTAAATGGATAAAGGAAACGAATAGCGAAACTCCGATTCGTATCTTTACGGATAGCCAATCAGTGATTAAGACATTGAGAAAGGAGAAAGTTGAATCCCGGAACGTTTTTGCAATGCAAGAGTGAGATAAACTCATATGCAAATTGTGAACATCTGGAGATAATATGGATACCAAGCCATCACGGGCTGATCGGAAACGAGAAAGCTGACAAATTATCCAAAATGGGAGCTCTTTTGAGTACTATAACTTTGGAGAACGCCAAACCCCTTAAACGATTTAAGGATGAACTTAAACGTTGGGCAATGGAAGAACATGTCAGAAAATGGCAAAGCACTGATGTCGGTAAGGTGACAAGAACACTCTGGGGTGACCCAAATCTTGGGAAGTCAAAGGAGATTCTGAGACTAAGTAGACCTACACTTAGGAAATTAACCGGTGTAATTACAGGTCATACGGAGTTGAGAACTCATTTAGCTCGCATGGGATTATCTGAGGAGACGACATGTAGAGCTTGTGAGGAAGAGGATGAGACCCTGGTACACTACCTCTGTCATTGTCCTGCGTTTGGGCATATTAGGCGCGAAAATTTTACAGTAGATAATATGCCGAACTTGGAATACCTGGGGAACTCGAACTGGAGATCCATAAGGCGTTACATTGAGGGGACTGGTTTCTTGGACTAGTCCGTTATTTATGGGAAATTATGTTTATGGTTTTTTGTTTGGGAATTCCGTTTTCCACATGGAGCGCACAACATGCCAACTGGGCATAGGTGTATACCTGTCATGGGTTTGGGCTTTTATACCCCTCCTTTTCAACCTAACCTAACCTAAAGCTTAGAACTAATTCTAAGACACGGTAAGACAATCCGTAGTCGCGACAACTATTGTTGAGAAAACTGAAAAATCGGTTTATTTATTTTGATCGGTGTTATTTTAACTAAAATTATTTTTAAACGAAAATTGATTTGTTTAATCTTCTGGCCAACACAGAAAAGTGATATGAGTATAAAAAAGATACAGCTTGACTAGTAAAATTTAATAAATTTAAAATTTGCTACAAATTGGCGAACAATAAATACATATGTATATGGGTCAATTAAAAATGTAACTACTTCAACTACTTCAACTCCTTCAATATTGGTAGAAATGAAGCCCCTAATAAATAGAGTACAGTTAACTATGAAATGGTAAAAATCCAAGATGGCATCCGAAATAAAATGGCGGATATATAGGTCAACTATAGTAATTACGGCTTTGCCTCTTCAACTCCCACAATATTGATATGAAATTAAAGATCTTGACCAGTAGAATACAGTAAACTACTAAAAAGATTAATGTGCTGTTTTTACAAGCCGATTGAGTGATTGTCTTGGACGATTACACATAAATCGTCTAAGACAATCACTCAATCGGCTTGTAAAAACAGCACATAAGTCCATAATGGCGCCCTTAACAAAATGGCGGATAATTTTTTCCCCATACCTATCAACACTCTTATCAAATAAAAGGGCTTTACTAGTAGAATAAGCTAACTATAAATTGAATTTTTATTTTGTCGAACTTTTCTGTTTAAACTATAACTATGTTTAACTTCAAAATCGCAAAT
Organism: Phyto melanocephala; assembly: GCA_941918925.1. Lineage (NCBI taxonomy): Eukaryota > Metazoa > Arthropoda > Insecta > Diptera > Rhinophoridae > Phyto > Phyto melanocephala. The sequence continues at coordinate 29,632,498 of OW799233.1, forward strand.
TGCTTCGGAAATAATGAAGCAAAATAGCGTATAAGATTAAATCTTAAATCCAGGCTAAGCTACGTTGTGGCCACTATACCTTTGTACATGATAATGAAGATTGTTAGAAGATTCGGCACTGACAAACATGTCATTCTCACTTTCTTTTTTTTTTATCGAATTCATAAGGTGTGCTGTCATATATGACTTGAAAATTTAAAATATTTAATATTTAAAAAAGAGTTAGAAAATTGTTATCGTTTATTATAAAATTTGTAAACCCTTTAAAATTTTTTAAATTTTAGAATAACGCAACATGATAGCAGACATTGTGAATTATCCAATTATTTCACTGTTTATATAAAACATAAAATCTATCGAAATGGTTGGTTTTATTCTATCCCGCTGTTTACTTCCTTGTACAGTTATTTTAAAAGTTACTGATGAGCAAATTAAAAATGTTTTAAAAAAATTGCAAAAAGGATTTTATTTGTTGTATAAATATCTTAATACTTACATCAAACAAGTTGTCAGCCGTTGGCGTTTCCCCAGTCACATGAGCCTTTTTAATTTTAGCAGCCATTTCCAAAGTTTCTGGAGCAGTGCGCTCTGCATCGGCCAATTCTTGAGGTACATAGTTAACACAAGTCTCTAGCTCGTTTATGATAGCCGGCATTTGTTTCAAAGCTACAAAATAAATTAACAAAATAAAGCAAATATTTTATTACAACTAGTTTTAAACTTTAGCAATTGTACTAACTCGATGCAAAGAACAGCCCCTCGTATGAACTATTACCCATCATAGTGGGTATAGAGTTACCCCAGGCTATTTTAATCATTTCCCTGGGATGTTTGGGTATAACACAATCCGTTGTTTGATAAGGCTCTACAGTGGGACCAAAAGCAAACATCACCTTATTCTTCAGCTCTTCAGGCGTTAAGCATTTCTCTTCGAGTTTTATTAAATCATGAGATTTTGCTTTCATTAAAAACTCCAAAACATCCTTATCATTATTTTCGCCCTTATATCCAGCCAATTTGGCAATGACATAAGCACGATGTTGACACTGGGTATTGGCCCATGGGCAAAGAGCATTGCCCGACATCATAATACCACGATGGAAGAGACCACGTGCCTGCTCAGTTAACATCATGTAGTTTGTAGAAGCACTACCAGCACTTTCACCAAAGACGGTTATATTGTCGGGATTACCACCGAAATTGCTACAATTATTTTTTATCCAACGCAAGGCCATTACCTGATCCTTGAGACCAGCATTGCCAGGTATACTCAAATCTTCCGCATTAAGGCTAAGGAAACCTGTTAAGAATAATTGTAACTGTAATATTTTAACATTTGCATATTTTTTATAGATTTTAGCATGCCTTACCAAAAACACCCAAACGGTATTGTATGGTAATGAGTACCACATCCTTTTTAATAAAATAATCTGGACCATACCAGTCACGATTATTTTCTCCAAAAATAAATCCACCACCATGTATGAAGACTAAAACAGGACGCTTTGTTTCCGGAGTCAGCTAAAAATTTAAATGAAAATTTATTTTGAAATAACATTGTAAGTAATGAATGACAGTTGATGGAGGCATCTCTTCGCCATATCTTTACTTTGAAAGTAATTCTTTAAAAATAAATAGTTTTTAACAACTTTTAAATGAATATACTGTTATTAATAGTTTTCATCAATATTGGAAGTAAGAGCCTAAAACAACTTACTAATTGAATAGATTTCGGAAAATTACAAGTTGAAACATAATAAATTACATTATTATTTAATAAGATAAGAGATAGTATGAGTAACCTGCAATCACAACTGTTATAATATTTCCTCATTATAATTAATATTGCAATCACAACTAAGTGCTCAAATCAAATAATTTCTATTGTATACAAGTCTTAAAGAGTTCAAAATAATACTCACATTATTCGTATAGACGCTTAGGTATAAACAATCTTCTGAACCGCAAACTTTACCCGTAATAAAATCAAGTTGCACTGACTTATCTTTGTTATTGCAACAATCACGTACACCATCCCATGGGGTTGGCCGTTGGGGTGCTTTAAATCTTAGCTCACCCACTGGTGGTTGGGCGTATGGTATACCCTCAAAACTGTAGTAGGAATCATCGTACACCGTTAAACGTTTAATGCCTTTTACTTTGCCATATTCAGTTTCAGCCTCAACCGTTTCATTTGTAGATAAACGATAGTTTAGAAATTTATTTTCAATGTTTCTAAAAGAAGAATAAAGCAAAAAATAAATCTTATATGGAATGCACATGTATAGATAGCATATATGTGTATAAAAATATTAATGCTTTTGTATAAAAATAATTAATTTAATTTAAGGAGTTTTCTTAGCATACATTTCGGGGAAATCTGTTAAGCGAAATATTAAACTATTTCTACACAAACGCATGCATATATAGCAATTGTAATTGGCACACGTACACATGGATGTAAAATAATTATATATACTTAGCAGACTTACAAACTGGCTTTAAATTGTTTGAATGTTGCCACACAGATTTAGAATAATTAATGTGCCAGGCCATAAATTCTTTAATACAACATACATTTTACTTTAATTAGATTTTAAATGTGATTTCCGTGACAAAACCTATAAATAGTTCTGGATATTTTTGACACCTAATTAATTATATATTTTATTTAGTTTTAATGTTAGTACATGGCGGTGGACTTATTTTTTGAAGAAATAATCGTGACTGGTATGGTCCAGACTATTTTATTTAAAAAGATGTTGTGCTTATTACCATACAATACCGTTTGGATGTTTTTGGAAAGACATAGTAAATATACTATTAAAATATAAATATTCATTGCCGACCTCATAAAATATATATTTTTTGAAAGCTTATGAAAAAGAAAGTCGATTGTTTAATGTCAGTCTGTCCGTGTAATGATTACAATTAATTTTAGGAGCCCCCAAATGCTGCAGGGACGTGTATATGGTATGAATGAATGAAACAATATTTAAATCTGCCACAATTGCCTTTTAATTTTCGATCATATAGAAAAATAAACACAATTGCCCCTGATTCCTACCATATTTTCACCATTACCCAGCCAGAAACGGCATGCTAAAGAAATAGAAATTAGTTCAATTAAGGCGAAACATGAATTGATTTAATATTAAAGTGTCACTGCAGAGCATGTATTTATTTGAAGATATTAATATAATTTACTTCTTTTTAATAAGTACATAGAACGCATGCATATTAGGTGGCAAGAAGCCCATGTTTCATGACTTCATAATGTTCGTTTACATTTTGCATGCATTTGAAAATATTTTAAAGCACATCGTATATGACAAACTATTTTGAATTTAAGCAGGCATGGAAAATACATTCTATGCACTATTGATTTAGAAGTCTTCATTCACATTGAACTATTAAATTTTTTTTTTGTTGGGAAACTTTAAAAATTTTTACCTTTCGTAAACTATTAAGACACATTTGTTACTATTTTTAAATAAGATATTCTATTCGTGCAATGCTTTTGACAAATACTTAACTAATCGTTTAAGATATGAGCAAAAATTATTTGCAAAACGATATATTTTTTTTAACTTACAGCAAGTTCTTTAATCTCCGCATTAATTTTTGGATACAGCAATAACACCAAATTTCAAATTTCACGAAAAATATTCCTGAGAATAATAATATGACAAACCAAAATGTATATTACATAGATAAAAGCACCGACATATACCTGCTTTGGTGCTTTTGCTTTAAGTAATTTACAAACGAAAATCGATTTTGTTCAGCTTCTAGGCAAATATAGAAAAATACTTCGACAAAGAATATGTAACATATGATAAACAACTTTAAATCCATGATGGACGCCAGAGTAAAGTTCATATATAAAATCTAGTCAAAGTCTAAGTTAAATCTAGTAAATAAAAATTTAACCTCTTCTACCCCTTCAATACTGCTTTCAGATGAAAAAACTTAGCCAGTAGAATGCAATAATATATAAAAAGTCAAATTCAAGATGGCGTCATTAATAAAATGGCGGATATAAATATTTAGGTCAATTATTTTTATGGTGTTATTTTCTTTAACTGCCTTAATAATGGTATTAAATTAAAGGAATTGATCAATAGAATACAGTAAACTAAAAAAAAGAAATATAAAATCCAAGTGTTCACTTTACATTCCTAAAATATTTTTAAGTTCAACATAAGTTGTTTTGGCAAGGCTCCACAGACATGGTGGTAAATTTAAGCATTAAGGAATAGAATATAGAAAAGCAAAAAAAGTAAGGTTTACGCGTTATAGTTTAAACTTGCAATTAATTGATTTGCGAGTAATTCTACATTAACTGGTATAACACTTTTTCATATATTATTATAACCACTTAGTGGAAACAAAAAAAAAAAAAACTATTTGATTTGCAAACAAAAACTAAATTTGTATTGCAATTATCAATTAAAATGCTAAAATAAGCTCAACTGATGACAACCAATTGTTATCTAAACCAAAACTACTTGTAAAGCCATAGATCAACATGTCATTTGATTTAATGTTTATAAAAAAATTTTTAAAAATCCAGACGCAAACAAATGTATGAAAATCTACTTTCAGATGAATTTTTTTGTTGGCTAAAAAAAAAAATATTTATTTTATTAAAAAAATAAATAAAATTAATTTTACTAAATTTTTTCTTACATTTAAATTAGTCATTACTACAACACAGTTTTTATCTACATTCGTATAATATCACTAAGTAAACAATATGATGAGTATGGGTGTGGTTTTGTTTTATTAAAAATATATTTAAAAAATATTTAATCATGAGAACATACTTGCATACATATAAATATAAATAAACATATAATCATTGAAAGCGTTTTATTATTTTTAGCTTTGAAATAAAAATAAGTGCAAGTTAAGAAACAAAAAATCAAACATACATATTAATAATCAAATGCATTGTCAGCATCAGATGAATGCATGAAAAGAAAAACGACTACTAGACTTATTGGAGAGCTGCGATAATTTACAATTCTCAACTTTTAACATTCATACATGACTGATTCTTCAAATAAATTTTGTTATGAAATATTTAAAATGTCCATACACATCTATGTATATACGTTTGTATGTATATATGTACAAGGTGGGTTAAAAGTACCTCTGCGGTTTAAAATTGTATATCTCTGCCGTTTATATATTTTTGTCAGTTAATATTCATAAGAACAAATGTGACCTTCTTCGAGAAAAGGAACGCATTTAAAGTTTGATAACGCATTATCACTGTGAACAAACCTTCAGTTGGGAGATGCGGTTTGATTTGGTGAAATCTAACTCATTTCATCTTATTCTACACCATTTTAGGTACCATAATCCACTCTAAAGTCCAAGCCCGTTTTCCCACAAACTTGCTCCCTTTTCTCAGAGAAGGTCACAAATAATGAAACGATTCACAGCAAAACAAAAAAGCAAAATAATAGAATTTTGTTATTTAAATTAACGATTAATTATTTTAATGCAAATAAAATATTGTCGATATCTCAACGTCAGAATTTCGGCATAAAAGCAATGATTCGTTCATCGGCACCACTAACATGGAATCGCTAGAAATTTGCCTTGAAAAGGTTGCCAACATTGAATTTAAACTACGGAAAATATTGAACTTGTAAAACAAAGTGTTAACGATGCATCAGAAACATTTACCAAAATACATTATGCTCAGCTAGATATGGCTTGTACTTCACTTCGGCTCATTAACAAAAGGGTTTACTCTTATTACCATAAAAGGTGCAATTCTATAACTAAATCCTGCAGATTACAGGAGACGGTTAAATTTTTTAGCTAAATTTCAACTGAGAGCCAGAAATAAATTCAACTTTATTAGAATCTAATTATTAGTGATAAAGCTAGTTTTCATTTTAATAGTTTTGTTGATAAGCAGAACATCAGATTTTGGGGTTCTTAAGATTCTGGAGCCTTTCATCAATGCTAATTTAATTCTATTAGGTGTTAATTTTCTAAAAAATATATAAAACATAAAAATATGTTTAAGAGTACCATTTTCATAATTCTGGCAGTCATAGTAATATGTTCAATAGAAGAATGTTTTATGATCTACATACTCGAACATATAATGATCCACATGATTTAGTAACTATATTATATGTTTGACATAATCATGAAGGCAAACATTAATGATAGTTTGCGATTGTAATTGTGTCAAACATGTTTTTTCTTTGCATGTAGTTGTGCCTTACTTTTTCGAAGGGAAATGCAGTAACCATAAATGAAGAGCGGTGTTGGTTTATGATATGACATTTTTTACTAGCTGCTCTTTAAAACACACCTGCCTGAGATGTGGTTTCAGCAGAATTAAGTCCAGACTGCCCGAGACACAATGGCACTTTTCAAAGAAAAATTTTGGAGATTAAATAATTTCCTGAAATATTCCAGATTTGTCAGCATCCGAATATTTTCTTTGGGGTTATTTGAAGGAGCGAGTGTATGTGAACAAGCTCGAGTTCATTCTTGTACTCCAAGGCAATATTTTTGCAAGTATTTGAGCGCTTCTGCCACAAATTTGTAAAGACGGAAAAGTTATATCATAATTTGCGAAGCTTAGAAAAGGAACTCATTTAAGTGACATTACTTTCATTTCTTAGTGTTTTCAACCCTCATGGTGACTTTTGGCTCACCCCGTACTAAAATATGTGTGTTTGCTAGAAATCTTCAGCTAATAGATGAGTTTTAATAAAATGAGAGCACTCACAGTCTGCTCTTTAAATGTTATTTTAATTAAAAAGTTGATTAAGCCTAATATAATTACAAGTGCGCAAGTTGTTTGAGAACTGTGACCAAATTTCTAAGTCATTATTCATTAAGAAAATTAGAAAAATTTCTTTAGATTAGTAAAAATTATTTAGTTGTGTTATTCATTATTATTTAATTACATTACAGTAATTTCGCTTCTTATCAACTAAATACTTCAGAACAATTAAGTTTACAATAAGAAATAAACATAACTAAAGGTTAGGCAAATATTTGATGAAATAAAAGTATACACTAACAGATTTTCGCTTAGTAAATTTTCACCTGAGCGAAATCTAGTATATTTTTATGTTTATTAAAATTTACACCGTTCATACTATTGTTTGTTACATCTTCGTTAAGCTCTCATAGCAAGTATTTATTTCAGTATTTATTTCTTATATGGAATGCACATGTATAGATAGCATATATGTGTATAAAAATATTAATGCTTTTGTATAAAAATAATTAATTTAATTTAAGGAGTTTTCTTAGCATACATTTCGGGGAAATCTGTTAAGCGAAATATTAAACTATTTCTACACAAACGCATGCATATATAGCAATTGTAATTGGCACACGTACACATGGATGTAAAATAATTATATATACTTAGCAGACTTACAAACTGGCTTTAAATTGTTTGAATGTTGCCACACAGATTTAGAATAATTAATGTGCCAGGCCATAAATTCTTTAATACAACATACATTTTACTTTAATTAGATTTTAAATGTGATTTCCGTGACAAAACCTATAAATAGTTCTGGATATTTTTGACACCTAATTAATTATATATTTTATTTAGTTTTAATGTTAGTACATGGCGGTGGACTTATTTTTTGAAGAAATAATCGTGACTGGTATGGTCCAGACTATTTTATTTAAAAAGATGTTGTGCTTATTACCATACAATACCGTTTGGATGTTTTTGGAAAGACATAGTAAATATACTATTAAAATATAAATATTCATTGCCGACCTCATAAAATATATATTTTTTGAAAGCTTATGAAAAAGAAAGTCGATTGTTTAATGTCAGTCTGTCCGTGTAATGATTACAATTAATTTTAGGAGCCCCCAAATGCTGCAGGGACGTGTATATGGTATGAATGAATGAAACAATATTTAAATCTGCCACAATTGCCTTTTAATTTTCGATCATATAGAAAAATAAACACAATTGCCCCTGATTCCTACCATATTTTCACCATTACCCAGCCAGAAACGGCATGCTAAAGAAATAGAAATTAGTTCAATTAAGGCGAAACATGAATTGATTTAATATTAAAGTGTCACTGCAGAGCATGTATTTATTTGAAGATATTAATATAATTTACTTCTTTTTAATAAGTACATAGAACGCATGCATATTAGGTGGCAAGAAGCCCATGTTTCATGACTTCATAATGTTCGTTTACATTTTGCATGCATTTGAAAATATTTTAAAGCACATCGTATATGACAAACTATTTTGAATTTAAGCAGGCATGGAAAATACATTCTATGCACTATTGATTTAGAAGTCTTCATTCACATTGAACTATTAAATTTTTTTTTTGTTGGGAAACTTTAAAAATTTTTACCTTTCGTAAACTATTAAGACACATTTGTTACTATTTTTAAATAAGATATTCTATTCGTGCAATGCTTTTGACAAATACTTAACTAATCGTTTAAGATATGAGCAAAAATTATTTGCAAAACGATATATTTTTTTTAACTTACAGCAAGTTCTTTAATCTCCGCATTAATTTTTGGATACAGCAATAACACCAAATTTCAAATTTCACGAAAAATATTCCTGAGAATAATAATATGACAAACCAAAATGTATATTACATAGATAAAAGCACCGACATATACCTGCTTTGGTGCTTTTGCTTTAAGTAATTTACAAACGAAAATCGATTTTGTTCAGCTTCTAGGCAAATATAGAAAAATACTTCGACAAAGAATATGTAACATATGATAAACAACTTTAAATCCATGATGGACGCCAGAGTAAAGTTCATATATAAAATCTAGTCAAAGTCTAAGTTAAATCTAGTAAATAAAAATTTAACCTCTTCTACCCCTTCAATACTGCTTTCAGATGAAAAAACTTAGCCAGTAGAATGCAATAATATATAAAAAGTCAAATTCAAGATGGCGTCATTAATAAAATGGCGGATATAAATATTTAGGTCAATTATTTTTATGGTGTTATTTTCTTTAACTGCCTTAATAATGGTATTAAATTAAAGGAATTGATCAATAGAATACAGTAAACTAAAAAAAAGAAATATAAAATCCAAGTGTTCACTTTACATTCCTAAAATATTTTTAAGTTCAACATAAGTTGTTTTGGCAAGGCTCCACAGACATGGTGGTAAATTTAAGCATTAAGGAATAGAATATAGAAAAGCAAAAAAAGTAAGGTTTACGCGTTATAGTTTAAACTTGCAATTAATTGATTTGCGAGTAATTCTACATTAACTGGTATAACACTTTTTCATATATTATTATAACCACTTAGTGGAAACAAAAAAAAAAAAAACTATTTGATTTGCAAACAAAAACTAAATTTGTATTGCAATTATCAATTAAAATGCTAAAATAAGCTCAACTGATGACAACCAATTGTTATCTAAACCAAAACTACTTGTAAAGCCATAGATCAACATGTCATTTGATTTAATGTTTATAAAAAAATTTTTAAAAATCCAGACGCAAACAAATGTATGAAAATCTACTTTCAGATGAATTTTTTTGTTGGCTAAAAAAAAAAATATTTATTTTATTAAAAAAATAAATAAAATTAATTTTACTAAATTTTTTCTTACATTTAAATTAGTCATTACTACAACACAGTTTTTATCTACATTCGTATAATATCACTAAGTAAACAATATGATGAGTATGGGTGTGGTTTTGTTTTATTAAAAATATATTTAAAAAATATTTAATCATGAGAACATACTTGCATACATATAAATATAAATAAACATATAATCATTGAAAGCGTTTTATTATTTTTAGCTTTGAAATAAAAATAAGTGCAAGTTAAGAAACAAAAAATCAAACATACATATTAATAATCAAATGCATTGTCAGCATCAGATGAATGCATGAAAAGAAAAACGACTACTAGACTTATTGGAGAGCTGCGATAATTTACAATTCTCAACTTTTAACATTCATACATGACTGATTCTTCAAATAAATTTTGTTATGAAATATTTAAAATGTCCATACACATCTATGTATATACGTTTGTATGTATATATGTACAAGGTGGGTTAAAAGTACCTCTGCGGTTTAAAATTGTATATCTCTGCCGTTTATATATTTTTGTCAGTTAATATTCATAAGAACAAATGTGACCTTCTTCGAGAAAAGGAACGCATTTAAAGTTTGATAACGCATTATCACTGTGAACAAACCTTCAGTTGGGAGATGCGGTTTGATTTGGTGAAATCTAACTCATTTCATCTTATTCTACACCATTTTAGGTACCATAATCCACTCTAAAGTCCAAGCCCGTTTTCCCACAAACTTGCTCCCTTTTCTCAGAGAAGGTCACAAATAATGAAACGATTCACAGCAAAACAAAAAAGCAAAATAATAGAATTTTGTTATTTAAATTAACGATTAATTATTTTAATGCAAATAAAATATTGTCGATATCTCAACGTCAGAATTTCGGCATAAAAGCAATGATTCGTTCATCGGCACCACTAACATGGAATCGCTAGAAATTTGCCTTGAAAAGGTTGCCAACATTGAATTTAAACTACGGAAAATATTGAACTTGTAAAACAAAGTGTTAACGATGCATCAGAAACATTTACCAAAATACATTATGCTCAGCTAGATATGGCTTGTACTTCACTTCGGCTCATTAACAAAAGGGTTTACTCTTATTACCATAAAAGGTGCAATTCTATAACTAAATCCTGCAGATTACAGGAGACGGTTAAATTTTTTAGCTAAATTTCAACTGAGAGCCAGAAATAAATTCAACTTTATTAGAATCTAATTATTAGTGATAAAGCTAGTTTTCATTTTAATAGTTTTGTTGATAAGCAGAACATCAGATTTTGGGGTTCTTAAGATTCTGGAGCCTTTCATCAATGCTAATTTAATTCTATTAGGTGTTAATTTTCTAAAAAATATATAAAACATAAAAATATGTTTAAGAGTACCATTTTCATAATTCTGGCAGTCATAGTAATATGTTCAATAGAAGAATGTTTTATGATCTACATACTCGAACATATAATGATCCACATGATTTAGTAACTATATTATATGTTTGACATAATCATGAAGGCAAACATTAATGATAGTTTGCGATTGTAATTGTGTCAAACATGTTTTTTCTTTGCATGTAGTTGTGCCTTACTTTTTCGAAGGGAAATGCAGTAACCATAAATGAAGAGCGGTGTTGGTTTATGATATGACATTTTTTACTAGCTGCTCTTTAAAACACACCTGCCTGAGATGTGGTTTCAGCAGAATTAAGTCCAGACTGCCCGAGACACAATGGCACTTTTCAAAGAAAAATTTTGGAGATTAAATAATTTCCTGAAATATTCCAGATTTGTCAGCATCCGAATATTTTCTTTGGGGTTATTTGAAGGAGCGAGTGTATGTGAACAAGCTCGAGTTCATTCTTGTACTCCAAGGCAATATTTTTGCAAGTATTTGAGCGCTTCTGCCACAAATTTGTAAAGACGGAAAAGTTATATCATAATTTGCGAAGCTTAGAAAAGGAACTCATTTAAGTGACATTACTTTCATTTCTTAGTGTTTTCAACCCTCATGGTGACTTTTGGCTCACCCCGTACTAAAATATGTGTGTTTGCTAGAAATCTTCAGCTAATAGATGAGTTTTAATAAAATGAGAGCACTCACAGTCTGCTCTTTAAATGTTATTTTAATTAAAAAGTTGATTAAGCCTAATATAATTACAAGTGCGCAAGTTGTTTGAGAACTGTGACCAAATTTCTAAGTCATTATTCATTAAGAAAATTAGAAAAATTTCTTTAGATTAGTAAAAATTATTTAGTTGTGTTATTCATTATTATTTAATTACATTACAGTAATTTCGCTTCTTATCAACTAAATACTTCAGAACAATTAAGTTTACAATAAGAAATAAACATAACTAAAGGTTAGGCAAATATTTGATGAAATAAAAGTATACACTAACAGATTTTCGCTTAGTAAATTTTCACCTGAGCGAAATCTAGTATATTTTTATGTTTATTAAAATTTACACCGTTCATACTATTGTTTGTTACATCTTCGTTAAGCTCTCATAGCAAGTATTTATTTCAGTATTTATTTCTAAGCATGGTTTGTACTTAAGTACTTATCTGATTGCTTATTTGTAAGGGGACGTGATAAATTTTGCTGGGGAGCTTTACTAACAATAACAGAAGCTCTATCTTTTGAACGCACTTCTAGTGTTTAAACGGTAATATTCAATCATGACAACGTTTGGTCATATGTTACAAAATTTGTTGAAAATTTTTAATAGAGAAGTGGTTGGGAAGTTTTGTTTCAGTCTACTCTCTCTCTTGTACGCTTTACTCAGAACAGGGTATCCGAAAATGGCTTGATGCGTTCTTGCCCTCAAACGGTAAGCAGAGCTTTTGGCGCGAAATTCATATGTTATAATATGAAATGATAAATGATGAGTAAATTTGTTTATGTTGTGAAAATGTATAAAAATAAAAGCTAAAACTTTGAAAAATTCCGCACACATATATGTACATTCCGGATGATAATTAAACATTTATATATTTATTTCATTTATTTTATATTTTTTTATACTTATATATAAATACCAACTCTAATTAAAACAAATTAAAGAAATTTTCATTAATAATTTGGTTCAAAATATAAAAGCCTGTAGATTTATTATCTATATTTCCAAAGCACCACTAAAATATTCCAAGTCTAAGATAAATTTTTTTATTTTTTTTTGTAAAAACTGCACATTGATTAATGTCAGAAAAAACATTACACGATTATTAAACTATTTTTATTATTGTTAGTAAAATTGCATACCATTTAAACCTTATTATTATGCATAATCTCTACTTGAGACACTTTTTAATTTATGAGGAGGTATTGCAAAATATTATACTTTAAATACCTTAACTAATTTTTGATTACTAGGAATTAACAACGGTTTGTTTTTATACCCGCCACCAAAAAAATGGTGGGGGTATATTTATTTTGTCATTCCTTTTGTAACACATCGAAATATGCAGTTAAGACCCCATAGAGTATACATATTCTGAATCGGGGTTTAATTTTAAGATGATCTAGCTATGTCCGTCCGTCTGTCCGCCTGTTGAAAGCACGATAGAGGTCGCACCGAAAAAGCTAGGGGGCTCAAACTTTGCCAGAGTCTTAGGTTAGGTAGAACAGGCAGCTGTTGTACAGCTCACTTGGGTCCATTATATTGATCCCTTTGTGATACCTGAATAGAAAAGTAAGAATAGAATAGAAAAGAAGCGGACAAGTCCAGAGTCTCCGGCGGGAATCGAACCCGCAACCCCTAAGCTAGCAGAGCAGCACACTGCTGACTAGTCCATCGGGGCACTCTTATAGACAAATTCTGTTTGGTATTGAAAATGGGCCTAATCGGAATATAAGGAAGAGAGTTATAGCTCGTAATGCAAGATTAGGTGAAAAAACCGTGTCCTTCCAACAACGAACAAAATGTAATAGTGTTCAAACGCATTGACGTCGAGTCATGAAATTTCGAATATATATTTCTCGAGTAAAAAAATATTTTTCTTTGAAAATTTCTTAAATCTATGGATTAGCAAAGGAGTTATAGATCAACGTGTACGAAAATTTATACCGCACAGTGTATTCTTCAATATATTTAAAATTTAAAACGTCATAATACTGGAAAAATTAGATGTATAATTCTGAAATTTTGCAACAATTGCTTTTTGGTCAAAGGCTTTGCTATAACGGAAAATAAATTTTGCACGCCCATTTTTACGCCCACCTACAATATGACGCTTTATCTCAAATTCATATAATTTCTCTATGATTTTGGAAGAAGAAAGGACTATATTGAAATATTTAAGTTGTATTTATTAGGAGAAACTTTATTGACACGCCTACTTTAACGCCCACATTCATTAAAAGACTAAATTACCAAAATTATTTTACTACCATAACGAAGTATACAAATAAATTGATACATATTTTAGAATAAAGAGAATATTCCATAGCGATTACTGTTAATAACAAAATAATAAATTCTGTGCCATAAAAGTACATAAAACTGATGGTGGGCATAAAAGATTCGGCACAGCCGGATATAGTGCAAGAGATTCGAACATTTCGAAGAATTTATTGCTAATATTACGAAAGTATACAACTATTGCATGCCACTACTTGCATGTGTAAATGCAAGGTATCTCTCTGTTTTGTGTTTTACTCTTACTTACGCTTTACAAAAACCATTTGTATCAACATTTATAACTTTGCTAAAATTTAGTTTTGCTGCATCCTTTTTGTTTGCTTATTTTTTATTAGCAATTTTAAACGCTTATACCTCTTACACTACAATGGATGAAAATTTATTTGAAAAGGAACGAGTATATTTTTTTTGTTATATATAATGTGAGCGTCAACTGCGTTACATGATATCGACTCGTCTACTAATACATATGTATATTGATTAACAATATTATACTAGTGTTATATATTTTGACCTATTAATGATTCCAGCAAAAAAATTTCCAATAGTTCAATGTGAAGAACATTTGTAATGACTGCTAATTCGTAGGTACAAGATTAGACTTGAAAAATTCCTTTTACAAAACAAAAATAGGTAATTTTTAATAATAAGTTTCAAAATCAATGCAAATGCATGCAGAAAACCTTAAACAATTCATATAATTAAATGTTATTAACTTGTGAAACATGCGTTTCTTTCATGCTACTATGCTACTTTCAGCTACTATGCACTAATTAGAAAAAAGTAAATTTTGTTAATGTACTCACGTTAATGTTAAAATTATGCATGTTTCACCTAAATTTAACCACTTCATCATAGGTTGAACTCATGCATTCATGTTATGCATGTTTCACCTAAATTTAACCACTTCATCATAGGTTGAACTCATGCATTCATGAACTCATTTTTGCTGGGGATTGAAACCACATTCATATGTAGGTGCCTTAATTTTATCAAACTTTTGACAGCTTTAATAACCTTAAAACGTCCAGTGGGAAACAATTTTATTTCACCTGTGGTATAATATCATATCTACGTATACATTTAGTATTTTAAAAGTAATAACTTTTTTATTGGAGTAATAAATTGTCGGTCGGCTACATTCTGCAATTAATTAATAAAACTCTATCTGATAACCAGCAAACGAAATTCTATTTTTTCGATGTGGTTTTAAAATTATAATCGATATAAAACTTGTTCTGTTTGTAAATTTGTCAAAATTTTAAAGTTAATAAATTAACGCATTACATTGTCAGCGTTTGTCCCAAAAAATCACTATGAGTCACTTGTGTACATGCTTTTTCCTTTTCTCTGTTTTTAATTTGAATTATGATTCTATTTTGGTTGTTTGTTATGTATGTATATAAATTATAAAAATTTGTCGACTACTTAGTTATTGTATATTATTTCCATTTCTTGTTATTTTAACTGTTATTGGTTTTGTTAATATAGTTTCTAAAGAAATTTTTGTTAATGTCAAGGTTTGTTTTTGAGTTTTTTAAATACCGAGTGCTAAAAACAACGGATATACTAAATTTATAGCTTCATTTGTAACATACAAACATATTGTAACTGAATTCAGGTATAAATATTTTTTTTTCGATCATTGATGTTTTTAATAAAATATCAAAAAAAAAAAAAACATTATTAAACGAGTAATTTCTACTTTTTATAAGTGATGGTTAAAAATAGGTTAATAAGAAAACAGAAACTTTCTTAAACAGCAAAAAACAAACATAGTTGTGGTAAATACATTCTATGAATAATATCACAGTATATTGAATTGTATAATTATTTTTAAAACATAATGTTTGCAAGTTATGTTTATTAAAAATGTATCATGCTACAATTCCATAATTACATGATTTTAGTTAAAACGGATATTTGTGTCTTGTGGAAAATTATTGTTGTTTTTTGCCATAATAATTTTGTAAGTCATAGTATTATGAAAGAACAATCATATTGAAATTTTCTTAAAAGTTAAACATTAAGTGGTAAAGTTTAAACAAACTCTTGATTACCATAGAGCAATAAATGATAAAACAAAACACAAATAAATATTTATAGCTTTCGGTAACCAAATATAGTTAGATATTATATAATACAACCGTTGTGATCATGACGTAACCGTAGCTTTTTCTTTGTGTGCATATACATACCAACAAAGAGCAATCATTGTAAATGTGCATTGGAGGTTACATAAGCGTACAGAAGCGTAGAATGGCTTATCGTGTAAAATGCAATATAAAGATTAAATTTTTATATTTAAAGGCCAACGGAGAGAGTCACAATGATTTTTTAATTGGCCTTTAAGTCAAGTGTGAAAGCCAGGGTGAATTTAATCAGGTTACTGCGTGTGTTTTCATAATTGCAATGTTGCATTGCAGTATGAATATACAATTCTTTCTTAAGCCAACCCTAAACCTTTTACAATATATTTTGTGCCTAAATTATTACTGACAACAACCGTATTGTGTTAGGTTCAGAATAACTTGCCAAAAATCTAAGGGTTGCTTTTAGAAAAACTTTTTAATTCGTATTGAAACGCAACATTGCACTTATGAAAACACTCTGCACCACAGGGGTAATTTTTTGCTCTCTTTTTTATATGAAGTGGGACACTAACATTAAATGAAATTTTTCATAAATCGAGTTTGACAAACTCATAAATAATGCTTTAAGTTAACTGATCAGTTTAGGCCGCCTTTTTTAATACACCTTATTAAAAACGATTTAAGACAACAAAAATTCGAGAAATCCCTTAAAAGAAATAGACACCAAATATACCCAATGAACACAAATTAAGACATAAACTTTATTAGTGAAGGGAATAAAAAAATCGATACTGCTAAATGTGTTCCTTACTTCAAAACAGTTTTGTGTAAGTGAACAAAGATATTTCTCTTATCAGTGAACTTTATTTTCGCCCTCAGTACTTTGTTATCAAAATGTATTTATATGATGTTTTCGAATGCATGTACATACAGATCAACATTGACTGGAGATAAGAACAGAAAAATACTTTTTTTTAGATTAGGAAAACATTGAAAATATTTTCTACAATTAAACCATTTTAGATAAAGTTTATGTTGATTTAGTTTATATCAAGGAATTATCTTTATTATTTATTAATGAAAAATATTTTTTGTTAAAATGGATTTCACTTTCTGTTTTTTTTTTTTTTTTCTTAAATAATAAAAGTTAAAATTGATAAAAAAAAAACAAGTAAGAGCACTATATTCGGCTGTGCCGAATCTTTTAAACCCACCACCAATTTTGTGTACATTTAAAGCACAATAATTTTTATTTTGTTAATCGCTTTCTTTGTAGAGGGTGGTTAAATTTTAAATTTAAAACAGAGGCCGAATTACGGCACTCGAACGTGATCGAAATTTGAAAACTCTTATTAGAATCTATATACTTAAAGCATACTCGATCGTTCGAGTAAAATTTTGATCGATATCGAATGCCGTAATTCGGCCCCAGGTCTGTATAAAACGTTAGAACATCTATGAATGCCTTCTAAATTCGTTAAATGAGAAGCATTGCTGTTTATCGCGATAGTGTGGCAAAAAAACAGTCAAATTCGACTCATCATCGTGCCAAACAATTGAGCATCAGCAATGTTATTTAAAATTTGGACTATCGGATCGAGGTGTGCCGTTGAGGTCGCGGGGCCATTTGGCCGATATTTTGTTCCATACATAATTGAACCATACAAATATTATCATTAAAAAAGAAATGATAATAATTTCCTAAATAATTTGTGTTTTATTCAAAATCAACATCGGCCCTTCAAATTTAACCACCCTTTATAACTTAGTTATGCTGGTAAAATATTTTCGTAAATTAAGTGTTTCAGTGAAAATGGGCGTTAAAGTAAGCGTGTCAATAAAATTTCTGCTAATAAATACAACTTAGATATTTCAATATAGTCCGTAATTCTTCCAAAATATTTATTCATTGAGAAATTATATGAATTTGCAATAAAGCATTATATAGGATGTGGGCGTAAGAGTGGGCGTGTGACCTAAATTTTCTGGCATAACAATAACATTGACTAGAAGGATTTCCGTAGCAAATTTTATCATCATACCTCTAATTTTGTCGGTTTTATAAATTTAAATTTCATTAACAGTAAATAACGTGGAAAGTGAGCGTTATAGTAGGTGCGTCGAAGTTATTTATGCTAATAAATACAACTTAGATATTTCAATAAAGTCCTTTATTATTCGATTTATAGAGAAATTATAAGAATTTGAGAGAAAACGTTGTATGGGAGGTTGGCGTATCACATTTATTTTCCGTCAGAAGAAAGCCTTTGACCAAAAAGCAATTCCTGCAAAATTTCAGAATCGTAGATCTAAATTTGTCACTCTTATTAGGTTTAAAATTTTTAACATATTGGAAAATACACTGCGCGGTATAAATTTTCGTACATTTTGATATCTAACTCCCTTCCTAATACATGCATTTAGGCAATTTTTCTTTCTTCCTTATACTCCGATTTAGCCAATTTTCTATTCCAAACAAACCTTGTGTATAAGACATATTTTGGCAAAATTTGAACCCACTAGCTTTTTCGATGGGACCTCTATCGTGCTTTTAACAGACGGACAGACGGACGGACATAGCTAGATCGTCATCAAATAAAACCCCGATTAAGAATATACATACCATTTTTTTGGTGGCGGATATAAAAACTCAAATACTTCAAAAAAACACATTACAAAAAAATTTGTTTAGCTCTTTTACTAAAATTTTGCAAAAAAATATTTGACCTTGTGTCACAAAAATTGGTCTGCTGATCACGGTCGGATCGTATCGGGTATAAAATGGGGTATAGGGGTATAGAGGAGAGTTTTATCTACTAAATGGTGCTAATTTCTTTTTGTTATCCTATGTTTTCTAGAAGTTATGGTGTATTAAAAAAAGGAATTTAGGAAAATTTAGACCTAAAGATAAAAAAAATTATTTCTAAACATTATAAACAATTTATTTTCATGTATTAACCCTTTGAGGACCGGACTTTTTCTACTGAAGCGATTTTTTATTTTTTTATATTTTCATAATATATGCACCAATAATAGGTACGTAAAAAAAATTTGGCCCTCTAGGTCCTCGCTTTGTCCCTCATTTTAATTGGCAAATATAGTTGCCTCTGGGTTGAAAGGGAATTGTTTATCCAAGAAAAAAATATTACTCCTGGCAAATGTATTTGCCTATTGGCCGAAAGAAAATTCTTTTATAAAAAAAATTTTATTGAAACATATGTTATTTTATATTTGTTTATTTATTTAGGCTATTAAACAAATAATTTACAAAGAATTTGAACAAAAATAACAAGTACTATACATGGTACTCGCCAAAGTAGTCACGTGATAATGTGAAGCAAAGGAATACATTACATATAGTACAAAATACATTTGTGCGACTATATTTGCCATAGGTGGGAGGCCGCGTCCTGATATCTGCACTTTGAGATTGCTGAAATGTCGGATCTGTGGACCAATATATTCGAATACTGGGTAGTTTTACTAGGCTTAACGTATGATTAGGCCGATATAAGCCTTGAACTCTTACACGGTCAGAGTGAAAACACGACCTTTTTGCATAGCATACAGTTTGGACTACTCCACTATTATTATGCACATATCTGAAACCAAAAATTATACTTCTTATTTTATAATAAGAACTAGTATGTTGAAACTGTAAAACCTAACCTTCAAAATTACAAACAGCATTAAACACATCATATGCTGATGGCATTTCCTCATGTATATTTACAGTAGGTTTTAAAACTTGGGAATATTCATAAGTGCAATCCTGAAATCCAGTAAAAACGGGGCTTTTATAGGCACTCGTCTCTCTGAACCGGAAAGTCTTATCTGGTGGTATAAAATGTATTGGCTTTTCTAGTATAACTAAAGCATTAGAAGTCGTTGCAATTGGCTCAGCCTCTACAGCAACTGTTAATAGGTTACGACTACTGCGGATCTTTTTAATTACAGGAGACTCTACGGGATTATTGCCTTCGATAACAATTTCTATCGGTTTATCCTCTTGGACTCGATATACTATAATAATACAATATTAAATAGTAATGCACGAAATACGTTTTCTCTTATTGATTTCGAATAATTAGTGAATGAAAACGAAGACACTAGCAGCGCAGAAAAAGCTTGCAACTTAAAACAATAACAAACAAAGTCTGTTTTGTTCAATTAAATTTCATTATAAACAATTAAAAACAGACATGCACCAAAAAATTTAAGACTTTATACTCAGACATACATATAATGATGAAAATAAGCAACAAACATTTGATTATTTTTAAATGCATTTTTTTCCGTTTCAGCCCACAGGCAAACATACTTGCCAAAAACGTTTGGCAAAGTTGTGGGCAGCTCAAAACTTACACAAACCTGGCTTATATATTTTTTTAAAGGTAAGAGGTGCCGCCAAAATATGCCTTAGTTTTAGACAGATGCATCCTACGGTCTCTCTACACTACCCCTCTAAAGTAAGTTGACTTTTTGACAAACATTGAGGCCACCTAGCGGGCAAATGGGGGTAGATAAGAGCCTACCACCGACCACATTTGTGTTGCCACTATCGTCTGCTGTAAACCAATATTGAACAAATTTATTCGATCTCCTACGGAAACAATTATATGATGAAAACCCCTGGGCAAGAATGTTTGCCTCTGGTCGTCAAAGGGTTAATGGCTAACAAATTTTAAAATTATACAAAACTTATTTCGTTTGAAAATCTTCTAAAAGTAAAATGTTATAGAACTTTAAAAATCAAAATCTTACTAATAAATTTCCTGTTTTAGCAAAATGCTGAGCATGTCTATTTTGAATCACCCTGTGGCCCTTAAAATTTAACCACCCTTTACAAAAAAATAGATAGATAAAAAAAAAAATTGTTAAAATATGTATTTTAAATATTCAAATACTTATTTTAAATCTACTGATGCACATTTTTTTTTAATATTTTTAAATCTTAAACCTCATAAGACTGTGTGTACAACTATATGTTAAGTTGGGCACAAATCATTACTCTAGTTAATTTTTGTCAACAAACTTCGGTCATTTTCGTTTTCACAAACCCCTATAAAATTCCTTTGTAGTTTGTGCAAAAAAATGTTACTAGAGTCATCTAGTGTTCTACGTGATGTTTAGCAAAGACATCATCCTCAGTGTTTGCAAAATGTAGTGCCGCCTTCAACAGATGTCGCCATCTGCAATGAATAAATGCTAATGAATATGACTAATATATTTTTATAAAAATTTAAAAAAAAAGTGGGCGTGGCACATTTATTTTCCGTTATAACGAAGACTTTGACCAAAAAACCATGTTTGCAAAATTTCAGAACCGTACATATAGTTTTGTCAGTTTTATTACGTTTTAAACTTTAAATATACACTGAGCGGTATAAATTTTCGTACATTTTGACCTATAACTCCTTTTCTAATGCACAGATTTAAGCAATTTTTGGGGAGAAATATTCTTTTGACTCGAGAAATATATATTCGAAGTTTCATGACTCTACGTTTATGCGTTTGGACACAATTCCTTTTTTTTCGATGTTTGAAGGACACGGGTTTTTCGACCTATTCTTGCTTTACGAGCTATAACTCTCTTTCTTATATTCCGATTTAGCTTATTTTCAATACCAAACAAACCTTGTCTATTAGAAAGATTCTGGCAAAATTTGAGCCCTTTAGCTTTTTCGGTGCGACCTCTATCGTGCTTTCAACAGACGGACAGACGGACAGACGGACGGACATAGCTAGATCGTCATCAAATCAAACCCCGATTCAGAATATATATACTTTGTGGGGTCTAAAATGGATATTTCGATGTGTTACAAACGGAATGACAAAATGAATATACCCCCACCATTTTTTTGGTGGCGGGTATAACAAGTAAGAGTGCTATATTCGGCCATGCTGAATAATAATGTGGTATAATGACCACATCATCGCATAGCTTAGATTTTGTTATTAAACGTTTAACGTCATTTATTATTCTTCTCTTTTATTTCCAGTATCATGACCGAGTTGTAATTTTAAGATAGTTTACTGTATTTTCCTAGTAAAGCCCTTTCATTTGATACCCCATTGATGTCTTTAAGAAAAAATAATAATATTAAAACGCCATTTTGTTTCGGACACCATCTAGAGTTTTACATTTTTTCAAATTTTACTGCCCTTTAAATTTGATACCAATATTTTGGTCGTAGAAGGGGACAAAGCTATAATTACTATACATGACTCATATATCCGCCATTTTTTAAGATTCCATAATCTACTATATTCCACTAGTCATATCCTTTCCTATGATACCTTTATTGAGGAGGTACAAGTAAGAACATTTTCAATTACTAGAATTGACCCATATATGATTTAGATGTGTGACATGTTTTATGGGTGGCCATCTTAAATTTATTTCTTTTTTAAATTTATTTTACTCTGTAAGTCAGGGTCTTTCACATGTTTCTAATATTGATTTTTTTTGGTTGTCTAGAAGCTGAAAAAAATTTGAATTCCGATTGTAAATTTTACGATATACACCGAAACGTTTTTTGTTTGCTTATATCTCAGAAGATTATAAACCGTTTTATTTGTTTTTCTCAGAAATAATTTTTAAAACAACATTTTGATCAGTAGAACGTTTTAAAATTGTTTAGGAGCTTAAGATAACTGATTTAAAAACAATATATAATAAAATATGTAAAATAATTTTGCTTATAACTTTGCGCAGTAGAAACTGATTTGTCAACAATTTTTTACGAACAGTTCCAAAAATTAATAATAAACGTGTTTCAAAAATATTCCAAACCTGAAAAATTTTTATTCCTGCGGTAAAAATATAGGGAAAAAAGAGCTGCAGTCCTGTATATTTTCTTATATCTTACAAAGTTATGGGGAGATTATTTTAGCTGTCAAGAGCGGTTTATAATTAAATGTTTCCATAAGATTGATACTACACGCAGGTCTATGTAGCGGACATCTTAAAGAAGATTTCATGGACAGACGGACATAATTTAATCGATTAACCAATTTAAAAGCATTCGGAATAAATATTTAAGAAATTACAAATGAAAACACATATGTGACATAGCATAGAGAAAGGGACCTAAGGGTAAAAACAGGTTTTGTTGAGGAGAGCCATTTTAAAGATTAAATGATTTTTCTATTTTTTTAAATTGTTTATTAGGAAAAAAAATAAATTTTTTGTACTTCCATAAAATCAAGTTATTTTGTTAATTTAGTAGGGGAAAAAATGAAAATAAATAAATTTTACCGTTAGGTCCCTTTCTATTTGCGCTTAGAATCGTCGACTTCACTTTTATAAAACGCGCATATCTCTGGGAGGGAACACTTTTGGGGCATGGGATCTGTCTCATTCGATGCTTAGATGTTGTCCACATCATCAAGGGTTAACATATGTTAACCCTTGGCACCACAGGTGAAGGGTATTAAATAAATAAAGCTTGTTTGGCAACATAGTTCTTATAAGTTATAGTCGAACCGAATAAAATAATAATATTAAAACTCTGTTTAAAATCTGATTTTTTATTACAGTTAAAATTTAACTATAATATATGTATTACTACAAAGTAAATTAAAATTAAATGATCAAAAAGAGCCCACTGTTACGTGTGATTATTAATTTCTTAAACTTTGGCGAACCGCTATACATTAACCTCAATACCAGACAGACTACCAGTACCGCCTGTGTTTATCACGTATATAATCACATTTAAAATCTTATCTACCAGCCAAAGCCATTAGAGAACTACTAATTCAAAGTAAAATGTAGATCTCGGTTAAGATATGCTAAAATTATTATTGTTTTTAATAAGACAATTGCCATAGTCATAGATAAAATTAAATTATTCATTAAAATTGTTTATATGTTTGAGTTAAGCAACCTAATTATTTAAATAATTTATATGGGTTATGTGACTCATTGTTTAAAGCAATTAAGTGCCTTAATTAATTATTATAAAAAGTTCTTGAACAAGAGCCAAGATATTAAAACTTAAAACTAAGATGCGTATTTGTTTATGCGCTGCAACAAACATATTACAATCGTATGTATTTTGTTTGTCATTAAGACAACAAATATTCCAAAGAGATCTACATATAAGACAGAGTTTCTCAATGCTAGGTTTAGTACCATTTGTATATGCAGTACAGGTCAAAATAATAGCACAAGTAAAAAATATATTCTTGTAAGAAAAACAAATTAGGATTAAAGACGCACTTTTTTATAAATGTCGAAAACAATCATAAATTTTCTGTTGTCTGAGAGCGTGGTTATTTTTTGTAAAATTTCAAGACTGTCAGTTATAGTCAACGTGTTCAATTTTGTAAAGTCAATAGAATAGCGCCAGTTAGCTTATTCTTAATTAATCTCTTTAAAGAAAAGTGAAGAACGAAAAGTGTTTAAGTTTAAGCTTATCTTTGTAATATTAACAAAAGTCTTCTGTGTCAATATAAAACAATGGAATGCAAAAAACACTGTACAATGTATGATATAAAAGTAAAAAAAATAATCTTATTAAAAGGACTGTTTTTTTCAAAGTGGGTTGTATTTCGAAATAAGAAAATTACTTAACTATTCCATTAAATGCATGGAGATATGATACTAAAGTTGAATCAGGAATTATTATTATGCCGTCAATTGTGAAAATTTTTCGTCGTAGACTACAATAAAGCAAACTCAACGCTTGCAGTTTATGAATTACATCACTTATAATATTGATGTGCTTTGTTCGAAGATTCAAAAATTATTTTTCATGCAAGCTAATGATCTCAAAAAACCATTGGATAAACCGGCAAGTGTGGTTATTGTCCATCGTAGACTACTGTAAGGCCGAGGCCACGCAATTAGCGGCAAGGCGGTGAGCGGTTAGCGGTAAATTAAAACATATGGAATACTACTGAAGTGGCCACGCAACGAGCGGCATTTCTGGGCGACTAAGCGGTGCCGCTAAGGAATATAACTTGTTCTAATTTCAAACTCGACGCTCTGCCGCTCACCGCTCAGCCGATCACCGCTTTGCCACTCATTGCGTCGCCCACGGCCTAAAGCAATATCAACGCTTGCAATCTATAAAAGTTGCCACTACTTTTTTGCTAAGCACGTGGCCAAGCGATTGTCTTTTGTAAAAGCATATGTAATTTTACCACTTGAAAAATGAATAATATTTCTAAAGATATGTAAATCGAAAATCGTCTGTGTGGTAGAAGTAGAGTAACCGACTCGGTTTTGCTTATTAATTATATTTGATGTATGTGTGGTTTTTGGAAAAACCGGTTTTTTTTATTTCTTCAGCCAGCCCTTTTTCCATATGTTGATTTTTCATATGTCGAATACAATGGTTTCTTTACCCACAAAAGCCGTTTTTTTTTCATTTTTAAAGTATATGTTCATATATCTTTATAACCAATCGTACCATAGTACATTTATTACTAAAAGAATTTCCAAAAATCTGAATACTTTTTCAATACTCTTCGATAATACAAATAAAGTTTTTTTTTAATTGTTTATTGGATATCAAGGAGACCTTTTTTCTGATACAGAAGTAAGTATTCCGTCGAAAATTTAAAAAATAAATTTGTTTTGAAATATGTGAAATCAAAATAAAAGAAAATTTTTATTATTTATTTAGTTTACCTGTAATGAGTACCTTTTTAAATTCAACTAATTAAAAACCAAATTAGTCAACTGGTTTTATGTCATCGATTGCATTTCGAAGATATCATTTTTATTATAATTTTTTTACAATATTTTTAGTTTCTTTATCATGGAATTATATTTGATATTTGAGAACTGGTTATCCGGTTTTTTCCCCATTTTGAAAATAACTGTTTTTTGTTTCTAAAATTTAAACTACATATTCGAAAACCGGTTTTTAAAATAAGTCAAATAATCGATCACCCTAGTTAGAAGCTAACAATTTACAGGTGTTTACAAAAAAAACTACTTGATTTATATCAAGGAGTATGTGAAAATTTGATCTTTAAATCACGCTGTGTATAGGGCATTATAACAAAAGCGCCGAATTTAAATTTGACACCATTTTGATAATACGAGTTGTATGGCAATTTTTTCTAGTGATCGCGCTATTTGAAAATATAGAGAAGTATTCAAACAAACAACACTTTAACGTATTCTTAAATCATGTGTGGTCTGTACGTAACACCTTTCAAAAAAATCACGGCTCAACTCGTATTAAAAAAAATTGTGGAAAATTTTAAGCCGGCAATCTTGTTGGGACTCCTGCTATATGTATATGAATATATAATTTTTTTTTGCTTTTAAAATATATAAATGAGCATTTTTTAAGATTTAATAGTCGATAAAGCGTATGTGCCGAAATAACTCACAACACTGAAGTAATTTTTCTTAAACAAAAAAATTAAAATGTGTTTTGTTTTTTCTGTTGATAAAAATTTAAAATGAAATTTTAAACTTTAAGATTAATAACTTTCATAACACAATTAGCTGAGCTACACCCAATTTTATTTAATTTGTCTGCTTAGTTTTAAATAACCCTGAAATTAACGCTTCATAATGCACTGTTAATAATGGATAATGGAGAATACGTTTAAAAAGAAAACAACTAATAAAATTATTTTTTTTCGAAAATCAAAGATAAAACAAATTTTCTATTAGAAACAAAAACATAATAATATCTTATAGTTTCTTGTACGTGTTTTATACTGTAGTTTTTACAGTAGTTGACCAAAGAAACTCAATAACTTTAAAACTTGATAACATAATAAACAATGTGCATTAAAAAAAAAAATTTTTTTTATATTATGTAAATTCAGTAAATAAATTAATAATATTCAACAAAATCTTTATGTTGTATGTAGTAAAATCATTTTAAAATTACGAACATTTTTCATAGCTTGGGAAACACTCTGTTACAGTATTTCACAGATCGGGTGTTGGTATGGTTTAATATTTGCAATCATTGTTATTAAATTTTGACCATATGTGTCATATTTTTAAAAAACATATTTAAAATATATTCTACGAAAATTTATTTATTGCATTTAATATTTATTAAGTTAAATATAAAATTATTTGTTTTCTTTTCTTTGTTTCGAAGTGTGTTTGTGAAACTGATACAAACCTGTTACTTATAATTTCGAATACATTGTCTGTGGGTGTTTACTCGTGAAGTAATACATATTATCTGTGTGTATACATATACTATGTTAAATACATAGTAAATATGTACAATATATTTATATATTTGTTTTCTTACTTTTTTAATAAACAAATATTTTTATATAGCTTTTATCAAACTTATAAAAAAACAACAACAATAATGTGTGTCTTTTTAAAGATGTCATGAAAAAAAAAAAATTTTAATTCTTGTTTTTAGTTCAGAATATGTTGCATGTAATTTTTTTTAACTTCTAAATTGAATATCCAAAGTATAGTTAAATAATAATTTTGAAGTAAGAGTCATGTTATTCTGCAAGAACTTTCATTATTCTGCTTTTTGTAGATTGTAATTTTTATATGTTTAAAGAAACTTATACAGTTTGTAGTCCAAAATATTTTAGTACTTACAATGTAAAGCTTATGCAAAAGAATTAAACAAAACGTGTATAAAGGTTTTAATAAATAAACTTATGTTCCCTAAATATCTGGACGTTCGTTGAAAGACATAACTTTTGAATTTAATAGTAAAATTGTAGGTATCTGTAGGGTGGGTCAAACGTCACCATGAGGCTTAAAATGTACATTCTTGATTATATATTTCCTTATTTTTCAGATTTTTTAATTAAATCTTCGAGAATAAATGATGGAGGGAACTACAACTCAATAAAAATAATAATAGAATATTGTTATTTAAATCAACGATCTCTTATTTTAACGCAAAGAGCTTGTCGTCACGATTTAATGTCGGAATTTCGTCCTCTAAAGCAATGAATCGTAGCTTAGATCTCGTCACGACCAACAATTTACTGCAAGAAATTTGCTTTTAAGTAAAAAGTTTGTAGGATGGGGGGGGGGGGGGGGGGGTGTTGGGGCGTAGGTGGCGATCTTGGTGGAACTGTCATCTGTATCTCACTCTTGATGTCTGCTTTGTTTTTTTTATATAGATTTCATTTCTTTTTATTGTGCTTATTCGTGGGCTGTAATGGTGGGTTGGAACCTTCCCCATGCATGCCAACCAATCGAAAACGTTGATTTATTCTGTTATTTGGGAGGTTTAACTAAAGAAGAAGATCGAAAAATTATATTCTCACCGGCATAAACAAACCCATTTAAACTTTCTAATTTTCATGTTCTGATTAAAAATCCGCCACAATATCAAAGAGGACCAAGATGACTAGAATTATTTAAAATGACCGTCTGTGGTCTATTGTAAAGAAACAAAATTTTTTTTAAAAAAATCTGGGACGTATGTAAATACGGATGGTCTGCTCATACCCTAATAAAACCTGCAAATAATATGGCAAGGCAAATTATGCAATGGAATCCGCATAGCCTTCCTCCTTACACATGATGATAGAAAATTGATCTTGAAGATGGTACATTAGTTACCTAAGTTGGTTCGAGCATTGGATAGAGTACAAAAGAATTAAATTGTTGTGGCTTTATGCTCCTTGCTGGAGTCTAAAGGAAGTTTTTTGTGTGTTGGAAAATATCAAAGCAGACGTCCCCTCTTGACTCCCTTTGCTATTAAGTGATTTCATAGATACAAATCGGCATGTCTTTCTTTGCTGAGTTCCGTTCTTTAACAGATGTTTTCTCTAGACTAGAAAACGATTTCACATTGCCAACTAGTGATTTCCGACAATCCTAGTCGCAAGTGCTTTGTAATCCCAGCATCTTAGTTGGACTAAAATGCCTTCTAAATGGTGCGCTTTGAGTGTTTAATAACTTTTTTTGTTTCTATAATCTACATTTAGAATGGTAAGAGCGTATATAGTAATATGTTAGAAAAAGTTACCTGTCTCAAAATCAATTAAATTAGTGTTATGCTATTAGAGTTATTAAATATAGTTCACTAAATTCATTATTAACTGTCCAAAGAAGATTTATGTTAAAGAATCTTTTTACAAACATAAATATCTACAACACCATCGAACTTTTTAAGTAGTTTTACTCTACGTTAGAGGGCTTTTTTTTAAATATTTTGTAACGGTTACTTACTTGATTTTCCATTTTAATTTCTCCATCAAACCAACGTTAAAATTCATGTTGCTAAGATTTTAAGTGTTTCTTTGCAGCTCGATACGAAAACTTATTAACAACAATATAAACTTTTATGTTTTGTATAGTGTTTTACAAACAAATAAGAAACAAATACAAAAATTTCTATTACCAGTTAAGTTAAACTTTCTTTGTATTTATATACAAATTACAACAAAAAGCGATTATGGAGTTGGTTGTTCAACTCATACACATTAATCCAATTAAGTATTTAGTCACTGCTGACACACTAAAAAATTATTATTTTTTTTAACCAAAAGAAGCTAAAGAAGTAACAACCGTATTGTATGAATTAAAAATTGAAACTGAAATAAAAAAATATCATAATAAAAAAAGTAGCGTAAAAACACTGAAATGTGGTTGATGATCAAGAAAAAATAAAAACAAAATAAAAAATTAAAAAAAATAAAAATAAAAAAACATTGAATTCAACAACAAAAACATTAACAAAGTTATGGAGCTAAAGTAACGTATGGAGCTGTGTATTCTGTAGTGGCGTTTATGCGGTGGCGTGTGGCATTGTTTTCAAGCACCCATCATATTTAGATTGCATGACTGTATATTCACTTATACTCATATGGATCGTACTCAGTGATAAGTAGTGTAAACAATTTTACGAATTTAATCGGTTAATGATTAAATGCTGTGTGTGTTTTTTTTAATGTATATCTTTATAAACATTTTAGGAATAGAATCAACTGTTTTAAGTTTTTGTTTGAATTAGTGAATTTTTAAAAGATAAATGTACATTGTGCATATGTTTTTTATACATACATATACTGACTAAATACCAAATGGTAAAATATTCCTACATACTAGGGAGTGATTAATTAGGACGTCGAAAGGTATGGGGCTAATCCAAGTAAATAGTAAGTTTCCTGTCTTATGGTATTTATAACAAAACATATAATACAGAAAAAAACTGGAAAAAAATGCTGGATAATTAAAAATGAAAAAAAAAAAAACGTTTAATGAAACAGCTAAGTGGAAGATGTACTTTCTGCGTCGACCACTATATTGTAATTACACAGGTCTACACACGATATGCTGGCCTAAACATCAAAGCCAAATTGTGTATAGGGCGCCGAACACATAACTCTAATCAGTGGGCTATAGTTTTCAATATATAGCATTATTTGCAAAATTAAAAAAGTTCCAGAAATTAAAAACCACATATTCAAAGAAACCCACATTTTAAAGAAAATACGAAGCTTATCAGTAAAATTCTCTTTAAGATATGCTATATTTAACTACAATATTTGAGAGATATTGTTAAAGTATGACAAACATATAACATGTTCTCTCTACAAAAATTATTAAATTTTTATTGAAAAATAAAGTGCTAAAAGAAAACTAAAAAATATATAAATTTTATCCGATGGGACCAAAATTGTTTGTATATAATTTTCCTAAACTAAACAGAGCCAAAATAAGAAACAATGAAATAAGATTTCAATTTCTAATAAAATAAACATTATTTTAAAAGAACAAAATTTTATGAATTGTATTTTCTACGTCTATTTTGTCAAATGTGAACATAACTTTAGTTAGCTACAAGTCAGAGTGCTACTATCGGCAGTACGGATTCTGTTAATACCGTTCACTATCATAAACAAAGCATTAATTTCACACTTGATGTTACAAACCATTTTGCTCTACTATTTTCGACGCCATCTTTGATTATAACTTTTTCATAGTATACTGTATTCCATCGGTCAAGCCCTTTCATTTGAAACCAATATTAAAGGAGTTAAATTCTCATTATATCATTATATATTATATTATTGAGAAAAAAATTATCCACCATTTCGTTGCAGACGTCATCTAAGATTTTATACTTTTTCTTATTTTTTCAAACGAATTTGTTACCTTTTCTCAGTAATAATTTCCAAGTTTACAATTTGCCATGTAATTAAAGAACTTTGTTAAAATTATTTACTGAATTTTTTTTTATTAAAACTTATTTATTTTACCAATATTATTATGAGATTATGAGAATTTACAAACAGTATTACAACAATTAACATCTGATTAATTAAATAAAGAAACTACTAATATCACAGTTTTAAGGAAAAGTTGTTCATAAAAAACCTCGCATCAACTTAGAAGTTATAAACAATTTTAAAACAATCATTTAAATGTATCTTTTAAACAGAAGACCATCAGTAGTTGTTCAGAAAATTTCCTATTATTTCAAAATTTGACGTTCAGCATTTTCCATTGAATGATAGAATCAGTTCCCTTGTCATTGAACTAAAAATTTTTAAGTCAAAGTTTCTATGTAGAAGATAAGTGGGATATCTTAAGTGTAGATTGTGTGTTATTTTCATATTTTTTTTTTGAATAACCAATAACCATAGGTCATAACCGGACGAATACACATTGTGTAAATAAGCACCTTGGTCTTTATATTAAGTTTAGATCTCCCAATCCAAAATGCATCCAAAATTAAATTGCGGATATATTGGATATATTGAATAGTAGAGTAGTGGCATACATCTTTTATCGAAATTGATATAGCATAAAATTTTACTCTAGGTGAAAAGTATTATCAGATTCAACACTGCCGAATATAACATTTTTACTCGCTTTTGCAATTGTAATTGTATTAAAAATTTCCAAAACAAATAAAAAATTGTTACTAAAAAGTCAGAAAAATCGAATCGAATAACTTAATTGCTAAATAAGTTAATATAAAAATCACTAACTACTTTAACTGTGTATAAAGTACGTGTGCGTATGTGTTGATCATCTAACTGACTGTGTGTTAAATGTCTTTCTGTTAAGCATCTGCTTTTTTAAATAAACTAAAAAAGCTTAAACGATAAAAAAAGCTAAATATTATAACAAAACTAAAGTGAATTTAACAAACTGACTGATACAGAATACGTAATGAATAAATGGATCACATAAGGAAATTTGTTATTGCTTATTTATTTCGAAATATTTTTATTTTAATATTAAAATTATTTGTATAGAATTTTTAATTAGTTTATACTATCCTTTTTAGTTGTATACTTAACTATTTTAACGAATATTGGCAATTAAACAATTTGTCTGTACACTGACGGTCACACATACCTGCAAAAATAACTTTATAAAAAACACACTTTTAAGAATTTTTTTTAATGAAATTTAAATTAAAATTTGTTAAGAGTTTGCTTGTATGAATTTATGTATGTTACTATGTGTTTACAGTGTACATCAGAGATGCCATTAAAATTTGTTGGACCAAATCCAGTAGATTTTTTAATTTGTGCTTAACTTGGTAGTCTGATAGGTTTTTTTTAATTTTTTTTTAGAAAATTACTATCTTAAAATGTAGAACGCATAATCAAAATAAACACGCAAAGAAAAATCATGATTACGACATGATCACGATGGTCATATTATATTCTCTGTACTAATATAAGGTTGCCGAAAACAAGTAATAGTTAAATTTATTTTATTTCATCATAGGTTTTGTCACGATAATCAAGCCTTTATTTGAGTTTTATCGTGTAATGTTTACTTTTCGTATAAATTTCAATGTGATTGACGTTTAAAAATAGTATGATTAAAAAAATTGTTATGACGAAAATAACATTATATTCAAAAGCATTTAAAATTACAAAAAATCATTAAATAATATGTGAGAAAACGGTATGATTAAAAAGAAATTAAGGAATGTTCTTTTATAATAATATTTTGATTTCAACTGCTCTTCTTCCTGCTGATAAAAATTTTATTATTTTAAAAATATGAGATGTCAAAAAAATGAACAAAAGTTTTTAAAAATTTAATAAATTTCAAAAAACACGAGAAAATATAAAAAATATTGCTATAAAAACTGCAATTAAAATTGTAAGTAAAATGAAATAATTTGCCGTTAAAAAGCAAAGAATGTCGGTTTCAACTATAATCATATATATGGTTATTGCATGATACCTTAATTAAACATAATAATGATAATTGGCAACCATTATATATTTAAACGATAATCATACAATTCAATCATAGTATGATGATCTTCAATTATGGTTACCACAACCATATTTTTTCTTTGCGTATACAAAAATAATATTCGGAAAACACTTGAAGTGTGAATTAAAGTCAGTAGGACACAATTTCAGAGATTTGAGTTTGAAAAAGCTTTTGTAATCATAAACATTTTATTATGAACATGGTGCAAAATATGTTTTAAGTATATTCATTTCACTAATGTAACCCTTGCAAAAATGTAAGTTTGCCTAAACTTGCTTTTGTTGGCGTGAGCACCATTTTATTGAAAATGTGATGATATTGTGATTGAAGCATAAAGAAGCATTCAATAATTTCGCAGGACCGGTGACGTAAATATGTTTATTGTATTTATATGAGTGCTTAAAAACCTCTTTACCTTTTTACAGGCAGAAAACATATATTGCAAAAAAAATTTAATCAAAAAAGAAGTAATCATAATCTAAGAGTAACATACTATGATCGAATTTTATGATTGTGGTTAAAATGTATAATGGATGTCAGTTATTGTGGTTAAAATATAAAATGGATGTCAGTTATTCCATCGATGCCTATTTAGCGTGTTTCAACAACCTAAAAGTAGAATTTGTGTACATCTTTTTTTTTAATGCGCTAGACTATGGTGATTTACTCAAAAGGTTGAACTATCGGAATGATGCAATATTTTTACCAACATTTACAAATAATAATAAAATTTATTTGGTACAGTTGAGCTTTTTTGTTCAATTCGTACCTAAAAATTTATGGATTATTAAGAGAAAATTTAAGTATCGACTAAACATGAGATTTGAAACAAATTAAAAGATCCTCTATTATCCGATAATAAATATTGTATGAAACTTGTACGTGGAAATAATTAATATATTTAAAATAACAAACATTTAATTTAAATGAATAACTCTGCGAATCCTTTTTTGATTAAAAAATTTAGGCAATTTCGAGAAAAATTTCAAAACTAAAAAAGCTTGTCTCAATATGTTCTTAGATTTTAATACAATATTAAACATTTTAAAGGGTGTTAAAATTCGAAGTATTAATGATCAATGAAAACCGCAGCAGGAAGATGATTCGAAAATTGTTGTGGCGGAAAATTTATCTTTAACACGTAGATTTAACCGAATGGTGCCACTGCTACACATCAAGAGAAACATCGTACTACTTTACGTAAAGAACAAGTGACTAATAGACAATTTTTTGTTGGGTTTTTGAACAGCAATAATTCAACAATATTTTAGAAGCTTAAAAAATTTTAAGGCTGATATCAGCCTTAAACTACAGCAAATTGAAAATCGAATTTGAGAATTTTGGTTAAAAATTGGGAACCTGATACCTAATGTTTGGAGACCCTATGCTAAGCTACTACAAGCATTAACAAAAAATCAACTTTACCCGAGCTAAATTCGAAAAAATATCTTTGAGGTAATTAAAAAAATTATAGGAATTCATTGAGTAGCGAACACAAAAACGATGCCTTCTTCCCCATCAATATATAAACTATATGCTCCCTTCCAGATGTTCATACTATGGTGTCAAAAGTAAAATTGAGAGAGTTGTTTATTTCTTTAAATATATCACTCATATTTTGTTTTTAAATTTCCTAAATTATTTTTGTTTAATAAAAGTAAAAAAAAAATGGTCATACAAATCGAATATATTGGATTTGGTTAGAATCAATTGCTTTAGTTAATAGTAAGAGTAAAACTTTAATTTTATGTAGTAGATTAAAAAGATCTCTGGTGAGTCACTAGTATCCAATTGCTGACGGGGTATGTTTGTATAATATGAGAGTTGAAAAATTTCATTGTTGTTATAAAAATTTCACTTTTGTTGCCATGAGTAAACAGCCGGTTTTTGTTTATAAATATTATTGTTTTTTATTGTTGTGGCTATTTCTTTCTTCCCTCTCTTAAACGAATATCAACTTTATGTTTTATTTCTGTTTTCTTTGTATTAGAGGGTATGAGTAATTTCTATAAAAAAGACAGCTGTTTTATATAAAACAGAGGTGCCAAAACAATTTTTTTCAATAAGAATAATGTGGGAATTCATAAAATTTGTTTAAAATATAATAAATAAAATACATATGTCTGGAACATTTCGGCTATAAGTTTTCGGGTTTTTTTTTTACCAAAAATTAAGAGTAATTTTGTAGGGGTGCTACAAATGAAACAGTGATTCAATTTAGTTGAAAACGTAATACAGATTTTAACTCGTCATTGAAAAACATCGGATTTGTTCATAACAAGCAATTATGTGCTAACTAACGAGCTGTGTAAATTCCCATAAGAAAAAGATAGCAGCTCGTTAGTTAGCACAAAGTTTCTTGTTATGAATAACGCCGCATGTGCTTAAATAGAACTTATGATTGATGAAAAGTAATCGATGTTTCATGAGTTGATGGTGTTTGTTTACATGAATCGTTAAGGATATTTTGCATAACTGCATTCTCTTTAAAGCACATAATTAATGATAAATTATTTGGCACTTATGGAGTAAGTTAAAGGGAATGCTTTTAAACTATTTACATATTTTTTTATTTTCTTATTTTTATATTTTTTTTTTTGCTAGAAACAAGTTTTTTCCAGATGTTTCTTTTTTGTTGTTGTTTCTTTTTATACCCGCCACCAAAAAATGGTGGCTTTCGGGGTTTAATTTTATGACGATTAACGGGGCCCGTCCGTCTGTTAAGGCACGACAGAGGTCGGACCGAAATATTTCTTATACACAAGGTTTGTTTGGTATTGAAAATGGACTAAATCGGAATATTAGGGAGAGAGTTATAGCCCGTAATGCAAGAGTAGGTCGAAAAAACCGTGTCCTTCCAACATCGAATAAAATGCAATTGTGTCCAAACGCATTAATGTAGAGTTATGAAACTTCAAATATATATTTCCTGAGTAAAAAGAATGTTTTTGCCGGAAAATTGCTCAAGTCTTAGCATTAGGAAAGGAGTTATAGATTAAAATGTACGAAAATTTATACCGCACAGTGTATTTTTCGGTATATTTAAAAACAAAAACGCATAAAAGCAACAAAATATGATGTACGATTCTGAAATTTTGCAACAACTGCTTTTTGGTCAAAGGCTTTGTACTAACGGAAAATAAACGTTACACGCGCACTTTTACGACCACCTACTTACGCTTTATCTCAAATTCATATAATTTTTCTATGAATAAAGATTTAAAAAAAATAAAGGCCTTTATTGAAATATCTAAGTTGTATTTTTTACCAGAAACTTTATTGACGTGCCTACTTTAACGTCCACTTTCATTGAAGGACTAAAATTACAAAAACATTTTACTAGCATATCGAAGTTATACAAAGAACGTGATACATATTTTGGTATAAAGATATTAGTCCATAGCGATTACTGTTAATAACAAAATAATAAATTCTGTGCTGTAAAAGTATATCAAATTGGTGGTGGGTACAAAAGATTCGGCACAGCCGAATATAGTGATCTTACTTGTTGTCATTTAAGTGAGGTTTCCGCTAAAACTAGTGCCCACTGTAAGTAATATTGACTGTATTTATGTTAGTATCTAAACCAAAAAGTGTCTCTTAAAGAAATATTATTATTGCTTTTTCCAATATTTATTGATTAAAAATTGCTTCTTATATTCGTGGTATATTGATCTAAAACGTGTTATAGATATTCCAGCTGATTTTTTTTATAGATTTACACATGTCAGTTTCCCATCAAAATATAATTTTAAATATGAAATTTTTAAAAATGGTAAAACTTATTCCGAAATGCCATCTCCTTATACGATTAAACTATAAATATATCTTCACATATTAACCTGTATTATTTAGTTTCAAATAATTATAGATAAATATTATTGTATAATATAGAATTTTTAAGGAACACCCGTTATTTATTAGATATAAAATTTTATTGGTTTTAATTAAATCAAAATATTAATTTTAATACAATCCAACCCAAAAATTTAGTTTCTTCTTAAAATCATCAGACATTTCCTCAAACTTTAACTCACTGCATATTCTAAACCACTTTTTGACATCACTTTCTTGTACAGTCTTCCAAGGAGATTCTTTAGTGTATGCACCATTTGGATTAGAAGTTCTAGCAAAGCTTGTCCACATTTTAATCATTCGTTGTATGGTTAAGTATTCCTGGGAATTAGTGTCCAATTTCCACGAGTAGTTAGCATAGAAAATATAAGATAAATCATCAGCATGCGCTACACCAGTCTTAATTTCGCCATTACAAAACATAGTGCGATGATGATTAAATGTGGGTGAATCGAAATCAAACACATACTGATATGTAGACACTGTTGCTGATATGTGTCGCGATTTTATTAAGCGATGTATACCTTCCCAAAAGGATACAAAAGAATCATACTACAAATAGGAATTCATTAAATTAGACTTAAAGGTTAAAAAACGTTCATTAAACTTACATCCATAAAGCCCATTATTTCACTGGTATTTTTAAAATGTAGTTCCTTAAGCTGTTGTACTAGCAAATCCCTTTTTACGTTTGTTAATTTATTTTGGATCTCAGCTGGGAAATACAAATTGGGATTCGCATTATACATTTCTAAAACCGGTTTCTTTTTTAATTGGGTGTATCTTACTAAACCCTCAAACGATGTACCTCCTATAATCATGGGTATTTCATTACCCCAGGAGCTTTTAGTTAAATCATTTAAAGGTTTTCTGATTACAGCGTCTATACTATCATAAGGTTCTAAACTGGGTATAAAAGCGTAAAATCCTCCTTTCATAATGGCCTCTAAGTTTAATTTATCAACTAAAACTAGTTCTTCTGCTGGTACTTTTCTTAGGTACTCAAGTACCAATTTGTCTTTATTTGGACCACTATAGCCCTTTTCGCAAGCCAAGCGATAAGGCAAATCTGTAGAGTTACCGCCAAAAGCCCATGGACTGTAGATACAACCTGACATGCAGATAGCTTTGTGAAATAGACCTTTTGTTTGTTCTGTTACTGTCATAAAATGAACTGAAGCGCTGCCGGCACTTTCACCAAATAAAGTAATATTTTCCTTATCACCATTAAAATATGATATGTTCTCCTTGATCCACTTTAAAGCCATAACTTGATCTTTTAAGCCTGCATTACCGGGCACGTCGCAGGCGGGATCTGTCAGACTAAGAAACCCCAAGCAGGATAGACGATAATTGAAAGTTACTAAAATAATATTTTCTTGCATAAAGTAGTCAGGGCTGTATTTGGTGCGACTACCAGAACCGGTATTGAAAGCACCACCATAAATCCATACCATAACTGGTAATTTTTCCTTTGACTCCAACTGTAAAACAAAAAGCGATCAACTGCCGTATGAATAACAATTATTAAAGGGTTATTAAAGGTTCAAAAAACCAAATTTCTTTCGAAAATCAATTTAATGAACCCTTTAAGTAAAACCCTTTAATAGTTTTTATGTATACGGCAGCATTTATCTTAATATTTAATTTTTCTTCTTTTATGAATACTTAATAAAACTTACTGTCTTAGCAAATACATTCAAATAAAGACAATCTTCAGAGCCTTCAGCTATACCCTCATGATTTTTTTGCATTGGTTTCAATTCGCTTTCACGACAATCTCTAACATTTGTCCAACCGCCAGCCGGTAAAGGGGCTTTGAACCTTAATTCTCCCAGGGGTGGCTGGGCATAGGGTATACCTTCAAAGCTATAGAAATCCAGATCATATATGGTTTTTCTTTTAAGGCCCCTAATTAAACCTTGGGGAATTTTAAGTGTCTGTTCTCTAAAAATTTAAATATATTTTAATTATATATTATGTAGTTTTTTTCATATGAATGTACATATACAAAAAGTTATTTTAAGTAGTAAATTTATAAATTAAAAGTATAAAAAAAACTTACTGATTTTCCATTGTTTTGGTTGTTGTCGACTTCTTTCTTGTTTGATTACAGATAAAATAGTTATTTTTTACAACAATTCGAACTAGTAGAATAACATCTATAGACTTTGGTTTAAGAGTGTGTATAGTAGATTTGCCCAACCACATTTAAGAGCAATACAGTACATGCTAGAAATATAGTTGTGGTTAAAGTCAATTTAAAAATAATGCAATTGACTTGTAATAAAACAAAAATATTATTATTTATTTTGTCATGGCATGTTTATTTTATATAAAATATGCTAACTTAAAAATTAATAAGAGACCTTAAATGTAATTAATATCGAAACTAGGATCAGCAATAGTCTGTTACTCATTAAACTTTCTTTACAACACTGCTTAAAAAAATATTTTTTTTCTGTTACACTGGATTAGCCAACTGTTAGCTAATTTTAATACAAATATTAATGAGGTTATTTGCGTATAAATTATTTTTTTTTAATTTGTCTCCATTTTCGAGATACTACATTTCAGGAAAACGGATGTGTTGCCACCATTTATGTTATTTAAATCATTGCACAGCTTTAATTAACTTTTAGATTTATTCCCATTTAAGTGAAAGCACCAAGGCGAATTCACATCAGGTTAAAAGTCAACTGAATTATCTTGCTTATAGTATTCTTTATTTTCTAGCTGTAGAAGTTTGTTTACACAATACTAAAATAAATGTCTACGATTTTCAACAACGTAACTAAAAAAGTGAAATCAGGACAAGTGTATAAAAAAATTAAAAATCGAAAAAAATATGAAAAATTAAAAAAGAAGATTGTAGAAAGTGTTATTTCATAAAAATATGAATGAATTTAATTTATTTTTATACATTAA
Organism: Phyto melanocephala; assembly: GCA_941918925.1. Classification (NCBI taxonomy): domain Eukaryota; kingdom Metazoa; phylum Arthropoda; class Insecta; order Diptera; family Rhinophoridae; genus Phyto; species Phyto melanocephala. Next base: position 29,672,570 of record OW799233.1, read on the forward strand.
CTTCCTTCCAAATTAATATGCAGTAAGTGCTAAAAAGAATACGCTCTGTACTCTGAAAAAAAAAAATTACAAAAAGGCGTGGAACTTCGTTCCGTATATCAAATGATATCAACGAATGAAATATGTGAGATAAAATTTATGTTAAAAATACTATAGGTATTTTGAGTTATATGTGAGGACCACTTTTTTTTTTGCCTACAAGTGTCATACGTTCAGGAAACAAGCTAGTATTTGCATTTAATTTTTTTATATTTATTTTTTTTTACTTCTAGATCACTTTTTTATATCACAATTAATTACCTGTATATGTATATGTATACCCTTCACCTGTGATGCACAAGGGTATATATAGCTTTGTCATTCCGTTTGTAGTTTCTACAATTTTGATTTTCGACCCCATAAAACATATACTTTCTGAAAGCTTATAAATAGGGGAGTCGATAAGGCCCTCTCCGTCTGACCGTCTGTATGTTGAAATCAACTTTTTGAAGCCCCCCGCTTCAATTTTTTGAAGCCCTTCGTATGGACTCGGGTGAGGTATTTAAATATCAGAAATATTTGGGAGTAGATCGGTATTGAAAATCAGAAACATCGGTATATAAACAACTGAGATATAAGCAAAAACCCACGACCACCTTGATTTTTTTTCACAAAAACAACATTACAACAACAACTGAAAGCTTATGAATAGAGGAGTCGATTAATCCCTGACCGTCTGCCCGTGTGTTGGTTGAAATCAACTTTTAGAAGCAACTATATGTTCCTCAGATCTGTATATGGTATAAATCTCTTGGAAATATCCGGGAATGAATCGCTATTGAAATTCAGCACAATCATCCCATAACTTTCTGAAATATGAACAAAAAACCACGACCACCTCGTTTTTCTACACAATTACAACAACAACCTACATACATACATACATGTAAAAAACATACCAAAAAAAGAAAGTTGCAAAAAAAAATATAAAAAAAATTGAAAAAAAATTATAAAAAAAATAATAAAATATAAATAATATATTAAATAAAAAAAAAATAAATTTTTTTGGCTCAGCTGGGATTCTTTAAGTCAGCGGTTTCTTAGTTTAGCGAATATTTTTACACAAACAAAATGATTGATGTTTTGTGTCATTGTAGAATTTTGATTACCTATTGTGAATTCACCTTGGAGAGAACTAAGGTGCGTCTGCTGAGTTTAAAAAATATATTAACGGTTGATTTTTTGCTGTTTGGATTTTCAGTGTAAATTTTATTATTGTAAGAAAAAATATTGGCGTCATGTGGGAACCCAAAAAAAAAAACTAAAAATGTTTGACATTTTACCATTAATTCACTAACAAATAACGCTTACAAGTTATTTCAATTTATTATCAATATTTATGTTATTTAGAAATGTGTTTCCCGTATTACATTCATTTTATGGAAGTAAAAAGCGATCCATCGAACAGGTTATGTTAGCTATTGTGATCAAATTTTGCATTAGTTTTAATTTATTTGCCATTATTCCACCTATCCTTATGCAAGAAGTGCGTACTGAGGAGAATATTGCTGCTTTATTGGCAATTTTAAGTTAAGATGGCGATGTGTCGATTCGTCTCCTTTGTCAAAAACAGGGCTTGTTCTACTTGGATAATAATAATTACCAACTGTTTTTAGGCCAAAGTGAATGCAGTGGAATTGGCTAATAGCATTCACTTTTTAAAATATTCTTTTTTAAGTATAATTTTCATAACCTAAGCTATTAAAAAAGTCACAAAGTATTATTTAATTTCTAAATGTAGAAAATCACCTTTGTCGTATTTATTCTCAAACGATTAAACACAAATGCTTGCTTAAAAAATAGATGCTACTTTTTTCACCGAAACTGTTAAATTTTTACTATGCGCCTGCCAGAATTTATTGCCTCTCTGGGTAAATATCTACATTATACGATAAACTCACTTAAATTATAAATATACTCTTTAAAATTAAACTAAAAATAAAACTCACTAGCGATATCCCATGCAGACAACCACTTTACTCAACAAAAGATAAACAACTAACAGATAGTGTTGAACATATACATAATCTATTAGAGCATTTCAATGTAGTCACACAATATAATTTACGTATAAAAGGCATTTGCCTCAGATACTCTTATACTTCCATATCAGTTGTTTTTGAAAAGTCTGATGTGCACATACAAAAACAACTAAATATCATAGAAACGTTTTATTTATCGTTCAAATAAAATTAAAATAATTTACTTGGCTCATATAATGAATCCCATACCGTAAGTTTATCTTTTTCGGGAATAACTCCAAAATGCAATTCGCTGCCAATATTTAAGCCCATATGTACGTCAGTTGAAGCCAATGGTAGCCAGTTTATTGATTTGGTTTCCTCACAATTGGGATTAGATGTTTTAGCAAAAGTTGTAAATATATTTATCATTCTTTCAATAGTTTTGTATTCCTGAGAGCATTTGTCTAATTTCCAGCCATATATGCTATACCACAAATAGCAAGTATCATCAGCATGAGCCACGCCAGTTTTAAGGGCATCGCCACAGAAACGTTTACGATGATGATTAAAAGTGGGTGAATCAAAGGCGAAACGGTACAGATAAGTAGGAGCTTTTGCATAAGCTAGCCGAGAAAGCAAAGAACGATGAATGCCATGCCAATAAATTTTAAAGCCATAAAACTTTAGAGAGAAATAATTTAGTTATTATATATCTTAAAGAAAATTACAATTTCTGTTGACTTACATCCAGAAACTCTTTTAAGTGTTCACTACTGGGCGTTTTATTGCCAAAATGAGCTTTTATCAATGACCTAGCTTTTAGCAAAGCCTTCTCTTTATCTGTTTCTCTTACTTCTGCTGGCAATATGCCCTCTAAGTCATTCATAACATTATTCATTGTTTGTGGAAACATCTTCAATTTTGGAAACATTAAATAACCCTCATCAGATGTGCCACTAAATATTATTGGAATATTATTACCCCATGCTGATTTCAACATTTCGCGAGGATCTTGTGGTATAATGCAGTCCTCTCCCACATACGTTTCAATACAAGGACCAAAGGTAAACATAACTCCATTGCGTAGTTCTTCGTCAGTCAAAATATTATGTTCCACTAGTTTATAGGCATTCAAATTTTTCAGAAAAGCTACAACATCAAGATCGCAGTTCGCGCCTTCATAACCATGATATTTAGCTAAACGATAAGCATGATTTTTTTGTGGTGTATTGGCCCTTATATTGAGCATTGTACTCGACATGCATATAGCCTTGTGAAAAAGATCTTTGGCTTGCGGTGTAGACGTCAAATAGTGTGTCGCTACTCCTCCGGAACTAACACCAAATACTGTAATATTATCGGGATTGCCATTGAAGTGTTGAATATATTGCTTGATCCACTTTAGAGCTAAAATTTTATCTTTTAAGCCAGCATTACCAGGTATTTTAAGGGAAGCATCTTCAATACTAAGGAAACCTGCAAATGGGGTTTTAATTTGTGGTATATAGAAATGGTATGGAAGTCAACATTTTTATATAATTTACCTAAAGAACAAAGTCGGAAATTAAAAGTAACCAGCACAATATTTTCTTTCATAAAATAGTCAGGACTGTACAATGTTTTGGTAGCCTCTCCAGTGGTAAAGCCACCGCCATATATCCATACCATAACTGGCAAAGGATGTTCAGTATTAAACTAGAAAAAACAAAGTCATATTAAATTAAAATTTTCTTATAACATTTTTTTTGAAGCCATAAATGAGTTGTTGCAGTTTTTATTTAATATGAGTATCAAACAACTATTTAATTTATTGCTTTAAGAGCATATGATTACTATTGAAATCATTTGCTCTTAACATATGTGCATAAGAGAGAAAAGAAAAAACGAAATAAAAGAGAAAATTTAAATAAACCAAGTAAAAACACAAACTGTAATACTTTGATTTGAGACATTCCTCCACCTTATGTTACTTTGCAACATGTTTTATATTTAGCTCACCTTTTTAGTGTACACGTTTAAATATAAACAATCTTCTGATCCTACCACCCTACCGGTTAAAGCATTTTTAGAAACGGGCTTAATATTCGACTCCAAACAATCCCTTATTCCCAGCCATGGCTTAGCTGGTAATGGAGCTTTAAATCTTAAATCACCAATAGGTGGCTGACCATAAGGTATGCCTTCAAAATTATAATATTGCTCATCGTAGATAGTCTTTTTAATACAGCCTCTAAGCTGGCCCACTGGTAAAATAATTTCCTGGTATATTAAGCTAAAATTATAATTTATTATAATTAATTATTTTTCTTAAGCTAAATTAAAAGATTATATGACTTACTCGCTCGCCATGACTTTCCTAAGTGCCACCACTGTTGAAATTGTTCTTAATTTTAACTCTGTATTATAATTATCTTATAAGATTGTGTATATTTTTATAGGCACCATCAAATCAATGGTGTATGGGTATATTCATTTTGTCATTCCGCTTGTAACACATCGAGATGTGTTTGGTGTAGATAATAGAAAAAATCGGTTCATGATGAAGAAAATTTTAGTTTTTTATATAAGAGTAAGTAAAAGCATCAAATAAAATATGATTGCGTCTAAACGCAACGATGTAAAAAAAAATATTCCGCACAGTACCGTTTTTGGTAAATATAAAATATAACTCCTATCTCCTCTCCTCCTAATGCTCTTCCTTAAACTCATATAATTTCTCTATGGACAGGGATTTTTGATAAATAAGAGATTCTATAATGCAATGTCTAAATTGAATTTATTAGAAGAAACTGCTTTGACACGCATAATTTAACGCCGACTTCTCAAATGCTGTGGTAAAAAGGAGTGGGTAATATCACTCTTGGTGTTAGAATACTAAGGTTTTATTTTGACACTAAATGTAAGAAAATTAATTAACAGAGAATTTTACTTAAACTGAGAAAACAAACCATGTTTTGGTATAAAGAATTGTTAACAAAATAATAAATTTTGTCGTATAAAGGCTGGTGGGCATCAAATATTCGGCACCGCCGAAAAAAGAGCGTTTTTTCACACATTGAGTTTGACAAACACATATATATATGCCCTAAGCATGATTTCAGTACATTTTTTCGTTTAAGTGCATATTTTAAAGACATTTGCATGATTTCAGGACAGTCCCGAAATTAATTACCTTTCATCCGCATGCTTTAGGGACTTGATGGTTTCAGTACATTTTTTTTCCAAATTTAAATTGTATGTTTAATTGATATCTCTTTATGATTATAACTATAATTTATAATACTTTAACGTATATATGCTACTTAAATGTCGTAATTATTTAATTAAATATACAATTTTCAATTTAGTCGTTGCCACAAGTTCTTTAAAAAGTATAAAATTTAACGCCGTCATAACAAATTTACATTAGCAACATTGATGTTTTAGTATGTGTTTTTGTGCCATTTTTTATTGTGCAATGTGACATTTTAAAACATCGACAGTATGAGGGAAATTTTAATATTGGTGAAAAGTTATAGTTCAAACAGGCAAATTAAAGGATCAGTTTTCATTCTGATCATAAATTCCTTTTAAAATGTATTCTGTGCATGAAATATTTGTTGAAAATTTTAATGGCAGTGTATATGTATAAATATATAGCCAACGATTTAGAATACAAACACAAATATTTAGAACATTTGTCTGTCTTCCTATACTCAATTAAATCAAAAACTAGATGGATTTTGATGGTACTACCAGGAATAGAAAAAAGTTAAATTACAAAATTTTATCGAAATTTAGAAATAAATTCATGTATGAACATGGCAGAAAAAAAACAAAATAGAGCACTATATTAAATTAACCAGAAAGCGAAGTTTCATTATCTAGCACATATGATTCTGTTGATTTTATGAGGTTTTGAATTCCATAGATAGTAAAATTTGTGAGCAGTAATAGATATTTCAATATAGTTCTTTGTTTTTCCAAAATTTTTGTCCATAAAGAAATTATATTAAACTTGTGTAAAGCGTTAAAAGGATGTTGGACGTAAATATGTGCGGTCACCTGATGATTTCGTAGGGTGTTGTGCAAAATCTTAAACTCAGCTAATTTTTTCAAATTCTTCAAAAACAATTTTAGGGTGGGCATTACCCCCCAGAATGGTCTAGTTACGCCCATGGATATAACTCTCTCATCATCATCATCCTAAAATGAAACCAGGACCCAGAAAATATATACTTTATGGGGTCTAAAATAAATATTTCAAAGTGTTGCAAGCGGAATGACAAAATTAATTTATCCCCACACAATTTTTTTGGTGGTGGGTATAATATGTGAAAACAACTGCCAGCCATATTAATTTGCAAGCTATGCGGCCCGGGTTTACTAGTAATAAAATATAATACTTTGAAAATGGTTATTATTTTAACTCGTTAACAAAAAAAAAAAGTTTTAAAAACTTCGTTATAGTATTTATTTTTATAGCATTAAAATAGAATTTGTTATAAACTCTATTTTGAATAATATAAAAGAAAACATTGTTTCGCTGATTATTTTTTTATTGGAAGCACTGAACACCATTTTATGATTTCAAATCGCAAGAGGTAAAATTATGCGATTGTCAGAACAACGTATTTTGCAATCCTCTAAAAAATATTAAATTCAATTTATATCACCAGTTCATTAACATAAAAAATTCACAAAGTATTATAAAAATCAAAAATAAAACAATTTAAAGCCATTATTACAACTTGCCGTTAGCTAATGACAGGATTTTGTCCCTTAATTTATTATATTTTTATCCATTAAATATTATTAAAATCAATAATAATAACAATACAAAATGGAAGTTTTAATAATGCAAAGCTATTTATCGGCAGACAAAATTCTACCTTGAACTAAAAACAAGTTGTAATGATAGCCCTTTATTCTGCGCTCAGGTTTTTTTTATGTTTAACTATTGTTTGTATTCTGCATCAGATCATAGCTACGTTTTTGTATTGAATTACTGCTTTGTTGCACTACATTAGCCTTTGTTAAAATTGTATGAAAATTTCGTATTTTTTTTATTTTATACGTTTCATGGCGAAACAAGTGGTATTTAACATACTTTTAGACTTCTTTTTTTATGATTCAGTTGTTATTGGAATACCTTTTATGGAATGTGGAAACGAAAACAAAATGCAGAATAGAAGGAATACAATTCTCTGTTTAATTTTGGACCAATAGTCAACTATTTCACGAGTTTCAATAATTAAAATCTAAAAAATTCAATAAGCACTTAATAACCAAAAAATAATGGAAAATGCAATGAATTCCTATCAAAAACTTAACTAATTTTAAATATCTAGCTTCACAAATATAGAAAACTAGCATATAACCCGCTACTTCGATAGCGCTATTCTAACTATTTATTGAATACTCAAGTTCCAAAACATTTTCAGTCCCACCTCGTATCAATAGTCACTAAATTCTAAATTCTAGCATCGCAAACGTTAAAAATACAAGTCCTACCTGGAATAAAAACTCCTTGATTGTACAATCCCACTTTCAATAACGTAGAATAAACAAAAAGTACCATAAAAATTCTAGAGAGTACCTTTTTAGTCGACCATAACATTTTCAGTCTCACCTTGTATTAAAAGTCAATAATTTCAAAATTGTAACTTCGCAAACGTTGAATATACAAAAAGTACCATACAAATTCAAAAAAGTACCTTTTAGGTCGCCCATAACATTTTTAGTCTCAAAGGCCTTGATTGTACAATCATATCTTTATAAACGTAGAAAATACAAAAAGTACCATAAAAATTCAAAATAGTACCTTCTTGTTAGTCCATAACATTTTTAATCTTACCTGGAATCAATATTCCTTTATGTTACAATTCTACCTTTATAAACGTAGAAAATACAAAAAGTACCATAGAAATGCGAAAAAGTACATTTTTGGCCAAAGTTCCAAATTCCAAGTTTAAAATGTTCAAATATGTACCTAACAAAATATTTTAATAGACATGATTTAAAGTCAGTAAATCTACTCTTTTTTGCATAAAAGTAATTATGTTCTAAAAAGTACCAAACTCTTTTCCCAATTTTTTCCCAGTTATGAATGTGTTTCAAATTTTACTAAATTACATAATTTTTTGTCTGCTGAAATCCCAATTAAAAATTTTGTAAAAATTGGGCGTCCAATTAAGAATTGCATACATTTTCCGGAATTTTCCCCTTTTTGTTCCCAAAAAAGTTTCCAAAAATTTCACCTAAATAATTGTCCATTTCTATTAGGAAATAATAATTATCAAATTTTGCCCAATTGAATAATATTAGAAGTTTCTTTTTTAAAAGTACCATAAAAAGGGACAATTTTTACCCCTTATACATGTTAATTTTAAAAAAGTGCCGAATTCCTATTACACATTTTTTCGCGGATTACTTAATACAGTTTAAATTTTTTTCCTAGCTTTATGTGTTTGGAAGTTACACAGGGTACCAAACTATAGTTTTTACCCTTAGGGGTTGAAATTTCAAAAAGAGGCCAGGAACCTAAGCTTATTTTTAGTGCAAATTACAATACTTTTTCAATTTAATTGTATCATTTTTAGTTTAGCAGATATAAGATTACCGATTTTACCCGTTTTTACCCCCTTAAAGTACGAATTTCCAAAAATACCTTCTTAGTGGAGCTTTACATTGAAAGAGGAACCGATTGTCCAAATTTCATGTCTCTAGCTTTTTGCGTTTGGCTGTACGATGATGATTCAGTCAGTCAGTCAGTCACGTTACTCTTTTATATATATAGATTTAAATCTGGTATTTTTAAATTACAAAAATGTAAAACTTTTTTAAGTATTAAATTAAACTTTTTATAATAACTAAGCTTTCATTTTGTTTTTGTTTTGTTTACAAAAAAATAAATCATTTTAATTTATTATTTTTCAATTAAAAAACATTTAAAAAAGAAAACAATGTAAAATGTTTGTGCATGTTAAAATAAATTCATTTTTATAATTTCCCATTTCCAGTTCATTCAATTGTGGGTTGTTTGATACTGAAAATAAACTACAGATTAACGTTTTTAATAAAAGAAATTATTTATTTTTTTACCATACATTATTTGGTTTTGTATCTCCTTTGGTTGTCAATCCAAGTCTTGATTTGTTGGGGAGTTCTTCGCTTAAGAACATATGTTTGTCCTATAGCTTTTAAGCATTCTTTTAGGCTAGGAAGTCTCTCTAAACTTCCCAAGTCACCAAAAATTGAATAGACTGCATCCTTTTCTTCATCGCTCCATCTGCTACGCTTTGTTTTCCCAAAAGGAGATGCTGAATGAGTAAAAAAAATATTAGTTTAAACGATGTAAAAAACTATTTTTCGTATACTAAATATCTTTTTATAATTTTTTATTGATTCAAAAAATAAACAATACCTTACAATTTAAATATTTTTCTCCTATTTAAACGCTCCTCAATATAAAAACTTTTTAATAAGCGGTACATAATATCTATACAAATATTTCCAATAAAATGTTTAATACAAAAAAAAAATAATAATAAAATGGAATATTTGTTGCTATAAAAAGTGTATGACGTTTTTCTATATACATACATACATATGTATGTATCCAAGGCATATTTATTCAATGTTAATATTTTTTTAATATGAAGTTTGAAATTTGAAATAAATGTGAGAAAAGAGAAAATTGCTTTTTTATCTATGAATCTTGACGGATAAAATATAAAATTGTTGAAGAAAATAACCAGCTGACAAATCAAGACTACCTGATGAATAAATACGCCTTTGTACATATGAATCTATAAAAAAATATGTTTTATTTGCGCAACATATGTAAATATTTTTATAATTGTACCATTTACTATACATACACATAATCAATAAGCAAATTTTCTAAAAATATTTGTGTAATTGGAAAACCAGTTATAATAACTGGGTATCAATTCTCGTTCTATGAAACTATGAAATGAAAAGTTTTTGTGTGTAATATCATATGGTGCCACCATACCCTTTGCTATACAAAAACTTTTTCATTTCACAGTTTCACAGAACGAGAATTGAGCCACTGAATATATAATTTTTGTTATATGTATTGGTTGAACATAAAAATATTTTAAAAATATGAAAGTTTTCGTAATTGAAATAAACATATAAAACGAAAATCCTATTTTATTTACTAAAATCTGTTAAGAATATAAACTATTATGCTTACTGTAGGAAATGCATTTATAAATAAATATTTTGTTTTTTTAAACATATTACAATATAATTGCTAAAAAAAAATATGCGTAATATTCTACTATTTTAAATTGAAAATTTAATATTTTTAAATTAAATTTAGGTTAACAAATTTTATTTTTAAATATTGAAATTGTGTAATTATAAATATTTTTTTTACAAATAACAAAATACATATCAAGAAATTTCTATGTAAGAATTCGTTAGTTCGTAAAATTTTAAAATGGATGTGAAATTTTTTTGTCGCAAAATAAAACAAACTTTGAAAGAAATTGCTATGAAACTTTTAAAATTTTTTTTTGGTCTAAAATTGGTTTTTCAGTCACAATAGGTTTTTGACTACAGGAATATGTGATCTTACTACTATAATAAATGTGAATGTTTGTATGTTTGGATATTTGTTACTCAATCACGCAAAAACGGCTGAACGGAACTAAATGAAATTCGGCACATAGATAGATAACAACCTAGATTAACACATAGGCTACTTTTTATCACTATACCCAGGCGAAGTCGTTGGCAAACTCATCATCACAGCCTAAACGGGTTGTTTGTTTTGTAAAATTTTTATTTTTGTTGCAAGTTTTGACTTTTCTTTTTTATTTTCAAATTCAAATTTTTAAATTCAAATAGGTATAATAAATGTGAATGTTTGGATAAATTTGACAAACATATAAATAACATTCTAGGTTAATACTAAATCTTCCTTTTAGCCCTATAACTACGCAGACGAAGTCGCGGGCACAAGCTAGTAAAAAATATTTTAAATGCTGATAAATTTTTTTTACTTTAAACTTTTAGGACAAAGTTTTTAAACAAATTTTTCGGGTCTCGAACTTGTTTGCTTTTTCGATATTTATAATTTCTTGAAGATTAACTCCAATATTCATTACAAATTTAAAATAGGTTTAATATACAATTATTTAAAGAGAAATGTATTTATATGGAGTAATACAAATATACATTTATTAAGAGAAATTTTAATATCTAAAAGATAATACTCCAAAGTAATTAACCAAAATTTAATACTTACTGCTTCTGCGTTTCTTATTTGATGATGTACTCGAATTATGAGTACTTTGCAACGAATTTTCACACATGTCAGAATTGTCTTTGTGAATACTATCTTCACTATTAAGAATCATATTCTCTTCTACCGCATTTTCTTCACAGTTTTTTTCACAATTCTCAATATTTTTATCGTCCTCAATATCTTCCTCAATATATTCATCATCCATTTCCTCCTCATCACCTAAGGCTGCCATTAAAAGTTTAGACACGCAGGTTATTTCTGCCACGGGAACAGACATTCTGTAAATAGCTTTATGTATGTCCTTGTGGTGTCCCATAAAATTTGCCAGTTTATCAATAGATGCGTCCTCAACATTGAGTAATGATGTATGGGTTGCTATATGTTTACGCAATGTTGTTCCTCTAAGACTTTCTGGAATTCTTGCACCACACTCTTCAGAAAATTTTTTCAGTAATGGACATGCTCGATAGTATTGTTTCATCAATTTAGAAGTAGAAGGTTTGCAAAAAATGTATTGGTTATCGCTAGCTACTCCTGCCTCAGATCTGTATTTCATAATCATTTTAACAGCTTTTAGACATAGAGGACATAATAAAACACTAACTGTTCTACCTAGTTTTCCACGCAACGTTATTCTAACGAACTGTTTTGCATATTTAATAGATTGCATTGAAATGTTTTTTATCATGTCTTTGTCGATATTATCTGTTATTTGTTCTTTGTTGGCAAAATTTTCGACAGTTAACCGCTCGATTTCCCCCGCCCTTCTTCGATTAAAAATTTGTACGAAAATTAACGTTGACTGAACTAGCTGCGTCCAACTTGACATACAAAACTCGCTCATAAGAGTATCCATTGCTTTAATAATATTTTCTTTTAAATATAAATACAATTTTTTTATATCTTCCTTCGAAGGCAATAAAACTTTTTTAACTCTTTTTTGGTTTGTTTGGTCTTCAACAGCTTTTTTATTTATTAAAGTCGGTATTTCCTCTTCCCACAATAGAAGAAAATTTTCTAAATTCGATTTTAAATCTTCGCAGTTTTCTTTTATAAGTTCAGCACGTTGTTTTTTTCCGCATTTCTTTATCAAAGAAGTTAAACTCTGGGCAACTGCAGGTGTTTTAAACCACATCAAATTATCATCCCAATTAGCAACAAGGCGAAGGGCATTGACACAGGTATCAAATAATTCAGGCTTAAATATATCTTTCAACTCATTTATCTTCGGATCTAATTTTTTCAACTCAATTTTGAAACGGCCGAGCAACCTTAAATTTGAACGTATCATATCATGCTGATGTTCTGATGAATATTTTTCAGTCAGTTTGTTACCAAATTTAAGAATGAGTTCATCATATCTCACAGACCTTGATACTTCATCATCTCGCATTACTGGAAAGACCTTTGTTCTTAATACCTTGTTGGCTAACGAATGTATATATTGGGTTAATCTTCGACTTTCGATAAAACTAAACCGTTTTTTTTTAGAGGAAACACAATTTGCAGCATGAAGTCGAAGGGTTTTTTTAGAAAAAAATCCCTTACATTGTTGGCAACATACGTAGTCATCAGCTTTATTTTTAAATTTTTTCTGTTGTTGTCTACTAACAATTAAGATTCCACTGTTATGAACAGCAGATGTATTGTGCAGAAAATCTCCATTTTTTCTCAATTTGTTAATTATGTTTAAGCGTTCCTTGCATTTTTTAGGCAACAGTAAAGCTCTTTTTATTTCCTTTTCATTTTTATGCTGAAGTAAATGTCTACCTATTTTTGACTGCAGTTTATGGCAAAATATGCAGAAATGCTTTTTTGCTTTATTTATTGAATGTGGAACTATAACTTTTTCTACGTTAAGAGGCGACTCAGTTATTTCCACACTTAAGTTATTTTCTGAAATGTTATGAGACTTGTCTGCAACATTTTCACTTCTTTCGCATATTGATTCTGGCATGTACTCTGAAATATAGCTTTCTTGGGAGTATACTGAACTAATATTATTTGAAATATCGGGCTTTAAAGTTATGTCTGATAAGCAGGTACTGTTACAATTTAAACTTTCATTAGATGTTACTAGGGCTTCTGTTGAAGTATTTAATGTTACCGATGTTAACAGTGTTTCATCATTAGTATTACATAAAGTTTTTTCATTTTTAGAAGGCAACAATTTTTTATACCGGTCAAATGAAATAATTTGCCTATTATCGTTAGTATTTGATGATATATATGATTTCGAATTATCCTTTTGAGTAAATGAATTGGTGTTTGCAATAATTGTATCTGTAGCGGTATTTTCTTTTTCTGAATGTAATACGTTTTCATCAGGACCATAAAATAAAACTAATTTGCTACTATTAGTATCAGAATCGATTGAATCCCTGCTCATGGAGTCAACATTTTTTAACGATGTAATTAAACTATCATTACAATTTTGAACAGTTTTTTTTGCAAGTGTAGGAGACATTTTATTGCTTTCAGAAGACAATAGTTTTTCGTCGGAGTCAAAAAGTAAAACTAGTTTACTACTATTTTCAGATTGAATGGGCTTTTTAGCTTTGTACAATTTAGAATTGACTTTTATCGGGTCTAAATTTGAACTTTCAACTAATGTTTTAACAGATATTTTTAGTGTTTCATTTTCCGATTGAATGGATTTTCCGTTAGAATTATCTTTTTGCGGTGAAATAACTAAACTTTCTTTAAGCATTTTAAGTGCTTCTTCTTGAGGTGATTGAAAATTTGATTTTGTATGTGCTGCGGTATTTACTGTTTTCAAAGGCAATATTTTTTTATTGGAGTCAAATAATAAAACTAATTTACTATTATCACCACATTGGATGGAGTTCTTGGTTTTGTACGAATTTAGCGACGTTATAATTGAACCTTCATTAAGTATTTCAGGGGGTTTCTCTTGGCGTTCTTGAAAAGGAGACTTAGTGCTTTCTTTAAATGTATTTGTAGCGGTTTTTGTTGTTTCGGAAGAATTTGGGATTTTATCGCAGTCAAATAACACATTTAATTTATTACTATCAAATGCGATTGTTTTTTTGTGAAATTCAACGTTTGCTTTTTTGGGTGACAATGATACACTAGGCCGAAGTTGATTTTGAGTATGGCAAAAATCAGTGAACGACGAAGAGGAAGCAACAGAAGATTTAGTTTTACCGAATGACTGTAAGGGTTTTTTGGTTTTTGATTCTATTGGTGAAGTGGAAACTTCTTCTTTTCTCCTTTTCAGATCTAGGAGATACGACTTATTATCTAAAGAAAATGTTTATAAATTGACAAAGTATTTAAAGTTAAATATATTTCTAATAAGCTCGACTAGTAATATTTTTATTTCTAAAGCATATGTATATTAAATAAGGGCTAAGTCTATTTAAGTTAACTACAATTAAAACAAAAATTTACTTACTATTTTTGGCCACGAAAAACGCCGAATATTTCCCACCATTGCATTTAACAACGCATGTCTTCTTAATAATTTGTTCCACGTTTTTGGAGCTGACGACCGCAAATTTTTCGTTGTGGAATTTTATTAACGAAAACATCTAGAGACATTATAAATAACAAAAATTTACATTTTTAAATCTACAATCAAAAATAATAATACAAGAGTTAAAAAACATAATCAAAGTGACCAACTATATTTTAGCAATTTCTATTTCAAAATTTTCCAAATGTTCTTCAGAATTTTCCACTTGGAAAAATCTAAAATATAATAAGCACATTTTGAAATAAAAACAGAAATTTCTGAAATACAAATTGATATTTCTGACATACAATTAAAAAATTCTGAAATAGAATTGGAAAATTCTAAATTACAATTGTAAATTTCTGAGACATAATTGGAAACTTCTGAAATACAATTTAAAATTTCTGAAATGCAGTTTGAAAGTTCTGAAATAGAATTTGTAAACTTTGAAATACAATTAGAAATTTCTGAAACATAAATGGAAATTTCTGAAATACAAATTGAAAATTCTGAAATACAATTTGTAAAATTTTAAATACAATTGGAAATTTCTGAAACATAAATGGAAATTTCTGAAAAACAAATAGAAATTTCTGAAAAACAAATAGAAATTTCTGAAATGGAATTGGAAAATTCTGAATTAGAAATGGAAAATTCTGAAATAAAATAGAATTGGAAATTTCTGAAATACAAATTAAAATTTCTAAAATACAATTTGAAAATTCTAAAATGCAATTGCATAAATCTGAAATATTATTAGAAAATTCTGAAATACAATTTTCATAAATACAAATAGAAATTCCAAAATACAAATTGAAATTTCTGAAATACATTTGGAAAATTCTTAAATAGAATTGGAAAATTCTGAATTATAATTGTTAATTTCTGAAACATAATTGAAAACTTCTACAAAACATTTGGAAAATTCTGAAATACTAATAAAAAATTCTAAAGTTTAATTTGTAAACTCTGAAATACAATTGAAAATTTCTGAAATACAGATAGAAATTTCTAATATACAATTTGAAAGTTCTGAAATGGAATTTGTAAGCTTTGAAATACAATTAAAAATATCTGAAATAGAGATTGAAATTTCTGAAATACATATGGGAGATTCTGAAATACAATTTGTAAACTTTGAAATAGAATTGGAAATTTCTGAAATATAATTGGAAATTTCTGAAATACAATTGGAAAATTCTGAAATACAAATAGAAATTTGATTAAGTAACGATCTTCGCAATCAGTCTTTAAAACAAATAAACATAAGAAAATGTAGTAATATTAAATAAATATTTCTGTTTCTTGTTCTGAAATACATATGGAAATTTCTAAAATATAAATGGAAATTTCTGAAATATAAATTGAAAATTCTGAAATACAACTTGTAAACTCTGAAATCTAATTAGAAAAATCTAAAATATATTAAGCATATTTTGAAATAAAAACAGAAATTTCTAAGATACAAATTGATTTTTTTTAACATACAATTAAAAAATTCTGAAATAGAATTGGAAAATTCTAATTTACAATTGTAGATTTCTGACACATAATTGGAAACTTCTGAAATACAATTTGATATTTCTGAAATACAGTTTGAAAGTTCTGAAATAGAATTTTTAAGCTTTGAAATACAATTAGAAATTTCTGAAACATAAATGGAAATTTCTGAAATACATATCGAAAATTCTGAAATACAGTTTGTAAACTCTGAAATACAATTGGAAATTTCTGAAACATAAATAGAAATTTCTGAAATACAAATTGAAAATCCTGAAATACAGTTTGTAAACTCTGAAATACAATTGGAAATTTCTGAAACATAAATGGAAATTTCTGAAATACAAATTGAAAATTCTGAAATACAAATAGAAATTTCTGAAATAGAATTGGAAAATTCTGAATTAGAAATGGAAAATTCTGAAATAGAATAGAATTGGAAATTTCTGAAATACAAATTAAAATTTCTAAAATACAATTTGAAAATTCTGAAATGCAATTGTAAAAATCTGAAATACTATTAGAAAATTCTGAAATACAAATAGAAATTTCAGAAATACAAATAGAAATTTACAAAATACATTTGGAAAATTCTGATATACAATTTAAAATGCAATTGAATAAATTCAAATACAATTAGAAAATTCTGAAATAAATAGAAATTTCTGAAATAGAATTCGAAAATTCTGCAACATAACTGGAAACTTCTGAAATACAATTGGAAATTTCTGAAATACATATTGAAGATTCTGAAATACAATCTGTAAACTTTACAAACTTTACTGTACAATTGGAAATTTCTGAAACATAAATGGAAATTTCTGAAATACAAATTGAAAATTCTGATATACAAATTAAAATTTCTGTAATACAAATTGAAATTTCTGTAATACATTTGGAAAATTCTGAAATAGAATTGGAAAATTCTAAATTACAATTGTAAATTTCTGAAACATAATTGAAAACTTCTACAATACAATTGGAAATTTCTAAAATACTAATTGAAAATTCTAAAGTATAATTTGTAAACTCTGAAATACAATTGGAAATTTCTGAAATACAGATTGAAATTTCTAATATACAATTTAAAAATTCTAAAATGGAATTTGTAAACTTTAAAATACAATTAAAAGAAGATTCTGAAATACAATTTGTAAACTTTGAAATAGAATTGGAAATTTCTGAAACATAATTGGAAACTTCTAAAATACAATTAAAAATTTCTGAAATACAATTTGTAAACTCTGAAATACAATTGGAAATTTCTCAAATACAAATTGAAATTTCTGAAATACAATTTGAGAATTCTGAAATACAAATAAAAATTTCAGAAATACAATTTGAAATTTCTGATATACAAATTGAAATTTCTGTAATACAAATTGAAATTTCTGAAATGCAATTAGAAAATTCTGAAAAACAAATAGAAATTTCAGATATACAATTAGACATTTCTGATATAAAAATTAAAATTTCTGTAATACATTTGAAAAATTCTGAAATAGAATTGGAAAATTCTGCATGACAATTGTCTGAAACAATTGAAAACTTCTAAAATACAATTGGAAATATCTAAAATACAAGTTGAAATTTCTGAAATACAATTTGAAATTTCTGAAACATAAATGGAAAATTCTGAATTAGAATTTGAAAATTCTGAAATAGAATAGAATTGGAAATTTCTGAAATACAAATTAATTAAAATTTTAACATACAATTTGAAAATTCTGAAATGCAATTGCAAAAATCTGAAATACAATTAGAAAATTCTGAAATAAAAATAGAAATTTCAGGAATACAAATAGAAATTTCCAAAATACAAATTAAAATTTCCCACCATTGCATTTAACAACGCATGTCTTCTTAATAATTTGTTCCACGTTTTTGGAGCTGACGACCGCAAATTTTTCGTTGTGGAATTTTATTAACGAAAACATCTAGAGACATTATAAATAACAAAAATTTACATTTTTAAATCTACAATCAAAAAAAATAATAAAAGAGTTAAAAAACATAATCAAAGTGACCAACTATATTTTAGCAATTTCTATTTCAAAATTTTCCAAATGTTCTTCAGAATTTTCCACTTGGAAAAATCTAAAATATAATATGCACATTTTGAAATAAAAACAGAAATTTCTGAAATACAAATTGATATTTCTGACATACAATTAAAAAATTCTGAAATAGAATTGGAAAATTCTAAATTACAATTGTAAATTTCTGAGACATAATTGGAAACTTCTGAAATACAATTTAAAATTTCTGAAATGCAGTTTGAAAGTTCTGAAATAGAATTTGTAAACTTTGAAATACAATTAGAAATTTCTGAAACATAAATGGAAATTTCTGAAACATAAATGGAAATTTCTGAAATACAAATTGAAAATTCTGAAATACAATTTGTAAAATTTTAAATACAATTGGAAATTTCTGAAACATAAATGGAAATTTCTGAAAAACAAATAGAAATTTCTGAAAAACAAATAGAAATTTCTGAAATGGAATTGGAAAATTCTGAATTAGAAATGGAAAATTCTGAAATAAAATAGAATTGGAAATTTCTGAAATACAAATTAAAATTTCTAAAATACAATTTGAAAATTCTAAAATGCAATTGCATAAATCTGAAATATTATTAGAAAATTCTGAAATACAAATTTCATAAATACAAATAGAAATTCCAAAATACAAATTGAAATTTCTGAAATACATTTGGAAAATTCTTAAATAGAATTGGAAAATTCTGAATTATAATTGTTAATTTCTGAAACATAATTGAAAACTTCTACAAAACATTTGGAAAATTCTGAAATACTAATAAAAAATTCTAAAGTTTAATTTGTAAACTCTGAAATACAATTGAAAATTTCTGAAATACAGATAGAAATTTCTAATATACAATTTGAAAGTTCTGAAATGGAATTTGTAAGCTTTGAAAAACAATTAAAAATATCTGAAATAGAGATTGAAATTTCTGAAATACATATTGGAGATTCTGAAAGACAATTTGTAAACTTTGAAATAGAATTGGAAATTTCTGAAATATAATTGGAAATTTCTGAAATACAATTGGAAAATTCTGAAATACAAATAGAAATTTGATTAAGTAACGATCTTCGCAATCAGTCTTTTAAACAAATAAACATAAGAAAATGTAGTAATATTAAATAAATATTTCTGTTTCTTGTTCTGAAATACATTTGGAAATTTCTAAAATATAAATGGAAATTTCTGAAATATAAATTGAAAATTCTGAAATACAACTTGTAAACTCTGAAATCTAATTAGAAAAATCTAAAATATATTAAGCATATTTTGAAATAAAAACAGAAATTTCTAAGATACAAATTGATTTTTTTTAACATACAATTAAAAAATTCTGAAATAGAATTGGAAAATTCTAATTTACAATTGTAGATTTCTGAGACATAATTGGAAACTTCTGAAATACAATTTGATATTTCTGAAATACAGTTTGAAAGTTCTGAAATAGAATTTTTAAGCTTTGAAATACAATTAGAAATTTCTGAAACATAAATGGAAATTTCTGAAATACATATCGAAAATTCTGAAATACAGTTTGTAAACTCTGAAATACAATTGGAAATTTCTGAAACATAAATGGAAATTTCTGAAATACAAATTGAAAATTCTGAAATACAAATAGAAATTTCTGAAATAGAATTGGAAAATTCTGAATTAGAAACGGAAAATTCTGAAATAGAATAGAATTGGAAATTTCTGAAATACAAATTAAAATTTCTAAAATACAATTTGAAAATTCTGAAATGCAATTGTAAAAATCTGAAATACTATTAGAAAATTCTGAAATACAAATAGAAATTTCAGAAATACAAATAGAAATTTCAGAAATACAAATAGAAATTTACAAAATACATTTGGAAAATTCTGATATACAATTTAAAATGCAATTGAATAAATTCAAATACAATTAGAAAATTCTGAAATAAATAGAAATTTCTGAAATAGAATTCGAAAATTCTGCAACATAACTGGAAACTTCTGAAATACAATTGGAAATTTCTGAAATACATATTGAAGATTCTGAAATACAATCTGTAAACTTTACAAACTTTACTGTACAATTGGAAATTTCTGAAACATAAATGGAAATTTCTGAAATACAAATTGAAAATTCTGATATACAAATTAAAATTTCTGTAATACAAATTGAAATTTCTGTAATACATTTGGAAAATTCTGAAATAGAATTGGAAAATTCTAAATTACAATTGTAAATTTCTGAAACATAATTGAAAACTTCTACAATACAATTGGAAATTTCTAAAATACTAATTGAAAATTCTAAAGTATAATTTGTAAACTCTGAAATACAATTGGAAATTTCTGAAATACAGATTGAAATTTCTAATATACAATTTAAAAATTCTAAAATGGAATTTGTAAACTTTAAAATACAATTAAAAGAAGATTCTGAAATACAATTTGTAAACTTTGAAATAGAATTGGAAATTTCTGAAACATAATTGGAAACTTCTAAAATACAATTAAAAATTTCTGAAATACAATTTGTAAACTCTGAAATACAATTGGAAATTTCTCAAATACAAATTGAAATTTCTGAAATACAATTTGAGAATTCTGAAATACAATTAAAAATTTCAGAAATACAATTTGAAATTTCTGATATACAAATTGAAATTTCTGTAATACAAATTGAAATTTCTGAAATGCAATTAGAAAATTCTGAAAAACAAATAGAAATTTCAGATATACAATTAGACATTTCTGATATAAAAATTGAAATTTCTGTAATACATTTGAAAAATTCTGAAATAGAATTGGAAAATTCTGCATGACAATTGTCTGAAACAATTGAAAACTTCTAAAATACAATTGGAAATATCTAAAATACAAGTTGAAATTTCTGAAATACAATTTGAAATTTCTGAAACATAAATGGAAAATTCTGAATTAGAATTTGAAAATTCTGAAATAGAATAGAATTGGAAATTTCTGAAATACAAATTAATTAAAATTTTAACATACAATTTGAAAATTCTGAAATGCAATTGCAAAAATCTGAAATACAATTAGAAAATTCTGAAATAAAAATAGAAATTTCAGGAATACAAATAGAAATTTCCAAAATACAAATTAAAATTTCTGAAATACATTTGGAAAATTCTGATATACAATTTGAAATGCAATTGGATAAATCGCAAATACAATTAGAAAATTCTGAAATAAATAGAAATTTTTAAAATACATTTGGAAAATTCTGAAATAGAATTGGAAGATTCTGCAACATAACTGGGAAAGTTTTTACAATTTTTTAACAATTAAATAATAAATAAATTTTTTTCGATCTTTTTTATTTATATCAATAGTTGTTTTTTATATTGAGCTTGAGATCACTTTTTTATATAAAAATAGTTTTAATTTTATTTTCCAATATTTCGCTACCACATTGGGTAGCTTCTTCAGGGAATTTATAAACAATTATGAACAATTAACAATGTGACAATTATTAGTAAACAATTTTTTTATATAAACAAAATTTTTTCAAAAAAGGCGGGAAACTTATTTTTGTCAATATTTAAAATATACAATCAAAAATTCAAATACATACATACATATATCAAAAAATAAAAATATTTTTGTCAACATTTTACAATTATTATAAAAAGGAGGGAAAAATATTTTTGTCAACATTTAAAATATACAAATAAAATTTAAATACATATAACATAATACAGAAATATTATATTTGACAATTTTAAATATGGAGAATAATTACAGACGTAGGTATTTATTGGAAATGTTACAGATTATAAAAGTACCATCTACAAAAAGGATTAATTATAAAACGGATACAGCTAATGTTGCACAAAACTATAGGTTATTAGTTAATAGGATCTAGAATATGTTTTTTAGTTAGTTTGTTGTAATGTTATACTATATTATATTATATGTATTTGTAGTTTTGTTTATATAGAACTTAAAATGTAGACAAAAATATTTCTGTATTATGTTATATGTATTTAAATTTTATTTGTATATTTTAAATGTTGACAAAAATATTTTTCCCTCCTTTTTATAATAATTGTAAAATGTTGACAAAAATATTTTTATTTTTTGATATATGTATGTATGTATTTGAATTTTTGATTGTATATTTTAAATATTGACAAAAATAAGTTTCCCGCCTTTTTTGAAAAAATGTTGTTTATATAAAAAAATTGTTTACTAATAATTGTCACATTGTTAATTGTTCATAATTGTTTATAAATTTTTAAAAATTTTTCCCGCCTTTTTTAAAAAAATTTGTTTTTTGAACAATTCTAATATTTTAGTTGTTAAAAAATTGTAAAAACTTTCCCTGAAGAAGCTACCCAATGTGGTAGCGAAATATCGGAAAATAAAATTATAACTATTTTTTATAAAAGAAAGTGATCTCAAGCTCAATACAAGAAACAAATGCTTATTATAATAAAATAATAAAAAGTTTTTTTAGAATATATTGAAAAGTTAGTCTTTATACAGTCCCTAATTTAAAATCGATAGTGTTCAGTAGAAACAAAAAACTATTTTTTGTTGTAAATATAATATATAAAGTTCTACCAGTAAAATTATACAACAACAAATTTATGGTTTTCATGTCTTTTACATTCGAAATACAAGAAAACAAGTATAGTCATGACAGCTCAATATGTGTGTAAAGTTTGAGAAAAAGTCGGTTCAGTGCAAGTACCTCAAAATTACAATTTTTTATGGGCGTTTTCTAATCACGAAATTGTATAATCATGACAGCTCAATATGTGTGCAAAGTTTCAAAAAATCGGTCCAGTCCAAGTACTTAAAAATTATAACTTTTTATGGGCGTTTTCTAATCACGAAATTGTATAATCATGAGATCGCAATATGTGTGCAGTTTCAGAAAAATGGGTCAAGTGCAAGTAGCCAAAAATGATAACTAATTTTTTTGGGCGTAGCCCCACCCACTTTTTGCCACCCATAACCACTCCCTGAAGTGTGTACAACAACTTGCCAAAGTTTGAGTCCGATCGGTTTTACAGTTTCAGAGTCTATAGCTAACACACACACCCACACACAGAGTTTCACTTTTATATATATAGATTAGAAGCAATGTTTTTCAATATTAAGATGATACTTACATTAAAAAACTTATGGACTTTTAGGTGAATTTTTATAGTTGTCCTTTTATGGGATATGTAGTCCAATATATACGGCGTTTCCAAACTTTTTGTGCCAAATAATTTATGTGGACTCGACGACTTCACATTTGGAACCTATTGTTAAAAAAAATAACACATGTCTCATGCTTTTAATACATTAAACTTAATATTAGATAATTACCTACCTTGAAAAATTTTCAAAGTTGAGCTTTTCCAATTTTTTTTATTTTATTTTAATATATATCACCTTTTGTCTTTTAAAGTTTTAAATAAAAATATTTTATAAGTATGTACAAAACTTCGTATTTAATTTAATAGACTTAACACATTAAATACACAATCTCTTTTGATGCCACGCTTTTCTTGAATCATCGACGTTTGCTCGTTTTAAGCACTAGGCACAAAAATAAAAAAAATAAAACCGTTATAAAACTGTATACCTAAAACATTTTATGTGGTCTCTACATTAGCATATTCTATTTTGAAAGTGTTTTAACTGTCAAAAATACATTAAGTAAAAGAGTCATAATGGCTGTTTATATACACTGTTTGACACTCAGAGATGTGTTAGTGAACTCGCTAAAGCATGTATCTGATATATTTTTAGACTACAAGTGTTTCTTAAGCACTTGCCATACTTTTAAATTTGTGAACGCTAAAACAATTGCGTGAATCTAGTTATAAAAGTAAAATAAGCATATTATAATACTGTATTTAAATACTTAGAGATCGAAAACATTCAGAATTGTCAGGATATCCTTATTAACGCAAAATTAAGCAAACATTTCTTTTGAATAAAAGATATTTGCAATGTAAAACAATAACTACTGAAAGGCAACGTAATTAATATATGTATATCAAGAAATTAACCCTTATATTCGTACCAAATTTTTAAACTAAACATTTTTTGTTTGTATTTATAAGAAATTTTTGTAACTTTTTCTAAAATAACTAAAAAAATTATTTTCAATATAATATTTATGTTGAGAACATTTTGTAAAAAACAAAAATGAGCCAATATTAAAAAAAAACTCAATTTTTTCATTACATATCATGTAGGTATAAATAGGTTTGGTCAGGGTGATGAATTATTACCTATAAACATCTAGAAATCAGAAAAAATTTTCACGTCAATAATGAAAATCGTTATAAAGTTTATATAATGCAAGCTAACCTAAATAATGAATTTATTTAAAGCTTGCGAAAACAAGCCTTTTAATAAGCACAAAAATTGTTTAGTGTGGCAACTCACTTATGTGTAGAAACACTGTTGCCGAATTTAAGTTATCTTTAAACTTTCATAACTTATTATACCCTTCACCTGTGGTGCACAAGGGTATATATAGCTTTGTCATTCCGTTTGTAATTTCTACAATTTTCATTTCCGACCCTATAAAGTATATATTTTCTGAAAGCTTATGAATAGAGGAGTCGAGTAAGCCCTGACCGTCTGTTGGTTGAAATCATCTTTTAGAAGCAACTATATGTTCCCCAGATCTGTGTATAGTATCAATCTAAGTTTCTGAGATATGAGCAAAAAAACACGACCACCTCGTTTTTTTCACAGTTACAACAACAACATACATATATACTGGTTAAAGTAAACGTGGCATCGAATCCCAGCTGAACCAAAAAAAAATTTTTTATTGTTTTTATTTTATATATTATTCATATTTGTATTCTTTTTTTTAATATTTTTTTTTTAATTTTTTGTAAAAATTTTTTTGTTTTTAATATATTTTTTTTTTATTTATTTTTTTTTTTTAATTTTTTTTAGAAACATACAAACGTAAACTCAATTATAATTTTACAATGGTATGTTTTTAACATGTATGTACGTATTTTATATGAGATTAATGGTGATACAAACAATTGTTATTGCATGACTACACGTTGTGAAGGTTATATAAGATTCGGTACGGCCGAATATAGCACTGTTACTTGTTCAACTTTGCTTAGTGATGCTAACATTTAATATTGCACCGACAAAAAGAGCTATAAAAACCGTTGAGAATATAGGAAAAAAATTTATTAAGAACAACTAACATTTTATCAATATATACTAACATACCGATGGTCAAAAGTAGAAAGGCCTTGTATTTTTTAACTAAATTAAGTTTTTTGGTGATTCCAATAATTTTACACAAATTCACTTTGACACCAAAATTTAATGCAATAGTATTAAAACTTACAGTTTTACAAGCGATTGTACAAAAGAAATGCTTGACAATTTTTTTTTGCTTGATAAACACAGTGTAGATTTTTATATTAAAAATGCGTAAGCTTTTTTGTCATTTTGTTGAAGAGAGATGCAAAGTTATTAATAATAACAACTGATAAGTAATAACTTCATGACTCAGACTTTAAAAACATGGTAAAAAGATTTGCAGCAATGGACTTGTATGTACATACATACATATATATTAATTTGGAATTTATGCCATTACAAATTTTAAGCACTTAAAATTCCTATTCATAACTTTTATTGCAATAAATCTAAATTAAGGAAAGAGGTTCCTGATTAGTATACAAAACTAATAATTCATTGAAATTTTGCAATCCACTTTTTTTCTATTTTCAACTAACTTTCTATAACAAAAGTACAATTTATAAAGTTGTATGTCGTAAAGAGCCCAAAAATAAATTTTAAATGTAGTTGATTGACTAAGACGGGTAACCATAATATATATGTATAAAACCAATAACTATACTTCTAGATTTCTAAACCAAGAAAAAAAAATATTTTATAACACTATTGCAATATCTAACTTAAACTGAATTAATAATTTCAAGTTTCGTTTTTGCAAATTCAAAATTAACAAAACGTACCAAAAAAAATTTATAAAAGTTAATTTTTCTCACTGTGGGAGAATTTCGAGAAATTTAAATTTACAGTTTTATAAAATCAGAATATGCAAAAAAATTAAATAAAATTAATTTTAGACTTAAAATGACTAAAATTAACTGAAATGTAAGTTGGCAACACTTACATACATACTAATAAATTTATTGGCAAAAAGGGGCTTTCCCTCTTATTTTGCCAGTTAAATTTATAGCAATAAATGTAACATTGCTTACCTCAAGGATGGAAAAGTACCATTTAGTAAAAATTTCAATACTCTCAAGTTTTTACGTTAGTAGTTTGTCAATATATGTATGTTTTATTTTCTCTTTAAATTTTGCAATAAATTTAAATAAAATCATTGTAGCAGATATTGATTAGAAAAATAAAATTGTTTTTTAAATATAAAAAAAGATACCCTTCATTATATTTGTTGGCAATTGCTGAAACAAGCGACGTTATTAAAAAAATAATTTGAGAAAAAAGATATTGATTTTAAAAAAAAGTCGATAACAACTGTAGAACCAGATTGCCAGAGATTGTGCAAAAAATTATTTTTGACAAAAAAGTTGCAATTCCGGAATGAAACTGACCCTGTGTTGTACAATATATCGATACAGTTAAGCAAAAATTTACCGCCTCAACCCTCTCAATATATCAATATTAAATCAAAGTGATTGATAAGTTAAATGAAAAGTTTAAAATTCTTTAAATAGCAATAAAAAATTATGTATGGGTTAATTTTAGTTAATATGTACATTACATACATATATCTATGTACACATGAATCAATTTATACGAAATATATACATATGTAAATATATACATGCACACATTCAAAAAAGGCGAAAATATCAAACCTAAATTAAACATTTTTAATACCAAACATATTCCATACCATTCTCCATCTCTGGTGTGTGTGGAATAAAATACTCATGGTTAAATTATACACAAGGTGGATCCAACTGGCAGAGCACTTTATTGTTTACATTGTAAATACTTATGTTTGACAATTCGAACTAAAGAGTTTACAGAGAGAATGATTGTTTTGATTGGATTTTGAGAACTGGAGATTTAGAAAAAAATCAGCTCGTCTTTTAACACCACCTTGTAATAATTTTAGCATCAAAATAATAAAATATTTAGAGTGTTACCACGATTTTCATTTTAACTGATAACACTTTTAACAAAAGAAAATTTTGAAAAATATTAAAAAAAATGCTTGTTAAATTCAGTTAACAATTTATTTAATACGAAATTTTTAATGATTTTTTTATATGTATATTCATTAAATAAAAATTTTTATATGCAGACATACCTGCAGTTTAAAATTTTTTAAATAGTTTTAAGTTATACATAGGTTAAAAGTAAAATAAAAAAATGCAAATTACCATTTAAGATTATGGTCATGAAAACATATACTAAAAATCATATGCTATGTACATATGTATATTATTCGTGCAAAAATTTTGTTTGTTATTTTTGTATAACATAAAATAATTAAGTCTAAAAAAGTACCCAATATACCGCTTTAATTTTGTGCAAGGCATGCATATATAACAAAACGAAAGCCAAATTGTCAATTACATTAATGTATTAAATAAATACATTTTTTATTTTGGGTTAATAGGTTCAAACAGTCAAAAGTTATGTTCGATTTATAAGTTAACATGAATCAATAGTTATTTATATTATTATTCTATGTACATAATATGTATGTATACATTAGTTATTAAAAAATTCATAAAGTAACATAAAAATTTCCTTCTGATTTTTTTTATACTTTTTATACATACAGACATATAAATAAACTGATAAAATAAAAACATACCTTTTAGTTATAGAGTTCTTTACCACAACATGTAATAATGGATTAAAATTTTGTGGTTCTAATTAAATAAATTATATCATTATCCTATACTATTTTGACGTTAATTGAAGCAATGAACTTTTTTATATTTACATGCAATAGACTTTTTAATAAAAAATATAGCCTAATTATTAAGAGTCAATGAAAATGGCCACATGATCCCTTATCTGCTTAGTTTAAAGTGTCTGATTTACTTTAGATGTTCTAAAAGATTAGACAAAATCATAATAATTTCATTTAAAATGCACAAATTATTATTATGTTTTTTACATGTTAGTTAATAACACAAAGCATCATTTTAAAAAAGAATATCTATAGTCGTAAATTTAAAGAAAAGTATCGCAAAAATATTTTAGAATTTCACATTTCTTAATTTAAAAACTCAGAAAATGCAAACCATGTCCATGTAGTTTATAACAGCCAATTTTTTTTTATTATTATTTGAATTTTTATACCAGCTTCATAAAACTAAAGGTACCATAAACCTAAAGCAATATAAATTTCTCGCGTATAGTATCACCCGTTTCAACCTAAGTATCTTATCCCCGATTTCAGATTCATAAGCTTAGAAGTTTCTTAGAAGAATTCTGTCTCACTATGCGGTTTCCTATCAATAGTCTTATATAAAAAAATTTACTAATTTTTTTAAACTTATATTTAAATTTAGTTTTTAAAGAAACTAATAATAATATATATGTACTTATATTTAAAACAAAAAAATATTTTAAAAACTTTAAATCGGCTAAAAATTTGCAAAAACTTTAATTTGGAAAAAAAATAGTTAGAGAATTTTTTTTTAATCTGGCAATTTTTTTAGTGTGCAGTAACACTTGTTGAATTTAGGTTGTCTTTAAACATTCGTAAATTTGGCAACAGAGCTTATGTGATGCTAACACTTAATACAATACCGAATAGGTGAGCTTTAAAAAACACTAGAAAAATATAAAATAATTTTCGTTCATATTTAATGCAAACTATCCAATACTAGAAAATTAATTATTTATATTACATTTTTAATTTTATCAAAGGTTTACTTAACAAAATTTCCATACAAAAATATAAAATTTTGATAAATTGTAATATAAGTATGTACCTGAAACGAAAGTTTATTGACCTGCTGGTGTAAGGCTATCACATTTTTTATATGTATTCTTTATCTAACCTTTTATAACAAATGTACCGTTATTACACAAATATACCGCTGAAAGGATACCTAGTTATATACACAATTTTTAAGTAAACTTTTTATTTTTAAGAACCAAATTTGATTATTGATATATATCGCATATGCACTTAACATAGTTTCTGCATTAATTACCCATATGCTCGTAAAAGAACAATGGATCTACACTATAGAGATAGAACGTTCGTATTGTTTTACTCTTCTATACCCAGTATTGTTTAAATCTGTGTCAGTAGAATAATACCTTTTGTCCGACATATCCAAGTGATAAATAAATTAAGTATTAAAAAGAATATCAAGTACATAATAGTCTATACTGCTTCCTTTATGTTTTTCTTTATTTTTATTTACTTCAACACGATTGTGTACTGAAATTTGTATGCAAACAAAATTAAAAAAAATAGTATGAAGAAAATACAATTTTGAAAAAATACGAATGTTAAACATACATGTGAAATATTAAGAACTTTTTGACTAAACAGATTAAGCAATATTTATTTTCAGCAATATACTTTCTTTTTTCACTTACTTTCTATAAAAACCTTAAACTCAGCAAATCTATATACTGACACATACTGCCTGTTCAACGATGTCGAAAGAAAACACAAGCAAAATTTCATTCGTACAAATATATTAAAAACACCAACAAAAACTAAAAATTTGTTTTTGTTTTCAACGTATTTGTGCGAATGAAATTTCGCTTGGGTTTTCTTTCGACATCGTTGAACGCGCAGTTAATGTTTACAATTTCAGAAAATGTAAAACGCATTTCGTAAGATACATATAATTTTTTCAATTATAGGTTTTGCTGGATCAATAGTACCTAATTTTACAATTGTAGCCTTATAAAATCAGAAAATTCAAAAAGTACTTAAAAATAGTGACCGGTCATTTAATTTCATAGTTAAAAAATGAACTAGGTCGTCATTTAGTTCAATCGCTCTTTTTTATTTTCTGTTTTGAACTGCGTACTTTACTTTTAAGCACAAGTTGTAAAATGAGACAAATATAATAAATATTTGTATATGCGACGAAAATTAAACAAAAAAATTAAAGAAACAAGTTAGAGTGCCATGCCGAATCTGAAAATACCCTTCAAAATCTTGAAAAAGGTATTAATAACTAAAAAAAATTGTTTTGTCTCAACTTGGATTCGAAGCTACGTTCATATAGTTTGTATTGTTGTGAAAAAACGAGATAGTCTTAGTATTTTCATCATATCTCAGTTGTTTATAGACCGATTTTTCTGATTTTAAATACCGATCTGCTCCCGAATGTTTCTGATATTTTAGTACTTTACACAGGTCTAGAGAATGTTGTGTGGCTTCAAAAAGTTGATTTCAACGTAACAAAATGAAAATTGCCAACAATACCACGGATGTACCAAATGTAATTCATTTTGAATCAAAAAACTTTTAATAAATTTTATGAGAGCACTTTATTATTGTCAGGAAATGTGTAAAAACATAAAGACACGTACCACTCAGGGTACACTTATAGAGATAGTGATGCCAGCCCAGCTGATTATTTTTTTGTGTGCCATATTGTCAAACTGCATATATAATAAAGGGACAAAAAATTTGGTCTATCTGTGATATTACCTTATGTGATGACACAATTGAACTACTATTCAATTCATACATAAGCTCCAAAATTGAACTAAAAGCCTTATTGAACTAGGTCATTTAGTTAAATCAACTGAATCTTTCAACTAAACTAGGTTGTCTACTAAAAAAAATGCAAAACTATAATTTTCGTGTTTATCAAGCAATCTAAATGTAACATGTATACAACATTAACATCAGTTTACTGTAAAAGGGGACTTACCCTCTTATTAAGTTTGTTAAATTTATGGGAAACAGTTTTTTTTTCCAGGGATGGAAAACTTTTTTTTTATTAGCACAAATTTTTTGTAATCTTATATTATACTAGCATTTAACCCGCTACTTCGATAGCGCAGTTCTATTACTATTATTTATTACTATTTATTGAATACTCAGGTTCTATTTATAATGATTAAATATTTTTGGTTCAATTTATGAAAACTTGTATCTCTAATTCAATTTACTTAGAAAAATAAAAAGAAGAGTAAGGATATATCGGGCATATATTTCCTAAAAGCAAGAACAATGCTACTGAATTTCAAAAATTAAGATTCATAATTTGCAAAAATGACCCTAAAAATGATAAAGGTAACTTTTTTTCCTTCACTAAAACTTCCACTTGGTTTATTATTACCTACATTCAGAATTCTATGTATACAAAATATAAAAAAAACAAGTAAGAGTGCTATATTCGGCCGTGCCGAATCTTATATACCCTTCACAACGTGTAGTCATGCAATAACAGTAGTATGTATTTAAAAAAAAAATTAAAAAAAAATAAATAATATAAAACAAAACAAAAATAAAAAAAAAAAATAATAATAAAATATAAATAATATATAAAACAAAAAATAAAAAAAAAAATTTAAAAAAAAAATTAAAAAATTTTTTTTTGGCTCAGCTGGGATTCGATCCCACGTTTACTCTAACCAGTATACACGTTTGTATGTATGTATGTTGTTGTTGTAATGTTGTTTTTGTGAAAAAAACGAGGTGGTCGTGGTTTTTTGCTCATATCTCAGTTGTTTATGTACCGATGTTTCTGATTTTCAATAGCGATCTACTCCCGAATATTTCTGATATTTTAATACCTCACCCGGGTCCAGGCGATATCGGGGGCTTCAAAAAGTTGATTTCAATATACATACGGACAGAAGGACAGACTGACAGAGCTTAATCGACTTCCCTATTCATAAGCTTTCAGAAAATATATACTTTATGGGGTCGGAAATGAAAATTGTAGAAATTTCACACGGAATGACAAACCTATATACATATACCCTTTTTCACTGTGTGAAGGGTATAATGAGAAAAAGTAATTTTGGTCATCCATAATAATAGGAGTTAGACCTCTAACACTAATTTTAAGAACCTATGTTTACAAACAAGAGTACAATAAAAATGCGAAATGGCTTTTTTTGTGTCTCCAATATCATTTTAATTCTCAACGAATCAATAATTGAATTGAATCATAAACGTAGAAAATACAAATAAAAATTCAGAAATGTACCTATTTTGTCGCCCATAACCTGTTTAGTCTTCCTGGAATCAAAGTCCTTGATTGTTCAATCCTACCTTCATAAACGTATAAAATACAAAAAGTACCATAAAAAATCAAAAAAGTACCTTTTTGGTCGCCCATAACATTTTCAGTCTCATCTCGTATCAATAGTTACTAATTTCAAAATTCTAGCTTCGCAAACGTTGAAAATACCAAAAGTACCATAAAAATTCAAAAAGTACCTTTTTTCGCCCATAACATTTTTAGTCTCACAATCAATAGTCCTTGATTGTACAATCCTATCTTCATAAACGTAGAAAATACAAAAAGTACCATACAAATTCAAAAAAGTACCTTTTTGGTCGCCCATAACATTTTTAGTCTCACCTGGAATCAAAAGTTCTTGATTGTACAATCCTATCTTTATAAAGGTAGAAAATACAAAAAGTACCATAAAAATTCAAAAAAGTACCTCTTTGGTCGACCATAACATTTCAGTCTCACCTTGTATCAATAGTCACTAATTTCAAAATTCTAGCTTCTCAAACGTTGAAAATACAAAAAGTACTATAAAAATTCAAAAAAGTACCTTTTTTGTCGCCTATAACTTTTTTAGTTTCACCTATAATCAATAGTCCTTAATTGTACAATCCTATCTTCATAAACGTAGAATTTACAAAAAGTACCATAAAAATTCAAAAAAAGTACCTTTTTTGTCGCCTATAACATTTTTAGCCTCACCTAGAATCCATAGTCCTTGATTGTACAATCCTATCTTCATAAAAGTAGAATTTACAAAAAGTACCATAAAAGTTCAAAAAAGTACTTTTTTAGTCGCCATAACATTTTTAGTCTCACCTGGAATCAATAGTCCTTTATTTTACAATACTACCTTTATAAACGTAGAAAATACAAAAAGTACCATAAAAATGCGAAAAAGTACATTTTTGGTTAAAGTTCCAAGTTTAAAATCTTCAAATATCTATGTAACAAAATATTTTAATAGACATGATTTAAAGTCAGTAAATCTACTCTTTTTTGCATAAAAGTAATTATGTTCTAAAAAGTACCAAACTCTTTTCCCAATTTTTCCCCTTTCTACCCTGTTAGGAATGTGTTTCAATTTTTACTAAATTATATAATTTTTTATGTATGGTGAAATCCCAATCAAAAATTTTGTGAAAATTGGCCTTCCAATTAGGAGTTACATACATTTTCCGCAATTTCCCCTTTTTGGTACCTTTTTTGTCCCCAGAAAAGTTTCCAAAAATTTCACCTAAATTTTTGGCGATATTCTATTAGGCAATAATAATTATCAAATTTTTTCCCATTGAATAATATTAGAAAAGTTTCTTTTAAAAAAACGTAGAAAATACAAAAAGTATCATAAAAATTCAAAAAAGTACCTTTTCCCATAACATTTTTAATCTCATCTAGAGTCAATAGTCATTAATTTCAAAATTCTTTTTTCGTAAACAAATAAAATACAAAAAGGACAATTAAAATTAAAAAAGTTTTTTCTTTTTGATCGACGATAACATCCTCAATCCTACCTGGAATCAGTAGCCACCAATTTCAATTAAAATTTAAAAAAGTACCTTTCGATCGCCCATAACATAACATTTTCAGTCTCATCTCTGATTAATAGTCACTAATTTCAGACATATAACGTCATAAACGTAGAAAACACAAAATTAACCATAAAAATGAGAAAAAGCACCTATTGGGTCACACATAACATTTTCAGTCTCACCTCGAAACAGTAGTCATTAATTTAAAAACTTCAGCTTCATAAACGTAGAAAATACAAGAAGTACGATAACAATGCAAAAAAGTACCTATTTGGTGCGCCATATCATTTTTAGTCTCTGATCAACAGTCACTAATTTCAAACATATAACTTCATAAACATACAAAATATAAAAAGTATCATAAAAATTCGAAAAAGTACGTTTTTGGTCGCCCATAACATTTTCATTCTCACCTTGGATCAGTAGTCAGTAATTTCAAAATTCTAGCGTCATAAACGTAGAAAATGTAAAAAGTTTCTCCTCTGACCATTAGTCACTTATTTTAAGATTCTAGCTTCGTAAACATAGAAAATACCAAAAGTACCTTGAAAATTAAAAAAAAGATACCTTTTCGGTCGCCCATAACATTTTCAGTCTCATTTCTGATCAAAATTCACTAATTTCAAAATTCTAGCTTCATAAACGTAGAAAATACAAAAAGTACCTTTTCCCATAACATTCTCAGTTTCACCTCGAATCAATAGTGACTAAATCCGAAAAAGTGCCTTTTTGATTAACCGATATATTTTCTATTTCAACTTGGATCAATAGTCTCTATTTTCAAAAATCTAGATTCTTAAATGTAGAAAATACACAAAAAATTACCTTTTTGGTGGACCAAACATTTTTAGTCTCACCTCGGTTCAATAGTTTCTAATTTAAAAACGCAAAAAATACAGAATGTACCATAAATAAATTTGGGTTTTCCATATCGATGTACAAATTCCAAGCTTAAAATATTTAAACATCTGACAATAAAATATTTTAATAGACATTATTTAAAGTAAATAAATATGTATATTCTTCTTTTGTATAAAAATAAATATATTCTAGAATGTATCAAAGTGTTTCCCCAAATTTTCCCCTTTCTAGCGTTATGAAAGGATTTCATGTTTTACCAAATTATATAATTTTTTATGTCTGGTGAAACCCCTATTACAAATTTTATCTGCATTGCCCCTTTAAATAGAAATTTTGCATATTTTCCCGTATTTTTGATCCCTTAAAAGTTTCCCAAAATTCACCCTATTAATTTTCCATTTTCTACCATACGATAATAATTATTGTATAATATAAGATTTTTGTATATTTCCGCGGAGTAACTAATTAAATTAAAATTTTTATGTTAATGTCTTTGGAAGTTACAGGGGTACATAAGAATTACCAAAATAGTTTTTACCTGTTTTTGCCCCTTATGGATCGAAATTTCAAAAAAGTGCCAGACACCTGTCGGCCTTTTTTCAAGATAATTTGTATAATTTTTGGTTTAGCAGATGTAAGGTTACCTATTTTATCCCATTAATAGAATTTCTAAAAATTCTTTCTTCGTGGGTCTATACACAGAGGAACCCACTGTTCAAATTTCATGTCTCTAGATTTTTGCGTTTGGTCTGTGTGATGGTGAATGAGTATGTCACGTTACTTTATATAGATAGATAGCAAACATGTTTGTAAATAAGAGCTTAAAATATTCATCATTATTATCGGTGGCGTTGTCGTGTCATTTTCCTGTCGAAAATGTCAAGGTCTTTCTCATGATTTTACATTGTCTTAAATACTAAAAAATATGATTAAAGCCACTGACAAAAAGGCAGATTAATTTTTGTGTATTTTGTTTATATCTTATTAAGTTATGGAGAGATTCTTCTGGTTTCCAATAGCGATTAATTGCTAAAAGATTGATACCACATAAAGATTTGTGCAACATATGGGAGGTTTCAAAAAGTTGATTTCAACCAACATACGAAAAGGTTGTCAGACGCATCGTTCAATGAGTTTTCTAATTTTAAGGTTTTAGAAAATACACGCGAAATACAATATGGGATAAAAGAACTTGTAGATACATCTATACGTAAGACGTCATTGGATTATCAAACTTCCCCACTTAGTTGTAGGTATACTCCTACATAATGCAAAAGAAACAACTGCAAAAAATAAAATTCTTTAACAAATAAGTCATGTGTTAACAAGACTTACCAGATTTTTTTAAAGGGTCCTTAATCCCATGCAGATAACTATGTATATCAATATCACGACAACAATCCAGATTTATTTTTCTAATCTAAAAAGTATTTTTAATTTAAAATATAAAAAATAATAACAACACCTCGGTTTTCCTCAGCTGTTTACAGTGTAACGTCTTTTTCTTTTTTTATAGGAATTTGGCGATTTTAAACGTTAATTACCAAAAATTAGGCGATAAAGCTAATAATATATCTGTTAGCAACATTTTTAAACAGTTCAAAGACTGATACAAAAAAAAAGTGACGTCGTTAAAAATGAATAAAAAAAGATTGAAAGTATGGCAACAAATATTTTTGTATGAAATTTACATAGTTTCAGCACATGGTCTTAAGCTATGCATATCGTATATGGAGGTCTCGAAAGTATGCACATTTCATTAAAACTAATATTTTAAGAAAATCAAGATAAAATATAGCGAAATATCGTAATATATAAATATAAAACAACTCAAACATTTAAATTCATTAAGAAAAAGTGAACATTTTGAATGTACCGAAAACATGCTCATGGCATATATATATATATATGTACATATAAAATATCACTTAAACAAGAGAGTTTGTTGTTTTTTCAGAGAGCTCGACATGCGTTATATGTACTTAAAAAAAAAAAAAAAAATAATCAGCTGGAGTAGTACTGCATCTAAAAATATAAAAGAAAGCTTAACATTAGTTTTTTTTTATTATCATAATCAGCGTTGTCAAGTTTACAATTTTAAAAAGCACTTAAGCCCAAAAAAAAATTCATACATTTCTGAGTTTTAAATTGTTTATTTTTGATTCTATTTATTTTATAAAATTAAAAATAACCATAAAAAACATAAGAAGTTTCAATATATAATAATGGGAGAATTTTATATGCAAGTTGCTCACTTGAATACCTTATTTTACAACTGGCAGCAAAACTAAAGTTCTAGTGCTAACGATGATCGACCTATAAATCTACAGATTTTCTATTATTGATATCATCTGACCAAATATCATGAAACTATCAATATGAAAATTTCTATCAATATAAATATTTACAATACCTCAGTGTTGCCCTGTAAAATTAAAAGTGTTTGCATATCAATTTTCTTTTATAATTATTGAAAACATCTCCATACAAAGTACGTTTAATATTCAAATGTATTTCTTTTTTATTCAATAGGTTTGATCAAGTTGAAACTATACTTACAAAATAATTATGTGTGAATTATAATTATTATAATTTTTCTCTCATAAACCATACAGGATATCAAGAAACGAGTACCGGAATAAGATTACAATAAATAATGTAAAATTTATAATCCACTAAAAACTATTTTTTTAAATGGTTGCTTCTTAAAAACAATAATTACAGCAACATTGCGTTCTAGCCATCCTTATCATTTTTTTCATTTATAAGGTTTAATAGACGAGTATTTTCTTAACTTTCAAGCTAATATCCTTTTGCAATGAGTAAATACCTTTAAGTTTTGTATATTAAATTGTCGTAATAAAAATAACGTTCTAATAAAATAATAATACAATTTGAAATTTAGTATCCCAAAAGAAAATTGTCTCTTTAAAAACCTCTTAAAACAGAGCAAATATTACCGAGTTGGCAGCACTGATCTTAATTAATGTGCTCATATAGTTTTTATGTATACACTTGTTGTGAAATAAAAATGTTTGTTTTATCTTAACGAAAATATAAATCCTGACTGTTAGTATAATTGCTAAATGCAAAGAGTCTTTTTGTCATGTTTTTATCTGTGGCTTGGAGCTAAAAGGGCCAATGTCACTTTTTTGCTTTTTTGAGTAAATCATTGCATTAGATTTGTTTTCTTGCTCTTTTTCATTATGGTAAAACAGCTAAAGTCATACTTAACCCAAAACAGCTTCATAAATAAAATGCTGGCCAATGTCACTATGAAAGCATCTATAAAAGTAAAATTTCAATTTAAATTTTCTCAAAAGTAAATATTTTGACATTGACCCTTTTAGCTCCAAGCCAAAGATATATGCAATTGAAGTTTTTTAATTTTAATAATTTTTTATTTCAAGGAAATCGATTTAAACCCATTTTATTTTTGTTTCTTTACAATTTTGAGTATGTTTGTGTTACAAACTTCTCCGATGTCACCTTCTTTTTAAAAAATTTTATTATTTTTCAAGCTGATTTACTTAATTATTCGGGATATGCTCCCGAATAAGAATTTGGGTAAAGGTTTACATATGATCTGGCATAAGCACCAGTGAAATGCATATATACCGGCTTAAATCCAACAATCAAATAAATATATTTTTAAAGATGTTTAAATAAACCTAAGCGTTTATTAGTTTTAATTTCTTATTTGATTTTCTTGAGATATGAGATGATACTGCTCGATTTTTTACGAATTTGTTTAAACAATTTTTAAAAAATACTATTTCGTCATAAATTTTTTAATTACACTCCCGAATATAGATTAAACATGCAAAAATGCTATATTTGGCCGTGCAATATCTGATAATACATATCACCATCATATATTCATATATAGTACCCATATTGATGGATTGTAATAGAAAACAATCTGCCTTGATGCAAATCGTACCTATAAACAGTAATAAAGGTCGATATAAATTAATATAGATCTAAAAAATTTTGATTTTTGTGGTAAAAATATGGGAATAAATTTTTTTTCAACAATGTACATATATTTCCGACTCCATAAAGTAAATAGTTTCTGAAAGCTTATTAATAGAGGAGTCGATTGAGAATATTCCGTTGTGATAGCATTATTCTGGGAAATATTGGTTGTGAAAACCATTATAATCGCCTAATTACTTTTCAAAATGAAGACGACTTTATTTTTACCACAAACATAAAAAATTTTCCAGCCCTACTATAGGCACACTGTGACTATTTCTAGACATAATATGCTTCTAAAGATATTCGTGAACATTTTTGGATAATCCAGTTACCAACCGATTATAGAAAAATATTATTTAAAAAAATATATATTATTTTATTGTAATATATTTAATATTTAGTTTTTTAAGCTCTTATATAGAGTAACTTCGGGTAATGTGGACTACCGTTTTGTTTTTTTTTAATTTTTTCCACAATATATATGGATATTAAAAAAGTTGTGAACCAATAAATTAGCAAATCTATTCTCTAGTTGTTTTCTCGTTGAAAATTATTTACGTCAAAGGAAAAAAAAGTTATGAGAAAATATTGTACGAAACCCAAATCCCAGCAATAAATAAATTGGCGGGTAATGTGGACTACTGTGAGCGGGTAATGTGGAATACTAGTCCACATAGTCATTTGAATAGCATCTATGGCCCTTCTCATGTCATCTACTTTCCATTTACGAATTTCTCTTTTTTTTTTGCATTGTTGTTAACAAAATCTAGAAAGGAAAGTACATAGTTATTTGTCGGGTAATTTGGACCAGTAGTTCACAATAATATGCTTTGAGCGGTCCACATTAGACGAACTTTGGTTTCAATGGTAAAAAATTTTTTTTACCTATTATTTCTAAATATATTTAAATACTTACCAAATATATTCAAAACTAGTGTTCACTGTTACTGTATTAAACAACCACACATTAAACAAGTAACAGTGCTATATTCGGCCGTGCCGAATCTTATATACCCTTCACAACGTGTAGTCATGCAATAACAATTGTTTGTATCGCCATTCATCCCATATAAAATACGTGCATACGTACACGTTAGAATAAATTTGGCATCGAATCCCAGCTGAGCCAAAAAATTTTTATTTTATTTTATTTAATATATTATTTATATTTTATTATTTTTTTTTATATTTTTTTTTTAAAAATTTTTTTAGAAAAATTTTTTTAGAAAAATTTTTTAAAATTTTTTTTAAAATTTTTTTTTTAATTTTTTTAAAGTTTTTTTTGTAGTTTTTTTTTATTATTTTTTTCTTATTTTTAATATTTTTTTTTTGTAATTTTTTTTGTTTGGTATGTTTTTTACATGTATGTATGAATGTATGTTGTTGTTGTAATTGTGAAAAAAACGAGGTGGTCGTGGTTTTTTGCTCATATCTCAGAAAGTTATGGGGCGATTGTGCTGAATTTCAATAGCGATTCATTCCTGGATATTTCCAAGATATTGATACCATATACAGATCTGAGGAATATATAGTTGCTTCTAAAAGTTGATTTCAACCAACACACGGACAGACGGGCAGACGGACAGACGGATAGACGGACAGACGGACAGACGGTTAGGGCTTAATCGACTCCTCTTTTCATAAGCTTTCAGAAAATATATACTTTATGGGGTCGGAAATGAAAATTGTAGAAATTACAAACGGAATGACAAAGCTATATATACCCTTGTGCACCACAGGTGAAGGGTATAAATATACTATGTAACTGTATCAAAAATTTATTTTAACTTAAGCCGAAAAAAAAGTTGACCACGCGCATTAACTTTCAACACTAGACTGAAAAGTCCACATATCAATTACTTACGAAAGCGCATGTGCAATTTTCGTTTCAAATGAACGGCAAAACGTACTTTAATGCAGTGTTACCATATCATTAATAGTTTCTGAAATAAGATACTGGTCCACATTAAACGCATAGTCCACAATACCCGAAGTTACTCTAATTGTTGAACACGCTTAAAACACAAAACTATATGCCGTGGCCTTACAAATTATTTCTGTGAAATAGTAGGATTCTATGCCACCTACAGAGCCAATATGGGTACCACACGAATAGCATTCACTCGTGAAATACAGTTAACTATAAAAATTTAAAAATCT
The DNA here is from genome assembly GCA_941918925.1 of Phyto melanocephala. NCBI lineage: Eukaryota > Metazoa > Arthropoda > Insecta > Diptera > Rhinophoridae > Phyto > Phyto melanocephala. The sequence goes on from OW799233.1 coordinate 29,713,570, forward strand.
AAGATGGAATTAAATATCGAATACATTAGTTACGGTTTTGTGTTATTTTAACCTACGCAGCATTGGTATCAATTAAGAGCGCTTGACCGGTAGAATACAGTAAAATATAAAAATTATATAAAAATCTAAATGATGTCTGAAACAAAATTACAGAAAATTTTTTTAACCTCTCAATATGGGTATCAAATAAAAGGGCTTAACTAGGTTTACTAGTACAGTTAACCATGTAAAAATTCAAAATCAAAGAATGCGTCAGAAATAACAAAGAAAATGGTACATAACATGATATATAGGCTAAGCTATGATGTAAGCATTATATCTATGTACATGATAAATATTAAAGGTTATTACTAGATTGGGTACGACCAAATATAGCACTCATACCTGTTTTATGTATAATTTATAAATTTTTTTTTTTTATATTTCGCTACCACATCTTCGGGAAAAGGCAATATTTAAATAATACTTTTAAAATAGTCGCAAAAATTCATATTCTTTTCTGTTTGTACTTATTGAAATATTTTTTATTCTGATAAAAGGTTAAGCATACTAAAATAAAACTTAGTTTGTGACATTAAAGAAACCTTTTATAATTTATATAAATATTTTTTTTAGCTGTTTGTATATCTATACTTTAAAAAATTTTTTAAATTGAAAAAAATAATTATCAAACTACATATTTAAACGATATTTTAAATATGTTAAAAATACATAAAAATATTCTTCATTTAAATGTAAGTCCCGAGGTATATTCAATCAGCTGATTTCTTTGTTTATGCCATTTACAAGTAGTGCCAAATTTTTTTAAAAATATGTTTACATCTCTCAAACTTAATCTTAAAATTTCTTTCTACAAATAACAATTCTCAGTTGCAGTTGGTTAAAAAAAATACCAAATCGATAATATAAAGTTTTAAAGAAATTATCAAAATTCAATAGAAAAAGAACAAGTAAGAGCACTATATTCGGCTGTGCCGAATCTTTTATACCCACCACCAATTTTGTGTACATTTAAAGTAAATTATTTATTATTTTGTTAATCACTATGGAATAATCTCTTTATAATAAAATATGTATCACTTTCTTTGTAGAGGGTGGTTAAATTTCAAGGGCCCATGTTGAAGGTGAACTACACCTAGTCTTTAAATTTGTTTTCTGCATTTCACTTGACATTTCTCAATCTCAAACTTACTCAATTTGATCCGTGGAAAGATATGCAAATGAGCAACGCTTTAAAGTTATTCAGGTTTTTTATAAAAATGGGCGTTCAAATCAAAATGCATTTTGTGCACTTCGTAATTCTTTTGATCAACATAATCGTTCAAATTCGTCCACAATCGGGAAAATTGTAAAAAATATTTAAATTTCTGCAAAACAGGTCTGTATAAAATGTTAGAAAATCTGTGAATGCCTTCTTAGTTCGTTGAATGGGAACCACTGCTGGTTTTTGCGATAGTGTGGCAAAAGATCAGTCAACCTTGCCTCATCATCATGCCCAACAATTGAGCATCAACATTGTCATTGAAAGTTTGGACCATCAGATAGAGGAGTGGCGCCAAGGATGGGGGGGCCATTAGGCCGATATTTTGTTAAATACATGATTGAACCATACAAATATTATCATTATTAAAAGAAATGATAATAATTTCTTAAATAATTTGTGTTTTATTTAAAATCAACATCGGCCCTTAAAATGTAACCACCCTTTATAACTTCGATATGCTACTAAAATGCTTTTTTAAATGTAGTCTTTCAATGAAAGTGGACATTAAAGTAGGCGTGTCAATAAAGTTTCTGGTAATAAATACAACCTAGATTTCTCAATATGGTCCTTTATTTTCCCAAAAACTTTGTCAATAGAGAAATTACATGAATTTAAGATAAACCGTTATATGGGAGGTGGGCGTTAAAGTTAGAGTGTCATCTTAACTTTTTGGCACAACAATTACATTGATTAGAAGGAAATACGTAGCAAATTTGATCATCATACCTCTAATTTTGGCGGTTTTATAAGCTTTTAAATTTCATTAACGGTAGATAACGTGAAAAGTGGGCGTTATAGTAGGCGTGTCAAAGTCATTTTTGCGAATGAGTACAACTTAGGAGTTTCAATATAGCCCATTATAATTCCAAAATCTTTATTAATAGAGAAATTATATGAATTTTGAGTAAAACGTTATATGGGAGGTGGGCGTAAAAGTGGGCGTGGCATATTGATTTTCCGTTACAAAAAAGCCTCTCACCAAAAAGCAAAGTGTGCAAAATTTCAGAGTCGTACATCTAATTTTGTTGCTTTTATGACGTTTTTGTTTTTAAATATACCGAAAAGTACACTGTGCGGTATAAATTTTCGTACATTTTGATCGATAACTCCTCTCCTAATGCATAGATTTAGATAATTTTCGAAGAAAAATATTGTTTTTACTCAGGAAATATATATTCGAAGTTTCATGAGTCTACGTTAATGTGTTTGGACACAATTCCATTTTATTCGATGTTTGAAGGACACGGTTTTTTCGACCTACTCTTGCTTTTCGAGCTATAACTCTGTTCCTAATATTCCGATTTAGCTCATTTTCAATATTAAACAAACCTTGTCTATAAGAAAGATTCTGGCAAAATTTGAGCCCCCTAGCTTTTTCGGTGCGACCTCTATCGTGCTTTCAACAGACGGACAGACGGACGGACATAGCTAGATCGTCATCAAATCAAACCCTGATTCAGAATATATATACTTTATGGGGTCTAAAATGGATACTTCGATGTGTTACAAACGGAATGACAAAATGAATATACCCCCACCATTTTTTTGGTGGCGGGTATAAAAAAATTGTGTGGCATATATAGGCATAATACAGAAACAAAACACATGTGGTGGTTTATATAAATACTTTATCATATCTATGAAGAACTGATATAGATTAGATACCACTTTGTATAGATAATCTCAGCGGAGTCAGAGTTCAAATTCATATTTCTATACCCGCCACCAAAAAAATGGTGGGGGTATATTCATTTTGTCATTCTGTTTGTATCAGATAGAAATAAACATTTTAGACCCCATTAAGTATATATATTCTAAATCGGGGTTTCATTTTATCACGATCTAGCTATGTCCGTCCATCTGTCCGTCTGATGAAAGCACGATAGGGGTCGCACTAAAAAAGCTAGGGGGCTCAAATTTTGCCAGAAGCTTGCTTATACACAATGTTTGTTATAGAATTATAGCTCGTAAAGCAAGAGTAAGTCGAAAAAACCATGTCCTTCCAACATCGCATAAAATGGAATTGTGTCCAAACGCATTAACGTAGAGTTATGAAAATTTAAATATATATTTCCTGAGTAAAAAGAATATTTTTCCCCAAAAATTATCTAAATCTTAGCATTAGGAAAGAAGTTATAGATTAAAATCAATGAAAATTTATATCGCACAGTGTATTTTTCGGTATATTTAAAACCTAATAAAATTGACAAAATTAGATATATGATTCTGAAATTTTGCAGGACTTGTTTTTGGTCAAACGCTTTGTTGTAAAAGAAAATAAATGTGACACGCCCACTTTTAATAAATTTTGTGCTAAAAATAGTGTTTTCCCCGGGAATTTGAGTTTTTTAATCTTCCCGGTTTCCCAGGATTATTTTTAGGGATACGGGAAAATTAAAAAGGTGGCTATGATTCGAAAGCAGATGTTTTTGTGTTGTAACATTTCTTTTGCATAAAAATTTTTTCTTCATATTTTTACAAATAATTTGATATACTTTTTGAGGTAATGTGTTAAAAAATTAAAAAAAATCAGCCAATACTTCAAAATTTCTGTAAAGAAAGAGTTAAACATTTTTTTAGGGATGTGGTCAAAAAACTTAAAATATTGTTTTTTTGTTAAATGCACTTTTAAGTATTCGTCCAACATCGATATAAAGTGAACGAGTGTTTTCTGTAATAGGTCAAATTGTTTATAAAATCAGAAATAGACTTTGAGCATATTAAAAGATTATTTTCGTCGTTAAAAATTTTTACCTTATATTTTTTTAATTATAGAATGTATTTACATACATGTTTTTGAAATTTAATTCTAATGATTTTATTTTTCATCTCATAGCTGAGGTATTTTTGTTTAATGTGCTCATATTTGATCTCGTACATAGAGAATATTTTTACTTAATTTATATTTTCAATTCAAGTTTCTTTATTAATTTTTATAGTTTTGAAGTGTTTCTAAAGGGTGTTTTTTTAAGCCCGATAGAACTTGAAATTGTAAAAAATAACACAAAAAATTAAATTGTAATCAAAATTTTTTTTTTATTCGAAAGATCAATACGTGACATTAACATTTAAAAATGATTTCGGGCATATGGGCACCGCGGCTGTTCTTGACGAAGCGCATTCTGGACGTCCAATTTTGGCCCACTTTTTCGAGCACTGCTGGCCGTATGTCACGAATAAATGCTGGCCTCCAAGGCGTCAATTGTTGCTGGTTTATCAGCATAAACCAGTGACTTCACGTAGCCCCACAGGAAATAATCGAGAGGTGTCAAATCGCACGACCTTGGAGGCCAATTGACAGGTCCATTTCTCGAAATCAACTTATCGCCAAATTTTGATTTCAATAAGTCGATGGTTGCGTTCGCCGTATGGCACGTAGCGCCATCCTGTTGAAACCACATCTCCTCCGGATCAATGTCATCCATATTTTCAAACAAAAAATCATTGATCATGGTGCGGTAACGATCTCCATTGACCGTAACGCGAGCTCCGGCCTCATTTTTGAAGAAATAAGGTCCGATGATGCCACCAGCGTGAAAACCGCACCAAACGGTGCATTTTTCTGGATGTAATGGAGTCTGTAGGGTCTCTTGTGGATTGGTCTCGCTCCATATGCGGCAATTTTGCTTATTAACAAACCCGTTAAGCCAAAAATGCGCCTCATCGCTGAACACAATTTTGCGATAAAATTGGACGTCCAGAATGCGCTTCGTCAAGAACAGCCGCGGTGCCCATATGCCCGAAATCATTTTCAAATGTTAATGTCACGTATTGATCTTTCGAATAAAAAAAAATTTTTGATTACAATTTAATTTTTTGTGTTATTTTTTACAATTTCAAGTTCTATCGGGCTTAAAAAAACACCCTTTATAACATTATAAACTATTTTATGCTTTTTAGTAAAAAGTTTTTTTTTTTAATTAAAAGCAAATTTCCTTTTTATTTGTTTTGCTGCGGGATCCCCGGATATTAAAAAATAAATCTCGCATTTCCGGAAAACAAAAAATTGCGGAAAAAAACCCTAGCTGTGAAAGTACGGAAAATTGGTGGTGGGTATAAAAGATTAGGCAGGGTCAAATATAGTGCTCTTTCTTGTTCTAATACAAATAGTTCCATTAAAGTTTGATTTGCAGACACAAATCCCAGTAAAGTTATGCTAAGCACAGACAGATGAAATATACACACATATACCCACACAATTTATTTATTTTTTATTTAACAAATATAATTAAAACAATTTATTTGGCTCATATAATGAATCCCAGACTGCAAGTTTTTCTTTTTCGGGAATAATTCCAAAATGCAATTCATTGCCAATATTCAAACCCATATTGACGTTAGTGGAACCCAATGGTAGCCAGTTTATTGATTTGGTTTCCTCACAATTGGGATTCGATGTTTTAGCGAAAGTAGTATAAATATCTATCATTCTTTCAATAATTTTGTATTCTTGAGAGAATTTTTCTAACTTCCAGGCATAATCACCATACCACAAGTAAGAAATATCATCGGCATGAGCCACTCCAGTTTTAAGATCATCGCCACAGAAACGTTTACGCTGATGATTAAAAGTGGGTGAATCAAAAGCAAAGCGACATAGATAAGTAGGCCCTTTGGCATATGCTAGGCGAGAGCGTAAGGAGCGATGAAAGCCATGCCAGAAAGCTTTTAGATTATAGAACTAAAAAGTAGAAATTAATATTTTACCAATCAGGTTAAACAAATGACAACTGTTATTTACTCACATCTAAGAACTCGTGCAAACATTCACTATTGGGTGTTTTATCGGCAAAATGAGCTTTTATCAGTGTAATGGCCTTTAACAAAGACTTCTCTTTATCTGCTTCTCTTACTTCAGCTGGCAACATTCTCTCTAAGTCATTATTAATGGCATTCATAAATTGGGGAAACATCTTCAATTTTGGAAACATTAAATAACCCTCATCAGATGTGCCACTAAATATTATTGGAATATTATTACCCCATGCTGATTTCAACATTTCGCGAGGATCTTGTGGTATAATGCAGTCCTCTCCCACAAACGCCTCAATACAAGGACCGAACGCAAACATAACTCCATTGCGTAGTTCTTCGTTAGTCAAAATATTATGTTCCATTAGTTTATAGGCATCCAAATTTTTTAGAAAAGCTACAACATCATGATCACTGTTTTCACCTTCATAACCATGATATTTAGCTAAGCGATAGGCATGATCTTTTTGCGGTATATTAGCCCAGCTGTTAAGCATTGTTCCCGACATACATATAGCCTTGTGAAAGAGTCCTTTAGTTTGAACTGTAGAGGTTAAATAGTGGGTTGATGCTCCACCAGCGCTAACACCAAATACAGTTATATTATCATGATTACCATTAAAGTGTTTAATGTATTGCTTTACCCACTTTACAGCTAAAATTTGGTCTTTTAAGCCAGCATTACCAGGTATTTTAAGAGAGGGATCTTCAACACTAAGAAAACCTTCAAATAGAGTATAAATTTGTGGTGTGTCGAAAGCAAACAGAGATTAAAAATATTTGTAAATTTACCTAAAGAACAAAGTCTATAGTTGAAAGTAACTAACACAATATTTTCTTTCATAAAGTAGTCGGGACTATATAGAGCTTTTGTTGCCTCTCCTGTTTTAAAGCCACCTCCATATATCCATATCATAACCGGCAAAGGATATTCAGTATTAAGCTAAGGAAAAAAATTAAAAACTAAATTAAATTAAAAAAAGAGGGGTTTCTTTCTTATTTATTCAGTTCATGTGAACATTATATATTGATATGTGTTTTAGGTTTTCTTACCTTTTTAGTGAACACATTTAAATACAAGCAATCTTCTGATCCTACCACACTACCTGTTAGAAGACTGTTTTGGACAGGCTGAATTTTTGACTCCAAACAATCCTTTACACCCGACCATGGTTTAGCTGGTACTGGAGCTTTAAATCTTAAATCACCAATAGGTGGTTGTCCATAAGGTATACCTTCAAAATTATAATATTCTTCATCGTATATAGTTTTTTTAACACACCCTCTTAGCTGTCCCACTGGCAATGAAATTTCCTGGTATATTAAACTAAGATAATAATAATCAAAAATTAATTTGTTATATACTAAAATATTGGAAATAAAAATAAACAAGTAACAGTGCTATATTCGGCCGTGCCGAATCTTATATACCCTTCACAACGTGTAGTCATGCAATAACAATTGTTTGTATTACCATTCATCCCATATAAAATACGTGCATACGTACACGTTAGAATAAATGTGGCATCGAATCCCAGCTAAGCCAAAAAAATTTTATTTCATTTTATTTAATATATTATTTATATTTTATTATTTTTGTTATATTTTTTTTAATTTTTTTTTTAATTTTTTTTAAAAATTTTTTTTGTAGTTTTTTTTATTATTTTTTTCAAATTTTTAATATTTTTTTTTGTAATTTTTTTTGTTTGGTATGTTTTTTACATGTATGTATGTATGTATGTATGTTGTTGTTGTAATTGTGAAAAAAACGAGGTGGTCGTGGTTTTTTGCTCATATCTCAGAAAGTTATGGGGCGATTGTGCTGAATTTCAATAGCGATTCATTCCTGGATATTTCCAAGAGACTGATACCATATACAGATCTGAGGAGCATATAGTTGCTTCTAAAAGTTGATTTCAACCAACACACGGACAGACGGGCAGACGGACAGACGGTCAGGGCTTAATCGACTCCTCTATTCATAAGCTTTCAGAAAATATATACTTTATTGGGTCGAAAATGAAAATTGTAGAAATTACAAACGGAATGACAAAGCTATATATACCCTTGTGCACCACAGGTGAAGGGTATAATAAATAGAATAATAAAGAAAATTATAGCTTACTCCTCGAACATGTCTCTCTAGTCAGTTGTCACTCTTAACATCACCAAGCGACTAATGTATTCGTTATTCTGTAAGTGTTTGAAAAGTGTTGTTTATAATTTAAAATTAAAATGCTTGTTTTGTATTCTCTTAGAAAGTTTGTATTAATTTTTAATGCTCTTTGCAAAAGAAAAAAAAATTTTTTTTTAAGTATAAATACATTTGTACGTAGAAACATAACTATTGTGTATTGTCTTATCGGAATGGGATAATTGTTCTAAATTTATAATTTTTTTTTACACAATCTTAGTAGAAAAAACAAGTAAAAATATGATAATGGAATTGATTGAATTTAGTAACCATATGAGTACAACTTGTATGTGTAAGAATATAAATGGTGTTTAAATAATGGCTAAGAAATGTAGGTTATCTGTGGTGGCTGTTTTTGGATTACTTATCTACGGATGCCTTATAACCGTACACGTGTCGTTAGATGTTCGGTATAAAATCGGCTCTCAACCCTAAAATGTTGCATCTATAGTACGTTCAATTCTTACTTATGGACCTGTAGTATAGTGGACAACAATAGTCCGTTAATATTTTGCAAGCTAGTGGTAGAAGGTCCAGAGTTCGAATGTCATTGAGATAACGGATGCATTGCGGATTAGTTATTCAGAGACGCCTAATACTATTTTACATTTCCTTATTCCCATTGACCTTCATATTATGGCCACATCTGCAATAAGTGAAATAAGGCCTAATTATCAACTATCAGCCTAGATCTAAAACCAACTTTGTGATTATATCACCCCTTAAATGAATTTTGCGAGGCTTTTAAAGTAAGTCGGAAAAGAGCGCCCTTGTAGGGACTCCAAAGTCTGGATTGACAGAGACCTTTTTAGGATGGGCTGAGGGGTTAGATCTGGTGTCTTTTCTCGTGAACTGGGAATATAGCTCTCTTTCCTCTTGCCTTCTGAATGAATGAAGTTTTTTTTGTTAAAATATTTGCCTTCTGGGAGGCATTAAGAGCACTGAATCATGGCAATATTCATGGTAATATATGTATTTTTTCAACAGTTAATCGGCATGTCTGGTACTTACTACTACTTAGATCAATTCACGAAAAACTTATCAAATCTTGGTTGTTTTGCCGACGGTTTCTTTATATAGGAGCCACTATGGTAATAAGTGTGCGAATGAACTAGCCTGGGTGATCTGTTCTAAATATCTATAATATAAATATAGTACCAAATCCTTTGATGACTACCAAGAAAAAGATATACATGTATTTTCTTGAAAAGGCCGATAGAAGGTGGCGTTGAATAAATACATGTAGGTTGGCAAGATTTACGTGGCCCTGTTTTGATATCAGGCCTATACTGTAACTTACAAACCGAAGTCTGAAGAACATCTCGAGGTTGCTGGCACTACTAGCGGGTCATTGGATGATAGGAAATAATCGTGATGACTAGGATTTCTTCTAACGACCATTGAAGCTGCAATCTGAATTTTAGAAGGAGGAATCGATTTTCCACATTGTTTGCGACTGTCCTGCCCTTGCTGCCACGAAACATAGGATAGTGGGCAAATTCACAAACTATAGTTATGTGGTCTTTTCAAAAGGGTGTTTTTTAGACTCGACTTGATTGTTCACTCGTAGTGATTTAAGTTAATAGGCTTAAATATTTAGAAAACTATAATCAATTAATTTTTAAACTTTGTGTTTATAATTTTAATAATTTTTTGATTCAATGGCTTTGTATGAAATTTGCATTACAATTACTTTTAAATTCTCCTCAAAATTTGTAACATACCATCATATAGCCAATTTAGCATCTCCTATTCCCTTTCTCATTATCTATCATACAACCTAAAAATTTTTAACAGTTTTAGTTGCAAGTCTGGTCATTTGATTGGTCGTAATTAAAACGGCTTTGATCGCAAATGGGGATTGGTTCCTGCCATATGAATATATAATATCACACACATATTAAAAGAATTTAATTATTTAAAAATTACTTTATAAATATCTGTAGAACACTAAACAATTATACTTACAAAATGCATAGCTACGTAAGCACATAAACATACATGTTTGTTTTGTTTGAAATTTTAATGATTTTTCTAATATTTTTTTATTTTTGCATCAACAAACAACAGATGCTCGTTCGCAGCACAACCTTGCAAATAGAATTTCATAATTTTAGTGTTAACATTTCAGACAGATCAACCAAATCTAATTCCCTGCCAATATTCAAACACTTAATGTTGTCTACATTAAAAACTGGCTGCCAACTGCGTTTTTTTAGAAAAATTTTTAAAAAATTTTTTTAAATTATTTTTTAAATTTTTTTAAAATTTTTTTTTTGTAGTTTTTTTTATTATTTTTTTCTTATTTTTAATATTTTTTTTTTGTAATTTTTTTATACCCTTCACACAGTGAAAAAGGGTATATATAGGTTTGTCATTCCGTGTGAAATTTCTACAATTTTCATTTCCGACCCCATAAAGTATATATTTTCTGAAAGCTTATGAATAGAGGAGTCGATTAAGCCCTGACCGTCTGTCCGTCTGTCCGTCTGTCCGTGTGTATGTTGAAATCAACTTTTTGAAGCCCCCCGAAATAGGTTGGACCCGGGTAAGGTATTAAAATATCAGAAATATTCGGGAGTAGATCGGTATTGAAAATCAGAAACATCGGTACATAAACAACTGAGATATGAGCAAAAACCCACGACCACCTCGATTTTCTTTTCATTAAAACAACATTACAACAACAACATACATACATACAAACGTGTATACTGGTTAGAGAAAACGTGGCATCGAATCCCAGCTGAGGCAAAAAAAATTTTTTTTAAATTTTTTTAAAATTTTTTTTTTTAATTTTTTTTTTATTTTTTTTTATTTTTTATTTAATATATTATATATATTTTTATTATTATTTTTTTTTATTTTTTTTTTTTTAATTTTTTTTTTATTTTTTTTTTGTTTTATATATATTATATATGTATATAATAATTTTTTTTTTTTTAATTTTTTTTTTAAATTTTTTTTTTTTAAATTTTTTTTTTATTTTTTTTTTGTTTTTTTTAACATACATACGTGAATTTACTGTTATTGCATGACTACACGTTGTGAAGGGTATATAAGATTCGGCACGGCCGAATATAGCGCTTTTACTTGTTTTGTTTGGTATGTTTTTTACAGGTATGTATGTATGTATGTTGTTGTTGTAATTGTGAAAAAAACGAGGTGGTCGTGGTTTGTTGCTCATATCTCAGAAAGTTATGGGGCGATTGTGCTGAATTTCAATAGCGATTCATTCCTGGATATTTCCAAGAGATTGATACCATATACAGATCTGAGGAAGATATAGTTGCTTCTAAAAGTTGATTTCAACAAACACACGGACAGACGGGCAGACGGACAGACGGATAGACGGACAGACGGTCAGGGCTTAATCGACTCCTCTATTCATAAGCTTTCAGAAAATATATACTTTATGGGGTCGGAAATGAAAATTGTAGAAATTACAAACGGAATGACAAAGCTATATATACCCTTGTGCACCACAGGTGAAGGGTATAAATATATAAGTGCACCTACATCGGGAATGCAGGCTATGGGCAAGCGTAAAATCGTTTGGCAGAATGCTATGTTAGAGGCACACTGTATAAAAATGGAATGTTTTAGTGAAAAAAATACACGGTGGGCCAAAAGTCACCATGGTGTTTAAAAATTTAATAACTTTGTATATTTCTTTATTATTTTATTTTCTTTTATTTTTCGTTTGCATGTTTTGTTTTATTGCTTTTCATTATTTACATTAAGTATGGAAAATAATAATGTCAAGTAATGATGAACTCGATTAAGAGCAATTTTTATCATTAAAATTTGTGGCTCTAGTGCTCGAAATTCTGCAAAAATGTTGGCCTTGACATCGTGTTTGTTCAAATAAGTTTACACGAAACTTCAACCTATTCAAATTAAAATAGTCTTTAAAATAAAATAGGTTGCTGAATAATCTGGCAAGCTCACTAATTAATTTCGGAATATCTGTACATTTTTTGCTCTCTAAAAATTTTACTTAAAATTGCCATTGTTTGTTGGACATTCTAGGCAGTGACTCAATCCTGAAACCATTTCTCAGTTATGTTTTCAAGAGCTGGACATAAAAAATGTTGTAAGAAATTAGTATTAAATATATTTTAATATGTAGTGCCATGACATAGTTTTTCCCAAATGGGGTACAATTTTACAAAAGTCTCTTAGATTCTGAGAACCCTAGAACCTACAGTTCTACTTATAAGTCATTTAAATGAAAATAAGTTTCGTCACTAATAATTATATTTTCAATAAAGCTGTTATTGTTTCTGGCAAAGTTTTTAGATTTCAATAAAAAATAAAAATATTGCCGCTTACTTGCAGGTTTTCATCTTGCACCTTATATGAGAATATCCAAAAATCCTCTTTTTAATTCACCGTAGTGAAGTACGAGCAATTGCTAGGTGAGCAGAACTACTGCTGTTATTTCTGTATTTTGGTAAGACTTTGCTCTACACATTCAATATTTTCCACAGTTTAAATTAAACGTGGACTATCAGCATGAGATAAATAACTTGCGGTGCCGAGATGATGGTAACGATGAACTAAGCAACAAACTATTGCTTTAGAGAACGTAATTTGATGTTCAAATGTCGGCGATATAATGTTTGCGTTAAAGTAATTGGTGGGTGATTTAAATAATAAAATTCTTTTATTAAAGTTCTTTGTCCAGTTGTCATTATTTATTATCCTGGGGTTATTTTTGAAAAAGAAAAAAAAAATTATAAAATAAAAAACATATATTAAGCAAAAAGTTATTAGATTTTTAAATCACATGGTGACTTTTACCTCACTTGTTTATTCTGTCCTAAAACAAGTAAGAGCGCTATATTCGGCCGTGCCGAATCTTATATACCCTTCACAACGTGTAGTTATGCAATAACAGTAGTTTGTATCACCATTCATCTCATATGAAATACGTACATACATATAAAAAATATACATATATAAAAAACATCCCATTGTAAAATTATAAATTTACTTATGTATGTTAAAAAAAATAAAATAAAAAAAAAAAATTTTAAAAAAAAATTTAAAAAAAAAAAATTTAAAAAAAAAATTAAAAAAAAAAAAATTTTTAAAAAAATAGTTAAAATATATATAATTAATGTAAAACAAAAAAAAAATTAAAAAAAAAAATTAAAAAAAAATAATAAAAATATAAATAATATATTAAATAAAAAATAAAAAAAAAATTTAAAAAAAAAAATTTTAAAAAAAATTTTTAATATATAAAAAAAATTTTTTTTGGCTCAGCTGGGATTCGATGCCACGTTTTCTCTAACCAGTATACACGTTTGTATGTATGTATGTTGTTGTTGTAATGTTGTTTTTGTGAAAAAAAAATCGAGGTGGTCGTGGGTTTTTGCTCATATCTCAGTTGTTTATGTACCGATGTTTCTGATTTTCAATAGCGATCTACTCCCGAATATTTCTGATATTTTAATACCTCACCCGGGTCCAAGCGATGTCGGGGGGCTTCAAAAAGTTGATTTCAACATACACACGGACAGACGGTCAGACGGACAGACGGACAGACTGACAGAGCTTAATCGACTTCCCTATTCATAAGCTTTCAGAAAATATATACTTTATGGGTCGGAAATGAAAATTGTAGAAATTTCACACGGAATGACAAACCTATATATACCCTTTTTCACTGTGTGAAGGGTATAAAAACATATCAACTATATATCACCAAATGTTTGTCTCGACAAACATTGTTTTTGAAACACATGGGTGAATTAAGCTTAATACAAAAGGTAGGATAATTAAGTTCAACTTGCATATTTTAAACACAAAGTTGTGATAAACAAAATCATATAGCCAAAATCATTGTCAGTTAAACAGCAATTGCCAAATTTTCATTGCCTAAATTTTCCATCGCCGTGTTGTGTAAATAACTGCAATATCGGAAAAAATTGGTTTAGGTTTAATTATTACTGGTCCAAGCCCGGCGAGTTGCTACGCCCTTTAATGAAAAAAAAGGCATTCTGAATTTTAATTGAATATCAAGCGCAAGAAGGTAAAATTATAACTTTTTTACGGGCGTGGCACTGCCCACTTTTCTTATCACGAAACTGTATAGACATGACTGCTCAATATGTGTGCAAAGTTTCAGAAAAATCGATCTAGTACAAGTAGCTAAATACAATAGTTTATTTTTTATGGGCGTGACCCCGCCTACTTTTTACCACCCACAAACACTACCTGGAATGTGTACAACAACTCGCCAAAGTTAAAGGCCGAAGACTGGGAGACTGCTGGTTTTAAAGAGCCGTTCTGATAAATTGATAGCACAGACAAGTCCGTGGAATTTGTGCGCGCTTTAAAAAGTTTATCTTAACCCTTACACTGACGTACAGGCAAACATAGCTAAATCTCCTTCTCAATCTACAAGAATTCAGAATATATTTATATACTTTATAAGGAATTAAATGAATATTGTAGATATTAAGTACAAACTCAAAGACAAACATACTCTCAAGTGAAGCGAAAAAAAAATGCATTTAGTCATAAACAGCTATAGTGGCAATACTTATAAAAAGACAATTCAATACATATACATATGTACATATATATGTATGTTTATATTAGCATATAAAAATCAATTAACACTAACGGCTTTATTTAATAAATATTCAAACGTTTAAAGAGAGTACGTTTCAAATATACTTAACATTTTAATTAGTTAATAAGTTTTTAATAACTGTTTTGTTTATAAACAAGTTTTATTTTTTCTAAAAGAACGTACATACGTCAATGAACAGTTTAGTTACATTTTTATTTCTGTGCATAAATTAAATTAAAAACAACTTCAGCTTGTAAACAAACAGCCCTAGTTTACAGATTTCTCAAAACAAATTTTTTTTGACAAATTGTTTTATTTTAATATTAAATTAAATTGACTCGAAGAACATTAAGAAAAAAGTTTTTTTAAAAATGTACAAACTGGCGCAAAAGAAATCACCCAATTGGGAGAAGTTATAATTTTTGCAAATGGTGCTAAATTTGGGTTATGCTTTCACATTTGTAAAATAAACTGAAACATAATACACGTTAATTATAATATAGACGTGTAATTCAAAATCGAAACTAAGTTACATCAATTACAATCAAGGCGACTTCATACAGGTGAAATTGCCAGCCCAGCTCATTGATAGGCATTTTGTCAAAATTTGTTGAATTCACCTTAATTTCATGTATTATTGCAGGGATGGAAAATTAAAATTTGGTTTCGGCATTAAACAATTAAATTGAGGGTTATTTTATAAGAAAAAAATTACCAAATTTATACTATGTTCACACACACGCCTTAATTGTCAATTTATTATATTATAGCAATTAAAGGCCTTTACTGAGCTCAATTTACCATATTAAAAATTATTTTTAAATTGAGCAATATATACTTAATTGTTTCACTTATTGTCTAAAACTCGAAATACAACTCTTGAGAAGTATGTTCAGTGAGAAGAAAATTCTATAGGTGGCATTTCTAATGTAAAACAAATAAATATACAAAAAATAAAAATTAAGAAATTGAAAATTTTTTGAAGAAAATTTTAAAAAAATGTTTGAATAAATTCAAATACATACATATAAGTACATATATGTATAAATAAAATTGTAAAAATATTTTATTAACAAGAAAAACACTGAAAAGAAGGCATTATTTGATTATTACATCGTATTTTACAGCTATAAAATGCTAATGGAGTACGATAAATTGAGTATGTCTGAACACTTATTTTAATTGCTCAATCAACACTAAATTGAAACAATTAAAAATATCTGTCTGAACAGGGTATTATGTATATTTGTTGCTTTTATACAATTTAGAATGCGGCTTAAAGATATTTATTCTTATTTTAATTTAATTTTATTAAATTAAATATATCAACATCGACAGAAAATATCCCCTAAAAAGTTGCTTCGTTGTCAATTCGCCGTTGCATATATGTACCTGTATGAATATGCCTTGATTACAATCAAAGAACATCGGTAGAAAAGTTTTACTCCAACTTGTATATATAACAAGTAAGAGCACTATATTCGGCTGTGCCGAATCTTTTATACCCACCACCAATTTTGTGTACATTTAAAGCACAATATTTATTATTTTGTTAATCGCTATGGAATAATTTCTTTATAATAAAATATGTATCACTTTCTTTGTAGAGGGTGGTTAAATTTTAAGGGCCCATGTTGAAGGTGAACTACACCTAGTCTTTAAATTTGTTTTCTGCATTTCACTTGACATTTTTCAATTTCAAACTTACTCAATTTAATCCATGGAAAGATACGCAAATGAGCAACGCTTTAAAGTTATTCAGATTTTTTATAAAAATTGGCGTTCAAATCAAAATGCATTTTGTGCATTTCGTGATTGTTTTTGTCATCATAATCGTTCAAATTCGTCCACAATCGGGAGAATTTTAAAAAATATTTAATTTTCTGCAAAACAGGTCTGTATAAAAGATATTTTGTTAAATACATAATTGAACCATACAAATATTATAATTAAAAAAAAACAATAATAATAATATGCTAAATTATTTGTGTTTTATTTTAATTCAACATCGGTTCTTAAAATTTAACCACCCTTTATTAATTCGATATGCTGCTAAAATGCTTTTGTAAATGTAGTCTTTCAATGAAAGTGGGCGTTAAAGTAGGCGTGTCAATAAAATTTCTGGTTTTAAATACAACTTAGATATTTCAATAATCCTTTATATTCCCAAGAACTTTGTCAATAGAGAAATTACATGAATTTAAGATAAACCGTTATATGGGAGGTAGGCGTTAAAGTGGGCGTATCACCTAAACTTTTTGGCACAAAAATAACATTGATTAGAAGGATATACGTAGCAAATTTGATCATCATACCTCTAATTTTGGCGGTTTTATGAGCTTTTAAATTTCATTAACGGTAGATAACGTGAGAAGTGGGCGATATAGTAGGCGTGTCAAAGTTGTTTTTGCCAATGAGTACAACTGAGGTGTTTCAATATAGCCCTTTATTATTCCAAAATCTTTATTAATAGAGAAATTATATGAATTTTAGGTAAAACGTTATATGGGAGGTGGGCGTAAAAGTAGGCGTGGCACCTTAATTTTCTGTCGCAGTAATGACATTGCCTACAGGGATAAACGTAGAAAACTTTATCATCATATCTCTAAATTTGGCGGTTTTATGAGCTTTTAAATTTCATTAACGGTAGATAACGTGAAAAGTGGGCGTTATAGTAGGCGTGTCAAAGTTATTTCTGCTAATGAACGCTACTTAGATGTTTTAATATAGTCCTGTATTATTCTAAAATCTTTATTCGTAGAGAAATTATATGAATTTGAGGTCAGACGTTATATGGGAGGTAAGCGTAAAAGTGGGCGTGGCATATTGATTTTCCGTAACGTAAAAGCGTCTCATCAAAAAGCAAAGTGTGCAAAATTTCAGAGTCGTACATCCAATTTTGTTGCTTTTATGACGTTTTTGTTTTTAAATATACCGAATATAACTCCTCTCGTAATGCATAGATTTAGACAATTTTCGGGGAAAAATATTGTTTTTACTCAGGAAATATATGTTCGAAGTTTCATGAGTCTACGTTAATGCGTTTGGACACAATTCCATTTTATTCGATATTCGAAGGACACGGTTTTTTCGACCTACTCTTGCTTTTCGAGCTATAACTCTCTTCCTAATATTCCGATTTAGCCCATTTTCAATACAAACCTTGTCTATAAGAAAGATTCTGGCAAAATTTGAGTCCCCTAGCTTTTTCGGTGCGACCTCTATCGTGCTTTCAACAGACGGACAGACGGACAGACGGACATACGGACATACGGACGGACATAGCTAGATCGTCATCAAATCAAACCCTGATTCAGAATATATATACTTTATGGGGTCTAAAATGGATATTTCGATGTGTTACAAATGGAATGACAAAATGAATTTACCCACACCATTTTTTTGGTGGCGGGTATAAAAACGGATCGTGTTTTATTCAGATTCTTAAAACTGACAAGTGCCTAGACAAAATTGGGGTTTTACCCGGTTTGTTTACAGTAGCTATGCGAAGGCTTAGAAAAAACAAATGTATAAAAGTTCTCAACAGGTGGCGCTGTAATAAATTTATAAACAACTTTTACACCAAAAAAAAATTATAATTTATAACTTAGGTTATTTTGGTGCTAGAAATGAAACGCTTATATTTTGGAGGCTTAGCTGTCGCTGTGGTCGAATTACTAAATGTCTATTTTTCTATTTTATTATTGTAAAAGTTGTTCCCGAGTTCTCAATATATTCAATATTCATAAGTAGATAAAAAAAGATTATAAATTTCTACACAAATTCAAACTCTATGTGATATTGTAAAACCTTCTTAATATTTCTAATAAAAATCAGATCATTTAGAACTGCTTTTTACATGAAGGATTAAGCACCAAGTAGTCGGATTACACCTTTTGCCTAAGTTTCTTGCTTTTCAAAAGCTATAAAATTAAAATCATCAGGAAGTTCTGGTCAAAAATATCAACCTATGCAATTTCGATGACATTTTTGGGTCTATGATTTACACTTTTTTGTACTACTTTTTTATTGTTCTAATAAGGAAGTGCTGAATTAAAACTTATGGGACCAATTCTTCTATTTAACTCGCCTATTTTATAGGTTTCATATATAATCTTGTAAAAATCTTGTTATATAACTTCCTGCTCTTCTTCTTCTTGATATTTAAGTAAAGTTTAAGACACCTCTGTTTTGTTCATTCGAGTACTCTTGTGCTGTTAATGGACTCCCACACATAGAAGATCTTCTATATAAATATGAATGTATATCAGTGGTCACAAGTAGAAAGGCTGTAACTCGTACCTTTTATGAAATTAAGTTTTACAGTGAGTCCAATACAATTCACACAAATACACCTCCACTTAAAAATTCAATGCAATATTTTAATACAAATAAAAAAGAAGATGATATTACGTTTTTACGTCCTCTTGTAAAATTAAAATTTTTTGAGCGATAAACTTTACAGGATGTATCGAAAAATATGTACTCACCTACCAAATTTTTGGTGATGCAAAATTTTCCTAAAATTTATTTCAGTCTTTACTACATTAAAGAATACATCTTAGTATTTGCAATATACCTTTATTAGAAAAAAATTACATAACTTGTAATTATCACATACTTGTTAGGTTAAAAACTGATTCATATATTCCTTATCATTTAAAAGAAATAATTAAGAAATAAATGCATCAGTATAAAGAGTCCTTTTTGTAAAAACTATTCCATACTTGAAGTTTATGATGAAAGGGTATGTCCTTGAATTCCAGCTTATCGCTGATATTTAAAACTTTAACCGGTTTTTGCAAATCTGTCTCATTCCCAATTGCCTGCCAATGGACGGGTTCAATTTCCTTGCAATTTGGATTGGAGGTCAAAGCAAAATTATACCACATGCTTACAATGCGTTCTATGCATTTGAATTCAGCTGATGTGGGAGATAATTTCTCTGCCGCCACATTGTAGAAGAGATAAGAAAGGTCATCGCCATGTGATACACCACGTACAGTTTTACCACAAGTTATAACTCGAAAATGATTAAAAAACTCCGAATCATAGTCGAAAACATAACAGTATGTAGGCACTTCTTTAGCGTATGCAGATCTGGCTTTGATCGTCCTAAATATGGCATGCCAAAAAGTTCTATAGCTCATAAGATCTATGTATTCGGAGAGCGTTTCTTTAACACTGGGTGTTTTATTGCCAAAGTATGTTTGTTTTAATTGAAGGGCCATTGCTTTGAGCTCGGGCTGCGAATGCTTTGATATGACATCGTCTGGCAAAAGATTAATGCAGTCCGTCAGATCATTTACTAAGAAGTGGTATTTAACTACTGTAGCATAATGAAATAGTCCCTCACATGAATTGCCGCCGATAATAACCGGTATATTATTACTCCAGGCACTGGATAGTAATTCCTTATATGGTTTGTTGGCAATACAATCATCGGTTATATAAGGTTCAACAACCGGTCCAAAGGCAAATATTAAATTTTCAAATTTTTCCTGTTTGCTTAGCAACAAAATATCCTTGCAGGCTAATTTAGTTGCATTTTGTTTGGCCAAAAAACGATACACTTCCTTGTCATTATTGTTGCCTTTATAGCCGATAAGGCAGGCTAATTTGTAACCCCATTCACGTGAAGACGTATTAGCCCAGTTGCAAAGGGCTGCACCAGATTGCAGAATGGCCTTTTGGAATAGACCCTGAGTTTGGGGAATCAACATCATTAAATGTACAGAAGAAGCTCCAGCACTTTCTCCGAAAAGTGTTATGTTATTGGGATCACCATTGAAGCCCTCAATGTTCTGTTTAGTCCACCTTAAAGCCATTACTTGATCTTTAAGGCCAGCATTGCCAGGTACTTGTAAATCAGGATCATTTAAGCTCAAAAATCCTAAAAAATAGATGTAAAATATATATAATAATAGTGTAATATATAAGTTATGAGGAACACGATATAATGTGGTCACATTTTTATATTGAATAATTACCCAAAGCCCCTAGACGATAAGCTAAGGTTACTAAAATAACATCTTTTTGCATAAAGTAATCTGGTGAATAAATTTCCCTACTAGCTTCACCAATTTGATAGCCACCACCATATATATACACCATAACGGGTAGCGGTTTCTCAGTTTGAAGCTGAAAATCACAATTATTGTATAGTTAATTAAATTAAAGGAAAAGTTAAGTTTATAATTTTTTAATTACCTTTTTAGCATAAATATTTAAGTATAAACAATCCTCTGATCCTACTGTTATCCTTTTAATGAAATCTTTTTGTATTGGTTTCGGTTTATAATGCAGACAGTCTAATACATCGTCCCATGGTTCTGGCGGTTGGGGAGCTCTGAATCGCAATTCTCCTAAGGGTGGTTTGGCATATGGTATGCCCTCAAACGCATAATAATTGCCATATTCTTCATAGACATTTTTGCGTTGCATGCCTTTTACTTTACCAAAAGCCGTATCAATGATTTCGTATTCATGGGTGGCTAAACGGCTTTCCTCGATCTTAAAGGAAATAAGTCTGGAAATGGTAATTTTAATATTTTAAATACAAGATTTTATTTAAATAAGTTTATTGTAAATATATAATTATATAATATATATAATTGGAAAATTGAAGGGTGACCAAAAATTTCCCAAAATTCTAAGCTGATTAAAAAGTTTTGTGAATTAGCTAATTATATTTTATATATTAATTACTGTATTCAAAAGGTGTCCTTAATTAAAATGTTCTAAAATAATAACATAAAAACATATGATTGTTGTACAGGATCCCTCATAACTTAATGTGATATATCATATTTAAATCGCCGATTTTGCAAAATTATTTATAACAGATCTCTTAACTCTGCTTAGCAGATTCTTAGCCGAATGCAACAGGTGCCTGAATAGTTATGACAGCACAATATGCATTCCATAAACTGTAGTATTATTTTTACTTGAAAAGCTTGAAAAGCAACAACATTATTTCTTTAACTATTATAAAGTCGTAGAACATTATGACATGCTAGAACTCCTTGTTAATATATATTTCCGGAGTAAGGCAGAATTGTCTTCAGTCAGAAACTTAAATTGTATACTCATCACCAAAAAAATTATGGGGGTATATTAGTTATGTCACTCCGTTTGTAACACATCGTACCATCTATTTTAGACCCCATAAAGTATATATATACTGAATCGGGGTTTTATTTTTTGATCTGTTGAAAGCACGATAGAGCACGAACCAAAAAAGTTAGGGGGCTTAAATTTTGCCAGAACATTTCTTATATTTCTTTGGTCTTAAAACTGGGCTAAATCGGAATATTAGGAAGAGAGTTATAGCTTGTAATACAAGAGTGTGTCAAAAAACCATGTTCTTCCAACATCGAATAAAATGTAATTGTTTCCAAACGCATTAACGTGCAGCCATGAAATTTAAAATGAATATTTCCTGAGTACAAAAAAAATATTTTTTCCTGAAAATTACTTAAACGATGCGATAATTTTTACGTAATAAAACGGACAAAATTAGATGTATGATTCTGAAAATTTGCAACCATTGCTTTTTGGTCAAAGGCTTTGTACTAATGGAAAATTAATATGACAGCCGAATATGGTGGTCTTACATATTTTGTTTTTGTTTAATTAAAACCAAATATGAATTTTTCAGATTTAATGCCTAAGAAGCAAGTAGTTACGGTTGACAGCAGTAGTGTTTGGCTTAAGCTATTGATACCATATATTTTTGATATCTAAAACCTAAGTGAAATGTTATTATAAGATACGTACATTAACATTAACAGTGGCTACAACAACAATCTTTTCACTACTATTTTGTGTACCATCTCTGCCAACCAATAGAGAACCAAAAATAACCTTGTTTTTATATAAATTTAATACATTTATTTAAATTTAAAAAAAAGTTAAATTTTATTAATTCCTAATGTAAAACACCACCTTTATAAAAATTCTTTATAAAAATGCCTTTAACTAAGAAAATAAATTAAAAGTATTTAGCAGGATACCTGAACAATTGCTGCCATACTATTATTTTCGCCCTTAATTTCTCATTCACGATCGCTATGAAAAAAAAATGGATTCCGTTCGTTAGTAATCGCATCACTTAAGAACGTCTGTATCGATTTTGCTAAAATGTTTATCATATCCAAGTTAAAATTTTTACGGAAAGAAAAATGTTCTTTCCCACTTTTACATCTTTTTTTATACCCGCCACCAAAAAAATGGTGGGGGTATATTCATTTTGTCATTCCGTTTGTAACACATCGAAATATCCATTTTAGACCTCATAAAGTATATATATTCTGAATCGGGGTTTGATTTGATGACGATCTAGCTATGTCCGTCCGTCTGTCCGTCTGTCCGTCTGTTGAAAGCACGATAGAGGTCGCACCGAAAAAGCTAAAGGGCTCAAATTTTGCCAGAATCTTTCTAATAGACAAGGTTTGTTTGGTATTGAAAATGGGCTAAATCGGAATATTAGGAAGAGAGTTATAGCTCGTAAAGCAAGAATAGGTCGAAAAAACCGTGTCCTTCAAACATCGAAAAAAAAGGAATTGTGTCCAAACGCATAAACGTAGAGTCATGAAACTTCAAATATATATTTCTCGAGTCAAAGGAATATTTCTCCCCAAAAATTGCTTAAATCTATGCATTAGAAAAGGAGTTATAGGTCAAAATGTACGAAAATTTATACCGCTCAGTGTATATTTGAAGTTTAAAACGTAATAAAACTGACAAAACTATATGTACGGTTCTGAAATTTTGCAAACATGGTTTTTTGGTCAAAGTCTTCGTTATAACGGAAAATAAATGTGCCACGCCCACTTTTTTTTAAATTTTTATAAAAATATATTAGTCATATTCACTAGCATTTATTCATTGCAGATGGCGACATCTGTTGAAGGCGCCACTACATTTTGCAAACACTGAGGATGATGACTCTAGTAACATTTTTTTGCACAAACTACAAAGGAATTTTATAGGGGTTTGTGAAAACGAAAATGACCGAAGTTTGTTGACAAAAACTAACTAGAGTAATGATTTGTGCCGAACTTTACATATAGTTGTACACACAGTCTTATGAGGTTTAAGATTTAAAAATATTAAAAAAAATGTGCATCAGTAGATTCTTTTGTAAAGGGTGGTTAAATTGTAAGGGCCACAGGGTGATTCAAAATAGACATGCTCAGCATTTTGCTAAAACGGGAAAGTTATTAGTAAGATATTGATTTTTAAAGTTCTATAACATTTTACTTTTAAAAGATTTTCAAACGAAATAAGTTTTGTATAATTTTAAAATTTGTTAGCCATTAGTACATGAAAATAAATTGTTTATAATGTTTAGAAATAATTTTTTTTTAAACTTTAGGTCTAAATTTTCCTAAATTCCTTTTTTTAATACACCATAACTTCTATAAAACATAAGATAACAAAAAGAAATTAGCACCATTTAGTAGATAAAACTCTCCTCTATACCCCTATACCCCATTTTATACCCGTTACGATCCGACCGTGATCAGCAGACCAATTTTTGTGACACAAGGTCAAATATTTTTTGCAAAATTTTAGTAAAAGAGCTAAACAAATTTTTTTGTAATGTGTTTTTTTGAAGTATTTGAGTTTTTATATCCGCCACCAAAAAAATGGTATGTATATTCTTAATCGGAGTTTTATTTGACGACGATCTAGCTATGTCCGTCCGTATGTCCGTCTGTTAAAAGCACGATAGAGGTCCCATCGAAAAAGCTAGTGGGCTAAAATTTTGCCAGAATATGTCTTATACACAAGGTTTGTTTGGAATAGAAAATTGGCTAAATCGGAGTATAAGGAAGAAAGAAAAATTGCCTAAATGCATGTATTAGGAAGGGAGTTACAGATCAAAATGTACGAAAATTTATACCACGCAGTGTATTTTCTAATATGTTAAAAATTTTAAACCTAATAAGAGTGACAAATTTAGATCTACGATTCTGAAATTTTGCAGGAATTGCTTTTTGGTCAAAAGCTTTCTTCTGACGGAAAATAAATGTGACACGCCAACCTCCCATACAACGTTTTCTCTCAAATTCTTATAATTTCTCTATAAATCGAATAATAAAGGACTTTATTGAAATATCTAAGTTGTATTTATTAGCATAAATAACTTCGACACACCTACTATAACGCTCACTTTCCACGTTATTTACTGTTAATGAAATTTACATTTATAAAACCGACAAAATTAGAGGTATGATGATAAAATTTGCTACGGAAATCCTTCTAGTCAATGTTGTTGTTATGCCAGAAAATTTAGGTGACACGCCCACTCTTACGCCCACATCCTATACAATGCCTTATCTCAAATTCATATAATTTCTCAATGAATAAATATTTTGGAAGAATTACGGACTATATTGAAAAATCTAAGTTGTATTTATTAGCAGGAATTTTATAAACACGCTTACTTTAACGCCCATTTTCACTGAAACACTTAATTTACGAAAACATTTTACCAGCATATCCAAGTTATAAAGGGTGGGTTAATTTTAAGGGCCGATGTTGGTTTTGAATAAAACACAAATTATTTAGGAAATTATTATCATTTCTTTTTTAATGACAATGTTTGTATGGTTCAATTATGTGTGGAACGAAATATCGGTCAAATGGCCCCCGCGACCTCAACGGCACACCTCGATCCGATAGTCCAAATTTGAAATAACATTGCTGATGCTCAATTGTTTGGCACGATGATGAGTCGAAGTTGACTGTTTTTTTGCCACACTATCGTGAAAAACAGGAATGCTTCTCATTTAACGAATTAAGAAGACATTCATAGATGTTCTAACATTTTATACAGACCTGGGGCCGAATTACGGCATTCGATATTGATCGAAATTTTACTCGAACGATCGAGTTCGCTGTGCTTTAGGTATAGAGATTCTAATAAGAGTTTTCAAATTTCGATCACGGTCAAGTGCCGCAGTTCGGCCTCTGTTTTGAATTTAAAATTTAACCACCCTCTACAAAGAAAGTGATGTATATTTAATTATAAGGAGATTATTCCAAGCGATTAACAAAATAATAATTATTGTGCTTTAAATGTACACAAAATTGGTGGTGGGTATAAAAGATTCAGCACAGCCGAATATAGTGCTCTTACTTGTTTAATTTAGAAATGATAAGGTTCCGATAAGGAGAGGTGATATTGTGTACTTAAAAAATATTGCAAAAATTTTTTGAGCAAAGCGGTTCAGGTTCTGATAGTTATGAATAAAATGAAGTGGTATTGTTTATCATACTCACCAACATAGTTTCGATTAGACATATTTCGGCATGGTTTTTATGTCAACATGTTAAGTGAGATTTTTCGCTTACATGAAAATAGTAGAGAAAATAATTTTGTTTTTACACTTACGATTTTAATGCAAAATTTTCTTTTACGTTAAAGAAACCATTTAAACCTGGTTTTACCAAACGAAAGAATTTCGTAAAGACCGGCATAAAAACTTTTATGATTTTTTTTCAAGCAGAGTTTATGAAACACAACCTTCTTTTTGGTGTAGTTAATTCAGTGCTTGAAATTTAAAAAGATTAAAAATAGCTGACATTGTTAGATGGCGCTCAATAAAAAAATAAGTTAAGAATTTTAATGAAACCAACAACACAAAACAATCAACAACATAAAAAAGTAGCTGCATCATTTAAAAATATTCTTTAACATAAAATAAAATAATTTTAAAAAATAATTTTAAAAAGTTCTTAGTTGTTCATCCAAACAAAAGCAGCTGATATTCATACATCAAACATACTTAAAAGAACTGTAAGAAGCACACTTATTTATATGAGAAACTTATTTGATTTTAAGTAAATTAATTTGCATACTAAGAGTGAAAACCTGATTGAATTTTAGTTTTACGACAACGTATCGTCGGGCGCAAGTTATTGGGTTCTATATTGAGATAAGACTGACTTTTAGGGAAACTCTTGAGATCTAATGCTCTGTGTAATCGCTTTGCTGTTATCATTTATAGTTTTCGAAATATAAGACATCAACTTTGAGCTGTAAAATATTCTGGTTATTAATAACTACATTTTGAATGGCATTTTCCAATAAAACAATTTTGTCACATAGAACACAATATTCAACGTACGACAACATATACACAGCCCAAACAGCAAAAGTAACACAGCTGACATACTTTTGAAATTGACTTTTCGATGCAGAATTATTCGCCAGCCTCCTATACTTCGTGTGTTAAAACTTTGATACGGAAGTAAGAATGATTACAGAACTACAAGTCATTTAATTTTGACGTAAACGAAAACCACCTTTTTGTGTGATGGAAAATATAATGCAATATTGAAGTATAAAATATAGATTCCATGTATTTGCTATTATATAATTAAAAATACTATAATTATGAGAGGTTTGATACTGGTTTATAATTGTAAATAAAATCTAGTATAACGATGTCTTTGTGTAAAAACTATTCCAAACTTGAAGCTTATCGTGAAAAGGTATATTCTTGAACTCCAACTTATCATTTATATTTAAAACTTTGATAGGTTTTTGCAAATCTGTTTCATTGTCAATTGCCTGCCAATGGACTGTTTCAATTTCGGCGCAATTTGGATTGGAGGTCAAGGCGAAATTATACCACATGCTCACAAGGCGTTCTATGCATTTAAATTCAGCTGATGTGGGAGATAATTTATCTGCCACCACATTGTAGAAGAGATAAGAAAGGTCGTCGCCATGTGATACACCACGTACAGTTTTTCCACAATTCAAAACTCGATAGTGATTAAAAAATTCCGAATCATAGTCGAAAACATAACAGTAGGTAGGCACTTCTTTGGCGTATGCAGATCTGGCCTTGACTGTCCTAAAGATGGCATGCCAAAAAGTTCTACAGCTCATAAGATCCATGTATTCGAAGAGACTTTCCTTAAAACTGGGTATTTTATTGCCAAAGTATGTTTGTTTTAACTTTAAAGCCATTGTTTTGAGTTCTTGTTGCGAATGCTTTGGTTTAATATCATCTGGCAAAAGATTGATACAGTCCGTAAGTTCGTCTATTAAAAAGTGATTTTTCATCAAAGTGCCATAATGAAAAAGTCCCTCAAATGAATTTCCGCCGATAATAACTGGTATATGATTACTCCATGCACAGGGTATTAAGTCTTTAAATGGTATGTTTGTTATACAATCGTCAGATCTGTAAGGTTCTACAACTGGTCCAAAGGCAAAAATTATATTTTCAAACATTTCCTGTTTGGTTAGTAATACAAAATCTTTACAAACTAATTTCCTGGCATTTTGTTTGGCCAGAAATTGATAGACTGCCTTGTCGTTATTGTTGCCTTTATAGCCAATGAAGCAAGCCAATTTGTAGCCCCAATCACGTGGTGGGGTATTTGCCCAGTTGCAAAGTGATGTGCCGGATTGCATAATGGCTCTATGAAATAGACCTTGAGTTTGAGGTATTGTCATCAATAAATGCACAGAAGAACCTCCAGCACTTTCACCAAATAGTGTGATGTTATTGGGATCACCATTAAAGTTTTTAATATTTTGCTTAATCCATTTTAAGGCCATAACTTGATCTTTAAGACCGGCATTGCCTGGTATTTGTAAGTCAGGATCACTTAAGCTAAGAAAGCCTAAAAAAATTTTTATTATATCTATAATTTAAAAACATTTAAACGACATATTTTTCTGTGTTGTATTGTTGGATTTGAAATATGTATGTATGTCTAGCATAATATTATATTGTTATAGGTTCTCAGTGTATTATTACCTAAAGCCCCAACACGATAAGCCAATGTTACTAGAACAACATCCATTTGCATAAAATAATCAGGTGAATATAATTCCCTACTTGCTTCACCCACTTGATAACCACCACCACATATCCAAACCATAACGGGAAATAGTTGCTTAGTTCGAAGCTAAAACTCAAAATAATTTTTTTTTTTCAATTTTCGTCAACTAAGAGAAACGTTGTTTGATTTAGTTACATTTTTAGCATAAATATTTAAATATAAACAATCCTCTGATCCTAGTTTGAGTTTTTTAATGAAATCCTTCTGCAATGGTTTTGGCTTATAGTGCAGACAATCTAGTACATCGTCCCAAGGCTCTGGCGGTCGAGGAGCTCGAAATCGCATATCCCCTAAGGGCGGCTTAGCATATGGTATACCCTCAAACGCAAAATATTTACCATAAGCTTCATAGATATTTTTTCGTTGCATACCTCTTACTCTGCCATAAGTGGTGTCGATGATTTCGTATTCATGGATAGCCAAACGTCTTTGTTCGGACTTAAATATAACAAATCTGAAAATGGTTATAGTTGCATTAAAAATTTTATTGGAATTTTATTTAAAAAACAAAGTTATAAAAAACCGGAGATCCAAAGTGATCTCATGCTTATTTGTTTCCCATATATGGTCTGATGGTAAATAGTATATTAAATATATTTAGATATGTTTATACACACAGAAGCTAGGTTAAATATGGATTTAAGTATATTCAAAAATAATTTGTAATAAACGGGTAGATCTTCCGGATATCCTACTTATATAATTAATGTGAATGTTTGTATGCTTGGATCTTCGCTACTCAATCACGCGAAAACGGCTAAATGCAATTAAATGAAATTTGGCACAGAAATAACAACCTATATTTACATATAATCTACCCTTTATAACGATAACGAGGCGAACTCGCGTATACGCTCGACTGACTGATTCACCTTCGGACAACCAAAACAGATAAAACAAGTGAGATCACAGAATTTCGGCTGTGAGGAATTCCTGATACCCACCAGCAATTTTGTGAAATATTTTTTATCATAAAATTTATGGTTTTGTTTACAACTCTAATCACTATAGAAAAATATACTTAAATATGTATTAAGTCCCTTGCTTTAGTTCAATTTGTGATTAAATTAGTTTCTCATATTTAGCTTTAAAGTCGATCCTAAATTATTTCTGCAATAGTGATGATACCATCCATTTGAACTTAAGAATAGGACTCGGTAGCTAGAGATATTTAAAAGTTAATAATAATTTTATATGGGCGGTTTTATGCTCTTTTAAATTTTAATGATAGTAGTTTGTGCCATAACTTAGAGGTGAGCATTAAAAAACGCTTGTCATAGATATTTCTGCTACTGCGTTCAACTTATGAATTGACATATAGAGACGGCTTTATTCAACCAAAATATTTTATAATAAACAGATTATAAGAATTTAAAAAATCCTAACAAGTGAGGTCAGCGTTGAAATGGGCGTGTCGTCCGTATATTCTGATATAATTACAATATTAACCAGAAAGCCACTTTTGCAAAATATCAGCATCTTATATCTAATTGTATTTAATAGCATAGATTATAGAATTTGTAAAAAATTGGCGTTTAATAGGTGTGTTATAGAAATTTCTGATAATGAATTCAGCGTACATTATGTATAAAAGAGTCCATTGTTCTTTGTACATATAGAAATAATGTGAATTTAAAATAAATCGTTTTACTGCAGGTGGGCGTTTAATTGTCGTGTCACCTTCATTTCCTATTATCAGGCAGAAAGCATTATACGCAAAATTTCAGTATCGTTCATCAATATCTGTCAGGTTAAAATTTATCAATACAAAATTATACCATATGTGAGAGGTGGGCGTTAAAGTAGGCGTATGTCTTATATTAAAATACAGAGTCTATTAGTCTTCCAAAATCTTTGTGAGGCGGACATAGCTATTTCAGCCTGAGATGAATCCGGGACTTTGAAAGTCTATACTTAATGGATTCTAAAATGGATATTTCGATGTCAGAATGGCAAAAAAATTTATAGTGATGGGTATAAAAAGTAGCACCATAACTTTTCATTTACAGAAAATAATTCCTTTTTTTGAGCGAATGTAAAAATTCATTGGTTTTTCATACAAACATACACAGCTGATATAAAGCAGATATACAGTGTGCCAAAAAAATATTATAACAGAAATATAATAAAGTACTGCAAGAAACACATCTATTTCTTTGAGAAATCAATTTTTTTCTTAGTAAATTTATAAATTATACTGTGAGTTAAAACCTGATTTAATTGAACTTTTAGTATGAACTCAAGTTCACAATTTAAATTAACAATTTAAATTTTAAAACCAGGTTTTAACTTATGGTATGAAAACACCATTGTGCAATTTACAACCTCGTATTGTATTCCGTATTCCGTATTGAAATACAGTTTTAGTTTATTTATTTGTGAATTTAATTCCTGTTGTATTGGTGTATGCTCGTATTGCTAAATATCAAATAACATCCAACGTCAGGTAAATAAAAATCAGGAATGGAAAAATTTATCAAATCTTACTTCTGCAGAGCTACAAAAAATATATCAAAATAATTTTTAGTAAATTTTTTTACCAAAGCTAAAAAAATCTACAAAACATTTAAGATAAACATTTATTATGAATTTATCATTTTGGGAGCAAAAAAAATTTTTCTACAAAATATATTTTTTAATTCTTCAAAAAGTTTTCATTTTCCATCTCTGTATGAATCGCTAAAAACATATAAAATAAAATTATAATGTCATACAATATGTTTAAATGGAAATTACGAACAACGAGCATACAATCTTGTAAACACAAACAATAATTGTATCAATTGTACGATACAATTAGAGTTGTGAATTGAATTTATATTGTGGATACATATGAATGTATGTACATACAAAAAAAAAAAACATTTTTTTTTGCTTTTTTTATTTATTATTATTTTTCTAATACTATTACTATTTATTATATTGCTAATACATCACGCCTGACTGCTTTAATTATTTTATGTAATAACTCTGTTGAGAAGAAAAACAATTCAAAGTCATTAATCGTAACAAACTATTATTATTTATTAAAAATATTAATTTTCATAATTAGTTTAAAATAATCACTGTAAGTATTACACGTAAATTAAATGCAATTCAAATAAACCCACCTTAATAAGCATGTTAATTTTGTTGTTATTGCTGAGTGGTGTAACAAATATTCCTTCCCGTTTGTTGTGAGAATTAAACACGGTAACTACAGTATTTTAATTTGTTATGCTATTAAAACTTCTCTTGGTACAAATCTGTTTTTTTTTTGACTGATCGGACGTAAATTATTATATCGGAAGAATAATTTAACAAATAATTAGATAAATGTGTAATAGGGCAATGAATTGAAAAAAATCATTTTAAGTTAAATTAAAATAAAAAATTAATAAAAAATTAAAATAAATTAAGTTAATTAAAATCAATGCATTCACCATATATTAGCTACAGAAAAGTTCTTGTGATCAGTATATTTATAAGTTTTTTTGTAATTAACAAGAAAGAGCACTATATTCGGCTGTGCCGAATCTTCTATACCCACCACCAATTTTGTGTACATTTAAAGCACAATATTTATTATTTTGTTAATCGCTATTGAATAATCTCTTTATAATAAAATATGTATCACTTTCTTTGTAGAGGGTGGTTAAATTTTAAGGGCCCATGTTGAAGGTGAACTACACCTAGTCTTTAAATTTGTTTTCTGCACTTCATTTGACATTTCTCAATCTCAAACTTACTCAATTTGATCCGTGGAAAGATACGCAAATGAGCAACGCTTTAAAGTTATTAAGGTTTTTTATAAAAATGGGCGTTCAAATCAAAATGCATTTTGGCACTTCGTATTTCTTTTAATCAACATAATCGTTCCAATTCGTCCACAATCGGGAGAACAGATCTGTATAAAATGTTAGAAAATCTGTGAATGCCTTCTTAGTTCGTTGAATGGGAACCATTGTTGGTTTTTGCGATAGTGTGGCAAAAGAGCAGTCAACCTCGACTCATCATCATGCCCAACAATTGAGCATCAACATTGTCATTGAAAATTTGGACCATCAGATAAAGGAGTGGCGCCAAGGATGGGGGGATGGGCATTTGGCCGATATTTTGTTAAATACATAATAGAACCATACAAATATTATCTTTACATAACAATAATTTCCTAAATAATTTGTGTTTTATTTAAAAACAACATTGGTCCTTAAAATTTAACCACCCTTTATAACTTCGATATGCTACTAAAATACTTTTGTAGATGTAGTCTTTCAATGAAAGTGGGCGTTAAAGTAGGCGTGTTAATAAAGTTTCTGCTAATACAAATACAAATACAACTTAGATATTTCAATATAGTCCTTTATTTTTCCAAACACTTTGTCAAAAGAGAAATTACATGATAACCGTTATATGGGAGGTAGGCGTTAAAGTGGGCGTGTCACCTCAACCTTTTGGCGTAACAATAACATTGATTAGAAGGATATACGTAGCAAATTGGATCATCATACCTCTAATTTTGGCGGTTTTATGAGCTTTTAAATTTCATTAACGGTAGATAACGTGAAAAGTGGGCGTTATAGTAGGCGTGTCAAAGTTGTTTTTGCTAATGAGTACAACCTAGATGTTTCAATATAGTCCTTTATTATTCCAAAATCTCTATAAGTAGAGATATTAAGTGGGCGTGGCACATTGATTTTCCGTAACAAAAAAGCGTCTCACCAAAAAGTAAAGTGTGCAAAATTTCAGAGTCGTACATCCAATTTTGTTGCTTTTATGACGTTTTTGTTTTTAAATATACCGAAAAGTACACTGTGCGGTATAAATTTTCGTACATTTTGATCGATAACTTCTTTCCTAATGCATAGATTTTAATAATTTTCAGGAGGAAATATTGCTTTTACTCAGGAAATATATATTCGAAGTTTCATGAGTCTATGTTAATGCGTTTGGACACAATTCCATTTTATTCGATGTTCGAAGGACACTGTTTTTTCGACCTACTCTTGCTTTTCGAGCTATAACTCTGTTTCTAATATTCCGATTTAGCCCATTTTCAATACCAAACAAACCTTGTCTATAAGAAAGATTCCGGCAAAATTTGAGCCCCCTAATTTTTTCAATGCGACCTCTATCGTGCTTTCAACAGACGGACAGACGGACGGACATAGCTAGATCGTCATCAAATCAAACCCCGATTCAGAATATACATATATACTTTATGGGGTCTAAAATGGATATTTCGATGTGCTACAAACGGAATGACAAAATGAATATACCCCCACCATTTTTTTGGTGGCGGGTATAAAAATATTCAAACATTTTGGTAAAATCCATGATAAAGTTCATAAAGAATATAAATAAGTAAAATGCATTTGGCAGTATATAAAAAATAAAATTATTTAAGTTCTTTAACACCAAACGAAAGTTATAATTTTCAATTTCATCCACAAATAAATAGCACCAAATCTCATTACTGGAAAAAAATAATTTTTCTTAAAAATTATTTTATTAATTGATTATAGCTTATCGTTTATAGGTAAAACTCTTCACATATTTATTTTCAATAAATAATCTAAACAAATATGGTTTCTTCGTAATCTACTTAATTAAAACCTCTATAAACAAACAGCGTTGAGACTAATAACGGTACTGCATGTGCAATTATATACATATATTTTTTTATACCCTTCATATGTATGTATGTAGTTTTATTACTCTGTATTTAATTTATACAATATTCATTTACGATCACATAAATTATGTGTTATGTCGATTGGTTAAAACTAAATTTTAGAAGTTCCCACATGTTTTACAGATCCGTTTGTAATATCCATCTTATTCCTGAAAGCAAAATCGCCCCATGACTATCTGAGATATTTATTTAATAATTTTATTTATTTTTTTTTTCTTTCTTTATATATATATATTTATTTCTTTATTTATTTTTTTATTTATTTATTTATTTGTGTGAGCAAACAAACATGACTGCTTTCGTTTTTCACATTTTTTTTTTTTTTTTTTTTTTTAACGAAGCTTTTCGTGTTGCCACACTTAATAAATTTCAAAATAGACATAAATGCCAACAAATTATTGGAAACAAAATTCTAGATTAACTTCAATATTTCAATTTGCTTAGTGAAAAATATTACATTTCAAAATTATGCGTGAAAAAAGTGCTCTTTAACACAATTTTCATTCATAAAAAATTAACTTAAAAGTGTTTAGGGACAATTTTTTTGTTTATGTTAATTATTGACTTATTAAAACTAAAAAAAAAATCCGCAGCTTAAAGATTTTACTTTAAATTTTGTTTAAAATTTTTTTCAAAAGCGGGTCTTTTAAGTAAATTAACAAACAAAAACTAATATCTGCACCTGTGATTAATTGAATTTGTAATCAATTGAGCGCAACTTTAACCCTAGAGTAGGAACGTTTATCGATTCGTTGAGCATATCTCTCTTATTACTATTTTTTTTAACTGCATGCGTCGATCACGCTTATTGTATAGCATTAGTAAGCAGTTTTAATATATATGGTATTACAAAGTCCAATAAGATCGATTTTGTAAAAAAAAAATTATTTTAATTTTTAAAATAAGGTTAAAGAAAAAGTTGTCGTCAAATCGACGAACGCTTCTTGCAACGAATGTGAAATATAGTTAGTACTCTAGGGTTAATAAGAAATTTAAATAAATAAATGCTGTTCGTTAGTTCAGTAAAGAAAACATGTGTCTGCTGCATAAACCGGTTGATAACTTCTTTCCTGCAAAAAGGCATACAATCATAAGCAACTACAATTTTTAATCTCACGAAAATATAAAGTAAATAACAAAATTCAAAAAGCTTGTCATAGCATTAATATGCTAGACAATTGAATATCTTAGTCTAGAGCTGAAGAATTATATGAACTTTCAACGACTTATTGATCAAATTAATAGATGTTGGTTGCACTAAAACTAATTCGGATCATAATCGAAATGGAAAATCGTGACTTAGATTCTCTGCTTCGATTACTTGTCACAATTTCTATGAATCAATATTAGTTTGACGATTCT
This sequence comes from Phyto melanocephala, assembly GCA_941918925.1. NCBI lineage: Eukaryota > Metazoa > Arthropoda > Insecta > Diptera > Rhinophoridae > Phyto > Phyto melanocephala. Next base: position 29,749,280 of record OW799233.1, read on the forward strand.
AATTATTTAGCTTTTTTTTAAAGAAATTAATCCTTTTAAAGAGTATTTTGTTTTAAGAACTTAGGCTTTTAAACACCGATGTTGTTCTCAGTTTTGTTTGCGATCAAGATCCAGATATCATCAGATTTAAGTGATTGTTGAAAATGGCTATAGTTCAACGAAAAAAATGGCTGAAAATAAAAACTAAAAAAACTCCAAAAACTCAAAATTGGTATTAATTACAACCTTAGGAACGTTAATCATAATGCTGCTCCTAACTTGAAAATTTAAAAGGAGTTTTAGCATCAATTGCTGAAGCCCTTTTGACACTTTCTTTTTTCTGTCTTTTTTTAATCTAAGATTGAAAGGGTGAAAAAGGTAATATTAGAGAGATAGAAAACTATGACAGTTTTTTGTAGCTTTTTTTTTATTTTAAATGTTGCCTCTTCTATTTCGTACTAAAAATCGCTATATCCAAGTACAAAACTAAGCAATTTTATTTAATATCGTGTATAAAACAATATAATTAGCAGTAATGTATCATTTTAAGATAAAAATATTAATTTTGAGCTAAAACAGTTTCAGATTGTTCTGACAGATTGTGCTTTTTTCTCGATAACATACAAAACACTTTGACGTTTTGAGTTGTTTCTTCCCAGCAAAATCTTTACTTACCTAGTAAGTTAGCAAGTAATGTTGGAGATACACATAAACTAGTTACTTTTCGACCGAATTACTACTTATTATACCCTTCACACAGTGAAATAGGGTATATATAGGTTTGTCATTCCGTGTGAAATTTCTACAATTTTCATTTCCGACCCCATAAAGTATATATTTTCTGAAAGCTTATGAATAGAGGAGTCGATTAAGCCCTGACCGCCTGTCCGTCTGTCCGTCTGACCGTCTGTCCGTGTGTATGTTGAAATCAACTTTTTGAAGCCCCCCGACATAGGTTGGACCCGGGTAAGGTATTAAAATATCAGAAATATTCGGGAGTAGATCGGTATTGAAAATCAGAAACATCGGTACATAAACAACTGAGATATGAGCAAAAACCCACGACCACCTCGATTTTCTTTTCATAAAAACAACATTACAACAAAAACATACATACATACAAACGTGTATACTGGTTAGAGAAAACGTGGCATCGAATCCCAGCTGAGGCAAAAAAATTTTTTTTAAATTTTTTTAAAATTTTTTTTTTTTAATTTTTTTTTTATTTTTTTTTTTATTTAATATATTATATATATTTTTATTATTATTTTTTTTTATTTTTTTTTTTTAATTTTTTTTTTATTTTTTTTTTGTTTTATATATATTATATATGTATATAATAATTTTTTTTTTTTAATTTTTTTTTTAAATTTTTTTTTTTTTAAATTTTTTTTTTATTTTTTATTTTTTTTTTGTTTTTTTTAACATACATACGTGAATTTACTGTTATTGCATGACTACACGTTGTGAAGGGTATATAAGATTCGGCACGGCCGAATATAGCGCTTTTACTTGTTTTTGTTTGAATTGTCCCAGAAATGATGACCCTCGCTTACAAATGAACTTACAAAAAGCAATAAAATAAGTTGTTACCAATAAAGCTGAATTATAGCTGTATATTTTTATACTGTTGCAACGCAAAAAAATATAAAAATTATAATATTGGGCGTCTATATATATAAAAGTGAAACTCTGTGTGTGTGTGTGTGTGTTAGCTATAGACTCCGAAACTGTAAAACCGATCGGGCTTAAACTTTGGTAAGTTGTTGTACATATACCAGGCAGTGTTTATGGGTGAAAAAAGTGGGCGGGGCCACGCCCATAAAAAGTTAGTTATCAGTTTTAGCTACTTGCACTTGACCGATTTTTCTGAAACTTTGCACACATATCGAGCTGTCATGACTAAATAATTTCGTGATAAGAAAAGTGGGCGGGGCCACGCCCCTAAAAAAGTTTTAATTTTGAGGTACTTGCACTGGACCGATTTTTCTGAAACTTTGCACACATATTAAGCTGTCATGACTTTATAATGTCGTGATTAAAAAAGTGGGCGAGACCACGCCCATAAAAAATTAGTTATCAGTTTTTGCTACTTGCACTGAACCGAATTTTCTGAAACTTTTCAAACATACTGAGCTGTCATGACGTTACACCTTCGTCAATAAAAAGGTGGGCAGTGCGACGCCCATTAAAAAAAGGTATCATTTTGAGGTACTTGCACTGGACCGATTTTTCTGAAACTTTGCACACAAATTGAGTTGTCATGACTATACAGTTTCGTATTTAGAAAAGTGGGCAGTGCTACGCCCATAAAAAAAGGTATAATTTTGAGGTACTTGCACTGGACCGTTTTATCTGAAACTTTGCACACATATTGAGCTGTCATGACTATATAATTTCGTGATTAGAAAAGTGGGCAGGGCTAAGCCCATTAAAAAAGTTATTATTTTAAGGTTCTTTCACTGGACCGACATTTCTGAAACTTTGCACACTTGTTGAGCTGTCATGACTATACAGTTTTGTAATTAGAAAAGTAGGCAGTGCCACGCTCATAAAGAAAAAGTTATAGTTTTTAGCCTTGCACTTGATATTTGATTTAAATTTAGAATGCGATTAAAATTCATGAAGGGGCGTAGCAACGCGCGCCGGGCTTTTCTAGTATTATAAGATTTATGAAGTTAATTTAAAGTTCACTGTTTAAAAACATATATAAAAAGTATTTGCGAAGGTCATAACCAATAGGCCATTACTCTGTACTTTAAAATAATGATGTTGGTAACGACCCCTCATTACTATGTAATATATGAAGTAATGACAACCTATTACACAATTTCAAAAAGATTTTGCTGGGTTAATATGGCTGAACTGTTTGTTTGCTCTTATTAAAATTTCCTTTGATTACATACTTGCACTCTTTTTTAAAATCCTAAAAAACAGACAACACAAAATATCATAAGCGCTTAACATTCTTTTCGTAGATTTATGTCAAAACATTATATCAGACGTAATATCACATGTACATGCTAAAATTTTAGGAAGTCTTGAAAATAACAATTTTGACAGATCGGAAAATTGATATTAATTGTAAATTTCAGATCTTTTAAAGATACATAGAATCCGATTTACCCGGAGAGCGTACGATATGTAACACATTTTCTAAGTATGATAAGAAGTAGAAAATATATTTAAATGATTTGTATATTTTTTAATGCAATATTTATTATACAGTTGAATTTTTTGTTGTTTCACTATCTTAATTACGCTTCTAAACACAAATAACATGAAATTTTATAAGTGTATTTAGTTTAACTTTGTAGTGAAATAATTGGCCATGTACTTTGAACTGTATTTTCTATAAAACTTTAATCGCTTATCTCGGTTCTTGAAAATAATATTTAATGCAAATTTTGGATTACACGACAAAAAATGTATTTGTTTTATTAAAGTGGTGTTTTTATTCGACTCCTATTTGCATATTCCACTCATTATTAATACATTATTCAAAATCATCTTAATATATTTTAATTAATGCCTAAATGCGATAATTTAAGGGCAAAAAAAAAAACAAAAAATTAAACTTTAATGTAGAATAAAAAAAAGTCATAAAACCTAGTGTTATTTATAGCCTAGTATACAGGGAGAGGAAAAAGTCTACATGTGGTTGAATTTTTTTTATTTTATTTATAAAAATTTATTATTTTTAGATAATAAATTAAATTAAAAAAAAAATAACCCTATTGCGACCTTTAGCTTACACTGTAGAAGTGACAATTTTCAACATTTTTGGTTGCTTGTTTTTATTAAGCACTTTTAATTAATATACACGTTCATACACACATTCATACAAACGTTTATTTTATAAATCTTTGGATAATAAAATTTCAATGTAATGAAAGTAATCATTATTTCATTGCGTTTAATGTTCGTTTGAGTAAATAAAAAATTATAACTAAGAAAAATTTTGTAGTACAATAAACATATTATGATATGCTTAATATTGTTGAACTGCGGAACTGTAATTAATATGTTTTTTCTTGAATTTATTTCTGGCAATAGGGAAAAAAGGCTTATGTCTGTTTATATAGTTTTTTTCAGGAAAGTAATTTTAAATTTTTGAGTTGATTGTTTAAACTCGTATCCCTTTAAAACTTAAAACGACCGCGATTTTAATTCAATGCTTTACAAATAAATAAGTCAGTATTCCAAATGATATGGTTCTTTGGAAAAATATAAACAATAAGTTTTTATGCTGCAACTGCCTGGATGTAATTTTAAATTACGGGATTGCATTGATGTGATCATCTTAACTTTAGTTTATGTCAATTTAAGCAGTTTTTCCTTTTTGGCACAGATATTTTAACGTGACAATCAAGCAAATAACTACACGCACAGAAAAAATATGGTTGTGGTAACCATAATCGAAGAGCAACATACTATGATTGAATTGTATGATTATGTTTAAAATAATAATGGTTACCAGTTATCATTATTATGTTTCAATTAATCATCATTCAATAATCATATATATGACTACAATGGAAATCGACAATCTTTGCTTTTTTACGGCAAATTATTGTCTTTTGCTGTAACACATATTGCTTGTACTCACCAATTTAATTGCAATTTTAATACCAATATTTTCTTACATTTTCTCGATTATTTTTAAATTTTCTTTAATTTTTAAAAATTTTTGTTTCTTTTTTAGACATCTCAAACTTTTAAAATAATAAAAATTTATTCAGCAAGAAAAAGAACAATTGAAATCAAATTATTATTAAAAAGAAATCATACTGTTGTCTCACTTATTATTTAATGATTATTTTTAATTTTTAATGATTTTGAATATAATGTTATTTTTGTCAAATTAATTTTTTTAAATCATACTATTTTTAAATGATAACCATTTTGAAATTTTTACGAAAAGTAATCATTAAATGATACAATTCAAACAAATGCTTAATTATCATGACAAAATTTATGATGAAATGAAACAAAAATAACTATTTCTTGTTTTCGACAACCAAATATTGTTTTAGAAAAAATATTATGACTGTCGTGATCATGTCGTTACCATGGTTTTTCTTTGCGTGTACACTCTCATCATTTAAGTGTAAACATAAGTCTGTTATTACATTTAATAAATTTTCTTGTAGCAAGTTTTGCGTTTATTCAAATTGTGTGCGAAATATAGAGAAAGGAAAAAAAATCAATTCATATTTGCAAGTACTTGAAATTCATTTTGTTTCGGCTTTCCTATTTTTAATATGACATTAGGTGCATATATAGAAAGTTTAAAACTGGATTTTATGAATATTTCTGTGTTCACGTAAAACCAAGTATAAGGAACAAGTTACCTTACAAGAAATGAATCACTGAAACTAACACATACAAAATGTTTGTACTAACACCATTGTAGCAATTTAATATATAAATCCTGCTACAGAAAAAATAATGCGTATGCAAGAGTGAGACAAATAATGTATGTTGATTTCTTGACGTTTAAAATTGGAAAATTATTGTGAAAAATTTTTAATTCAGTGGAACAAAAAGTAATTTGTAGATCTTTTGACGAGGTTTTTTTTTATAAAATACACAAGAAATAAAAGGTAAGTACAAAAGGTAGCAGCCAAACATAAATATGTATATGCTTTTGCATATTTTCATAATTTTTACTTTAAGCAATTCTAGCCATAATTCCAAAGACGCTAATACCATTGAAAAGGATTAAATTGAGGCCATTCAGGAAGGAGTAACATTACGTATTAATGGTAATAAGAAATTTAATGTAATGAAATATATAATAATAAATAATATAAAAGATAATAAATTTTGTTTTATTGTATGATTATATGAGTAAAATATATACTTGGTTAGCTTTGACCGATATATACGTTGAGTGTGACTAGTTAGCTTTGACCGATATATACGTTAAGTATGACTACTATTTATATTATATTTGCTTAGAAACAGCTGTAGTGTAAGTAGTCTAGATATATGTTTTGCAGTCGACAGAACTAATAAGTAAGAGAAAGACGCAAAATCACATGTACATAAAAGTTTCAGTCATTTGTTTCACATTGCCCTTAAGAAACTAATAGAAACTTTAACCGGTATATCAGTCACTAATACCAATCATATAACCGGTCAAATGACCGTCATTGTTCTTGTAGGGTAGTGTGTCGTGCCGAATCTGATAATACCCTTTTCTACGCTGTACCACATCGTATCTTAGCCTAGATTTCAGATTTCGTTTTATACGCCATGTTTTTTTATTTCCGTCACCATGTTTGTTTTAGAACTTAATTCTACCGTTCTAGCCCTTTCAATTTATATTCATGTTGATGGGGTTAAAAAAAAATTTCCGCTATTTTCTTTTAGACGCTATCTTTGATTAAACACTTTTTTTCCTAGTTCATTGCATTCTACATTTGATATTTATATTGAGGGGTTCACAGTGAGCTAAGCAATAACTACAACATTTGACTCAATTAACTTTTCGATTTGTCCCAATTTAATCTATGACACCATCTTGTATTTTTATCTTTTTATAGTTTGTTTCATTTTACAGGTCAAGTCCGGTAAATAATTAGCCTTGTGTCCTTCTCGATTGTTGAGAAACTAAAAAAAATCGACTTTTGTTTGTAAACTTTAGGAAAAACACTGAATGAGTTTAATTTTGAAGTTTGTAATAAGCTACTTTCAAAGACATTTATTAGATTTTTTATGAAATAATTACAGAAATATTGTTAAATTTGGTGTCATTAAAGTGTCCATAGATTATATGAAGTCTCCAAAAATACTGGTTGGTGTCAATAATGATAAAAACAATATTACGCATTTGCACTGCATAAACTATATTCATTCTGCCGATGTACGTCACATCAGCCTCAATGAGATTTATACAAATTTAAGGAGAATAAAAATATTATAGTTTAAAAAAAAAGTATAGAGTTCATAAAAAAAAATAATCACTTTTTTGTTATTTATTATTTTTTTTAGTATTATTATACTTGTACTTGTTTGCTGGTGTAACGTCACGCATGAGAGAGCAGGATCACAACAAAAAATCGCAGTGCCTAATCTTGTTTTTATCATTCTTGGATTCGTGCGAATTTCGGTTTGGCTGTGTCATCGGCTTATATTTGCTTGCGAATGAAGTTACACAGACCATTATCCGCAAAAGCGATGACTATCAATTTCTTTCTAGTGCAGAATAGCATTGGTTGGCCTTTCAAAAAAGTAAGAGTTATGGACGTCACCTCCTTTGTTTTATTTTACTTTAAAGAGAGGTTTCGTAAAAAAAATACCCGTTCTTAGCGAAAGTTTTTTTAAACTAAAAATTAAAAGAATCAATCTGAAATTTTCAAATATTTCATAAGAGAAAAAACACAAAAAACAAAAACATTTAGTTAACCAAAACTAATTAAAATTCAAACAATCGACAAGTGCAGAATTGTACGGTATATGCAACAGGGAATTGCTATAACAAAGCAACTCCTGTTTATGATCAAACTAAATTCATATACTAGAAGTGAAGAAGTGATAACAATTATTTAATTTCAGTACTACAAAAGATGGTTTAGTTAAAGGTTATATATTTGTAAAATTCATGATAAAGTATAAAAGAAACAACATAACGGTAGGACCATCTATCGGCTTAAAGTAGCGGCTATTTTGAATCTGGCAACACATATTTCATTCTATTTTATCACAGAATTCAGTTTATTGTTTCCGCTAAATGAATTGAATCGACCTACGCTTGATCAACATGTGACCTATTGGAAATTTATTTTCAAAACAAAGACAATTGTCGGAAATTTAAAAAATTTATTTTTAGGATGAAGCTCCTTTTCATATTTGGGGCTTACAAAAAACAAAACTGGGGTACAGAAGCCAATGCACCCAGTACGATTCACTGTTTGGAGTGGATATATCATTGGCTAATATTTCTTTAGGAATGAGGACGGCGCAACCATAAGATAACAATTATTTAATTTCAGTACTACAAAAGATGGTTTAGTTAAAGGTTATATATTTGTAAAATTCATGATAAAGTATAAAAGAAACAACATAACGGTAGGACCATCTATCGGCTTAAAGTAGCGGCTATTTTGAATCTGGCAACACATATTTCATTCTATTTTATCACAGAATTCAGTTTATTGTTTCCGCTAAATGAATTGAATCGACCTACGCTTGATCAACATGTGACCTATTGGAAATTTATTTTCAAAACAAAGACAATTGTCGGAAATTTAAAAAATTTATTTTTAGGATGAAGCTCCTTTTCATATTTGGGGCTTACAAAAAACAAAACTGGGGTACAGAAGCCAATGCACCCAGTACGATTCACTGTTTGGAGTGGATATATCATTGGCTAATATTTCTTTAGGAATGAGGACGGCGCAACCATAAGAGAGACTTATTGCATCATTAAAACCGATTTATTTATACCCGTTCTCTATCCTATTGATGTGGAAAATATTTAGTTTCAACAGGACGGTGCAACTCTCCACACATCTTATGCCATATTCGATTTTGCCTACAATGATGTTCGCTCAATTAACCGAAATGGTGATGACACAGTTGCTGCGATTTGACTCCGTTGTAATATTTTCTGTAGGGCACCGTTAAAAATAAGTGTTATGCAGACAAACCAAAGAATTAAGAACTTAAAAGCCAACATTATTGATGCAATTGCCGAAATACAACCTCATAAACTCAAAAAATTGCTCGAAAATTGGTCGGATCGAATGGGGTACTGTAAGGCCAGCCGCGGCAGTCATATGAATAAAATAATATTTTATTTCTAATCGGAACAATTTTACTTCACAACAAAAAATAAAATAAATAAAATAAGTAAAATAAAGCTTAAAATGGTTTTTGATTTCATTGCATTTTAAAATAAAATTTAAATAGCCCACCGTTAATATGAAAAATTAAAATACTTTTGGTTTTGCCTTGTGCATGTGCCCAAAATCGACGTTAAAAAATTTAAAAATCAAATCTTCGTGCTCTTTTAAAAAATTATACGACTTAGTAGCTAGTTGTTTTCTTAAGCGTTTCAATTTTGTAAACTTACTTGCCGAGTAATTTAATTAGATCGAAAAAACCCACATTCAACTCCATTTTTGTTCACAATTTCCTTGAGTTAATTTAAAATTAAAACTGTTATTGTTATAAAAAAAATGTGTTGTTTTCAATAAATCTATAGCTTTTTAATATTTAATGTTTTTGTTTACTATAAAGAGATTTACAGTTTTTTTTAAATTATTTATTAATCTTGTGTTTTTTTTCAATCTAACACAAATAAGAGCACAAAGGGGGAAATATCAATTGCATTCACTAAATAAATTATGTTGTTATGTTGCAAGTTTTTTTTTGTTTAATTATATATAAACTTAGGTATTTTGTAGTAACAGTTAAATAGTAAGTGTCGTCTGAATTGAAATTTTGTTGAACGTTTATGATCCAATTTTCCATAGAAAATTATTTAAATAAATCTTCGATTATTTTTATGAACAAGACAGTAAGATTGTATTAAAAATATTGCACTAAAGTTTTATTGCCTTCTAATTGTACAATATTTTTTCTTTAATTATATTTTTACTTTAATTTTTCTTTTTTTAATTATTTATAATACACTTCACTACAAGATTATTATTCTAAGTTACTTGTTGATACCGCTACATAATTTATACTATTTTTGTTGTTGTTGTTTTTAAAATTTTAAAATTTTAGTTTTATGCTTTAACTGATTAAGAAATTTCGTTTGTTTTAGTATTAAAATTATTACTAAATATTGCGCGTTTGTTTAGGATCACTAGGGCGAATAAACAATACTACTAGCAAATATTTATTATAGTCGTCTATAAATATAAGTACGTATAAAACAAAAAGCCCTTATAAACCAATTGAAACCCCACTAAATGCTTGAGTTCTAGATACGACTGACTTCTAAGTGAAACAAAACAATAAAATATTTATTCAACTAGTAGCTACTTGTACGACTTAGTATCGTTGATGATAATGCCGTTCGTCTAGAATAAAATGTAAAAGTAAATGGAGCTGATTTTGTTGTGCATTTTGTTTAAATTATTGTATAAGTTTAGTATATAATTAAAATTTTATTTGTATTTTGTCTTTGGGTTTTTGTTCAATTTTGTTTCTGTTTACAGTAAGTAGTATAATGAAAATGTTTATAAATGTTTATAAACATTAAATAAAATTGTAAACAATTAGAAATATTTTATTTTATTTTTTTTAATTTAAAGCAGGCAGCAAGCAAATTTAAATAGATCTGTGTCATAAAAGTTGAAATGTGCCGTTGCAAATCAGACTATTTATACCCACCACCGAACAAATGGTGTGGGGATATATTCATTTTGTCATTCTGTTTAAAACACCCTGAAATATCCATTTAAGACCTCATAGAGTATATATTTTCTCAGTCCTGATATAATTTTAGGATGATCCAGGAATGTCCCTCCGTCTGTCCGTCTGTTGAGAGCACGATAGAGCTCGAAACGAAAAAAGGTAAGGGGATAAAATTTTGCCAGAATATTTTTTCTAAACACCAACTTTATTTGGTATTGAAAATGGGCAAAATCGGTATATTAGGAAGAGAGTTATAGTTCGTAATGCAAGAGTACCTCAAAAAATCCATGTCCCTCCAACATCGAATAAAATACGAGTTTGTCTTAACGCATTGCGTAGAGCGATAAAGTTTAATTTGTGTATTTCCTGAGTTAAAAAAAGTACTTAATAACTATTAGAAAGTACAAAAATTTATATACTATACCGAAATTTTAAATGTAATAAAACTGGAAAAATTAGATGTAAATTTTAGAAATAATGGCTTTTGGGTCAATAGATTTCGAATAACGACCACCATTTACGCCCACCTATCATATAAAGTTTTATTTTAAATTCACATAATTTCATAACATATAAAGATTTTGAAAAAATAAAGGACTCTATATTGCAATATTTAAGTTGAGTTTGATAGCAGAAACTACTTCGGTACGTCCTATTTAACGCCCACTGCTTACTTTATCTACTGTAAAAGTTCATAAAATCTACAGAATTATACACAGACATAGTCATATATATTTACACGCATAAAAAAAATGTTAGTATGTTTAGAAATAAAACAAAATGTTTGAGCTTTTCGAATAAATTTTCAAACGAAATCTACTCAATTGTAATCCTTAAAATGTTCAGTTTATGTTAGTTAAATTTTTTTAGCAAAAAACTTGGTGGCTGTTGATTTTAATTACAAATGAAGTCCACGCCTTATCTTTAAAAATTATTTCCACACTAATTTTGTCTGTCAAAAGTATTTACACAATTAAAAAAAACATTATAAAACACCAAAAAAAAAAAAAAAACATAACAATACAAAAATAATTAGTAGCCACTTAAATTTCCCTTAGCCTCTATGACAGCTTGTAGTCTAGCTGGAATAGATGCAATCAAATTGCGTACAAACACGATTTCCAAGCTCATCCCGATATTTATTATTTCATCAATAATTTCCTCTCGTTTTCGGCCCATTTGGATAGATCTCTGCCTTTTTGTGAATGCCCATACATTTTCTATTATGTTAAGATCTAGACTCTGAGGTGGTCATGGAAGAACATCTTGTCCAACTCGATTTAAACACTAACTTCCATAAAAGGTGTTGCCTTAAATGCATGTAATTTGCCTATGAACGAAGGTTGTGGAATAATAAAGAACTTTCTATAAAAATGTCTTAGTCAAGTTCATCAGCAGAAAAATGGTATATTTGTTTACCCTTGTGTGTATATCTTGGTACGTTTGTCGTTTTAAACCAAAATAATTACAGTCGTACCGTTAATTTTATTTAATTACTGTTAAAAACTAATTAACTGTTAGCACTCTTCTGACATCGCTGCAAGATATCCGAGCTCCTGAACGTGGGCATTGTAAGTATATATTAATAAAGTTGTTGGCGGCTCGGCATAAATAAATAAAAGTCTACATAAAATAAAAACACAAAAAATTTATTTAATAAAATATGAAATCAGAAACATAAAAAACTCAAACTCAATAACAAAACAAGTAAGAGCACTATATTCGGCTGTGCCGAATCTTTTATACCCACCACCAATTTTGTGTACATTTAAAGCACAATATTTATTATTTTGTTAATCGCTATGGAATAATCTTTTTTCAATAAAATATGTATCACTTTCTTTATAGAGGATGGTTAAATTTTAAGGGCCCATGTTGAAGGTGAACTACACCTAGTCTTTAAATTTATTTTCTGCATTGCACTTGACATTTCTCAATCTCAAACTTACTCAATTTGATCCGTGGAAAGATACGCAAATGAGCAACGCTTTAAAGTTATTCAGGTTTTTTATAAAAATGGGCATTTAAATCAAAATGCATTTTGTGCAGTTCGTAATTCTTTTGATCAACATAATCGTTCAAATTCGTCCACAATCGGGAGAATTGTAAAAAATATTTAAATTTTTGCAAAACAGGTCTGTATAAAGTGTTAGAAAATCTGTGAATGCCTTCTTAGTTCATTGAATGGGAACCTTTGCTGGTTTTTGCGATAGTGTGGCAAAAGAGCAGTCAACCTCGACTCATCATCATGCCCAATAATTGAGCATCAACATTGTCATTGAAAATTTGGACCATCATACAGCGGAGTGGTGCCAAGGATGGGGGGGCCATTTGGCCGATATTTTGTTAAATACATAATTGAACCGTACAAATATTATCATTACAAAAAGAAATAATAATAATTTCCTAAATAATTTGTGTTTTATTTAAATTCAACATCGGCCCTTAAAATTTAACCACCCTTTATGCTACTAGAATGCTTTTGTAAATGTAGTCTTTCAATGAAAGTGGGCGTTAAATTAGGCGTTTCAATTAATTTTATGCTAATAAATACAACTTAGATATTTCAATATAGTCCTTTATTTTCCCAAAAACTTTGTCAATAGAGAAATTACATGAATTTTAGATAAACCGTTATATGGGAAGTAGGCGTTAAAGTGGGCGTGTTACCTAAACTTTTTGGTACAACAATAACATTGATTAGAAGGATATACGTAGCAAATTTGATCATCATACCTCTAATTTTGGCGGTTGTATGAGCTTTAAAATTTCATTAACGGTAGATAACGTGAAAAGTGGGCGTTATAGTAGGCGGTTTATGAGCTTTCGAATTTCATTAACGGTAGATAACGTGAAAAGTGGGCGTTATAGTAGGCGTGTCAAAGTTATTTTTGCGAATAAGTACAACTTAGATTTTTCAATATAGACCTTTATTATTCCAAAATCTTTATTAATAGAGAAATTATATGAATTTTAGGTAAAAAAGAAAAGTGTGCAAAATTTCAGAGTCGTACATCCAATTTTGTTGCTTTTATGACGTTTTTGTTTTTAAATATACCGAAAAATACACTGTGCGGTATAAATTTTCGTACATTTTGATCGATAACTCCTCTCCTAATGCATAGATTTAGATAATTTTCGGAGAAAAATATTGTCTTTACCCAGAAAATATATATTGGAAGTTTCATGAGTCTACGTTAATTCGTTTGGGCATAATTCCATTTTATTCGATGTTCGAAGGACTCGGTTTTTTCGACCTACTCTTGCTTTTCGAGCTATAACTCTCTTCCTAATATTCCGATTTAGCCCATTTTCAATACCACAACAAACCTTGTCTATAAGAAAGATTCTGGCAAAATTTGAGCCCCCTAGCTTTTTCGGTGCGACCTCTATCGTGCTTTCAACAGACGGACAGACGGACGGACATAGCTAGATCATCATCAAATCAAACCCTGATTCAGAATATATATACTTTATGGGATCTAAAATGGATATTTCGATGTGTTACAAACGGAATGACAAAATGAATATACCCCCACCATTTTTTTGGTGGCGGGTATAAAAAACTCAAACTCAATAACAAAATAATAAAGTTTTGCTGCAGATGCTTGTAGCAGACGATTAACATAATATTCATTGCCGATTGACTTGGCATCGCTTTACAAGTTTTTTTCTGCTTCATGCAGAGTTGCGAGAACAAGTGACAAGATCATATTTATTACTAGATTTCGAAGACTTTTGTCTGTTGTCTGTAAACTAAATATAAAGGGTGGATAAAGTTTAAGGGCCGATGTTGATTAATAATAAAACAAAAAATTATTTAGGAAATTATTGTGATTTCTTTTTATACCCTTCACCTGTGGTGTACAAGGGTATATATAGCTTTGTCATTCCGTTTGTAATTTCTACAATTTTCATTTCCGACCCCATAAAGTATATATTTTCTGAAAGCTTATGAATAGAGGAGTCGATTAAGCCCTGACCGTCTGTCCGTCTATCCGTCTGTCGGTCTGTCCGTCTGCCCGTCTGTCCGTGTGTTGGTTGAAATCAACTTTTAGAAGAAACTATATGTTCCTCAGATCTGTATATGGTATCAATCTCTGGGAAATATCCAGGAATGAATCGCTATTGAAATTCAGCACAATCGCCCCATAACTTTCTGAGATATGAGCAAAAAACCACGACCACCTCGTTTTTTTCCACAATTACAACAACAACATACATACATACATACATGTAAAAAACATACCAAACAAAAAAAATTACAAAAAAAAAAAATATTAAAAATAAGAACAAAATAATAAAAAAAAAACTACAAAAAAAAAAATTTAAAAAAATTTAAAAAAAAATTTAAAAAAATTTAAAAAAAAATTTAAAAAAATTTTTTAAAAATTTTTCTAAAAAAATTTTTTAAATAAATTTAAAAAAAATTTAAAAAAAATAATAAAATATAAATAATATATTAAATAAAATTTGTTTGGCTCAGCTGGGATTCGATGCCACATTTATTCTAACGTGTACGTATATATGCACGTATTTTATATGGGATGAATGGTGATACAAACAATTGTTATTGCATGACTACACGTTGTGAAGGGTATATAAGATTCGGCACGGCCGAATATAGCACTGTTACTTGTTATTATGATAATATTGGTATGTTTCAATTGTGTACGGAACAAAATGACCGTCGCAACCTCGGGGGCGCACCTCCATCCGGTGGTCAAAATTTTCAATGACAATGTTGATGTTCAATTGATGGGCACGATGATGAGTCTAGGTTGACTGCTCTTTTGCCACACTATCGCGAAAAATAGCAATGATTGCCATTCAACGAACTAAGAAGGCATTTTCAGATGTTTTCAAATATCATACAGACCTATTTTGCTGGAATTTAAATATTTTTCACAATTTTCCTTATTGTGGAGGAATTTCAATGATTATGTTGAGCAAAATAATCACGAAGTGCACAAAATGCATTATGATTAGAACGCCTATTTTCATAATAAGTCTGAATAACTTTAACAGGTTGCTCGATTGCGATTCTTTCCATGGTTCAAATTGAGTAAGTCTGAAATTGAGAAATGTCAAATGAAATGTAGTTAAAAAACTTGACGTTTAGGTGTGGTTCACATTTATTATCGGACCTTAAAATTTAACTACCTTTTAGATGATTTTAGATACAAGATGTTTAGAGTAAAACACATGTATTACGGATGACCTTTTGAACCTTTTTTGTATGCCTTATTTGTTCTTTAGACAAGTCGATACTTTAAAATCTTTTCAAACTTTTCACAATGATCAGTAGAGCTATGTTTGGTACTAAGTACAATTATATAAAATATGGGGCCATAATACTGCTATATCAATATCATTAGCAAATAGTGACAACGTCGTGTTCTGTTCTTGCCTGTATATTCACCCAAATAATTTATTGAGTTATTAAATATCAACCTCTCCATAGAATTGTGTTATATGCTTTCCAATTTGGCAAACAATATGATAAAGTTTATCTTTAAATATATAAAACAACCAATAGTATATACACATATGTATGTTGTGTTGCAATATACTTGAAATAAAACTAATCATTTTATGTGCTCACATATCAGATAGTAAAAACATTTTGCTTTTTTTTTTGTAATCGTTCTAAAGAGTATCAAGTTCCATGAGTTCAAAGGTCTGGCTAGTTTCAAAAACGTTAAAAAAATATTTGATTACATTTTTACTAAATATTTAGTGCGAAAAAGCTTATTCTATGTATATTTATAGGTAACTGAGCAGATATTATATTGTCGCGAAATAATGGTTAAACATTACAGATAAACTCTTAGAATTAGTTAAGAATTTTCTCTATTATTCAGAAAATTGTTTACATACTCTGTTTTAATAAAATTTAAAATATACTTTTAAAATATCTACCATTATAACGATATTAAGTATAATTTTTGTGTTGTTTTTACACCCTTCACCTGTGGTGTCAAAATTAATTACAGCACTGTCATTCTGTACACTACACTACTGATTTTTGTCTACGTAAAGTGTATAATTTCTGAAATATTATGACTAAAGAAGTCGAAATAAACCTTTAGAAGACTTCAAATCTTACTAATATCTATATGGGATATTAAAATCTAGCACGATCGCTTCATTAATTTCTAGATAAAACAAATAAATTTGACTGTCTTTGTTCCATGTTTTTTTCCCACAAAAATAGAAAATTTTCAGCGCTTTTCAGACTTTTGTTACCCTCCATAGGTACGATATGTCTTTAGTAATATCCCGAAGAATTTTTGGATAAATCGGCTACTAACGGAAAAATAATTTTGAAAAATATATATATTTTTTAAATACATCAAATTATTAAAGCTGCCAATTAATGTTCGGGCATGCTAAAGACAACAGTATTTAAAACGTAATCTGGAAAATTAGTGAAGAGAAAAACTGAGAAATTAGTTTGAAACCAACTCAGATATTAGCACAAAATACAAATCCTGCAGTGTTTTTCCTAAATCTTACAAACAAAATCGGGTTTTTTTAGCTTCTAAAAAACAAAGAGAAGAGCGATATTGGTATCAACAAGTAAGAGCACTATATTCGGCTGTGCCGAATCTTTTATACCCACCACCAATTTTCTGTGCATTTAAAGCACAATAATTATTATTTTGTTAATAGCTTTCTTTGTAGAGGGTGGTTAAATTTTAAATTTAAAACAGAGGCCGAATTACGGCACTCGAACGTGATCGAAATTTGAAAACTCTTATTAGAATCTATATACCTAAAGCACAGCGTACTCGATCGTTCGAGTAAAATTTCGATCGATATCGAATGCCGTAATTCGGCCCCAGGTCTGTATAAAATGTTAGAACATCTATGAATGCCTTCTAAATTCGTTAAATGAGAAGCCATGCTGTTTATCGCGATAGTGTGGCAAAAAAACTGTCAACTTCGACTCATCATCGTGCCAAACAATTGAGCATCAGCAATGTTATTTAAAATTTGGACTATCGGATCGAGGTGTGCCGTTGAGGTCGCGGGGCCATTTGGCCGATATTTTGTTCCATACATAATTGAACCATACAAACATTATCATTAAAAAAGAAATGATAATAATTTACTAAATAATTTGTGTTTTATTCAAAATCAACATCGACCCTTAAAATTTAACCACCTTTTATAACTTGGATATGCTGGTAAAAAGTTTTCGTAAATTAAGTGTTTCAGTGAAAATGGGCGTTAAAGTAAGCGTGTCAATAAAATTTCTGCTAATAAATACAACTTAGATATTTCAATATAGTCCGTAATTCTTCCAAAATATTTATTCATTGAGAAATTATATGAATTTGAAATAAAGCATTATATAGGATGTGGGCGTAAGAGTGGGCGTGTCACCTAAATTTTCTGGCATAACAATAACATTGACTAGAAGGATTTCCGTAGCAAATTTTATCATCATACCTCTAATTTTGTCGGTTTTATAAATTTAAATTTCATTAACAGTAAATAACGTGGAAAGTGAGCGTTATAGTAAGTGTGTCGAAGTTATTTATGCTAGTAAATACAACTTAGATATTTCAATATAGTCCTTTATTATTCCAAAATCTCGATTTATAGAGAAATTATAAGAATTTGAGAGAAAACGTTGT
Source organism: Phyto melanocephala (assembly GCA_941918925.1). Taxonomy (NCBI): domain Eukaryota; kingdom Metazoa; phylum Arthropoda; class Insecta; order Diptera; family Rhinophoridae; genus Phyto; species Phyto melanocephala. Next base: position 29,767,282 of record OW799233.1, read on the forward strand.
ATGGGAGGTGGGCGTAAAAGTTGGCGTGTCACATTTATTTTCCGTCAGAACAAAGCCTTTGACCAAAAAGCAATTCCTGCAAAATTTCAGAATCGTAGATCAAATTTTGTCACTCTTATTAGATTTAAAATTTTTAACATATTGGAAAATACACTGCGCGGTATAAATTTTCGTACATTTTGATCTCTAACTCCCTTCCTAATGCATGCATTTAGGATATATTTCTTTCTTCCTTATACTCCGATTTAGCCAATTTTCTATTCCAAACAAACCTTGTGTATAAGACATATTCTGGCAAAATTTGAGCCCACTAGCTTTTTCGATGGGACCTCTATCGTGCTTTTAACAGACGGACATACGGACGGACATAGCTAGATCGTCGTCAAATAAAACCCCGATTAAGAATATACATACCATTTTTTTGGTGGCGGATATAAAAACTCAAATACTTCAAAAAAACACTTTACAAAAAAATTTGTTTAGCTCTTTTACTAAAATTTTGCAAAAAATATTTGACCTTGTGTCACAAAAATTGGTCTGCTGATCACGGTCGGATCGTAACGGGTATAAAATGGGGTATAGGGGTATAGAGGAGAGTTTTATCTACTAAATGGTGCTAATTTCTTTTTGTTATCTTATGTTTTCTAGAAGTTATGGTGTATTAAAAAAAGGAATTTAGGAAAATTTAGACCTAAAGATAAAAAAAAATTATTTCTAAACATTATAAACAATTTATTTTCATGTATTAATGGCTAACAAATTTTAAAATTATACAAAACTTATTTCGTTTGAAAATCTTTTAGAAGCAAAATGTTATAGAACTTTAAAAATCAAAATCTTACTAATAAATTTCCCGTTTTAGCAAAATGCTGAGCATGTCTATTTTGCATCACCCTGTGGCCCTTAAAATTTAACCACCCTTTACAAAAGAATAGATAGATAAAAAAAAAATTGTTAAAATATGTATTTTAAATATTCAAATACTTATTTTAAATCTACTGATGCACATTTTTTTAAAATATTTTTAAATCTTAAACCTCATAAGACTGTGTGTACAACTATATGTAAAGTTGGGCACAAATCATTACTCTAGTTAATTTTTGTCAACAAACTTCGGTCATTTTCGTTTTCACAAACCCCTATAAAATTCCTTTGTAGTTTGTGCAAAAAAATGTTACTAGAGTCATCTAGTGTTCTACTTGATGTTTAGCAAAGACATCATCCTCAGTGTTTGCAAAATGTAGTGGCGCCTTCAACAGATGTCGTCATCTGCAATGAATAAATGCTAATGAATATGACTAATATATTTTTATAAAAATTTTAAAAAAAAGTGGGCGTGGCACATTTATTTTCCGTTATAACGAAGACTTTGACCAAAAAACCATGTTTGCAAAATTTCAGAACCGTACATATAGTTTTGTCAGTTTTATTACGTTTTAAATTTCAAATATACACTGAGCGGTATAAATTTTCGTACATTTTGACCTATAACTGCATATAATGCATAGATTTAAGCAATTTTTGGGGAAAAATATTCTTTTGACTCGAGAAATATATATTCGAAGTTTCATGACTCTACGTTTATGCGTTTGGACACAATTCCTTTTTTTTCGATGTTTGAAGGACACGGTTTTTTCGACCTATTCTTGCTTTACGAGCTATAACTCTCTTTCTAATATTCCGATTTAGCCCATTTTCAATACCAAACAAACCTTGTCTATAAGAAAGATTCTGGCAAAATTTGAGCCCTTTAGCTTTTTCGGTGCGACCTCTATCGTGCTTTCAACAGACGGACAGACGGACATAGCTAGATCGTCATCAAATCAAACCCCGATTCAGAATATATATACTTTATGGGGTCTAAAATGGATATTTCGATGTGTTACAAACGGAATGACAAAATGAATATACCCCCACCATTTTTTTGGTGGCGGGTATAAAAAAGGCTTACTAGCAAAAAATAGGACTTTATGAGAAAATTAAAATTCAAGATGGCTGCTAATCTAAAAAGGCGTATATTTTTTTATACCCGCCACCAAAAAAATGGTGGGGGTATATTCATTTTGTCATTCCGTTTGTAACACATCGAAATATCCATTTTAGACCCAAAAAGTATATATATTCTGAATCGGGGTTTGATTTTATGACGATCTAGCTATGTCCATCCGTCTGTCCGTCTGTTGAAAGCACGATAGAGGTCGCACTGAAAAAGCTAGGCGGCTCAAATTTTGCCAGAATCTTTCTTATAGACAAGATTTATTTGGTATTGAAAATGGGCTAAATCGGAATATTAGGAACAGAGTTATAGCTCGAAAAGCAAGAGTAGGTCGAAAAAGCCGTGTCCTTCGAACATCGAATAAAATGGAATTGTGTCAAAACACATTAACGTAGACTCATGAAACTTCGAATATATATTTGCTGAGTAAAAAGCAATATTTTTCTAATTATCTAAATCTATGCATTAGGAGAGGAGTTATCGATCAAAATGTACAAAAATTTATACCGCACAGTGTATTTTTCGGTATATTTAAAAACAAAAACGTCATAAAAGCAACAAAATTGGATATACGACTCTGAAATTTTGCACACTTTGCTTTTTGGTGAGACGCTCTTTTGTAACGGGAAATCAATGTGCCACGCCCACTTTTACGCCCACCTCTCATATAACGTTTTACCTAAAATTCATATAATTTCTCTAATAATAAAGATTTTGGAATAACAAATGGCTATATTGAAACACCTAAGTTGTACTCATTTGCAAAAACAACTTTGACACGCCTACTATATCGCCCACTTTTCACGTTATCTACCGTTAATGAAATTTAAAAGCTCATAAAACCGCCAAAATTATTTAAATTATGATGATCAAATTTGCTACGTATTTCCTTCTAATCAATGTAATTGTTTTGCAGAAATTTAAATATTTGTTACAATTCTCCCGATTCTGGACGAATTTGAACGATTATGTTGAAGAATTACGAAGTGCACGAAACGCATTTTGATTTGAACGCCCATTTTTATAAAAAAACCAGAATATTTTTAAAGCGTTGCTCATTTGCGTATCTGTCCACGGATCAAACTGAGTAAGTTTGAGATTGAGAAATGTCAAGTGAAATGCAGAAAACAAATTTAAAGACTAGGTGTAGTTATCCTTCAACATGGGTCCTTAAAATTTAACCACCCTCTACATATTTTATTATAAAGAGATTATTCTATAGCGATTAACAAAATAAAAAATATTGTGCTTTAAATGTACACAAAATTGGTGGTGGGTATAAAAGATTCGGCACAGCCGAATATAGTGCTCTTACTTGTTTATATATAGGTCAAACTAAAGGCTATAATACACGGCATGTTTTTTACATCTGACTTTAAAATTTGAGAGACATATGTATGTAAATCTAGATGTCTGTCAAAATTTTACTTTTACGCTGACTGCTTTGCAGCAGCATAGATTTCTGCCAACGACTGATGTCAAATTTTTTTTCAGAAGAAAATATAGCACACTCTAAGTAAAATTTTGTCAGATGTCTCAACACATGTGTTTTTACAGAAGTAATGTTTAAAAGGTAACACACGACATGTTTGTATTAGCAGTGGAGAATTTGACAAGTCAGACGTAAAAAACATGACGTGTATTAGCTCCTTAAGTAATTTAAAAGGTAACCACTTCAGTAACAGTTACAAAATACCTCATTAATTTAAAATTCCTTACAGACAATTTAAATTATAGAAAATATTTTTTTTTAATTTTCTGTTATCGATAAATTTTCTTTGAAAAATTTTTATTATCTTGAAATCGATATTTTTTTCATAAAAAATTACTTTATCGTTTTTATATTTTCTTGTTACTAAAAAAAATATTTTTGCAATATATTTGCTGACAATTTTTTTCTAGAAAATTTCAGTTATCGATAATTTTTTCTTAATTAGGTTGTAGTTATCGATACTTTTTTCTTAATTAAATTTCAGTTATCGATAGATTGTTTATAGATATTTCTTATTATCAAACAATTTGCTACAGAAAATTTTAGTTATCTATAAATTTCCTATAGAAAATATAATTTATCGATCATTTTCGGAACGTTATACAATCATGAACTTTAAGATCTTTTTAGGTAAATATTAGATCTTTTGAACTTTAAGGTTTTTTTAGGTAAATATTAGATCTTTTTTAAACTTCATTTTTGTTTAACCCTTTACCAAAAAAACCTCTATCTGTGTTACAAGTAATTATACCCTGTTCAGACAGATATTTTTAATTGTTTCAATATAATAATGATTGAGCAATTAAAAAAGGTGTTCAGACATACTCAATTGATCTTACTCCATTAGCATTTGATAGCTGTAAAATTCGATATATTTACACCAAATCAAATAATGCCTTCTCTTCAGTGTTTTTCCTGTTGATAAAATATATTTACAATTATATTTATACATATATATACTTATATGTATGTATTTGAATTTATTTAAACATTTTTTTTAAATTTTATTCAAACATTTTCCATTTTCTTAATTTTTATTTTTTGTATATTTATTTGTTTGACATTAAAAATGCCACCTATAGAATTTTCTTCTCACTGAACATACTTCTCAAGAGTTGTATTTCGAGTTTTGGACAATAAGTGAAAGTATATATTGCTCAATTTAAAAATAATTTTTAGTATGGTAAATTGAGCTCAATAAGGCCTTTAATTGCGATAATATTATAAATTGACAATTAAGGCGCCTGTGTGAACATAGTATAAGGGTGCTACTCATCATCATCGTTAACTAAAGTTAAAATTAATAATCAAAATATTTTACAAATAGAAACTTTGGTTTTTTTTGTTCATGTCCTAATGTGTTCATAGGAGAGCTGAATGGTGCTATCGGAATAAATTGCAGTCATTCAATAAATATAGGCATTCAACGAAATTAAATTTTTTGAACTTTCTTAAGCATCGTCTAAATTTGTTGATCTTTATATTAATAATTTGTTATTTTTTGTTTTAGGTAGAGATCACTTTTTGATTTTTATAAAAAATTCATTATTAAAACCAATATTTCGCTAGCAAACAATGGGTAGCTTCTTCAGGGTAATATTATATTATAAACTTAAATACATATATAATAATTATCTTATTAAAAATTTAAAAATTGTGGTCATGTTTTTACATTTGTGCAAATTTTCATTACCAGAACAAAATTGTTTTAGCTTTTGTATATTGGCCAATAAACTAATTATTCAAAGTTAATATTTGCAGTCTTTTATATTCGATTTTTAATTTTGGAGAATAGAATTTATTGATGTCTATAAAATAATTAATTATTTAGCCATAATCATAACATTAAGCACATGGCCTGTTAAGAGAGGTCAAGTCTTTTGTTTTGTAAATTTGGGGTTTTTTCCAGAAATAAATACCAAAATAAATAAATTTCAATACAAATTTTGTGTGGATTTTAAATGAAAAATTTAAATTGTTTTTTGTGTAAATATACAGGTACAAGGTATACAAGAAAGTCAAGGCATATTTATTCATCAGGTAATCGCAGTTCGGAGAGCATTTTTTTGTTTATATATGAAGTTTGAAATTTAAAAAAGAAAAGAATTTATAGAACATTTTAATAATAATCAGTTGCCGAATCAAGTGTACCTGATGAATAAATACGAAAGTATTTGTTTTTTTATAAATTCTCTTCTTTTTTTTGGGTTTCGACCAATAATTTCTTTTAAGTATATTGAAAAATAGTTTTGAATTACTTTTTAAATGTGCAATAAAATTGTAAAATTTAAATGTTTTTGCCTTAAACAGTTACCCGTTGAAGAAGGTTTATTTTGAATTTTAGAAAGAAATTTCAACAAATTTAATTTTTTGCCAGAAAAAATGTTGCTTTGGGAATTGTTGTAGATATAATTTCAAGATCTTTTGGGGGATCATGATTTTAAAAGAAATAAAGTTATTAAAAAATTGTTTTTTCAAATGCACAAAACCATTACACGCTGATATATTTAATCTTTTTTTTATTTTTTTTTCTAGACATCCTACATAAATGGGTCTGGAAAAAACAATTTTTAAATATATAACTAGAAAAGCCCGGCGCGCGTTGCTACGCCCCTTAGTGAATAAATGCATTCTAAATTTATATTGAATATCAAGTGCAAAAAGCTAAAAATTATAACTATTTTTAATTGGCGTGGCACTGCCCATTTTTCTAGTCAGGAAATTGTATAGTCATGACAACTCAATATGAGTGCAAAGTTTCAGAATAATCAGTAAAGATCAAGTAGCTGAAAATGATAATTTTTTTTATGGGCGTGACTTTTCTTATTAAGAAATATTATAGTCATGACAACTCAGTATGTGTGAAAAGTTTCACACAAATCGGTACAGAGCAAGTACCTCAAAATTATAACATTTTTTATGGGCGTGGTCCTGCCTACTTTTCTAGTCACAAAATTATATAGTCATGATAGCTCAATATGTGTGTGCTAAGTTTCAGAAAAATCGATCTAGTGCAAGTAGCTAAAACTGATAACTTATTTCTTATGGGCACTGCCCACTTAAAGTGGCACTTTTCTAATCACGAAATTGTATAATCATCAGAGCTCAATATGTGTGTGCAAAGTTCCAAAAAAATCGATGAAGTTTAAGTAGCTGAAATAAATAACTTTTTTTTAAGGGCGTGGCACTTCCCACTTTTCTACTCACGAAATTGTAAAGTCATAACAGCTCACTATGTGTGCAAAATTTCAGAAAAATCACTGGAATGTGTACAACAACTTGTCAAAGTTTGAGTCCGATCGGTTTTACCGTTTCGGAGTCTATAGCTAACATACATACAGAGTTTCACTTTTATATATATAGATAGAAGAAGACAGAAGATAGTTAGAATGTGTATGTAAAATTTCATTGAAATCGGTTCAGCCGTTTCGAAGGAGTTTGGTGACAAACACTGTGACACGTGAATTTTATAGATATAGATATTTTATAAAAATAATTATTCTGGCTCAAATTAATTTTTCTATTATTAAAGTTTATTAAAAGAAGAGAACGTTATTTAAGAAGAAAGAAGAAGTTAAAATTTTAAATGAATGCTATGCTTCCCTAATTATAATTTCATTAAGATGTAATATAAATGGTAGATTCAAGTTATATATAAGTATACCAATTCAACTTGGCTAATATCGGAAGAAATTTTTCTCAATAAAAATAATAAAAAAACTAACTTAAGCCAGAACAAGTAAGAGTGCTATATTCGGTCGTGCCGAATTTTATAAACCATTCACAACGTGTAGTCGTGCAATAACAATAGACGTCAGCATACACGGACAGACTGACAATGCTCAATCGACTATCCTATACATAAGCTTTCAGGGATTGAAAAAAGAAAATTGTAAAAGTTTCACAGGGAATTACAAACCTATATATACACTTTTTCACTTTTGTGTGAAGGATATAATTAACAAAGGGCTGAAAAATTTTGATTTTTGTTTTAAAAAAAAACAAGAGTTGGTCGTGTTAGTTTGTTCATATCTCAGAAAGTTATATGGCGATCGTGCTGGCTTTCAATGCCGACTTATTTCCTAATATTTTCAAAAGATTCTTGTAAAATGTGCGAAATTTTAGAAGCTGATTTTAGCCAACACATGACTCAATCGACTCCGCTAGTCATAAGCATTCTGAAAATAAATCGTTTATAGGGTGGAAATACTGTATAATATAATTTTCAAGAGGAATGACAACACAGCTAATGGGTTTCAAAAAAATTATCCTTCATAGATTGCTTAGTCCTAAAAAGTTTAAAAAATTATGCATGTCTACCTTAAAAATAAAATCAATTAATAACAAGTAAGAGCACTATATTCGGCTGTGCCGAATCTTTTATACCCACCACCAATTTTGTGTACATTTAAAGCACAATAATTATTATTTTGTTAATCGCTATTGAATAATATCTTTATAATAAAATATGTATCACTTTCTTTGCAGAGGGTAGTTAAATTTTTTAGGGCCCATGTTGAAGATGAACTACACCTAGTCTTTAAATTTGTTTTCTGCATTTCACTTAACATTTCTCAATCTCAAACTTACTCAATTTGATCCGTGGAAAGATATGCAAATGAGCAATGCTTTAAAGTTATTCAGGTTTTTTATAAAAATGGGCGTTCAAATCAAAGAGCATTTTGTGCACTTCGTGATTATTTTGGGCAACATAATCGTTCAAATTCGTCCACAATCGGGAGAATTGTAAAAAATATTTACATTTCTGCAAAACAGGTCTGCATAAAATGTTAGAAAATCTGTGAATGCCTTTTTAGTTCGCCGAATGGGAACTACTGCTGGTTTTTGCGATAGTGTGGCAAAAGAGCAGTCAACCTCGCCTCATCATCATGCCTAACAATTGAGCATCAACATTGTCATTGAAAATTTGGACCATCAGATAGAGGAGTGGCGCCAAGGATGGGGGGGCCATTTGGCAGATATTTTTTTAAATACATAATTGAACCATACACATATTATCATTATAAAAAGAAATGATATTAATATCCTAAATAATTTGTGTTTTATTTAAATTCAACATCAGTACTTAAAATTTAACCACCCTCTATAACTTCGATATGCTACTAAAATGCTTTTGTGAATGTAGTCTTTTAATGAAAGTGGGCGTTAAAGTAAAAGAGTCAATAAAGTTTCTGCTAATAAATACAACTTAGATATTTCAATATAGTCCTTTATTTTCCTAAAAACTTTGTCAATAGAGAAATTACATGAATTTAAGATAAACCGTTATGGGAGGTGGGCGTTAAAGTGAGCGTGTTACCTAAACTTTTTGGCACAACGACTACATTGATAAGAAGGATATACGAAGCAAATTTGATCATCATACCTCTAATATAGCCCTTTATTATTCCAAAATCTTTATTAATAGATAAATTATATGAATTTTGGGTAAAACGTTATATGGGAGGTGGGCGTAAAAGTGGGCGTGGCACCTTCATTTTCTGGCACAGTAATGATACTTCCTAGGAGGATATACGTAGCAAATTTGATCATCACACTTCTAATTTTGGCGGCTTTATGAGCTTTTAAATTTCATTAACGGTAGATAACGTGAAAAGTGGGCGTTATAGTAGGCGTGTCAAAGTTATTTTTGCTAATGAGTACAACTTAGGTGTTTCAATATAGCCCTTTATTATTCCAAAATCTTTATTAATAGAGAAATTATATGATGTTTAGGTAAAACGTTATATGGGAGGTGGGCGTAAAAGTGGGCGTGGCACATTGATTTTCCGTTACAAAAAAGCCTCTTACCAAAAAGCAAAGTGTGAAAAATTTCAGAGTTGTACATGCAATTTTGTTGCTTTTATGACGTTTTTGTTTTTAAATATACCGAAAAATACACTGTGCGGTATAAATTTTCGTACATTTTGATCGATAACTCCTCTCCTAATGCATAGATTTTGATAATTTTCGGGGAAAAATATTGTTTTTACTCAGGAAATATATATTCAAAGTTTTATGAGTCTACCTTAATGCGTTTGGACACAATTCCATTTTATTCGATGTTTGAAGGACACGGTTTTTTCGACCTACTCTTGCTTTTCGAGCTATAACTCCCTTCCTAATATTCCGATTTAGCCCATTTTCAATACCAAACAAACCTTGTCTATAGGAAAGATTCTGGCAAAATTTGAGCCCCCTAGCTTTTTCGGTGCGACCTCTATCGTGCTTTAAACAGACGGACAGACGGACGGACATAGCTAGATCGTCATCAAACCAAACCCTGATTCAGAATATATATACTTTATGGGGTCTAAAATGGATATTTCGATGTGTTACAAACGGAATGACAAAATGAATATACCCCCACCATTTTTTTGGTGGCGGGTATAAAAATTAAAAGCATCAGCCAACAATTTGTTAAAAGTAATCGTTTAAGCTTGATAATATTTGGGATTATAAGCTAAATTAACAAAAACGATCGCTTATAAAATCATTACAATATATCCGCTGTCATTTAAAAAAAATTTTTCAAAACCATGTGTACAAGTCTTGTTTTATGAAACAGTGAAATAATTTTTTACTAATTATGCAGATTTTTTTAACTTGAAAATATATAGTAAAGAAGCGTACAACTAAAAACTTTGGTGTTATTAGGGACCCTAAAAGTATGCTAGTATTAGTTGTAATAGTGTATTTGAAATAAACAGTTTGTAAATTATTGCGTTCTATGCGAAAAAAAATTTATTGGTAAATTAAATTTTGAATTTAAATGTTAAATTTTAGTTGTTAATTAGAAATGTGTTGTATAGCACAAAGTTAGTGTATCACATACCAATGATGATAGCAAAACGATAACACAGATTGACAGATAAAGAAAGGTTTCCCTTAAAGTCAGTCTGATCTCAATTTTATCTAATTTGGAAACCAGTATATGTAGATAAGATTGTTTTCATGAAAAGGCAGAATGAAAGAAATATGAATCTGTTGCACAGAATAAGAACTGACAACTAGAAAGAGAAAACTACTTATTATACATGTATGTGGACAACAAACACATGGAGGCGAAGTCCTTCAGTAAAAATTTTTTTTTCCATCATTTAGATTTCATTAAGGGCTATTTTAATTTTTGAAAAATCCATTAACAACTCTTATGCTTATATTAGGTGGACTTGCAAGTAACATTAAAAAAAATTTAAAACTTAAAGGAAAAACTATTATTGAAGAATTAAGTGTCATGTAGATACCAAAATAAAAGAATAGCAAATTATCATAGTGAAACATTTGACCAACTGATGTGTATATTTTCTGGACTTGACAAAAGGCTAAAGTATTTATTTCAGCGACTACCGTCCATCAGATGTAACACATTTTCCCCGTACAAATACAGCCGAAATAATGAAAAATTAACTTAATTTTTAAATCGTAAAACTTTTTCAATTTCATTTAACTTAAAATTGCGCGTTACATTTAACATTTTCATTTGCCGTCGTTTTGACTTGATACCTTCAACACCTGCTTCGCACCATTTCCACTCAGTATTTAAATATATATAAAACTTAAAAATAACTGAAAGACAGAGCTATTTTTCTTTTATTTCTTTTAAATAATAATACAATTTCAATTATACAACTTTGTTTTTCTTAACTTTTTCTTTCTGGTGATTTTTTTTATTTGTTGTTTTTGTATGTATTAAATGTAATGAAATTACATTAAGATAAAACAAACAACATCAACAACAATAGCTGTGCGAGCAATAATAAAAACAATCACAATCATTTTCATATTTATAAACCAGGTACAAAGGACATCATCATCATCATCCTTGTTATACCCTTCACACAGTGAAAAAGGGTATATATAGGTTTGTCATTCCGTGTGAAATTTCTACAATTTTCATTTCCGACCCCATAAAGTATATATTTTCTGAAAGCTTATGAATAGAGGAGTCGATTAAGCCCTGACCGTCTGTCCGTCTGTCCGTCTGTCCGTCTGTCCGTCTGACCGTCTGTCCGTGTGTATGTTGAAATCAACTTTTTGAAGCCCCCCGACATAGGTTGGACCCGGGTAAGGTATTAAAATATCAGAAATATTCGGGAGTAGATCGGTATTGAAAATCAGAAACATCGGTACATAAACAACTGAGATATGAGCAAAAACCCACGACCACCTCGATTTTCTTTTCATAAAAACAACATTACAACAACAACATACATACATACAAACGTGTATACTGGTTAGAGAAAACGTGGCATCGAATCCCAGCTGAGGCAAAAAAATTTTTTTTGAAATTTTTTTAAAATTTTTTTTTTTAATTTTTTTTTTATTTTTTTTTTATTTTTTATTTAATATATTATATATATTTTTATTATTATTTTTTTTTATTTTTTTTTTTTTAATTTTTTTTTAATTTTTTTTTTGTTTTATATATATTATATATGTATATAATAATTTTTTTTTTTTAATTTTTTTTTTTATTTTTTATTTTTTTTTGTTTTTTTTAACATACATACGTGAATTTACTGTTATTGCATGACTACACGTTGTGAAGGGTATAAAGGATTCGGCACGGCCGAATATAGCGCTTTTACTTGTTTTTATTAAAAAGTTGAGCTAAAAGTGTGTAGAAAAATGTTTTTTAATTAACAAGAACGAAATAAGAAAGATTTAAAAATACATAAATACGAACTTCATGCAATAAAGTAAAAGTAGCAATTATTCTTACATACACACTCACACACAACCATATAATTATTCGCGTGAATAAATTTGTTTATTTAAAAGTTAATTTTAACTTTATTTAATTAAATTTGCTTCTTTTGTTTTGAATGATTAATTACTTATCAAAAGTTATACATTTTGGCGTGTAATTGAAAGCCGACTTCAAATCGAAATTAAGTAAAATATACATAAATATTTATATTTAAAAATCAGAATAAATTAGAATATGATTCCATTTCCGGTTATGTGAAAATTTTAAGGTGATTAATATGTATTTAAAAACAGAATTATGTGCCATGTTTTTTCGTTCCAAAACGCCTAAAATTTTGTACTTATTTTTGAGCAATTAATTAAAAAAAAAATTTTCTTTGTGTAAGTTGTGTAAGTGCTCAAAAGTTATACATATATTAAAATAGCCGGAAAACACCAAAATTTTAAAAATATTTCTTTGTTGCTACATTTTTTCTCTATAGGGAAAATCTCCGGCAATCGAAGACAGTGTATTTTTCGTAATTTTCATATAATCAACACGATTTTTCGTAAATTATTGTGTTCTATAAGTATAGGATTTATATGTCACATTAAACACAATAATTCACGAACGATGTTTTGACAAAACTTATTACAAAGAACCATGTTGTTAACTCGGAGCGTTTAGCACGGTTTTTGTGCTTTTTAAAGTTATTGTTGCTTAACATATTTATCTGTTCTCTGTGCGTTAGCTTAATATTTTTAGTGCTTTTCTTTTTTAAGTGCTAAATTGAAAATTTAATTATTTTTTTTTTAATTTAAGATCAATTTTTGTAAGGATAAAATTTTTTAGGTGAATAACGTGCTCGAAAATTGGGTTGGTTGAATTCGTTCCTGCAGAAGAAGTGGTGTAGATCATTTGAGTGACGTTTTATTTAGAACTTAATTGGAACGTTGGAATTTCCTTAACAAGAGTGGGTTTTTTTAAAGAAATTAAATCATTCTTATTGGAAAACCTTTTATATAATAAATATTCCGATGCCCGTTTCTTGATACGCCTTTGGTTTAAAAGTTATAAAAAATTTGCTTTGTATAAAACTATATTTTGACGACCACTCAGAGGTCAACTGATTACGAAAGGCTGATTTTTTTTATTTTATTGAAAACTGTGTGTTTATATTAAAATATGTGAAAGCTTAGTTAAGACATAATGCTCCTAATAGGAGCAAGATAAATTTAGGAAATAAATAGAATCAAAAGTAAAAATTTTTTAACAAAATATACTCTTGGAAAGTACACGCTATCTTTTTGTTGTTTCTTAGAATGTTTAAATTGAAAGACTATAAATAAATAAACACATAGGCGACAGCAGGCTACTGACTATAAACTGTCATAAATAAAAGATGTAACTAAATAAAAATTATTGTGTGTAAATGAAAATGATAGTTTTTACGACAACACGGCTTCATGGTACCACAATATTCGTTGTATTTGTGGCCAACTTAGACTAGTTAATATTTTCGTAAGCAAAAAACAGCTGTTCATTTTGTAGATTGTTTTTTGTCACAGAGTAAAGCTGGTTCGTAAAAAGAAACGGTTATGCCGCCGATTATATAATTCCTTGACGTCTCTCCCTAGTTGTTTTGTGTGGCTAATGTTAGGTAAGCATTTTGCGACGTTTTTACGAAACACTGATGATTAAGTTTTAATCAAAAAAATTCTTTTACTTGAATGATCAATACCGGTCATTTAAATTTTATCATAGTGATCGCAGTGAAGCATATTTTGGACATTAAATCAATTTTTTCAAGCATTGCTGGCCATACGTCATGAATTAGATGAACAATGTAGGCATCTAGGGCGTCAGCCAGTGAATGTACGTGTACTAAATGAGAGGTACTAAATTGCACGGCCTTGGAGGCCAAATAACACATAAATTTCCGGAATAATGTTAATGCAAAATTTTGACTTCAATAAATTAAGGGTTGTGGTTACCGTAAGGCATGTAATGCCATCCTATTGAAACCACATCTTGACCGAAATAATGTCTTTTAAATTTATCCATGGAGAGGTAGCAATTACCGGTGATTTGTATTTTTAAGACAGTAGGTTTTATCAAGGAATCGAATCAGTAGCTTATTGAGTACATATTTATTAGCAAAATTTTTTCTTCTCGATTACATTATTTTTCTAATAATTGAAAAAGAAGACAAATTTTATATTAAAGGAATTTCCAATTTAATCTTATCAATAAAATTCCTTTTATAATTTATTGCAGACGTTATCTAAACTTTTTTACATTTGAAACTTTTTAAAGGAACGACAATTTAATATGTATTTGCTTAACTAAAAGTTTAATGGAATCTTAATTGCCTTCTCCTAAATCGCAACAAATCAACAAACACATACTTGCAATATACACTCTTACGTATTTACTTATGAGAAGGAAAATAAAACAACTATTTTAATTAAAGTTATAAATAAACATATAGATTTAAATTTATTTCCTTTTCATTATTAGAAGATTTGGTTTCTTTAAGCAGCTAAGACACGGTATGTTTTTTAAAGACGATCATGTCGTGTGTTAGCATTAAAACATTACTACTGTAAAACACTTGTGCTGAGTCATCTGACAACATTTCACTTAGAGAGTTCTCTAATTTGTTTTGACAAACCACCTGACATCAGCTGTTTGCAGAACCCTTTGATGCCAGAAAACAGTCAGCAGCGATTGAGTGTTAAATAACAATTTTGACTGACATATAAAATTACATATGGATACCAATTTACCAAGTCAGATGTAACAAACATGCCGTGTCATAGCTGCTTTAACTTATAATTTTCTTTTTTTTATTATTTGATTCGTTACTGTTTTCAACTGCTCATTAACACATACATTTGATATGAGAATAAGTTAAAAAGTAGTGAAAATACATTGAAAAGAGATTTGTTATGCAAATGTGTACAAGTTGATAATGTCTTATACAGCATATTTTGTTATTATAAAGAAGCATTTGTTTTCAATAAAGCAATAAGTAAGTAAGTAATAGCTAATCGCATAGTTTAGTTGTAATAGCAGAATTTTACGGTTATATCTACAGAATTTCGTTTCGGAAAATAAATATGTAGTCAGCACTAATATATTATGATTGTTGCAATAGAAATTTTATAATCACAAATGAAAAGTTGGATTGCAGGAACTAAACCATTCGATTGGCAATGAATGTGATTTTCTGTTTTCTCGGTGCAAAGAAAACAGTATCGGTTGTGAGTACCGTAATTGTTGCCAATCGCATAGTTTAGTTTTGATGGTAGATTTTTACGGTTGTATCTAAAAAATTATTCTTGCAGTAAATTTTTTATAACTACAAAAGAAAAGTTCAATTACAAGAATTGAAACATTTGATTGGCAATGAATTTGATTATTTGTTTCTGGGTGTACGAGTGTATTACAACTGATATAACGTATGCTTCGATAGTGTGATGAACATTTTTAGATAAGAAGGTTAATATAGACAGAAGATACACAGACAGTGCTGCAATCAGTACATGAAATACCAAAGGCGTCCATACTTTTACAGACGTAAAAAGCCAAAACAGAGGTATAGAATTTCGTCTACCAAATCACAGTACTTTTCGCTTGCTGATATGATGGCTATTACTGAAGGTAATCAATGGACTGATATTTGTATCTTTATGGATAATACAGATAATATTCATACGGATATTATAGATACCAGGTCATCACGACATAATTGGAAACGTAGAAGCCGATCTATAATGGAATCATTTTGGAATATCATCACCCCACAGAATGATAAAACCTTGCTGAGGCTTAGGAATAAACTTAAAGTGTGGGCGATGGAAAACGAGTAAGGAAATAATAAAATACTGTTTTTAGTAAGGGAATAAACATATTAAGTGGTGACAAAAATTTCCACCTACACCTAGGATATTAACTGTTGTAATAACAAGTCACACCGATCGAAGAACTCCTCTTGCTCGCATTGAACTTTCTTATGAAACGACATGTAGAGCATGCGAGCAAGTGGATAAGACCTTGGAACATTAAATTTGTTATTAAACATTTATTTGCAATGTAAAAACTGTGCTGAACTTGGGTAGAAAAACACACCAGGAAATAGTAAAAAACTGCTGTCAGTAAGGAAACGAACATATTATGCGGTAATTATAATCTTGAAAAATCGAAGTAGAATAGAGACTGAGTAGACCAAGACTTAGGAGAAAAACTAGTGTAATAATAAGCCACACGGAATTAAAAACTCATCTAGCTCATCTAGGACTTTCCGATGAAATGACATGCAAAGCATATGAGGAAGAAGATAAGACCTTGGAACATTACCTTAATCAATGTTTTGCGTTTGGTCGTATTAAAGGCGAGAACTTTAACGTGGATACCATGTAGAAATTGGAATACCAAGGAATTCGAATTGAAAATCCATAAAGGAAAAAACTTACTTAAATTCATTCACAATCTCACGTTCATGAAAACTTAATAAATAATCGATGGATGTAGTATTGTTTATTAAAAAATAAATATGGTAATCCACAAAAATTAAAGTAATTTTCTTTGTCGAACTAGAATTCTTTAAAACAATCAAATGGAAATAAAATTAAGAGTACAAAATTCAAAATAAACAAAAATATATATTTCTTAATATAAATATTTATTGCAGTAGCATACGGAATAATAAACTTTAGGAAATATTATAATTTAACAAACTTGGTAACGGAGAATTAAGAGAAGCATAAAAAGTCAATGTAAATTTTTTTGCTCTTTTATTTTTGGGTGTGAGTAAAATATTCGTGACATATGGCAGTGCCAAAAATTTTCAGTAAACAAACAAAAGCTCTCATTACAAAATCTTCATTTAAAAGTGTTAAAAAAAACCGTTCTTTACCGTTTAAAATTTGGTCTCTAATCCATTTTTCAACACGACAATTTCAAGTACTTTGAAATAGGGACTCAAATAAGTATATATTGCGCTAAACTACAAATAGGAATTAATATAAATATGTAAGTATTTACTTCTATAACACTAAATAAGTATTTGATTTTAATCACCTATATACCACTTAATGTTATGGATTTGCAATAGTCTTTCAGATCTTTTTAAAGCGAAATTTCGGTTTGTTTATTCTGCGATACGTTAAATTGAAATTTAAATATTAGGGATAATCTATAAGAAAGAGGTTTACTAATGAACTGCTACGCCGATATTTTTAAAAACCCTATAACTTATACTTTAAGTGAGTTAAATTAAATGAAAAATATAAAAAGTTATCTCAATGACTTCTAACAAATTTGGCAATAAGATATCGCAATATGTGTGTATATAAGTTATTACTAAAATATTTCATAGTAATACAGAGAATATGTCATTGAAAAAAATATTGTTTAGTAACAGAAGTCATTACCTAGTTTTAGTGAGAGAATTGGAAAACAAACGAATAACATTTGCAGATAATTGCATTTTGTTATTAAAATTCGTGCTGTGTGAGAAATGTGTTTCGTAAATTGCGATCATTTTATGTTTGCAATAATCGAATGAGAGAATTGGAAAACAAACGAATAACATTTGCAGATAATTGCATTTTGTTATTAAAATTCGTGCTGTGTGAGAAATGTGTTTCGTAAATTGCGATCATTTTATGTTTGCAATAATCGACCCACCGAACACACTATGAGACGTTAAAAGAACAACCAAACGTTAATTAACTTTAAAGACATTATAGCAAAGAAGGAGAGCGTTCAATATAACAAAATAGTAAATTCATTTTAAACAAAAACTAAATATTAAAAGAAAAACTCAGTTTAAATGAAATCAAATTAACCCGCATTTTGTTTTATTTCATAATTTTTATTAAAAAATATATGTATGCATATGAAATGTTTATTTGAAATTAATTAAAATTTTGTTTGTAGTTTGCAAGTGATGTCCCTATTATACTTGCATTCGAATTACTGACAGTTAAAACAAAATATAAACTTTGTTATTCAACTGACATATGCAGAATAGGAGAAATGGTAAAAAAACTGCAATAAACCAATATTTCAAAGTAAAAAAAGTTTGAATATTATTTTTTTGTCTGTTTGATTTGCCGGTTCCTGGAAAAGAACTGATAGCAGTTTTTGACAAAATAAAAAAGTTTTAGTAGAAAAAAAAAATTTATAATAGAACACGTTAGGTTTATGCTCATAAAGTTAATAAATGCATTAATACTTGGATAGTTGAACTGAATTTATACAAAAGATAACATAAAGCAATTAAGGTGGAAAATTGATAAATTAAAGTGGTTTGTTTTTCATTTTCATGTTTAAAGAAAAAAGAATAAGCGGATATGGAATATGTTCGCTTACATTAGAGTAAGGAGGCCTTTTAGTGTTCACAAGTTACACATATAATAAAAACTATGCGAATAAAAAGCCTTAGCTTGATAACTTATTGACCTAATTAATTTGCTTCTGGTCAATTAAGGGATAAGTGATACATTACGTACTTTCAAATTTTTATATTTTTGCAGTAAATAGCATTAAACTAATCAATAATAAGAGTATTAAATAATCAGAAATATTATTATAATGCAAATATCAAAATGTCAAAAAAAAAAATAAGTGATGCCACAAAAATCAATGTGTGTTTGTATGTTTGTTTGTGCTTTATAGACGGTTAAACGGCTGGACCGATTTCCTTGAAATTTTCACAGAATCTTTCTGTATGTCTGGAAGGAACTATAGGCTATACTTTGGTTTGAAATTATAAGCGGGCGGGGTGCCACGCCCTATTAAAGAATAAGTATTAAATATTATATCACGAAAGTTAATGCAGCTAGAGTCTTCAAATTGAGTACGGTAAATTTTGATATCCACACAAACATTTAGGTAAAAAATGGGCGGACTTTCAATAGTAGGCGTGGCCACATAAATTAAACACTAAATTTCGTATATATGGAAAACGATATCGATTAGAGTACTAAAATTTTGCAAGAGCAACTTTGACACCCAAATAAACATTTCTGGAAAATTGGGTACATTTGAAATAGTGGGCGTGGCAGCTCTCATAGCAATGGAATACTAAAATTCGTATATTCGGGAAGCGATATCAGTTAGAGTACTCAAATTTTGCACTAGAAGCTTTGACATCTACATGACTATTTTGATAAGAAATGGATGCTTTAGTAATAGTGGGCGTGGCACCTGTCATATGAATAAGATACAAAAATTCGTATATCTGGGAAGCGATAATAGTTATAGTACCCAAATTTTGCAAAAGACACTTCGACGTCTGTATGATTATTTAAATAAAAAATGGTTGATTTAGTAATAGTAAGCGTGGCACTTGCAAAATAAATAAATTTTTGATTTATAAAATTTTTATTTCCTTACGAAGCATACCGGGTATTAGCTAGTATTAAATAAAGAAATTTATTTTAAAAAAGAGAAAAGAGGGACTTAATCATAAAATGGTGCTTAATTAAAATAATTTAAGTTGTGTAATATAAAGTCATCAAACAATATTACGGAATAGCAAAGTACTTGTCTTATTAAGGAAAAATTTATAAAAAAAAAGAATTCTTAACATCGCTAAAAATTTGTTTAATTTTACTGAAATAGAATTTTAATTAAATTTGCTATAAGATTGACTCGCTTTATAAACAGTTTTACCGCATACAAAAAAAGTACCATAAGTGTACATTTCTTAAGCTTATTATAATATACATATTGGCCCGGAGACTTTTTATAGTGTACTTCCATTTTATATCAGGGGTTCACTATCCGGCCTCCTCAATTCTCAGTTTGCTTCTTATTAGCGAATGGCTCAGGGTCAACGGCTAAGAGGTTTGCGTTCCTCTCGAAGCCCAAATCAAGGGGACTTTTTCTTCTTGACGGAAAGGACCTGAAAATATTATCAGGTTTTCTGACTGGACAATGCAATCTTAGATATCATTTAAGTAAAATTAGCGTGGCGAATGGTTCCAGATCAACTGCGAAGAGGTTTGTGTTCCTCTTGAATTCAAAACAAGAGGACTTTACTCCCTGGACAGGAAGGACGTGAGAGTGTTATCAGGTTTTCTGATTGGACAATGAAATCTTAGATACCATTTAAGTAAAAGTAGCATGTTAAATGTGGTGACGTGTTAGTTTTGCGATATGAATGACAAGACCGCGGAGTACGTCCTCTCCAATTTTCCAGGACTGTGCACAAGGGAATTGCATTTTCTAAGAGTTTAGCTGCATAACGCCAATAGGCATTTCGCATTATTTGCATTGTAAAGTTTTGGACTTCATTAAAAGCCTTGACCTATAGGCAAGATAGTGCCTGCACAAATATTTTTGGTAGCGGTGCTTATGGGCCAATTTATTACTACTACAATTATAGCTTTATTTTGGAATATATAACTCATTTTTATTTACTATAACCACATTTTCATCTTAAATGTAAAGAAACCTCATTGTACCCTTACACTAACAACAAAAAATTATCTATATTTTACAAAACTGTTATTATAATGAAAACCATTCGAAGCAACTTTATTGCTCATGGCAGCGAAAGTTATATTCTTATAAAACTAAATTGATATTATTATTTGAAATATTTGAGCTAAGTATTAGCTTATAAATATTTTACAAGTTCTTTGTATTTTAAAATGGAGTAAGTCGGCATCACTACACAAAATTAATTTACACAAAATAGGTTTGTCGTTAGAGTAGGAAACATTTCTTAATACTTAAAGGTGGAGGGAAAATATTTTATATTTTACATATACATAGTTGTTTGAGAAACACTGCATTACAATAATTTTGAAAATTCACTTAAACATTTAACAAGGACCCTTCAGCTTTTGGCAGATAATATAGAATTTGGATTAATTAAAGGGAAACTGAAACTTATCATTACAGTTATTCATAAGATAGCCATAAAAGAAAGATTTTTTCTAAGCGGGAAAATAATTTTTTTCATTTATAGAAAACGTATTTGATAACTCAAATATAAATTATATCACAAAATCTCTCCATCGGTATACTTCGCTTGTATGAAAATCATACAAAAAATTACAAAGTGTGATATAGTGCTAAAGTCGTGACTAAAATTTTTACATTTAAAGATTGTGTTAATATTTTATTCAGGAATCATTGTATTATTAAAAAATTATATATTCTCTACTCATCGTTTGAGCTGCCATAACAATGTTTTAGATTATGCAAAAAATCACGTTGAAGAAACGTGGCTTTTTAATAACCACGTTTTGAAGGACACTGTCATAATATTATTTGTAGTAATTCAATAGCTGGAAAATACACTCGCATTTCTGTACTCACAAAACTAATCTTTTAAAAAGTTGGCTTTTTAAATCAAACAAAACTTTTCCTATTAAATCTTTAACGAAGTTGTTAGGAGTAGATGCAATTTATGAGAAAGTTTTGAATTTTTGAATTTTTGATTTTGACGATTTTCGAGATTTGACATTTTATATGCACGTTGATTTTTCTTGAAAACTCGAACAACATTTAAACCACTGTTATGCAAATTAACAAAAATTAATTTTATTAAGTTTTATAATTTTTTATTTTCTAAATTTTAATTCTGAACTTTTTGTTTCAAACTAATATTTAAATTTTATTCAGGCTTGAGTATTTTTTTTCTTTTTTTTTTTTTTAGTAGATTTAATTGTGATATAAAAAATTTATCTAAAAATATATTTTTGCAACACCAGGGGTATGCATTCTCAAAAACCAGCTCCAGTTACATTATCATAGCTCTTTAATTGGTAGTTAATTGTTAAATGGTTAAATGTGAATTCGGTGGCTAAATTTTAAGGGCCGATGTTGAATGTGAACCACACGTAAACGTCAAGTTTTTTTTCTGCATTTTATTTGACATTTCTCAATTTCAGTTTAACTCAATTTGAACCATGGAAAGATACACAATCGAGCAAGGCGTTAAAGCTATTCAAATCAAAATGCATTTCGTACACTTCGTGATTATTTAGGTCAACTTAATCGTTAGAACTCGTCGATACTCGGCAGAATTGTGGAAAATATTTTAATTTTAGCAAATTAGGTATTTATCAAATGTAAAAGCATCTGTGAATGCCTTCTTAGTTTGTTGAACGGAAAACATTGCAGTGTGGCAAAAAAGCAGTCAACCTCAACTCATCATCGTGCCCAACAATTGAACATCAACATTGTCATTGAAAGTTTGGACCATCGGATTGAGGTGTTACGCCGAGGTTGCGGCGGCCATTTGGCCGATATTTTGTTTCATATATAATTGAACCATACAAATATGACAGTAATTTCTTTAAAAATATATGTTTTATTCAAAATCAACATCGGCCCTTAAAATTCAACCACCCTATATTTTGAGTGTTCTGCTATTTCGTATCTTTTGCCAACAGCCTTTTTTCTGTGTTTTTTACTATCATAAATATCATTAATAGTTTTGCTCTACTCTAGTCGTCAGTTAGATATCAATAAAGACTGATTATTGATTTATAATCGTCGCGACGTTTTAAATCACTAGTTTGTGTTTTTTTTTTTGTTTGGCCAGTATTTAACAGAATGTTGGTGGACCATCATTGGTTATCGTTTGCATCATGGGCCTTGTAATTTTGTTGCCTTGTAATATTTATCTGTTTTCAACTAATAATTTTTATTAAAAAAAAAATTATATATAAAAATAAAATCTTTAAATATGAATACAAGCCTAATTATAGTTTATATATAACTTTGCTAATCTTAAAATTTTCTTTTTCTTGCCTTAAATTGAAGCCCGTAAATCCTGAGTTATTTTTATTCAGCAGAACATTGCTGAGGAACATGCAGCGCATAAAACAATATCTTTTTTGGGACATTTTTATTTGGCCATCTACATCATCTGATATTACACAACTGAATTGAATAAGGTTGGAAATCTTTCTCCGTAAGTCAGCGACAATTCAAACCTTGGAAAATAACATTACTCGCCTAATACTTGAGATAACAAGTGATGGAACAATCAAGAAATGTAATGATTGCACTCTAATTTTATTTAATGGTATTGGTTTTATTTGCCAACAACTTTAAAAGCAAATAAAAATTAAATTTAAAGCGTGATTTCTGTTAGTTTTACGTTTTTGTTTAAGGTATACTTAAACCATGAAACAGATTTTTATTTAACAAAAAGTTTTTCCATAGAAATGTTTTTTTTTGTTTATTTTTTTTTAACTACGATCAAACTAAAAAGTTTTTTTCAAAATACAACTTTAACAAATATAAAAGCCTGACCACTTTTCTAAACTAAACTAAAAGTGAAAAATATATACGCAGGTATAAAAAAAAAACACATGAAAAAGAAAACCTAAGACCTTAGTACTACCTCAATGACGTTCATCCAATATTGTGTTTTTAACATCTTTTCAAACATAAAATTTGTTTGCCTGTTTGGTCAGAAAACATAAAGTAAGTTGTATCCCATATATTGTATTTTTGCTTCTTCTTAAATTTGGTTACATGAAACAATTTTATTTTTTTCCAATTTTATTTTTATTTTTGGTAAAAAGTTGTTTGGTATAACAGCAAGTTTGTCTTTCTTGCACTTTAAACTTTCTATGTGCTTAAAACCCATATGTATATAGTATACACATATAGAAATACATACGAACTACTGATTTAGTTTTTACGAATTTATATAATGAGTCCACTAACTGTTAAATGGAAGATTGTTGTTGTTTTTTTTTTTTGGAAATTTTATGCAAATAATAGTTAATACTTTTTCATAGGGAACTTCTGCTTAGAGTTTACTTTGAATTAAGCTGCTTTAAAATAGGATTAAAATTTGCAGTAATCTGTAATAAAATAAACAAGTAAGAGCACTATATTCGGCTGTGCCGAATCTTTTATACCCACCACCAATTTTGTGTACATTTAAAGCACAATATTTATTATTTTGTTAATCGCTATGGAATAATCTCTTTATAATAAAATATGTATCACTTTCTTTGTAGAGGGTGGTTAAATTTTAAATTTAAAACAGAGGCCGAATTACGGCACTCGAACGTGATCGAAATTTGAAAACTCTTATTAGAATCTCTATACCTAAAGCACAGCGTACTCGATCGTTCGAGTAAAATTTCGATCGATATCGAATGCCATAATTCGGCCCCAGGTCTGTATAAAATGCTAGAACATCTATGAAATTCTAAATTCGTTAAATGAGAAGCATTGCTGTTTATCGCGATAGTGTGGCAAAAAAACAGTCAACTTCGACTCATCATCGTGCCAAACAATTGAGCATCAGCAATGTTATTGAAAATTTGGACTATCGGATCGAGGTGTGCCGTTGAGGTCGCGGGGCCATTTGGCCGATATTTTGTTCCATACATAATTGAACCATACAAATATTATCATTAAAAAAAAAACGATAATAATTTCCTAAATAATTTGTGTTATATTCAAAATCAACATCGGCCCTTAAAATTTAACCACCCTTTATAACTTATGCTGGTAAAATGTTTTCGTAAATTAAGTGTTTCAATGAAAATGGGCGTTAAAGTAAGCGTGTCAATAAAATTTCTGCTAATAATTTTACTTTTATTTAATTGTCGAACTATTTAATATCTTAAAGATTATATTATTTTTATTCTGGCTCAAGTTCATTTTTATACTAAATTTATCATATATTTTCTTTTTCATATACATATGAAGAAATCAGTTTTTATTTGTGGTAATGAAAGAATATACTGGAAAAGTATCTTATTATCCCGACACCAGCCGAGTGGAATGCATTTTCGAAACCAGCTACGGTTTCATCATCAGCACTCTTTTGATCGGGATGCTAATAAATATAACTTAGATATTTCAATATAGTCCTCCATTATTCCAAAATATTTATTCATTGAGAAACTATCTGAATTTGAGATAAAGCATTATATAGGATGTGGGCGTAAGAGTGGGCGTGTCACCTAAATTTTCTGGCATTTCTAGCAATAACATTGACTAGAAGGATTTCCGTAGCAAATTTTATCATCATACCTCTAATTTTGTCGGTTTTATAAATTTAAATTTCATTAACAGTAGATAATGTGAAAAGTGGGCGTTATAGTAGGTGTGTCGAAGTTATTTATGCTAATAAATACAACTTATAAATTTCAATAAAGTCCTTTATTATTCGATTTATAGAGAAATTATAAGAATTTGAGAGAAAACGTTGTATGGGAGATTGGCGCGTCACATTTATTTTCCGTCAGAAGAAAGTCTTTGACCAAAAAGCAATTCCTGCAAAATTTCAGAATCGTAGATCTAATTTGGTCACTCTTATTAGATTTTAATTTTTGAACATACTGAAAAATACACTGCGCAGTATAAAAATGCATGCATATAGGCAATTTTTGGGTAGATATATTGCTTTTGCTCAGGTAGTTTATATTTGGAGCTTTATGACTCTACGTTGATGCTGGTGGACACAACTCCTTTTTATTCGATGTTGAAAGGACACGGTTCTTTCGACCTACTCTTGCACTACGAGCTATAACTTTCTTCCTTATATTCCGATTTAGCCAATTTTCTATTCCAAACAAACCTTGTGTATAAGACATATTCTGGCAAAATTTGAGCCCACTAGCTTTTTCGATGGGACCTCTATCGTGCTTTTAACAGACGGACGGACATAGCTAGATCGTCATCAAATAAAACCCCGATTAAGAATATATATACCATTTTTTTGGTGGCGGCTAAAATACTTTAAAAAAACACATTACAAAAAAATTTGTTTAGCTCTTTTACTAAAATTTTGCAAAAAATATTTGACCTTGTGTCACAAAAATGGATCTGCTGATCACGGTCGGATCGTCCCGGGTATACAATGGGGTATAGGGGTATAGAGGAGAGTTTTATCTACTAAATGGTGCTAATTTCTTTTTGTTATCTTATGTTTTCTAGAAGTTATGGTGTATTAAAAAAAAGGAATTTAGGAAAATTTAGACCTAAAGATAAAAAAAAATTATTTCTAAACATTATAAACAATTTATTTTCATGTACTAATGGCTAACAAATTTTAAAATTATACAAAACTTATTTCGTTTGAAAATCTTTTAAAAGTAAAATGTTATAGAACTTTAAAAATCAATATCTTACTAATAACTTTCCCGTTTTAGCAAAATGCTGAGCATGTCTATTTTGAATCACCCTGTGGCCCTTATAATTTAACCACCCTTTACAAAAGAATAGATAGATAAAAAAATGTAGTTAAAATATGTATTTTAAATATTCAAATACTTATTTTAAATCTACTGATGCACATTTTTTTTTAATATTTTTAAGCCTTAAACCTCATAAGACTGTGTGTACAACTATATGTAAAGTTGGGCACAAATCATTACTCTAGTTAATTTTTGTCAACAAACTTCGGTAATTTTCCTTTTCACAAACCCCTATAAAATTCCTTTGTAGTTTGTGCAAAAAAATGTTACTAGAGTCATCTAGTGTTCTACGTGATGTTTAGCAAAGACATCATCCTCAGTGTTTGCAAAATGTAGTGGCGCCTTCAACAGATGTTGCCAATTGCAATGAATAAATGCTAATGAATACGACAAATATATTTTCTTTCTAAAAATTTAAAAAAAAAGTGGGCGTGGCACATTTTTTTTCGTTATAACGAAGACTTTGACCAAAAAGCCATGTTTGCAAAATTTCAGAACCGTACATATAGTTTTGTCAGTTTTATTACGTTTTAAATTTCAAATATACACTGAGCGGTATAAATTTTCGTACATTTTGACCTATAACTCCTTCTCTAATGCATAGATTTAAGCAATTTTTGGGGAGAAATATTCTTTTGACTCGAGAAATATATATTAGAAGTTTCATGACGTTTATGCGTTTGGACACAATTCCTTTTTTTTTGATGTAAGAAGGACACGGTTTTTTCGACCTACTCTTGCTTTTCGAGCTATAACTCTCTTCCTAATATTCCGATTTAGCCCATTTTCAATACCAAACAAACCTTGTCTATAAGAAAGATTCTGGCAAAATTTGAGCCCCCTAGCTTTTTCGGTGCGACCTCTATCGTGCTTTCAACAGACGGACAGACGGACGGACATAGCTAGATCGTCATCAAATCAAACCCCGATTCAGAATATATATACTTTATGGGGTCTAAAATGGATATTTCGATGTGTTACAAACGGAATGACAAAATGAATATACCCCCACCATTTTTTTGGTGGCGGGTATAAAAAGAATTTTGAAAAAAATTATAATTTTTCAAAGAACTAATTTAAAGAAAGTTCATGTAGGGTATCATACAATGTTTGTGTGAAACAATTTTTCAAATTATATACTTTTTGGGGTAATCATTTAAAGGTGTTCATTTATAGAAATATAGGATTGAATTATTAAAAAAAAATTTTCTTACTTATTATTAAATCATAAAATATGTTTTGTTTTAATTGGTAATTCAACTAGTTTTAAAAAAATTTTATCGCTCCTAGAAAAATTTAATAATTGATTTAAATATTTTCTCGTCAATTATACAATTTTATAGCAAAAACAGTATTTGACCTTCATATAATATAAAATATGCATTTTGAGTTTTTTCGCATGGCAAAACTTTAGAAAAAAATGTTTAAAACTTTCTACTAAAATATCTAAAAATGTAGAACATATACTTTACATTTTAATATTATTTTTGATGGTCTTAATGCTTTTGTATGCAAGTTCTATTAAATCCTTCACTTTGATGTTTTTGCTGCAAGTATTTAATCAGTATATCAAAATTGTGGCACGTAGTGCAAATATAAAGAAGAGTAAGAAAAATACCAATTGCCAAATAAACTGGGAAAACTTTCAGATTGCACTTGAACTTTCTTTTCGGTAAATTTACATACACATGCATACACGAATGCTTTTTCTAGGAAACTTGCAACGTATAAAATAAGTTTAGCAGAGTATTTGAATAAATGCCAGTATGTAAACAAGAGTATATTCTAAGTTAAATATGTATGTATATATGTTTAAAGTTGAAATGTTTGTTTTAGCTGCAGTTGTCACATAATGTGAGAGATTTTTTAAAAGGAAAACTGTGATTTTAAAAATTAAAAGTTTAATAAAAATTGGAATATGAAAAGATATTAGAAGGTGCCAAAGATGTGTCCACTGACACAATTAAACACTTAAAGATAATGCAATTTATATTATTGGACAGTGACTTTAAAATTCTGACTGGTGATTACCGTCATTCCTCTGTAATCGCCAAGATCTCCATCAGACTAATATCCCCTATAAAAACCTCACTTAATATGTGCCTGCCTGTGATCCTAAAACTTTCGCATACTACACATACTGCGGCCTAAGCGTCCTTAAAGTACCTGTACTACACCTATGGCGCTAATATATTTAAGCACTCAATTGGCATGGAGGCATTCTCAGGACAGATGGACATGTTCAGTCCAGTTTACATGCACTCATTGTAAAACGATCTATAAGCTGTTAGCATGCTGTGAAGCTTTTTGACCACTTTCACTAGATTCATAAACTCAGTCGGCATCTGCTCTATGTACTAGGTCCAGGATTTTAAAACGCAAAAGAGAAGTTCCTGTCCATAAATCATATGCATTTTATAACTAACAGATTATCAGGTATTGGGAATTATTTTCAAACTAATGCACCAACGTATGTAGCAAGACATGTACCTCTGGCGGACACGTTCCCACCCAGACTATAGGTACAGGAAAAGTTTAGTTGTAGAAAGTATGTACCAGCACCAGTCCGTCCATATATAAAAAACCCATCAGCAAGGGCACTAATAAAACTATAATTGTACCTAATCTGCATGGATCCAATCGCTATGAGTGTGGAATGTTACCAGTTTGCTACTTTTAATCAAATAATTCATTTTATCAACAGCTGAGTCTCCTTAACCCACTTCTGCTTAGGATTTTGCTATGTGATTACTTCGACCTAAAGTAATACCAAGCGCCATCACTTCGTATTTGAATTGTTGACCGTTTCATTTATAAATGCTGTAATTAAAACATTGCCTTCATTGCTCGTGTTAGTGTCTTACCATCACCGTGGATAAACTTAATGAAGTACAATTAAAACAATAGCAATTGAGAAATAACTTTATACCGCTCTCGATTGACTGCGAATTTTAGGCCACTATCATTTTTTAAGTCATTTTCAATAAATATAAAACGAATAGTTAATAAAGCAAAAAAAAAACATAAAAATTTGATTTGACACTTTTCATCGCAACATTTGCATCATTAAATCAATTTGCCATCAACAGCAATGAAGCCAAATGTGCTGTTATTAGTATGACAGGTTTAAAAAAGTGTAATCTTAACTCCATTAAAACAAAATAATTAATTGAAAACTTAAAAATAATTTTATAAATACAGAGTTCAAGAAGGATCTACAAACATACATAGATAATAGTTTGAAATTTATTCACTTTTTCTTTTATGGGCAAGAATCAACTCTTCATCGAAAAAAAAAGTTAAGTTATAGTTAATTTTTTTTTGTGAAGTACAATGAGCTTATTTTTAACACTAAATTGTTAAAGCAAATAAAAAATATATTTGGTTGAATGTTGTTAAGTTTAATATTTATTTTAGACGTAATAAAAATTAATGAAATTTTTAAATGAATATTTTTTAGTGTTTGACGTGGAATGACAAATTTAAAACTTAATTACTCGATGAATTAAACCATGTTCACTTTGATCTGTCACACGTATACTATCCATTTGAAAATACTGTTTATTGAAAGTAAAACCATTTAAAGCGAAATTACAGTTGCGTGTAAGTTATTATTTTTTTGATATTAAAATAGCATATCGATATTTACTATATTTAATATTTATATCGATGATTACTGCTAGAAAGGCTCTAACTCGTATATTAAGCAATTGAGTTTCTCACTGATTTCAATAGATTTCGCACAAATATATCTTGCCACAAAAATTTAATGCAATAGTTTAAAAAATAACAGCCTTACTAGCAATTGAGTTAATTTTGTTAACCTGCTCTGGTTATGTTGATCTTGAGACTTTTGAAGCAGCCACATACCATTAATACCCGCCTTTACCCGCCTTTATGCAAAAAACCTGTAGATACAAAAACATATCGACCATTTATTTAACACATTTAACACATATCACTATTGAAGTTTTATTATTTTTCTTTTTTATGATAAAAGATATGAATTTTAAATTTTTACATATAAGGAAGATAATAATAAATAATAATAATTTTTTTTATTTGAAAAACATGAACACACAACATGGTTTGTTATCTTAATGACATTAACAATTGTTCATAATATTATCTGCTTAAATGTTAAAAGCAAATTTGCAAATTACGAGTTATGACCTTCTAAATGCATATATATTTTTTTAGTATCTTTTAATATCATAATAACATATTCAATTGTAGTTTGGCTGTTGTAGTAAGCAGCGTTGTCAACTTTAAAATTTCAAAAAGCACCATAACCCAGGAAAAAAGCGTCATTCTCAAAAAAAGCACTAAATTTATAATTTGTAAATTATTTTTTATTTATTTAATAAAATTATACATTTATATAAATTTCTTTACAAATAAGACATTTTTAAATGTATATCAGAATAAATAACAAAAAAATTTACAAAAATCAAACAACGAATATCTTTTAGTCAGTCAGTACAGATTTACATAGATACATATATTTATATGTAAATAAAAATAAACAAAAACATTGGAAAAAAGAACAAAAATATTTAATTATTAAAGTAATTATCAATTCACAATATATCACAGGAGTGATGCATTGTAAGAAATTTATTTAAACATTTAGAAAAAATTAAAACAGGATTAATTTTTCCATACCTGATGCATTTATACGACGTTTAATAAACATATGTGAATTTGTTGTACAAAATATTAAAGAAATTATTCACCAAATAAGTACAACTATTATTTAATATTTAAATATTTTTATGTTACATATTAGAGTAATTAAATAGAACTATTTCTAACTAAAAATTATGAAAAATTTTAATAAACTTGCAGTTTAATAATTCGATTAGGATTTAAGCTTTTCTCTGTGTAAATAATATCAAATATCAATGTTAAAGTCAATTAGTTCTTTATTATTATCACTATCATTTGGCCACAACATAGCCTTAATTTCAAATTGTAATGCTTTATAAATATCATTGCTATTAATCAGAATATTTACTTCATCAGCTATTTGGTAGGTTTCGCAACAGGAATTTTCCCGTTTAAGCCCATTTTTAATGTGAAGTAAGGCATAACCTGAATTTAAAGACATTCGGTTGCGAATTTTAGATTTAAACACATGCTTCAAAGGGATTTAAGTTAACTGCATTTTTGTACGATTTAACTTCAATCCAAAAATCGACTGGATTCAATATTTTGCCATTGGTAATGGTAAAATATCTTCTTTTGTATGTGATAAAACATTTCTAACATTAATTATGTTAATTTTACTCAAAATTTCAAGGTTTTCTTGTACAATTTTTAAACGTTTAAAGTTGTGGGACGCTAAAAGTTTGGTTTAAGGTTTAATCATTTATAAGATGATCTCAATAGAAAGAGGAATTTCTTTTATTCACATTCACCTCAAATGCATATATGTATAAAGTTAGACATTTTGAAACAAAAACTTTCTGGGCAATCAATTATCTTATAAATAATTAAATTTTTAGTGTAATATTATTTTCTTGCCGAGTTGCATGTAATTGTTCAATAAGTTACATTTTGGTAGTATTTATATAAATTTACACTTACAAAAAATTTTGCTCAATTAATTAATTTGAATTTTATTTAGTATTCGGTGTCACCGAAATAAAAAGAAAATCACTAAAAACTAAAAAAAAATCACCAAGCACTGACTCACAATTTTTCCGCTTTCGAAATGTTAAAAATCACCAAAAACGGTGATAAAATCACCGAGCTGACAACGCTGGTAGTAAGTATGAGAGCGGAGTAAATTACATGCTGGGTAATATTTACCACTAGTCTATGTACATATATGCAACTTTCTTTTACCACCTCATAAATGATCATGTAAGTATTCAGTATAAACGAAATTACTACACCTCTAACTTTAAGTCAGATTTATGAAGAACTTTTTTTAACGACATGACCGTTTATTTATAGGTAAAAAGTTAACATTTTTAGAAAATCATATGGGCTTTAAACTTATTTTTAGATATAAGTGCTAATATCGCATTTTTACTTTTCCAATCCTACAAAATTTAAAAAATTACCTCAAGAAAACCTTTTTTAAAACAACTAGCTAGAAAATTGGTTTTACCTCATTTAAAACGCAGACATCAGAATCAATAACTGACTTTGCTTTTAAGGGAAATTATTAAAAATATTGTATGACTGGACTCCGTGTCCCCACCTCTAACAGAATCCGTACCGGCAACACCGACCTTATGTTAGACTAAAGTTGAAAATAAGATACTACTGGCTGCTCTGCAGGGTAGCCTGAATATATATGCAATTTTTTTAAACAATAATTTGTTAATATCATCTCTTTTATTAATTTTGGACTGCTACAAAAATGTTTTTTAATTTTTGTTAATATTTTCTTTTAATTTAAGATCTTAAGTTTTTGTAACAATAAAAAAAATGCCAGTTTTGTTCAGATAAAAATTTTAATTCAGTTTTTTTTATTTAATTTGAGATAAAAGTTTTTGCGGGTTATTTTAAATAAGAAAAATTAAAAATTTTTTGAAATTTTTATAATGCGTAAAATTTACCACCACGTCTCAAAGGTTGTCATATTAGTTTACCTTTTAGGTTAAAGGATAAGTTGTTTGTGATAGAGATCTTCCTAAATCTGTCAATTATTTACACTTACTCAATCTTCGCTGTTGTGCATTCATGGCATATCATCATGTATATACAATCTTGTTGTGTGGAAACATGTTCCTACGACATATAGTCAATTCATGAAAAACTTCGTTATTATTACCGCTGACTGTGCGGTATAAATTTTCGTACATTTTGATCGACAACTCCTCTCCTAATGCATAGATTTAGACAATTTTCGGGGAAAATATTGTCTTTACCCAGGAAATATATATTCGAAGTTTCATGAGTCTACGTTAAGGCGTTTGTACACAATTCCATTTTATTCGATGTTCGAAGGACACGGTTTTTTCGACCTATTCTTGCTTTACGAGCTATAACTCTCTTCCTAACATTCCGATTTAGCCCATTGTCAATACAAACCTTGTCTATAAGAAAGATTCTGGCAAAATTTGAGCCCTCTAGCTTTTTCGGTGCGACCTCTATCGTGCTTTCAACAGACGGACAGACGGACGGACATAGCTAGATCGTCATCAAATCAAATCCCGATTCAGAATATATATCTTTATGGGGTCTAAAATGGATATTTCGATGTGTTACAAACGGAATGACAAAATGAATACACCCCAAACATTTTTTTTGTGGCGGGTATAAAAACAAACAAAATAAATAAATGTATATGTCATTGGTGATGTAATATGAAAATTATATTTAGCCATGACCCTCCGCCCGCAGATCGAAAATCAAAAATCAGACTTTACAGTGTCACCCGCCTAAAAATTCTGAAGATTCCCTGAAAATTTCATCAAAATCGGTGCGGCCGTTTTGGAGTCCATACGTTACATACATACATACATCCTATTTTATATATATAGATTGAGAAAATTTACTTAAAAAGGTACACATTTTATATTTTTTTTTTTCAAAGACATAATTTTTTAATAAAATATATATTAAATTTAAAAAAAAAACAAAATTTCACAATCATATTTTCTTATAGATCTTTAGACTTGTTTTAAAAAAAATAAAAAGATTTAAATATATATCTACTATATTTTTCTCTGTACGTCAGGGTTTTTTTCTTATGTCACATTCGTAGTAATTTGGAAATCTATGTTCTAAACAATATATATATTTTAGAACAAATATAAGAACTCGCACGTCTCTTGCTTGACGGACATAACTGGCAGATTGATCGTTTTCCTCTCTTTATTTATGCTTCTGAGTCTTCCTCGCCTCTCAGGCTTTACAAAAAAAATTACCTTTACTACTAAACCTAGCCTATCAGGCAACAAGAGAGTGTATATCTCCGAAACAAAACAAAAAACACACTGTGCGTTCAACGTTCGCTCATAAGCTCACACTACGGTCTACTGGGGTGGCGCGAAAACTCGTGTTAGTATGTGTAACAGGTTAGTATTTAATACATAAAAAAGTGATTCGTTGTGCTTCACAGGCGAGGTTAAGTATTCTAGGGTAAAGACATTTTGCTAGATTTTGTACTAAGTTTGAAGCACGCCTTTTAACATAAATTATTTGTTTCTTTTTGCACTATTGCTTTATAAGTCTTAAAAATGTTATTAACTTTTCACTATTTCTAATTTTTGTTTTGCTCTGTATTTACATACATATTTATTTGGGCGCGTATCTGGCACCACTTTGTTTTGTTGTTGTGTTTTAAACCAAATTTTGTTGCAATCCCAATAAAAAATGTATACATTTACCAAAATCTTTTCCAGTAAAAGACCGATTGAACTAGTATTTTCCACTTAAAAAAATGGAAGCTGCAAAAATTTACTTTGTTTAGTAATAAAGCGATATACGTGTTTTTTTCGCCTACATCTCAGCTAATATTGGTCTGAAATTCAATGTTCAAAATTCTCGAAAGAATCTGTGACAAATAGGTACCACAAGTGAATCGGCGAGATATGTGGAGTCTTCAAAATGCTTACACGCACTGAGGACATATAATATATTTACTCTACACTTATAATACACTTATAATATTTTTGAATACTGTAGAAATTCCAAACGGAACGACATACTTAAATATATCCTTTTACACTCTCGTATGAAGGGTATATAAAGGGTCCGCTAAATAACTTTTTTTTTAAATACCATTAAAAAAGTGTAGCTTCGGCTGTGTGGCACGTAGCGCCGTCCAGTTGAAACCAAATGTTGCCAATATCCTCCTCTTCAATTTTTGTTAACAAAAATTCGTTCAACATGTGAATTGGTACGCCATTGACTACGGCCACTGCTTGCTCATTTTCGAAGAAAAGTGGCCCAATTATGCCTCTGGACCAAAATCCGCACCAAACAGTGACTCGTTTTGGGTGTATCGGCCTTTCAATGTATGCGTGCAGGTTTTCTGTGCCCCAAATGCGACAATTTTGCTTGTTTACATACCCGCGAAGATCAAAATGAGCTTCATCTGAAAAGATGCTTTTTTTGGCAAAATCGGTCAAAGTCGCAATATTTTCCAGCGTTGTTTAAGCGTATACACAACCATATTCGTTCAGCGGAAGGATAAAACTAATTATCTGTCAAATCAGACATGAGCTAAGTGTTACCATTCACGAAATAAGCACCAGTTGAAAAAAAAGAAACGTTAGATGGCGGACCCTTTATATAAATGCATATTTTTCCCAAAAGATTTTGTCAACTCATGCGTGTTTACATTTTATAACTTGTGCAGTAAACACAAACACAAAAAAAAAAACAACAAGAAAAATAAAATTAAAGTAGTTTTTTAGGAAAAGTTTAAATTAAGTGTTGACTATAACAAACAGGTTTTAATGTAGATTTATCCTTTTCTAAGATGAAACTATAGTTTTTAATTGAAAGTAATAGTAATTATTTAAGCATCACTGAAGAGACTAAGGAAAATTTAAAAAAATAAAACCTTATGCGCATTATTTTGCTGCAATAATAATTAATGAAATAACTTTACAGCACTTGATTAAATTTTATTATTTTATTTAAGTTTAAAGTAATCTCTTCAATGTTATTTATTACTGTGTTATTGTTTTCATATAAAAAAGAGTGCAAAAGTACTAAATTTTCTATCACTGATGCAAAAAACTAATCAAAATCCTGCTACTTGTATTTTAGTATAAGCATAGATTAAGAAGGTATAGAACAAAATATAAACAAGTAAGAGCACTATATTCGGCTGTGCCGAATCTTTTATACCCACCACCAGTTTTGTGTACATTTAAAGCACAATATTTATTATTTTGTTAATCGCTATAGAATAATCTCTTTAAAAAAAAATATGTATCACTTTCTTTGTAGAGGGTGGGCCATGTTGAAGGTGAACCACACCTTAACTTCAACTTTTTTCTTGCATTTCATTTGACATGTTTCAATCTCAGACTAACTCAATTTGAACCGTGGAAAGATACGCAATCGAGCAACGCTTTAAAATATTAAAATTTTTTATAGAAATCGGCGTTCAAATCAAAATGCATTTTGTGCACTACGTTAACGTGGCAAAAGAGCAAGCAACCTCGACTCATCATCGTGCCCAACAATCGAGCATCAACAGTGTCATTGAAAATTTTGACTATCGGATCGTGGTGTGCCGCCTAGATTGGGGGGCCATTTGGACGATATTTTGTTCCATACATAATTGAAGCATACAAATATTATCATTATAAAAATAAATGATAATAATTTCATAATAATTTTATTCAAAATCAACATAGTCCCTTAAAATTAAACCACCCATTATAACTTCGGTATGCTAGTAAATTTTTTGGTAAATTTAGTCTTTCAATACGCGTGTCAATAAAGTTTCTGCTAATAAACATAACTTAGATATTTCAGTATAGTCCTGTAGTATTCCAAAATCTTTATTCATAGAGAATTTACATGAATTTAAGAGGAAAGTTTTATCTAAGAAATAGTGCTAATTTATTTTTGTTATGCTTATCTTCTCCTGAAGTTATGCTCTATTAGAAATGGGAATTTAGGAAAATTTTGACTTAAGTAAAAAAAATTATCTCTAAACATTATAAACAATTTATTTTCATGTACTGGGAATGTATATTTTGAATCACCGTGTGATAATAATATAACAATATGTATCGCTTTCTTTGTAGAGGGTGGTTAAATTGTAAGGGCCACAGGGTGATTCAAAATATACATTTTCAGAATTTTTCTAAAACGGGAAATTTATTAGTAAGATTTTGATTTTTAAACTTCTATAACATTTTGCTTTTAAAAGATTTTCAAACGAAATAAGTTTTGTATAATTTTAAAATTTGTTAGCTATTAGTACATGAAAATAAATTGTTTATAATGTTTAGAGATAATTTATTTTTACTTAGGTC
Organism: Phyto melanocephala; assembly: GCA_941918925.1. Lineage (NCBI taxonomy): Eukaryota > Metazoa > Arthropoda > Insecta > Diptera > Rhinophoridae > Phyto > Phyto melanocephala. The sequence goes on from OW799233.1 coordinate 29,804,624, forward strand.
AAAATTTTCCTAAATTCCCATTTTTAATAGAGCATAATTTCAGGAGAACATAAGCATAAGTTGTTAGCATGCCATCTAGTAGTTGCTAGTAGAGTCATCTATCTTACCATCTTTATCTTATATTTAGCTACAGTACAATAAATGGCGCAGTGTAAGATGAATAAATGCTAATATATATGACTAATATATTTTTATAAAAATTTAAGGAAAAAAGTGTGCGTGGCACATCTATTTTCCATTCTAACGAAGACTTTGAGCAAAAAGCCTCGTTTGCAAAATTTCAGAATCGTACATAAAGTTTTGTCAGTTTTATTACGTTTTAAATTTAAAATATACACTGTGCGGTATAAATTTTCGTACATTTTTATCTATAACTCTTTTCCTAATTCATAGATTTAAGCGATTTTCAGGGAAAAATATTCTTTTGACTCGATAAATATATATTCGAAGTTTCATGACTACGTTTATGCGTCTGGACACAATTCAAAAGTGAAAGTGGGCGTTATAGTAGGCGTGTCAAAGTTGGTTTTGCGAATGAGTACAACTGAGGTGTTTCAAGATAGCCCTTTATTATTCCAAAATCTTTATTAACAGAGAAATTATATGAATTTTAGGTAAAACGTTATATGAGAGGTGGGCGTAAAAGTGGGCGTGGCACCTTAATTTTTTGGCATAGTAATGAAATTGCCTAGGGGGATAGATGTAGCAAAATTTATCATCATACCTCTAATTTTAGCGGTTTTATGAGCTTTTAAATTTCATTAACGGTAGATAACGTTCAAAGTGGGCGTTATAGTAGGCGTGTCAAAGTTATTTTTGCGAATGAGTATAACTGAGGTGTTTCAATATTGGCCTTTATTATTCCAAAATCTTTATTAATAGAGAAATTATATGAATTTTAGTTAAAACGTTATAAGGGAGGTGGGCGTAAAAGTGGACGTGGCACATTGATTTGCCGTTACAAGAAAGCGTGTCACCAAAAAGCAAAGTGTGCAAAATTTCAGAGTCGTACATCCAATTTTGTTGCTTTTATGACGTTTTTGTTTTTATATACCGAAAAATACACTGTGCGGTATAAATTTTTGTACATTTTGATCGATAACTCCTCTCCTAATGCATAGATTTAGACAATAGGAGGAAAATATTGTCTTTACTCAGGAAATATATATTCGAAGTTTCATGAGTCTACGTTAAGGCGTTTGGACACAATTCCATTTTATTCGATGTTCGAATTACACGGTTTTTTCGACCTACTCTTGCTTTTCGAGCTATAACTCTCTTCCTAATATTCCGATTTAGCCCATTTTCAATACCAAACAAACCTTGTCTACAAGAAAGATTCTGGCAAAATTTGAGCCCCCTAGCTTTTTCGATGCGACCTCTACCGTGCTTTCAACAGACGGACAGACGGACGGACATAGCTAGATCGTCATGAAATCAAACCCCGATTCAGAATATATATACTTTATGGGGTCTAAAATGGATATTTCGATGTGTTACAAACGGAATGACAAAATGAATATACCCCCACCATTTTTTTGGTGGCGGGTATAAAAACACTCATTACCTTAATTGATTATAAATTGTTAAGAAAAGTTTATTAAAATTTGCATTTTTTATTTATATTTATTTTTTATTATTTTTATATCAAGACATAATATCTTAAAAACATTTTGAAACAGTTTGAAAAAGAGCTATTTTTTTATGGTAAAAAACAACAATTAAAATAACTGTCCAAGAATTCTTTTGTTTAACTAAAAAAAGTTAAAAATAACAATTTCGCTCTAGCTGTGCATAAACCTAGGGAAAATAAAAATACAATACAGGGGTGGAAATGTTAGTACGATCGCAGCATAGTGTTATAGTTAGTTACCTTGTACTCAGAGTCACATAAATAAAATATAATTTTAAAAGAATTTTAAGACCAAAAAAAAAAAATTTTTTTTAATAACTTAATATTCATACAAATATTTGATACTTAACAAAACTTTTAATTTGCCTCCCTGCCACATAAACGTTTAACAAAAATTTGATTAAAAATGTTGTCCGTTATGAAGCACGTCAGTTTTGCTTAATAAATCTGCATTATTTTCAAGAACTTTGCAAGAATATATTATGAAATATTATTATTTTTTTATTAAACTGAGCACTGTAGTTTTTATTTTTGTAATTTATACGAAGTAGGTAAGTTTTAACTTACATATTCGGGCATTGGAGTTTTGTAGGGGTTAGTTATAAGTAATATAAGTTTAAATATACCAAATTTTTATTTTTGTTTGAACTTTATAAAACAAAATATATATACGGTAAGAGTGTGACGTTAAGTACAAAAACAAATTACTTGTGGTTTTAACATATCTGTTTATGTTGTAGGGACGTATTCTATAACGCAGAACCTTTCAGCTTTTAAATACATTTAGCAAAATAAAAATACTTCCTATTATTTTTATAAAAACATGTTTTTTATTTTTTTGATTTTAAAAAATTAATTTTATTTTAAATATCGATAAGAAATTAACAGTTTTAACGCAATGAATAAAGTATATTTAAATAAATAGTCTCAACGGATCATCATTAGGTGTTCCTTTTAATCTGGAAAATGTATGAAATTACTCAATTCACGCGTTACTTCAAGTTATCAGAATTTGTAGAAGCAAATTGTTTTATTAGAAAAACCTTTCCGAATTGCACTCATGCTCTACAGCTATGCTATGGCAATGAGTAAATCGCCTTTTTTGTACAAGAATGGTTAATCAAAGACAATGAAAAATTCTTTTTTTTTCTGGAGGTACTGCATTTTATTTTGTTGTTGTTGGTATTGCGTATTGTAGCTGTATAAGTTTCGGCAAATAGTAAAAAACATATTTTTTATTTTCGATTATTGTTTTAGCTATTACCCATAAATAATATGCAGCTGCTATTGCTGCAAATGATGTTGAAAAATTTTGCCATTAACACATTAATGGCTTTTTTTTTATGAATATTGAATTGTAATATTCATTAAATATGTTGCGCATAATTAAACAACACATAAATACATGGTTGATATGGGAAAACAAAGTTGCTGTGTTTTTTATTTTTTTTTTATACACTTGACATATATTTTCTTTAATAAAAAAATTAATTTTTATATTTTCATAAAACTCTAAATGTGTACAGAGATTTTTCGTAACGTATAAAACAATGCTTTGTAATCTTATTCCTTAATGTAGTTATTTATAGCTTATTGAATTTGTATCGCCCTACTATACCTATTATCAGCCATATTCTAGAGTAAAACTTCGTTTGGAAGGTAAAAAAAAAATACCTTGTCCACTTACATTAGTTACAATAAATAGTGTTAAAAGTCAAATCTTTAGGCATGCTATAAGACATTTGCCTTATACGAATTGCTGGAAATATAAGTCCGAAGTTTCATGGCTCTACGTTAATGCGTTTGTACACAATTGCATTTTATTCGATGTTGGAAGAACATGGATTTTTTGACATACTCTGTCATTACGTGCTATAACTCTCTTCCTAATATTCCGATTAAATCCATTTTAAATTTCAGATGTATAAAAATATTCTGGCAAAATTTGAGCCCTATAGCTTTTTCGGTCTAACCTCTATCGTGCTTTCAACAGACGGACAGAAGGACGGATATAGCTATATCGTCATAAAATCAAACCCCGATTCAGAATATATATACTTTACGGGGTTTTAAAATGGATATTTCGATGTGTTACAAACAGAATGACAAAATTAATGTTACCCCACCATCTTTTTGGTGGCGGATATAAAAGTATCAATAATGAAATTTAAAAATTAAAAAAAGGAAAATTTCTTATACAGGATGGGCCAAAAGTCGGTGTAGGTTTAAAAAATAAATATATGTTGTTTTATATAATTTTTTTTTGCTTTTTTCAGATTATTAAAATAACACCTGGATAATAAATATTGAAGAGAGATTCACAACTAAAGTAAAACTTGAATTATAATTTTTTTTATTTAAATCAGCGATTAGTTTTATGCGTTACAATTTCGCCCTCTGAAGCAATGATTCGTAGCTTAGTTTATCGCCACCACCAACTTGGAAATGTAAGAGATTTTTCTCAAACCGCTAGACCAAATTTATAATTAAATTGCATTGCAGTATAAATATAATGTGTAGAGCACAGTATTAACCAATAACCAGAAACATTTACCAGAAGTTGTTCTGGTCAGTTAGAAATCGCTCATACGTCACTACGGCTCATGTTATAAAAATATTTAATGTTTTTTCCGTATAAATTGCAATTGCTGCAAGATTTCAAATCCATAGATCATCGGAAATATTGAAAATTTGAAGTTAAATTTAAACAATTTGCCTGAAATAACATCAATTATATTGAAAATCTAATTAAAAGTGCTGAACCTCATTTTCATTTGAATAAGTGTTTAAATGGCATGGATCTGTAGCTTCTAGGGTTCTGAAAATCCAGTAACCTTAAAACAAATTATTAGTTTTCTATTTATTGTACTTACTTTTTTAAATGTAATTTTTATATAAAATTTTTTATTATCTTATACGTTTACTCTAATTATTTCTTTACATTTTTTAAAATGGTTGTATATTTTATCACATGGCAAACTTTTCAAATATAAAAATTTTTGCAACACCAAGAACAGTTAAAAATAAATTTTGATTAATAGTTATCTTACCTTGATTGTTTTGTAATCATACTGTTGTTTAACTTATCATATAATAATTGTATGTATTTTTAGATGGTTTTCAATATGATGTTATTTTTGTAGAAAGATCATAAAATGTTTGTAGCGGATGGATCCATGCACGATGAGTTGATGGAGAATGACATCAGTATCTTTACTGATGGGTCCTTTATGGATGGAAGGGCAGATGCTGGTGTGTACTCATCCGAGTTGAACCTATCCTGCACTATAAGTTAGTGTCAGTCTATCAGGCAGAAATGCTTGGTTTGCTGCACGCGTTGGATCATCTGTTGGAATGTCGAATGCATGGGAGGAGAATTTTTATTGCACTTGACAAACAGTCGTATACAAAACGTATGCAGCGGATAGATGTGAACTCATCTTTAGTGCTTGAGTGTGTTCTAAAGCTCAATTGGTGTTCCTCTACAAATGAGGTTACGCCGATGTGCGTTAAGGTACACGTGGGCTGGGAATGAGAATGCTGACGAACTTGCAAAGAAAGGGTCTGAGGCTGCATTCTGTGGACCGGAACGCAGAACTGCTATAGGCAATGGGTTAGTGCGGGCAAGGATATTTCAATGGGTGAACTCTATGAACTTGCGAAGGTGGATAGAGAAAACCACGTGTAGACAGGCTCGTATGGTGCTCAGGGAGCCACTTGGCAGGGGTGCAGTGAAGATACTCGGTTTAAATCGGAGTACAATGGGCTGGTTCACTGCGTTGATTACAGCACTTGGGAACTTAAGATATCATCTGAAGAGGATGCAGATCGTGGATTATGATATTTGTATAATGTGCCTGAAGAATGCCGAGACGACAGCGCATGTCGTATGTGAGTGTCCGGCATTAGTTAGTGGAAGATTGAGGATCACAGGAAAGCACAAATTAAGTGTGAGTGCGATGGGGGACCTTAGTCTGGGGGAGATGCTGGCGATTACAAAGGACTGTGCGATGAGAATGGTCGACAATCACCAGCCGGCAGTGTGAAATCGTTTTCCTAGTTCAGAGCAAACGCCGGTTGTGGCGCGGAACTCAGTGATTGAAGGATTGGATCGAAAAAGGACCCATGATATTAGTGGTCTGCTTCGATACTCCCCCATACATGTGTATGTACCTATAAGAGTAAAAAACATATGTATATATAATCCGCTACTTAAAATATAAGGTTCTGGCTACTATTCAGATAGATAGCGAATATCGATGATCATAAAATGCGTTCTTGAGGTAGTCCATAATTAATTTGATCCGTATTACCTTTGCAATCTTCTATTGCGACATATTGATTACAGTTTGTAAAGTAATTGCTACATAGTCCGTTGAAGTGCAAAACAAATGTTGGCTAGAGAGACGAGTCCAACAGAAATAATCGAGAGAAGTAACCCATTGCTGAAATAGTAAATAAAATAAATTTCTCCCAATAAAAATGAAAACTCAAACCAAATATATTAATATTTATGTGATGATTTATTTTAGAATAAGAACAAAATAGGGGTTACCTTACTGTAATATTGATGAACAGAGTATGCTTTAAAATTCCGATATGTTAAACGGAAAAGCGGTATGACGACATTTTTGACCAAGTTGACATATTTATTTAGGCTCTAATACCAGAAAAAGATAAGTAGTTATGTTCTTTGACTACATATCAATTAGTCTTTGTATAGAACGTAACACAATGTAACAAAGGGTTAAAGAACAAACTTATGTTAAGACATTGGCTTTAACATAGTCTTTATTCCATAACATTTCAATATCTGGACTCAGATTTTACAATCTACTAAACTTAAAACCTTGAAAAAATCCACCATATAATTCTTCGCATATATTGTTAACCCTATTTATTAAAGTTTTCTTCGTTCCCATTCCTTCCGAAAATAATATTGAAATCTACTTAGCAAATTATTATTTTCTAAATAAGTGTTCCGAAGAATTCCTTAAAAAGTCTTATCAGTTATTAGCAGTTAGACTGTAGATCTAAATTTTTGAACTTTAGTAACATTTTACTCCGTAGATGTAAGTAGAATTTTGTAAATTGTTTTTTTTTTATCAGGATACATAAACGTATTTATTTATATAATTGAAAACCCTGAAAAGGAAAGAAGATATAAAACCTTGACGTTCTTATAATATTCTTGTAGATAAATCATTACATCCCCAGGTTTTTGCTACATCCAAATCTGAAATATTCTGATCGATATCTAAAAAGTAAATTTTGTTTATATATTCTAATATCTTGAAAAATAAAATTTTGAAAAAATAATTCCCTAAATTTTTTAGTGTAAAAAATTTTTTGAAACATATCTCTTAAAATAAATAAATTATTTTGAAGAAGGTTTGTTTTTATATATTTTTTAAATTTGGTAAACTTTCTGAATTTTTTTTTATAAAATCTTCATAAAATATTTTAATGATATGAATATTTTTGTTTGTACCTATTCACCTTATTCCTCGGTATGCCTAAAACTAAAAATTTAGCTTATACGTATGTGTAATATTTGAACAACTTCATAATCACCACAACGTCACTGAAAATCACATCCGCTTAATATTTATTGTTAAGGTCAAAAACAATTCGATACAATCATATAATTTCAATTTATTGAACAAATTGTTTCTTTTTTTTTACCAACAAACTGATATAAACATTAAAAGCCCATATCTGTTAATGGGATTACAATGCTATGATTTTTCATAGCAATTCTGGTTTGTTGTTATTGTTGTGATGGTGCTGCTGCCGCCGTTACTGATGGTGATGGTTTTGTTTAACAATTTCAATAACTAATTGTGTAGAAATACAGTTAAGGAATAATATGAAGTAGTTAAATCATAAAAATAAATGATTTTATTTTTATAACATTTAGCCAGGTTCAAATGGCAGAAAGTGTATTAAGTAATAAAATTAAACTTTAATATTTGAGGATTTAAGCTGACGATATAATAAAATTTACAGAAATTGTTTATTTTCTGTTATATTGAAAATTTGTTGCTTTTTCTTTTTGTATATAAAAATTTTTTTTAATGAAAAGAGAAATGAATGAAACCCAAAAGTATGAATAAAAATTTTACAACTTTCATCACAAATATTTATGTCTATTTAAGTTACTGAAATATTTTTTGTAAGTCTATCGGGTTTCTATTTATATTTTTTTGAACCTTTTCTTATGCTTTTGTGCAAAAATGTATTAATGCTCCTATGGCATGAGAAAGCTTCTCGAAAATCTTTCATAACTAGTAAGATTTTTTTACAGACTATCAGTTTTCATAAAAAAATTTAGAAGTTTTTTTTTTATTATTACTCAATACTTAGAAATATTTGTTAAATTAGAAAATACCAATTCATTTAATTATAAAATAATTTCTTTATTTGTAGGTACAATTTAATATAATCTAGTGGGAGTGGAAAATACGTAATGTTGGTAATGTGGTTGCAATAAATTCAAAAATTCAGTGGGATAATTGATGGCTTGTTCTTCATCCATTACAGTGTCGATCGATTTGTATTTGATTAATTTGCCGGGCAGTTTCAATTGAATTTGCTCATTAGCTGTAATTTTTTTTGTAAATAAATCGAAAACTCTGATTATTGAATGCAACATTTTGAAAGTTTTCATTATAAACATACGTTTTTTGTAAATATCTTCGGAACTGCATAACTGATTTAAGAGTTTGATAAATTTATGTATTTATCATTGGTGGTGCAATATGAAAATTGGATTTTGCTACGCAAACCGAAAATCAAAAATCAGACTTCACAGTGTCCACCTGCCTAAATATTCAGAAGATTCCCTGAAAATTTCATCAAGATCGATCCAGCCATTTTGGAGTTCATACGTTACATACATACATCCTATTTTATATATATAGAAGATTACATTAAATTATTTATATATAAAATTGAGGTTATCATCAAGGCGTATTCAAACAGCGGCGAATTGATACAACAAAGCAACTTTTAAGGGGATGTTTTATGTTAGGGTCAATCCATTTATCAGGGTTGGAAAAGTTGTCACGATATTCTTAATTTAATAAATTAAGCATTTGTAAATGAAATCAAGGTGAATTTAATAAATTTTGACAAAATACTTCCGACCAAGGCATATCCATCAGAGGACTGCATAACTACTACAAACACAATAAAAACAACGGGCATATTGTTAGTACATAATTGTCAATATCAAGGCAAATTGAAATATAAAAGTTTTATAATCGAAATTCGCTTTTGTCTGTATTTGACAACCAAAAAGAATTTGAAGGATTTGAAAAGTAATTTTTAAATATTAAATTTTTGGTTTAGAAATAAGAATTTTTAAGAAAATTAATAAAAACTTCGTATTTAAAATTTGAAGACAGAAATAAATAGAAACGTGTAAGTTCAGTACTACAAATGTTAATTTTCATCTGATGAGGAATACTTGTTTCTTTTTAGACAAACAACATATTCAATTCTACGCCCAGAATAATAATGCTGATCAATAAGCGAATGCCTGATGTTAGTTTTTGTACTGTTTATATGGCAGACGGTGTCGTCAAGCTTTAGGCATAGGAATATTTTTGCAAAAAACTTATTGATGTAAAACTTGTTTTTGGTATTTTTTTTTTAATGAAGTACAACAAAAACATAAATGTTTCTTTCTCCCAATTTACGTGATGAATTTTATGACGTCCAATTTTGGACGTAATTTTTTGTTTGGTAGCAAGCGGTGTAGAGAAGAAAGAGGAATAAGAAAATAGACATGATTTCAGTTTTCATATTTGTGCTTTTTGGCTGATAAAAAAAACTAATATTAAACAGTAACTAGTTTTTTCGCCATTCAAAATAAAGAAAATAAAAAAATATTAAAAATATAAATTTAATAGTCTACAATACAAATTAAAAATTAGACGTCAAAAAAAAAAAACATCGCAATTTTAAAAGGGAATTTAAAATTGCTACCAAAAACTACGGAAATTAAACGTCATAAAATTCATCATGTAAATTGGGTGCTTATTTATAATTCTGGTTGTTTCTTTAATAAAATTTAATTTTTTAACATTTATATAATAGTTTATTTCTTATAAGCAGTATAGTACTATATTTAAATATTGGCGATGCTGTTTTAAACATATAGAAATAAATAAAATTAATTTTTTTTTTTAATAATTTAATTTAAACGTTTGAAGGAATTTCTTTTGTAACTCTACGGCTCTTGAAGCATTTTGTCTATTAAAGATCGCGCAAACTTATAGGGCTTTTACATGATGAGTGTCGAAATCATATCTTTTTCCAATTTTCAGCACGTCATCGATAAGAAATGTTTAACTCGCTAAAACCCCTAAGACGAGGAATTTTATTTTTGCCACAACTTTTCATGTTTCTCAGTAATATTATTTCACTTTTTTGTTTGTTAATTTGCAGTCGTATTATTTTAAGTTATTTATTTATTTAAAATATTTTCCAACAATTACAAAAATTTAAATAAAAACATAAACAAATTTTAACAGCAAGGCAAATTGATCTGACAATTTTGTTTAAATAAAATAAAAAAAATTAATTAGCTGATTTTATGCGGCCACCTTTTGAATCCACCTTGCTTCCGACTCAGCTTGGCTTTTAAGTTAGTTGTTTAATACTGAAGCCAAAATCATATTTTCCTTCTCTGCATTAATAAATAAAACCAAGGCGAATTTCGACAAAAAGATTCCCAATCAGCTGGGCTGATAATTTCACCTGTATGAATTCGCTTTCAGTTTCCCCATCACAAAGAGTTTATTTTCAATTTGAATAAAAATAAAAATACATTCATATAACATTTAGAATTCAAATGCCTACCAGTACTAAAAACAACAAGTAGATAAACACATTATATAAAATGGACCACATTATTCTCAACAACAATTTTCTATTAATTTTTTCAACAGAGTATTATTTTAAAGAAACTCTTCATAAAGGCAATAATATCTTCTTTTATTTTATTTTATTTTATTGCAGTCTAATGCACAATATTGCAAAACTTTCACGGCGGCTTTGTTGTTATTGCTGTCAGTCTTTGCTCTTCATTTAATTTATGTGTTCATTTAATGTTTTCGTATGTTGCCATATTTTATTCTTTTCCCTTGTTTTTATTATATCTCAAGAATTCGCATATTATTCATTCTTTTGCAAGTCCTTAGAGAAGAAGCATGTACTCGTTATTTATAGATGTTGCTACTAGAGCTGTACTTTTTGTCGCTAGTTTTTGTCATTGCTGTTTCTGGTAAGTGCAAATTCATTTGTTTTTCATTTCCGTTAAATGTATACATACATATTTATGTATATACACATATTTATTTTTTATTTTTGTTGCTATTTATGCTGTGTATTTTGGGTTATAGCAGTGACAACAATGATGACAGCTGTCATGATGTAAAAGTCTCAATTGTGTAAAGCATCTTGTGATTTAATGTTTTGATGTGTTTTTTTCTTTCTTTTTGCAGAAAACTTGCAACAGTGAAGCAACTGTGCTCTCAACTCAGGGAGGAAACTCTTTTTTTCCTTATTTATTATAATTTTAATTTAAGGTTTGTTTGTGTGTGTAAGGGTCTATGCGTCAATAAGAAATATGTACTTTCAAATATGAAAGATATATATGTATATGAAATGTATGCTTATTACAAGAAATATTGCAAATGAATGATAAGTTGCTTATTTTAATGCTGTGTGTCAACAACTCTAGTAATTTATTTAAAGCGATAAGTATATGTAGACATGTTATAAGTATGTAAATATATTTATATATAAGCTCTCTAATTATATATATGTATTTACTGAATTGAAAAAAGTTGTTTACTAGCTTATATACATATGTACAAACTTGTCACTTTTGCAGATATGCTCGTTAATTTAAGTTCATTTATAAACTAAGGCCAACTTAATTTATGTATATGTATCGTCTTCAAACGAATTTTTCAAAACCTATTTCGAAATACTACAACAAAGGAGTTTAAAAAAAGACGAGCTCAAATTCAAATGCCACCTGCCACTGCCGTAAAATTCTCAAATGTAAAATAGGTCCTACCAATTGACATATTTTAAGCCTATTTGCATTTAGTCAAAGACTAACATGTTCTCTTCCTATTGCAGCAAGAGTCCATAAATATGTGTGTTGGTGATTGTAAAACATGACCTCATTTTGAATTCACAATTTCACATCGTAACATTTTGTTAGTGTTTTCTATCTTTTTTTTTTTTTTTTTCGTAGCCAGTTATCTTTTTCCTTAATATTTTCTTTCAACCCCAAAAACGTTAACAAAAAAAAAATAAATAAATAAATCGCTGTGTCTGTGACAGAAACAACGAAAAAACATGCTACTGCTAATTTAAATTTATTGATGCAACATACTTTGCGAACTATGTCATCGTCTGCTACACATTTCTTGTGCTGGTGTGCTAAAACAGCAGCATCAGAAGCAGCAACTATATATTGTTGCAGCACTGCTATCATTTTTTTTACAATTTGTATTTGTACTACTTTTTTTCATTTGATTCTTTGGATGTAGACAATATTTGCTGGTTTTATATTAAACATCTAACTGTAAGGGGCTGTATAATACTTTTACTTCTTCTTTTTCTCGGATGTGTATGTGTGTACATTTCTATTTTAAATTTCTTTTTTTTGTGTTGCTGTTGCTGGCAGCGCGACTGTCACTGTTGTATGCTGTGTATGTTAGTCAAACAAATTTATGGCAACTAACTGCAATGACATTGTTAAAAACTCCCAAAAGTCATGCTGAAAATAAGCAAAAATACATATATCTGTATCTACACACAAACGTTTATAAAAAAGATGAAATAAATGAAGCAACGAAATATAAGTTTGAATTACAAAACAACTCATACGCCAACATATTTTGCTTCAACAGTCACATGCATATATAATCTTGCAAATAAGGACGATAAGAAGCCAAAATAGTACACAAATTTGGTTATATCTGATACAAGAGATATAAAAAAATAAAACTTATCCTCATTTGTGGCTTGTGGATGTTTCAAGGAAATCGTTTATATTATTCTGAATTTGTAGAAATAGCTCTCATAGATTATGTGGACATTATAGAAAGTCATTATATTGGTTAAAATGGCTTAATGCACTTTTGATATTTTCCCATACCTTTGAATGGTAATTTTTTTTCCATACTGCAGCTTATATACAAAGAAAAGAAAGCAACTGGCTCAAAACTTTCTTTAAATAAATTCTTAGTCCAAGTTTAACGTTTAACATATTATTTAACTGGATCCATTCTTTAGATTCTGATAAAATTATTGTCTTTGCAAATCTTGACCACCATCTGGTACATTTATCGCAGGCAGGCAAGGATCTACTTTTCCCTTCTCACATTTTACTACGATTTAGTTTAATTTTTTTTTGCTTTAATAACTTTATAGCATAAATTTTAGTATGAACAAACTAATAAAAAGTCGGAAATGCCTCTCGAGTCACTGTCAAATACTTTGTCACTAAAATATTCAAAAATTTTGATATTACTTTCACAGTATTCTTGCAGAAGTAACGATGTTTTCACAACATTTGATTCATAGCTTTTGTTTCAATCAGACATAAATTTATATTAAATTTATCAAGAGTTCAAAAGCTCTTTTAGATAACTAGAGTGATGGCGTTCTCAAAATCTACTAATATTTTGATATATGTAAGTGTTTAAAAAATTTACAATTCTTCAGGTTTTAGAAATAATATAAAAAAACAATTTACAAAAAAAGTATTATGTTTTCAAAAAAAATTTCTTTTTGAAAATTTATTTTGTTTGAACCAAGGCGAATTCATACAGGTGAAATTATCAGCCCAGCTGATGGGGAGACTTTATGTCAAAATTGGTTGAATTTGCCTTATTAATGCAGAGAAGGGAAATGTGATTTTAAATTCTGTATTAAACAATTAACTTACGTGTACTTTTTTGATAATAAATGTGCTAAATTTATGTATATTTGTTGCTTTTGCGTCATTAATAATGTATTTCAAACAATTATATTCTTTTTTTAATTAAATTTTATTATATATAATATGTAAAAACAACTTTTACATCCCTGATATACGAATTGGCCTTGACATAAAACATCCCATGAAAAGTTGCTTTGTTGTATCAATTCGCCGTTGCATATACCTTATGGATATGCCTTGGTTTGAACTTGATCGAGGCGAATTCATACAGGTGAATTTATTCACCAAGCATACTGAGAAAAATTTTGTTATTGTCAAATTAATACAGAGGCGAATTCATACAGGTGAAATTATCAGCCTAGCTGATGGGGAAACTTTTTGTGAAAATTGGTTTAATTCGCCTTGATTTCATTTATTAATGCAGGGATTTTGGTTTCGGTATTAAACAATTAACTTGAGTGTACTTTTTGGATAATAAATGTGCTTAATTTATGTATATTTGTTGCTTTTGCGTCGTTAATGATGTGTTGAAAAAATGTATATCCTTTTTTTAATCAAATTTTATTATATTTAATATGTAAAAACAACTTTTCCATTCCTGTATACGAACTGGCCTTGACATAAAACATCCTATAAAAAGTTGCTTTGTTGTATCAGCTCGCCGTTGCATATACCTTGGATGGAAAATGAGATTTTAGTTTTAGTATTAAATGATTTATTTAAATGTACTTTTTTGATAATAAATTTGTTGCCTTTGCAATAATTTGTGTTTTTCAAATATACATCCTTTTTTTTATTAAATTTAATTAAACTTAACATATTATAACAGCTTTTCCTTTCAGATATATGAAGTGGCATTGACATAAAACATGCCCTAATAAGTTGCTTTGTTCTATCATTTTGCTGTTGCATATATCTAAAAGAATACGTCTTTAACTATATTAACTATGAGTGATATATTTTTCACATAAGTATTTATTTATTTTATTTATTTATTTATTTTGTATTCTCATACTACAAGACTTAAAGTCTTATAATTATAGTACAGGATGAGTAAATTGAACAAGATAAGTTATTACAATATGATTATTAAAAAACATGAGAAAACATTTTTGAATGGAAAAAATCTAACGAATTATATATTTTAAAGCAGGAAAATAAAATAAAATAAATATATATATAAATAAAAAAGAATATTAAAAATACAATCATTAAAAATAAAAGAAGAATTTTTATTATTGAAATACTCATTATAAGATATGACTAAAATAATTTAAAACTGCTTTCCTAAACTGCGTTGCATTACTCAAAAACTGTATAGACGACGGTAGCGAGTTCCAAAGACGAGTACAATGAATTAAAAATTGCCATTCAGACACAAGCGTTTTATTTCTAATTTGAATCAGATTGTCATTTCTTCTTGAGCGGGTAAAAGTTAGGCGCCTAACAAGTATGATGGCTCATTAGTGAATATAATCTTGTTATTTATTTATTTTCCTTCTTTTTTGTATTTTCTTGTGCAGTTCAAAATATTTTCTCATCCACTATGATAAGTATTTTTGTAACAAATAAAATTAAAAACTTTCTCGGATCCTTGATTAAAATTATCTAGACAATGTTATGAGAGATGGGGCGATCGTATCTTCTTTGATGAGGAGTTAGATTAATGATTCAATTCAGCGAAATGAAGTCTTATTGTGCATTTTTGCTTAAAGACAATTGTACAATTCAAAGTGGATTCTCGTATTGTCAATGTCATATATTTCATATTTATCTGACGAAACACTTACAACTTATTTTATATAAAATCTGAACAAAAACGATTGAAAGCTTTTCACGTATTTTTTGTTGCTACTTCATAGAAGTGTTCAAAATAGTTGAATAAATTTAGATAAACTTAAACAAAGTATAAATTTGGAGTTCAGTTTGTATTTGATAGAAAAAATAATTAAACTAAACAACTTCTTTTTGAGAGGGAGAAAAGTTGAGAATATGTATCTTATTCGTTATCGAACAAGAATTTACTTCTGAGAAAAGAACGCTTTAAACATCTAAAATATAAATAAAAATCCCTGTTAACTTGTTATTATTTTAGTTTATCATTCGTTTTTTATGTGTTGAAAATTATCTTCTCTATCTCTACATATATATAAATATACGTATATAAATACACGTATTATTTTCGTGATCGATAAACTCAAAAACCAATACACCGATTTTGACCAAACTTTATATGCATGTGATATGGGCCGTGAGAAGTGTTTCTGTGTAGTTTTCAGTTCGCCCGACAGATGGCGCAACATTTAGTTTTTTGTGTTTTTGCACTCAAGAACTACTGCATCGATTTTGATTTTGATTTTCTTCGATAGGCAATTCAAAACAAAACAAAAATTTGGGACCAGCCACGCGGACTGGGCCAAGTTACTAATATATATTTTTGTTATTAGCAAATTTTGTTTCATTTGTTATAATTTTACTACCGATACGGTACAAAACTGTTCAGATCCCAATAGTGGCGTATATATGTACTGAACGGTGATAAAAGCTCACCTTAAAATAAAAGAGGAATTTTACTTTCAAATTTTATTTTGCATGTGAAGAAATTAGAATTTATTTTTGTTTCATTGCTTTAGTATAACATGCGTAAGCAAATGTAATTATAGATTTTGAAATAAATAATTTTAGGCACTTGTTGCAATAAATAAAAGATAAAATGAGTATCAAAGTGAGTGTCAAAACAACCGCAAAAATCAATATTGAATATTGATTTGACTTGCGACGTTTCTGTTTGCCTCACACTTATCAGGTTTTAATTACAGATGCAAATTTTGGGTTCAATGTTATTAAAATTTTTTATAATTTTTCTGAGACAGATATTGAAGAATTTTCTTTACTTAATTGTATGTTCCAAAATTTTAACTGTCAATAGATTTTTTTATAATGATCCTCTATTTAACTGTTGAAAAAATCATTCAACTTTCCCAACCTTAACTGGTATCATACCTCAATAGCATGTACATTAATTTGCAGGCACAAAAAACTATCTGGCCGTTTATGCAATATTAAACTATAAGTATGAATGGTATTTATACTTGTACTCGTATGAAATATAAAAGGATAAAACTTTTGAAATACACTTTTAAATGCACACACACCATATAAATGTGTAAGTATGTGTATAATTTTTCTGAATAAATATATAATTTCAGATAACTAACTTTCAACTTGTGCTTTGTAGCGATTTGTAAATCTCTGTGTTAGCAGTACAAAGATGGAGAGCATAAATAGAAAGAAGAAGATACAACTGGATATGTGCCAATAATATGTGCTGAGATTTAATTGTTTGGAAATTATGTTAGAAAAAACAAGAAAGAAAAAATACTGTCATATAACGTACAATTTAAATGTAAATGATTTACTGTTTCAACATACATATGCCAGCAAACAATATTTTGCAGGTGTGTAGTGTGCAACAAAAAATGTGATGTTTTTTTGTGTAGCCAGAAAAGTGTGATTTAGAACTGATTCTATTCTCTGCTGAAAACGATATTATTTCAAGAAACATAAACACATGTATTACTTTAGGTTTCTCGTACGATAGTATTTAATTACCGTCGGAAAACCGTAAGTATTAGTTGTACACTACGTGGTTTATCCTTACAATGTATGCATTTATTTGATTTCCTTTGAACTATTTTAATTTTGTGATTTAAATTAAGTTTTTTTTCAACTTTTTCTCTTATTTTGCCTTCAATGTGTTCTTCACCCAACTCATCCTTATTTATATCTTTACTTAGTTTGTACTTTCTCCAACATCTACAACAACTAATTAATCTCTTTCGCATGGGTTTGAAGGTTATTCTTCTTATATATTTTTTTTAAATAAAACTTGAACGTTTTGTTCAAAATGCGCGAAAATTACGTGACGACTGTTGTGTTTTCCTCAGAACTTGAGTACATCGTTGAATGAAAGCATTCAGTAGGTTTCTAGAGTCAACAACAATATTAAGCTAAACTGAAAAATGTACAAGTTTAGCAATTTTCATCTATTACATGTTTTCTTTTTATTTATTTAATTTTTGTTATTTTCTTAGCAACCACACAAACTGCATTTAAGTTTGGTACTCTTGGCAGTGGTGAACATGTGATCAGATATTTCTTATTTACGTACGATAGTTAGAACAAAGATTTTGGTTAAAGAAAGGGAGTACTGTATTTTTCTGCTACGTAAAATGGTTTTCTGTTTGTGTCACTTCAACTTTTCAAAGACAAACGTACATTTGATGCTTACATATGCATTTGTAGCAAGAAATTACTAAAACTATCGTGGTTATACGACATATAAACACATACTAATCGTGAAAGTATGTACTCTTGCTTATAATTGAAAATAGTATGGCTGCAACAACAAACATAGACGAAGTGAAAAGTTTAATTTATATTAGCATATACAGGGGTGAAAAAAACTTTGCAAATGGATTAAAATAGTCAATTCTAATCTACATATTTTTGCTTTCGAAATATTAAAATACAGTTCACACTCTGTATTCAAGACCACTTAAAAATGCATGTTTAAAGTTGTTCAACTGTCTGGTTTACGTAAAAGATGAGCTCTTTATCTCTATTTAATTTAAAGAATTTCAATACCAATACACGCAAAGAAAAAATATGGTTGTGGTAACCATAATCGAAGAGCAACATACTATGATTGAATTGTATGATTATGTTTAAAATAATAATGGTTACCAGTTATCATTATTATGTTTAATTTAAGTATCATTCAATAATCATATATATGGCTACAATTGAAATCGACAATCTTTGCTTTTTTACGGCAAATAATTGTCTTTTGCTGTAACATACACATATTGATTGTACTTACCAATTTAATTGCAATTTTTTACCAATATTTTTTTATTTTCTCGTTTATTTTTAAATTTATTTTAATTTTTCAAAATTTTTGTTCCTTTTTTTTGACATCTCAAACTTTTAAAATAATAAAAATTTATTCAGCAAGAAGAAGAACAATTGAAATCAAATTATTATTAAAAAAAATCATAGCTTGATTATTTTGTAATCATACTGTTGTCTCACTTATTATTTAATGATTATTTTTAATTTTTAATGATTTTGAATATAATGTTATTTTTGTCAAATAAATTTTTTTAAATCATACTATTTTTAAATGATAACCATTTTAAAATTTTTATTAAAAGTAATCATTAAATGATACAATTCAAACAAATGCTTGATTATCGTGACAAAATATATGATGAAATGAAACAAAAATAACTATTACTTGTTTTCGACAACCAAATATTGTTTTAGAAAAAATAATATGACCGTCGTGATCATGTCGTAACCATGGTTTTTCTTTGCGTGTAGGTTTCGAACTATGTATATATGTTGAAAGTTAAGCGCTTATTGTGTGGTAGGTTTTTGCAACTGTATAAAACTACAGACAAAATATTACCTTTAAAGGCACGTACTTTTGTTTTGGTGATGATTTTATTTAAATGGTTGGAAAAGGTGGGTTAAGGTTTCTGCCGTTTCCTTAATCTTGGCGGAAATTTTTGACTAATTCGATGTTCTCGTCATACAGAAAAAATGTTTCTTCATGCATACTTTAAATACCAGACTGATGTTTTAATATAATAAAAGAACATCATCAGCATATTCAAAATCTGCAATATAAGTTTTTATCAATTGTCCCAATTGATATTTTATCAGAGATTTAAAGAAACAGCGATGTAGACAAGAGACATTCTTGCCACACAGTAGTTTTTACAGATAAGGAGGTTGATAATTTGCTTCTATTTTTCATCTTATTTGCCATATGCCGATACTTATCTACATTAGAGATTTTGTTAGGAACTAATTTTAAGCTTTGGTGGATAACTTGATCAAATGCCCTTAAAGAATCAATGAAAGCTAGGTAAAGGGGTTCTTGAATTCAATTTATTTGTTGCATAACGGAAATTAGGTTTTTGGTATGCAGAAACTGCATACCTTCAATACCAGCATAGCGATCACACAGGGATACCTAATCTCTACACCACTTCTTACTGTTGTGAAAACTACTCAATACTTTAATCATAAGACTTAGTCTTGTAGATAACATGCAACTTTTCTCTCAAATAAAATTTGATATGCAAGAGAAATCTGACAAACTTGTAGTACTAACTAAAATTGTTGGCCTAGAAATCAGTATTGCAAAAGTTAATGTTTTGTATCACTTATAAATTAATTATAATTAACAAAACCATAGTTGATTTTGTGAAGTATTTCTTCTGCCCAGAGTAGTGTGATGTCTATCAATGATTGTATTAGTAATGATATTGTAAACGGTATCAATAAAGTTTGCCGTTCTTTCGGTAGCCGCACAAGAATTAAGCGGTCAAACCAAATAATAAAAAGACAAATTCAAAATCTTCAACGCATGTACTTAGTCATCTATATTGATTGGTAGCAATACGTAGTTGCTGACTCATATAAACAGAAAACAATTGCAAATAGTCATCAGTTCATGCTGATGAATTCTGTTTAGAGTCTGCTGGCCAAATGCAATCAACAAGAACTTATTAAAAATAAAAATTTAAAATCTCATAAGACAAAAAACAAAGTGAAAAAAAAATATAAAATAAAAACCATAAACCTCTTTAACTAGAATGGCATTGGATTGAAACCTTTAAGGTAGAAGACGATGTAGAAGCCCTAGTACTACTTGGAGAAAAACTTTGATAAAGTACATACAGTTATGGAGCAAATCTTGGGACAAATATAAAACACTTAGTAATTTTGAATAGAAAAGAAAAGAAATATTTTAGAAGCCTTATGTTTCCACTAAGAATAAACCAAAAAAAATTGATTTAATATTATTACATAATATTGGCGTATACCAAGCGTTAATTTTATTATACATAATTTATTTAAAACTTTTAATACAGGGCTGATATGTATTTCTTTTGATTATATTCTGCTATTTTTTGTATTCGGAATAATACTTTATGTGCTACTACTACTGCTTCAAATATGAGATTGTAGGTATTTCTAAAAATCACTAGCATTTTAGCTAACTATCGCATAAGTAATAACTCATACAACTACAAGTATTATATCTGTATTTACTTATTACTGCATGAACAACAATCCATTAACTTTGATACACGCATCTGTATGGCAGTATAATTGTTTCTATTAAATATTTTCCCCGTTTGAGGAGAGAAATATTTATTTTAGAACATTTTGAATGTTTTACCTCTGTTGTGTTATTTTCTTTATTTTCATACGTTTGTTGCATTTTGCAACAGATTTATTAAAGTTTGACATTTTTCATGCACTTATTTTCTAAATATCATCTATGTAATACGTAACTTCTTTTAAGCAAATATTAAGTTTCATCACAGTTTATGGGAATTTTTTTTTGGTTGTTAGCGATAAAAAAAACCATGATATTGTTTCTTGGAGTTCACCGGTGCGTATGAGCGCATTATAAAATAGTTCCATAATACTCATACGTAACGGTGTATTACAGTTATGTATTTCTAAAGTTTTTTTAATTCGAACATAAATTTAAATTAACGTTTTGTTGTAAAAAATCCATTTTTTATTTTCGTTATACCTTATTTTCTAGCATAAATATTTGAAGTATTAAAAAATAAAATTTATAAAAACTCCCCTAGGATTTGGAATTTGTTTTATTTCATGTAAATTTTTACAAGCTAAAAATGTTATAGTGAAAATAATAATAATAGTAATAATTATAGAATAATATGCAAATATATATGTATTTTCATTATTTCTATTGAGCTAGCCTTTTCTACCTGTCTTAAGTAAAAACATTTGTATAGAAAACACATTGGGTTTGTTACCTATATAAAATTGTTGTTGTTGTTTTGTATGTGCTCTTAAATTGTGAGTCTGTTTGTGTATTGAAACAAATTTAAACAAAATTTCCTGTAAATAACAAACAGAATTGGTTTTAGGCAGCAAAAAACCAATTTACCTCCTGGTTATGTTACCCTACATGTAGTTTCGAAACACCTTGGGGAAATTTATTATTTCTGAGATGTATGAAACTCTAAGAAATATAGATTTTACATGCTGAATGGCAAATTTTGCCACTATAATTATTGCTGATATTTGTTATATACACAAGCAACAAAAAAATAGTAAAGGTATAGCTGTATGAGAAACTGACATTATACTAACTCTAGTTATTAATAAAGGGTTTACTTATAAGGACATGTCGATGCTGCAATGGAGTCAAATTGTCAGTGTAGTTTTTTATTTGTATTTAGTTTTATATTTACTTATTTAGTTTGGTTTTCTAATAAAATAAGTCAAAATATTTTTTAAATTATTTTTTTTGGAATCCGAACAGTTATTTAATATCAAAAGTAATAAATTAGAAAACAAAACAGGACAAAAACAAATTATAATTAATAATAAATAAAAAAAAATAAGATAAAAAATACCGCTAACATTACGGAAGAATGAAAATAAGAAAAAAAAATTATTTTTAAATGATTGAAGTTACTACTATATTTAAAAAAATTTTTGGTGCAAGAATACACTTAACAAAAATAATAATTTAGCAACCGAGAGAGTAAGTATGCGTATCAAGTAAAGAAAGTTAAATAAAAAAATATAAGACATTACAAACAGACTTAAAATTCATGCTTATTGTCACAGGGGTAGTATAAAATAAAGCAAACAATAGAAAAGTTATATTTAAAAAAACGTACTAAACAAAATGGTATCATTTTTTGTATTTCTTCCCTTGAGACCCACAACTTTGGTATCAAATGAAAAAGCTTTTCCAGTAGAATACAGCTATCTATGTATTTATAAGTGTAAAACCGAAAAATACAAGATGGTTTTTGAAACAAAATCTCTGATGTTTTTATCGGCATTAACGTGAGTATTATATGAAATGATTTGAATCAGAGGTGACGTCAGAGATAAAAAGCAATATGTGGTAAAACAATAAATGTCTAGGCTACGATACGATGTGGTAATTTTGGAAAACACGATGGCGATTGGTACTATAACAGTTGATATCTGTGCCAGCTTCTAAATAGCAAATGCATTTCTATGGGGTGTTCTTTTAAGAAAAATTGCAAACCATTTTACTATATAGTTTGCTTGCATTTCAGTGATAATACAAGCTTCCATATTGTTTTTGTCACTGGTAAATTGTAGTTTTTTAAACGTTTTAAAACCCCTCAGAAGAAAAGAAGCTAGTTCTTATTTCATGAATGGTAACACTGACAGAGCTCCTTTCTGATTTGACAGATAATTAGTTTTATCCTTCTGCTGAACGAATTTGGTTGTGTATACGCTTGAACAACGCTGGGAAATATTGCAACATTACTTTGGCCGATTTCGCCGATTTTTCAAATGAAGCTCATTTTGATCTTGGCGGGTATGTAAACAAGCAAAATTATCGCATTTGGGGTACAGAAAACCCGCACGCATACATTGAAAAGCCAATACACCCAAAAGGAGTTACTGTTTGGTACGGATTTTTGTCTAGTGGCATAATTAGGCCATTTTTCTTCGAAAATGAGCAAGGAGTAGCCGTAGTCAATGGCGATCATTATCGGGCTTCGTTGAACGAATTTTTGTTCACAAACATTTAAGAGGAGGATATTGGCAACATTAAGTTTCAACAGGACAGCCGAAGCTACACTTTTTTATAGAATTTAAAAAAAAAAGTTATTTTGTGAACCCTTTACATGTGTGGAAATTTTCTTCCCTAAAATTGAATATCATGTGTTCAGTTGCTAGTGTTTTCCGTCACTGTTTTCAAAAAAAATATGACTCAATAACTCAACCGGCCTTAAATCTGCAAAATGCAGATGGTTTCTGCGATTTTACACCACATGGTGAATTGAGTATGGAGTAGTATTATAATTATTCAAAATTAAACTTCAATTTTGATTTTTTATACAAATTTTGATACTTTTAAAAATACCACGGCGTACATCGAGGTACAGTATTTGTATGCTAATAAGGCATACGTATATACCTACCATAAGGTTGGATTTTTATTATTCTCCTCTTTAGCGTTCGAACTAATAATGAGAGTTACAGGTCAAAATCTGGACTTAAAATTTTTTCAAGTTAAATTGGAGAAATATTATTGTGTTGAGTTTTGTTAAACATGCTTATAAATTACGGGGTTCTTAACAGCCATTTTTGAGATTTTTGAAATATGGATATTGACTGCTAAAGCAATATTGACCACTTTTAAATAAAATATTTAATAAAACTAGATCAACATGACCATATTATTATTCATCACCCTTTATAACCATCATTGTAGTAGTAGTACTAGATGAGATTTTGTTTAGTGTTTGTTTATCTTACAAAATGAAATTTTATATTTGCTCATAAAATAAATTGTTAAAGGTAACTTCTGCTACTGCTTCTACTGCTATTTTAGTAAATATAATAACATTTCTTACTCTTGTTTCCGTTTCCATTGTGAGAACAAAACAAACACTGTGTCCTTCTCTTGGCCAACAAAGAAGATCTAATGCCATAATAAAAACTGTACAGCCAAATGTATGCATTGGAGAAATTATAAATTTAGCAATGTACTGCTTTTAGCCTTTTAAAGTTTCAAGAAAACAAGGAGTGTGCATGTTAACTGCTGATATGCTTAAGTTTATGAAAGATTTAATGGAATTTATTTTATGTTTATTAACACAAGTTGTAAGATTTCTTGAAATTATGGTTTTTGCGTATGGAAAGCTTTAACTTGTGTTAGTGTTTATTTTGACAACGATAATATTAGACAATTTTAATTTAATGTATTAAGTTTTTAATGAAAACTTAAATGATTTTTAACATTACTGTTTTAAGAAGTAATGGGTTTTATGTAGAAAAATAGCATCAATATCAATTTCTGTTAAAAGGAAGCTGCAATGTGGGAATTGCTTAATAATTACTTATATGTACCTTTTAACAATAACGAAAAAAATGACTTAAGAGAAAATATAAAAATTAAAAACAATTTTTTTGATTACCATTAATTTATGGAAACTAAAATTACTGTTTTTTTTTTTGATTTGTATTAATTTATTGATTTTTATTCTAAAATTTCTGAGAAAATAAAATTTTTCATTTTGTAAGGGATAAAAGCTTAGTATTGTCAAAATCTTTTTAAAATGTTCATTAGATCAATCTAAAATATGTTAATTAAAGTTAATATTAAAAGTGCTCGATAAGAATTCTATAAATAATAATAATCATTATGAATCGGATCTAGTACGTAAAGCTTTCTTCTATTCACCAGATTTAGTGCATCGATGTACACTTAAAAAGTATGATAGTCTACTACTTTGTAGGCTTCGAATTTGATTTCCACAAGATAATCTGCTTGGTTACAAAATGACAAATAAAGCTTTGTTTCTCTTAGCATATGAGGGTGATCAGCATAAGATGGTAGCGAAGAAGCTTCAATTACAATGAGCAAGTAGTAAGTAAAATTTAATGCCAAAAATCAAGAATTTTGCCGAAATATTAGTTGATTTAGGAATAAGAGCTGAAGTAGTGGAATTCACAATCATTAGAGCGCACAATATGTATAGATCTGTCATGATTTATAGCTTTTAATACCTCTCTTTTAAACTGTATCTTAAAATGTACAAATATAGTTTTAGTGCATAAAAAATTATCCACAGTCAAATAGACCGAGTAACTAAGTATTTGAAAATGATGTTCTTAGTTAAAGAACAGAGTTCACGGTATAAAAAAAATTTTATTTTTAACATTTTGTATAACTTATATAAACGTGAACCTAGCTCTTTTGATTTTACTCGGTAACCTTGTTCTCGTTTTGGGTTCAAATATCTTCTTTGACAAATATTTACTAAATAACCTTTAAATAGGCGAAAAATGTGAAAAGAAGAAAACAAATAACAGGTCGTTGTATATGACATGTAACTGCTAGAAGCAGTGACTGGATTTTCATTAAGTAAATTGCTGTACACGACTTGCTAATTTATATTGTTTGGTTAGGTTCAGTTCAAGCTGGTGGTGAAATAAATTTAAGTGTTGCACACATTAGCTAAGAAACGTTTTTATTTTTTTTTTGCTTTATTTATAAAATTTGTTTAGGCATATTTTTGGGTTAATAAATGGCGGCAATATGTGTCTGTTTTTGTATACGTACGTTATTAATTATATCTATAACTGACAAATGTTAACATCTAGTATTTATAATAAGTTTTTAGATAAAGAAAAGTTTACGATATAATATTTCTTTTTAAATATTTTTTGTAAACATATTGCTAATTTTAGAGTTGGTTAAATATTACAAGTAATAAGTAATTGTGCTTTGAAATAGGAAGTTGAATTTTTTTAAATGTATGATTGTATTATGATTTAAAATATTTTTTCGCTAATGCAATTTTTAAAAAAATTTAAATCATTATCAAATAGTGAACATTTACTTGAGATATTATATCGCCGAGCTGTAGTAATAAGGGTTTACATTTATAGCTTTGTCATTCCGTTTATAATTTTTACAATAATAAATATTTGACACGGATTAAACTCATGATGAAGCGGTTCAGTTTAGGTAAACCATTTATGATTTAAACACTAACGTGTCATTAGAGAGTATGTGTTTATATGAATTTGTTTCTCCAATTCACTTCATTCTAATAATTCCATTCATATTATTTTATTAGTAAATAATGTTTGTTTACATGAAATGAATTAAAGCACATCATTTATGCCAAACTATTTAACATATAAGGAAGTATGATTTATGCACTATTGATTTAGAAGTCATGAAAAATATCATTTGGTTTCAATTTTTTTAACTAGTATAAAATTTGTTTGCTAGGTTTATTTATCTTTAAAAAAATAACCATTTTAGTTTCAACGGACCCTTGATAGAATGTTTTACATTTCCATTTCTCACTTTAGGTCACTTTATGAAATATAAAATTTCTTTTTATTCCCGCCAACAAAAAAATGTATATTTAGTTTGTCATTCCGTTTGTAGCATATCGAAATATCCATTTAAGACTTCATAAGATATGTATATTCTGAATCGGGGTTTCATTACAATGACTAGGAGGATATATGTGGCAAATTTCATCATCATGCCTCTAAGTTTGTAATTTGTATGAGCTTTTAAATTTTATTAACAGTGGATAACGTGAATAGTGAGCGTTATAGTAGGCGTGTCGAAATTGTTTCTGCTAATGAGTTCAACTTATATATTTCAAAATAGTCCTTTATTATTCAAAAATCTTTATTCATAGAGAAATTATATGAATTTGAGGTAAAACGTTATGTGGGAGGTGGACGTAAAAGTGGGCGTGTCACATTTGTTTTCCGTTAGTATAAAGTGTTTGACCAAAAAGCGATTCCTGCAAAATTCCAGAATCTAATTTTGTAATTTTTATTACGTTTTAAATTTCGAATATACCGAAAAATACACTGTGCGGTATAAATTTTCGTACATTTTGATCTATAACTCCCTTCCTAATGCATAGATTTAAAAAATTTTCAGGGAAAAATATTGTCTGTACTCAGGAAATATATATTCGATGTTTTATGACTCTACATTAATGCGTTTGGACACAATTCAATTATATTCGATGTTGGAAGGACACGGTTTTTTTCGACCTAATCGTGCATTACGAGCTATAACTCTCTTCCTAATATTCCAATTGAGCCCATTTTTAATACCAAACAAACCTTGTCTATAATAAAGATTCTGGCAAAATTTGAGCCCCCTAGCTTTTTCGGTGCGACCTCTATCGTGCTTTCAACAGACGGACAGACGGATGGACATAGCTAGATCGTCTTAAAATCAAACCCCGATTCATAATATATATACTTTACGGGGTATTTCGATGTGTTACAAACGGAATGACAAAATGAATATACCCCCACTTTTTTTTGGTGGCGGGTATAAAAATGCCGATGGAAATAATAAAACAAAATGAAATCTAGGCTAAGCTACGATCTGATGACTATAGCTACGTACATACATGATGGTTAAGGGTATTATCAGTTTCAGAATATAGCTTTTTTACTTGTTTCTTGTAAAATATGTTTCATCAGCTCTTGATAATGTGTTGTTTATTAATGACAAATTTTTACCCATTTTATTCATTAATGCCTTCTAAAAAAAATTCATTTATGCACTTGTGTATCTGCTAGATTGTAATTGTAAATATTAATTTTAACACAAAATTAACCAATCTGTCAAAAGGTAGGTCAAAACCACCATTGGGGCTTAAATTTTAATTTTTTTTATACAATTTTTAATTTTTTACAGTGAATAAAATAAAACCGCACGGTAACATTTGGCCCAGCCTTTACATAAACGAGTTTATTTTGATTTGATTTATTTTTTTTTTAATATAAGCTATACCTAAATATAAATATGTACCAAATAATAATTGTGTATTTATTTTTGAAAGCCAACAAATATTTTTATTTAGAAATAAATAATGACAAGCATAAACGAAGAGAGTGCACCTTCAAAGCAAAAAAGTAGGCAGACTGTAAAAATTTATGTATAAAATATTTTTGCAAGAAAAATATAAAACAATAAATTGTTGCGCCTCTTTAAAATTTTTTTTCTGTATGTTTGGTATTTACATTCCGATATTAAAACTGTGTCATCAGTGGTTTTGTCTCCAGTACACCAATGTTACCCTTTAAAGACCGTTGGCCTCGATTTGAAAATTTTTTTATAAAATTTCGTATTTATCATTAATCACTTAAATTTACCAAATTTAATAATTTTTACCAGCAATTACTCCTTTTTATGTCTTTAGGGAATATGATTAGAAATTTCTAATAACTCGCCATGGATAGTATCATAATTTTGTAATACATTTTTATTAGAAGCGCTAAGTTCTATCCTCCGTAAAATATTTAATGTTAAAAGGGGTTAGATTAGTTCTTTTATTAGGCAGGTGTAGTTTGTACTGCCAGTGCTGCAGTTTAGTTACTTTCGCTTAACGGTCGCGTTATGTAATTTTCGTTTTAACCAGGTACTTAATTTAATTAAAAACGAGGAGATATTGTTATAACGTAACTTACTCATAGAAATAGTCCTTTTTTCTCTCCTCCTATTTTTATGCTGATGCGTGGTTGCCGTAGCAAAAACTGCTGGTATGATGATTGTTCATATTGTTTTGGTTGTTAAATTTTTATTGCTACATTTTGTTTTAGCTGTTGTTGTTGTTGTTTTTGTCATCATCATCGTCATCACTGTTGTTGTTTTTAGCTGTTATATAATTCTCCTTTATTCATATAATGAATATTTTGTTACTACAGCTTATAAATTTATTTCTTTCAAATTTCATTTCGTTAGATGTTTATGCTTGATGATTTTTTTCTGTTAAACATGGTTTCGTTCAGAGCTGGGTGCGGTAAAATTAAAGATAACACAATAATAAAATAACAAACTACATGATGCGCACAGTGTAGCGAAAATTAATGAATATTTTTAAAATTGAATAAAAGGACAAAGGAACACAACAACGTGTTTAATTATTTTTTCCCTTTTTTTTTGTGTTGGAGTGAGTGTTTAATATTACACGTGATGTAACATAAAATTACAAGGTTTGTTTATTCTGTGGTGAAAGTGTAAACTAGGAAAAAACATTATTTTTCTTTATTTTTATTAATGAGTTAAATTTTTCGTTTGAAAACTTTTATATTAGAAATAAATTGGATTTGCTTGCCAAAACCTGTCATATGTTTTATAAAACGAGTAAATTTTAGTAATATTTTTAAAAAAGCTTATCTGTGTATCTGCAAAAAACATGTTTTTTTTCAAATAAAAAAAGTTTATCCACATGCTTAAAAATGAAAGGCAACTGTTGAAGTTACATAGCTGCATGCTATTATAAACATAATAAATAAGGATGAGCTGAAATTGCAAAGAGTCTATACAGAAATCTTGATTCTTTAAATACCAAAAAAGAAAATAATATAAATTCTAAGCCTTTGGTGGAGAAAATAAAATGTTTTATTTAACTAAGAAATGTTTTGAAATCTACATATTATTGGGCAAAAAATTTCAATGTATTAAACCCTCGTCAAGTGGAATAAATTAGCACCGCTTAAAGACGATATGGGTACAATTGTACATTCATAAAATTGCGTTTTCAAACATAAGCTTTTATAATGAAAAGGCTGTAAATAGTTCATCTTAAGTTCTTATTGTAATACAGAAGTCTCCAATAAAGTAATTTTTTCAACCTTCAATGAAATTTTATTAGATTTTGAATTCGAATTTCAATTTATGAAATATTGATGCACTTCCTCTTATACGTGCAGCAATATATGGAGACCCTTTTTAAATGATGCTTAAGTTCATTGGATTCGATAACGAAAACAAACGAGAGGAGCGCATTAAATCAGATAAAGCTGTACCAATTCCAGACATTTGGGTCATTACGAACAATAATTTAGAAAAATCTTGTAAACTATTGGAAACCTTCTAAGCCAGCGTAGTATTGCATAAAAATTTGTTAAGCTTGTAAAGGGAAAATCAAAAAATGGCATCAGACAAAAACATGTCGGTGCAGCTACAGTATTGCAGCATGTAAAAAAATATTAAGGTTCTAGTATAAACATCGTCACCGATAACGCTTTACCACTTTGGAATTAGCAAGGTTCCTAAATACCTGGAATATGACTCTACTCGAAACAGCTAGAAAAATTAAAAATTCTTACCAAGCAATATGCAACCTTTAAAAGAAAGGCCTGTGAATTCTAAAAATTTTGTCTATAACACTGATGCTACAATATGTTCATATGCACCAAAAAAATAAATAAGTCAGTCATACTATTATCAACTGTGCATATGATGAGAGAAGAGTCAGCCAAGCGGAAATAGTAAAGTATTTTAATAAAAATAAAGGTTGAGCCGATGTCATTGCTAAAATGTTAGATGAATACACTGTAAAACGAAAAACATTGCATAGGCCACTTGCATTTTCCTACAACATAATTGATGTCGCTGCTTAAGCATCTTATATCATATATAGAGAGCACCATCTAAACCGTCAAACCATAAACGAACGACGAAAATTTCTAAAATATCTTTCAAACCAAGCGGTGGAGGTCCGTGGCAATGACAAACTGATTATGCGAAAATACTTCAATCAAAATGCAGTCAAAATGGTTTTTAATGGCTAAAGCTATAGGAAAGGAGCCTTAGAAGAGCCGTGGAGCTTTGGAAGGTGTTATATCTGTCAGTGTTAAAAACTCACTCAAACAAAACCCAGAAAGTTTTAGATGAACACTCCATTAAAGAAACTAAATATTGTGTCTGTATTAAGACTAAATAAAATATATTTAAACCCCTATTTAAGGTGCTCCTATGAATGTTATAAAATTAATTACATTTCAATGAAAATTCACTACATACAATTTACATAAAGGTACAATTGTAACTATATAGCCTCTTGGTTATAAAAAGCCCTACTATTTACGAGTAGCACAAAACTTTTTTTTTCAGTAGACATAAAACCTAAACAAAATTGTCCGATAAAAGATGTCACGAAATTTTAGGCACCTGGTAATAAAGGCAAAAAAGGTATAGCACTAACTAATTGAAAAAGTTACAATTGTACTCTTTCCGCTGGACGAGGGTTAAATAAAATATTATATTAATTCTAATAAGCCAAGTTCAATGTCATGCATTTTTCTAATCAATCTGTCCACTTTTGCTTGGCAAAACCATACTGGTTAGTGCTTCATATAATTCAAATAGAATATTTGTGTAAATTTTGTTTGTCAACCAGGACTATT
This sequence comes from Phyto melanocephala, assembly GCA_941918925.1. NCBI lineage: Eukaryota > Metazoa > Arthropoda > Insecta > Diptera > Rhinophoridae > Phyto > Phyto melanocephala. The sequence continues at coordinate 29,836,036 of OW799233.1, forward strand.
TTTCAACCCTAATTATTTTTGGTACCAGTTAAGTGGTTTATATACTTTTGAACACAATTTCTCTTGTATCGGTTGTATAGTGCATGCGAAACACCAAATAATATGAAACGACAAATAATAACAAATCAGGGGCCAAATTACGGCATTCGATCACGGTCGAAATTTTACTCGAACGATCGAGTTCGCTGTGCTTTAGGTACAGAGATTCTTATAAAAATTTTAAAACTTCGATCACGAATGCCGTAATTTGTCCCCAGGAGTGTAAAATTTGGCTCCACGAAAGGCCCCCAATGAAATAACTCCCAAACGAGAAATGAAATATTCCCCAATTTTTTTTTCATAAATTTTTGGGTGTTATTTCATATAAAATAACCACCATAACCATTATTTAATTTCTCATTTGGGGTTATCAAATTATGAAATAATCTCCAATGAAATAACACACAACAAATTTTTAAAATTCGGGGCTTGTTTCATAGCGTGTATAATTTGGGTGTTTCTTTATTTTGTATTCGGTGGTTATTTCATTTTTAAACCTGTTGGTTTTTGGGGGTGTATTTGCTTGTAAATAAATTATATAAAAATAGGCCTTTTACAAGAAAACTTTTAACCTGTGAATATATTACAATATCTTTTCAAATACATAAATGATAACGTTCTGGATTTGGATGGTGCGACCTTCATGACAAATTACAAAAAGCTACAAAATTAGTCTACGGAAGGCAATAATGATTGTTTTCCCTAAATCAAAACTAATCGGTTGTTGGTTCCACTTCTGCCAAGCAGTGAGGAGGTACATAATAACAAACTGTAACCAACTGACAGCATTTATACATACAACGTATATTTTCTCCATCTTGAATTCATGAGCAACCATCTTACGTTTAATGTATTAAGTTTATTATTTGTGGATGTACATGAAAATAATTTTTTGGTAGTTGGGTTTCAAAAATAAATATTAAATAATATTAAATAATTCTTTGTCCATACTTCCTCACATCTCCATTACAGAAAATTACTGCCTTGTTTACAACATTGTAACTATAATAACGTCTCCCATGAGTTGGATTTTCAAGACATTCGTAAAGTTTTAGGATAGCTCGTTGGTGGCTGGTCTGAAATAGCTTCTTATCGTATAAGGGAAATTAACTGCAGTTGACTTAGTCCATTTACAAAACCAAAAGTAGTCACTATTAAACGAGCTTTGTATGTTCCTTCACCAAAAAAAATTGATTATGAATGGTGGCACACTTTCGAAGTTGCATATATCCTTATTATGAAGAAGACGCCTGGGGGCCTCCACACGATTCATTTCAATAATTTTGCGATTAGGCTGTAGGTCCATATTGACTTCATAAAATCATAAGTGAAAAACTGACTCTTTTATGAATTTTGGGCATAATTTCATTTTTGTTGCTGATTGGGTTTATTTCATTGGGGGTTATTTCATTTTCATCATTGGGAGTTATTTCATATGAAATAACTCCCAAATATGGGGGGATGTTTCGTTTTTGCTTTGGGGTTTATTTCATTTATTTTTCGATGTTATTTTATTCACTGTTTTTGGGTGTTCTTTCCAATTTTTTGGAGTTTATTTCATTGGGGATTGTTTCCGGGGCGTTATTTCATTGGGGGGCTTTTTGTGGAGTCGAAAGTTTGATAAAATCTTACATCTTAAAAAAAAACTAAAAAAATATCTACCTGAAATTCTGAATATTTTGAATATAGAACCCGATTTCGAAAAAAAAACAAAATTAAAATTTTTATTTGGTACAAATCTATAAGAAGCTTTTTTAACCAACGCCTTAGCCATGCAAAAGATAAACCCGGGTAAACACAGTATATTTTATTAAATTTCTTCATTAAAAATTCAAAAATACATATTTCTTAAGTAATAACTAAAATTGTAATATCGCAATTTTTAACTACCACCAAGGGATTTTTTAATCATATTGAACAATTTTTCAACAAGTTGTGGCGCTACAAAATTATTGGTAATAAGTTTTTAACGGACAATATCATTTGGAGAACTTAATTATTTAAAATTCTAGGATGGTGCCTAACAATTTTTTTGTCAACTAAGAGTTTAGATGATCGATTTCCTAAATCATTTTAAAAATTAGTTGAACTATATAATTACTATCTGTGATTTAAAAACAGTAGCTGTCCATTTTATTCCAAGATCGTTTTACCTATTTGAAGTGTCAAACTAATTTGTGAATTAAATACTTTTTTCCTTCCGTTTTGAAATACCACTTCTGAACATATTTATTCTTCTTATGTGCACACTTTGTATATTTTCATCGAAATTTATTTCAACTTTTTATAATTAATACTGCTAAAGATACAGATGCTTGAAAAGAACATTTAAAAACATAAAAACCACAAACAAGCAGCAGCTTCACAACTGATAAATAAATTTAATTTGTTTTTTAAACTTTTATGTACAAAATTTTAAAACAAGAGAATTTTTTTTTTACCTGGTTGTGCATAAAAGTATTAGGGAATCTCGGATAAAAGGTTTTGACTAATATATAAAACGAATCCTAATTGTATCTATTGAACGGCATATTTTTCAGTAGCTGAAATAATTCAAATGACCTTCGACGCTAAAAAATTACACTCATTGAGCTCTTTAGCGTAAAACGCTTTCTTTGGAAGAGTGGTCAATGAAATGATTTTTAGAGTAATTATTTATGCATAAAAGTAAGTCAAGTCACAAAATTGAATAAATAAATAAAATGAAATATAATGTTATAAGAGTGTTAAAACCCATTGCCATCGGAATACATAAATATGAAATTCTCCAAAATTTTTGATTATATTCTTAAATTGTGTACATTTTAGCATTTTAAAACTAATATCGAAATATTTTTACTTAACTTCTCTACAATGGTTGCCCTAATTTTAAATGTTTGTTTCTATTCTTATTCCAACTAAATACATGCATGCAAAGATTTATTTTATTTTTAAAAAAATTATCATGAGGTTTATATGTCAGGTAAGAGTATAGCTCTTAGAAAAAAAACTCAAATAAAAACCGAGGTCAATTAGTGGTTAAATAAATATATAATACATCAGTAAGTAAGAGCTATATATGTATATGTGTATGTATAAATAAATTAAATAAATTTGCATATGTATGTATTTACTAAGAGAAAACAATATTTAAATAAGTTTTATGTTTTCTGTAAAATTTGTTATTATTTTTCTATTTTTAATTAATATCAAATTAAACAATAAAAAAATGGAGATTACTTTAATTGAAAACAAGTAAGAGCACTATATTCGGCTGTGCCGAATCTTTTATACCCACCACCAATTTTGTGTACATTTAAAGCGCAATATTTATTATTTTGTTAATCGCTATACAATAATCTCTTTATAATAAAATATGTATCATTTTCTTTGTAGAGGGTGGTTAAATTTTAAAGGCCCATGTTGAAGGTGAACCACATCTAAACTTAAACTTTTTTCTTGCATTTCATTTGACATTTCTCAATCTCAGACTACTCAATTTGAACCGTGGAAAGATACGCAATCGAGCAACGCTTTTAAATATTAAAGATTTTTATAAAAATAGGCGTTCAAATCAAAATGCATTTTGTGCACTTCGTGATTCTTTTGGTCGGAATTGTAAAAAATATTTATATGTCTGCAAAGCAGATCTGTATGAAATGTAAAAACATCTCTGAATGCCATCTTAGTTCGTTAAGTGGGAAACATTGCTGTTTTTCACGATAACGTGGCAAAAGAGAAAGCAACCTCGACTCATCATCGTGCCCAACAATTGAGCATCAACAGTGTCATTGAAAATTTGGACTATCGGATCGAGGTGTGCCGCCTAGGTTGGGGGGGCCATTTGGCAGATATTTTGTTCCATACATAATTGAAGCATACAAATATTATCATTATAAAAATAAATGATAATAATTTCATATTAATTTTATTCAAAATCAACATAGTCCCTTAAAAAAAACCACCCATTATAACTTCGGTATTCTGGTAAAATGTTTTCGTAAATTTAGTCTTTCAATGAAAGTGGCCGTTAAAATACGCGTGTCAATAAAGTTTCTGCTAATAAACATAACTTAGATATTTCAATATAGTCCTTTAGTATTCCAAAATATTTATTCATAGAGAATTTGCATGAATTTAAGAGGAAAGTTTTATCTACGAAATAGTGCTAATTTATTTTTGTTATCTTATGTTCTCCTGAAGTTATGCTCTATTAAAAATGGGAGTTTAGGAAAATTTTGACCTAAGTAAAAAAAATTTTCTCTAAACATTATAAACAATTTATTTTCATGTACTATTTAATGGCTAACAAATTTTAAAATTATACAAAACTTATTTCGTTTGAAAATCTTTTAAAAGCAAAATGTTATAGAAGTTTAAAAATCAAAATCTTACTAATAAATTTCCCGTTTTAGCAAAATGCTGAGAATGTATATTTTGAATCACCCTGTGACCCTTAAAATTTAACCACCCTTTACAAAAGAATAGATAGATAAAAATATAATTTGAATAAAAATTGTATTTTAAATATTCAAATACATATTTTAAATCTACTGATGCACATTTTTTTTATATTTTTATACCCGCCACCAAAAAAATGGTGGGGGTATATTCATTTTGTCATTCCGTTTGTAACACATCGAAATATCCATTTTAGACCCTATAAAGTATATATATTCTGAATCAGGGTTTGATTTGATGACGATCTAGCTATGTCCGTCCGTCTGTCCGTCTGTCCGTCTGTTTAAAGCACGATAGAGGTCGCACCGAAAAAGCTAGGAGGCTCAAATTTTGCCAGAATCTTTCTTATAGACAAGGTTTGTTTGGTATTGAAAATGGGCTTAATCGGAATATTAGGAAGTGAGTTATAGCTCGGAATGCAAGAGTAGGTCGAAAAAACCGTGTCCTACGAACATCGAATAAAATGGTATTGTGTCCAAACGGATTAACGTAGAGTCATGAAACTTCGAATATATATTTCTCGAGTCAAAGCAATATTTCTCATCAAAAATTACCTAAATCTAATCATTAGGAAAGGAGTTATCGATCAAAATGTACGAAAATTTATACCGCACAGTGTATTTTTCGGTATATTTTAAAACAAAAACGTCATAAAAGCAACAAAATTGGATGTACGACTCTGAAATTTTGCACACTTTGCTTTTTGGTGAGAGGCTTTTTTTTAACGGAAAATAAATGTGCCACGCCCACTTTTACGCCCACCTCCCATATAACGTTTTACCTAAAATTCATATAATTTCTCTATTGATAAAGATTTTGGAATAATAAAGGGCTATATTGAAACATCTAAAATGTACTCATGCGTAAAAATAACTTTGACACGCCTACTATAACGCCCACTTTTCACGTTATATACCGTTAATGAAATTTAAAAGCTCATAAAACCGCCGAAATTAGAGATATGATGATCAAATTTGCTACGTATATCCCCCTAGGCAATGTCATTATTGTGCCAAAAAATTAAGATGCCACGCCCACTTTTACGCCCACCTCCCATATAACGTTTTACCTAAAATTCATATAATTTCTCTATTAAAAAAGATTTTGGAATAATAAAAGGCTATATTGAAACATCTAAAATGTACTCATTCGAAAAAATAACTTTGACACGCCTACTATAACGCCCACTTTTCACGTTATCTACCGTTAATGAAATTTCAAAGCTCATAAAACCGCCAAAATTTGCTGTATGATAATCAAATTTGCTACGTATATCCCCCTAGACAGTGTCATTATTGTACAAAAAAATTAAGGTGCCACGCCCACTTTTACGCCAACCTCCCATATAACGCTTTACCTAAAATGCATATAATTTCTCTATTAATAAAGATTTTGGAATAATAAAAGGCTATATTGAAACATCTAAAATGTACTCATGCGTAAAAATAACTTTGACACGCCTACTATAACGCCCACTTTTCACGTTATCTACCGTTAATGAAATGTTAAAGCTCATAAAACCGACAAAATTAGAGGTATGATGAGGAAATTTACTACATATATCCTTCTAGTCAATGTAGTTGTTGTGCCAAAAAGTTTAGGTGACACGCCCAGTATAACGCCTACCTCCCATATAACGGGTTTTCTTAAATTCATGTAATTTCTCTATTGACAAAGTTTTTGGGAAAATAAAGAACTATATTTAAATATCTTAGTTGTATTTATTAGCAGAAACTTTATTGACACGCCTACTTTAACGCCCACTTTCATTGAAAAACTACATTTACAAAAGCATTTTAGTAGCATATCGAAGTTATAAAGGGTGGTTAAATTTTTAGGACCGATGTTGAATTTATATCAAACACAAATTATTTAAGAAATTACTATCATTTCTTTTTATAATGATAATATTTGTATGGTTCAGTTATGTATTTGACAAAATATCGGCCAAATGGCCCCTCCATCCTTGGTGCCACTCCTCTATCTGATGGTCCAAATTTTCAATGACAATGTTGATGCTCAATTGTGGGGCACGATGATGAGTCGAGGTTGACTGCTCTTTTGCCACACTATCGCAAAAAACAGCAATGGTTCCCATTCAACGAACTAAGAAGGCATTCACAGATTTTCTAACATTTTATACAGACCTGTTTTGCAGAAATTTAAATATTTTTTAAAATTTTCCCGATTGTGGATGAATTTGAATGATTATGTTGATCAAAAGAATTACGAAGTGCACAAAATGCATTTTGATTTGAACGCCCATTTTCATAAAAAACATAAATAACTTTAAAGCGTTACTCATTTGCGTATCTTTCCACGGATCAAATTGAGTAAGTTTGAGATTGAGAAATGTAAAATGAAATGCAGAAAACTAATTTAAAGACTAGCTGTAGTTCACCTTCAACATGGGCCCTTAAAATTTAACCACCCTCTACAAAGAAAGTGATACATATTTTATTATAAAAAGATTATTACATAATGAGTAACAAAATAATAAATATTGTGCTTTAAATGTACACAAAATTGGTGGTGGGTATAAAAGATTCGGCACAGCCGAATATAGTGCCTCTTACTTGTTAAATCTATAACCTCATAAAACTGTGGGAACAAATATGTATGTTTAGAGTTGGGCACAAATTGTTACTCTAGCTAATTTTTTGTCAACAACCTCGGTCATTTTCGTTTTCACGAACCCTCATTAAAAATCCCTTGTGGAATGAAAAAAGGTTGTTAGCATGCCATCTACTAGTTGCTAGTAGAGTCATCTATCTTATCATCTTTATCTTATATTTAGCTACAGTACAATAAATGGGCAGTGTAAGATGAATAAATGCTAATATATATGACTAATATATTTTTATAAAAATTTAAAGAAAAAAGTGTGCGTGGCACATCTGTTTTCCGTTATAACGAAGACTTTGACCAAAGAGCCATGTTTGCAAAATTTCAGAATCGTACATATAGTTTTGTCAGTTTTATTACGTTTTAAATTTAAAATATACACTGTGCGGTATAAATTTTCGTACATTTTTATCTATAACTCTTTTCCTAATTCAAAGATTTAAGCGATTTTCAGGAAAAAATATTCTTTTGACTCGATAAATATATATTCGAAGTTTCATGACTCTACGTTTATGCGTCTGGACACAATTCAATTTTATTCGATGTGCGAAGGACACGGTTTTTTCGATCCACTCTTGCTTTACGAGCTATAACTCTCTTCCTAATATTCCGATTTAGCCCATTATCAATACCAAACAAACCTTGTCTATAATAAAGATTCTGGCAAAATTTGAGCCCCATAACTTTTTCGGTGCGACCTCTATCGTGCTTTCAACAGACGGACAGACGGATGGACATAGCTAGATCGTCATAAAATCAAACCCCGATTCAGAATATATAATATACTTTATGGGGTCTAAAATGGATATTTCGATGTGTTACAAACGGAATGACAAAATGAATATACCCCCACCATTTTTTTGGTGGCGGGTATAAAAAATGGAGATTACTTTGATTGTGTGTTTTAAATATTTTTTTAATATTTTTAAGTTGTACTTATCAAATGCTTAAGTATGATTATAAAGAAGTGAGTGTTATATTCAACTATGTCGAATCTTAACAGGATTAGCCCATCCCTAGGCTTTACAAATTTAAAATTCTGTTTTTAATTACATACAAATAATAACGGAAGCATATATAATGCAGTGATTTGCAAATAAACAAAGAACTTAAATATCAGTTTTTGTTTTGTTTAAAAAAGCGATTAATTATCTCAAATTAAAGAGTATATCGTCGATATCTTAGAAATACAATTTCAGCCTTTAATGTAATTGTTTTTTTCTTACTTCATGGCCGCCTCCAATAAAGCATCATAGAAGATTTCCTTCAAACCAGTAGATCATGCTTACGTCATGGTCCAGAACATAAAAAACGTGTAGAGTATAGTGCTAAGAAGGTGTTCTACTTACCTAGAAAAAACACGTACATCACTACCACGTATTAAAAACAACAAATATTTACTGTTATTAAAATATATGGTGAAAGAATTCAAAACCCGCAGGCAATTCGCAAATAAATTTCAACAGTTAAACTGGCTAGAAATGAAATCAACATTTATTTTTTAAATGTAACTATGTGTAATGAAGCCCAATTGCATTTAAGTAGGTTTGTTGATAAGCAGAAGTGCAGTTTCTTTGTTTAAGAGTCATTCATCAACGCCAATTTCTGCCCATTAGGTATACAGTATGGTGTGACATTACATCGGAAAATATCACTAGGCCTAACGTATTCGAAAACAAGTAAGAGCACTATATTCGGCTGTGCCGAATCTTTTATACCCACCACCAATTTTGTGTACATTTAAAGCACAATAATTATTATTTTGTTAATCGCTTGGAATAATCTCTTTATAATAAAATATACATCACTTTCTTTGTAGAGGGTGGTTAAATTTATAACTTAAAACAGAGGCCGAATTACGGCACTCGAACGTGATCGTAATTTGAAAACTCTTATTAGAATCTCTATACCTAAAGCACAGCGTACTCGATCGTTCGAGTACAATTTTGATCGATATCGATGGCCGTAATTCGGCCCCAGGTCTGTATAAAATGTTAGAGCATCTATGAATGCCTTCTTAATTCGTTAAATGAGAAGCATTCCTGTTTTTCACGATAGTGTGGCAAAAAAACAGTCAACTTCGACTCATCATCGTGCCAAACAATTGAGCATCAGCAATGTTATTGAAAATTTGGACTATCGGATCGAGGTGTGCCGTTGAGGTCGCGGGGGCCATTTGGCCGATATTTTGTTCCACACATAATTGAACCATACAAACATTATCATTAAAAAAGAAATGATAATAATTCCTAAATAATTTGTGTTTTATTCAAAATCAACATCGGCCCTTAAAATTAACCTACCCTTTATAACTTCGATATGCTGGTAAAATGTTTTCGTAAATTAAGTGTTTCAGTGAAAATGGACGTTAAAGTAAGCGTGTTTATAAAATTTCTGCTAATAAATACAACTTAGATATTTCAATATAAATAGTCCGTAATTCTTCCAAAATATTTATTCATTGAGAAATTATATGAATTTGAAATAAAGCATTATATAGGATGTGGGCGTAAGAGTGGGCGTGTCACCTAAATTTTCTGGCATAACAATAACATTGACTAGAAGGATTTCCGTAGCAAATTTTATCATCATACCTCTAATTTTGTCGGTTTTATAAATTTAAATTTCATTAACAGTAAATAACGTGGAAAGTGAGCGTTATAGTAGGTGTGTCGAAGTTATTTATGCTAATAAATACAACTTATAAATTTCAATAAAGTCCTTTATTATTCGATTTATAGAGAAATTATAAGAATTTGAGAGCAAACGTTGTATGGGAGGTTGGCGTGTCACATTTATTTTCCGTCAGAAGAAAGCCTTTGACCAAAAAGCAATTCCTGCAAAATTTCAGAATCGTAGATCTAATTTTGCCACTCTTATTAGGTTTAAAATTTTTAACATATTGGAAAATACACTGCGCGGTATAAATTTTCGTACATTTTGATCTCTAACTCCCTTCCTAATGCATGCATTTAGGCAATTTTTGGGTAGATATATTGTTTTTGCTCAGGTAGTTTATATTTGGAGTTTCATGACTCATACGTAGATGCTGGTGGACACAACTCCATTTTATTCGATGTTGGAAGGACATGGTTCTTTCGACCTACTCTTGCATTACGAGCTATAACTTTCTTCCTTATATTCCGATTAAGCCAATTTTCTATTCCAAACAAACCTTGTGTATAAGACATATTCTGGCAAAATTTGAGCCCACTAGCTTTTTCGATGGGACCTCTATCGTGCTTTTAACAGACGGACAGACGGACGGACATAGCTAGATCGTCATCAAATAAAACCCCGATTAAGAATATATATATATACCATTTTTTTGGTTGCGGGTATAAAAACTAAAATACTTAAAAAAAACACTACAAAAAAATTTGTTTAGCTCTTTTACTAAAATTTTGCAAAAAATATTTGACCTTGTGTCACAAAAATTGGTCTGGTGATCACGGTCGGATCGTCCCGGGTATACAGTGGGGTATACGGGTATAGAGGAGAGTTTTATCTACTAAATGGTGCTAATTTCTTTTTGTTATCTTATGTTTTCTAGAAGTTATGGTGTATTAAAAAAAAGAATTTAGTAAAATTTAGACCTAAAGATAAAAAAACAATTATTTCTAAGCATTATAAACTATTTATTTTCATGTACTAATGGCTAACAAATTTTAAAATTATACAAAACTTATTTCGTTTGAAAATCTTTTAAAAGTAAAATGTTATAGAACTTTACAAATCAAAATCTTACTAATAAGTTTCCCGTTTTAGCAAAATGCTGAGCATGTCTATTTTGAATCACCCTTAACCACCCTTTACAAAAGAATAGATAAATAAAAAAAAATTTTGTTAAAATATGTATTTTAAATATTCAAATACTTATTTTAAATTTACTGATGCACAGTTTTTTTTAATATTTTTAAATCTTAAACCTCATAAGACTGTGTGTACAACTATATGTAAAGTTGGGCACAAATCATTACTCTAGTTAATTTTTGTCAACAAACTTTGGTCATTATACCCGCCACCAAAAAAATGGTGGGGGTATATTCATTTTGTCATTCCGTTTGTAACACATCGAAATATCCATTTTAGACCCCATAAAGTATATATATTCTGAATCGGGGTTTGATTTGATGACGATCTAGCTATGTCCGTCCGTCTGTCCGTCTGTCCGTCTGTCCGTCTGTCCGTCTGTTGAAAGCACGATAGAGGTCGCACCGAAAAAGCTAAAGGGCTCAAATTTTGCCAGAATCTTTCTTATAGACAAGGTTTGTTTGGTATTGAAAATGGGCTAAATCGGAATATTAGAAAGAGAGTTATAGCTCGTAAAGCAAGAATAGGTCGAAAAAACAGTGTCCTTCAAACATCGAAAAAAAAGGAATTGTGTCCAAACGCATAAACGTAGAGTCATGAAACTTCGAATATATATTTCTCGAGTCAAAAGAATATTTCTCCCCAAAAATTGTTTAAATCTATGCATTAGAAAAGGAGTTATAGGTCAAAATGTACGAAAATTTATACCGCTCAGTGTATATTTGAAGTTTAAAACGTAATAAAACTGACAAAACTATATGTACGGTTCTGAAATTTTGCAAACATGGTTTTTTGGTCAAAGTCTTCGTTATAACGGAAAATAAATGTGCCACGCCCACTTTTTTTTTAAATTTTTATAAAAATATATTAGTCATATTCATTAGCATTTATTCATTGCAGATGGCGACATCTGTTGAAGGCGCCACTACATTTTGCAAACACTGAGGATGATGTCTTTGCTAAACATCACGTAGAACACTAGATGACTCTAGTAACATTTTTTTGCACAAACTACAAAGGAATTTTATAGGGGTTTGTGAAAACGAAAATGACCGAAGTTTGTTGACAAAAATTAACTAGAGTAATGATTTGTGCCCAACTTTACATATAGTTGTACACACAGTCTTATGAGGTTTAAGATTTAAAAATATTAAAAAAAATGTGCATCAGTAGATTTAAAATAAGTATTTGAATATTTAAAATACATATTTTAACAAATTTTTTTTTTATCTATCTATTTTTTTGTAAAGGGTGGTTAAATTTTAAGGGCCACAGGGTGATTCAAAATAGACATGCTCAGCATTTTGCTAAAACAGGAAATTTATTAGTAAGATTTTGATTTTTAAAGTTCTATAACATTTTACTTTTAGAAGATTTTCAAACGAAATAAGTTTTGTATAATTTTAAAATTTGTTAGCCATTAGTACATGAAAATAAATTGTTTATAATGTTTAGAAATAATTTTTTTTTTATCTTTAGGTCTAAATTTTCCTAAATTCCTTTTTTTAATACACCATAACTTCTAGAACTTCTAGAAAACATAAGATAACAAAAAGAAATTAGCACCATTTAGTAGATAAAACTCTCCTCTATACCCCTATACCCCATTTTATACCCGTTACGATCCGACCGTGATCAGCAGACCAATTTTTGTGACACAAGGTCAAATATTTTTTGCAAAATTTTAGTAAAAGAGCTAAACAAATTTTTTTGTAATGTGTTTTTTTGAAGTATTTGAGTTTTTATATCCGCCACCAAAAAAATTGTATGTATATTCTTAATCGGGGTTTCATTTGACGACGATCTAGCTATGTCCGTCCGTATGTCCGTCTGTTAAAAGCACGATAGAGGTCCCATCGAAAAAGCTAGTGGGCTCAAATTTTGCCAGAATATGTCTTATACACAAGGTTTGTTTGGAATAGAAAATTGGCTAAATCGGAGTATAAGGAAGAAAGAAAAATTGCCTAAATGCATGTATTAGGAAGGGAGTTAGAGATCAAAATGTACGAAAATTTATACCACGCAGTGTATTTTCCAATATGTTAAAAATTTTAAACCTAATAAGAGTGACAAATTTAGATCTACGATTCTGAAATTTTGCAGGAATTGCTTTTTGGTCAAAGGCTTTCTTCTGACGGAAAATAAATGTGACACGCCAACCTCCCATACAACGTTTTCTCTCAAATTCTTATAATTTCTCTATAAATCGAATAATAAAGGACTTTATTGAAATATCTAAGTTGTATTTATTAGCATAAATAACTTCGACACACCTACTATAACGCTCACTTTCCACGTTATTTACTGTTAATGAAATTTAAATTTATAAAACCGACAAAATAGAGGTATGATGATAAAATTTGCTACGGAAATCCTTCTAGTCAATGTTATTGTTATGCCAGAAAGTTTAGGTGACACGCCCACTCTTACACCCACATCCTATATAATGCTTTATTTCAAATTCATATAATTTCTCAATGAATAAATATTTTGGAAGAATTACGGACTATATTGAAATATCTAAGTTGTATTTATTAGCAGAAATTTTATTGACACGCTTACTTTAACGCCCATTTTCACTGAAACATTTAATTTACGAAAACATTTTACCAGCATATCCAAGTTATAAAGGGTGGTTAAATTTTAAGGGCCGATGTTGATTTTGAATTAAACACAAATTATTTAGGAAATTATTATCATTTCTTTTTTAATGATAATATTTGTATGGTTCAATTATGTATGGAACAAAATATCGGCCAAATGGCCCCGCGACCTCAACGGCACACCTCGATCCGATAGTCCAAATTTTAAATAACATTGCTGATGCTCAATTGTTTGGCACGATGATGAGTCGAAGTTGACTGTTTTTTTGCCACACTATCGCGATAAACAGCAATGCTTCTCATTTAACGAATTTAGAAGGCATTCATAGATGTTCTTACATTTTATACAGACCTGGGGCCGAATTACGGCATTCGATATCGATCGAAATTTTACTCGAACGATCGAGTATGCTTTAGGTATATAGATTCTAATAAGAGTTTTCAAATTTCGATCACGTTCGAGTGCCGTAATTCGGCCTCTGTTTTAAATTTAAAAATTTAACCACCCTCTACAAAGAAAGCCATTAACAAAATAATAATTATTGTGCTTTAAATGTACACAAAATTGGTGGTGGGTATAAAAGATTCGGCACAGCCGAATATAGTGCTCTTACTTGTTTTCGTTTTCACAAACCCCTATAAAATTCCTTTGTAGTTTGTGCAAAAAAATGTTACTAGAGTCATCTAGTGTTCTACGTGATGTTTAGCAAAGACATCATCCTCAGTGTTTGCAAAATGTAGTGGCACCTTCAACAGATGTTGCCATCTGCAATGAATAAATATGACTATGAATATGACTAATATATTTTTAAAAAAATTTAAAAAAAAATGGGCGTGGCACATTTATTTTCCGTTATAACGAAGACTTTGACCAAAAATCCATGTTTGCAAAATTTCAGAACCGTACATATAGTTTTGTCAGTTTTATTACGTTTTAAATTTCAAATATACACTGAGCGGTATAAATTTTCGTACATTTTGACCTATAACTCCTTTTCTAATGCATAGATTTAAGCAAATTTTGGGGAGAAATATTCTTTTGACTCGAGAAATATATATCCGAAGTTTCATGACTCTACGTTTATCCGTTTGGACACAATTCCATTTTATTCGATGTTAGCAGGACACGGTTTTTTCGACCTACTCTTGCTTTTCGAGCTATAACTCTCTTCCTAATATTCCGATTTAGCCCATTTTCAATACCAACCAAACCTTGTCTATAAGAAAGATTCTGGCAAAATTTGAGCCCTCTAGCTTTTTCGGTGCGACCTCTATCGTGCTTTCAACAGACGGACAGACGGACAGACGGACGGACATAGCTAGATCGTCATCAAATCAAACCCCGATTCAGAATATATATACTTTATGGGGTCTAAAATGGATATTTCGATGTGTTACAAACGGAATGACAAAATGAATATACCCCCACCATTTTTTTGGTGGCGGGTATAATGAAGATGGAAGTACTGCAACCGTTAATGTACAGCGGTGTCTGTTTATAATGGAACAGTTTTTCCATTATAAACAGACATTCTTTAAAACAGTCGGTATATGTACATAAATACACACATCTATACCTATAATATGATTGTAAATAATACTGTGTCTCCTTACAAAATATTTTTTGAAAATTGTTTTGATCTAGATAAAAATAAAGAACGCAGCTTTATTATTTTTTTCATATCCACTATTAAAAAAATCAAAAAAAACCCACTCTTAAATTCTAAAATTCCTTTATGTCGTTCAAAAACTTTTACTCAAAATAATTTTGGTCTAAAAAGTAGTACACATTACCTACTGTGGGATGTGCCTATTTTTTGGGAAATTTTTAGAGGTTGATAGCAACAACAGGCCATGCCCAACTGCCATAAAACGTCAATATTAACTTCTTTACACAAGGGGAATGACATAATATGTTGTGTCATTTTCTGTTTAACTATACTAATTAATAAGGCCAATTCCATTTTAAAATTTATTTTTTTTTTACTACAAATTAAGTGTAATTTCTAATTCTACAAAAAATTAGTAAATTATTTATTCCAGTCTACTTGTATTAAAATGTTAATTATACACATTAAACATTGTTAATATTCATGCAATTTATATAATTATTATTAAATTATTATAAATAGTTTTTTGTATTTTATATTGTTTATTTTGCATTCGATGTACTTGTAGTTTTACATTAAGTATGAGCAATTCTAGTTTAATTTCATTTGGTCCTTTATTATGTATGCAAATTTGTTTTGTATATTATTATTTTTTTTTTTTATTGTTAATTATTCAATATACTATGAAAATTGGCGATAAATTTTATGCAAAGCAAACAGAAATTCCATTAACGATAAATGAGATGCGAAAAAAATATAAACACACAAATGCACATACATACACACTTACATAGAATGAAATAATTGTTTATGGATTTTATAAATAAAGTATGAACACAATGGCAACAAACCAATAAAAAGGCAATATAAGCAAATATTAAAATTGTTATGAAAAAACTTATTGGTTGAGTCGAATTAAAACTGTAACAAATTCTATTTGCCACACAAAAATAAATGTTTATATAAATGTAATGGCCGACTTAAACAATAATAATAAATGGAACAAACAAAAATAAATAATAAAAACGCTCTATCACACACACACACACACACACACAAGTACACATACAAAATAAAAATTACAACTAACAATTGCAAAACTTTTAATTACACGAAGCAACAAAATCAAACAAATACAAAAACTTTTAATAGACTTTCGACCAAACTTTTCCTTTGACATGTTCAAGTGCCAGGCCAATATGTCAGTTTGTCTAATATGTACGAAACCAACTAACTACATGGAAGCTGTCATTTTAACTTTTATCTGTTATTAAGCTTTTGTTAAAAAAAACTTCATAATTTATCTGCTATAAATTAAGTAATCTTTAATTAAGTTGTTTTCTTAAGTTCGCATGTTTGTATTTAATACAGATTGAAATGGTTTGAAATTACTTTAGGCAAAGGAAAATCAAATGTATATTTAATCATAAGAAAAACCAGTAAGAGTGATATATTCGGCCGTGCCGAATCTAATAATACCCTTCACCATCATGTACATAGGTATAATCCCATATCGTAGCTTAACCTATATTTCATATTATACATCAGTTTTCCTTATTATTTCCGACGCCATCCTTGATTTTGAATTTTTACGTAAATATTCTACTAAGCAAGCCCTTTAATTTGATAATCATATTGATGAGGTTAAAAAAATTTGATCCGCCATTTTGTTTTAGACGCCATCTATGATTTAGCATTTTTTAATAGCTTACTGTATTTTACTTTCATTTGATACCAATATTGAGGGGGTTCAAGAAGTTACATTTAAAAATACCAGATTTGTTTCATATATAAATTTATTGTCCGCCATTTTATAGTGGCGGCCAACATGAGTTTAAGTGTTTTATATTGCTTATATTGCGCTAGTCTTTTCCTTTCAGATGATAGCGATATTGACTCTCTTAGTTGTCTAGCAGCTGAAAAAATTTATTTTCGTTTGTAAATTTTTTTAATATGTTGTTACAGATTTATCTTTAAATAGCTTAATTTACATTATAATCTATTTTAGTTGTAGTAGTTTAAGTTAGAGTAGTTTTGTTTGTATTAGTTTATTTCGCTGGTTGTTCTTACATGATGTTAAGTTGTTATTATGTGCAGCATACTCTTAGGCACTTTTGTTCTGCATATTACTTAACATTAGCATTACGTCTTACTTTTAATGTAACAGTTTTCGAATGAATAGTGTATACATACGAGAACTTTGTCGACTGTTACCGAACAGAACTATGTTACTATAAATAGCCGAACAATACAGCTAACATGATCAGTATAACAGTAGAGCTTGTTAAGTGTGTGTCAAACTGAGCTTGACAATAAAGGGTGTATAACAATAAGTAAAGTGATATAAATACAATATATGAGTGTATTTAAATAAATGAAGTGCTCTTAATTTTATAACTAATTTCAACTGTTTTTGATTGCAATAAAAGAACTCAAAGTGTGTTTAAAGGAAATAAGCCAACGTTAATAAAAGGTATAAACGTAACAATATAAAGATTTTTAAAAAAATAATTTTGGCCATAACTTTACCGATTAGAGCCCGCTTTTTCCAAAAATTTTTCAAGAATATCTCTAGAGCCATATTATATATACAAAAAGTGACTGAAAAATTTTAATTTTTTTTAATTTGTGCTGAATTTCAATAGCGATTTATTCCCGGATATTTCGAAAAGATTGATACCATACACAGATCTGAGGAACATATACATAGTTGCTTCTAAAAGTTGATTTCAACCAATACAGGGACAGAATGCAGACGGACAGATGGTCAGGGCTTAAGCGACTTCTCTATTTATAAGCTTTCAGAAATATATACTTTATGGGGTCGGAAATGAAAATTGTAGACATTACAAACGGAATGACAAAGGTATATATACCGTTGTGTGTAAAGGGTATAAAAATTTGTCATATGAAAAAATTTGTCATTTAAAATCTGTAGATAACTATTGGTACTTTTACGGTGGCACTACATATATGCAATGCCAATAATAACCAAGAGATAAAGTATTCAAAGTGTAACAAAATTAAGAATGACTTACATATGTGTATTCATCCTGAGAAACACTAAGGCATTTAACCATCGTCATAGCTTACATAGACTGCTAGCCTCTAGACTATAATAATCGGCGTAACTAAATACTTCACCAATTCGTAAAAGTTGATAGAAAAGAACATGGTTTCATTATAGACTACATAGTAGCTTTTTATTCTTAGTATGAAGGATTTGGAGCTTAGTTTAGTTTTTCAGTGATTACAATACATTTCACACATATACACCTCAACACAAATATTCAATGCAATAGTATCAAAAAAAACAGTTTTACAAGAAATTTGACAAAAGAAATTATATTGTGATAATATAGTCTCTATTACGTTTCGTATTTCAAATAGGGCCTTTATATATCCTTAGCATCAGAGGTAGAGGGTATAAACATGAGACGGGCAAAGAATTTAAAATGTTGTATGATGTCTTCATAAAATCATCGCTCTTTGTTTAATGGTCCTAATGGGATTAACCACTTATCCATCCTTTTGTTATCCAATTTTGAATACAATTCAAATAAGTTCATTAAAAAAATTATTTATTTTTAAGTTTTTTTCATAACAACTTCAAACAAAACAAATAATAAATAATTAAAATAAAATTATTTTCTATTAGTTTATTTTAATTGCTGAGCCAACATAAATATTTTTGATAAGAAATAACAAATTTGCATTTAACAGTATTACCGAAAAGGGTGAAAATAGAGATGAAAATCTTTAAGAGTACACAAAAAAATTATAAATTTAAATATTAAGTAAGAGCATTTTTACGCCCACCTGTCATATAACGCTTTATCTCACATTCATATAATTGCTCAATGTATAAAGATTTTGGAAGAATAAAGTACTATATTGAAATATCCATAGCGATTACTGTTAATAACAAAATAATAAATTCTGAGCTAAAAAATTACATCAAATTGGTGGTGGGTATAAAAGATTTAGCACAGCCGAATATAGTGCTCTTACTTGTTTTGGTGACGGGTATTAAACTCAGCAAGAAACTCTATGACTTTAGTTAAATAGGTTGAGCACGCCGCCATTGCTGATAGCATATCCCCACCGAAAGTTCTATATATTTAAAAACGCTCTAACAGATTTTAAATATATATTTTTTTATAGCTTTTTTTAAGTTTTTTAGAATAACAATGCTTAAACAAAAACCAGTTAAAAACAATAAACTTATCAACAAATTGTTGCTTCTGTCTCGCTTCAGAATACATTAGAGAATATTAAATTTCATTTTTTATCGTTTTTCAAAAAACAGTTACAATATTTGTGCTAACGTTTAAACCAACTGCTGCACATATTAATATTTTATAGCAATTGTATTGCTGAAATTTCTCCAATTAAAATTCTTAATTCAAATAAAATATTATTTCATTGTGTTTGCCATATTTTACCAAAGTTTGCAAATAATAGTAAAAATTAAGTTTTTAAACATGTGTGCTGAAACAATTCTAGTTTTTATACCCGCCACCAAAAAAATGGTGGGGGTATATTCATTTTGTCATTCCGTTTGTAACACATCGAAATATCCATTTTAGACCCCATAAAGTATATATATTCTGAATCAGGGTTTGATTTGATGACGATCTAGCTATGTCCGTCCGTCTGTCCGTCTGTCCGTCTGTCCGTCTGTTGAAAGCACGATAGAGGTCGCACCGAAAAAGCTAGGGGGCTCAAATTTTGCCAGAATCTTTCTTATAGATAAGGTTTGTTTGGTATTGAAAATGGGCTAAATCGGAATATTAGGAAGAGATTTATAGCTCGAAAAGCAAGAGTAGGTCGAAAAAACCGTGTCCTTCAAACATCGAATAAAATGGAATTGTGTCCAAACGCATTAACGTAGACTCATGAAACTTCGAATATATATTTCTCGAGTAAAAAAAGTATTTTTCCCCAAAAATTATTTAAATCTATGCATTAGGAGAGGAGTTATCGATCAAAATGTACGAAAATTTATACCGCACAGTGTATTTTTCGGTATATTTAAAAACAAAAACGTCATAAAAGCAACAAAATTGGATGTACGACTCTAAAATTTTGCACACTTTGCTTTTTGGTGAGCCGCTTTTTTGTAACGGAAAATCAATGTGCCACGCCCACTTTTACGCCCACCTCCCATATAACGTTTTACTCAAAATTCATATAATTTCTCTATTAATAAAGATTTTGGAATTATAAAGGGCTATATTGAAACTCCTAAGTTGTACTCATTCGCAAAAATAACTTTGACACGCCTACTATAACGCCCACTTTTTACGTTATCTACCGTTAATGAAATTTAAAAGCTTATAAAACCGCCAAAATTAGAGGTATGATGATAAAATTTGCTACGTATATCCCCCTGGGTATTGTCATTACTGTGCCAGAAAATTAAGGTGCCACGCCCACTTTTACGCCCACCTCCCATATAACGTTTTACTCAAAATTCATATAATTTCTCTATTAATAAAGATTTTGGAATAACAAAGGGCTATATTGAAACTCCTAAGTTGTACTCATTCGCAAAAATAACTTTGACACGCCTACTATAACGCCCACTTTTCACGTTATTTACCGTTAATGAAATTTAAAAGCTCATAAAACCGCCAAAATTAGAGGTATAATGATAAAATTTGCTACCTATATCCCCCTGGGCATTGTCATTACTGTGCCAGAAAATTAAGGTGCCACGCCCACTTTTACGCCCACCTCCCATATAACGTTTTACTCAAAATTCATATAATTTCTCTATTAATAAAGATTTTGGAATAGCAAAGGGCTATATTGAAACTCCTAAGTTGTACTCATTCGCAAAAATAACTTTGACACGCCTACTATAACGCCCACTTTTCACGTAATCTACCGTTAATGAAATTTAGAAGCTCATAAAACCGCCAAAATTAGAGGTATGATGATCAAATGTGCTACGTTTTTCTTTCTAATCAATGTTATTGTTGTGCCAAAAAGTTTAGGTGACACGCCCACTTTAACGCCTACCTCCCATATAACGGTTTATCTTAAATTCATGTAATTTCTCTATTTACAAAGTTTTTGGGAAAATAAAGGACTATATTGAAATATTTAACTTTAATTTGTTAACAGAAACTTTATTGACACGCCTACTTTACGCCCACTTTCATTGAAAAACTACATTTATAAAAGCATTTCAGTAGCATATCGAAGTTATAAAGGGTGGTTAAATTTTAAGGACCGATGTTGACAAATTATTTAGGATATTATTAGTATTTCTTTTTGCAATTATAATATTTGTATGGTTCAATTATGTATTTAACAAAATATCGGCCAATTGGCCCCCCCATCTTTGGCGCCACTCCTCTATCTGATGCTCCAAATTTTCAATGACAATGTTGATGCTCAATTGTTGGGCATGATGATTAGGCGAGGTTGACTGCTATTTTGCCACACTACCGCAAAAACCAGCAGTGGTTCCCATTCAACGAACTAAGAAGGCATTCACAGATTTTCTAACATTTTATACAGACCTGTTTTGCAGAAATTTAAATATTTTTTACCAATCTCCCGATTGTGGACGAATTTAAACGATTATGTTGATCAAAACAATTACGAAGTGCACAAAATGCATTTTGATTTGAACGCCCATTTTTATAAAAAACCTGAATAACTTTAAAGCGTTGCTCATTTGCGTATCTTTCCGCGGATCAAATTGAATAAGTTTGAGATTGAGAAATGTCAAATGAAATGCAGAAAACAAATTTAAAGATTAGGTGTAGTTCACTTTCAACATGGGCCCTTAAAATTTAACCACCCTCTACAAAGAAAGTGATACATATTTTATTATAAAGAGATTATTCCATAGCGATTAACAAAATAATAAATATTGTGCTTTAAATGTACACAAAATTGGTGGTGGGTATAAAAGATTCGGCACAGCCGAATATAGTGCTCTTACTTGTTTATTAAAGAACACTAATAAACATTTTGTATAAAAAAAGCCTACGCCATAGACTAATACGAAGTAAAAGTGGACAAGACGAATGGAGATAGATTGACAAAGAAAATGAAGTGAAAATTTGATTTTTAGCGATCAGGAATATGGTGGCATAATAAAACAGTGATTATTTGTAAGTATGGGTGCCTTAATTTGTTTGTGCATGTCCATGTTTTGTCAAATCAGTTTTCTTTGCTTGCATTGGTGACAGGCTATGAGTATGACTTAAAAGATTAATATATTTAATAATTAGAAGCTTCTGACAGCAGTTGGAGTATATAAAACCACACAATGCAATTAAATTTAAAAAATTAATGTTTATTTTTCTCAAATTTTTAGAATTTTTTTATTGTTAACAATTTAAATATATTTTTAAAGAAGACAAAAATACAAAGATATAAAAAAACTTAAAAGAAGCCAGAAATGACAAGTGAAAAAGTAATTTAATTAAACTTTTTTCAAAATATTTTTTGGTGTCATAAAAAAATTATTGTTAATGACTTAAGATGGTTTTTGAAATTATTATGGCTGATGAAAAAAAAAACAAAACCTAAAAATATTTAAGGGATATAATTTAAACCATTGCATTTCACTGTTTCAATTTAAGACATTACAGCTGCTAAAGCCTATATTATACGAAATGTAAAATGCCGCACGAACATATGGGTCTGACATCACTCAAATATTCACAACTTTAGTTACATTGTTTTAAAGAGTTTAAAATAGTCGTTTTTTTAAATAGTCGTTTTATTCCAAAATTTCAAAAGAAACACATGTAGTTGAAGCGGTTACATTTGTGCTTAATGATGACGTTAAAATTACGTTACAGCCACATGCGTATGTGGTTTTTTACATTTTGCGTACAACAGGCTTAAGAATTGATTTGCTGTCTTTACATGCTTCTAAAAAAAATGCAACATTATATTGCAATTTCTTGTAGCACATCTAAAAATTATACAACTCCTGCTAATTTTTTAATAACCGGAATATTTAATTTTTTTTTCCTATAGCACAAATATTTTAATAAGGTAATATTTAAATGCTCACAAAAACAGTCATTGAAATCGGGTCAGCCGCTAAGAAGGAGTTCAGTGACATACACACGTGCAGTTGAATTATATATATAAAGATAACAAACATGAGCAATGTATAGTATTTTTTATCCCTCTTGATCCAATGTGACCTAAATAATATATCAACTCTATTGTTGTTATTCTTCTTGCACTCTTTTGACAGCAGAATTTTTTACATTCTTACAATTACCTTGACAATTTTCTTAAAAACTAGAAGAATTTTCAGTCTAAACTGTTCTCTGCAATTTAAGTGCACAGTACTGTTTATATGTAAGTATTTTAATAATAATTGAAATAAATACATTTTCGACTTAATGTTTGGGTTGAAGATATCTTGCGCTTTATTCAAAATAAAAATTATAAGCGAGATTTAAAATTGTGACTATGCCAAAATTAGAGAGTCCATTTGTGACTGTGTTTACGGCAATAACAACTTTTATCATTTAGAAATTTATATGTAAATGAAATTTAATTTTATATTAAAAGTTAATAAAAAGTAGCAAATAGAAGTAAAATGCTTTCTCTGGATCTTAATCTGGCAAATTTTATATCACGAATTATCTTGGTTAGGCTCTTCCAATTTCTAGGAATGAATTGATGATAATGTAGCTGTGATATGTTTTAGATAAATATTGAGAGGTGTTACAAATGCAAAACAAAATTTTTTATATATTGGTTCATTACTAATTTTTTACTTATTTAATACAAAATGGAAAAGTATATGTTTTACAATAGAATGATTAAATTTTCGCCTTCATACCAATTCCCTGTGTGTGTCCTTTTATGGCGGCAACTCTTTGATTTAGTGACATAAAAACCATTGAAGGAGAAACCAACTCGTATTTATTTTCACTTAGATTTCTCCTCTAAGCAGGATATTATTTTGCTACACTCCAGAGAGCTTATTACAATAATTTTCACCAAGTTCTACAAAAAAAAAAACAACAAGGAAATGAATTAAACAGCAAGTTAAAAATAAAAATGAGAAAAAAAATATAAAAATGGAAATGACAAAATAACAAGCAGAAGATAAAAAAGAAAGTAAAATGTAAAACAAATTTAAAGCTCAATGTCAACATTAATTCCTTTAACAACCGCCATTCATCTTCATTCGTCATTAATCCTTTGGGTGTTAAAAGGCAAGGAATTTTTAAATGAAAAATCTTAAGCATTTCAAATGTGTATCAATGTGCGCGGGGAAATACCCTATAAGCAATACAGTTGTCGACTAAGATACTAACGCACTTGCAGTTAGTTTTTATCAACTAAATACAAAGTAATGCCGAAAGTAACTTAAATTTAAAGCATACATAAGAGTGTTTGTTTTTTTCCTTTTTTTCTCTGAGAAAAAGAGAACTTAAATGGTATTTTAAATGTTTACTGTTACTATTTAGATTTTTATAGAGTTTCAGTGTGTTAAATAAGAGAATTCAGTGGAAAATATATAACTAAGGATGATGTAAAAATTATTGCAAAAGGTAAAGTATTTAATAAATTATATTTATTTTCTACATTTGTATTTCTTAAAAAACAACTAAAAAAAATATAAAATTTTAACAATTACTTTAAATAAAGTCAATTTAAAGTTGACTTAAATACAACTTACTTAAAGCTAACTAAAAATGTGGTGACTTGAAACTAACTAACTTTAACCAAAGTCATCTAGACTACTGCGTTTGAAATCGCTATGTTAAAATAGTCAGTAAGCTCCAATGAAAATAATCTAGACTACCAGCAGTTGCGAAAAAGTTAACTTAAAGTTAGCGTAAAGCTTATTAAGTTGTTGATAGGGTATCTGCACACAAACGCACACACACACACACTTACCCATCCGTCCTACTAGTCACACATACAAATTGAAATATTTTAAATTCAACTAAAACTCATTTAATACGCAACAACAATTTTTGCTCTTTGATAAAAAATTGTATCTTGTCTCATTGTTTAGCATTTCATTTTGGAGCTCTTAATCATACCCTCCTTGGGTTTAAAGGGAATTTACAAGGAATTTCCGAATAAAATTTAATTGACCATTTTTTATAGCGTCTTGATTGTGCTCACAAATATAAACATATAAATTCACCAAGCATTTATTTTCCTATATATTTTTGTCTTGAATAATTCATTCGATTTAAAAACTATGTTGTTGGATTAAATCTGGAAATTATTTAATGATTTAATAAATATGTATTTATTTGGACCACAAATATATAGGACACTGAAATATATACATTACTTTCTTTGTGTAACTTTGATTTGTATTTATTTTATTAAATTTAATTTTACAATTAAACACTTTAACTGACAGTCCACACCACGCCTTCTGTGCTTTTAGAGTCATAAGCATCTCCAAAAAAAGTTAAATCAATGTAGTTTAACATTTCAATTTACAAAACACAAAGCATAGCTTTGAGGCATACAACGCATAAACAAGGTTTACTTTCTACTTTTTTAAGCGTCATGAGTTGCGAGATATCAATTCAATTGAGAGAAAGTTTGAATGAAAGGGACGACAAATTATATTTTCTTATTAGCGTTATCGATAATTATGCTTGTATTGTGTATTTATTTTATTATAAAAAAAAGTTTAAAAATAATGAAATGCTTTCAAAATAAAGTGTAAAACTATTGGCAAGAATAAAATTACATTAATTAAAAAACAATTGCTTAAGAACAAAATTTGCATTTTGGTTATCGATAATATTTACATAATGAGTGCCATCTCTTAACTTATTTAATGCCAAAAAGAGTGGCATGTAACTTGAAAAAGCCTTGAGTTATAATATGCGTAGAATGCGTTGACGCAAGAACGCGACTTTCAGCTTAAATATTTTTACATTCGGAGTGATACTACTTACTAACAATGTTTTATTGTTAAGAAAACTGAATACTTAGTATAAATTGGTAGCTAGAGATAGTTATAAAATAAAATTAATATTGCGTAGAAATTGAAAATTCTAATTTTAAATTAATATAATCAATGTTTAAATTCATTTATTATAAAGCTCTTTTTGTTCATATAGAAATAATATGAATTTTAAATAAAATGTTGTATGAGTGGGCAAGTAACTTTAGTTTTCCATTTTTACAAATCCATTGACCAGAAAGCTTTGTTTGCAAAATTTCAAAATCGGACATCTAATTTTGTTTTAATCTTACCAAAAAAGAACACTTTGCTATATCAGTTTTCATACATTTTGATCTTTAACTTCTTTCGAAATGTATAGATTTAAGCAATTTTCTAGAAGAGATATTTTTGTTTACTCAAAAACTATACTTACGAAATTTTATCTCTCTACGTGTCAATACGTATAGACATAATCGGATTTTATTCAATATCAAAAAGAAATTTTTTTATCTACTCATGTAATAAAAACTATAGCTTCTATTCCTGATATTGATTTTCAATATCAAACATTCCTTTTGTATTAAAATATTTTCTGACAAAATTTTATCTCCCTAAATTTTTCGGTCGTGCTCTATTGTGCTTGGACATATAGATAAGAAGAAATTGTAAAGAATTTTTGGCTCCTCCGACTTTAAAATTCTTTTATACAACTTTTTTACGTTTAAAATTACAATACTGTATTTTTGTGTGGAATCCTTTTTATATCGTCTATTTAAATAGGATAAACAGAATTTAAAAATATTTGTGAAGCTTGCTCTCCTTGGTAATGAAATAATTTTATAATTTTCCTCTTATTATGCTCATTTGTTTGGGGTTTAAACCTCTTTTTTTTAGGAAGAGAATTCTTTTATGATAATTTTTAAATTAATATATCGTTTTATTGATTGCGAGTATTTGTTTAATTTTTTATCTTTTCAAGTGACATTTAAGTTACTAAGATTTAAAGATTTATTTTAAATATCTACTAATAGAACTTATTATGTAAAGAATGAGTCAATTGTACGTAGTTAAAGTATTTTAAATAAAATAAATATAAATTTTAATTTAGATTTTTTTGAATATAATTTAAAGTTACGACCAGAAAATAAATATTTATTTACAATATTGTTAAATATATTAGGTTGCTAGCCTGTAAATTTTCCAACTTAAATAGAATAAATAAATTTAAATAAAATTATATACTTTATAAGGCCTTAAGTGGATATTTCGATGTGTTACAAACGGAATGACAAAATGAATATATCACCACCTAATTTTTTGTTGGTGTATATTCACATCACAACACTTAAGAATGGCTGCATTGATTTCTCAATTTTTTTTTTACCAACTTTTACATACACAGAAAAAAATATTGCTAAAATTTGTTTAATTAATTAAATTTTTAATTTGTTTTTGAATTCTAATTATAGTTTTTATTAATTTAATTAAATTTTTTAATTGATATTAAATATTTTCAAAAAAAAAATATTTTTAAAAAATAAAATATATTATTTTAAATGGCATTTACTTGAAAATTTAATTTTAAGCATAAATTTAATATAATTGTTACTCAAGGAGCGAAATAATGAAAAATTGTCGCCAATCTGCAAGAGATAGTTCTGGTAAGTGCACATACGTACATATATAATAATATGTTCTGCTTTAAATATAATAAATGGTTTCGGTTTCATTGTAGGTATGCCAAAATTTATTACATATTTATTGTGTGCCTTTATATTCCTCAGAATTCTCATTTAAATAGGTAAGTTAGTTGAATTTCTTCACTCTGCCTGATGAAGCCTTTTTACCGATTAATGTTCCTTTATATCTAGGTCGTTGTTGCTAAAAATTATTTTTGGAAATCCGGCTTTTGATATGGTATAGTATGTGTATGTGTGTGAAACACTATTTCTTATCATTAATTTTATTATACATATAAGTAACGAAATATAATTAAAAATATAGATTCCTGTGTAATATTAATGTAGTATATTAAGAATAAACAAATATAAAGAAAAGAATATTTTTTTTTTGTTTGTTTATACAGGTTTAATAAATTCTATTATTAATATTATAAATGCTTTAATATTATAAAACCCAAATCTCAAATAAAGACATGATTAAATAATTTAAAATCATTTTTGAAAATTATTGAAAATTTTAATTAATTTTTTAATACTGTTTTAATTGATATTTTTCTCCATATTTTTTCAATTAAAACTATTAATTTTCATTAAATTAATAGTATCATTTTGATGATTGGAGCAAAATTAAACATTTTTTTATTTAATAATATTAATTTCGTAATTAAAATCCATATTTATTTTTTCTGTGTACCTTTTTCCAAATTAATCTTTAATCAGATGACGGCGTGACCGATAAAAATTGTTAAATAATAATCCGATAGCCCTACCCGTTTTAGTTTTCGAAGACAGACGGTCCAATGATATTTTCAGATGTAATGCCATATCATATTGTACACCTAATGGGGAAAGAATAGCGTTAAGAAATGGCTCTTAAATTTTAAAACCCTAAAACTTACAGTTACTAGCAAAACCTATATAAATGAAAATGAGCTTTATCATAATCAGATTTTCAATTAAGTTGATTTCATTTCTTGCCAACTGTTGCAATGTAACTGCAAAATTACCACTGATCTGCGGGTTTTAGTTCTTGTGCCTTATATGAGAGTAACAATAATTTTTTTTTAATTTCGCCTCAGTTACGAACGAGCCGTTCCTAGCTTAGTAGGTGTTTTATTAGAAATTTGCACTCTACATTTGATATGATTCGTGGTGCGAACTGAATGAGTTTTAACGGTTCGATTCAAATCTCTTACGATGACGATGAATTAAGTAACAAATCATTGTCACAGAGGGCTAAATTCTAGCGTTTAAATGTCGATGATATGATCTTTGCTTTAAAATAGTTGAAAGCTAATTTACACAAATTAATTTTTACCTACGGGCTAATTATGGTCATATTTTCATGTTATTATTATTTATGGTTATATTTTTATTTTACAGTTTTCTCGTCGTTCCTTTTTAGCTTGTTTAAATTTTCTGCAGGGGGTTGTTTTTATTGTTTGTAAAAAATCTGGCATAAATAAAAAATTATAATTTTCATAATTTATTTTTTTATAGAAATTTTCATTGATATATATTAAATACATCATGTTGATCAAAAAATATAAATTAAATAATAATATTTAAAATTAATTTAATATAAACAAGCATTTATAAATCTTTCTGTTATTTCTTATCCACATGATATTAACATAATCTGAAATAATAAAAAAATAAGCAGGCATGTGATAAAAAACGTTGTGTGATTTTTCCGCTATAACCGATTTCTCAATAATTTTCAATTAGGACAAATAATTCTGTGTTTCAATTTCCAGTATAATACTGAGTTAAATTAGTTGATGTTTACACACAACGCTTGTAGTTCTGATCAAAAGAGTGCTAATGATGAAACCGCAGCTGGTTTAAAAAATGCATTCCCCTCAGCTAATATCAGATAACTAAATTTTCCTATATATTATCACATTGAACTTACCCGCTGACCACCCGACCATACGAGCGATTGATTATGTCTTAATATGAGCAATAAAGCCGGCAGAATAACGGCGACAAATTGCCAATGTTCAAGCTTATATCTTTAGGGGGTGAACACTTAAATATCTTAAAACATAAAATTAAAAAGTTTGGTGGAGATTGTTCTGTAACTAAAAATTTTACAAAAAATATACGAAAAAAAATTTCACCAAAGGCAATAGATTAGAACAATTCTTTTGCAATTATGTTTTTAAATATAATTAAAAAACTTTAATTTTTTTCACAATAACAATAATTTTAATATTTTGTTTTCTTTTTTTCTGCGGCGTTCTCTTATAAATTAGTGTTGTTGTTACATTTTACTTTTTTAAAATTGAATTTGAGTGCTTGTGTTAAAAGATGATTGCTCAGCAATGTATTATAACATTTATTGCTAAATATGTGTCCACACGTTAATATCTTGTGTTGGCAAACATAATGCTCGTGTGGTCGGGGCCTCAAACTCAAACAGCCTCAAAACTAAATTAAATGAAACATTTTCAAAGTTGTGGATTAATCTCGTTTAACAGTTCTATCCTTCTTTTAATACACGTTTTAGAAGCCAATAGTTTGAGAATATTTTAAAAATGCTTCTCAAAATCTATGGAAATTCATAACACCTTTTCTAAAATCGTTTCGAATCCATTTTGAAAGCGATAATTTCCGTGACACATCTAAAAACATGCCAACGAAAAAGTTATTAAATTTTATAATCCTATTGCTGCTTTTGGACTTCTTTGTAATTAATATAATAATATTTGGTTTCACTTTATTTAATTAAGTATAATTTTTTAAATTTTATTGTGATATATTTTTGGTATATTCACAAGTAGTCATATTTGTCGTATTGTCTTAATAACACAAAATTTTTTTATTGATTGTTATAATTTTTTTAAAATATTTCAAACATTTTGCAAAATATTATGTCAATATGACTCTTAGCACACTTTGTGAATTCACCCATTATATTATATATTTTTTCATATCATTTTATTTAATTTTCTATAGGTGATAATTATTTTATTTTGTTTTTGCATGAGCTAAATTGTATATTGTACAAAATTTGGTGAAGGGCTGACATTAAAATTTGGAGTCAGCATGGGGGGTGGCCCTAAAAAAACTATAGCAAATTCCATCTAAAGCTATATAAAGGGTCATCATCAACAATTTCTTTAGCGTTTTCATGCAGTGTAGATAATAAATAATTACTTGTTTTTATAGTGGCTACCTAAAGTAAAAGTAACTGATTCATTTATTATTTAGGAACTCACTACACCCCAAAGACACTCACTCCCCTCTCCCAAACGACGAGCACAGCCGGAATTATTAGGTGGCCCCGTTTCCATAATAGAACACCTAAGTATTTATATATGAAGAATCGTTACAAACTTTACAACATTTTGTTTGACGTATTAGTCTTTATTTTATTGCAAATTTTTTAGTTATATTTATTTATTCTTTTTTTATAAACGTTATTTTTTTGCATTACTATGATATGTGTTTAAAATTTCCACAATGTGTTACTTATTATGGCAAAAAATTTAACAACATATTTTTCACCGGCTAATGATTGAAATTATTTATTTAACTTTTCTACCAATGGCTTTTAATTTTAAAATCTTTATAATATAAACTTTTTTCATTCATACAACAATCTGCATAAGCTTTTAAGCTGTTATGCCTCACAAACTACAGAAAAATTATTTTTTTATTAAATTTAAAAAATTTCAAAGTCTTCTAATCAACAACAAAATTGTGCAAATGAAATAGAATAATTTATTTATTTTTTATAAATACTCCAGCTGCTTTCAAAAGATTATATGAAATACAATTGAAAAATGTTTTTATAATTTTGTTTTTCAATGTCGTGCCATAAAAAAATTATTTCCAGTTGCTGTTGTGCGAATATTAAAAAGAAAAAAACAAAATCTCATTATCAAACAAATATAGTATAATATGAAACTTAGCTTAGAAAATAAAATAAAATAAATAGAAACAGAATCATCAAAAAACATCTAAAACTTTCATAAAATTCTCAAGGCTATTTTAATGAACTGTATAGTATAAGTTTTTTTTTTATATATTTCTTTTTTTCTATTCTGCTTTCTCCTAATCTAAGAGTTGTGTTGTTGATTGTTGTTGTTATTGTTTTGAGAAAAAGCATAGCAAACTACAACTAAATTACCTCTTCGCTTCGTTTTTTTTTAATTTTCTCAACTAAATTATGAGAAAAATGCAGAATAAAAATTTTATGTTCGCATAAAGCCAAAATATACTGGATGCCACACAATATTAATGAAAACATTTTCTACTTTTTATGGGGAGTGTACGAGTAAAGCTGTTGTTTTCTATTTATTTAGATAATGTATTTTATTTATTTGTTTTGTTGTTGTTGCTGTTTATGTAGCCAGTGTGAGTCTTTCTGTTATTGTTTTTGGTATTCCATCTAATGGCAGAGTGACAGCGCGACAGGATATAAAACAATCAGAGCAAGTTAACGGAAACGGATATTATGGTAAGAGAGATGCTTACAAAAGGTCATTGCTAGCACGACTTAATGTACATGTTTTATTATACGATACCATAGTTAAAGGGGTTTTAAGTGCATAGTGGTAATTTTGTTAGTTCATAGAGTAAATTTTTTTATATTAATATATAAAAACTTTCAAATTATACAATAGAAAGTTAAAAAATATATTTTTACTTAAACTACATAACATTGATCGTTTTGAATTGTTTTCCTAGTAAGCAGGGAGTAACAGGAGTGCGTGTAGAAGGCATGATTTTTAATAGAAAATTAGTTATTTTGTAAATCCATAATTGTTTACTTTATTCTTACTATAAGCTGTTGAATCAAATTTTTAACTTAGGAACTTCTTAAGAGCTTTAATAACTTTCCTTCTTAATAGTTTCTTTAATGTCGTAAGCGGTGTTGACTTTTTTCACATCAAAATATTTTCTGTACTGCTTATTATATTAGCCAGGAGAAGATTTCCTGCCTGTTTATCTAAATGCGAACGAAATTTTCATTTTTGAAAATATATTGAAAACAACAACAAAAACTAAAAATTTGTTTTTGTTTTAAATGTATTTGTACGAATGAAAATTTTGCTTAGGTTTTCTTTCGACATCGTTAAACCGGCTGTTCATTTTGTCCAATATTATTTATTTCTTATTATTTCCTTTATTAGGTGCTAACATTTTTAGTTGTAAATTAGGGTAAGACACATACTCATGAGTAGGGATGTGGTCAAAATACTACATCGTACTTTCATAGCGAATGGATCCTTGAACAATGTATGGATACTTTAATTATTACTTCACTTAACATAATTTTTGTAAATGTGACGACAGTTACTGGTGAGTAATTAGACTTATCCTGTATCTTGAGTATTGTTCTTCTATCAGGCAGTAATGCATGTATTGATGCACTCGTTAGATCATTTAGTGAGATGTTATAAAATAGGTGCGACTACTTTTTGGTGATTGAGTCTATTCTAAGGCTCACTAGCTGTGCTTCTATGAGTTATACTGAGCTGGAAATGAAGGAAAAAAGAGATCTGCAGCAGTATTATATAGACGGTTAATGGACGAAACTGCAAAGTTGAACGAAGGGAACCATTTGCAGATAGGCTCGAACGATGCTCAATTAACCTTGTGGCAGAAATGAAGGAAAGAAGCTCGGATATGAGCGCAGCACGATTGGGTGAATAACTCGGTTGGTTACGTTATAGAAAAACTTCAAATATTATTTAATAGCGATGCAAATCGAGGATAATAATGATAGTAGAATGTGCCTGAAGGAAGCTGGGACAGCAGTGCAAAAAGTAAACGAATGTCCAAAATTTGCTAGCGAAAGTTTTAAGATCACAGGCAGGCATACATTACGTATTAATGTTATAGAGGAACTTTTACTAAAGCCGGCAGTGCGAAATCGATTTCTATTCTAGATTTAATGCCAGTAGCATGCGTTTTAGTGAAGGAGCGAATGCTAATCGGTATCATTAAAAAAAAAACACTGGTGACTGAAAGAGCTCGAAAAGAGATCTGCAATTCTAATGATCTATTTTGATACTCTCTCTACACATACATATATAAGTTGAGGTAGTGCTTACAGCTTACAGTGCAGCTAAGTAAGCACTAAATCAGTTATACAAAAAGTGATTTTATGAAACTAAGGTTTTCTTGCCGCTGTTTTCTCGAATCTTTTTTTCCGAAAATATTTGTATGTATCGGAATTGATAATGAAATTTAAAATTTGTTACTTATTAGTATTTTAAATAAATCATGTTTATTATTTCTAAGCCCCTTATTTATTAGCATAAATTCATTTATTTTTTCAATACTTTTTAAATCGAATCAACATTTTACGACTTTCATTTAAGCGTAAATTTATCTTTATTAACACCACTTTTGGTTACACTAAATTAGACTTTTCTATAGCAGTTCATCTCTAGTGTTGTGTTATTATTGTTATTTTTTGGTTATTTTTCTGAACACTTTTGCATTATTTACCCAGTCGTACTAACGCCCAGTTTGTAGAATTTTTTCTATTTTAAAATTTATTTTCCATTTCTGTATTGTAGCAGATATTTTGTGTGTGCAAACAAAACAAAAAAAGAAATTAAAATATCTGTGTATCAAGTGAGAAAAGAGGTCTTAAAACCGAATTGTAAATTAACATTAACTACAAAATATTTACAACATTGCAAACAAGAACAACGTCAAAAACGATGCAAACAAGAACAAATCACCCCTACACAAAAACAAATATCATTATGATCAGCACAATTTGCGGCTTGTTGTGTAACTGACATTTCAGTGTCATATGTGGGTGGCTGCTTTAGTTATTTATTTTAATTTAGTTTTTTTTTTTCGCAATTTTACTTCAAAACTATTGTTGTTGCGGTGGTTGTCGTTTTTCTTGAAATTTTGTAAACAATTGTAAAAAATATTTTATTTGCATATTCTAAAATTATTGTTGAGATGATGTTGTTTCTCGTTTTCGTTTGTTTTGCAAATATAAGTAGTTTGTGAAAACTGTACTACTTCAGTTACATTTCAATAGACATGAACTTAATTTAATTCCATTCCCAATAGGATGTAAAATTTTTATTGTGAAACAGTAGGAATATTTTTATGTCTTTTAGTTGGAAGTTATGATTGGAAGAATTTTTTTCTTTTTAAAACACTTTTAAAATTAGGTCAAGTTCAAAAGCAACAAAAAAAATTTTATTATCCTATAAAAAATAGAGAAAAATCAAAAATGTGAATAGTTAAAAAAAAATCCGCTATAATAAATACCGATTGTTTAATGAGCTGTGTGCACCTGCTGATATCGTGAAAATCGAAGTTTATATCTTCCATTTCAGCTTATGGGTCTGGGTCTTTACTACTTGCCTTTGATCGAAAACAGCATAAAAAAATTGTGAATAATGCCACTACTGCAAAATAAGAAAGGCCTAATTGTCGGTCTTTGTAAATTTGGTTAATTATATCTATTTCATAGCCATGAGATGTCTTAGTAGAATTTAGTCCGATCTTAGGTATCTCACAAAGGTTTTCCACCATCTGTTTGCCTAGTTTTCTGTGTATCCTAGAAGCTAGAGTTGCACATTCGCCGAGTAAGTGGAAAACCTATTCCTCCTCTCCAAATCCAGACAGCTGCGACAAAAGTCATTAAAAGAAAGTCGGAGTAGGCTTGCATATTTCTCTTATATTTAGTAAGCCGTTAGTATCACCAGAAATATCAAAATATTCTTAAAATCTAGGTTTTTATGTTGCTTTGCGCGCCTGATATCAAAGGAGGGACCCTTAAGCTACCCCTATGTGTAAGGGTCACTACTCATTAAGACTAGTGCAATCTCAATCAGTTCACCAAGACTGGTCAGTTTTTTCTGCATTGAGCAAAGAAGTAGACGTGCCGTAACAAAACCCATACGAAACAGTTATTTAAGCCAAATTTATGTGCAACAATATATTTGACTATAGCTAACTAGACATAACGTCATAGCTTTAATTCTAGAAACCAACTTAATGTTGGTTTCTTATTAGCATTATTGCCATAATAATTATTGCACGTCTAATTTAGCCATATATTAGACGGTGTGGTCTATGACCTGAGTGACAAAAGTGCCGCCTGATTGTAGACAAAAATGCTAACAATCAAGAGAATATTCAGGAAATTCAATATCCTACATGCATATTGTTTAACATCTTTTAAACCTATTTTTTAATGTTTCTCTAATTCTAATGCATGTGGATATTTGGACTCTGTACAACTAGTCTGCAACATATTTGCGCCTCGTCAGTTCACCATACCAGGAATTTAAAACAAGTCATAAGCATGGTACAGCCTTATTCATCCAATTATCCGTGTTCGCGTTGAGTCACCATTTTACACCGAACATTATTCGATGAGGAAAGTAGGCTGCTTTAGCTTTCTTAACCCTGTGTTGGACGTGCAGTTTCCATGAAAATTTCAAGTCCTTTCCGAAAAAGGACTAGGTATTTCAAGACTTATAATTTTTGTCCTTACTCTGATTTGCCTGGTTTTGTACTGTTGAGCACTGTCTGCGTCCCTGTTACTAATCAATCCCAGGTATTGGATATGTAATCAATAATCTGTTCCGAAGGAAAACAAAAACACACTTGGGAAATTAATTTTGAATACTCTCTAACTTAAGTACTGAATTTGGTATTGTACTTGAAAAATTTATCGATTGTGGGTACTACAACTGTTGCCAACCACAGGGTTTAGTTGGCATTGTTGTATCTACAGAAATTTGTTTTGGACTTTGTATTTTTAGTTGACACTAAAAAATTATGATTTTTTTTTAGCAATAGAATTTTTAAAACCAATAAAAAAATTTGTATTGCAAGAACTGAACTACTCGGTTGGGAATTATATTTACTATATGTTTTCGGGGTGAGTTATGGGTCGATTATACCAAAAATTAATAAAAATTTATTAAGGTGATTTCCCGCAGAATCTTTTTAAAACATTTCAGTGTATAGCGGTTTAAATTCCTACCTATTCAAGCGAAATTCAAAGCTTTTTCTTTTTTTGACCAATAAATATTCATCATAAGAAAATTCATAATAAAAACGTGTTTAATTTAATAAGATTCATTAAATTGTTAAAACTGTAAATACTTAAAAATGTTATAAGTGATAAGTTTCTTTCGTATTGCTAAAATATAAATTAACTAATTAATCCTTTTAAGTTTTTAAATATTTGTTTGCAATACTTAACAGGTTAAAGGGCATTTTCTCACTGACATTATTTTTACTAAAATATTTTTTTCCAAATAGTTCTTCTATAAGAGTTCAAAAATCCATAAAAAATTAAGTCTGAAGTCAATGTCAGTTTACTAATTTTCACAGAAATCACTTAAGCATGAAACAATTTCTCATCCTCACTTATGTTATCATTTTTCCACACTTAGAGTCTGAAACTTTTGGAATCAATGAATGTGGCAAACACGCACTGACATATTCACTCATAAGAAAGTGCGTACGTGTATTTGATGACCTTTAAATCTGATTAGTACGTGACAACATGTTCACCTCAAGTCAGCCAGAAATCCCCTTAAAAATTGTATGTCGACAAATGATTCATTTAATTGAAATTTTGTATCATTATCATGAACTAATACATACTCATTTAAGTAGCATTTCTAAGTAACAAAGCAATCGTTATTAACACTGACGACTTTGCACTTCATACGTAAAGGGAGAATAAGATGGTGAAATAAATAACTAAGATAAGTATGTCTCAACGCCAGTTCAAACATGAAACAAAATCGGTAAAAGCTAAGAAAATTAATTAAAGGCAATTAAATAATGGGACAAGACACCGGAGATTTTACACCAACATATCATAGCCCAACAGCAGCATAAAATTTGATAAATATATAAAATCTTAAAGGAAATACGTATGAATGTTTATAAAAAAAACAAGTAACAGTGCTATATTCGGCCGTGCCGAATCTTATTTACCCTTCACAACGTATTGTCATTCAATAACAATTGTTTGCGTCACCATTCATCTCATATAAAAGACGTACATGTATTTAAAAAACATTAAAAAAAAAAAAAAAATAAAAACAAAAAATATATTAAAAATAAAAAAAAAATAATAAAACTAAATTAAAAAAAAATTAAAAAAAAAAATAAAATAAAATAAAATAAAAAAGTTTTTTAAAAAAATTAAAAAAAATAATAAAAAACAAGAAAGAGCACTATAATCGCTATGGAATAATCTCTTTATAATAAAATATGTATCACTTTCTTTGTAGAGAGTGGTTAAATTTTAAGGGCCCATGTTAAAAGTGAACCACACCTAAACTTCAACTTTTTTCTTGCATTTCATTTGACATTTCTCAATATCAGACTAACTCAATTTGAACCGTGGAAAGATACGCAATCGAGCAACGCTTTTAAATATTAAAGATTTTTATAAAATGGGCGTTCAAATCAAAATTAATTTTGTGCACTTCGTGATTCTTTTGGTCAACATAATCGTTCGAATTCGTCCACAATCGTGAGAATTGTAAAAAATATTTAAATGTCTGCAAAGCAGGTCTGTATAAAATGTGAAAACATCTGTGAATGCCATCTTAGTTCGTTGAATGGGAAACATTGCTGTTTTTCACGATAACGTGGCAAAAGAGCAAGCAACCTCGACTCATCATCGTGCCCAACAATTGAGCATCAACCGTGTCATTGAAAATTTTGACTATCGGATCGTGGTGTGCCGCCTAGGTTGGGGGGGCCATTTGGCCGATATTTTGTTCCATATATAATTGAAGCATACAAATATTATCATTATAAAAATAAATGATAATAATTTCACAATAATTTTATTCAAAATCAACATAGTCCCTTAAAATAAAACCACCCATTATAACTTCGGTATGCTAGTAAAATGTTTTCGTAAATTTAGTCTTTCAATGAAAGTGGCCGTTAAAATACGCGTGTCAATAAAGTTTCTTGTAATAAACATAACTTAGATATTTCAATATAGTCCTTTAGTATTCCAAAATCTTTATTCATAGAGAATTTACATGAATTTAAGAAGAAAGTTTTATCTACGAAATAGTGATAATTTATTTTTGTTATCTTATGTTCTCCTAAAGTTATGCTCTATTAAAAATGGGAATTTAGGAAAATTTTGACCTAAGTAAAAAAAAATTACTCTAAACATTATAAACAATTTATTTTCATGTACTAATGGCTAACAAATTTTAAAATTATACAAAACTTATTTCGTTTGAAAATCTTTTAAAAGCAAAATGTTATAGAAGTTTAAAAATCAAAATCTTACTAATAAATTTTCCGTTTTAGCAAAATGCTGAGAATGTATATTTTGAATCATTCTGTGGCCCTTAAAATTTAACCACCCTTTACAAAAGAATAGATAGATAAAAATATAATTTGACTAAAAAAATGTATTCTAAATATTCAAATACATATTTTAAATCTACTGATGCACATTTTTTTTATATTTTTAAATCTATAACCTCATAAAACTGTGGGAACAAATATGTATGTTTAGAGTTGGGCACAAATTGTTACTCTAGCTAATTTTGTGGAATGTTGAATGAAAAAGGTTGTTAGCATGCCATCTAGTAGTTGCTAGTAGAGTCATCTATTTTATCATATTTATCTTATATTTAGCTACAGTACAATAAATGGCGCAGTGTATGATGAATAAATGCTAATATATATGACTAATATATTTTTAAAAAAATTTAAAGAAAAAAGTGGGCGTGGCACATCTATTTTCCGTTATAACGAAGACTTTGACCAAAAAGCCATGCTTGTAAAATTTCAGAATCGTACATATAGTTTTGTCAGTTTTATTACGTTTAAAATTTTAAATATACACTGTGCGGTGTAAATTTTCGTACATTTTTATCTATAACTCTTTTCCTAATTCATAGATTTAAGCGATTTTCAGGGAAAAATATTCTTTTGACTAAATATATATTCGAAGTTTCATGACTCTACGTTTATGCGTCTGGACACAATTCAATTTTATTCGATGTGCGAAGGACACGGTTTTTTCGACCTACTCTTGCTTTACGAGCTATAACTCTCTTCCTAATATTCCGATTTAGCCCATTTTCAATACCAAACAAATCTTGTCTATAAGAAAGATTCTGGCAAGCTTTTTCGGTGCGAGCTCTATAGTGCTTTCAACAGACGGACAGACGGACGGACATAGCTAGATCGTCATCAAATCAAACCCTGATTCAGAATATATATACTTTATGGGGTCTAAAATGGATATTTCGATGTGTTACAAACGGAATGACAAAGTTAATATACCCCCACCATTTTTTTTGGTGGCGGGTATAAAAACAATAAAATAAAATAAATTTTTTTTGGCTCAGCTGGAATTCGATGCCACGTTTACTTTAACCAAAAAGTTATGGGACGATTGTGCTGAATTTCAATAGCGATTCATTCCTGGATATTTCCAAGAGATTGATACTATAGAGATCTGAGGAACATATAGTTGCTTCTAAAAGTTGATTTCAACCAACACACGGACAGACGGGCAGACGCACAGACGGACATACGGACAGACGGTCAGGGCTTAATCGACTCCTCTATTCACAAACTTTCAGAAAATTTATATTTTATGGGGTCGGAAATGAAACTTGTAGAAATTACAAACGGAATGACAAAGCTATATATACCCTTGTGCACCACAGGTGAAGGTTATAAAAATCAAAAATCTTTTACTGAGAGCAAAGTACAAGTTTTCCTTTATAACCAAATAATAAGATGAATAAAATAAAAAAAAGTAATTTCCTACTTACATTCCCCCAGTGAATAGCGAAGACATTCTACAACAAGTCCCATTGAAGAGCAGCGCACAAGAAAATCTCCAACTTAAAATATGGGTCAGCAAACACCAGCACATTTACCTACACACTTACATATACTTATACATGTTGGCAATATAAATATACAAGAGACACAAACACAAAACTATCATCAGTAAATATTAGCAAATACTAAGAGTTCACAACCAGTACTAAAATATTAATACTTACCTTCAACAGATTCGCACTTTTCATTTCCCCCTTTACACAAACACGCACACACACACAGACAAAAGCATGTAAATAAATGTATAAAGACAAACATATAAATAGAGGAAATTTGATAAATTATTAAAATTCATCATCACAAGCAATCTACTTTACTATTGTACAACTACAATAGCTACTTGGTACTGTGCACTAAAGGTGGACATTGTGTAAAGTACAACACATTATGAATGTTGGTAAAGTACTTGACTAAAACCTTTGATGCAAAGAAAACACTAGTTGTTTATAACAACAGCTTTTTCTCAATAGCAATAGCAATAAAAACAAAAATAATAAAAATATACTAACAACATCAGCAACAGCAGCAGAAACAAGAAGAGTGGTTGACTAATAAATAATTAATGAGAAGGTTATCCCATGCGAATATATTGATTTTTTTTAGATTTTAAGAGTTTTGTTAACTTCTGTTCGACTGCGTAAAATGTATTCAATAAAGTTTAATTTGATGAACAAATTATTTGAAAAAGGATCCTGAAGAAAGTGATTCTTTGTAGTTTGATTTCAAAATGGAATCAAAGAAGTTAGCTCATATACATGGTCGAGCAAATATTGTCTCATGGGGCAAAAGTCATTATCTTATCGTAATATGATTTGAGCATGATAAATACGCTTCTATCAATAATATATTTTATGCAAGAGACAAGGTGTTTCAGATTTTTGTGGAATAATAAATCATATATCTTATATAAGTATAACTTTAAATTTTTTTCAATTACAGTTTGTCTACGGATTAGTGATTAGGCGATCTAATGTTTGTTAGATAAGGTTCAGTATTGGTACTGTTATTTGTGATTCAATGCTTTGCGCACCAGATTACACAAGCAATGGGGGCAATGGAGTGTTTTCTGCCGTTAAAAATATTTATAAAAAAACCAATGCAATGTCAGCACTGCGCATATAAGGCAATTTCATAAAACGTTTTAAAGTTGCGGCTCTTTTATAGACGGATGGATGGGCTAGAGATGAAGTCAATTCAGTTAAGTTTTAAATGTCATGCTTCTTGATTCTGGAAAAGTAAGTGTGTATACCAAGCAGAGATTTTAAAATCGCTATATACATAGAATTACCTATCGAGTATAATAGTTTATTAAATACCAAGTGTTTTTTAAAGAAGTATACAAGTTTAAGTTGGACAGTTTTTTTTAACTAGTGGTCATCTTGTCA
This sequence comes from Phyto melanocephala, assembly GCA_941918925.1. NCBI lineage: Eukaryota > Metazoa > Arthropoda > Insecta > Diptera > Rhinophoridae > Phyto > Phyto melanocephala. The sequence continues at coordinate 29,878,012 of OW799233.1, forward strand.
GCTGTCAAGTGATTTATATATAGTTTAATTCGGCATTTCAACTTGAAGAAGACTAACTTATGCATTGAAAGGAGTCGATAAATGCATCCTAAACAAGATTGCTGTTGATCCCTATTATCATAATCGTATTTTGTATAGCTCACCCGTGCGGATACTTCAATAAACAAAACTGCCGTATTTGAAATGATAATAATCTTGAAGTGTATGCTGCAGCACTATAACATCCAGTAAAACTGACTATGGTTTATGGGCTAATGGAATATTGGTCCGTACTTTTTAAAACCGATGCTGGTTGGAAGGTAACCGTCAATGATGTCCACTATAGACACCTGATTACAGAATTTTTCGTTATCAATTGAATAACCATAATGTAGAGGATCTGTAGTTTCATCAAGACTGCATAGTATGTTGCACAGTTAATGCCATAATTGATTTGTTGAAGAAAACTTTTGGTGGTAACCGCATAGTTTCACGTTTTGGATCCGTCAATTGCACTTTAATGTCTTACAATTTAAGCCACAAGAGCAAACGTATGGAGTGGCTAGTCTAGGACTGTACGCCCGAAACGTCCGACTACTTTTAGGACAATCTTTGCAGCATTTCTGCCGCTATACAACCTCAAATGTTGGAAAAAAGTTCCGAAAATTGGACTGCCTGATTTGACTATGGCCGCGCCAGCCGAGGCGGTCATATTGAAGCAATCGTATTTAAATTATAATGGCAAAAGATTTTCTTGCGAATAAAGTAAACTTCATGCCAACTTCAGAAATTTATCTTTGTTTTATTACATTTCAAATTTCTGTACCACTACTCTAGACTGGTGCTTGCACTTTTTTTAAAGCTAGATAGGCATGCCTATGTGAACGATGGTTAAATAAAAAGGTGAATGAAGACAAGATTGTATTGAAGAAAAAGCCACATGGCATGGTTGCAGTTAATAATCAGATATAAACGAAAGAGTCTAAGCTGGATAACTGCATGGGCCACATACTCAAAGATATTTGCAGGATATATACAGATGTTGCTGAGATGGTAGCGGATGTTGTAGGAGAATATTCAGCACTGGTTGACAATAGATTTTGACTTAAGACATGTCCACACTTGCTTTGAGTGCTATTGGAGTCATCAGTCTAAGACAACTGCTGGCAATTTTGAAGGACGTTGTGTTTGGTGTTGTTGATAATTAAAGTTCATTTTAAATATATTTTTTAAGTAATTAAATTAATATCAAATAAATTACAATGACCTCAATAATATCACCAAATAAACCAAATAAAAATTCATAACTTTGAAAATTATTTAATACAAAATACGAATGTGCTGTGCTATTATAATGCACAATGCTGTTTGAACTTATTTCAATTCTTAATATTATTTAAACTTCCTTAGTATTACATTTCATAGCACGATAGACGAGGTAACCATCTTTCTGTTAAATTATTTCAAAGTTATTTCTGTTATAAATTTGTTCATATTCCGTAGTGGTTGTTGCAAATATTTGAATTGTTCAAGTATATATATTCAAGCAAATCGTGCAGAAATTTAGAAAACTCTTAAGTTTCACTATATATGCGTAACGATATAAGTTTAAATAAAAGGCAAAGAGAATCATGCCAGCATGCATACAGTGAGTACATAAAATCTACAAGAATTCATTCCAACGATGTACACATACACAAAGTTACCTTCTAAACACTTTCTTAAAGCCAGTATATACAATTAATTTAATGATGACAATACATTATTTTTGCTGATGATGATAATGTTGGTGTTGATGATGAAGTTGATGATGATGCCAGAGAATATCTAAATAAATCTATTTACATGCATAAATAATTGTTGTGATTAAAACATGAACATTGTTATGACAACTGTTAATTTGTACCAAAAAACCCAGTAAAAGCCAATGGAAAATTTTATGCACACATTACTACGAATTACAATTAAACATTTTAATATAAATAATGAGTTTAGAAGAAATTTTTAAGTATGTATTAATATTAATATAATTTTTTATATATAAGACTTTATGTGTAAATATATAGAAAAGAAAATTTTTTTAAAATAATGTTGGACTGGATTTGTGCTGAGTGTATTGTTTACAGTTCATAACTTGAGCCTTCGAATCGAGAGAGAGAGAGAGATTTAGTTTATTACACTTAAATTTATAGCTATTAAAATATTAATTAAATATTTTTTTTCGGCTTAACTTTATATTGACATGTTGTAAAAAAAGAAGCTTTAAATTAGATTTATATGCAAGAACGTTGTTTTTTAATAAAATTTTTTTAAATGAAAACGACGCAAGAGCTCTTAACCTCAGCAGAACTATTTAACGACTCGTCCCTTAATAATTTTATTTATTTTGTATTTATTTATTTTAAAGATGTTTGGTCCTGTAAGGGTATATATAGGTTTGACATTCAGTGTGAAATATCTACAATATTTTTTTCCGACCCGATAAAGTATATATTTTCTAAAAGCTTGTGAATAGGGGAGATGACTAAGCATTATCCGCTTGTCCGTAAACATTATTTTTTGTTGAAAAGGCGCCTCCATATTGCCAAGACCTGTGTGAGGCACAAAAATGAAAATGTATAAAGGGTCCGCCATCTAACGTTTTGTCTCCACTAGTGCTTATTTCGTGAATGGTAGCACTTAGCTCATGTCTGATCTGACAGATAATTAGCTTTTTCCTTCAGCTGAACGAATATGGTTGTGTATACGCTTGAACAACGCTGGGAAATATTGCGACATTATTTTGGCCGATTTTTCCAAAAAAAATCATCTTTTCAGATAAAGCTCATATTGATCTTGGCGGGTATGTTAACAGGCAAAATTGTCGCCTTTTTGGCACAGAAAACCCGCACGCATACATTGAAAAGCCGATACACCCGGATTTTGGTCCAGAGGCATAATTGGGCCATTTTACTTCGAAAATGAGCAAGGAGTGGCCGTAGTGAATGGCGATCATTATCGGGCCATGTTGAACGAACCTTTGTTCACAAAAATTTTAGAGGAGTATATTGCCAACATTTGGTTTCAACAGGACGGCGCTACGTGTCACACAACCGAAGCTACGCTTTTTTTATAGCATTTTCAAAAAAAAAAAAAAGTTATTTGGCGGACCCTTTATATGTTTTAAATATTATGTATATATTTCTTCAAACAAATCGGTGTAAAACCAACTGAAATATAAGCACCAAAGTACAACAGCTTCGGTGGTTTTCCTAAAATTTACAAACAAAAATCGATATTTTTCAGTCCCTTTACAGTATTTGCAGAGTATTTAAATATAGTTAGCTATAAAAAGAAAAAAATCCAATATGGCGTTCTAGATGAAATGTCGAATATATGAATCAATTATAGTAGTTACGGCTTTGTACTCTTTAACCTCCACAATATTGGTAGCAAATAAGAGTGCTCGACCAGTACAATATAGTTAACTATAAAAAAGTGTAAAAATCAAGATGGCGTCTGAAACAAAATAGATGGCGAAACAAAGTTTTGTGACCCCAACAATATGGGTATCAAACGAAAGGGCTTGACTAGTAGAATACTGCTAACTATGTAACTATGTACAAAATCAAAGATGACGTCGGAAATAATATAGAAAATGGCCTATTACATTAAACCTAAAATATACGCTAAACTACGATGTGATCAATCTACCTATGTATTCGTCACGCTTTTCCTTTTCTTTTGCGTTTTTAAAGGTCCTAATAATTGCCTCCATAAGTTTATAAATTCAGCATTTTGCATGATATGAACTTTACTATTTTAAATCTTTTTATAAATTCTTTCTACCCATCCGGCGAAAGTGAAAAGATAACCAATAGCCGCTTTACAGCCCGAAAAAAATTTCAAAACTTACCTTTAAATATGGTTTCCTTTTTTTCACTAAAAATTCGTTTGTCATATTCTTTAAATATTTTTTTATTTTTATATATAGTGTTTCTTTTTTAATAGTTATTTCTTTTATATACCACAATTGAATTTACCATTATAATAATTTTTCATTATTTTAAATAAATTGTATTTCATTATATGTTTTTTTTAATCTGTCCTATTTAATTTACATTTAATTTTTGGTTTAATTTACTATTATAATTTTTCAACACTTTATTTGTTTTTATTATTTTTTTAAATGATTTTTTCGTTTAATTACATTTAACTATAATATTTGGTTTTCCTTCCTAGTGTAGTTTATTACTCCTTTATATTTGTTTATTTATATGTATGTAGCACTAATATAGCTAGAGTTGTAGTGAAGGTTTTATAGTTTTCTTTCATAATTCTCAGAATTTAAAACATAAAAATCTTATTTAGTTTTAAACGTTTTTTGGAAATGTACGAATTTATAATAAATAACTGTACACTAATATTTTGTAGTTTATTTGACTTTTAATTTCTTCTAATTGGTTTTTCCTAGGATAGTTAATTTTATTAACTTATTCTAATTGTTTTTTTTTATTACACTATATTAGCTATAACTATGCTTTTTTTGCTGTAGTTTACATACTTAAATTATACATTTTTTAATTATGTTGTTTTTACGTGAAATATTTTTATATTGCCCTATGTAAAATATAAATATTAAGGTTTCTATCAAGTAATATTTATACACATCAAAAACATAACTTTAATCTTTAATAGGAAGACCGATTATTCGCCTCTTTTTTTAAAAAAAGTGGTTTTCGGATATCTCGAATAGTTTTTGGGTAATCATTTAAAAAACCGGTTAACATAATTTAGCGAATTCCCTCTATGTTATGTATTTTTGCCCTGCCGAATCTTATATGCCCTTCACAACCTATAGTCGTGCAATAAAAATTGGATTACCATTCATCTTATTAATATGAGTACATATAAATTCATACATACATACATAAATGTTTCGTTATCTTCAAAATGACTTTATTTCCTTAAAAACATCCCATTGTAAAATTATAAATTGAGTTTATGTATGTGTATGTTCAAAAAAATAAAATAAAAAAATGTTTGTCTTAACAGGTATTCGAACCTACATTCATGCAGTTTGTACTGGTGTGAAATGACGAGGTGCTTTATCTCATATCATATCTAAGTTGATAATAAGGTGATTTTTCTGATTTTAATGACGAAACTATTTCCGATATTTTGGTACCTTACACGGGTCTTGGAAATGTCTGACGCTTTAAAGTGTTAATTTCAGCATACACATGGACAAACGGACAGACGGACAAACACACAATGCTAAATTGACTCCACTATTCATAAGCTTTCAGAACGCTGTCGAACGAAGGACCTTATACTGTTGTTTTTCTCACAATTCCAGATTAAAAAGATTAAGGGCCATTATTACAACTTGCCTTTAGTTAAAAGTTGGATTTTGTCTGCCCGATAAATAGCTTTGCATTATTACAACTGTAATTTTTTATTGTTATTTTTGTTAATTTTAATAATACTTAATGGATAAAAAAATTATAAATAAAGGGTTTATAATGCAAAGCCATTTATCCGTCCGACGAAATCGAGAAGGAGATTGAGGCTTTGAAATATATTCTCTGTTATTACCTTAGCAGAACTTAGAGTCCGGCATCTGGGGAAATTTTTTTCACGATTTGGCGAGTGTAGCTCACGTTGCTATTATTAACCGTATATAATAAATACTAATTCGTTACACGTACTACATACATACGAGATTTCGCGCCACCTCAGTAGACAGCAGTGTGAGCTTTTGAGCGAACGTTGAACGCACAGTGTTTTTTGGTTTCGGAGATATACACTCCCTTGTTGCCTGAGAGGCGAGGTTTAGTATTAAAGGTAATTTTTTTTGTAAAGCCTGAGAGGCCAGAAAGACTCGGAACCACACATAAAGAGAGGAAAACGATCGATCTGCCAGTTTTATCCATCAAGCCACTTATGGGTGCTTATATTTGTGCTAAATGCAATAAAACATACTGTTTATAACATGGATCTCCGAACAGCTACGAATGTGACATAAGAAAAAAAGCCTGATTTGATTTTTACGTACAGAGAAAAATATAGCCTCCAAAGATCTATAAGAAAATATGATTTTTAAGTTTTTTTTTTAAATTTAAATATATACCTTATCAAAAAACGATCTCTGTAAAAAAAAAATATCAAATGTGTTCCTTTTGAAGTAAATTTTCTCAATTTAGTTATAATTAAATATATGTTAAATATTTTTTAATTAAAAACATATACATACATTTAAAAATAAGCCATTCTATTAATAAAAAAAATAGTTTAAAAAACCGAAATTTTTCAGTTATTTGAAAGGTAGCCTCCTAAGAAAGGTTTAGTTTTATGGGGTAAAAAAAAGTTTAGTTTTCTAGGGTTAAGAGATCCCGGTTTATTCATAAGTCGGGTTGTTCTTGAACTGCGAAACCCGTTTATTTCTGGGTGGAGAAAGGGACTAGTACGATAAACCATGTACCAGGTAGTAGAACGGGACCAATAACGGTCGCAAAAGTGATGGTCTTTAAATCAACAGTATGTTCAACTTAACTTAACCATAAGCTGTTTTTCCTTGTTGCCACAAATCTTATTACAATTTTTGACTATACATTTTAATGGTATGTAGCTACGTCTATGTTTGTTTAATACTCTGCGAGTCAGCTCCAGTCATTACATTTATTGCAACAATGATGTTGAAATTTTATTTATACTTAGAAAATGTTTGATCAAAAAAATAAATAAAAATAGATTTCCCAAACATCAATTATAAATTGGAGACATCTACAGAATTGCTCAAGCACCCGTGGTTTTTTTAATGTCTCTTGTTGTTTTAAGGCATTGGTTTGACAAAAAAATCTTTAACAAAGTAAATTTTTTTAAAAAATGTTGATACCAAATAACATAATCCAAAAGAGTGCTTGATGTAATTTTCTGGTAATAACTTTTATCACAATTTGATCATCTATAGTAATTTTTTAATGTGTATAAACTCGTAGTTACCTGGTCTTCTCTGTTAATATACTTTTCGTTATAGGCCTTGTAAATTGTCTGTATTTGTTTAATAGATTTAAAGTTAATATACAAGTGTTTTTTTATCTTACATATTTAAAGTACATGTTGCTTGTTATTTCTTATTCTACAATATACAAGATACATTTTTTCTGACATTTGTTGTTTGCTTTACAATTTCATAGTTGTTTATATTTGTTTAGTTATTTGAGAATTTATGTGCGTTTTAAATAATTAAACTTAAAAATAAAATATTTTTTTATAATCTATTTTATTACTAATCTTATTGTTTAGCTAAATTTGTTATTTACATACATAATAATTCAGTCTTTGGAAGAACAACATTTAATAAATATTTAATGAACTAAATAAATAATTTGTATAATTGTTATAGAAACTAATTAAACAGAATTTAAAGAAAAAACAATAAATGAAAAATTATGTAGAATAAAACATATACATACATATTTTTTACAAAATTAATATAAATGACCTAGATATAAATATCTATTATGGTCAACAAGTATTGTATTGTATATGAGTAGGGAATGATCCCTAATCATGAAATGCTTTGTGCTGTGCTGTGCACACAAGTAGCTACTTTATAGGTTGTGTTTGGGGAAAACTACGATTGTGACTTTTACGGCTCTAAACTAATAAAATGGCCTTAGTATTGATTAAGTCTCCACTACTTAATTATCAGAGTTATACTTGAACGTTCTGTGCATTTAAGGAACAGTAGAATCTTTGGGGAAAAGGTGACATATAGCCATGAGCATAGATACTTTGAGATTCTATAAGTATAGTCTATGTTCCTAATAAAAATTGGGGGTTAGATATTAAAAATTATGAACTAGATTTTGGGAAGATGTAAACCCAAAATGATATTATTTGTTAACATTTCATTCATTTAATTATATCCACTTTATTCAATACTATGTTAGTGGACATTATTTATTACTCAGTTTATTAAAGCATTTATAGGTAAGGTTAACCCTAGTTCTGGCACTATTTAGATTTGTACATATATCGATTTTAAAAACGTAATAACTTATATATTTGTGATCCGATCTCGAGTTTTTTTGGTCTCAGTGACTAACTTTTTATGTTTTGTGGAAAAATAAGAAAAAAATTTAAAAAAAAAATTAAATTTAGATCCATTTTTGGTAATTTTATTGAAATTTCTTTATTATATGGCACTATTTACATTTCTTAATATGTTAAAATAACTTGTTTATTTGTATGTAGTTTTATTTATTTTTATTTATTTATAAATAGAAAGACAAATATTAAGGGAATCAAAAAATTATTTAGTTTTTTGGGAATTGGTTGCATTTTGTTTGAACTTTGCTATGCTCAATGCAAACAGGTTTTTTACATAGACTTTTCGAGTCGATCGTTTTCTTTTATTGTTCCCTCGATAACATATGTAGCAAGTGCTCTTTACTTTTGAACGTTCTTTTTAGGAACATATGAACAAATTGTCTTGTTTTCACTATATCTGCAGATAGTTGAATATTCACTTCGTTGCGAAGATGGTTTGAAACCGGAAGGCAAATATGGTTTATTTTTTACATTGTGCCAACCATAGACCATAGTTCCATTTTTTCAGTGTATTAGCTTACGAAATGCTTGTAAAAAGTTGTCACAGGTAACATTTCTCCCAGAGTTTTTATATTTTTAACCAAGTCCTTAACAACTCTCCCTCCCTGATTTTTCTCTATCATTACCAATTTGCCAGTGTATGTTTGCCCAGTAAGTGGATAGTACGATTTTGCCTTACATACCCACCACAACTTTGTACCGTATTTAGCCGGTTTGGAAGGAATATATTGGGTAAATTTTGTGCGGCCCCTGAGAGGAAAAAGCTGTTCGTCCACTGTAAAATTTTCGCTTGACCTGTAGTTTAGTTGCAAATTTGCATCCAGCATTTGAAAAATTTCTGAAATTGGTTCTGCTTTGTCTGTTAGAGATCTCTCATTTCTCGTTAATTGCTTATCATCCCAGCGTAATTAGTATCCCGAAGTATGCACAAAATTCCTCCTCAGTAATATCCTCCCATACATATTTTCTACAAGCCATTTTAACTTATTTTTTTTTATATGTCTAAGTAAAAACGATATTAACCTACCTTTTTTTTTGACTTGCTGCTCTGGAGCTTTCTAGATTTTTATACACAGCCTTGCCTTTTCTATTACTATTACGACAAATAATTGACAATATTGTTGGGTGCATTAGAGCTTTTTGTTTCTGTGATGGTCAACTTCTTAGTGTTTGTTTTGGAACCAAAAAAACGGATTTAGAAAACATAACGGTAAATCAAAATATTATACATAGAAACAAAACAGTATATGCCGTAGCAGCACATACATACATATTTTTATGCAAAAAAAAAGTTATCAAAACCACAAACGAAAAACACTTGAGAGTAAAAATATTTACAAATGGAAGTAGTGCCAGAGTTCGTAGAAAAAAATTGGTGCCAGAGCTAGGGTTAATCACTTCTAACCGAGCGTATTTTGCAGCCAATTTGTGTACGCATTAGTGATGATTAGTTAATCGACCGATACCTGGCTAATCAGGCTGGTATTGAAAGCCCAAATAAATGACATGAATCTACGTATGCCCAAGTTGGCATGCTGTGTACTATAAAGTAATTAAAGTTTATCAATCAGAACCATAATTTCAAACTCATATAATATTTCGACTACGTAATGAGTCCACTCTCTTTAACGTAAGTCCCTATGGATCTTCAATTTAAATTATTTATATATTACAAGTTAGAATATCATGCATAATTCTCACGAAGGTAGTGTTCCAAATTCTCGTTCTCTTCTTAACATGTTCTATGTTTATTTAGCAGTGTGATCTAGATTATTTTTTACATACAATTGTCTGCTACTTCATTAAATTTCTTTAATTCTTTAATTTTAATAATTTAATCGGTTAAAAAAAACTGGGTAATGTCTTGCTATGCCTGGATAATATGTTATTATATCTATGGCTTGCAGCCAAAAGGGCCAATGTCACTTTTTTTCTCTTTTGAGTTAATCATTGCATTAGATTTGTTTTCTTGCTAAAGTCATACTTAACCCAGAACAGCTTCATAAATAAAATGCTGGCCAGTGTCACTATGAAAACATTTTTAAAAGTTAAAGTTCAATTCCGATTTTCTCAAAAGTAAATATTTTGACATTGGCCCTTTTAGCTCCAAGCCACAGATATATTGCTCGTGTTATTAATAATGTCTTGTCTTAAAATAAAATATATAGAGACCTAATTGCTAAAACATTGAACGACTTTGAGACAATATTGTGAAATCACTTGCAATTATGCATTAATAATGCATGAATTTTGTTCGAGATGAGGCTCTCAGAAGCAATAACTGTCTTACTTTATTACTGTTATGGAAGCAGAATTAAATTGTTTGCTTTACAATGTTCACGTTAAGCAATTACTTGACAAAGTAGATGTAAGTAGTAAAATTTATAAATTTTTGCTGCAATAAATTAATATTTTTTATTTAAAATTTTCTCACTTAAATCAAATCAAGTTCAATATTAGTCCATTGCTGTATGTTTTGACAGTACTTCGTGCAAAGAAAATCACTTAGAAATAAAAAAAAATCTTTAACAGTACTAGTGGTTGCACTTAATGTTTACATAATGTCAAATTAGATTTACTATGTTGCACTCTTGGTAATTATGCACTGCTTTTACGAGGTTTTAAAGAATAAAATACATTTTTGTTGATAAAAGATCATGGCAATGATATTGTCTACTGCTTCTGGGTAGACATGTGGTGTAAAAAGCCTGTAATTGGTTCAGCTGTTTTAGCTTCTGCTAGCTTTTGTTGAGTTGAACAAAAGCCTTAACTTCTAATTAACATTTTGTCCCAAGTTTTTTTTCGTCTATATCTTTGTCAGCAACTAATCTGGTGAACCAAAATTTAGTGTAAATATTGCCCTAGGTGTGTGTTTTATATACACGTAACAAACTTTTCAAGATGTTTTATAGGAGTTGCAAATTCTGACTATGTTTGGGTAAAAAAACAGAGTCAATCGTGTTCTTCGGTCATATTCTCGACTCGTGTTATTTCGATTATTTATTTTTAAAAGCAAAATTTTCGAATTACTATCTGATAAATGAATAGTATATAAGTCTAAAGTATACATGGTGGCTTCAAAAAAATAATTTCAACATACAAACGAATACACGAACAGACCGACTAAGCTAAACCTATTTCCTTCTTTTTAAGAATTTACAATATATACGCCGGATTTCTTCACTACGAGTGAATTTAAATCACCCGAAATTGCCATTGTAGTATTATTGTTAAATACAACACTGTCGTGGCAATACCAAGTGGTTAAATTTTACTTGTAATGCAGAATATATCCCAGCAAAAAATCTATGACAAAAAACGGATTTTCAGGGGTTCACCTGGTGACGAAGTGATGAAATTTATATGAAAACACTAATGATTTTAACATTAACGTGTCATTGGAGATCATGTGTTTACATAGATATTTTATAGAACTGCACTATATTTTAACAAGTACTCAGAACTAATGCATAAACGGTGAAAAGCATCCGCTGTTACATAAGATAATTTTGTTTGTTTACATTAAATTGTATAAGAAATTCTGCATGATGTTGCATTTATTTTTAAGCACATCATTTATGACAAATTGTTTCGCATTTAGGGAGTAATTTATAATTATTGCTTTTACACAAATAATTAAGAAGTCTTTAAAATGTAATTCGCTTTGCACTACTTCCAATTTTTTTTGCTGGGATGAGATACACTTTATATAGCTGCAAATACATATTGTAGATATTACAAACGAAATAAATCACACTACAATAAAAAGGGTATCAAAACAAACAAAGTTGTTAAGCTTAAGGTGATTACTACACCCGTGTGGCGACATTTCATTAATTGTAATTCGATACTTAGTAGTATCAATAAGCAAAAAACGATCTACTTACACCGTCAGCATAACAACCACAAATAAAAGTTTTTCCCTAACCAATAATGCTTATTCAGTTTGTAGATTATGTCGTTAAGTCAAATACGCTCTTCGTCAGTGAAGACAATTTTCCATTTTTTTTTCAGGATTTTGGCATTGAAATTCGGGATAAATTATTTTAAAATTTCGATAACACTGAATACTATGAATCACAAAATACCTAATTGAAGACATATTATAAGAGACCTGATCAAAAAAAGAAGATTAATGCCAAAAGGGATGATCATTAAGGTCGTTTTCAGACGAGCCTTTCTTTGTATTTTGTCGCAATTTACTCGCTTTTTCATATTCTTAGACCTAAGGCGCATGGTTTGCAAAATTAAAACAAGTTTTAAAATTATAATAAAAATTGTAATATAATTGCTAATGAAATATATAGTTATAAATTTCTATAAAACTCACAAACAATATAAAGAAATATTTTTGCATTTTTACTTTTTTTTTTTGGTCCTAATTGTAAAAAGGATTTCTTTCTTATAATTTTCATTATTATAAAACAATTAACAAACATTTACTTACACTTTTAAGTATTTGTTTAATTATTAAAAGTTGTTATTTACACAGAATTACTAAGTAAAACAAAGAAGAGTATTAACAGTCATAGTAATATCATCATTAAGGGAAAACAAAAAAGAGCTTTTATTTTCTATTTTTAAGAAACTTAACATTTATAATATTTATTTTAAAAGGAATATTTTCTCTTTGGTTAATTAACTATTTAAATGTTTTATTAAACATTTCTATTACTTGACTATTTAACTAGAAAGAAAAACAGGAAATGAAACGCACGCTTATGTAATCTCTGTAGGAGGAGGGTAAAGAAAAAGCTCTTGAATTAGCTTGTATTTAATTAAGGGAAGATGAAAATTGTTTTTTCATTTTCGATTAGAGATCACACTTAAAACGTACGGTCAATTAATGTCACACTCTTAATTCGTCCATTAAGGGATGTTGTTGGGACTGTTGTTGTTGCTGCTGTTGCAACTGATGCTGTTGCAATGATTGAGCTGCACTAACTTGTACGGTGGGTGGTGGCGGTGGTGGCCCAGCCCCAGTTAATGCGGTAGTCATTGTTTGATTATGAGAATTTTGCATTTGATGCTGATGTGTTACAATCATTTGTTGTTGCTGCTGTTGTTGTTGCTGCTGCTGATGATTGAGTTGTTGTTGCTGTTGCTGCTGCAGGGAAGTCTGTTTCATACAACTTTTTTTCGTCAAAGTGCCACACTGATTGCCCATCACCTGCAGGGAGTGTGGAGCTGGCATTAAACCCATTATTGTAGCCGTTGATGCGGAACCATTACCGCCAACCCCGGTATCTTGTAAGGTTTTTAAATGTTTTGGTGGCGGCGGTGCTCGATGAGGTATATCGGCAAATTCTGGTGGTGGCAATTGATGATGTTGCATTGCATGATGATGTGATAATATAGTAGCTGGATCGCTTTTACTATGTATCGTTAGAGTCTCCAGATCACCACATATATTATTAGGCATTTGACCACTCTCTTGCCGTTTTAACTTTGTTTGAGATCTGGGCTCATTCAGTCTCGTTTTATCACGTTGATAATAAACACCGGCAAATATTAAAACATTCAATATTAAAAGACTACATCCTATAGCTATAGTTACGCTTAAGGCTGTAGAATAGGCAGCAAAACCATCGTTATCTTGGGAAGCTTGTGAGCCTCCATGACCATCTCCGTCCATCATATCATCGGGATACATCTTGCTGCCAGTAAACCGTGTGCCATTGCGTTGTAGTGAGGAAGAGGGGGAACTAAGATTTAGTAGAGAGAATACTTGATTTGTGAATATGCTAAAATTTCCTAATGCAGCACTACCGATGCCCGGAGAGTAAGGTGGATTAAGAGGCTTAACGGCAGCATCACCGGTAATACTATTGTCCATTTCATCGTCATCGCTTAGCTGATGGTGTGAGGCCGGCACATTATCACCACCTGGCTTGTGCAGATCTGGTATTAAATTCAGCCAGAACGATAAACGATGGGCACGGTAGTGATTTTTTAGTTTGGGCTTAGTGTCTAAAATAAATAGTAATAGAAAAAAAATATAAAATAATGAAAAAAGGAAAACTAAAGCGGAAAAACTTTAAATAAAAGCTACTGGAAAAGATTTTGTTAAGTAAATATGAGAACGATTTCACAAAAATATATTTTTTAAAATTGAGCTCTCTAGCCTAAAATACGGTAAGAAATTGAAATTAAAATACAAATTAAGGTTACTTACCAAAATTCAAATACTTTTTGTGAACGCTTTCATAGGCAGTCCATTCAATAATTTTATAGCGACTTCTTTCTTGTCGACTGCCATGCTCACTTTCCATTTGTTCATTGGGATTGCTGAAAAAAAAATTAAAAAATATATTTTCATTACAAATTTCATTATCACATAAACTTGCTTTATTGAAACAGTATTAAAACTACTTTAACAAAAAAACCAACAATTTAAAACTCTTACCCTGTTCTCACAAAATTCGACCAGTATAACATTACAATCTCTGACAGACTGATTTCAGTTTTTGTATAATTACGCGTAAAATGATTGAAGCCACCCACTAAGGGAGCACCAAATATGTACGGCAAATCCTCACCATGTATACAGCCTTGTCGCTAAAATAAACAAAATAAATTACGAAATTCAAATAATGTCGAGAAAAGGGAAATTTGCATAAAATTTCCTGTCGAAAATTATATTGTAAGTCAGATGTGTAAATTTTAATAAAATGAATATACATTTTTAGACAAATTTCATGATTGATATTATTTTTGTTTGTGTTTTGTTTACTTTATTTATTACATTGTATATTTGCATGCATGTATAATGTCATGACGGTTTGTTTTATCTTACTTTTGTTATTGTTGTATGTTTTTACATAAACTCTTCAATAATTATAATTGATTGATATTTTATGGTTTTCTATATTCATATTCATACTAGACGTATGATTGATTTTTAATTTAATTACTATTAAAATATCGCTCATACGCTATGGTCGGTACGTTATACGCACCAGAGACTGACAACATTTATAGGAAAAGAATTAAGCCTACAGTACACGAAATGTAAAAAGCCACATGCAAATGTGGGTCTGACGTCACTACAGTATTTTAGCATTTTGGTAAAATTTCTTAAAATAGTCGTAGTGGCTGCCTGCAGTATGATTTTGATATTACACAAAATGTATTTTAGTCCAAATATGCATATGAAACACATGCGGCCTAAGCGGATACATTTATGCTTTATGATGACTTCAAAATTACGTCACAGCCACATGCTTTTGTGGCTTTTTACATTTCGTGTATTACAGGCTTTACTTAAGTAATTACACTGTCGTTAACATGGATATCAATACAACAAATTTAAATTTACTTGATTGCGTTGAATAGTATGTCTGTATGCAGGTGTATTTTTTTTTATTCAGTTATTACATAAATAGACATGTGTAGTCAAAGATATTGTAAAATTGTGTAAAGTTGTGATGTAAGTGACTAAAGCAAATTGTTGGAGTCATACAGCTTGCTCTTCTGGTGTATAGATGTACAGGCTAACTTAATCTATTTACCTAAAAAAAAAATTTTGGTTGTCTGACACCTTAAGAATTGCCATCCCCTAGGTGTTGAAAACGGGCAAAAACTACATATATTTTATAAACGTTCAAACACGTAAACATGGGAAAAAAAATTTAATTGTATTCATTAACCGGTGAAAAAGATTAAAAGATTATAAAAATTTTTTAAATGGTGGCATTTTTTGGTACTTAAAAAAATTATTGCGCTATAACACATTTACATTTTATATGTTATTTTTTAGCTTAATTTACAGTAGTATATGTATGTACATTTAACATTTCCTTTCATTGGCTGGTTGGTCGACTAACAAGTTAAGTAATGTATAGACGAAATGTGTTATTATGTTTAGCATACTTTAAGGCATATTACTTAAAAAAGACCACATTACGTCTACGTTAAAAAATGTCAGAGACTTCTGGCAATTTATCAGGATATACTAATGTGTACATGCGAAAACTTTGTGGAATGTTACGAACTACTATTATTCTAAATAAACGAACAACACAGCTAAGATCATTATTATTCGAGTAGATATTGGTAAGCGTGTATCAAAGTAAGTTGTACAACAAAGGTGTTAAAAATAAGTTAAATATAATAAATACTGTTAAAGCAATGTTAAAGTATGTTTAAATAAATAAAGTGTTCCAATTTTTATAATAAATTTCAAGTGTTATTATTTGAAATAAAAAAACCTCTGATATATCGGACAAAATTTCTTTATTTCATTCTCTGTAACGTAATATTTTAACTTGGTATACGATAATATCAGGAGATCTAATATTTCAAGTCACCGTTGGCAATACTAGATGCAATTACAACTAGTCGGTAGATGGCCCTAATTTGACTGTTTAACAAGTCCAAGAACATCTAATCCGGCAATTTCTAGAACCTGCAGCATCAATTACAAAAAATAAACTTCCTCAAAGGGCTCCATTATCATCCAGTACACCACGATCTTTAGATTTAGTTTATGGGCATAGGCTGCAAGATTTTTCACGAAATAATCACAAACAAACTTGTACGAAAAATATGTACTGGGTGCTACGTCAAATTGAAAAATCATGGAGAATTGGCCAGAAAAGCGAAGCAAAATGTGTAAAAATAACATTTTGTTTGGAACTCTTTAATGCTTTATTTTATTATTTTATATGAAAGAAACCTTATTTTTTAGTTTCCATGATTAAAAACACTAGTTTTCAAATTTGGTATTTAATTTATTCCATGTTTCTTCCACTGACTAAATAGAAGCTTTCAGGAAAAAATTCTGAAATTTGTTTACATTTCCTTAAAGGAAAGGTTTTTTGCCATAGGTCGTACGTATCATTTACAAAAATAAAACGCCATGTTTATAACAAAATATGTACTCTAAGTTGTATAGAGAAATGAGTCACATTTTACTAATGAAAGTGTACGCTCTCGTGAGTCATATATGATCCATTGGACAGGGAAGTTGTTAAGATTGAAAACGATATGATCGACCTGAGAGTACTTCTATCTATTTTTATGATATATTAAGTATAGTCTACCTTTTGGTATTTATAACTTTGAATCCAAGCTAAGATTGAAAATATATTGAACATAAAAGGCACTTTTTCACTCAGTATTATGAGCGACCAAAAAGGTATTTTATCACGCTTTTAAAGTGGATTTATTTTCAATTTTTGTGGAAATAAATTCTTGAATTATTGATACAATTGAGGTGATACTGATATAATATGGGCAAAACAGGTGATCCTATTTTTAATTTTTATGGAGACTTTTGTTTTTTTTTTTTTTATTTCTGAATATCGTCGTTTGTTAATGATCATACTCTATATAACACATAAGCATATACCTATAAAACACAATACGATATGTATACGTAGAATTATTAAATTACCTTAGAGAAAGTCAAAAAGTTTTCTTATATGTAAAATTACTTTAGCATTAATAATTTTAAGAAGATAAAATAATTTTACTCCATATCTTTACAATACTTTGAAAAATTAAAACAAAATATTGAGTGTTGAATAAATTGTAAAAACTGTGATAGCAAAGTAGCGTGTACTTTGCTGGTATTTAAATTAAAAATAAATATATTCTTAATATTTTATGTAAAATAGCATAGGAAATATTAGTTATAAACAAGTGAGGAGTTTTAATATAAAATTTGTATCCCATTTTGCTCGTATCAATTGTACTTGTGATCAAAATAAAATAGAAACTTGTAACCTTCCATATATTATATCTCTCCTGTAGTTTGTTTAAATGTCAATATTGTGAGATTTATATACAAAATGACTATTTTTTTATAAATTTATAAGGTTATATGTTCTCTTTTCACATTCACAAGTACTGCATGCAGTTGCAGCATTTCTCCAAAAATATATAAATTTTTGTTTATTTACCGAATAAAATGAAAATGTAAAATGTTTTCGCACATAAACATTTTCTATTCTTACATCAAGAGTGGCTACATATTGTTGTTCTCTGAAAAATACCACTTCATGATATTTGACGAATAAAGATTCAAATGATTATTTAGAATTTGGTCAAAATAATCAATTTGTTTAGCCTGTCATTGATAAATATTAAAAGACACAATACAACATAAATTTTAACACAAAGTCATAGTTTATGCAAATTATAAAAGTTTTAGCAATAATCATAAAAGAGCAAAAAAAAAATAAATCTTACTTGTGGATAGTCGCCATAACGTGTTTGATAATCGAACACATACAAATACGAATTTCGATGGTCGGCCGAGTGTAAGTCAACAGTTTGGGCAGCCGGGGCAACTACTTGGGCATCGCTTAAGGCTTCCAAAGTTTCATCTCTGAAATTGAAAAAACAATTAAGAAAAATTACGAATGCAAAAAATGTGCTTTTGAGATTCTAATAATAATTTAGAGATTTTTAATAATATTTTAAAATTTTTACAATAGCTATCAATATATAAATAAATAAACTTTAAAATTGTGGCACATAGCTTTACTTAAAACATTTAAATTGTTAAAATTTTTAATTCACTTTGAGGAATCAATTAAATTTTGTTTTAGTTTAGAGTTATTTTTTGCAATTTTCCCACTTAAATTTTGTTAAAGGGAAACTCACGTTTTCAAATTAAATTTATTTTAGCTTATTTTTTTGCCGCTGTTTTATTTCATTTCAACCACATACACAACACAATATTTAAATTGAGTTTTTATTCAATTATTTCTACAAATTAAACAATAATTTTTTGTATTCATGGCGAATATTAAAAACAGCAACAAAAATTAAGGCAACAAAAAAAATATCCGCAAAATATAATAAAGCAGCATGTATTGATGTCAATGGTACCATGAAGTAGAAAAAAGAATTTGGTAACATTTTAACAATATAGAGCTTGGCTAAAAATGACATGACTACATAAATACCGCAAAATATAATTTCAATAAAATTTTAAATAAAAACTAAAAAAAAAAATTAGGAAAAATAAACGAAATTTAAAATATGCAATTGTTTTGGACATTTTAGCACTCGAATAGAAAAAAAAACAAAAATTTAAGTAAGACTTTAATATAAATATAAAAAAAATTATTTTAAATAAAAGGTGGTAAAATATTAAGGGCTGTTGTTGATTTTGAATAAAACACAAATTATTAGGAAATTATTGTCATTTCTTTTTATTATTATTCTTATTATTAATATTTGTATGGTTATATTATGTAATGAATAAAATATCGGCCAAATGCCCCCCCCCCCCCCCAACCTAGGCGGCGCACCTCGATCCGATAGTCCAGATTTTCATTGACAATGTTGATGTTCAATTGTTGGGAACGATGATGAGTCGAGGTTGACTGCTCTTTTGCCAAACTATCGCGAAAAATAGCAATGTTTTTCATTCAACGAACCAAGAAAGCATTCACATTACATAAATAACTTTTTTTTTGTGAAATTTTAATATTTTTCAAAATTCTCCCGATTGTGAACGAATTTGAATGATTATTTTGACCTAAAGAATCACGAAGTCAACGAAATGCATTTTGGTTTGAACGCCCATTTGCATAATAAGCCTGAATAATTTTAACGTGTTGCTCGATTGCGTATCTTTCCATGATTCAAATTGAGTTAGCCTTAAGTTGAGAAATATCAAATGAAATGCAGAAAAAAACTTGACGCTTAGGTGTGGCTCAAATTCATCATCGGCCCTTTAAATTTCACCACCCTTAACAATTCAGAGTTTGTTTCGAAATACATACATAAAATTTAAATCTAAAACAGAATTGATTATAACTTTTTGAAAATTAAAAATCCAAGTATTTTAATATATATGCCTTAGTTTTTACTAATGTTACCACTGTGCCTCATCAATATTAATTATATATTGTGGCTTTTTCATATTTTTTTTTCTGCAACGTCCACACACAAATGGTTGATTTTAAATAAATATTTGATAGAATGCAATAACAAAATAATATTAAATAAATTTTAATTTTTTCGGTTTTTTATATTGCTAAAAAAAATCAAGCTTAATATTGTGACCATTGATATAAGATACATGAAATTTAAGTTTTTTATAAAATGCCAAAAATAATTTTAAATTTTAGTATAACTCTGAGTATGAGGTGCTAAGATTTATATCAAATGCATCGTACAAAATAATAAAAACTTTATGTTCGATATTATGCCTATGGTACCAACATGACTGGCTTTTTATCATAAAATTGACTGTGGGAAAAGAAATTGAATAAAAACCAATTAAATTAAAATAATTGCGCAATAAGATCTTATAAAATTTTTTTTATTATTTTCAGTTGATCACATATACTAAATAGAAATTTTTGGTGCCTACACAAAATGTTTATTATTGTAACCGGGTGAATTTTTCTTATTTTTGTTTATATTTTTTTATGGTAAAATATATTTGTATTATTTATTAGTTAAAAATATTGTCTAAATTTTTTGATCTTCTTCGATATTAATAATTTTTTCTTATTGTTGAGTTTAAGATCACTTTTGTTTTTTATAAAAAGTTTCTTATTAATAGCCAATATTTTGCTACCAATCCATGGGTTGCTTCTTCAGGGTAAATATACAAATAATGTAAAGAAAAGACAAATTCAAAACAATTACAAATTGAAAAACTATTTCGTTAAAAAGGCTGCAACATTTCCAGTATCTGTCTTAAAGTTAATTCGCTGCGTAGATGGTACTTTAATAATTTACGACATTCTACAACATATTTCTGCTTCTGTAATTATTTTCTTTGTTTAAAATTAATGTATGCTCAAAATCAGGATAATAATTAGGATTAGCGAAATGTAATGATAATTCTATTTTTTGTGTCAATATGGTGTTCATGTATGTATATTTGATCAGATCTGTGTCCAGCCATTCTATTTTAATGTTAATTTTTTGTTGTTCCTTGTAATGTAAGAGTTGGTCGAATAAGTAATCGCCTTCGTACATAAAATAAAATGCGATTGTAAAATTAATAAGCTTTCATATGTGTATTTACTGAGTAAAAAAAATAGTTTTTCAAAATAGAAAAGTATTCACAGGTCAAAATGTATGAAAACTTATACCTCACAGTGTCTTTTTTGGTCTATAATCTCGATAAAACTGACAAAATTAGATGTACCGTTCTGAAATTTAGCAAACATTTCTTTTCATCAAAATGCTTGTAATAACGAGACAGTAAGGTGCCCACGCCTTACCTCAAATTCATATAGTTTCTCTATGGCGAATGATATTTGAGGTATAAAGGACTCTATATTTAAATATGTAAATTGAATTTATCAGCAGACACTACTTGAAGACACATACTTTAATGCACCGTTTTCACATATTCTACTTTCAATGAAATCTAACAGCTTATAGTACCAAAAGTATAAGAGGCATGATGATAGCATCTTGCATATAAAGATTTCTGGTAAATTTTATTACAATACCAGAAAACAAAGGTGAAAAACTTTGGAAAAAAAAACTAATCTGTATGGAACTATCTAACATATGGTGTTTTCTTTTCTAACAAACAATGTTGCCCTTTTATAGTTAAACACTTTTCAAAGGTCGCCTGCACCCTAACAAAATGCTACCTTTATAATCAGCAGAATAGAACATAAATTTTCACCCTTTTTACATGATAGCTGTATTTTTATGTAAGACTGCACTTCTTGCTTCCATTTTAATAATTTGGGACCATAAATTATTTTTAACCACTACAAAAACTTAATTCTCCTTTTTAATATCAACTGTTAAAAAGTGCAATATTCTAACCCTTTGATTTAATTTAGGGTACAACATGTAACATTTTTTTTTTTAATTTTTTTGCAACATTATTACAAAAGAACTTGTCACCCGTTTATAATATTGCATATTTTTAAGAAAAGAACACGAAAGAAGGCATAGGGCAGAATTAATGCAACATTAACGTCAGAAAAGAAAACACCATTAAATTTTAATATCAATTATACTAAAGGGTCCGCCAAATAAATTTTTTTTAAGGGCGCAAAACATCGAGTATAGCTTCAGCTGTGTCGCACGTAGCGCCGTTCTGTTGAAACCAAATGTTGCCAATATCTTTCTCTTCAATTTTTGTGAACAAAAATTCGTTCAACATGGCCCGTTAACGATCGCCATTGACTACCGCCACTCCTGGCTCATTTTCGAAAAAAATGGGCCAATTATGCCTCTGAACCAAAATCCGCACCAAACAGTGACTCGTTTTGGATGTATCGGCTTTTCAATATACGAGTGGGGGTTTTCTGTGCCCCAAATGCGAAAGTTATGCTTGTTTTTATACCCGCCAAGATCAAATCTGAAAATATGATTTTTTTTTGGCAAAATCGGCCAGAGTAATGTCGCAATATTTCCCAGCAGTTTTCAAGCGCATACACAACAATATTCGTTCAGCGGAAGGATTAAACTAATTATCTGTCAAATCAGACATGAGATAAGTGTTACCATTTATGAAATAAGCACAAGTTAAAAAAAAAACGTTAAATGGCGGACCCTTTAGTACTTAATACGTACGCAAAAAAACTGTCTTTAAATTTTTGCTCCTTCCTTTTTTATACCCGCCACCAAAAAAATGGTGGGGGTATATTCATTTTGTCATTCCGTTTGTAACACATCGAAATATCCATTGTAGACCCCATAAAGTATATATATTCTGAATCGGGGTTTGATTTTATGACGATCTAGCTATGTCCGTCCGTCTGTCCGTCTGTTGAAAGCACGATAGAGGTCGCACCGAAAAAGCTAGGGGGCTCAAATTTTGCCAGAATCTTTCTTATAGACATGGTTTGTTTGGTGTTGAAAATGGGCTAAATCGGAATATTAGGAAGAGAGTTATAGCTCGAAAAGCAAGAGCAGGTCAAAAAAACCGTGTCCTTCGAACATCGAATAAAATGGAATTGTGTCCAAACGCCTTAACGTAGACTCATGAAACTTCGAATGTATATTTCCTGAATAAATGCAATATCTTTCCCCGAAAATTGTCTAAATCTATGCATTAGGAGAGGAGCTATCGATCAAAATGTACGAAAATTTATACCGCACAGTGTATTTTTCGGTATATTTAAAAACAAAAACGTCATAAAAGCAACAAAATTGGATGTACGACTCTAAAATTTTGCACACTTTGCTCTTTGATGACACGCTTTCTTGTAACGGCAAATCAATGTGCCACGCCTACTTTTACGCTCACCTCCCATATAACGTTTTAACTAAAATTCATATAATTTCTCTATTAATAAAGATTTTGGAATAATAAAGGCCTATATTGAAACACCTCAGTTGTACTCATTCACGAAAATAACTTTGACACGCCTACTATAACGCCCACTTTTCACGTTATCTACCGTTAATGAAATTTAAAAGCTCATAAAACCGTTAAAATTAGAGGTATGATGATAAATTTTGTTACGTCTATCCCCCTAGGCAATGTCATTACTATGCCAAAAAATTAAGGTGCCACGCCCACTTTTACGCCCACCTCCCTTATAACGTTTTACCTAAAATTCATATAATTTCTCTATTAATAAAGATTTTGGAATAATAAAGGACTATATTGAAACACCTAAGTTGTACTCATTAGCAAAAAAAACTTTGACACGCCTACTATAACGCCCACTTTCACTTTTGAATTGTGTCCAGACGCATAAACGTAGTTTATCGAGTCAAAAGAATATTTTTCCCTTAAAATCGCTTAAATCTATGAATTAGGAAAAGAGTTATAGATAAAAATTTACGAAAATTTATACCGCACAGTGCATATTTCAAATTTAAAACGTAATAAAACTGACAAAACTATATGTACGATTCTGAAATTTTTCAAACATGGCTTTTTGGTGAAAGTCTTCGTTATAACGGAAAATAGATGTGTCACGCACACTTTTTTCCTTAAATTTTTATAAAAATATATTAGTCATATATATTAGCATTTATTCATCTTACACTGCGTCATTTATTGTACTGTAGCTAAATGTTAGATAAAGATGATAAGATAGATGACTCTACTAGCAACTACTAGATGGCATGCTAACAACTTATGCTTATGTTCTCCTGAAGTTATGCTCTATTAAAAATGGGAATTTAGGAAAATTTTGACCTAAGTAAAAAAAAATTGTCTCTAAACATTATAAACAATTTATTTTCATGTACTAATGGCTAACAAATTTTAAAATTATACAAAACTTATTTCGTTTGAAAATCTTTTAAAAGCAAAATGTTATAGAAGTTTAAAAATCAAAATCTTACTAATAAATTTCCCGTTTTAGAAAAATGCTGAGAATGTATATATTAAATCACCCTGTGGCCCTTAAAATTTAACCTTAAATTCTCTTTCTTCCTCTTAGATTCATGTAAATTCTCTATGAATAAAGATTTTGGAATACTAAAGGACTATATTGAAATATCTAAGTTATGTTTTTTAGCAGAAATTTTATTGACACGCTTACTTTAACGCCCATTTTCACTGAAACACTTAATTTACGAAAACATTTTACCAGCATATCCAAGTTATAAAGGGTGGTTAAATTTTAAGGGTTAATTTTAAGATGTTGATTTTGAATAAAACACAAATTATTTAGGAAATTATTATCATTTCTTTCTTAATGATAATATTTGTATGGTTCAATTATGTATGGAACAAAATATCGGCCAAATGGCCCCCCAACCTAGGCGGCACACCACGATCCGATAGTGCAAATTTTCAATGATACTGTTGATGCTCGAATGTTGGGCACGATGATGAGTCGAGGTTCCATGCTCTTTTGCCACGTTATTGTGAAAAACAGCAATGTTTCCCATTCAACAAACTAAGATGACATTCACAGATGTTTTCACATTTCATACAGACCTGCTTTGCAGACATTTAAATATTTTTTACAATTCTCACGATTGTGGACGAATTCGAACGATTATGTTGACCAAAAGAATCACGAAGTGCACGAAATGCGTTTTGATTTGAACGCCCATTTTTATAAAAATCTTTAATATTTAAAATCGTTGCTCGATTGCGTATCTTTCCACGGTTCAAATTGAGATAGTCTGAGATTGAGAAATGTCAAATGAAATACAAGAAAAAAGTTGAAGTTTAGATGTGGTTCACTTTAAACATGGGCCCTTAAAATTTAACCACCCTCTACAAAAAAAGTGATACATATTTTATTATAAAGAGATTATTCTATAGCGATTAACAAAATAATAAATATTGTGCTTTAAATGTACACAAAATTGGTGGTGGGTATGAAAGATTCGGCACAGCCGAATATAGTGCTCTTACTTGTTTACATTCACTGTTTAAAATTTAAAATAAATTTTTTATTATACATTTTGTCACATCCTGTCATTTGGTAGTTGTTTCTGTTCTGTAATTACCAGTTGTAGACTGCTGTAAGTTAGTCAAAATTTTAAATATAATATTTTTATCTAACTTCGCTTAAATATATAAATAAATCAGATATACATATGTATGTGCATATATAAAAAGTGGAGATAAAAAAGTATTCATTTGAATGAATAATGACGAATTTAGTCGCTTGGAACTAAAAGGTTTAATAAAAAACTTAAACTAACACTACCAAGTGATTCTTAAACAAGACGTACATTTTAGAGGTGTGTTATTGAGACAACACCATGCCTGGAGAAATTTAAGGCGTAGAAAATTCATTTTATGGCGTTCTTTTAGTTTTATTTTTTTTTTTTTTATTTGCACTGTTAGAAAAAATAAAATAATTTATTTTTCTCAGTTGTTTAACATATTTTTGTGGATCTTAAAAATATTTGTGCGAAATGTGGAAATTGTGAAAAATTTTTAAAAGTCTATTTTTTCTACTGTTCTTCCTAATGTTACATCCTCTGCTATTTCTGTTGCTGTCTACATTACCTTAACGAGTATACGGCGTTTTATTGATGTTTGTGCATATTTTATTGTGTCAGTACAAAAGCGGCTTGTATATTACATGAATGTTCATATAATATAAAGTTTATTGGTTTTGTAGAAATTGTGGCTTTCACACCTTGCATGTTTCGCCTTATTTTTTTTTCCTTTTTTTAATACTGAATTATTCTATTTTATTTAATTTTTTTGTTGCGATTTTACGATTTTTTTAATACAGCTGTGCTTGTACAGGTAATAAAAGAATTTAATTTTTTTACGATTCAAGTATTAAGTGATATACTTGATTGAAACATAATTGAAGTACTGCTGTAGTCCTCAAATAGATCAACATTTTAAAACTTTGTAAAAATTAAGTAATTGCATATACAATTTCTTACATTTTATTTCCGAGTTCAAATTTAATTTACGATTATAGTTGTTATAAAAATAGCAATCAAATCGAAAAAATTAAGAACAAAAATCTACTTATTAGATCAATCAATATATTTCTTAGCACGTTCACCCATTTGGAAAAAAATTTAACATTTTCAAAAAATATTTCATACTGTTCCACAAAAGTTTTTAACCTTTACACGCCTAGAATTTCCAAATTTCAATCACCCATAACTTTCTGAATATAGTGCTTACTTGAAATGCAGAAATTGTATGAGGTATAAAATGTATAGATTGCGTTGATGCAAGAACGCGTGGTATAGACTTTTGTTTTTTATCTGCTGAAAGAAGTGATATAATAGTTTTTAAAGCTTAAAAAAATCCAGCACATGTTTTGTAGATATTTGTTGGTAAGATTAGGTTTAAACTTGTTTCTATTTTTGTTGGTTTTAATAAATTTTTTAACTTCAAATTTTCGTTGGCAAGCTTAATTTTCTGTGACAATTATTGTCACTAGCATAGTATATAGTCAAAACCTACATCTATACAAAGTCTTGTTGTTGTCACATAAAATTGTCTATACAAAATCTTGTGACTGTCACAAAATTTTTTTTTTTAGAAAATCTTGTCACTGTCAGAAAATTGTTCACAGGAAATTCTGTCACTTTAAAAAAAAAAATTTTCAGAGAAAATCTTGTCATGGTCACACAAATTTTTCTATAAAATAATTTTACTGCAACATAAAAATTTCTAAACAAAATCTTGTTACTGTTACACAAAAAGTTTGTATAAAAAACCTTGCTATTGTCACGCATAATTTTGTATATAAAAGCTTGTCGCTGTCACATAAAATTTTCTGTGCTTAATTTTGTCACTGTCATAAAAAAATTTCTATATAAAGTCTTGTCACACAAAATTTTTATACAAAATCTTCTCACTGTAAGAAAAAATTTACTGTAAAAAATCGTGTTACTGTCACACAATATGTTCTGTAGAAAATCTTATCACTATCACATAAAATTTTCAACAGAAAATCTTGTTACTGTACCTGTCACATAAAATTTTCTAAAGCAAATTTTATCACGATCACACATAATTTTTTTTTAGAAAATTTTGTCACGGTCACACATAATTTTTTTAGAAAATTTTGTCACGGTCACACATAATTTTCTATAGAAAATCTTGTAACAAAAAATTTTTTATAGAAAATATTGTCACTGTCAATGAAAATTTTCAGTGACTAATCTTATCACGCAAAATTTTCTGTAAACATTTTTGTCACTATCAAACAAAAATTTGTAAAGGAAGTCTCGTGACTATCATACAAGTTTTTTTATTAAAACTATTACGTCCATTTAACAAATTTTTTTATAAAACTTTTTGTCACTGCCTTACAATTTTTTTTCTGCAGAATATCTTGACACTTTTACACAACATTTTTCCTCTCAAGCAAGATTTTATGTGCCAATGAAAAACTTTTTACTGTTATACAAAATTTTCTATAGAAGAACTTGTCGCTATTACACAAAGTATTCTATAGAAAATCTAGATATAATTTCTATACAAAGTACATTAACAACCAAACAGAATGTGTTAATTGATTTGCAATTATCAGCGAGAGATAAAATCGTGAAAAAACCTTTTTTAAAATACTTATTTGTTTATGTTTTTTCTTATTTCGAAATTAAATATTATTAAAAAATTATTAAAGTCCACCTAACTTATATATTTTTATGTTGAACATGACAAGCTCACTGAATGAGGAATTTTAATTTATTATCCTCTTACATTAAAGTTACCTTAAATTCGTTATGAGTGGGTATTTTAAAATTAATGAAAATAGAATTGGTTTTTGTTGAATTTACCTGATATTAATTGGATGCTGTACTGGCCTCTCCCAATCTGTATACTCATTAACAATTGTTGCAAATATTTCATTTAGATGATACGTGTATGTGTTGCGTACGTAGGCCTTTAAGATTTTCGAGCGTCTGTCCGCTTCAATGCCATATTGAACATCACCGGAGTTAAAGGAGAAAAATGCCTCCGCACGTGTCACACCAGCCATTAAATCATATCTGTAAACAAATTCACAAGGTGTAGATAAATTTATATGTATGTACTTAAGAGATATAATAATGTATATTGAAATATGGAAATAAAGATTTTTTCTTTAGTTTAAAAAAAATTTGGCATACAAATATGATGAAAATGCTGATAATACTGGAAACTACTACGAACCAAGGGAGTCCATTATTAAGCAGAATACAAACAAAACTGATTGTCGTTAAAAAAAATTGCAAAATAATAATAATAATAATATATAGTACGTTTTCTATTAAACATTACAATCATATATTTTTGCCAGAATGATTAAGTTTAATTAAAGAAAATAGCGAAAATGTCTGTGTTATTTTCTGAATATTATTTAGATTATAATTTTCATTATTTGCAAGGCAATAGAAGCAACTTAAGGATGAACGCAAGAATTATATTTGGTCTTTCTATTAGAAGTATGGATACGAGTAAACGGTTAATTTTAATTATTATTTTAATTTGCTCTCTGACCTGGAAATTAATTGAATATAAATATACACTTAAACATGTACATGAAGGACTGTAAAGCATTTAGATGAAAATCTCAATAAAACATTCAATATTTTTTTTTACTATTTAAGTAGCCTTATTTTAAAATATATAATATTTTTATATACATTGTAGTGACAAATATGTGCCGCAGGGTAACTAAACTCATAATTTTGTTTGAACCGTAACATAAACCCTGTTGTGTCAGTATAAATAAATGTGTGTGAAATATGCCGGACTTGGGAAAGATCACGTTACTTAAGTTTAACTGCCAAGCATCTGGCATAGCGACGCTTGCCAATATCAAGCGTTTGTGTGCCTTAAAGCATTAAACACTTAGATGACAGCAGGCAACACAACTACACGACTACAACGGTAGTTGACTGCAATCGTTGCCGTGTAGTCAGTTACTTATTTATATAGAAGACGACAGCAACAGCTGTTTATTAAATAAATGTACATTTCAGAGGTGCCTTTGAAAGTATTTCACTTTCTTAAATATACAATCGCTTGTATGTATACCAATTACAAATTTAAAAACAAATAAATATATGTTTTAAAACCTTGTTTATTTTTAATATAAATAATTATTTAATCCATATATAACTTTTTTTTCCTCTTTTTCTTGTAAATAAAGTTAGGTATTTTTAAACTCATATTAATTTAACATTTTTTGTTATAGAAATTAGCCTAAGTGGGCGCCACAGCAAAAATGTAGCCGTGCAGTCGTATGCTGTGATGGCTTCAAAATAATCGTCTCTATATTAACGCGTGTATTTTATTTTTGACATATTATAGTCGGCAGCCTGCTGCCGTCTATGTGTTTATAGCATAACTGTTAACGTTTTTAGGCAGTGATATAAACACACACACGAAGCAAAACTATTGGTGTGTGTGTATTGCAGTATCGGCAGACTTCAAATTACTTTCATTTTCATATATTTTCCCACAGAATATCAGTGTGGCACTAACAACTAATTTTTATCTACCAACACTAGTTATTTAAATTATAATAAGAATTTAGAATGAGTACTAACCAACACTGTAGAAGTACTAAACAAATTGTGAGATTCTTATAAGTAAATACTATAGAAGAAAAAACAAGAAATTATAATTTGACTATCAACTCGCTAAGTTCAAGCTTCCAAGAGGAGCTCCTTAAACTAATAATAAAAAATAAACAGAGAAGCTCCAAGAGAGCTCACTGGAAACCAACAAAAGTAACTGTTTTCTAATTCTTTAACAATAACCATATTTACAATATTTTTAATTAAAAAAACTTTTTTTTTTTATTTACAAAATATTAAATAAGAAATTCAGCCACATTTACTCAAAATATTCCATAGAAAAATTTTTAAAATTTACTGAAATTATTCTTTTCTACTCTATAACGTTAAAAATAAAATTTATATAAAACTACCTGACCCGGCAAACGTTGTTTTGCCTTATAAATTATTTATAGGAAATATTTTTTACATAAAAAAAAACGTAAACTATATGTGTTCTAAGGTATGCACATCTATCTTAGTTTAAAATTTCATTGAAGTCGTCACGTTATTTAGGTGAGGCATAAATTGTCCCTTGGAGTGAGTCACCCTAAATATTTAGGAATATGAAAAATGGGCGTTAAAGTAGGCGTGGCAAAAAAATATCCTATTAGTCATATCAAAGTATTAGTTATATTATATCAAAATATTCCAAGAAGATCGGTCCAGCAGTCTGGCCTACCTGAGGGGGCGTCAAAAAATGCGTGGCGTTGATGGGTATGAAAAAAAGATGTTGACCGCTTCTCAGACCTATCTGATGTGCTCCCCAAATTTCATTAAAATCGGTCAGCCATTTCGGAGTGTTGAGTGAAATTCACATAAAATTCTTTAAAAATTTCTATAAAAAGCCGATTTTAAATGTCATTTGGAAAATTGATCAGTATTGCACAGTATTTTCCACACAAAATATCAGTCGTCTTCTCACAAAATTGTCCGTCTACAACTTAATTTCATTTAGACACAATATTTTTATTGCTAAGCTAAGAAAACTCCGTATTCCATCTAACTCTTTTATAAAAAATTCAGTAGAATTTCTTATAAATCTTCTATAAAAAATCACAAAATTTTATATAAAAAATCCAATCAGAGAATAATAATTTTTCCTTAGACGACTGAGGAAGTTAATATACAAACTTTCTTGAAAAATTCAATACAACAATATTTAACAAAAATCTGCTTATATTTCAACAAATTTTTTTTAAGCATTTACTCACATTCAGGAAAGTTCAGATAATAATTTTATCCAAAACTCATTTATATTTAGCTATAAATTTGAAATTTGTTTAAATTTCGTTTTTTTCTAAAGATTCTTAGAAGTAATTGTTTTTAAATTCTTTGTAGCCTAATTCTACTTATTGGCTAAATTAAATTCTTCAATTCTTATAACAAAGAAGAAAATAACAATTTTTTCTTTTATCAACCTAAAAACTTATTGAAATAAAGATATTCTTTTTTCTAAATCCGAAGGAGGGGTAAAATTCGAAATTTGTTTTCGTGTAGTAAAAGAGTGTATAAATCTAGCATTTAGGGATGAACAATTTAAATGAATGAATACGTAGGAGATAGACTTAAACAATAAAACTGCAAATAACAATTCATGTAATGGTGGTAGTAAAAATAAATTGCTGTTACAAAAACTATTATTTGTGACAAAGAAAAACTAACTGTGCATACAAGTCTTTAGATTTTCCTTTTTTCTTGCCTAGATCGACATTTTATTTTAATTTTTTCTTTTTTCATTTTAACTGGCCACAAATGCTTTAATATCAATGTATTGTTAAACAAATGCATACAAATAACGTGTACAGTAAATAGAGAAAAAAATTAAATAAATACCGTAGCAAAAAGCAAATGTAAAATTATGACTTGTAATAAAAAAAAAATTCTAAAAAAAAAATGACCAACCAAATGTACTCAAGTTGACAGATTTCTTTCAAAAGTCAAACAAGAGAAAGGCAATGTTTTCAACAATAAAGGCCAACATCCAAATTGTTAGAAACACTTCCTTTATGTGAAAAAGGGTCACTATGACCATCCTTAAATACACAACCTTTTTGACAAAAAATAAAAATAAATTGGGATATGCTACCAATTTTAGGGTAAATATCATAAATAAAGTTCTTGTAATAAATGATATAAAAGTAATCAAAGATGATATTTTTTCCATTTCTTAAATTTTTATTATTTATTGTAATAATTTTTTTGTTCGTATCTGTTTCCCTTTTTCACAACTCAAACACATTCACTCACTAAAAAGAAAATTATATTTTTTTTTACTAACTGGCAGCAAATCTTAAAGTTAAGAGTGAGAAATGACCTTTTACAATTTTGTTCAAACAATTTTATTAAAAAACAATACCAGGGTATCTCTTGGGATATCATTATGATACAAAAAAAAATGAAATGTTTTTTAAACTTCATTATAAGTTCGGTACTAACGTTATGATAACCGATTTAAGATTTAAATCAAAAATCTAATCGGATTTTGTAAATCTTTTGTAATTTAATACAATTAAGAAAAATTTTCTACTTAGATAAAGTTTTTGAATTTTAGAAAGTAGAATGAAAAAGAAAAATTATAAAAAAACAAGTAAAAGTATTGTATTCGGTTATGCAGTATCTAATACGAGGGTTCCTTTAAATTTTGGGATAAAAGACTATATATTTTTAAAAAAAAATTTCGCTTCATTATGGCTTCATTGCTTTTCAAAATAATGTCCATGAAGATCAATACACTTTTGAAAATATATGTGAACCATACGTTCGAAACACTTTTCCAATTATATTGGGGTACCTCCTAAAAATGAATTTTGAAATTTTTTTTTTACTTTTGTCGGATTTTGCTCGTTTGTGAAGACCCTGTTATTTACTTTCAGGCTCTTCAGCATAGATCTACAATTTTTCACTTATTACGTTTCATGGTGTTTCCTTTTAAAGAAAAAAATTTAATAAATATGTAACTTCTAAACTGCTTATCCGAATTGCATAAAAAAAAGCTATAGCTTGTTGCAGAGTCATTTCAATCGTTGTATTTTGAGCAGGTTTTCTTAAGCAGGTTATTAAATTACAGCATAAATTTCTCTTAAATTATCTTAAATTAAAGGTACTTTACTTATATTTCAACTATTGTTATATGTTCTTTTATTATTAATCTTTATCAACATGCATGTTTAACATGCATATAAACATAAACTACGCCCATTAGCTAATAAATACTCGTTTGCATGATGTAGGTATAAAAAGTTTACCCAGTTGTAGACAAAAGTACAAAGCTACACTGTACAAACCGACACTATGAAATAATTTCAAAAGGATTTAATCAACGAACCATATACGAAAATTTTATGCCAACCTGTATAAAACTAAATGCACCAATGCCTAGGGGAAACTAATAACTAAGAGCACAATTAAACAGCTTTTGAGGTGAAAGTATTTTTTTCAAGTGTCGATCTAAATTTGTCTTCTCTTCATCTTTTTGTCACATTTTTATGGCTGACAGTGTAACATCTATCAAATAATACCTTTAACTAAGTTTACGTTATAGACATTGTTACTATTGGTTTTGTACACCTTGTAAATATGTACTTGTACATTCTTGTAAATATTTGAATTATGCATTTGTGTATGTATGTGTAAACATGAATTTCATACATTCACATTAATTCGCATGAATGCAGGTGTACCTATTGTACTCTATTTACACACACACACTTGTTTACGTTAATGTTAAGATTTCATTACATTGTTCACTGTTTTATATGTAAGCGAGCCTGTATTACTCTTTAAATACATATAATTAGTGTTGCTTTAATTAATGTAATCGTAGAGCGACAATTATAATTGATTCAATAAATTTTGCATGGCAACTAGAAATTTAACCTAAAATACTAACACATCAACATTTTGGTTACAAGTTACAAGTCTACATTAAACACTTGATTTTTCTAATTGTTAGTTTTATGTTATTTTATTATTTAATGTAAAAACTAATTTTTGGTTGCATACGTATTTGCGTGTTAAAATAAATAACATCAAATAACAATAAATAACATCATTCAAATGCAATTGCTTTTAAGGAAATAATACATAAATTAAACGTACAAAATATAAGGTAAAGTCAGGTTAGTGAAATGGTAAATTTCGAAATCGAAAATTACGTGTAAAGTTACAGGGGAGGGTAATTTAAAGAAAAGTCTTCCTTCACATAGTTAATTTCTTATATGTTTTAGTCTATATATATAAAAGTGAAACTCTGTGTGTGTGTGTGTGTGTGTGTGTGTTAGCTATAGACTCCGAAACTGTAAAACCGATCGGGCTTAAACTTTGGTTAGTTGTTGAACACATACCAGGGAGTGTTCATGGGTGAAAAAAAGTGGGCGGGGCCACGCCCATAAAAATTAGTTATCAGTTTTAGCTACTTGCACTTGACCGATTTTTCTGAAACTTTGCACACATATCGAGCTGTCATGACTAAATAATTTCGTGATAAGAAAAGTGGGCGGGGCCACGCCCCTAAAAAAGTTTTAATATTGGGGTACTTGCACTGGACCGATTTTTATGAAACTTTGCACACATACTAAGCTGTCACAACCATAAAATTTTGTGATTAGAAAAGTGGGCAGGGCCACGCCCATAAAAAAAGGTTATAATTTTGAGTTACTTGCACCGGACCGATTTCTCTGAAACTGTGCACACATATCGAGCTATCATGACTTAATAATTTCGTTATTAGAAAAGTGGGCAGTGCCACGCCCATAAAAAAAAGGTATCATTTTGAGGTACTTGCACTGGACCGATTATTCTGAAACTTTGCACACATATTGAGCTATTATGACTTTACAATTTCGTGATTAGAAAAGTGGGCAATGTCACGCCCATAATAAAGATTATAATTTTTAGGTTTTAGCACTTGATATTCAATTAAAATTTAGAATGCATTTCGATTCATTAAGGGGCGTAGCAACGCGCGCCGGGTTTGGCTAGTAATAAATAATTGAAGAAAACTGATAACGAAGCTTCGTATCGCTTTGTGGCACAAGTTACTAATTTCTGTTTAAGTGGCGTTAGTATTTAAAAATATATCAGTTATTATCTTTCCTAAATCATTCGTTCATTTCGGTCAAAATGTACTGCAAAGTGATGGTATGTGAAAAAGAAATTAAAACTTTTAAATTTAATCTAATATGGACATTAACCCTGCTACTAGATCAAGGTCATTTGGTCCATAAAGTTGAAAAAAGAAAAAAAAAAAAATTTTATTTATCTTGGGTTAGGGACCATTTGGTCAAGCATGTATTTCAATTTGATAGATATTAAAATATTAAGTTTTTTTGGGCAAATATAGAAAAGTTTTTTCTTTTTCATATTTTTTCTATATGTGATGAAAATTGTACTTTTACATCCACCACCAAAGAAATGGTGGGGGTATATTCATTTTATCAATTCGTTAATAACACATCAAAATATCTATTTCAGACCCCATAAAGTATATATTTTTTGAATCGGGATTTCGTTCTATGAGGAGGTTGCACCGAAAGAGATAGAGTTTCAAATTTTGCAAGATATTTCTTATACATATGGTGTGTTTGGTACTGAAAATGTGCTAAATCGGAATATTAGGGAGAGAGTTATAGCTCGTAATGCAAGAGTACGACAAAAAGTCAGTTATTCCATGACTACATGTTGTGAAGCATATATAAGATTCAACATGGCCGAATATAGCACTGTTACTTGTTTTAATTAGTCTGTGTTTAATACTAATAAAAATTTGTAAATATCTATCAATGTATTTTGCGATGTAAATAATTCTCAAAAAATTATTTAACTTTTTTTAAAAAATTTAATATTGCAAGGAATTTAAATCTATTTTATTTATTCATTCATGAACAAAGTAATTCATTAATTTACACATTCATTCATTAATCAAATAGTTAATTAAAATGTTTCGGCGTACTTTTCTATAAGCAACGAAAAACCTATTTGTTTATGATAATTTCCGACAAATATTTTATTTTTTATTGTTATGCACAATTTTATTTTGTAAAAAGAAATTGTGGAATTAAATCAATCGGTTTGGTGATTAATGTGTAAATAGGCATTTGAACGAAAATATCATTTAACACCTAGTTGTGCATTAAAGAAGGCATTTAAAACACTGTAGATAATTTTATGTAAAATAAGTTTTTACAAATTTTACTCAAATTAATAAATTATTACTCTTGAACATTTTTTTTCCAAACATGTTATTAAAAAACTTACAATTTTATGAAATTTTCAAACTTATTTTTTTCAAAGATAGTTTTTTAAAATATTATTTTCAATGGAAAATTTATTAAAATTTTATTATAATTAATTATAAAATTTTATAAATTATGTTTTCCAAAGACTATATATCAAAACTTTGTTTTCCAAAGAAAATTGTATAAAATTTTATTTTTAATATAAATTTTTTAAAATTTTATTTTTAACAGAAAATTTTTCAAAATTTTATTTTTAATAGAAAATTTTTCAAAATTTTATTTTTAATAAAAAATTTTTAAAAAATTTATTTTCTATTAACAATTTGTAAAAATTTCATTTTTAAAGCAATTATTTTTTTAAGGAAATTTTTTAAAACTTCGAAAATTAACTTTCAATTGAAAATTTTCCTTCCATAGAAAATATTTCAAGATTTTACTTTCCTTAGAAAATTTTTCTTACATTACTTTTAATAGAAAATATTTCAAAAATTTACATTCTATTAGAAATTTTTGAAAAAAATTTACCTTCCATAGAAAATTTTTCAAAACTTACTTTCCATAGAAAATTTTTTAAAATTTACTTTCTATTGAAAATTTTTCAAAAATTTACCTTCCATAGAAAATTTTTCAAAACTTACTTTCCATAGAAAATTTTTTAAAATTTACTTTCTACTGAAAATTTTTCAAAATTTACTTTCTATAGAAAATTTTTCAAAATTTACTTTCTATAGAAAATTTTTCAAAAAATTTATTTTAATAGAAAATATTTTAAAAATTTACTTTGTATGAAGAATTCTAAAAAATTCAATTTTTATAGAACATTTAAAAAAATTGTTTTTTCTTTAGAATATTTTTAAAAAATGTACTTTCATTAGAATATTTTTTAAATATTTACTTTCTGTAATACAATATAAATAATTTTACGTAAAAAAAACCGGGCTAATGCTTCCAAAAACATTTTGCTACAGCAAAGTTCGTCATAATGATGCAACGAAGAAAATGAAAATCCTTGTTTTCGGCTATTTGAAAAATTACAAACTTTTCTTGACTACATACGTGTTGAGAAAATAGTATCTGTACTTTCCTTCCCGTATTCTAAATGACTAGTTTACAACACAACCCTTGCGCTATCGACAGAGTTCAGTATTAATTCGAAATGTAATAGACTGAGAACTTTGGGAGTCTTCATAACCAACTACTGGTGAACTGAACAGTCGTTTAGCTAGCCATATTATTTACAATTTTTTACTTGAAGTTTTTTATTTCCTTAAAAAAAATTACATGTATAGGACAATTATTGCGCGTTCTTAAGAAGTAAACAACTGTCAATTGGGTATGTAAATATATGGTAATATATACTTACAAAGCCCATATTACATGCACGATTTTATGTACCAACACAAATGCTTATGTTTTTCTATACAATAAACACATACAAATTTGCTTTTGTATGTGCAGTGGGTACATTATATTGAATTATATACATACGTAATTCAATTCGAATTCACTTATTTGATGAAATTGTATTGAAATTAAATGAATGCAATATAATGAAATTGAAAACTGAAAATTGTAAATGATGCGTATAAATAATGTACAATGTATAATGTTTTACGTATTTATGTACTGATATCAAATTGTACATGTTTAGGTAGGCATATGTTTATATGTAAATCATGTACTATATGCCCTTGCATATGTTAATACATATTTATTTACCATGTAACCTAGCATGGTAGTTATCACTGATGCGAAAATAAATGCAATTACTCGAGAAAATTTATTAAATTATTTGTTTTGTTCGAACTAGATTTGAATGCGTAAAATGGTATTAACAGATTAGTTATATAATACACTAATATTAGTAAAAACCAACAACATATATTTGACCCTTGTGACATTTGAGATGCATTGTGATTCATACGTCATGTGTTTGCTGTTTAAGAGACTAAGATGAATTTCATAGCGTTGTAAATTAGCTACTTAGATCGGACAGGTAACTAAAGAGCTTGATTGATAACAATTGCACTTTGAACTATTTGTTTTGCCTATAAAATACATTTTATGATCTAGATGGCGTGTGAAAATATTAGCGTATTCACGGTTGCAGCGAATTTTAAATAAAGATTTGTAGCTTATAAAAATCAGGTAGAACAGCTGCCTGTTCTACCTTAACTAGGTAGGCTTGACTTGCATAAGAAAAGAAAAAAATTTAAATCACCATTCTAAAACTGCAAAAAATATTTTTCTGTAGGATTTTGAAGTACAGCTGTCTTTGTTCCATGTATATTGCGCTGTCATTATCAGCCCGATATGAAGAAATTGTTAACCGTTTTAAACTTTGTATTATTTAGTCAAAGATAAATTTATTGTTACCTCCCACCTTTTATGACTAGTGATTAAGTATTCATCAGTATTTGAAAAGCTTAAGTTTAATGGTCAGCAATTTATCGTTTAGAAAAATAGAAAATTTGAGAGAAAGAATCTCTGATACTCCATGGCATTCTTGACGGAAATTTTTCCTTAAAGCTTTTATAGTGTGTATACTAATAAGATAACTTGAAAAGCCTGAAAAAATTTAAAGAACGGCCAAATTGGCCGATCTCGTGAAAAGGAGACATAGGGCGAATTAAAAATTCATTCTTTGTAATCAGGGGCCAAATTACGGCATTCGATCACGATCGAAATTTTACTCGAACGATCGAGTTTGCTATGCTTTAGGTATAGAAATTCTAATAAGAATTTTCAAATTTCGATCACGTTCGAATGCCGTAATTTGCCCCCAGTTTTGTCAAGCAAACTGTATGGATAGTTAAGGAGTTAGGTTTTTATCCCATGCCATCTACTCCTGATTAACAAATTACCAGCAATAAAAGCTCATTTATCATGACTTTTTGAACTCACAGTAAGTTTGACACTCTGGCACCTTCGAAAAAAAAGCCCGATTACCCCTCAGACACAAATGGCGCACCCTGCAGAGACTTTAAGTTGATTTTAGGGCTATTCGTGAACGTTTAGTGTTACTAGCTATTTGCTCTTAATAAATTTGGCTAAAATCACTAAAAAAAATATGCTGCAAAATATATTTACATGTATTATGCTTTCTTGGGAAGTAAAATTTTTCCGATAAGATAATATATTTAAGGCCACATTAAAAGCTATAATAAACTCTTTATCTATAAATTTCTTCATTATTTATTTTTTAGTTATTAATTAATTATTAGTTATTATTTAACTATTAAGATATTTCCCTGTGCTATAAAGAGTACTTTTGATTTGGCTCAACAGAATAAAGCATTTTATCCTTTCATAAAGTTAATTAGTTAAAGAAACATACTCAGGAAATAAGCTACACAACACAGTTTGTTGAACTGATTTCAGTCAAGACTATATAAAGGAAATTTTGCTTATTTTATTATATTATTTTAATTTTATAAAACCTATAATGTTGTTTAGCCCTCCAGTATTATCAGCAAAGGAATTTTATATAAATAATATTTTTCCTTTTTTATAAAGTAAAAATCAATTGAGAACAAGAAACTAAAGAAACACATACATACCTCGATAATTTATTAATAGCGGTTTTCCTCATTAAAACTGATTCAATATAATTAGTGGCAGATTATTAGCGTGGCAGCAAAATGTAATGAAATTTAATTATAGAAAATATAATTAATATAGATTTAAAGAAAAGCATTTTATAATAAGTTTATACAACCATTCAAACATACAAATATAATTCAAATAAATGTTTACAGCATAAACTTACCTATATTTTCTAATTGTCCTGGTGTACCCCAACCACCATGTGCAGCATTGCCGGCCTCACCGCCTAAGCCACCGGCCAGTGTTGAAGCCTGAGCATTAAAT
The DNA here is from genome assembly GCA_941918925.1 of Phyto melanocephala. NCBI lineage: Eukaryota > Metazoa > Arthropoda > Insecta > Diptera > Rhinophoridae > Phyto > Phyto melanocephala. The sequence goes on from OW799233.1 coordinate 29,918,091, forward strand.
GAACCAGGTGGTGGGGGCACATAGTCACCACCATCTATAACAACACCATCAATGCTGGGACCAAATGCAAAACCAAATTCTGGTTGTCTAATGGGCACACTCAACAATTGCTCTAAAGGTTTCTCTCTTAAGCACTTCATAAAATGTGCATGCGGCAGGTCGGGTGCACAGTTAACATGATGTGCAACAATGGCAGCATATTTGGCTGGATTACTTACCAAAGACCAAGGTGTTAAACCTGAGCCAGACATTAATATTGCACGATTGAATAGTAAACCTACGTATTTTATGTTATATTTTTGTTGTTGTTGTAAAATGGCAATGCAAAACGAAAGGAATAAAAGCAGACAAAGACAAACAATTTAACATTTGTATTATAAAGAATTTTATTTATGCAATGATTTTTATGGTAGTATTAGTGGTTGCATTAATGGTAGTCGTAGTTAGAGTATGAGTGAAATTTACCTTCTGGTACTGCCATTGATGATATTAGAAAATGCACACATGCAGCTCCGGTGCCATGGCCTGCTAATGTTATACTTTGCGGGTCACCGCCAAAGGCAGCTATATTTTCCTTTAACCAATGCAGCGCCGCTATAATGTCCATCAAACCATAGTTAGCTGGCAGTTTTGAATAACGATCAGTGTTGGCGTTTAAGAAACCTTTATTAAGAAGAAATGTCCATAATTGCAAATTTTTAGAAGTTTTTTTTTTATTTTTTTGTGCACAAGTGATTCGGATTATCTATTGTGAAAAGACTTTTTAGGATTTTCTTTATTACAAATATTGAAATAGTATTTTTTTTTTTGGTTTTCCGACAAGGACTTAAATATTAAATTAAGATATAAAATTTTCTCCATTTGTTAGTTAAAGTGTTGCTGACTAAAATATTTGTAAAAAATAAGACAAAAATAACTGAGATTTTTTTCAAGTCAAAATGAATAGCCCATTAGCCATCTGTCATACACATAAACAAAATATGCTTTAAAAAAAATACTTAAAATTCGGTCGCATAGAAGTAAGGCACAACAGGTTACCAAGTAGCAACAACTGATCGGGAAGCATAAGGTCAAGATGTTTCGAATTCGCCTGGATTTAGTTTATTTAACCATTAATTCAAATGAGATTGTTGTTTCTATATAGAACAATTGAAGCAAAATCGCTAAAAACGTTGTAAAAGACAAGTTTTGCAAAACCTGTTTTTTTTTCAAATTACCGTTAAAATTACTCTCTTACATTTGTTCAAATACCAAAACATCAAAATTATGCATTTTATCACCGTCACAACGCAATTACAATGAGTCAGTCAGTAGAAGAACGTTGTAAGTTATAAACAAAAGTCTACGAACGGAATTGTCGAAAGTGATTGATAAGTGTAACAGAGGTATAAAAGGAAAAGTATTAAAAAAAAGAGATAATCAAACCTTTTTAATACGTTTTTTTACTCTCCTGAAAAATTATTATTTTGCCATTTGCAACGTTATTCGCGGCGCTCCTTTAATTAACTATAGTGTACTTACTTGATAACTAATGTACTAAATTTATTTACGTTTTATATATGTATCCCTTTTTATTTCTAATTTTTGAATATATTAGGAATTTTGCATCCCTGATTTACGAATTTGCTTTGAAAGAAAACACTCGAAATACTAGAAGTTTGCTTTGTTGAAGCAATACACCGTTGTATTTATCCGTATGGCTCTGCCTTACAAAGAAATTTATATGTATTTAAAGGTACGTATTAATGTCATTTTGATGAGGGTTTGTTGAAATCAACTTTTTTAAACCTCTATTTTCTCTACATATAAAGTTGATAGTATGTGATTGCAAATATATTAGTTGCATTATACTTCAAACTAGTTACAAAACTTCCCTTTTTCATATATCAAACTATCGATTGTAACATTACGTTGTCATAGGAGCCCAACTTGTTTATTTGTGTATAGTCTTATACCAGTTAAAATACTATTTATTGTTAAATAGAGGTAAGTATAACTACTCATATAACTCCCCCTCTCTGCTGGGATTTGAACCAGGGTTTTTTGGTTTTCAGGCTCTTACCACTACACCAGTACAGTATTATTGTCAATTGATGTTAATAAAAATCTTGTTTGAAAAACAAAACAATTTTTAATATTGCGATGGGCAAATGGTAATACTTGTAAAATTGTCAAAATTATAGACAAAAATAATTTTAGAAAATTATTTTGAAATAAAATTTAGTTTCTGAAGCTCCTGATTAACTTTTGTTCATATAGAAAAAACTTCAAAATCCATTGAAAGCTGATTGCGATATAAGCACCACAAAATGTCGTACAAATATTTAGATTTAAATCAGATCTAGTCACTTTAAATTTATCCCCATCAGCCACATAATATTGGTAACAAATCGGAAGGCTCGACTAATGGATTACAGCAATTCATGAATATTTTTCAAATGCAAGGTGGCGTCTGAAATCAAATGACGAATATATAAATTAAACTCTATTAATAAACTTATTCCGTTTAAGTCTATCAGCATGTGCTTGTTATCTAATGTAAGAGTACGATCAGTAGAATACAGTAAACTATGAAAAAGCTTAAAAATCCAAAAGCAAACTAAGAATATGTTGATTTTCTTAAACCATCACGGGCTATCATGGTTATTAAAGGCTTTACTAGCTGAATGACGTACACCAAGAAAAAATTCAAAACGCAGTATGGATCCAAAAGCAGTGCAGACAACAGCAAAAAAATTCTTAATTTTGGAGTCCGGAGAGTAAGTCTTAAACCTTTACTATACTAGGAATACAACACAATATCATTCATATGACTACCATGACTCGGCAGATCAAAACTTTCCAGTAAATTTTTAATTGCTTCAGCTTGAATCTCGCCAATCGCAATTTTAATATTTAATGTTTTAACTTTTTAATTGTCTCTGAATGGTTTGGAAACATTTATTCTTAATAAAATATTGTTGGCTGTCTTGGCTGTGTGCCATAAGGTCCCATCTTGTTGAAGCCAAATATCGTTCATGTAATTCTCTTGACACGTCTTAGTAGAATAAGGGTCAAATAAAATTTTTATACCCGCCACCAAAAAAATGGTGGGGGTATATTCATTTTGTCATTCCGTTTGTAACACATCGAAATATCCATTTTAGACCCCATAAAGTATATATATTCTGAATCGGGGTTTGATTTGATGACGATCTAGCTATGTCCGTCCGTCTGTCCGTCTGTCCGTCTGTTGAAAGCACGATAGAGGTCGCACCGAAAAAGCTAGGGGGCTCAAATTTCGCCAGAATCTTTCTTATAGACAAGGTTTGTTTGGTATTGAAAATGGGCTAAATCGGAATATTAGGAAGAGAGTTATAGCTCGAAAAGCAAGAGTAGGTCGAAAAAACCGTGTCCTGCTAACATCGAATAAAATGGAATTGTGTCCAAACGGATAAACATACAGTCATGAAACTTCGGATATATATTTCTCGAGTCAATGGAATATTTCTCCCCAAAAATTGCTTAAATCTATGCATTAGAAAAGGAGTTATAGGTCAAAATGTACGAAAATTTATACCGCTCAGTGTATATTTGAAATTTAAAACGTAATAAAACTGACAAAACTATATGTACGGTTCTGAAATTTTGCAAACATGGATTTTTGGTCAAAGTCTTCGTTATAACGGAAAATAAATGTGCCACGCCCACTTTTTTTTTAAATTTTTATAAAAATATATTAGTCATATGCATTAGCATTTATTCATTGCAGATGGCAACATCTGTTGAAGGCGCCACTACATTTTGCAAACACTGAGGATGATGTCTTTGCTAAACATCACGTAGAACACTAGATGACTCTAGTAACATTTTTTTGCACAAACTACAAAGGAATTTTATAGGGGTTTGTGAAAACGAAAATGACCGAAGTTTGTTGACAAAAATTAACTAGAGTAATGATTTGTGCCCAACTTTACATATAGTTGTACACACAGTCTTATGAGGTTTAAGATTTAAAAATATTAAAAAAAAATGTGCATCAGTAGATTTAAAATAAGTATTTGAATATTTAAAATACATATTTTAACTAAATTTTTTTTTATCTATCTATTCTTTTGTAAAGGGTGGTTAAATTTTAAGGGCCACAGGGTGATTCAAAATAGACATGCTCAGCATTTTGCTAAAACGGGAAACTTATTAGTAAGATTTTGATTTTTAAAGTTCTATAACATTTTACTTTTAAAAGAATTTCAAACGAAATAAGTTTTGTATAATTTTAAAATTTGTTAGCCATTAGTACATGAAAATAAATTGTTTATAATGTTTAGAGATAATTTTTTTTATCTTTAGGTCTAAATTTTCCTAAATTCCTTTTTTTAATACACCATAACTTCTAGAAAACATAAGATAACAAAAAGAAATTAGCACCATTTAGTAGATAAAACTCTCCTATACCCCATTGTATAACCGGGACGATCCGACCGTGATCACCAGACCAATTTTTGTGACACAAGGTCAAATATTTTTTGCAAAATTTTAGTAAAAGAGCTAAACAAATTTTTTTGTAAAGTGTTTTTTTTAAGTATTTTAGTTTTTATACCCGCAACCAAAAAAATGGTATATATATATTCTTAATCGGGGTTTTATTTGATGACGATCTAGCTATGTCCATCCGTATGTCCGTCTGTTAAAAGCACGATAGAGGTCCCATCGAAAAAGCTAGTGGGCTCAAATTTTGCCAGAATATGTCTTATACACAAGGTTTGTTTGGAATAGAAAATTGGCTAAATCGGAATATAAGGAAGAAATTTATAGCTCGTAATGCAAGAGTAGGTCGAAAGAACCGTGTCCTTCCAACATCGAATAAAATTGAGTTGTGTCCACCAGCATCTACGTGTGAGTCATGAAACTCCAAATATAAACTACCTGAGCAAAAACAATATATCTACCCAAAAATTGCCTAAATGCATGCATTAGGAAGGGAGTTAGAGATCAAAATGTACGAAAATTTATACAGCGCAGTGTATTTTTCAGTATGTTCAAAATTTTAAACCTAATAAGAGTGGCAAAATTAGATCTACGATTCTGAAATTTTGCAGGAATTGCTTTTTGGTCAAAAGCTTTCTTCTGACGGAAAATAAATGTGACACGCCAACCTCCCATACAACGTTTGCTCTCAAATTCTTATAATTTCTCTATAAATCGAATAATAAAGGACTTTATTGAAACATCTAAGTTGTATTTATTAGCATAAATAACTTCGACACACCTACTATAACGCCCACTTTTCACATTTTTTACTGTTAATGAAATTTAAATTTATAAAACCGACAAAATTAGAGGTATGATGATAAAATTTGCTACGGAAATCCTTCTAGTCAATGTTATTGTTATGCCAGAAAATTTAGGTGACACGCCTACTCTTACGCCCACATCCTATATAATGCCTTATCTCAAATTCATATAATTTCTCAATGAATAAATATTTTGGAAGAATTACGGACTATATTGAAATATCTAAGTTGTATTTATTAGCAGAAATTTTATAAACACGCTTACTTTAACGCCCATTTTCACTGAAACACTTAATTTACGAAAACATTTTACCAGCATATCGAAGTTATAAAGGGTGGGTTAATTTTAAGGGCCGATGTTGGTTTTGAATAAAACACAAATTATTTAGGAAATTATTATCATTTCTTTTTTAATGATAATGTTTGTATGGTTCAATTATGTATGGAACAAAGTATCGGCCAAATGGCCCCCGCGACCTCAACGGCACACCTCGATCCGATAGTCCAAATTTTCAATAACATTGCTGATGCTCAATTGTTTGGCACGATGATGAGTCGAAGTTGACTGTTTTTTTGCCACACTATCGTGAAAAACAGGAATGCTTCTTATTTAACGAATTAAGAAGGCATTCATAGATGCTCTAACATTTTATACAGACCTGGGGCCGAATTACGGCCATCGATATCGATCGAAATTTTACTCGAACGATCGAGTACGCTGTGCTTTAGGTATAGAGATTCTAATAAGATTTTTCAAATTTCGATCACGTTCGAGTGCCGTTTTTTAAATTTTAAATTTAAAATTTAACCACCCTCTACAAAGAAAGTGATGTATATTTTATTATAAAGAGATTATTCCAAGCGATTAACAAAATAATAATTATTGTGCTTTAAATGTACACAAAATTGGTGGTGGGTATAAAAGATTCGGCACAGCCGAATATAGTGCTCTTACTTGTTTTTTTTTAATTTGTAGCTTAAACTTTTATCTGTGTATCTGTCTGTATTTAAGAAAATAATTTTTCTCAGGCTCTTGGCTGGTGTTAGTAATTGTTCTCTTTATACTTAAGACTCCAACTGTGAAAAAATGTATGTGAAGTAAAGCTTCAAGTTTCAAGAATGTTTTAAAATTTTCTTAGAAAACAGTTACAAAAAATATATTTGAAAAGCTTAACTTATTCTTAAGCCTTAGTGCACGAAATATAAAAAGCCATATACACATGTGGGTCTGACGTCACTAAAATTATCAGCACTTACATTATTTAAAATAGTCGTAGTAACTGCATGCAGTAAGATTTTGCTATTACACGAAATGTATTTTAGTCCAAAAATGCAAATTAAATGCATGTGGCCGAAGCGAATACATTTACGCTTTATGATAAAGTCAAAATTACGTCACAGCCACATGCGATTTTTACATTTCATGTACAACAGGCTTTAAAGCTTATGTTATATGATTAAATGCTTAATATTTTTATTAATTTTATTCCTAAAAATGTATGATTTATGATAAATTATTTTTTTAGAACATTTTCAAAAAATCAAGTTTTATAGTAATTATTATTTTTTTTTTTGTAGACCTAGCACTTATTTTGGATCTTTCCAAATTTCACTATTTATTGTGAGAGAACCTTTTATGATTAATGGAAGTTGGCCAAACTTTGTTGTTATTACTTTTCATGTGTACGACTCTTGTTCTGTTAATAAACAAAAGTGTAGTCAATAAATCTTATTTCATAAAATTTGTCTTATTTAATCAACATATTTTATTTATTTATCTTAACAATCTTTTTTATTATTTTTTTTTTTGCAACAAAAAGTTGAAACCTTTTTCTAACTAGATAATAAATTTATTTAAAAAAAGCTCTTGCAAAAAGAAGAAGAAGAAGAAGAAAAGCATATTCTAGTTTTGTTATTATCATTAAAGTTCTTTCTTTCTTTTATCAATGAATTTACACATGACTTGATTTGGATGAACTAAAATTTATTTTTACTTAAAATAAACTTTCAGTATGAAACTGTGTTAAGGCTGTGTTCACATAATTGATTATGAAAAAGTGTGTGTTCATGTTAATGCTCATACAACTGTGGGAGTAAAAAACAAAAATTTTGTTGAATTTGATAAACAAGGAATATCCGAATAAAATCATTTGTATTGTTTTATTGTATTTTATTTTTTTATAACAAATTTCATTTTATTAACCTGTATGATTTACTTATTTTTTCTATTTAAACAAATTGCTTATAATAACAATATGTTTTGTTGTGAAAATTGTTAAGCTTTTAATATAGAGAAATTATCTTTATTTAGATTGCAACAAAAAATCCTTATAAGTGTATTAAAGCAAGTTAAATTACTGTCAAAGTACTTACCTAATAAGCCTAGACGATAGTTAATAGTAACAACTAACATTTGACCAAAACTGGCCAGTACAGAGCCGTCATAGGGATTACCACTATTCCATTCATACGATTCGCCGTGAACAAAAACCATTACTGGTAGCTTTGCTTGAGAAGACGTTGAAGATGATGAACTACTACTACCACCACTATTGCTGCTGCTGCCACTAGAAGAAGAACTCGAACTGCTGCTACTACTCGATGAAGAATCTCTTGAGGCAACTAAAAAAACAAAAAAAAAATCATTCAATAATGAGTAAGAAATCAAAATATAAAAATAAAATAACCTTTAAGTATATTAATATATAGCATATAGACAGTTGTTGTCTAACTTTTAATTTGTTTGGCCCATCACATACACATATCCAAGACAGTTTAGAGCTTTAATTAATGTATTTTTTTTTATTTTTGGTTTGGATTTTCAATTTAGATTGATTTTGTTTTCAACAGTGTTTGTGTATTTGTATGTTAACATTTATCCCCCAACACTCTGTATTTGCATTTTATTTCTGTTTGATTAAAAATTGCCAGCTGTCAATTATCAACAGCATTTATATGTCAAAAGTCTTAATTTTGTTGATCTTTTTTTCTATCTGGAAAGAGGGTGTGTACGTGAAAGTTTGTTTGTATTACTCGTATTTCATCTGTCAAAGTGGCAGTTCTGTATTGTTGTTTTTTCATATAAAAAGTTAATCCATTTGTCAATGTATATTTGTATATCGTTTGTTTTTGTGTAAAACAAATATTTACGTACAAATAAATGAAATTGCCTTTAATATAAATTGGGAAAACAAGTGTGCAAGAAATTGATATATTTTTTTATAAATTTGAATTTTTGCATAATATTATTGAAGGACCTTTCCCTACAATTTTTCTTAAAAATTTTTACTACTTTTAATTTAAGCTTTAATTTGATGAGCTTTTATTTTATTGAAATTGTTAATTAATGTCCATGAAACCTCAAATAAATTTCTCTTTAATGAAACTAACTACTTTAAAAAAAAGTCGAGTTTAAACAAACACTAAAAAATTTTTTAACAGTTTTTTTTTAATATTTAGGCCAATAATAATATTTGCAAAAGTTCGAATAGGCCTTTTTAAAATTTTTAAATAAAATAAAAAAAAATTTTAGAATACGAAGATTTTGCATTTAAGACAAAAGATATTTTAATTAAAAGGACAGAATATACACGCAATGTGAGGGATTGCCAATGAGGTCTCCGGCCTCACCCATAGTGGTAGATATTGTAATGGAGGAGCTTTAAAAAAAGTTTAGAAAAACTTGACACAAGCCCGAAATTTTTTACAAAATATATGAACGGTTTTTTCGGATTTTAAAACGTAGTGCATCATATCAGACTTCGACTATTTTAAACAGTTTTAAGCACGAAATAAAGGTTTCAATACGAGAAGAATATAATAAATATTTGCCATATCTATGTACGATGGTGATAAGAGTGATTTATAGAGTCAAGGTATATTAGTATCTAAAATCTTCATCATCTGGACAAATTATTAATTACTTTTCATGCCATCCAAAAGAAAAAAACAATATGAACACAGCCAGCAACTTAATAGAAAGTGAGGTTATAATCAGTGATGAACAATTTCACAAATAAAACGGGAAAAACTAAAGCAATATTAACAAGTAAGGGCACTTTATTCGGCTGTGCCGAATCTTTTATACCCACAACCAATTTTATGTACTTTTATGGTACAAAATATATTATTTTGTTATAAACAATAATCGCTATGGAATAATCTCTTTATAGTATAATATGTATCATTTTCTTTATAAACATCGATATGCTAGTAAAATGTTTTCGTAAATTTAGTAATTCAATGAAAGTTGGCGTCATAGTAGGCGTGTCGAAGTTGTTTCTGCTAATGAATGCAACTTAAATATTTCAATATAGTCCTTTATTCTTTCGAAATCTTTATTCATAAAGAAATTATATGAATTTAGGAAAAAGCGTTATATTGTAGGAAGGCGTTAAAGTGGACGTGTAACATTTACTTACCGTTAGTACAAAGCTTTTGACCAAAAAGCAGTGGTTGCAAAATTTCAGAATCATACATCTAATTTTTCCAGTTTTATTACGTTTTAAATTTTGTATATACCGAAAAATACACTGCGTGATATAAATTTTCGTACATCTTGATCTATAACTCCTTTCCTATTGCAAAGATTTAAGCAATTTTCAATGCGATTGGACACAATTTTATTTGATGTTGGAAGGACACGGTTTTTTGATCTAATCTTGTATTACGAGCTATTACTCTTTCCCTAATGTTCTGATTTAGCCCATTTTCAATACCAAGCAAACCTTGTCTATAAGAAATATTCTGGCAAAATTTGAGCCACGCAGCTATAAATGTCAACTATTAAAGGTTTAAAGTATGTTTGAAGCTACAATAAATAGTTTAAAGTTATTAACGGCTTATAAGAGCTTAATAGTGCTATTTAACGTTTATGAAAAGAGTTTTTGCGATTTTTAAACTCCTTATAAAACTGTTTTAAGACTTTATGAATTAGACCGTAATTATTTAGCCAACACGTTATCGAAACATTTAGTATTATAAAAAAAACAAATTTGCCTTACCAAATGTTAAAAAAAATATCGCTATAAAAGATAAAAATTCCATTTACTTTTATTGCAGCTCTAGAAAAAAATTGCCTTCTTACACGCATGTAACTCCTGAGAGACATTAAAATAATTGGTGAGTCACAATTATATTCACATAAAGGACTACAAAATCTTAACGAAACGCTATACATCAAATGTTTAAACTTTTTTCCAAATGCCTACGAATGAAAAATGAATGAAAAATTTCGCTTATAAAGGAAATATGTTTAAAATTTGCATTTATTTACACATTTCATTTAAGTATGATCATAATTATTGTCTTTAGAAAGAAAAACAAAATTAAATAAATAAAAAAAGATTTGTTGAAAAGTGTAAATTTATGTTTATTACTTTCACGTGTATTTGCCAAATAATTGTATGAATACTTTGTTTGCTTTAATTCTTTTATGTGTGTTGGCAAATGACTTAATATGTCTGTACCCGTGTTTGTGCGAGGGGCTCTATATGGCTTGGTAGATTTTTTAATTCTGATTTTTCAGTGTTGAGTGCTACGACTTTATTTCACATTCCATTTTAACATTGAAACATATTTCTGATTTATTCCTAAAACCTTAAAATTTATTAAGGTAATAAAATGTTTATAATTTATTGTAATTTTTGTAATAAAAAAATGTGAAAAAAATTGTAAATTGAAGCAGAGTAGTAGACTGACAGAGAAATAAATTAAATGGTATGTGAATTGTTAAAGTAATTTTTTAAATAAAATAAATAATATATAGAGCACATAATGTTTGATTAAAATTTAGCGTAAATAATCAAAATTAATGGCATTGAAATTTGCTAAAAATTAGACTTGAGTTTTGAATTTCATTGATTTTTTTTTAGAATGTATCAAACATTTTTATTTGTTATACAAAATTTTTGAGGAAGTTTTTAAATAAATATTATAATAATAATTCAAAATTAACAAAAATTATTACACTCAAAGGTTGTGTATATTTATCATAATGAATAGGTTTGCAAGCCTAGATCTTCTTTCTTTAGCGAAAACATTTACGTTACTCTAGTGAAGCAATAATTAAAATTTATAAGATCCACACCCTTCTGTGCGTGACATATACAAATATTTTCTAATGCGCTCAAAAAGCTTTGCGGGTTACATGGAAAACAAGTACTTTCGCACTAAATATTTTGCAAAAATATTGCAAAATATTATAAACTTGATATCACGTCTCTGGCACTAGCAAGAGCTTGAGCTGATAAAATCTGACACGCTTCGACAGGGTTCGAAAAAAACAAAAGGTTTTAACAACTAATATGTGGGCAATTTAAGAAGCTTCGTTTTATGCTTAGCATATTTAAAAACAGCATATATTATTGATTGTATTATATGTTCCAAGATAATTTTTGTCTTTTTACTTGCAAAACCAGAAATTCAATAAAAATATTGAAATGATTGATAATATCCATATGATAAATATACTTATATGCAAAGGCAGAATAAGTCATTGTAACTAGTTTTTAATGCTACTGATATAAGTAGCAGCAATATTCTTCTTTATTAAATATAAAAAGAAATTAGAATCAAATATTAGTGTACAGATCGTCATTTACAAGTTAAGTACAAATAGAGCAAACACATAAAATAAACAAAAAATTCAAAAAAAATATTTTAGGACTGGATTTGCAATACTAATATTCTATACCAAAGACCTCGAAACTAACATCCCCCATATCCACTTTGTATCCACGTTGTATTCTGGTAGTAGGAATTTGTCACTTGTGTTCACATCTACATATAAAGCAGACACAAACTTGTAAAGCCTCTAAAGGGTGGTTAAAATTTAAGGGCCGATGTTGAAAGTGACCCACCTAAACCTCAAGTTATTTTTTGCATTTCATTTGGGTTCATATTTTTTTACTCCAGGATCAATTAGATACAGGCATGCATAGACCCGTCTCTGGCTCTTAGTCTAATAGGGTGTGGGATAACCGTACACAATTTCAAAACACACCAATGCTTTAAGGGCCAAAGGAAAATTTTCAAAACGATTTTAAATTTGAGTATCCTGTAATGAGATGAGTATACGTGTACTGTAAAAATCGCTTACAAGAAATTGTTTTCTCTTTAAACTGTAATTATTTACTAACACTTGCTTAATATTTTTTACATTTTTTATGTAATCTTTTCTACTCGTTGGTTTCGATATGATTTACTCTTTCTTTATTTCATGATCGCTTTTTATTTTGACATTCTACTTTGTTTTAAAAAACAAACTCTAAAAAAACTGCAGAAGAAAACTCTTCAAGTGATGATTGATTTGTTTTAGTGGGTGCAATGTTTTTTATTTATTTTTATTTTTGATTTGAATAGAAGTAGTATGAAATAGAATTAATAACATTTGTAACATAATGCGTAGCTCTTTAATTGGTACCACGTACAGTTCTATGCAGCATGTAGGGAATATAATAGTTGTTTTCGGACATCATACCGATAATCTACTAAGCTCTCAGAAAATTTATACTTTGTGGGTTTTGAAATAGATATTGTTAAAATTAAACATGGAATGAAAAATCTATATATAGCCTTGGGACATCAGGTGAAGGGGATACAAATTTGATTGAACGGCTACAAAAATACTATTTTTTCCTACGAAGTAACAGATATTAAAATGTTGGCTAAAAACGCCCAAGTTACCCACGTACCCACTTCGGCATAAGGATTATATTTAAGTTTACTTTTGTTTTTCTAATATTACTTAAATTTTGTGTTTTTAAATAAACTTGTATTTTAATCTACATGTATTTGTTTGCAAATCTTTTTAATGCATTTTGTATCAAACACACTAACATACGAGTAAATATTCCGAGAAAAATAAATTATGCTACAAAATATGTATTTCAAATTGAATTTTAAGATAGTAGTAATGCATAAAAATCTAAAAAAAGGAATTTTGTTTTTGCCCATTTTTTCATTGCTTATAACAAACGTTTTCTATTTCTTTTATCTCCATTTCTTTGAACAAGAAAAATTTTTGTTTTTTTTATTTTTTTTTAACTTTACAGATTTAGCATTTCTTTAACAAATTTTACAAGTTCTTTACTAACATTTTTTTTTTTCAAGATAATAGAATCAAAATATTCCTTTGCCAAGACTAGTTCACTTTGTTTTAATATTGTGTTCTTGTATGATTAAAGTAAGTGAAAATACTTTAATAACCCTGCACACTTACTATGGACAATGGAAAATTGAAGTAATTTTTTGGTATTTTTTAGAAAGCATACATATAAAAATCTTATTAACATTATGTGAAGCAAGTAGTATGATTTGAACATATTTTACAAACTAACAATAAATTCACAGGATCGTTTTTTCTTTGCCATTTGAACCCAAACCCTGCAGGGTATTTAACGCTTTTTATTAATATCACATTAAATTTAACTTTTCATCTATTTTAGCTCCAATCAGAAAAATCATGTTTTAACATAGAAATCTCCACAATTATTACGGGGATGTTTTGTGCTTAATAAGTACAGTATTCTCTCGATTAACGTTGTGATTAATTTTAAAGAAATAGCGACGTACATAAAAACAGTTTTAATCAAATTAATTTAATATAATTTTATAATGCTAATAAAAGTAAATCTTTATACTTAAAAGTCCACACAAAAATCATACAAAAAGAAACAAATGTAGAATTCCCCGGTTTTTGTTTATAAAACCAGAGACTACACCCAGAAAACAGACAATCACATTCATTGCCAATCGAATGGTTCAGTTCCTGCAAACGAATTTTTCATTCGTGCTTATAAAAAATTCTTTTGCAAGAATAATAATTTATCAGTGCTGACTTCATATTTATATGCCGAAACGAAATTCTGTATATAAAACCTTAAAATTCTATTATCACAACAAAACTATACAAGGCAACAATTGCGGTACTCACAACCGATACTGTTTTCTCTGTGTACAATATTTAAGTAACAAACAACGCAAATCGATGTTAAATGAAACAAATATTTTTTCGACGAAATTCGTACCAACGCAAATCAAGATGACGTAAATGGAGGGATCACCGTATATCTTATTGACAGCACAAACGCTTCTCATCATAATGCGTTCGTGTGTAATAAGTTGGATATTCAGTACAGTCAGTACAGAATTTGAAGAATTTTTTTTTTGTACTTTCCTTTTGGAATAAGGATTGATTTTTCGTTTTACTATTCAATCAATTTGAAAAGGAACTAAATTCTTTTTTATACCCGCCACCAAAAAAATGGTGGGGGTATATTCATTTTGTCATTCCGTTTGTAACACATCGAAATATCCATTTTAGACCCCATAAAGTATATATATTCTGAATCGGGGTTTGATTTTATGACGATCTAGCTATGTCCGTCCGTCTGTCCGTCTGTCCGTCTGTCCGTCTGTCCGTCTGTCCGTCTGTCCGTCTGTTGAAAGCACGATAGAGGTCGCACCGAAAAAGCTAGGGGGCTCAAATTTTGCCAGAATCTTTCTTATAGACAAGGTTTGTTTGGTATTGAAAATGGGCTAAATCGGAATATTAGGAAGAGAGTTATAGCTCGAAAAGCAAGAGTAGGTCGAAAAAACCGTGTCCTTCGAATATCGAATAAAATGGAATTGTGTCCAAACGCCTTAACGTAGACTCATGAAACTTCGAATATATATTTCCTGGGTAAAGACAATATTTTCCCCCAAAAATTGTCTAAATCTATGCATTAGGAGAGGAGTTATCGATCAAAATGTACGAAAATTTATACCGCACAGTGTATTTTTTGGTATATTTAAAAACAAAAACGTCATAAAAGCAACAAAATTGGATGTACTACTCTGAAATTTTGCACACTTTGGTTTTTGGTGACACGCTTTCTTGTAACGGTAAATCAATGTGCCACGCCCACTTTTACGCCCACCTCCCATATAACGTTTTAACTAAAATTCATATAATTTCTCTATTAATAAAGATTTTGGAATAATAAAGGCCTATATTGAAACACCTCAGTTGTACTCATTCGCAAAAATAACTTTGACACGCCTACTATAACGCCCACTTTTCACGTTATCTACCGTTAATGAAATTTAAAAGCTCATAAAACCGCTAAAATTAGAGGTATGATGATAAATTTTGCTACGTCTATCCCCCTAGGCAATTTCATTACTATGCCAAAAAATTAAGGTGCCACGCCCTTTTTTACGCCCACCTCCCATATAACGTTTTACCTAAAATTCATATAATTTCTCTATTAATAAAGATTTTGGAATAATAAAGGACTATATTGAAACACCTAAGTTGTACTCATTAGCAAAAACAACTTTCACACGCCTACTATAACGCCCACTTTCACTTTTGAATTGTGTCCTAACGCATAAACGTAGAGTCATGAAACTTCGAATATATATTTATCGAGTCAAAAGAATATTTTTCCCTGAAAATCGCTTAAATCTATGAATTAGGAAAAGAGTTATAGATAAAAATGTACGAAAATTTATACCGCACAGTGTATATTTCAAATTCTGAAATTTTGCAAACATGGCTTTTTGGTCAAAGTCTTCGTTATAACGGAAAATAGATGTGCCACGCACACTTTTTTCCTTAAAATTTTATAAAAATATATTAGTCATATATATTAGCATTTATTCATCTTACACTGCACCATTTATTGTACTGTAGCTAAATATAAGATAAAGATGATAAGATAGATGACTCTACTAGCAACTACTAGATGGCATGCTAACAACTTATGCTTATGTTCTCCTTAAGTTATGCTCTATTAAAAATGCGAATTTAGGAAAATTTTGACCTAAGTCAAAAAAAATTATCTCTAAACATTATAAACAATTTATTTTCATGTACTAATGGCTAACAAATTTTAAAATTATACAAAACTTATTTCGTTTCAAAATCTTTTAAAAGCAAAATGTTATAGAAGTTTAAAAATCAAAATCTTACTAATAAATTTCCCGTTTTAGAAAAATGCAGAGAATGTGTATTTTAAATCACCCTGTGGCCCTTAAAATTTAACTTTCTTCCTCTTAAATTCATGTAAATTCTCTATGAATAAAGATTTTGGAATACTAAGGGACTATATTGAAATATCTAAGTTATGTTTATTAGCAGAAACTTTATTGACACGCGTATTTTAACGGCCACTTTCATTGAAAAACTAAATTTACGAAAACATTTTACTAGCATACCGAAGTTATAATGGGTGGTTTAATTTTAAGGGACTATGTTGATTTTGAATAAAATTATTATGAAATTATTATCATTTATTTTTATAATGATAATATTTGTATGCTTCAATTATGTATGGAACAAAATATCGGCCAAATGGCCCCCCAACCTAGGCGGCACACCACGATCCGATAGTCCAAATTTTCAATGACTCTGTTGATGCTCGATTGTTGGGCACGATGATGAGTCAAGGTTGCTTGCTCTTGCCACGTTATCGTGAAAAACAGCAATGTTTCCCATTCAACGAACTAAGATGGCATTCACAGATGTTTTCGCATTTCATACAGACCTGCTTTGCAGACATTTAAATATTTTTTACAATTCTCACGATTGTGGTCGAATTCGAACGATTATGTTGACCAAAAGAATTACGAAGTGCACAAAATTAATTTTGATTTGAACGCCCATTTTTATAAAAATCTTTAATATATAAAAGCGTTGCTCGATTGCGTATCTTTCCACGGTTCAAATTGAGTTAGTCTGAGATTGAGAAATGTCAAATGAAATACAAGAAAATAGTTGAAGGTTACATGTGGTTCACCTTAAACATGGGCCCTTAAAATTTAACCACCCTCTACAAAGAAAGTGATACATATTTTATTATAAAGAGATTATTCTATAGCGATTAACAAAATAATAAATATTGTGCTTTAAATGTACACAAAATTGGTGGTGGGTATGAAAGATTCGGCACAGCCGAATATAGTGCTCCTACTTGTTTTTTTTGGTTTAAAGGGTAAGTTATGTGTGTATGTTTTTTTGCAAAACTTATACAAAAAGAACTTATTGATTTTTAGCCAAGCAAATAGTGTAGATAAAGCTAAGTAAGAAAATGGAATTAAATTTTTCTGCTAACATACTATAAAGCTAAAAATTGAGCGGGCAAAGCAGCCAGCTATACGAAAAAATACTTAAATTAAGATTATTTTTAAATTCTATTTATTACAAATAGGAAAAATAGCCAGAAAATAATAGAATTTTTTTTTTTAGTTTACGTCTAGTTTGAAAATTTTTTGTTGAAGTATGTTTTATTTTAGATGTAAGAGGGAGAGAGAGAGTGAGAGAAATAGAGACATTAAAAGAAGGGATACATACTATTATGTACTTTGAACTTGATTTGTCAAATGTCAAAGTGTCTTAAAGCAAATATGAAGGACTATTTAGATTATAGCATAGCCAAATAGGTCATCTGTCCTATATAACTTTTCATGCACAACCCTATTCAATACAAATTCTGCGTAAATTTTTGGACACTCTATATAAAGTTGATGCTTGAATAAAATTAAAAGTTATAAGCAAGATTACTTTATATCTCTTTATAAAAAAGGGTTCCGAAGCACATCAAACATTTCGAAAAGTTATGATTCTGACCGGTGCACATCAGTATAAAATTCAACTTTTTAGACCAAAATTAATTATATATAATATATTTAAATATTTTGTTAATACATCAAATTTAATTATTTAATGTGACAATATGTTACCAAATAAAGGGTAGTCCAAACCTAATGCACGATGTTAATTTAGCGTAAAGTTTTTTGCCTGATTTAATATAACATTTCCTTGTCGCAGCGTTTGACAAATTCAATCATGGAGAGGTTCACAATTGAGAAGCGCGTTAAGATTGTTGAATCCTTTGTAATGCGACACGAAAAAAATCGCCTGGTTTGCTTTGCCTAAATTTAATTTTTTGGGAAAAATTTTTTCTTTTTTAAAATGCTTTAAAGCGTGCTTTGATTTTGAAGAGGTGTAGCTCTGAATTACGGCGCAAACACTTATAATTTAAAGTATTCAAAATTTCTTTTATTCACAGACAGCGGTATTGTTTTCAGCCATTCTGTTATTTCAATTATTTATAAGTATGTGTTGGCAATATACTTATCTACTGAACTGGTCATAAAAAAATTATTTATTAACCAAACGTTCATAAAACAGAGACAACTTACTAACGAGAAAAAAACACGGTACAAGTCTTTATTATGCATTCAAAATAAAGCTTTCGGAATCATAAAACACTATTTTAATATTCATAAGTTATTCTTTTTTTTTAATTTGAAAACTACTTTAAAGATGTAAGTAAAGCTTAAAACATCTTAAAAAAATATTTTTTTTTACACCACTGTTACCAAATCTTAATACATAAATTTGGTCTATATTTCTAGATCAAAAAATCTTCCAACTTTGAAATTTTTCACAACCATTGAGAAGAAATACGTCTTAAACATACATATTTTTTTTTAATTTTTAAAAAGCTCGCTAACAATTAAATTTTACCTAAAAAAAATCATTGACTACGTGCCTATAATACTGGCAATTATTTAAGTACATCACTTTTATAACACTTCCTAATCTTTGAGAGCTTATACTTTCGGATCCAGATGAGTCTGTTGATTAAAAATTCTTTCTTTTCCCTATGATATGAAATAAAATCACAAAATTCGGAGTAGGTAAGGGACATCCCTTGGATAGTTTCACATGGAGTCACCCATATACAAAAAGCTATTAAACAGCAATAAGGAATTATTTGGCTAATGACTGAATAACGAGCAATTTATCCTTAACAATGGAGCAGTTAATTTTCTACTTCATTTCCATGTCTTTTTCGTGGGATTATAATTACCATTTTGCTTTTGTTGTGTTGTTACACCCTTCACACATGGTGTGGTGTAACGGTACATATAGGATTGTCATTTAATATGAATTTCATTTCTTAACCCGTAAAGTATATATTTTCTGAAATCTTATGACGAGGAGAGACGACTAAGTATTGCCCTTATCTCCATGTGGTCGTTGAAATCTTTTGTACTAATCAAAATATTAGCAATATTTGGGACCAGTCAAGTATTGCAAATCATCGCAAGCACCTAATAACTTTCTAGGACATATCACCAAATTTATAGTCGTAATTTCGAAAACTATTTCTAAGAAGAACCAACAAATCGGTGTGAAAGTAACTGAGATATATGCACTAAGATACAACTGCTTCGATGTTTTTCCTAAAATTTACGATCGATTTTTTGTTTATATACAGCCGAGAAAGCAAACGTAGGCATCACATAAAAGGACATGAATACTCCTATGCAGTGATGCCAGATCTTGATTAGCAAAAATGGCTAAAATTCTGGAAAAAAATGGCTAGAAACTAGCTAAAAAAAAGCTAACAATTGGCTAAATGTTTTAAATAAAAAGTTTTCAATATTTTAATTAAAAAAATAAGAAAAATTTATTTTAAAAGAAAAATAATAATATTTTAGATCGTTTGTAATATACAAAATACATCTTTGACTAGTTATAAAGTACAAAAATTGTTATAATGGTGTTAAAAGGAACAATTATCATTAGCATCTAGCTCGCTATTATTGTCATTGTCATCTTAACTTTCTTTAGATCCTATCAATTTAAGAAAATTATGTGGTTTTTCATATTGAAAACAGCATTTATCAATCCTTTTTAAGCCGTATCTTAAAAAAAGTATATAGAAAGAATAAAATATTGGTCTTTCGAAATAAACCAAACTCTCTTCAATCTTTATAAGTAAATATTGAACGTGCCATTCATGACATACAACTTGAGTTAGTGGAAAAATTGCTCGAAAATTGGGTTCATCGAATTCGCTCCTGCAGAAGAAGTCGTGGAGGCTATTTGAATGAGGTTTTATTTAGAACTTAATTGTATCGATTGTCTTAACATTAAATAAAAAACTTTTGAATTTCCGTAACAATAAGTGTGTTTTTTTAATAATCACTCTTATTGAAAACCCTTTTACATAGCTAATGTATCCTCCTGCTTTTGTAGTTTAAAATTCACTGGATTAAAAGGTAAAGGCTTGGTCTTGACAATATGTATATCCGACACCATTTAATTTCACATTTGCAGTATTTACAAAATCTTTTTAACTTCTGTAATCCATTGTTTTAATTTTTGGTGGGATAACCATTCCTTCATAAAATTTGGGAAAATTTTGTTTATTTTTCTTAAACTTTTTTTTATTTATTTATTAAATACACATGCTTGGTTGGTTCTTTTATTGATTGATTGTTTGTTTGTTTATGTAATATTTTAAAGAGGTTTCCATAGATGCAATTTTTATTAGTTAAAAAAACATTGTTTTATAGAAGCATTTTTCACTATTTAGGAAACGAAACAATAACACTTAAAAGCTAAAAACAAAAAAAATACTAAAAAAAAGGCTAAAAAATATCTACGAATGGCTAAAAAAAATGGCTTAAGGCAGATTTTCCTAGCTAAGCGTGTTCAAAAATAGCTAAATCTAGCCATAAAATAGCTAAATTGGCAACGCTGCTCCTATGTAACACACTATGAAAAATTAAAATTCATAATGACCGTTACTACAAGATTGGTGTCAATAAATATATATTTAGGTAATATCTGGTGTTCCATATTGTTACTCCTTAATCGCTCACCATATTGTTTTCAAATGAAAGGGCTTGACCAGTAAAATACAGTGAACTATTTACAAAGTGTGAAATCAAAATTTTTTTAGCAAAATTAATATGAAAGAGCTTGAATATAGAATACTCTGTAGAAATGCAAGATCCACAATGGCATTAGAAATAAAAGAGAAAATGAAATCTTAAATTTGGGCTAAGCTGCGATGTGATCATTATACCTTTGTACATGATGGTGAAGTGTATTATCAGATTCAACACTGCCGAATGTGGCACTTTTTTATTTTTATTTTAATATGCGTTTTTTCAAAAATATATGTATAAGACCAAATTTAAATAAAAGCGTACATATATGTCAATATCAATCTAACAAAAAACACCTTAATAAAAACCAACAAAAATAAAGCTCTGAATAAAATACAAAACAAATTGATGGATTGAGAAAAATAATAAAGAAGAACATTGAAATCGTTTATCAAAGCGTTAAAATTTTGGTATTGTACACAAGTCACATAAGTATATACTGACATTTCTATATACCCTGTCAGCAAATTGAAGTTTATTTCTAGATAGTAGTGCTTTATAGTCACTTACTAGACTTTACTACCATGCACTTCTTAATTTCACACAGATGGATTACTTTAATTTTGAATTTAAGTTCTGAAATCGTTAAATTTTATTGTTAATTATATAATAAGAAATTTCAATTGTTAGTCTATAATCCACTATAATCTATATTTTTATAAGGATTGTAAAAAAAATATTTCTATACATGAACGTTTTTTTTCTAAGTGAACACTAGTTTTTTAGAATTTTTGTAAGTCTACATGTTTGTATGTCCTTCTGTCTGTTCTAAACTTGATTGGCTTAAAAACTACCAAAAAGAGTTTGACAAATTTTGATTTTAATAGCAATTAAAAAATTTTTTTTTTCACAGAAAAATTAAAGAAATATTGACGTATTTAAAATGCTATTAAAAAATTTGTAAGACTAAGTCCTATTTTCGCTACTTCAAAGTCTATTTTTGGATACAAAAAGTTTTTGAGGGGTTTTTGCATATATTCGCGCATGTTTGGATGTGTACGTAAAACGGTATGCATTAGGATGTGTTTACTTTTAGTAAAGCATACAAACATATGTAATGCCTTTTAAAAATTCATAAGCCGACTTACAGTGGATAACCAAACAGCCGGAAAACATTATGCCATATTTCCTTTGTATAATAAAATAGGGCGTTTGATGCCGAAAAATATTTAAAATTTCTAAAAGGAGCCGGCAAGTCTTTTATATCTGCTTTATTAAAAATACCGGATTGTTCAAAACAGGCGTGTCTATTCGTCGCCTAATATATGGTTTCTTATATTTTTAGGACTAAAAAAATATAAAGTAAATTTATCAATTTATATGAGTTTTACATTTGTTATATAACTTTATTTAAAGCATAAGTATATGCCACTGTCAACCTAATGTTTCAATACTTAAACAACGTATTGTCTCGACTTTTATCTCAACTTAAATCAACATTTGCTTCCCTGTTTTTATTTTGTTTATTTTTTTACACCCCCCACCCCAATCATGGGAACAATCAAGCATCTTGGCGTTTTTTACTGACTAATGGGAATACATTGAAAATTCATTTGTATTATTTACACCTTGGTTCTAATTTATTGAATCAATATGAGCTTGTCAAACTTAGTAGGGGAATATATAAAATATAATGCTGTTTTAGTAAATGGATACGATTCGTAGTGTGTGTGCTGCCTATTATTTGCTGCCTTTAAGCCTCAATGGTTTTCAATAAAAAGCCATGCAAAAGAGAAAAAAAAAGAAGAAAAACAACAACAAATAAAAGAAGAAAACGATAACATTTAAAAACATGAAATAAATAATGGAGGAAATATTAAGAACATCATATGCAAAGCTAAAACCATTACTCAACATACAGGCATACTTATTTGCATATCATTTATTTACGAATTATTTCAAAGTCTGAACGATAGAATGGTTTTTGGTGCAATTAAAATATACAAATAAATTAAAGTGGCTTTAAAGATAAATTGCAGTCATGTTTAGGTTAGGTAGAACAGGCTGCTGTTGTGCAGCTCACTTGGGTCCACTGTATTGATGCCTTTGCGATACCTGAACAAAATAAAAAGATTAAAATAGAAAAAGAAAGGGAAAGGGAAAGAAAATAGAACAGAATCTCTGTCGGGAACCGAACCCGAAAACCCCAGATTAGCAGACCAGCAAACTACCACCGATGAACCCAATATTACAGTCATAGTTTGGTTTTAAAACAGTAACACTACATCTAAAACTGATTTTAATGTATCTTTCGTACGATCCTACACATCAAGTACATTTTCTAGAATTAAGCTTAAATGGATTGACAAATTGTTAATACAAATGTTTTTTTTTTACCTTGATAAAAAATAAATCAATTTCTATTATTTAGAAATAACACTCAAAATAATTTATTTTTATGTTAAAAAATATTTTATTTTATTTATGTATAATAAACAGAGCGTGTTGCACATTAGTGACTAGTCCACAGAGTAAACACGACCATACACATACATATGTATTTCAGAACAAAAATTGTTGCAGATTTCTAATAAAATATCAATTTAAAAGAAACCAAATGCCAAATCGAATGGTTTTGAAAAGCTGTGCCGAAGTTTGATCGATTTCGAGTTTAATTATTTGGCCATAACCAAGCGCGGATCCAGGAAGGAGGCGAAAAGCAGCAATGAAAATTAATATTTTATATTTTAAATACAACTTCTCTTCCTCCAAACGCAAAAGCCTTATCCACGCCTGCCTAAACAAAGAAAAATCAATCTGCTTATACGGGGTATAATATTTTCGTTTATATGTACATACATATATACCTTTTGTTTAATTTCTTTTAGATTATTTAAATAATACCTTAAAAATCATATAAGAGAGATCTGAACGGAGAACAAATTAATAAAATTTTAGTTATTAAATGAGGGGTCAATTATCGTAGCTTATCGTAGATATTTCAAAGTTAGAATTTCACTCTCCGAAGCAATAATCGTTTATTTAGTTCATCGTTACCAAAAACCTGGTATCGTAATAGATTTTTCTCGAATAGATAGATCATGTTTATTGAACACTACCTGGTACACTTCGCTACACTTAACAGGAAATTTATATTGTTTTTCATATTTATTCGTAATTGTTTTGTGTAGATATTCTACCCAAGTCCGATGCGCGTTGATACGCCCCTTAATGAGTAAAAATGCCTTCTGAATTTTATTTTTGATTTTTCCATTTTCTGTAAAAATGAAAAATTTTTTTTGGTGTTCCCCCTCTGGAGCATGCGACGTACATCTGGCTATGTGAAAAGCACGTTTTTTTCAATAGTTTTTTGATAGTTTTCATACTATAATAATACTATGATTTATTCTTAAATTTGGATTATATTTTTAATTACTTTAAACAATTTGTTTTATTGATATACAATTTTTTCAAAAAACTTATAGATTTCTGTCAGTTAAAAAAAGTATATTGAAAAATAAAATAGGAAAAATTTATTTTTTTGTCAAGAATTCTTTTTGAATCAAAGTCTTTTATAATTTGAAGGAAATTCTTAATATAATTTTGGTTAATATGGTGGATAATATCAAATAAATGGTGGTTTAGCAGATTAAAATTCTACTTAGTACATATTCAAAGAAAACGGAACAGAACTTAATTTAAAATAGGACTAAAGTCAATATTTCTTGCAGCCCGGTAAATTCTGTTGGCTTCTAACCTTAAATGTAAGTAATTATTTGAGTTTCTTCCCTTCGTTTGATAAAATTTTTAATGGGTAAAATTCCATTGCGCTTAGGTCTAGGATGCACCTCCTTTATTTTTGATAATCTGATGTTTGGTTATACCACCAGTTCCTAAATGAGTTATATTGTATTATGCTTTGTATTTTTTGTATACTTTTAATGTATGCAGTGTAATTCAAAATGTATGTACCTATATAGTGATGTATGTATGTATGTTAAAAATAAATATCTAAAAAAAATATGTCTATTTTTTCGGGATTCTTTTTTTAAGCAAGTTCAATAATTTATATTTTTGATACAGTTAATACATTATTTAAATTAATCCCGAATTCCAATTACAGGAGTGATTAAATTAATTAAAATTATTTTTCGATAATAAATTATATATTAATTAATTTTTTAATACTGTTTTAATTGATATTTTTCACAACATATTTTCAATTAAAAATATTAATTTTCATTTAATTAATAGTATCATTTTGATGATTGGAGCAAAATCAAATAATATTTTAATTAATAGTATTAATTTTGTAATTGAAATTCATATTTATTTTTTTCTGTGTACTTATTAGCACATTCGTTAGATATTAGAATTATCGACAAAAAGTATTTAGTTCGAGTAGGAAAAGCACTACCTCTGCTCCGATCGTAACTACTATTGGTTGTTATAAGAAAATTGTCGTCAAAAATTGCTCGTACAAAGATTCAACTAAATATAGTTTATAGTTGACATATATGACTTCAAATGAATTTTGTATGGGGGACACCATAGCCTCTACTTCCATCCTAAAAATTTTTTTTCAATAATGAAATTACTATCAATGTAACTCCTACAATATTTGAAGGGAATAGGTGATATAGTTATTAAAATATGTTAAAAAAAATTTACTTTTTTGTATGGGAGGAACCACGTCCACCTAAAATATTAAACAAAAATATAGCATATGCCTGTTTGTAAAATAGACCTAGAATATTGGAGAAGAAATTTGAGAAATTCAAAAAGCACTTACGAAGAATACTCATAACGTGCAAACACACATTTTCCCTTTATTATATTAGTATAATAAGCAAACTGCTAACGAAACACGAGAGACATCTACCAGAAGGCATTCTGCTCAGTTAGAAGTGAGTCAAAGGTTACCACTACGCATTTAAAAAATAATTTATTGTAAGTCCCATATAAGGTCAAATTGGTGCGAGTATCAACATCAGGTCATCGTGAATATCTACTTCTATTAGTTAACTTTCATCAGTTGTCCAAAAAGCGCTTTTTGAATAACTTACTTGGTGCTTACCTAATTCGAAAACTGCTTCTAGAAGGCATAATATTGATAGGCTACATCTTTTTTGGCAGATAATACGCTAATTTTATCCCTACAAAAAAAGCTTTAGCATGCCATCGCCCTACGCACCATTGAAATCAATTGTATTCTTTTATAAACTGCTGAAATAATAAGCAGTATAAAAGGGACAATAAAATAAAAATATTTATACTTAGATAGATTAAAGCCTTACCGTCTAATCTGTAAAAATTTAAAAAAGTTTAAAATAAGTTTATAAATCAAATTTTCACAAAAAAAATTTTTTTTTAAGCCTTTAATATTTTCTAGGAATAAGGCAGTTAAACTAAATGAAAATACTTAATATTCATATATAAAATATATATAATTTTTTTTTTTAATTTAAAATAAGCCTTCAACTTAATTCAATATATTAAATAAAGACATTTCTGTGTAGTTCTGTCAGTGTGTTTTAAATTTAATAAGCCATGAAAATGACATGCATGTATTTAAATAAATATCTAGCCAAAACGGATGAATGTAAAAAATCCCTATTAAATATATTTTTCAATACACTTAAGGGGTTTTGTTACAATATTGTTATTTTCTTAGAAACAAAACAACAACCACAAAAATTTTCCAAAAAAAAATACTAAAGCACAGAAGTTTTTAGCAACATTTTCCTTTTTATTTTATATTTTTTTTTTTTTTGCTCTTATAACATTATTAAACCACAAAAATTGTTCTGACAAATCTTTAGAAATCTGTGCCTTTTAACCCTTTTTTTCGCCCTACAAGAAACAACTAAAGTAAAATCCTTTTGCTACCAACAAAATTATAGCTGCAAAGCAAATATGATGATAAAAAAAAGGGTACACATTCTTCAGAGGACAAGTAAAGTACATAAAATAAATGGCATATTTATATATATATACATTTTTTGCAATAACAACAGCAGCAGTAACGATGGTATTAAAACTAAAATATCAAGAAATTTACCACAGAGAATTTAACATGTAAACACCATTAGAAGAAAAAGAAAAGAATTTTTCAACTTTTGTCATTTTTGCATGTTGAAACATTTGTTGTTGATGATGCTAACTTGGTTACAACATTTGAGAACACTTTCTTAGATACACACTAAAGAATACGAAAAATAACTCGTCCGTATAAAGAAGGGAATAATATTGCTAGTTGTTATATAAATGTATTTGCTTTTATTTCTAGCCTTGTTGTTGTAAGGAGGATGATGTGAGTATTGACAGTGAGAGAGTATTGTATCTTTGCGATAATACTTATATACATATATATTTTTTTAAATTGCATATGTATATAATTATCCATCGCCTAAATAACACATTCTGAGGCGACCTAATGATGCCCCATCTTAAGATGTTCATCATCATAGAAAAGTTTGAAAATTGATGTCTAATTTTTAGTGACAGAGGAATGAAATGTATACTATTAGAAAAAAAAAAAGAAAATAATAACATTTATCTTCTTCGAACTGAGCATTTGTAAATGCTTAATTAATTATAACATTTGACAATGTAGTTGTATTATTGTATTGTATGGTGTTTATAATAAATACTAAAAATATATCAGTCTTTTAAAGTTATTTTATGGTTAAAAAACATATATATCTCTGAGCAGGCACATTCCCAACTCTAATAAAAATTATGATTTACAGATGAAATGGCGACGAATTGGCCATGTCTTGAAACGTCCTGTCAGCAATGTCGCATGCAAGGCAGTAGGCGAGGAGGTCTTCTTTCACACACTTGGGGACTTATAACGGCATTCGAATGCTATTGAAATTTTCTAAGCACATTTTTCTGAATATTATGTAGATATTGAGATTATACCTAAATTATAAGAATTTTATAATTTCGCTGCCAATCGATTGCCGTAATTTGGCACGTAATTTTGGTTTATAAAAGTGAAGCTTATAAATTAATTAAGTATAACATTAAAATTTAAAACTGGTTATGCCCTTCTTCCATATTTTTCTTGATATCAATAAAATAATTATAATAATAAATTTTTTTTTCTTTTTTAATAATAAAATTTCAATTTTTTTATTTTAATTTATATGATTATAATGAACTGCTAGACTCCTGGAAAAATCTAATTTCTAATATAATTGTCACTTTTTTGTTGGTTTTAATTTAAGAATAATTTTATCTTCAGTTAAGACCTATTAAAAAATATGTATATTTGCACTCTAACCATAACTTTATATTTTATATTTGAAGGAATATAAAATGCAAAAAGTCAGTCAATATGTTTCGAGCCTAATGGAATAGAAATTATTTTTTGCAAATAACGGAGTTTGATATAAAAATAATAAGCTAGACCATTTTCACCACCTTAAAAATAAATTGTTACAAAATAGGTCATCATCTACAGCCTAATTAGCAAAAAAAAGATTTATATATATATACATTAGACTTCCAGATTATGACATTCATATACACCGTAGTTTCTCAATATCATATAAAGACATACTGCCGTATTCATAAAAAATATTTAAGATTTATCAAAGGCTTATTTGACAGATATTGTAAAGAAAATTTGTCAAATAAGCCTTTAATAAACCTAAAATATTTTTTATGAATACGGCGAATAAACGATAAGAAAATTTAAAAATTGAAATTATCAACAATTAAAAAAAAATAAAATATTGATAAGAAATTTGTTGTATAAACTTTTTTAAAATTTTAAAATTTCTTATAATAGTGAAGTTCTTAGAACAATCAGCTTAAAAATTTCATACAGAAGTACACAACTGAGAATAAGAGGAACATGTCCAAAACAAATATCATAACAATTCCCGTATTCTTTTTCTTGTCATTTTGTTTTTCCTATTCTGCAAAAGTTTGATATATAACTTATTTCATGTAAAAATTGATAATGAAAATACAATGTAACTATACAGAGACCTTTAGAACTATATGATGAATTTTGTACTAAAAATCAATAAAAACATAAAACCTATTAAAACTCCGTAATTTGTTAAAAAAAAATTTCTTTTATGTTATTGCGCGCAAGTTTTGCAATCATATTTAAAAAAAAATCCCAAGCAACTTTTAAAAAATCATAGAAAAATTCTTTAAAAGTTGAATGATTTCTTCTCCTATCTCTTAAATTTTTACTGGATATTAAAAAAAAAATAAATAAAAATTATTAAAAAATGTAAAATATTGGCGGCAAAGCTTCAGAGGATTTTCGTCGGTAAAACTTGAATGTGACTAAATTTAATATGCATCAGAGACTGACAAACGCCCTCTTGGATTTTAATTTTTCAGAAAAAGAGCTGTGTCTGTCTCATATATCAGAAAGTTATGAAGCACAGTCACTTCATTTAGATTTTAATAGTGATTCATTGCCAGATATTTACAAAAGATTGATACAACATACAGATTTGTTAAAAAAGCGAGTATTTTGAAATTTGATTCCGACCATCAGATAGATATATTATTTCAATCGAATCACCGAGCCATAATCTTTCAGAAATATATACTTTATGGGATCGGAAATGAATTTGTAGCAATTATAGATGGAATGACAAAGCTACCACAAGTGAAGTGTACAAAAAAACAGTAACTTATTTTTATTTTTTCTCCCCAGATAGTGACAATATTTACTCAACTTCACGAAGTATATTAACTGTTCGGTAACACACTACCAATTTTTTAAACAATGTATTTGTATTAAATTTACTAAATATGAACAAAAAATTAAAATACATGAGTTATTCATGAATATTTGTAATATTATGTTATGTGGATGGTTCACGTTTTATAAATTATTCATTCATAAAAATTTATCACAAAATTTGTGACTCATATTTAGTCACTTTAATGAATTTTTTTTATCTCCATTTATAAGAACTCCTTTCTAAATCAAAACATATCCAAAGAAAAAATAAAAATGTTTGTTATATATTGATATTTCATAAACTTTAAAATGTTTCTTTTATATTCTTCATTAAAGCGAAATACTCGACAAACATATAGGAATTCAATTTGATTAAAATAGTTTTAACAGAAATTATTTATTATTATTAGTGATACCTATTCCTATCGTTTTTTCATAATTTATTTAGATAAGATTTTTTGACGCAAAATCTTACTGAGGAAATGTTTACGTGACTATTCCTAAAACGCTCTTTATTACAGATAATTTAAAAAGAAAAGCATTAATTATTTCCACTTAAAAATTAAGCTTTTTTTAGTTTTTATACCCACCACCAAAAAAATGGTGGGGGTATATTCATTTTGTCATTCCGTTTGTAACACATCGAAATATCCATTTTAGACCCCATAAAGTATATATATTCTGAATCAGGGTTTGATTTTATGACGATCAAGCTATGTCCTTCCGTCTGTCCGTCTGTTAAAAGCACGATAGAGGTCGCACGGAAAAAGCTAGGGAGCTCAACTTTTGCCAGAAACTTTCTTATAGACAAGGTTTATTTGGTATTGAAAATGGGCTAAATCGTAAGGCAAGAGTGGGTCGAAAAAACCGTGTCCGTCGAACATCGAATAAAATGTAATTGTGTCCAAACGCATAAACGAAGAGTCATGAAACTTCGACTATATATTAACCGAGTCAAAAGAATATTTTTCCCTGAAAATCGCTTAAATCTATGAATTAGGAAAAGAGTTATAGATAAAAATGTACGAAAATTTATACCGCACAGTGTATATTTCAAATTTAAAACGTAATAAAACTGACAAAACTACATGTACGATTCTGAAATTTTGCAAACATGGCTTCTTGGTCAAAGTCTTCGTTCTAACGGAAAATAGATGTGCCACGCCAACTTTTTTCTTTAAATTTTTATAAAAATATATTAGTCATATATATTAGCATTTATTCATCTTACACTGCGCCATTTATTGTACTGTAGCTAAATATAAGATAAAGATGATAAGATAGATGACTCTACTAGCAACTACTAGATGGCATGCTAACAACCTTTTTCATTCCACAAGGGATTTTTAATGAGGGTTCGTGAAAACGAAAATGACCGAGGTTGTTGACAAAAAATTAGCTAGAGTAACAATTTGTGCCCAACTCTAAACATAAATACATATTTGTTCCCAAAGTTTTATGAGGTTATAGATTTAAAAATATAAAAATATGTGCATCAGTAGATTTAAAATATGTATTTGAATATTTAAAATACATTTTTTAGTCAAATTATATTTTTATCTATCTATTCTTTTGTAAAGGGTGGTTAAATTTTAGAGGCCACAGGGTGATTCAAAATATACATTCTCAGCATTTTGCTAAAACGGGAAATTTACTAGTAAGATTTTGATTTTAAAACTTCTATAACATTTTGCTTTTAAAAGATTTTCAAACGAAATAAGTTTTGTCTAATTTTTAAATTTGTTAGCCATTAGTACATGAAAATAAATTGTTTATAATGTTTAGAGATCAAAAGAGGTCAAAATTTTCCTATATTACCATTTTTAATAGAGCATAATTCAGGAGAACATAAGATAACAAAAATAAATTAGCACTATTTCGTAGATAAAACTTTCCTCTTAAATTCATGTAAATATGAATAATAAATATAAATATGAATAAAGATTTTGGAGTACTAAAGGACTATATTGAAATATCTAAGTTATGTTTATTAGCAGAAACTTTATTGACACGCGCGGCCACTTCCATTGAAAGACTAAATTTACGAAAACATTTTACTAGCATACCGAAGTTATAATGGGTGGTGTAATTTTAAGGGACTATGTTGATTTTGAATAAAATTATTATGAAATTATTATCATTTATTTTTATAATGATAATATTTGTATGCTTCAATTATGTATGGAACAAAATATCGGCCAAATGGCCCCCCCAACCTACGCGGCACACCTCGATCCGTTGGTCCATATTTTCAATGACACTGTTGATGCTCAATTGTTGAGCACGATGATGAGTCGAGGTTGCTTGCTCTTTTGCCACGTTATCGTGAAAAACAGCAATGTTTCCCATTCAACGAACTAAGATGGCATTCACAGATGTTTTCACATTTCATACAGACCTGCTTTGTAGACATTTAAATATTTTTTACAATTCTCACGATTGTGGACGAATTCGAACGATTATGTTGACCAAAAGAATCACGAAGTGCATAAAATGCATTTTGATTTGAACGCCCATTTTTATAAAAATTTTTAATATTTAAAAGCGTCTCTCGATTGCGTATCTTTCCACGATTCAAATTGAGTTAATCTGAGATTGAGAAATGTCAAATGAAATGCAAGAAAAAAGTTGAAGTTTAGGTGTGGTTCACCTTCAACATGGGCCCTTGAAATTTAACCACCCTCTACAAAGAAAGTGATACATAATTTATTATAAAGAGATTATTCCATAGCGATTAACAAAATAATAAATATTGCGCTTTAAATGTACACAAAATTGGTGGTGGGTATAAAAGATTCGGCACAGCCGAATATAGTGCTCTTACTTGTTTGTTTTAAGTTTTCTTTATAAGCAAACTGAAGAAGTATCGCATATGGAAGAAACAAATAAAAAATCTTTTACAGACAATTTTTGACCTATTTAAGTATTTATAAACATTATGTCATAATTAAACCATATCCCTATCACTCAGCATCTTTAGTTCTAAAAGTCCACAACAAATCAATAAGTAAATTAAAGTTTCAAAAAATTTAAATTTCTTTTTTACTTGTATTTTATTTGTTGATAGTTTTTTTTTAAAAAATCTATTGGTACAAAAAGTGTAGTTAAGATTTACAATAAAATATAGAAAAAAAAACCATCACTATAATCTTGTTTAATATGATTTGATACTTGTGTACTGTTTCTAAAAAAAATCTTAAATTTCTATCAAATGGTGTCAACAGCTTTGACAATAATATAAAACTTGTTAATAGTTTCAAACTTTTTTTTTAATATTTTAGTTTTTTTTTTTACCAATATTTTGTATTTGTTTTGGTTGGCAAGTTTAGATGGTAGTGGTTGTGGTACTAAGACAATCTAAAGTTTGCAAGAACCAAAAAAAAAATTTACAATATATCTTTGCAATTTTAATTTTGCATTTATTGGTAATTCCTATTTTATAATTTTTTATTTAATCTTTTAACTAATTTAAGCTTGTGCATTGAGTAAATTATACGTATTTCTGTAACTGTTGAGCCAATGCCGGAATTTAATTAATTTTTTGGTTTTTGTTTAACAACGCTCTCTAATTTCCAAATATAAGATTTATAAAAAATTACTAAAATAAAAGATTCTTTGAGATCCTCCTATAGCATTTTTTAACTCAACTTGGTTAAAACTATTTAACTTCAAAACTCTACATTCATAAATACCAATGCATATTAATACAAAAACTGCAAAGAAAATAGAAAAGTACCTTATGTGTGGCCCATTTAATTTTTAAGCTCAATTTGGGAAATAGTCCTAATTTAAATTACTCTATGTCCATAACCGTAAAAACTACAAAAAGTGCTAAAAGAAAAAAAAAATACTTTTTTCGTCCCCATTGCATTGAACAAATAAAATAAAAAATATATAAATATCTATATAAAAACACATATATATACTATAGATGATATGATTTAAAGAATTTATTTATTTTTTATAATCTTTAATAAAGACAAATATATTATAAATAGTTTATTTCTACCTTATTTCTACCTCTATAAATGCATTTTACATTTTACTAAATTGCATAGCTTTTTATGTCTGCACAAACCCCTATTCACAATTTTAGCTGAATTGATCCCATAATTCTGTGGCTAAAAGGGCCAATGTCACTTTTTTGCTCCTTTGAGTTAATTATTGCATTAGATTTGTTTTCTTGCTCTTTTTATACCCTTCACACAGTGAAAAAGGGTATATATAGGTTTGTCATTCCGTGTGAAATTTCTACAATTTTCATTTCCGACCCCATAAAGTATATATTTTCTGAAAGCTTATGAATAGAGGAGTCGATTAAGCCCTGACCGTCTGTCCGTCTGTCCGTCTGACCGTCTGTCCGTGTGTATGTTGAAATCAACTTTTTGAAGCCCCCCGACAAAGGTTGGACCCGGGTAAGGTATTAAAATATCAGAAATATTCGGGAGTAGATCGGTATTGAAAATCAGAAACATCGGTACATAAACAACTGAGATATGAGCAAAAACCCACGACCACCTCGATTTTCTTTTCATAAAAACAACATTACAACAACAACATACATACATACAAACGTGTATACTGGTTAGAGAAAACGTGGCATCGAATCCCAGCTGAGGCAAAAAAATTTTTTTTTAAATTTTTTTAAAATTTTTTTTTTTTAATTTTTTTTTTATTTTTTTTTAATTTTTTATTTAATATATTATATATATTTTTATTATTATTTTTTTTTATTTTTTTTTTTTAATTTTTTTTTTATTTTTTTTTTGTTTTATATATATTATATATGTATATAATAATTTTTTTTTTTTTAATTTTTTTTTTTAAATTTTTTTTTTAAAATTTTTTTTTTATTTTTTATTTTTTTTTTGTTTTTTTTAACATACATACGTGAATTTACTGTTATTGCATGACTACACGTTGTGAAGGGTATATAAGATTCGGCACGGCCGAATATAGCGCTTTTACTTGTTTTTTTTATATTTTTTTTTTATATTTTTTTTTTATTTTTTATTTAATATATTATTTATATTTTTATTTTTATTTTTTTAATTTTTTTTTTCAAATATTTTTTTTTTATTTTTTTTGTTTTATATTTATTATATATATTTTAATTATTTTTTTAAAATTTTTTTTTTAAATTTTTTTTTTATTTATTTTTTTTTTAACATACATACGTAAATTTATAATTTTACAATGGGATGTTTTTTATATGTATGTACGTATATCATATGGAATGGTGATACAAACTACTGTTATTGCATGACTACACGTTGTGAAGGGTATATAAGATTCGGCACGGCCGAATATAGCACTCTTACTTGTTTATGGTAAAACTGCTAAAGTCATACTTAACCCAGAACAGCTTTATAAATAAAATGCTGGCCAATGTCACTATGAAAGCATCTATAAAAGTTAAAGTTCAGTTCTTATTTTCTCAAAAGTAAATATTTTGACATTGGCTCTTTTGGCTCCAAGCCACAGACCAAAGAACAGAATAAATTTTTACATATTTTTACTTTTTGAGTATGTTTTTTGACTCCTTTGAAATATTTAAACATTTTTCCATGATAATTGCACTGGTCTGCAGAAAATTGTTCCCTGAACATAAATATGTAGAATATAGTGGTGCCGTTAAATTTAAATCCGTTTTAAGTTCTTGCGTATCACATACATGTTTTCTTTTATGGGCATGTCTAATATTTTCCCCTAAATAAGGCGAACACGTCAATATATTTCAATAAAACTCTGTAACCAACTGTTTAATATGAATAATTGGAACACCAGAAGATACAGCCAAATTACCTTTAAGTCAATCTTACATAATTTTGTTCCAGTTTCAACTGTTTTGGAGTTATTTAGAAATTGGTAGCGAAAAAAATACGTTGAATAAAAAAAACATTTTTTATTTTAGAAATTTGTTAAAAACTAAAAACGGTCCTTATTCGGAAAGCAGGGTATACTGGAAGTAAAATAAGCCATTAATGATAAGAATCGATGCACAAATGTTTATTTTTTATACACGTAAGTGCTGGTACCTACTTTGACAAACATTATGTAACACATTTATGCGCAACATTCTTGCGTTTTGCAATTCAAGTACAAAACCACAAAATACATATATTGCACAATTTCTTAGGACCTAATTAATTGGAACATATGTATTAATTTTTGCCAGAAAATCTTGGTGCGGTACTAGATGATCATAGTGAAAGATTCTACCAAGATATTGCACACATGGAAAAAACATGTAACGGCAAGTGGTCCCCAGAAATGTTAGCTGATTGCTTTTGGGAAACAATCGTGAAACAGCAGATAGCATTTGTTAAGGAAAGAATACATTCTTTGAATGTGATATTTATATTAAATTTAAATTAAGACTTTAGTTTATACAACAGATGTCATTTCGGTGTAAGATTGTTACTTTTGTTATAGCAAATACGTATTTAATGTTCAAAAATCAGTATTTTATTTAAATAAGAATATCCCAAAAACTAGACATGATAGAATCAATATATGAACAGATCTACGTTCAGCACGCTAAGGTAAAAGAAAATCATACAACTTCCTCCCGAGTTTTTTTACCGACCATTTCTATCGTAATAAACACGTATTTAATGTTCCAATATCAGTATTTTATGTAAATGAGAATAAATCAAAAACCGGATGTAATAGAAAAAACACAAAATTCCATTAAAATCAGATAAAGGTTCGAGGTCTTTTACGACCAGCGTTATCAGAGTATTATTACGCAATAATGATAATTTATTATTTTTCTGTTTGAAATAGGGTAAAAAAAACTATAGCTAAAATCAAGTCAAAAAAGTCTAGATATTTCTCATTTTATTTTTGATGAAATTTACATTTCACACAATTTTCTAATTCGCTGTTGGCTTTAACAATACAACTGTTAACATTGTTGTTCATATGAAATCTTTAAAAATCAAAAGTCGTTTATATATTAACCGCTGCCTTGGGTGGGCCAAAAGAAATCATGAGACTGAAAATTTTTATAATTTTTGGTTTTTTTAAACTATTTACTTTTTAATCCTTGCTTGGTTCATCCTCACCAGTAATATGGCACCCTATGACCAAAGAGAGCAAAGTGTAAATGAAACACCAAAAACATCTACCTACAAAAAAGAAAATTTACTGTTATTCCGAAATAACTAGCAATTGGTGCATGAACTAAGATTTTCAGATTATTGTCATCGTCTAAAAATCACTATAAAATTTTAATAGTTGTTCAATAATAAAATTAACTTTATTGAAAATTTTTACGTCCTGCTATTGATAACAGACCAGAAATATGGTTTCACCATTATGGAATCAATGTCCGATACATGTCAGCACTTTTTAAATTAATTTTTTTGAGAGCGAATAATTTCCAGAAATGCATTAGTTAACTGGGCATGGTATTCGCCAGATATGTCGCCACCCAATTATTTTCGTTGGTACTATCTTAAACAAAGAGTTTATGTGAATAAGCCCGATCAAATTCTTGTACTCAAGACCACTACAGCCACAAATTTTGAAAGACGTTATGAAAAATTATTTAAAATGTTGCGAACCTGAAAAGGGTGGTTACTTCTGTTATATCATTGTCCATATTATGTTGAAAAAAAAAATTTTGTATACTTTATAACCTCAAGAAAGATACAAGAAATATATAAGCGAAAACCTTATTCAAGTCTTAAGCCCCTTGGTGTCATTTGTCCTACCCTATTATAAAGGCTGCCATATATATAGTCCACTGACTTCGTTTATAATTTATTTATATGTTAGTAATTTGTAAATTTTCACGTAAAAATATAAAAAATATCTCACTAAACTTAATAGCATGTTACATATTCATTTTGAAACGGTTGGTTTTAACCTTCTGTTTTTTAATGCAATTTTTACAAAGATTATATTTCACATAATCAGTTAGCTTTTTTATTGGTGTAAGAACTTCTAAAATTGGATAAGTACTTTTGTTGAAGACAGTCTCTAACGAACAAATAACCCCACATAATTTACCTTTTTATTATAATAGTTTTGAATGTGTTACGTTACATCAAAAAATATAATATAATAAGTTTCATAATATAACTTACTACATACACAAAAGATAATTTTATTTCTAATACGACTTCTTTCTTATGAAATAAAAATAATAATTTGTTTCTTCATTATAAGTAAGTCAAAAGCTTTGGCATTAACTAACTTTATTTGCAATACAGCACGTTGGCAACATTTTGTATCCCTTAAAAACGAAAAAAGACAAACAAAAGTAAAAAATAAAAACAATATCATTCTACTATTTTTTCCCCTAAAAAAGGTATAAATTATGAAAATGAACAATAAAAAATATTATTTCATAATGTTTTATAAGGATGTGTGACAGTATTGATAAAGGTAAACTGGCTAAATTGTAACTACCATATTGTCACACCTGCCTGAAACAAAAAGAGAGGGTAGAGTTTGTTATGCCAAAAAAGAAGATAACACACACCTACATATAAACTTTAAGACAAAAGA
The DNA here is from genome assembly GCA_941918925.1 of Phyto melanocephala. Classification (NCBI taxonomy): domain Eukaryota; kingdom Metazoa; phylum Arthropoda; class Insecta; order Diptera; family Rhinophoridae; genus Phyto; species Phyto melanocephala. The sequence goes on from OW799233.1 coordinate 29,956,284, forward strand.
ATAAGGGATAGAATAAAATATAATTTTTCTTCCTTTTTTATTTTTGTTTTTAATTTAAGTAAGCAATTTCTTAAAGTAGTAGTAGTAGTGAGCATAATTTGGGTCTACACCAACCGCAGGCAAAAATGTACTAAAACATATTACTATTTTTCGTAAGATTGTTTCTCAAAATATCTTCTTTAAAGTCTACGAAATTTATTATAAAATTTATATACAAAAATAGAGAATTTGTTGAAACTTGTGACAAAATCGCTTTAAGAGCAGAATTTAGCAACTTTATTTACAAAGATATCTCTTTTTCAGACAATTTAATTTATTGTTCGAAAAATATAAGTCTTTCCCCTTTTTTTTTTGCATTATGAACTATATGATAATCATAAATTTCATTCCACTTTTTTTTTAATATTTAAACCCCCTGTGGTTGCCCCGGTGGACTAGTCAGTAGTGTGCTGGTCTGCTAGTTTGGGTGTTGCGGGTTCGATTCTGATTCTCTTCTCTCTCTTCTATTCTTACTTTTCTACTCAGGTATCACGGTATCACAATGGGATCATTATAATGGACCCAAGTGAGCTGAACATTTGCTGCCTGTTCTACCTAACCTAAACCCTTCATTTTACTCTTCATATATTTTACTAGTCGCTAGTGTGTTCAGAATTTATTTAGCAGAACAAAAACCCTAATATAAGTATTTAAGAAACAAATATATTTTTCCAAAAAAATGTTGTCTGTAGCATTGGCGATTAGCAACTAATTTGTCCCGAATTTTTTACGAATAGTAACAGAGCATTTTAATTTTATAAATAGCTCGTGTTCGTATACTATATACGTGTTCATATATTATGCTCTACTTGAAAAATTTTAATTTTTTTTTTGGCAAAAATATGGAACGTGCTTTTTGCTCGTTTTGCAGCAAGATATGGGGGTAATTTTTCTGGGTTTCGAAATGCATTTTTTGCAGAATATCTTTAAAAGTTTGATATTAAAGACAGGTCTTTGCAATATTTCGGGGCTTCTAGAAGTTAATTTTAACCAACATACGGAAATATGGACATTGTGTGATTGACTTCGCAATTCATAGGCTATCAGATAATATACACAGCCAAGCATTGGTAATACAGGTAAAGCGTGTAAAATCAGCAATTTGGCCTATGCTATATCGCTACAATTTTGTACAAGTCTGATGAATACACAAGAAAGATATAGGAATAAAGATGCCAATGTCGCTCAGCTGATGGCCAGCCGCTTAAGCGATTTTTATTAATGAGCTCTTCCACCGCTGATTGTTTGAGCTAAGTGGGCACTTAATTCCAAGCAAAGTTCCCTTAACTTAAAACATGTATTTTTATTTACTTTTTCAAAAAGTTTTTATATAGACATTAGAAAATTTGTCTGCCTAACTTTGTCTGTCTTTTGTTTTGATAAAAACTGAAAATAATTATATTAATGTTCAAAAAGAATTTATGTAGCTATCTTCAAACAAATTCCCTTTTATAATTATTTTTGATAAATGGCAGAGACTTATAGCTCATTAGGTGCTGCCAAAATTTCTCAATATTCATCATACCTTCACTTTGATCAAGAATACAGAACACACTATCATTTGTTTCTTATTTAAGAAGTTGTCGTGAGTTTACGTATGGAAGTATACACAGAGAAAAACCATTGTTACCACGGTCATATTATACTCTCTGTAAACATATTTGGTTTTCAAAACCAGTAATAGATATTTCTGTTTTATCTTATCATTTTGAGATTTAATATTAACCTTTCACAGAAACTTTAATATGGTTATCCTGTAAAGATAGTATGATTTACAAACTTATTACAAGAAAAATAGCATGGTGTCTTCGCAAAAACAACATTATATTCAAAAGCATTTAAGACTAACAAAAATCATTAAATGTTGTGTAAAACAAAAATATGTTTTGAAAGCAATCAAAGTTCTTCTCTTTTTTGAATACATTTTTATTATTTAGAGAGTTTGACATGAGAACAAAAATATAAAAGAATTTTGCGAAGTTTCAAGAAGTCATACAAATAAAGGATAATGTATTAGAAAATATTGGCTAAAAATTTATATATAAAAGGTAAGTTAATTTAGTATAAATAATAGCAAAAACAACATTTTACCCTATTTTCATTGTTCACATTCAATAAAACATAATTAACATTATTATGCAACCATAATCATGCAATTCAATCATAGTATGTTTCTCTTAGATAATGATCCCCAAAAAAGTATTGTGTCAACTAAAAAATAAATTTCTTTCTAAATCAGCACAATAAAGTACGATCAGAATTTTTATAAGTGTTAACGTTAACTTCAGTACGGACAAGTTACCCTGCACATTACACTTTACCAAAACCGTTTTATTTTAAATGTTTTATGCGTGAACTAAAATCTAATAATTTCAAAATATACAGGCGCATAAAATTTGCTTATTAAACACATTTCACACCTACTTAACGCTTATTTTCGGATAATTTTATAATATTGTACTTCATTGTCCCAATTAAATATACATTAAAGTGCGAGCAATAATTGTTATGGCTTTTATAAATCTCGTATATCACGTGCACTTAAGTGCTTTTTTTCAGAGGTGCCAATGTGATATTTAAAGGCCACAAAAACTTGGCACAGAATAATAAATAAAAAACAAGTCAAACGCAATTTTAAGGACACACGCACTAAAATATGCTTATTATGGCATTTGTATTTATGCACATCTCTTCGAAAAGAGATTAGATATTAAAGAAGAAAAGAGAGGCAAACAATGGCTGAGACAAAAAGCAAACAAACAATTGCCTTAAATTTTTGGTGAGGGAATCCAGTGTCCCAGCATCTTAAGAAACATTAGAATTTCATGTAAATCTTAGTTTGGGAAATTGTGGAAGATTTTGAATATTTTTGGTTTTTTGTCTTTAATCTTTGCTGTTGTTCGTTGGTAATAATAAAAAATATAGCTTAAATCTCTATGGACTATAAACATTTTCGTTTAAAATATTTATCACTCATACGTTTATGGTACGTTGCTTTTAAGACGTGATAAAGTAAAGTTCAAAAATATTTATTTATACACAATTTTATTTCTTTGTATTTCTTTTTTGTTGTTTTTTGTTTTTGTTTTTTAATTTATGTTTGTCTTCTGTTCATTTGAAGTTCAGGTGAGTAGAAATGTGTCAGTTAATAAAACATATGCTTTTAGCTTTATATGTCGCCTTAGCAAACGAGATAAAACCATAAATTTATGTATGTATGACATAACAAGCCAAAAATGTTTTATACAGCTGAGCCATTTCCTAAATTTTGCTTATTATGAGGATGGTGTTTTGTACTTCATGACAGTAGATTAAATATACTTAGATGGGGATTTCTTTGAAAAGGAAAGCTATTTTAAAGTGCAAGTGTCGCTATTGAAACCCATGTGTAACGTTTTCTAAATTTTTTGACTAGAACGAACTTGACATTGCCTGCGAAATCAACTGGAATGCAAACAATATTTGTGCTTTTAGCGCTTCTCTTTTCCAATGTAATCTAACCTAACAAAATCACGTAATCTATAGAAATTCAAAAGAAAACAAAGGTAATAATTTATTGTTTTTATTGACTCGTATAAATAGGTATTTTAAAATATTCGGCTGCGACAGAACTGAATTAACCGGTTACGACCGGTCTAATAAAAACCATTCGATCACCGTATTAGATAACAAATGATACGCACCTTAAATTATTTGTTAAATTTTTAATAATACTAATTAGTTTTATTTATATTATGCACTAAGATAAATGTAAGAATCAAATATATTTGTAAATTTATTTAAGTTTAAAGCACAACTTTTAAAATGTTGTCTGATTATACGATGAAGAAGCTGTATTAAAGCATATTTCTTTATTTTTCTAAATAAAATCGGGTGTATCAACTAGAACGCAATTTTAAAATTTGGCGCCATTCGAAGTGTCATTGTTTGACATTTAAGCAATTGTTATTGTTTGCTAGTAGAAAGTACAAGGTTAGTAAAAATGAAGCGCTACACGAATGAACAACGCATTCTCATTGTGAAATTGTTTTACAAAATGGTAAAAGTTTTGCGGCTACATTTCGCAAATTGCGATCAATTTGGGGTCACATTTCCATCTTGATGGCTTCGTCAATATGCAGAATTGTCGCATTTGGGGTGAGGAAAATCCTCGAGTAATTCACGAGAAGCAAATGCATCCTTAACGTGTCACTGTGTGGTGTGGGTTTTGGGCTGGAGGAATCATTGAACCTTTTTTTATGAAAATGAGGCAGGTCAAGCGCAAACAGTCAATGATGTTCGGTATCGTGAAATGATAACCAGTTTGTTCTTGCCTAGAATTGAAGAAATGAATGTGGAGGGCATGTGGTTTCAACAAGATGGCACCACATGTCATACAGCCAGAGAAACAATTCAATTGCTGCATCAGTCATTTTCCGGTCGTGTTATTTCGCGTTTTGGAGACCAGAATTGACCGCCTAGATCGTCTGATTTAACACCTTTAGATTTTTTTTTTGTGGTTTTTCGAAGTCGGTGGTTTACGCGAATAAGCCGACGACGACTCAAGCCTTAAAAGAGGAAATTGGACGCTGCATTTATGAAATACCGCAGCATTTATGCAAAAAGGTCATTGAAAATTTCATTAAAAGATCGCGTGTGTGCCAGCAAAGCCATGGCGGCCATCTGCACGATATATTGTTCTATATATAACCTCATTCTGTTTACTTTACGTTATAATAAAGTTTCACGATTTTTTTTTTTTTTAAATATCTGTGTTTTATTTAAAATTTAAAACTTGCGTTCTAGTTGGGACAGCCGATAGAAGCCAATGCAGCAAATTTAAAAAAATCCTAGATATGGGTATGATATATTATACTTTAATATTAAATGTTTAAATATTTTGTAATAAGTAGTCTTAAAAAAAGATAATGTTTTCTGAAAGTAATTTTATTTTTATAAAGTAACATTCAATATTTATTATTAAAAAAAAAATCTTAAGAACGTATTTTTTTAAGTCTTTTTGTACGCAACCTGGCAGTTAGTTAATTCAAATTTGATATTGAGTTAGTTGTTGTGTCAGGATTATATCCATAAAATTGTCTTCAATCAAGTGTCTTAAACATGTGTAATAAAATAATAAGTTTAATATGAAAATAAAAATGTTTTACGGCATTGAACTTATGCTGAAAACTCAATATCTCTTAGTAAGATTTATATATCCGGAAATTTTGTAAAACAGACAAAAAGAAGAAGAATATTCAAGCAAGTTTTTTTTTATTTCAAATAACTTTCTCCTATACGTGCTGTAAGACTTCCGTTAAATTTTCTTTCTTTTTTTTTCTTCCCCCAAAAATTCTCTTTTAAGTGATTTACTTCCACTAAATTTGTTGCATTAGTATGTTCCGGTAAGCTAGCAACATTCTTTTTTTCATAACTACATCTCGACATTTTTTACTAAACGGTAGATTAAGGTAGTTTCCTGCCATTTTTTCTCCCACTTAAATCTCGATATATTCTGGTTTAATATGCTCAAATGTATCTTTAAAAGTTTAAATGTGTAATACACAATGTATGTATTTATGTGTGCTAACATGTGTGTATGGAGTTATGTAGAATATATTTGACTTTGTAACATATAGTATTGCTAAACTTGGATAAGTCGATTTTAGAATACCCTCAACTAATTATTTTTTGTTGTTGTTCTTCGTTGAGGCAAAGCAAATTGTTATATCAATATTGTTTGGAGATCTTAAATAAAAGTATAGTGCAGTACGCTGAGAATTAAAAGGGGTTCACTCAGGAAAGCCACAATTTCGGAAATGCGAAAATCTATCAGTTAAAAGTTTTAAATTACCAAGCACTCGACTGAGATAAAATTCGTAAGGAAATGGAATATAATTCGCATTTTATTTAAAATGGTTTTCTTTAAACAAGAATCAAAAGGGAAATTGCATTTAACATCTGAAGTGGAATTGATATATATTTCTATTAGCATATTTTTAGTGACGTTAAATAAACAAAAAAATAATAAAAAAATATTAAAAGAAAAATATTAAAAAAAAATTTTTTTAAAATATTAAAAAAACAATTTTTAAATTAAAAAAAAAAAAATATATATATATATATATAAAAATAATAAAAATATAAATAATATATAAAAATAAAATAAAAATTTTTTTTTTTGGCTCAGCTGGGATTCGATGCCACGTTTACTCTAACCGGTATATATGTATGTTGTTGTATTTGTGAAAAAACGAGGTGGTCGTGGTGTTTTGTTCATATCTTAGATCGCCCGTGCTGAATTTCAATAGCGATTTATTCTCTGATATTACTAGAAGTTGATTTCAACCAACACACGGACAGACGGACAGGGCTTAATCGACTCTTCTATTCATAAGCTTTCAGAAAATATATACTTTATGGGGTCGGAAATGAAAATTGTAGAAATTACAAAGGGAATGACAAAGCTATATACATATACCCTTGTGCACCAATGGTGAAGGGTATATTGAGTTAGAGCCTTTTTAATGTGACTATACATATCGTTACTTTCAATGACAGCTCACTAAATATTTTAGAGGTGAAGTGTTTGCAAACGTTAAAAATGCGATAATATTGAAAATCGAAAAACGCCATTTTTATACTAAGTCATCGATGTGTACAGTTCTTTAGTAAGAAATGAAATATTTTTTGACAATCCATTATATAAAATTGTTTATATTATAACTTTTAAAATTTGAAACAGTTTGTCATTGTTCATTATATTTGAATTAAAAAAGGTGTTGGATTTTAATATCAAACATTTTAAGGCAAAAGGTTAAATTATATTTATTGGGGGTTTTTAGATTAAAAATATATTCAAATGATTGATGGTGTAAAAAAGTATATAAAATAATAATGGCCTCTTACAGTGTGTTTTAAAGTGTTTAAAGTTCACCCACATTGTAACAAATGGTTACCTTTTTAGGAGTATAATTCTATGCACAGCTGTTGGCCTGTAAATACACTGTAGTTTATGTATGTATTCGTAATATCAGCTTTGGATCCTACTCAAATATTGAGTGGAAGGGTGATAACAATTTACATAATTTGTGTAATAAATCAAATTAATAAACAGGTTTTTTATATAATATTTATTGCATGTCCTAAAACTCAGCTTTTATTTATATTATGCGAGAGTAGAAAATATTTAATTTATATAAAATAAATTAGTTTTGCCCGTTATAGGCAGAAAAAGAAATTATACAAAATATTTGTTACAGGAACCAGCACTACTGGCTAGGGGTTAAGTATTAATCAATGTCTACAACACATTTAAACATTCATTCAGATTTATAGTAAAAAAAACATAAAAGCATTTGGACGCAAAAATATATAAAATCTACAAATTTTGATAAAATTTGACAAACTTTCTGACATCGTTAGGTTTTTTTCAATATAATTGCAAAACGTTAAAATGCGTCGTGTATTTTAAAAGAAGAACAAGTAATTTGGGTTCCAGCAATAGGTGTTAGCAAAGAAATTAAACGAAAGCCAGCGAGAAATCAAAATCGCTTTTCGTAAGAAAAAATTTATAAATTTCACATGACTTGGTCTTAAATTACGCATCTGACGAAAAAAAAAATTGCATTGCTCTATTTTTATACTTTATTGGACGTACACACATTCTTCCACCAAACCGTTGAATGGCATTTTGATTGGTTCAGAAATAAACAATAAAGTAAAGCCTCCAATTAAATGCTTTGTTTGTTCTCCTGAAAACTTGGTAAGGAACACATAACCGGATTTTGTTAGACCAATGTCTATTTGTAAAAGTTTACTTTATATATTTACTGCAGTATTTATACTAAATATTTAAGGTTTATTAAAAGCTTATTTGACAATATCTGTCAAATAAGGCTCAAACAAATTTTAGTGAAAAGGAGTAGAATATATGTATGTGTATAACACTTACTTAGAATAATAGATTACACATGATCTACATATGAATATTTAATTTGGACCCAATATATATAATTAAATATACATAAAACGGCAACACTGATGTTTTTTTAACTTTTTATGACTGAAACAACATCAAACAAGTAATACATTTTATTTTCATTAAAATAATCTGATCAATGTGAAATCGAAATTATTAAAAAAATTCAAAAGTGGAACTGAATCGGCATTTAATTTTCTGAAAAAAACTAAACTAAAAGACTAAAACTCAAACAAACTTTGATATAGGTAGGAAAGAACTTTTATTTAGCAATTGGTAAATTTTAGTCAATTCGTTTTACAATTTTAACAACTAATTTAAAAGTGCCTACTTATAGGGGTTACAAACAAATTAAATGATGAAATGGAGTGACACCTTAAGATACGTAGGTATTTGTTGTGAATTATAAAAATTAAAAACTAAAGGAAATTTGATAAATGTCAAAAAATTAAAATCGGAATATTTGACGGTACCGGGCCTGCTTTGTTCTGGACAAAAATATTTGCATTATAACATAGGTGTCTGTCGGACAATAAATGCTCAAAAATATGTAGTAACATAACTATTAATTAAAAACAATTTTGTTTTAAATACTATCCTTTCGACATCACAGGAACTGTAAGAACTTGTAGAACTTCACAAACAATATGAAAAATTTATAATACCCACTACAAATTAAGTAGTTTAGGCTTTAAAACTTAAAAAGGTATAAAGATAAAATGTATACTCTTAAAAATACTTTAGATATATGATGCCTACATAGATGTGCGATTGTACACTAACCTATTATTAAGGTACTTTCAGCTAAGTACTTAGTTTCTACATCAAAGTCTTCATAGTTTCCTCATAAGTATTCAAGTGCACTTGCTCTCTAATAATCGTTACATGTGTGCAGGTGTATGCAAATTTAATATAAATATGCTTGTAGACCTTTATTTTGTTTGTACAGTCGCGACCAAAAGTAAAATTCTCAAAGTAATCAAACACTTATTTTTTTCAAACTGCGGGCACTGGAATCTTTATAAAAGTTTTTTTTTACATAATGGTTTTTAACTAATATAAAATTCAAAATATGTGAATTTAATGTCATTCGATTGGAAAAATGTCGTCAAAACAAAAGACGAATGATTTTTAGAAATATATTTTTGTAAAAGTATAAGATCTAACCGCAGAGACACTTACAATTCGACCAACAGCTAAGTTGTAATACAGAGGCTAAATTACGGCATTAAAAAGCTGTCGAAATTTAACTCAAATGTTTGAGTTCTGTGTTTTTAATATATAGAGATTCTAGTTAGAATTTTTTCAATTTTGATCACGTTCAAATTCTACAATTTTCCCACAGAAGTTCTTATTAACTTTGTCTCATTCGGTACCTTTCCGTCAACACAAAGTACTGACCCAACAAAAAAAGTCAAACAAAAGAAATAGTGAATGCATGACCCGTGATAAAGTGATTGATATAAGATCAAACTTGCATGATTTTTACATTAACGTGTCATTGAAAACCATGTGCTTAAAGGAATATATTAAGAAAATTCACTTCATTAAAATTAGTGCATGTAACGCATGTATAGTAGAAGAAACCCATATTTCATAAGTTAAAAATCTCTGTTTACATGAATTGTTTAAGATTTTTCGCGTGCATTCGCATGTCTTATTAAGCACATTAATAAGGCTAACTATTTTGGATTTGACGAAGGCATTTTTCATGCCTCATCTTGTACTTATAAATTCGAAGTCGTGAAAAATGTTATTCAAATTGAGGTAGATAGGTAAGTAAGGCCGATGTGAAGCAACCCTCACACCCTCACATAGAGACCAAAACGGTCCATTGTGACGCCTTAAAAGTAATAAAAGAGATCAGAAATTAGAGTTAAAACACGAAAAGAAGTGAATGGAAGAAGAAAGAAAGAAGACAGAAAAAGGTGAGAAGTGGACAACAAACTAATGCCAAAAAGAGCCAAGACCCTACAAACGACCCATTCCCGGTCTCAAGTCACGAAGCCAGGTCATTCTCACTACGAATCCTATCAGATTCTCGAGTCCACAGCTCGAGACATCACCCAATTTGCCAGGAAATCTGCTACCTAGCCATCTCAATCTGCCAATCTGCAGTCTAGGACATTGACACAGAATGTGCTCAACTGTCTTCAACTCCTCTGGATCCTCGCACAGCCAACACATATCCGAGACGCTCCGCCCCATTCTTACCGCCATCCTGCCCAACATGCAGTGGCCCGTAATAATCCCTATCATGATCCTCACGCAGATCCTATCTCTGACTAGAAGCAAATCCGATTCAGATTTGCTGAGTATCGGCCACAGCGTCTGTGATACTCTTCAGTCCGTTCGGTTTCTCCAGTCCCGATTAGTCTCGCCTAGAACCCATTCCCTTATCCTACCAAAATAGAAACCCAATGGAGGCCTAACCGCCTCCACCCTATCAGGATCCACTATTTCCGAGCCCAGTCTCGCCAACTCATCGGCCATCTCATTGCCGCTAATGTTTGAGTGACCCGGCACCCAGCATAGTCTCAACCTGTATTCCATTAAAATCTCCCGTAGAGCTCTCCTACAGTCATCGACAAGCCCGGAATTCACATGATAGCCCTTCATGGCACTAAGAGCCGCCTGGCTATTCACATATATAGTGACCTCCGAGACCGTATCGATGTTACCCCTAACCAGTTCCACGGCCTTCATGATCCCTAGAACCTCCGCCTGAAACACACTACAGTCGTCAGGGATATTCACATTGAACTAGTGAAAGGGACTTTTGGAAACTTTCAGGTTTTAGCGTATATTGGGTAGTTAGACGGCTATCAGCTGAATTTTGACTTTGACTTGGCCGATCAAATATTCGTATTAAAGTGTATATTGCGTGAAAGCCTTTTTTGTCAGCACGTTAATGCTTTTTGAGAGTGGGGATGGATGACGTGTTACGGCTTCAATGAGCTTTGACCTTCAATTTACCCTTCACACGAGAGTCTTAAGTTTTTAGTTCCGTTTGTAAATTCTACAATATTTAATTTGGACCCTATATGTGAATATTTATAGATAGAGAACCCCTCTTAGTCCATCTGTCCGAATAAACGTCGAAAACAACTAACTACAGACTCTTGTAATATAATCATATGGCGTCTTGAAAGTAGAGTTTACTATTGCTTAAATTGAATAATTTATAAGTAATAAGTATAAGCAATAATTTTTTTTTTTTATATTTTGTTTAATATTTAATATGTTGTAAACTTGTGTAAATTAATAGCTTTATTTATGTGATATTTTGTTTCTATGATGTTGTTCTCTCTATAGTTCAGCGATAAATAGTTACGGTTATTTATCAAATTTACCTAATATCCTTTTGGATAGATTGTAAGTAAAATAAATGAAAAAAGAAAATGTGTAGTTCGGACCTCTGCGTAGTGATGACTTCCTTGGAGATTGTATCGATTGTGGCTACCACAATAGCTGTCAGTTGCATAGTTTAGATTTGATGGTAGAATTTTGCGGTTGTATTTACATAATTTCATTTCCAACATTTATTTATAACAACATTTATTCAGTGCTAACAAACTATGATTCTTTCAATAGAAATTTTATAAACAGAAAAGAAAAGTTCAATTGCATGAATTAAATTATTCGATTGGCAATGAATTTGATTATCTGTTTTCTGGGTGTATATACCTACAGCCATAAATCTAAAATTTATCTTGGTTTTTGTTTTTTGAAAGACTGATTTTAATACATAAATCTTTTTTGTGCACCACTGTACCCATACTAACAATATACATATAAACTTTCACAATTTAAATTGTTTGCTTTTTTCATCATCCTGCCATATAGTTTTCCTCCTCATTCTATTTTTATCCACATATGAGTTTGAGAACACATTTTATTTTTCTCTTTAGCAATTTTTCGCTATTTTTCCATTTTTAAATTGAATACGTTTAGAGTTTTTCGTTGTTCTTTCATATCAGCCACAATAAAATAAAAAATAAAAATAACAACTAAATATGCGAAAGAGAAAGAAGACATATAATAAGGAAAGTTTAAAGTCTTTAGGTCTTCTTTTACCTGTCATGTATCTTTTATGTGTAATATAACTTATATTAAGTAGAGAATAAGGTGATATAAAGGTTTCTCATTTTGTGTAATTTTTTTATTTCTTTACTCATCTCGTCTTCTTATGGTAAATGTTTTTGTTTTTTTGTTACTTTTATTTTTTTACTTTATATTTTTTTAATAGAAAAATTTTCAATTTACTTAAGCAGTTTTACGCTTGAACGCCGTATTATATTGTTAAATGTTAATATGAGCAACATGTAGAAACACCAACAAATACGTAGCACTTAATCCAAATATGTAACATACATACACACATGTATTCTTCAACAGTTTCCTTACACATATATAAACCCATCCAAGTGTACATTAAAGTTATATGGCAATATTGAAGGTAGAGAAGCATGAAACCGCAAAATCCTTACGACAAATTGCATAAATTTCAACAGAAATGTAATTCTACGGCATCCCATTAATACTTGAATTTCAGGTTATTAAATTACATAAAAATTGTCTGTTAACGATAAGAGCAGCAAGAAATTGGGATGGCATATAAAGATTTCTCTATTTTATTTTTTGGAATAAAAAATCGAACACGATGTGAGCGATAGTGTAACGTAAACACAATCACATCCTGTGTGTATTTAATGATGTCCTTCCTGCCTTTCTTACCTCGTCAATCCACCAATGCCTTGTAATCAAGGAGCCGTAATTTGTCTTAGGATGAAATATAATGTAATTGATTGCAGATTAGGCAGAGTGACAATGTTAATTCTAACTTCAAACTTTAATCAGGTTGAATTTTGCTTAAAAAAACGGTGTTAGTCTGTGTATCTTTGGTAAAAGCGCTATAGAGCTAGAGAATTAGAAAACCTAGGGGTATTAAATATTTTTAAATACCTTAACAAATTTTGATATTACAAAAGGTATTTTATATAGAGCCGAATTTGATTATGAATATCTTTTTAATGACTTCAATTAACTTTTTTAATTAGATCGTTTGATGATAGTTTAACTGTAATATAAATTTGGGCATGTAATTACCGTGATAACTTCGACGATATTGCCTTTGTCTTTTTTTGGTTTATTTGCGTAGACCTAGGACTTTTCCACAGAAAATGATCTGATGGCTTCACATGAGAAAAACAAAGAAAAGTGCAATTAAAACGCACATTTCGTGCAGTTTTTCCTTCGTTACACGTTTTTCGCAATAAAATGATTGTGTCGAGCTCTGAGTTAAATGTAGCACCCTCCAGCTCAAACCATAAAAATACATTTAATGTTAATGCCTCTTAATTGTTTAATGAAAACACTAATGAGTATGTTCCCTATACTGATCAAGACCAACCAATTTGCCGGGTACTTATACCCAACAACCAATTAATAATTGTAAAGGTAATGATGTTACGAAAATAATATATATTTTAAATAAAACTATTATCGCACCAAATGTGCCTGTTTTACACTGACTTAGTTAGTTAATCAAACAAAGCAAATTTGGACAATTTGTAAACGCTGCCCTATTATTGATAAATCTCCCAACTAATCAGAAAATAAAATGACCGAGATTTACGTAGGTTACAACAGAAAACAGTACTGCCAATTACTTCTTCTAAAAAAAAGGTTTAGAATGTTAAAAAGCGAATATAAATGGATGGATGATATCGAATTTTCATGTGATAAAACCCTGCACTATTCCTTTTAAAAGCTTCTAAGGTCTATAACAATGACCTGTTTTATTAAAAGTTATCACAGAAATCGGTTAAAAGTAGTCAAATAGGTGATTTTTTAGTCGCTACAAATTACCAAAGGCAACCTGTCAACACATTTTTTTATTGTGTACTGCCTCTCGAGGCGAGAGGGCAGTGTTAACGTCCTTTTAAAACCATAACCAATTTATTAATTTGCGAAAATAAAAACAAACTGTAATCATGGCTTTCTATGGCTACTCAGCCATAGTTATTATGTAACTATGTCACGTGTGTTATTAAAAATATGGTGAGTTATCAAAAATAGGGCCCAATGGCAATTCTGCCATGAATAGCGCATCATCCTTGTATTTTGCGTTGTTGCCATGGCTCTTTGTGGAAATTATATGGGATCTCATCGCAACCACCATTAAGAACCAAATATTTTTTTTTTCAAAGAAAACCATTTTATTTGTTCAAATTTTTCTTTTACATAATTACGTTAATTTTTTGCATTTAAAGCACTTCTCAAAATTAAAAAGAAAGCTATTAAGAAAAGAAAAAAAAAAGTAAAATATAAAGAAAAGAATTGAGGTCTATAGATATTGCAAAAAGAACAAAGAAAAAAGGCTTTTGTAATTTAATTTTAGTAATTCTCCAAGGAAATTGCAAAAAAATTCAAATTTCCATTATGTTTTCAGAGAAACGTTAAAAAAAATTTTACAACAAATTATAAAAGTTTTATTTTTCGATATTTTCTTTCATTTTTCTTCTTGTAACTTTAAGTGTTTTTCTTATTAAAACTTGCCATAAAGTCAAATAGAAGGAATAAAATTAGCAAAAAGAAAAATAATAAAAATAAATTGATTACAGGTCAATTTTGCAATGAGGTAATTAAGATGCTTTAATAAACTAGGGACTTTCGCGGCATTTGTAATACGAAGGACTAAAGAATTATTTCCAGTTACTAATTTGCTTTTGTTATTTTAATTGAAATTATGCAGAAAATGGCATTAGCAGAAAAAGGGGTTAATATGTAAGTAATTAGAGCTCAAATGTCAAAAGGAAAGAAAATTAATATTTTTTTTTTTGCTAGTTTTGTCCTAAACTTTTAATTAAAATTGTTCAATAAGTTTGTTGCATAATTATACATGCTGAAATTTAAAAATATAAAACGTAAATTTTTGTATGATGTATTAATATAAACTGACAAAAAAATTGTTTGAACTCTTAAAGTAATATGTTGAATATCTTTATTTATACTTCTGATATATAATTTTTACTACAATATGTAGTGTGAAAACACTACATGTGTGTTAACCTAAACTACAATTAAAGAATCGAACAAACTAGTTTATAACTGTTTGTTGAAAGTTGTATTTAAATTAATACATATTGAAACCAAGATATCTCTCTTTCAAGCTCAGATGCCAAAACTATTAATTATTAATAGAAACGGATTTAAATAAGGTTAATACCTTTTCAAAACCACCCTGTATCCGCGCTTAATCGAATCGGTTAGGACCTTAGAAAATTGGTCGAGTCGGTATCAGCTGTGGCTCTTGCATACATGCGGCAAATGTATATATCTTGTCCTAGTTATTACAATTGCAACACTAAAAGAGTCAATAAAATCGGCCTCAAGTCATCTCCTAACATGTATGCAGTAATTGGACGTAAAAAGTACTTTTTCTGTATTCGATTAAGCACACCTCCTATATTAATTTTTCATTTCATACACCCCTTTTGTATATGCAATACAAAAGTAATCAGCCAAATAGGGCGGGTTGTTTTCAGGTGTTACTCATACATATATGCTGAGCACTGATTTTTTTTATACAAATCATGTCCTTGTAATTCTGAATTCAAAAAAGAAATGTTAGCAAAAACCATCAAGCCATTCTCAAAATAAACTCTAACATACATGCGGAAATTGTATATCAACTGTTTTTTATGCCATTCACAGTGAGTTTAAAGGTATGTATACTTAGGTTTGTCATTCCGTGTGAAATATCTACAATTTTAATTTCTGACGCCATTAATTAAATATTTTCTGATAGCTTATGAATAGGGGAGTCAATTAAGCGTTGTACGTGTGTATGTTGAAAGCAACTAATTGAAGCCCCCAGACATTTTCAAGAACCGTAGAATATATCTAAATATTGAAAATATTGAGGAGCAGATCGGTGTTAAAAATTGCAATCATCGTTGGTTATATAACTGAGATATGATGAAAAAACCTAGACCACCTCATCTTTCAAATACGATGCCTACTTTTAGAAAATTCTCTCTATATTAATGCCATTCTAAACTCTATAAAACAAAGCAACAAAGATAAAATAAGCGAACTCTGTTCAGTCAGTGATAGGTCGAGAGCTGTTTTCCAATTTTTGCGCCTAAACAACTTGTCTTGATAATTACGAATATAACAGAGAAAGAAACAACGAAATCAGTTTATCTTGTTCAAGTTATGCTCTTACATATGCACATGCGGCAATATATCTGTGGCAAAAAAGAAACACCTGCATAAGTTGATTTAAGCTTAAATTGGCGTTAACACATAATTAAAATTCTGGTATTCAAAATTAACAAACAAAAAAAAAAATTGCAATTAGTGCAAATTGATTTACATTTTCAAGACTTCTAATCAATTATATAAAAGCATTCATTATAAATCACTCCCTATATACGAAATAATTTTTCATAAATAATGTGCTTAAAAATAAATGCAACATCATGCAAAATATCTTAAACAATTCATAAAAACCAAGAAAATCAACCCTTGAAAAACTGGATGCTTTTCATGCATGAGTTTTATACATTTATTAGAATAGAGTGCAGTTCACAAGTATATTCATGTAAACACAAGATCACCAATGACACGCTAATGTTAATATCATTAGTGTTTTCACCTAAATTTAATCACTTCGTCGCCCTGCAAAATAAAATCTCATAGTTTTTTTTCCGCTGGGTAACCTCTGGCATACTTTCAGCTATTTTGGACAATTTTGCAGGAAGTTAAGGTGTAAAACCTTATTGCTTATATTTGTTCTAAGAACAATATTATTTTGAATAATAATTTATTTGAACTTTCAATTTAGCTAAACATACGAAAATCAATATGATCTTTAAATTACGTAGCCCAGTCTTATAATAGTCTTTATTTTAAAAAGAATAAATTTTTAAACATCAACTTAAAAATTTCCTGAAAAACTATAAGACATAAGCGTTTTTTCTTCATTACAGATGTATACAGGGAGGTTAGACTTTAAAGGCCGATGTTGAATGTGAATTACACCTAAACTTCAAGTTTTTTTCTGCATTTCATTTGACATTTGTCAATTTCAATCTAACTCAATTTGAACCGTGTAAAAATACGCAAATGAGCAACGCTTTAAAGTTATTCAGGTTTTTTATGAAAATGGGCGTTCAAATCAAAATGCATTTTGTGCACTTCGTGATTCTTTTGATCAACATAATCGTTTAAATTTGTCCACAATCGGGAGAATTTTAAAAAATATTTAAATTTCTGCAAAACAGGTCTGTATAAAATTTTAGAAAATCTGTGAATGCCTTCTTAGTTCGTTGAATGGGAACCACTGCTGGTTTTTGCGATAGTGTGGCAAAAGAGCAGTCAACCTCAATCATGCCCAACAATTGAGCATCAACATTGTCATTGAAAATTTAGACCATCAGATAGAGGAGTGGCGCCAAGGATGGGAGGGGCGCCATTTGGCCGATATTTTGTTCCATACATAATTAAACCAAACAAATATTATCAAAATAAAAAAAAATGACAATAGTTTCTTAAAAATTTGTGTTTAATTCAAAATCAATATCGGCCCTTTAAATTTAAATACCCTTTATATAGATGAGCACAAGTACTAAGGACCTAATAACAAAAACTGAATAGAAACAAAAATAACAATTTTTCAAGCAATTTTATGAGATAAGTTACATTATGATCATAAAGCTTCTATTACGTTTTTACCTTCTACTGCAAAGTAACAGTTATGTGAAAGAGGGCCTTTCTACTTGGGACCAAGGATATAAATTTTTCACATTAAATAATGACTCATAATAAACTTAACTTGACTCAGCAAGAAATTTAAAAAATTTTATTATCAATATGTTCTTAGTAATATACAAATAAATTTACTGACTATTACATTTTCCCACTTATCTTAGATTTGTATTAGTTTTAGAAAACATTTGATTTTCTGCATTAAACGAATATTTCTCTCAAACTTAATTTATATTTATGTAATTTGTCAATCATGATTTCAGGCCAGATTGCTTCAAAGTCAAATAAATAAGCTTAAACAGTACAGTGCAATTAGATATTAACTAAAACTTATATAAATTACTTTTTTATTTATTTTGTATTTACGACATTTAATATTTATCTGTTCGAAAATGTTTTTAAAATAATTTGTTACTATAGGAAGCAATGTACCATTTTACGTCAAAATTCTTAATGCAATTATACTGAAATTAACAAAAGGATAAGTACCCTAAAATCGATTAACAAATATGTCGTATTCTATTCGGCAATAATAGGAGTGCTCTCTTTATCACTTTTATTATTTTGCCAGGCTTAGTGGTGTCTTAGTCTTTGAGTATGGTCGCGTTCTCAATTCCTGGTCTGTTAAGCTAGCTTTCCACTAGAACACTAGATTTTGTTAGAGACCAGCTATTCTAATAGAGCAATATTTCTTTCAAAAATATATTGATTTAGGAAAAAAATTCGTTAGTTAAATATAAAAATTCCATTAAAGTACTTTCATCAAAAGCTAACAAACAAAGCCAAATCTTAGTGTGAAGAAAATGAAGTTGAGGCTGTGAATTGTGCATATGGCAACGTGAAAAATCGTAGACAAAAATGAAAAAGACAAAAACAATGGAAAATTGAGCGACGTTTTAAAAAAATAATAATCAAACAATAAAAAAACAGCAATATTAGGATTATACACTTTTTGCAAGCAGTACATGTGCATAAAAAATTATTTTATTACAAAATTTGTTTTCTTTTCAGTCCTTTTAATGATATTTAAGTTATTTAATTTTTATATATCTGAAACACATACAGAATCCAGTAAATTCGATATGTGCATAAGAAAACAAAAAATTATTTTTTAATAGAATTTTAAATTAAAATTTAGAGTGTACAGTTTTTATTGCATTTAATTTTCTCGGCACTTTAGATTTTATAGGATATTAGTACCAATGTTTCAATGTTTTCTAAATGAGATGACAAACTTAATATGTCCCAATCTTCTTATTGGTGGCAATAAAAAAGTTACATACATACTCTTACATTAAAATAAACATTATTTTTTCCAATAACAACAAATTTGTTATGCATTTCGTACGTTTAAAATTCTTTTCAGTTGACTTTTATTTCCTTTTATTTGCTGTGTTTTTCTAACATTCAATTGCAATTGCTGTTGCCATTGTTATTATTGCATATCTACATACAAATGTGTAATATGGAAATAATGTAAATACATTTTTGTACAAGTATTTGTCTAATGTTTTTTTCATTCGAATGTTCAAACGATGACATAAAATATGTCAATAAAACAAGAGATTATTTAACTTTCCAACAGATGGTATATATTGTTTAATAAGAGATTTTTGTATTGATATTAAACAGCATAAGTATAAGTCAGTTTATGTTTTTACATGCATGCATTAATGTGAAAATGCCTTAGAATTAAAAACAGGACGTAAATATATGTTGTTGGTAGAAAGGCCCTAACTCAAATATTTGCGACTTTCCAGGAGAAGGTGAAAACGCTACAGGAATTGCAATCACAACATGAGCTTTTTTTTTTGTATTTTTTTTTTTTTTTGTAAATTATAAAGCTGTTATTTTTGATACTATTGCGTTGAACTTTAGTTTCGAGGTTTATTTGTGTGAAATGTTGTTGAAACATTTAAAAACACAATTTCGTAAAAAATACGAGTTAAGTCCTTTCTACCTGTGACCATCGTTGTGATCATCAACGTATATATGTGGACTTATACTCATATAATATTGACATATTTTAATATGATTTGCTTCTAAATGGCAGACATATTGGTTTTATTGAAAGTATCATTGTTAGCTTTGTTTTCGCAAGTTAAAAATATTTTTTTTTTATCAAATAAAATTGTTGATTTAATATTAATATATATCTTAAGAATGCAAACGAATTTGTATCCTAAATAATGTTAAGCTGTAAATTTTGTATATAAACTTAAGTTTTAATTTTAAATTGCAACTTTACAAAATTAATAAAGTAACTTTATAGAAAAGCCTACAATTTAAATCAATATCACAGTAAAATCAGAAGAAAAAAATGTCGGGGTTCTGACAATAGATGCTTGTAGAGGAGATGAAAAATATATAAGTAAGTCAACACTTTGGGTGAAGTGTTCTACCTTTAGTCTGTTCCTATATTCACATATACAGCTATGTGTTATTTGTTTTGTATACACTGATCTATAGGCTGTTGTGATTTAGTGTTTAACCTTTGCTGTATTTGGGGAGCAATAAGTGTTGTAGCAACTTCGCGTAAAGAGTTTTCAAGTAATTGTGTCTATGAGACAAGTGTCGGTAGTTAGTTTTGCATTTTTGTTTCCCAAAAAATACAAAAGTTATGAAGAACTTAACTAGCCACTTCCTTATTCATTATATTAAGATTTCTTACCCCCACTAAAAAATAGGTGCAGGGGTACATTGATTTTGTGGTTCCATTTGCAACACACCAAATTAATCGTTTCGAGCAACTAAAGTATCAACAGTCTTTGAAAAAAAAAACAAATAAATTTTTACCGCAAATTATAAAACAAATAAGAGAAAAATAAAACTTATTACCCCGGATACGACCTTCGGGTGAATTTTCACCCATTTTGAATTTAAAAACTGTATATTTCTTATAATCTGTATAGAATCGAAATGAGACCTTTTTCTAATGAGTGAAATTTATATTTTATATAGAAAGTGATAAAGCTTTTAAGATATAATTAAGTATTAGGACTACGTGTTTATTGAAGTTATTTTAATGATGGCATCTCATTAAACATTACACTTTGGTTTTCTTAGATCGTCGGGAGTTTACAATCAGATGGCGAGTCACTTTAGTGTGCTAAATAAAGAAACGAGAATACTTATGTTTCGTTCAACGGTGTCATTGGAAGAATTCAAAGAATGGCAAAGTTAGCAAAACAAAATGCAGAGTTCGTGATAAATTATTGATTAAATTATTTATTGTCCACAAACAGAGGTTATATCAGACGTAATTACATATCAATGGCTAGTTCAAAATTAGAGTATTTCAATTTTTAATGAGATCACAATTTAAACGCTTTCTGGTATTCAATATACAAACATTTCACCCTTAAAATGATAAAAAGTCGTATAAGTTTTCAGATCTCAATACCGTAATTAAAAATTGACTGATGGACGAAATAAGATTTAGAAAAAATATTGGACAAAAGAAAATAAAATTTTTTAATGTGATGAGCTACATATGTGCAGTTGTGGCAAAAGAAGCCAATCATTTGTGACACCAGGCACAATAAACACAGTAAAATATATAAGGGAGTATATACAAAAATGACTAAACCTGTTTTGAAACAGCACAGAAGGTCTTCTTATTTCCGACTGGGTTCGGTTTCATGTCACTATGCATAGAAAAAATTCCTTGAGAGGCGTTTAAATAACAGTGTCAATTTTTTACTACGGAAGGCAAATTCACCAACGGTCCAGAGCATCCGCTTGTGAGAAAGTAATGAGCTATTGTAAAATAATATTTAAAGAACAGCCGAATTATTTAATTAATTTATTTAATATAAAAATAAATCTGCGTATTTTTTACAGTTTTAACCGGTTTAAGTTTTATTTAAGTAACTTCAGGTAGAAGTTTTTCAGATGCACCTTTTATTAAACAACCATATGTGTAGCCACGATTTGCAGATAAAAATGTGAACTTAATTTTTTTAAATGCTGCCATGTTTAAAACAAGTAAGAATACTTTATTATGTTGTGAAGAAAATCTTATAATACCTTTCCAATTTTTTGCGTAGGTATTGTTACCACATCATAGAATAGCCTAGATTTAGTTTTGCTTTATTACTTCCAAACCCAATTTTTATTTAAAATTTTTACATAGTCAGTAATATTCTACTAAGTAGTCAAGCCCTTTCATTTGATTTGCATATTGATGGGGTTGAAAAAAATATACTACCCGCCATTATCTACTGAAATACCTCACGGCCACGGGGTGGATCTAGTAACCTTACTCTTAGATTTATTCTGGGATACATTAAAGCTGACGAGTGATGTGGTCCTGCACAAAACGGAGTCATACAGACTCTACTTGATTGTTTGCGTGAGATATAGTATGGGAGTGAAACGACTACGTTTATTGGTTGATTAATAATAATTACAATTTTATTTACTTCAACTATTTATAACAATTAATTGCAATTTACTTAATTTTACTAATTTCCAAGAATTATTTAGGGAAATAAACTAATTAATAAAATTATTACTTACATTTATTAATTTATTGCCTAATTTAGTTTTACCAATTCCAAGAATAACTTCAGGAAATATATTAATAAAATAAAATGCAACAAAATAAAGTAATGAAATGCTTACTTCTGTTTATTTATGTCTGACCCAATTTATTAAAGTAGGTTGATGGCTGTGGTTTTAGTTATTGTTGTTGTTGTTGATATATTGCTTGTTGTTAATATATTGATTGTTGTTGTTGTCAAGATCATGTAGTAATTATTGTGGGTGTAGTTGTTGCTGCTGTTGGTTTGATTGGTGACCGTAGGTAACTCGTGCAGCGAACTACCATGTTAACCAACCCTCCATTTTGTTTAGAGCGCCATTTTGAAATTAAATTTGTTCATTATTAACTGTATTCTACTGGCTTAACCCTACGTTTGAGACCAATATTGAGGGAGTTTAAGTGGGTACATTTTTAATTACTAGATTTGAGCCATATATAAATTAATTGAACGCCATTTTGTAGCAGCGACCATCTTAGAAAACATTTTTAAGTATCCTATCTTTTGCTAATCAAATCTTTATCGTTGCTCTCTGTTGTCCAAAAGCTGAAAAATCGATTTTTGCTTGTTAATTTTGGGAAAAGCACCGAAAAATTCTGTGCTTATATCTCAGGTAGTTTTAAACCAATTTGTTAGTTTTTCTGCGTAATTATTTTCGAGACTGCGACCTTGCATTACGAAAAATAAATTAGCAGCTAATAACTTGGCATATTAAAAAAAAATATATATTTTTCAAAATTATTTTTGCCTATAACTTTACCGGTTAGTAATCGATCTTTCCCAAATTTCTTAACAATATTTTTTAGAGGCATAGCGTACCTATAAATGGTACCTTGTATCTCCATAAAATAACCTAGGACTAAAAAAATTTAGATTTTTATGGCAAAAATATGGAGAAGAACAGGAGCAGTCATATTTATTCGATTCCCCTTGTTATAAGCTTTCAGAAAATATACAGTATCGGCAAACATTATGTCATTTATTTTTAATTAACTTGACAAAAATGCAACCTGATGAATATACAAAATTATGCTTCTTGCTAATGAGAAGATTAAGTTTTAAATAAGTTTGGAAGAACCACTATTGCCAAATCGGGAAGTCCTTAAAAAATATTTAAATTTTAAATAAGAAATAAGAATAAAATAATAAACTCAAAATATATGTTTAGCAAGGAATATGTTAAGGCTACCATTTCGCTGGTATTGTGCTTCTTTATTAATGTAATAAATTCTTTTTTTCATCAAATGAATAGCTTATAATATTTAATAATTATTTTTTACAACCCTATAATTGACTCCGAATAATACATGTAAAAAATAAATAATATTAAATTAATAATCAAAATAAAATAAAAATAATAGATAAACTTTTAAAGAAATTTATAGTGCTTGACTAGCCATGTTTAAAGGCTGTCTGATGATATCTCGACCGCTGGTACAAAATGAGTTAAAATATTTGATATATGTATATGTTATGGCTATTTTTATTTAAGCTGCCGAAATAGATGTACATACAAGTAAGGCTAACAAATTGACACTTGTATAAATATAGTAAAAAAAAAGATTACAAAGCATATATCATTGTTTCAAATATTTGCTATCACATGCCAAAATATTAACAGAACTTATACTTCAAAAGATATAAAACCAGAAGAATAAAAGAAATAATAAATAAATTTCGACCTTTGGCAACTTTAATATATAATTTTTTTTTTAAAATTTCCTTTGTAAGTATTTTCATTCAGTTCCTTTGGCATCATATTTCTCTCTTCTAAGGTGCCATTTAAAAGAAACGAGCATGATTTCTTTTAAGTTTTATCCATTAATCATTATTTATGCGTCTTCAATGTCAAAATAAATTTCCGCTTAAACAAGGCTAAATAATAAACCCAACAAAAACAAAAGCAATAATAACAGCAATACGTAGCACAAAAAAATGAAAACATTCACTTGTATAAGAAATCTTTGTATTAAGATGTTGTTTGTTGAAAGTAAAAAAAAGTACTAAAACAGATGAGCTCTTAATGTCGGCAATAAAAAAAAGTAGTTAAAATAGAAAAAATAAAAAAAACTTTGTAAAATATCTTAAAAATAAAAAAAATCTACAAGAAACGAGTTTGGTCAAGTCGAATATTCTAAGCCCTGCAGCATAATTTAATATTATTTTGAAAACAATTATATATTGCCTTAATTATGATAGTAGTCTATGTCATATATTTATATTTAAATATATATTTACTATGAATTAAAAAATATTTCTACATTGTGTAACATTTGTATCTTGAATTTGATTAATCTCAATTAATGAAAATTTGTCATGAATGTACAATTTTATATGTATCTCCAACGGACATGTTGTTTGCTGAATATGAATTTACTTAGAAAGTTTTCCTCAGATGTTAATTAAGAACCAATTATGCTATCTAATGATGACATTTTAAAGTCTTATATTTGTGTTTAATATTCATTAAAAACTGATACACACGCAAAGAAAAACCATGGTTACGACATGATTACGACGGTCATATTATAGTTTCTATAACAATATTTGGTTGTCAAAAACAAGGAACAGTTATATTTTGTCACGATAATCAATCATTTGTTAGAATTGCATCAATTAATATTTACTTTTCGTAACAATATCAAAATTGTTATCATTTAAAAATAGTATGATTTAATTAAATTATTTCGACAAAAATAACATTATTTTTTAAAGCATTAAAAATTACAAATAATCATTAAATAATAGGTAAGACAACAGTATGATTACAAATTAATCAAGCCATGATTTTTTTTAATAACAATTTGATTTCAATCGTTCTTCTTCTTGCTGATTAAAGTTTTATTATTTTAAAAGTTGAGATGTCAAAAAAATACGCAAAATTTCTGTAAAAATTAAAAAAACTGGAAAATAAACGAGAAAATGTAAAAAACTATTGGTATAAAAATTGCAATTAAATTGGTAAGTACAATCAATATGTGTATGTTACAGCAAAATACAATAACTTGCCGTAAAGAAGCAAAAATTATCGATTTCAATTGTAGTCATATACATGATTATAGAATGATACTTCATTTAAACGTAATAATGATAACTGGTAATCACTATATGTTTTAACGATAATCATACAATTCAATCATAGTATGTTGCTCAACGATTGTGGTTACCACAACAATATTTTTTTCTTTTCTTGCCTTTAGTTTCAGCACTTTTCTATTCAAAAAAATTTCGCAGTCAATATAGTGTCAATTTTTAATGAATCTTATTTTAAGGATGTGTTGGCTGGCCATTGAAAATTTGCGTGTATTACTCCTAGTTTTAAATCTGGGGCCAATACGATCGAAATTTTAATCGAACGATCGAGTTTGCTGTGTTTTAGGTATTAAGATTCTGATAAGAATATTGAAATTTCGATCACGTTCGTAATTTGCCCCCTGGTAATTCTAATTATGGATTATTTCTAAATTAACAACAATCTCCAAAGTTTTTAAATATGTAGCATTTGATATATTATATTTTCACAGAAAAAAAAAACATTTCTAATTCCTCAGCAACATTCTTTCCGTAATAATAAAATTAAAATTTCTTATCTGAAGGCTTTCATCGATTTCTGCTTTTCACCATTTAAATTAAGACGCCAAGTTGATATCATTAATACTGATTTTTAAGAAACATTTGATAAAATGTCCCATTTTGTTTTATTAAAAAAAAATATTGTTTTATATAGGTTAGAAAACTATTAAGGTATTTACTCATACTTTCTGAAGTGTCTTGAAAATAAAACCTGCATTAAATTTATATACATGAAACCTTTCTATATACTCTATTAGATACTCTATTGTTTAGTCTTTATAGCTATGTTTTCGATACTCTTAGTTCTTATGATTTAAAGGTTTTTGTTTTAAAAATTGACTGTCTAACTATTTAAAAAAAAATGCAAAGTGATCTACATAATTTAAATTCTCGGTTTCAACGTACTCAATTGAAACCTAATTCGAATAAAAGTCGCAATTTCACGCACTCATAGGCCAATAAATATGTCATAAAAGTTAGGCAATGAGTGATTGATTAAAAACTTGCTGATGTTTTAAAGGGTTGTTTTACATCGGTATATATAATTTGTTGTAGATTAAATGAAGACTTATTTGCGCTACACACGAATTGACACACTTACATGTACTATCGGTAATTACCGATAGTGCAGGGTATCATAAGTACACAAACTGTCGCAAAACAAAAGATGGAGAAAGAATAATAGTAATAGAGAAAATAAACACATAATAGTAGCAATAGAGTACAGGCCTATATATAAAAGCATCCGTAAGCACTTTTTTATTGTTCAATAAGGAACTAAAATTTATCTTTTATATTTTTGCCATAACGAATATAAATCATTACAAGTAAGAAAGTATAAGTCAAGCAAAAAACTAAAATAATAATAACAACAATTGATTAAAACGAGAAGCAAAAACAGTGAAGAACCAGTATGATGAATACAATAATTTCTGTAAGTTCTTATATATTTAATGATTTAAAAGTTTTAACTTAAATATTTTAGATTGTGTGAAAACTGCCCACAGATTATTATAGAAAATGCGGCGTTTAGATAGATAATAATGTTTCGATGGAGGGATATAAACTAAACTTTATTAAAACGACTCGGGATATACTTCTTATCCATAAGCACAAATCGTAATAAATATATCCTCACCACCAAGGTCTATTAAATAAGGTCTGTTCAACTAATCAGCTGATCGTTTTTTGCTCCCCTATGTTTACTACTCGAAGTTGTCAAAATTTGTTTACCTTTTTAGGGCGACATTTATTTTTAGTTTTTCAATTTTTCAATTTTATGATTGATAATTTTTCCGAGCCGGACATGCTGGTAAAAGGCGTTTCTGTACCCAAGGACTGAGCCACACCAACAGCTATAGCAGCCTTGCCATTAATTGGCTCACAGGCCAAGAAAATACAATGATTAGCTATTTTGCCTTCACGCACCATTTGTACAACACCAGCAGCGAAACGAGCATCTTTCTGGCCCAACATACCTTGTGAAACAGCACGCTTCTTCAAGACATCGTCTAGACTTCTATTTTATCTTTATCAGCCATATTTTTAGCAAATATTTACTATTAACACAATTTATTTTTGTTGTCTTGAAAAAATTGTTAAACAAAATGAAAACACAAAATTTAATAGGCGTTGGGCATATTCATACAGGTATATGCAACGGCGAATTTGCTGTGCTGCTCTCTGTCAAATATCTCATAAAAAATAATTTTTTATACATAGAGTTTGACAGTAACGTTTCCCATCAGATGGACTGATAATTTCACCTGGATGAATTTTTTGGGATTTTAGTCAATTGTTTTTGACTACCTTAGAGTAATTTTACACTAACAAAATGCCCGTAAATTTTTTTTTGCTTTTTGTTTTTGTAGAGTTGCTCAGACCTTATTTAATAGACCTTGCTCACCACCAATTTTATTGTTGAAGGCGAAAAAACGGAAAAGAGACAACAAAAGCATTAAAATTTTAACCGATAAATAAAAAATAAAATATTTAGTTATGACTTTAAAAAGCTAAATTGATTAGGTTCGTTCACCTAGTTGTCATACTAAAGGAGGTCTTTAAATCTAAGCAAGATTAAAACTTGCAACCAGTTGTGGGGTTACAGGTGGTGTTTTTTTTTTTAAAGTAACCACATGCGTTTTGTTATAGTTGGCAAGATTCTTGAAAATATGAAAAAGTAATAAGAAAAATTAAATAAATTGAGGAAGGATTGAATATTTTTAATACATTGGCCGTTTAATAAGTAATCATCTCAGTAGAAAGTAAGAAAATAAATATAAAAAATTGCTACAGGTGGAGTCATATCTATTATTAATTCTAATAATTTTACTTTCCACTATTACCACCAAAACAAAAAGTGTGTTTTAATGCCGATCTATTTTTACCAACCTCAAATTTGCTCAACCATTAGTTGAGAAAATTTCTGATAATAATACAAAAACAAAGCAAAAATGTATCTTAATCGTATCATTAGAATGCATAGCAACCGGCTTTAAATTGACAAACCATAAATTTCATGACGAAATAAACAACATCTGTTAAGTTGAATTTAACACTATCGCTTGTCATTTATAAATTGATTTAAGACTTTTGCAAACCTATTTCAACATTAAATATCTTTATATCACGACTGTTTCTGACTTTGTTTCCCAGGAAAAACTAAAAACACGAAACGTTGTAGAAAGAGAATGGCTACATCTCTAATCCACTTGAAACTGACAATAAAATTTATGACCGTTTTAATAAACATAAAGAATATATATACCAACAGCTAGATGGGATATGAAACAAAAACAAAAATGTGATAATAACAAAACAAACAAAAAACAAGTAACAGTGCTATATTCGGCCGTGCCGAATCTTATATACCCTTCACAACGTGTAGTCATGCAATAACAATTGTTGGTATCACCATTCATCTCATATCAAATACGTACATATGTATATACTGGTTAGAATAAATGTGGCATCGAATCCCAGCTGAGCCAAGAAAATTTTATTTTATATAATATATTATTTAAATTTTGTTATTATTTTTTTTTTATATATTTTTTTTTAATTTTTTTAAAAAATTTTTTTTGAAAAAATTTTTAAAAAATTTTTTAAAATTTTTTTTAAAATTATTTTAAAATTTTTTTTTTGTAATTTTTTTTATTATTTTTTTTTTTATTTTTAATATTTTTTCTTTTTGTAATTTTTCTTTTTTTGTATGGTTTTTACATATATTTATGTATGTATGTTGTTGTTGTAATTGTGTAAAAAAACGAGGTGGTCGTGGTTTTTTGCTCATATCTCCGAAAGTTATTGAGCGATTGTGCTGAATTTCAATAGCGATTCATTCCTGAATATTTCCAAGAGATTGATACCATATATAGATCTGAGGAACATATAGTTGCTTCTAAAAGTTGATATCAACCAACACACGGACAGACGGGCAGACGGACAGACGGACAGACGGTCAGGGCTTAATCGACTCCTCTATTCATAAGCTTTCAGAAAATATATACTTTATGGGGTCGGAAATGAAAATTGTAGAAATTACAAACGGAATGACAAAGCTATATATACCCTTGTGCACCACAGGTGAAGGGTATAATAAAATATATATCATAATGTTACGAAAGACTTATGTATGGATGTGTTATGCTGCTATCAGTGCTTGTTATCTACGGTTGTTATTGTTCTTGTTGTTCTAAGACACGTTTTTTAGTTACTTTGCTTTTATCTGTTTTCTTGTTATTTTTTTCCGGTTCCTTCTATAAAGATCCTTAGAAATGATTTGCTATTTCTTTTCATTATACCTCATTTGTTCTTCAGCCAAAACACTACGAGTAGCAGGACATACTCATGGTTACATTATGCAGTTAAAACGGCTTAAAGTTATTTTGTGTTTCTCTGTTACAGCTTGTTATAAATATATCTTAAGATAATGAGTTGGCACTATTTTCTCTTGCCAACAGTGTATTTATGTGTGTATTTGCCATTGAAGAAAGTTTGTGTGGCATTGTCGCGTATGGGGGGAAGTTTTTGTTGGTTGGAAAATGTTTGAAAATGTAAGTCTTAATTTCTAATCTTTAACTTTTACACTTAATTAGTTTTATATGTTCTTTTGTATGTACTTTAACACGGATCTTATACTGTTTACTATTTAAAAAAATCGATTTTTAAACAGCATTTCTTTCCAAAAGAAATCCCAATTGTTATAGTATTTTTTTTAATTAAATCGCATGTCATTTATTTTACCAAACTTAACTTGTTAATCTAAGCATTTATTTAACTCCCACACTTTGGCTTTCTTTTCTATAAGATTTTCATTTGTTTGCCGTATTTTGCAGAACTGTTTAATTTCAAGTATCCTTTGATTTTGTGTTTTATTTATTCATTCTATCGTTTAACTCAAGAATGTTGTCGAATGATTTTCTATTTAAAATCAATGTTACTTATATGAATTTAAGATTCAAATAAGTTTAGGAATTAATTAAAAATTAAGAAAAAAAACGCTAGAAAGGAAACCTTGTTTTTTGTCTGCTTGACTTTTTTTGCACTAAAACATACGCGATATGTTTGGTACATCCTACAATATAATATTTTTTTGTAACTTTTTAATATATATAATTTCAATAAACTCTTAGATAGAGCAATAATAAACCTTATGGAAAACTAATATCGTAAAAAATTCCTACGTTATGATTTACTAGTTGTTATAATGTCTGGTAACTTAAGAACCGATTTAATTCTTAAATTATTGAATTATTAAAATTGTCATAAAAAACATTAAATTAAATATCAATTTAAATTAGATTAGACTTAATGCTAGTTTCTGCAAAGTTTATTTACTACAATACAAAATTTTTGAACACGTAGAAAAATACTTTTATCAATCATTTTATAAGCAACAAGCCAAGCCCGGCGCGTTGCTACGCCCCTTAATGATTAAAAATGCATTCTGAATTTTAAATGAATATCAAGGCAAGAAGCTAAAAAAAAGAGGATAATTAGAGACAGATAATTACACAAATGATTAATTAAAAAAACATATTCAGCTAATGTTGCATAAAGTTATAGCCTATAAGTTAATAAGATCAAAAATATATTAGCTTTTTAGTCAATTTGTTTTAATGTAATATATTTTATTACATCCATTAGGTATATTTACCGCGGCAAGAAACGCAACAATTAAAAAACACATAGATTTTGTTTTTATGTATATACCGGCATATGTCACACAATTTTTAATACCCGCCACCAAAAAAATGGTTGGGGGTACATTCATTTTGTCATTCCGTATGTAACACATCAAAATTCCGTTTGTAACACACCAAAGTCGGGGTTTAATTTTATAACGTTTTAGCTATGTCCGTTCGTCTGTCCGTCTGTTGCTCAGATTTTTCCAAAAATACAAAGCATACGAAAATTTATACCGCGCAGTGTATTTTTCGGTATATTCAAAATTTAAAACGTAATAAACTGACAAAATTAGATCTATGATTCTGAAATTTTGCAACCATTGCTTTTTGGTCAAAGGCTTTGTACTAATGGAAAATAAATGTTACACGCCCACTTTTACGCCCACATAACGCTTTATCTCAAATTCATATCATT
This sequence comes from Phyto melanocephala, assembly GCA_941918925.1. Classification (NCBI taxonomy): domain Eukaryota; kingdom Metazoa; phylum Arthropoda; class Insecta; order Diptera; family Rhinophoridae; genus Phyto; species Phyto melanocephala. The sequence goes on from OW799233.1 coordinate 29,987,781, forward strand.
TCTCTATAAATAAAGTTTTAGGAAAAATAAAGGACTATGTTGAAATATCTAAATTGTTGTTTTTTATAGCAGAAACTTTATTGACATGCCTAATTTAACATCCACCTTCATTGAAAGACTAAAATTATTATTAATATTTTAGTATAAAGAGATTATTCCATAGCGATTACTGTTAATGACAAAATAATAAATTCTGTGCTATAAAAGTACATCAAATTGGTGGTGGGTATAAAAGATTCGGCACAGTTCTCGTACTTGTTCATTTTCTGCTTTGATTTTAATAATTTTTAAAAGACTTTAAAGCAAAACTTTTATTCCTGATTTTGTATTTTTTAAACCGTTTTAAACCAACTGAAACTGCTAATTATTTATCTATATATATAAAAGTGAAACTCTGTGTGTGTGTGTGTTAGCTATAGACTCCGGACTCAAACTTTGGCAAGTTGTTGTACATATACCAGGGACTGTTTATGGGTGGAAAAAAGTGGGCGGGGCCACGCCCGTAAAAATTAGTTATGAGTTTTAGCTACTTGCACTTGACCGATTTTTCTGAAACTTTGCACACATATCGAGCTGTCACGATAAATAATTTCGTGATAAGAAAAGTGGGCGGGGCCACGCCCCTAAAATAGTTTTAATTTTGAGGTACTTGCACTGGACCGATTTTTCTGAAACTTTGCACACATACTAAGCTGTCATAACCATAAAATTTCGTGATTAGAAAAATGGGCAGGGCCACGCCCATAAAAAAAGGTTATAATTTTGAAGTACTTGCACCAGACCGATTTTTCTGAAACTTTGCACACATATCGAGCTGTTATGACTTTACAATTTCGTGAGTTTTTGCACTTGATATTCAATTAAAATTCAGAATGCATTTCGATTCATTAAGGGGCGTAGCAACGCGCGCCGGGATTGGCTAGTTGTATAATAAAATTAAGTTTGACAAATGCAGACAGACTTTTAAAAAAAGTTGGTAGCGCTTATAAATTGTATATATGTAGAACAGAAACATTTAGCTGATTGGATACGAGTAACTCATGGATATGCCTTGGTATACAATTTAAAATATAGACAAAAAATATTTCTGTATTAAGTATATCATAAGTAATAAAATAAAATTTGTTTGTATATTTTAAATGTTGACAAAAATAATTTTCCCGCCTTTTCTTAAAAATTATGTTTATCAGTAATTTCTATATTGTTGTTCTTAATTGTTTAAACTTTTCTGAAGACGCTATAGAAGGTAGCAGTATATTGGAATGAAATAAAATAATTTTTTTTATAAAACTGATTGCAAGCTTAACACATTGACTGCCAACTTTCACCAAATAAGATGCTAGAGGCCACATAATTTTTTTTGCGTAATTTCTTCGAAAACTTCAATATTGCAATTAAGGAAACTTTCAGTAATATTTACTGTTTAAAAACAAAGAGTTTTTTACATGGGGGGCCATATATCATATTACCGCAATAAAATCCTATTTATCATCAGCCAGTATTGTGTGATATGGCTAGAGAGAATTAAAATTGCGTCGCACATATGTATGTGTACGACGTAGTCTAAACCACATAGTGCAGTGTAACACATATTTGTCCGAAGTGACAGTCAATGTATTAATAAAGAAATCATCTATTGATACAAATAAAAAAGTTTGAAGACGTTTATTTAATATTAATTTAATTTAACTAAATATACAAAAAATTATATGCCTTATACAGCGTGGAATTTATTTTAATTTTAAGGCAAAGAATTTATAAAAATCAAATCAAAAATTTAAAAGTTACTTTCTTAAAAACTTTTAAAACAGACATAAGCGGTTTTTCCCTATTAAAACAGATTTTGTAATAATATAATTGTTTAATGAAACAATGTTACTGGTTAATAAAACCAACTGTTTTTACTATTATCCAGGTGAAAATTGAGAGCATTCTAAATGCAAATAAGAAATTTCATCTTTTTCGAAAATTGTCTACCTTTATAACACTATCGATATTATTGTTGTAAAGGGTATCAAAAAACACCACATTAGCATTATTTTCCATCTAGGGCTTTTTTATTATATTAACAATCTAACAATCTCATTATTAACATTTATATTGATAGTCGCCATCATATAAAACCTCTACAAGGTTTCACATGAATAGGATATGCGGAGAAATATTTAAAGTGTTAAAAGTTCTTTAAAGCCCAATATAATTAATTCACTTTTTACACGCCATTAACTTGGATGTTAGATTTACATAGATTATTTTGGCTAAAATTAAACATCTAATAATAAATTAAACATTCAAAAACCACAGTGTTTTTCTCTTAGTCAATATTTCTTAGTTTATATTGTAATTAATATGTCATTTAAACTTCCAGGCCTGTATCAGTAATTCACTCATTCTACAGCGCGAGTATATTCTAATCATTAGGAATAAAGTTCTTTTTGTAAAATGTTCACAAAGAAATTTTTAGGCATGTAGTTAGGGTTTATTGAATATTTTCCCTGACTGTGACAGGTTAAAATACTAAAGAATCAGTATGAGGTATCATCCTTAACGTTATTTATCTTTAAGAAAATGATTTTTAATCCTTATACGATAATTTCAACTTCATGCTGTGTATGGCATATACATAAACGTGAATGACAATTTATAGACGTCTAGGAATCTGAATCTCATCCTTAATGACATTTTGTGGTTTTTAAAAAGTTAACGCTAAATACTCAAAAGGAGTGTAGTATTTTACAATCATACCGCAAAACACAGCATGAAATAAAAAAGCTATAAAATATCTCCTTTTTACATTTCCTCTTAATAACGTGTTTCATTTAAAGGTTGTTGAAAAGAATAACAAAAGACTGTCGTAAAGAAAAAAGGAAAGTTTCCAACAAGAAGACGTTCAAAGACAAAAACACAAATGTAATTACATATATTTCATAATTAAATTTCAGTCTTTTTCACATCTGCAGCTTCTTTATAACATAATATTTTCTTAAGATTTTTTTCTAAATAATTTCTTTAACACAGCAAAAGATTTAATGGGTAGACACACCAGAAGAAAACGAATGGAAATAAGAACGTTTATTACAAAAATTAAGTACATCCTTTTTTCGTATGTCGTGTAGTATTTGTTGAATTTTATTTTTTGTACGGTTTATAAGCCTCATAGATTTATATCCTTCATGAGCCTAAAAGTACATATAGCTTTGTGATCTCATTTGTAATTTCTAAAACATTAATTTGTGACCCTATAAATAAAATTAGTGTGGTATATAAGCATGTATGATGGTGGAACTACACTTAGAGAAATTTCTTTAAATTTAAGAAACATTTAGCACGTTTAGTTGGTTTCAGTTTAAAAAATTTTGTTGCAAATAAATCGAAGAAAGACAAATTTCAATGTATTTCTTCATGCTTACAAAGACTCCTAATGTTTTTTAGTCCGAGAACTTTTTAAAGAAAACTATGGTAGTTTATAGCTATTGTTTTTGAAGTTTTTTTTTTCGCTCAATACTTCTAACTAGAGCAGCATTTATAAACAGACCAAATTTCTACTGAAAACACGTTGAGGTTTAGAATGTCAAATTAAAATTTGTTGATCATTAAGTTGCTACAAAAGAACGCAATATTCATGTTGAAATATTTTTATTTATACGTTTATTAAATCGAACACAAACAAACTCTTCGCGAAATGAGGAGACTGCTGCAGCACATCTGTTTCAAAAAATATATGCAGGCTGAATGAATTTTGAACCAACTTTTTTTATTCTTGACAAACTGTAAATTTTTTTGTGAAAATGATTACCTTTGCACAAACTATTAAATTTTGTTTTTAGTATAACGCATTGCCTCACTCATTCTCACTATATATAGCGTTGCATGCAAATGTTTACTGTCTCACTAACTTTCATAGTACATATTACTCTTTTATTGCGTCGAATTTTTGGTTGAAAAAAAAAATCAACTCAGCGAATGAATAGAAGATTTAAAATATGAACAAAAAATTTATTGAATAAAAGGAATCTAAAAAAAAATTATTTTTATTTAAAAGGAATAATAACGATTGTGTGTAACTTTGATTTGTCAACCAAAAATGAATGCTAATCTTTGATAGCTCAAACAAGAAGCAAAATTTTAGCATTTTCAAAACACAATAACACCCAAAAACAATTAGAGTTTGGCGGGAATTAAATAAAATTATTTTGAAAATATTACAGAGAAAAATTAAAATAAAAAATTAAAAAAAGGATTAAATAAGGACTCATTAATGTAGTTGCACAAGAAATTATAATATTAACAGAAATTTTTAACAAGTGATTAATTCAGCAAAATGCACAAAAAAACCAACTATTTTGTTTATATTATTCAAATCCATCAGACGAGTATTTTACTGACAACATGTAAAGTCGTATGACTTTATGCCTATAAACTGTAAATGTTGACAAATAAGAGCTCTACAATCTCAAAACTATTACTAAAACGCTGCAGGATTTAGTTTAAGAACGTATGAACCCCATATAACGATAGGATAAAAATACAAAGAGTTGTCAGAAGACTAACAATTTAGGTGCTGGTAAAACCTCAATATCCCGGACTAGTAATAACTCCAAGGCGAGGACACTTTGCCAAGGTTTTATGCCCACTGGGAGTAAATATTATTTACACTTTTGTATTATTAATATATTTACTAAATTACTTAATATCGAAAGTGAATAAAATAAATCTTATTGAGACGGAGACGGACTCTCCATATAAATTTTTAATTACAGTATATTGCTCGGCGCACAATTGCGACGAACGACGAATTTCGCCCAACACGACCAATTCGTTGGTAAAAATTCGTTGTGTTAATTGGTCGTGTGAAGCACAATAACGACGAAAAAGTAACATCTTTTATAGTTGATAAAATTGTTTACGGTTTGTGCAAAAAACGAACAAAAATAATAGAAGAATTTAAAATTTGTGTGAAACTCACCAAAATTATTTATATAATTTCTGTCATAGTAAAAACTTTCTTACGTATAAGTAAACGTTTGCAAATAATGTCGTGGGTACGTGCAGTAAACAATTATAAAAATTTTGTTTTTGTAGAACAGCTAATAGTGTGACCATATGAAAAAAGATCACTTTATAAACCTAAACATTTCCAAAAACACAAATAAAAACAAATTTTTTTGTAGTTAACTTTTTTATATATATTTTAAAAGTTTTAAAATAAAAAAAAATAAATAAAACAATTCTTAAATTAAAAAATAACTTAATTTTCTTAAAAAGTTAAGAAGTAAAACCAAATATTAGTTTGTTTGTCGTTCGCCGGCATATAAAATAGTAATAAATCTATTGTAGAATTCGCCGCGTATAGCGAATTTCGACCGACGCCATAATTGTATTGTATTGTATTTATGATGGCGAATATTCGCGACGAAAAATTCGTCGTTCGTCACAATTTAGCGCCTAACATATGTCTCAATTCGAAACACACTTTAATTGTCGACTGTTATATGAAGTTGGATCCAAATCACTTTTTAACTCCAATGTCAAACTGTATTGATTTTGGTTCTATTAGGATAATGATTTCTTGATGACCTTCCGGAATTCGACTTTAAGATTTTGTACGTATATCTGTATAAATATAATTTAATGTTACCGCCAAATGTAAAAAAACAATTTGGCCGTTTCCAGATAAAATTTCACGAAATCGTTCAGTGGTTCCAGAGATATGGCATTTAGACTTACTCATATATTTCCATACAAATATCAACAAAATGCCCTACATATTCTATACTATAATTTTTTATTGTCGCTTGAAAAGTTACCAAACCATGTATCGTAATGTCTAATTTGTACCCCACAGATATTAAGAAATTTCTAAAATTTCGGCTGGATTAAACGACTTTTACCCGTGCTGCTCGATGCAAAAAGTTTACAAAAATCAAAATTTTTGGCCTTAAAGTTGACATATGAAGCTATAGCTCTAGAACGGTAAATAATAGAAACACGTTTAATAACTCAAAGGAGGCAAATGTTGTTCTTCACGTACATAACTTTTGTTATTTTAAGTCAAACAGAGTTACAACAGCATTTTACCCTAAAAACGTAACCTGGTACTATGCGGGCCATTTCAGACATACCAAAATGGAGCTGTGACATATCCGGTGAAAGCTCTTGGTGAACAAATTACAAATAAAGCGGCTTTATAAAGTTCTTTCTCAGGAGCGGTGCTACAGGGAGTGAGATATCTTAAAGTGCCCATCTAGAATTACATATAGTATAAGTATTATGCTGGCCGACATGTTTTTCACCTATTTGAGATCCGGTCACTCTAGTGTACTATGAAATAATGATGGTAGTGTACTATGACATAATTTTGGCTCAAGCTTTTTAAAAGTAGCGAAATTTATAGAAAATTCTTCAACCTAGACATTTTAAAAATTTTAGAATTATTGTGGGTTTAACTATATAGTTGACATTGGTGCCGCCATTGGTGGCGTCTTCCATAAACGGGTCCTTTTTTTACCCTTTCGTTACCCAGAGATTTTAAGGATACCTCGATCTCACAAAGTCTCAGGTGCTTGATCTAGACTTTTGTGACTTGATATTGCAGAACGGCATCTGCCCCAGACTAACTTCCCCCATAGCACACACATGCAACGTGTGCCTGCCAGTGGTACTAAGTCTATTGCCAGTCATTTCCGGACATTTGCATACCACATGCGCCGCTGTCTCAACAGTATCAAGGCACATTTTGCAAACATCAACATCCACAACCCCAATTCTGTGCAGATGATATTTGAAGTTGTCATGCTCTGTGACCAAAGCAGTTATCCAGCTAAGGGTCCTTCAATTATATCCAAGTACCCTGACTGAATTTCTGCCAAGGGGCCTTTCGAGCACCATACGTGCCTCTCTACTTGTGGTCGCGTCCATCAACCTTCTCAGGTTCATAGAGTCTAGCGCTCTCTTGCGTTAAATTAAAAAAAATTTTCAATATTATATGCGCCAGATCATGTGCTTTCAAAAAACACATATTTTATTAAAATCAATGAAGGATAATTTTTGCCATCCTAAGCATAAGACAACGCACAGTGCGGCGGCTACACACCCCCATGTTAGATAGGCACTAATGACAAAAACAAACTATTTAGTGGGTATTAAAAGGAAATTTCTATATTTAACTGGAAAAAAATTTGTTTTAATATTTTTCTTTAATTCATTTTGATTTAATATTAAAACTAAAATATTTTTACAAAATTCTAAAAGACATAATTAAAAGATTTCAAATTTTTTTTTTAATAGAAGCAAATGTCTTTGTTGAATGGAAAAAGTTTCCATCATAAACACTTCTCTAAAGACTTCGATTACACGTATCTTATTTCATAGGGTGGTATATGATTATCGAAAATTTTAAAAAGTGATAACTAATATAAAATATGTTTTAAAATATCAAATGAAGCCAAAGATTTTACTTTTTAGTTTTCTAAAATTAAAAAAAAAAATTTTTAATAAAACATCATCTTTTTAACAGTGGTAATAAAATTAATAACAATTTTTGTAATTCAATTCCATTTACACCCAATGTAGGATTTATTGTGCGATGCTATCTACCGTTAAGGGTATATAAGATTTACCACAGTCGTTGTTATCATGAACGGTTGTATTTTTTTAATACTAAATACCGTTGTTTTGCTACTTACTTTGTGTATTATTAACATAGAACCATAAGTCGAACATAAACTTTTTGTAGATATTAAATCTTAATATCTTTGGGGTAAAAGAAAATGAAAATTGTACCTTTTTTTTGTAAAGATTTGCTTATTTTTTTTGTGGCTGGTGGAAAATCTTGGCTTTTTTTGTCTTAATTTTTATTGTTAGTAATTAACAGAAAATTGTATGCATTTTATCATCCTAACGATTAAACCAAAATTAATTAAGTACAAATTGAGATAAATGACTTTTGTTAAGTTTATTCAAAATGACTACATTGCTAATTGTGTTATGTATCCTAACAGAATTTAGAAACTTTTAATTTTTATTTTATCGAACTTTTCTGTTTAAACTAATATTCAAATTTAAATCAGGCTCGAGTTCATATTAACATTCTTATTGTTACAAAGAATTTTTTTTTTATTTGTGATAAATGAAAGAATAATCTGAAAAATTATATTTTTACCGACAACTAGCCGAGTGGGATGCATTTTCGAAACCAGCTACGATTTCATCATCAGCACTCTTTGATCGGTGGGTGCATGTTGGTTGTAAATATTATATAAGATTTACCACAGTCGTTGTTATCATGAACGGTTGTATTTTTTTAATACTAAATACCGTTGTTTTGCTACTTACCTTGTGTATTATTAACATAGAACCATAAGTCGAACATAAACTTTTTGTAGATATTAAATCTTAATATCTTTGGGGTAAAAGAAAATGAAAATTGTACCTTTTTTTTGTAAAGATTTGCTTATTTTTTTTGTGGCTGGTGCAAAATCTTGGCTTTTTTTGTCTTAATTTTTATTGTTAGTAATTAACAGAAAATTGTATGCATTTTATCATCCTAACGATTAAACCAAAATTAATTAAGTACAAATTGAGATAAATGACTTTTGTTAAGTTTATTCAAAATGACTACATTGCTAATTGTGTTATGTATCCTAACAGAATTTAGAAACTTTTAATTTTTATTTTATCGAACTTTTCTGTTTAAACTAATATTCAAATTTTAATCAGGCTCGAGTTCATATTAACATTCTTATTGTTACAAAGAATTTTTTTTTTATTTGTGATAAATGAAAGAATAATCTGAAAAATTATATTTTTACCGACAACTAGCCGAGTGGGATGCATTTTCGAAACCAGCTACGATTTCATCATCAGCACTCTTTAATCGGTGGGTGCATGTTGGTTGTAAATATCATCTATTTAACTCACGGGACTTAAGTTAATTGAATTCGGTAACTACTTTAGTTTTCCTTTTTCATATATTTTTACCACAATGAGTTAGATTGAAATTTTTGCCCAACAGAAACCCTTTTACTTTTGTTTGTTATTATCTTCATTTTTATACCCGCCACCAAAAAAATGGTGGGGGTATATTCATTTTGTCATTCCGTTTGTAACACATCGAAATATCCATTTTAGACCCCATAAAGTATATATATTCTGAATCGGGGTTTGATTTGATGACGATCTAGCTATGTCCGTCCGTCTGTCCGTCTGTTTAAAGCACGATAGAGGTCGCACCAAAAAGCTAGAGAGCTTAAATTTTGCCAAAATCTTTCTTATAGACAAGGTTTGTTTGGTATTGAAAATGGGCTAAATCCGAATATTAGGAAGAGAGTTATAGCTCGAAAAGCAAGAGTAGGTCGTAAAAACCGTGTCCTTCTAACATCGAATAAAATGGAATTGTGTCCAAACGCATAAACGTAGAGTCATGAAACTTCGAATATATATTTCCCGAGTCAAAAGAATATTTCTCCCCAAAAATTGCTTAAATCTATGCATTAGAAAAGGAGTTATAGGTCAAAATGTACGAAAATTTATGCCGCTCAGTGTATATTTGAAATTTAAAACGTAATAAAACTGACAAAACTATATGTACGGTTCTGAAATTTTGCAAACATGGATTTTTGGTCAAAGTCTTCGTTATAACGGAAAATAAATGTGCCACGCCCACTTTTTTTTTAAATTTTTATAAAAATATTTAAGTCATATTCATTAGCATTTATTCATTGCAGATGGCAACATCTGTTGAAGGCGCCACTACATTTTGCAAACACTGAGGATGATGTCTTTGCTAAACATCACGTAGAACACTAGATGACTCTAGTAACATTTTTTTGCACAAACTACAAAGGAATTTTATAGGGGTTTGTGAAAACGAAAATAACCGAAGTTTGTTGACAAAAATTAACTAGAGTAATGATTTGTGCCCAACTTTACATATACTTAGTTGTACACACAGTCTTATGAGGTTTAAGATTTAAAAATATTAAAAAAAAATGTGCATCAGTAGATTTAAAATAAGTATTTGAATATTTAAAATACATATTTTAACTAAATTTTTTTTTATCTCTCTATTCTTTTGTAAAGGGTAGTTAAATTTTAAGGGCCACAGGGTGATTCAAAATAGACATGCTCAGCATTTTGCTAAAACGGGAAACTTATTAGTAAGATTTTGATTTTTAAAGTTCTATAACATTTTACTTTTAAAAGATTTTCAAACGAAATAAGTTTTGTATAATTGTAAAATTTGTTAGCCATTAGTACATGAAAATAAACTGTTTATAATGTTTAGAAATAATTTTTTTTAACTTTAGGCCTAAATTTTCCTAAATTCCTTTTTTTAATACACCATAACTTCCAGAAAACATAAGATAACAAAAAGAAATTAGCACCATTTAGTAGATAAAACTCTCCTCTATACCCCTATACCCCACTGTATACCCGGGACGATCCGACCGTGATCACCAGACCAATTTTTGTGACACAAGGTCAAATATTTTTTGAAAAATTTTAGTAAAAGAGCTAAACAAATTTTTTTGTAAAGTGTTTTTTTTAAGTATTTTAGTTTTTATACCCGCAACCAAAAAAATGGTATATATATATTCTTAATCGGGGTTTTATTTTATGACGATCTAGCTATGTCCGTCCGTCTGTCCGTCTGTTAAAAGCACGATAGAGGTCCCATCGAAAAAGCTAGTGGGCTCAAATTTTGCCAGAATATGTCTTATACACAAGGTTTGTTTGGAATAGAAAATTGTCTAAATCGGAATATAAGGAAGAAAGTTATAGCTCGTAATGCAAGAGTAGGTCGAAAGAACCGTGTCCTTCCAACATCGAATAAAATTGAGTTGTGTCCACCAGCATCTACGTATGAGTCATGAAACTCCAAATATAAACTACCTGAGCAAAAACAATATATCTACCCAAAAATTGCCTAAATGCATGCATTAGGAAGGGAGTTAGAGATCAAAATGTACGAAAATTGATACCGCGCAGTGTATTTTTCAGTATGTTCAAAATTTTAAACCTAATAAGAGTGGCAAAATTAGATCTACGATTCTGAAATTTTGCAGGAATTGCTTTTTGGTCAAAAGCTTTCTTCTGACGGAAAATAAATGTGACACGCCAACCTCCCATACAACGTTTGCTCTCAAATTCTTATAATTTCTCTATAAATCGAATAATAAAGGACCTTATTGAAATTTATAAGTTGTATTTATTAGCATAAATAACTTCTACACACCTACTATAACGCCCACTTTTCACGTTATCTACTGTTAATGAAATTTAAATTTATAAAACCGAAAAATTAGAGGTATGATGATAAAATTTGCTACGGAAATCCTTCTAGTCAATGTTATTGCTATGCCAGAAAATTTAAGTAGGTGACACGCCCACTCTTACGCCCACATCCTATATAATGCCTTATCTTAAATTCATATAATTTCTCAATAAATAAATATTTTGGAAGAATTACGGACTATATTGAAATATCTAAGTTGTATTTATTAGCAGAAATTTTATTGACACGCTTACTTTAACGCCCATTTTCACTGAAACACTTAATTTACGAAAACATTTTACCAGCATATCGAAGTTATAAAGGGTGGGTTAATTTTAAGGGCCGATGTTGATTTTGAATAAAACACAAATTATTTAGGAAATTATTGTCATTGCTTTTTGTAATGATAATATTTGTATGGTTCAATTATGTATGGAACAAAATATCGGCCAAATGGCCCCGCGACCTCAGCGGCACACCTCGATCCGGTAGCCTAATTTTTAATAACACTGTCGATGCTCAATTGTTTAGCACGATGATGAGTCGAAGTTGACTGTTTTTTTGCCACACTATCGCGATAAACAGCAATGCTTCTCATTTAACGAATTTAGAAGGCATTCACAGATGTTTTAACATTTCATACAGACCTGGGGCCGAATTATGGCATTCGATATCGATCGAAATTTTACTCGAACGATCGAGTTCGCTGTGCTTTAGGTATAGAGATTCTAATAAGAGTTTTCAAATTTCGATCACGGTCAAGTGCCGTAATTCGGCCTTTGTTTTGAATTTAAAATTTAACCACCCTCTACAAAGAAAATGATGTATATTTAATTATAAAGAGATTATTCCAAGCGATTAACAAAATAATAATTATTGTGCTTTAAACGTACACAAAATTGGTGGTGGGTATAAAAGATTCGGCACAGCCGAATATAGTGCTCTTACTTGTTATCACTATTATTGTCCTGCTCTAGCCACCAGTTGTTGTCTATATCTTTGCCGTTTAATAACAGATTTGTCAAAACTTTCACAAATAAACCTAGTGGCATATTTTTTTCTATAAATAGTAACAAACGTGTCGATAAATTATACAAAAATTTCGATTCTTATGGCAAAAATATGAGCAAAAACATGGGCAGGCTTGTCGTTTCATATCTCCGAAAGTTATAAGGGGATTCTGCTCGATTTTAATAGCAATTAATTTCTAAACATTTTCAAAAGATTTATACTACATACTGATCCGTCCAACATATGACCGCTTTTAAAGACTGATTTCAACTAACAAACAATAAATCGACTCCCTATTTATAAGATTTCAGAAAATATATACTTTTTCGAATCGAAAATGAATATTTTGGATATTACAAACCCAATAACAAAGCTATACATATCGTTTGCATTACTGGTGAAAGATATAAAAATGAAAGTTAAGTCTACTGTTAAAACGGTTTAGTATGCTCACCGTTTAATAAAGTTTACGGGCGAACAGGCACCAATTCTTTTTGTTCTTATGTGGAATTTATTTACAAAAGAACCATTTGCTACTTTACACACTCGTATTTTGTTAGGAGAACAAAAAAGTACAAAATTAAATAAAATTGCCTTATTTTGTTTTGAAATAAAAACACATTAGTTATTTATTTTGTAAAGACATTCGTTTATTTAACACATCGCATTATGTTTGATTCATTGAAATGTATTTCTTTTATGCTGCTTATACGTTTGCTTTAATTTTCTAAAAATATAAAATTTTTGTAGATTTTATTATTCATTTCATTTTGGCATCTTAATAAATTATAAAACATTGTTGAAAAATATTTTTATTGGTCAGGCCCATTTTGTGATTTATTGGCATGTGTTACATACAGAAAACTAAAAAGCAGTTGACCAAATAAAATAAGAAAAAAATTAGATATATTTTTCTTCCTTAATGTCAGTTTTATAATAAAACATTTACTTTTGCTTAAGACCTTTGAGTAGAAAGGAAAAGTTTGAGAAGAAATTTTGAAATAAAGAAAATTTTATAATAAAAATGTCATCCTTTATCAGTGGTTAATGTACCTTGCAGTCGTTGTCAAAGTTTTGTTAAAAAAAAAACAAAACTTTTGACAAGAAAACAATTACAAATTGTCTTTAACTAAGCTTTATTTGGGGTAGCTTGGTATTAGGTTACTTTGCTCAAAATGTGTAAAGAAGATATTCCTTAAAAATAGTAAAATAAATTAAACTATTTTCTTGTTTAAAGTTACTTAATTTTTAAGAAAGAATATGTAAATGCTTAGCAATTTTTAAACTAAATATTCAGATTAAAACAAGTAAGAGCACTATATTCGGCTGTGCCGAATCTTTTATACCCACCACCAATTTTGTGTACATTTAAAGCACAATATTTATTATTTTGTTAATCGCTATAGAATAATCTATTTATAATAAAATATGTATCAATTTCTTTGTAGAGGGTGGTTCAATTTGAAGGGCCCATATTTAAGGTGAACCACACCTAAACTTCAACTTTTTTCTTGCATTTCATTTGACATTTCTCAATCTCAGACTAACTCAATTTGAACCGTGGAAAGATACGCAATCGAGCAACGCTTTTAAATATTAAAGATTTTTATAAAAATGGGCGTTCAAATCAAAATGCATTTCGTGCATTTCGTGATTCTTTTGGTCAACATAATCGTTCGAATTCGTCCACAATCGTGAGAATTGTAAAAAATATTTAAATGTCTACAAAGCAGGTCTGTATGAAATGTGAAAACATCTGTGAATGCCACCTTAGTTCGTTGAATGGGAAACATTGCTGTTTTTCACGATAACGTGGCAAAAGAGCAAGCAACCTCGACTCATCATCGTGCCCAACAATTGAGCATCAACAGTGTCATTGAAAATTTGGACTATCGGATCGGCCATTTGGCCGATATTTTGTTCCATACATAATTGAAGCATACAAATATTATCATTATAAAAATAAATGATAATAATTTCATAATAATTTTATTCAAAATCAACATAGTCCCTTAAAATTAAACCACCCATTATAACTTCGGTATGCTAGTAAAATGTTTTCAAAAATTTAGTCTTTCAATGAAAGTGGCCGTTAAAATACGCGTGTCAATAAAGTTTCTGCTAATAACCACAACTTAGATATTTCAATATAGTTCTTTAGTATTCCAAAATCTTTATTCATAGAGAATTTACATGAATGTAAGAGGAAGAAAGTGAATTTAAAGTTAAATTTTAAGGGCCACAGGGTGAGTTAAAATATACATTCTCTGCATTTTTCCAAAACGGGAAATTTATTAGTAAGATTTTGATTTTTAAACTTCTATAACATTTTGCTTTTAAAAGATTTTCAAACGAAATAAGTTTTGTATAATTTTAAAATTTGTTAGCCATTAGTATATGAAAATAAATTATTTATAATATCTAGAGATAATTTATTTTTACTTAGGTCAAAATTTTCCTAAATTCCCATTTTTAATAGAGCATAACTTCAGGAGAACATAAGCATAAGTTGTTAGCATGCCATCTAGTAGTTGCTAGTAGAGTCATCTATCTTATCATCTTTATCTTATATTTAGCTACAGTACAATAAATGGCGCAGTGTAAGATGAATAAATTCAAATATATATGACTAATATATTTTTATAAAAATTTAAGGAAAAAAGTGTGCGTGGCACATCTATTTTCCGTTATAACGAACACTTTGACCAAAAAGCCATGTTTGCAAAATTTCAGAATCGTACATATAGTTTTGTCAGTTTTATTACGTTTTAAATTTGAAATATACACTGTGCGGTATAAATTTTCGTACATTTTTATCTATAACTCTTTTCCTAATTCATAGATTTAAGCGATTTTCAGGGAAAAATATTCTTTTGACTCGATAAATATATATTCGATGTTTCATGACTACGTTTATGCGTCTGGACACAATTCAAAAGTGAAAGTGGGCGTTATAGTAGGCGTGGAAAGTTGTTTTTGCGAATAAGTACAACTTAGGTGCTTCAATATAGTCCTTTATTATTCCAAAATCTTTATTAATAGAGAAATTATATGAATTTTAGGTAAAACGTTATATGGGAGGTGGGCGTAAAAGTAGGCGTGGCACCTTAATTTTTTGGCATAGTAATGAAATTACCTAGGGGGATAGACGTAGCAAAATTTATCATCATACCTCTAATTTTAGCGGTTTTATGAGCTTTTAAATTTCATTAACGGTAGATAACGTGAAAAGTGGGCGTTATAGTAGGCGTGTCAAAGTTATGTTTGCGAATGAGTACAACTGAGATGTTTCAATATAGTCCTTTATTATTCCAAAATCTTTATTAATAGAGAAATTATATGAATTTTAGTTAAAACGTTATATGGGAGGTGGGCGTAAAAGTGGGCGTGGCACATTGATTTGCCGATACAAGAAAGCGTGTCACCAAAAAGCAAAGTGTGCAAGATTTCAGAGTCGTACATCTAATTTTGTTGCTTTTATGACGTTTTTGTTTTTAAATATACCGAAAAATACACTGTGCGGCAGTGATGCCAAAAGTAGGGAATTTTCCCTTTTTGTAGGAATTTTTTTAGAAAACTTCCAGCGTAGGGAAAAAAGGGACAGATTTTTCATTTTGAGGAAAATGTAGGGAATTTTGTAAATATTATCTCTTTTTAAATTCTTTGGGTTTAAAATATATAAATAATAAGTTTTATTTGCAAACTAAAATTTTCCTGTAGCCTAATATATTTGAATAAAACCCCTATAATATTAGTTTTAACAGTTTTGCAATCATTAAAAAATTTTTAAGTATGGCAGAGCTACGAAATATGCATTCATACATAGGGGGTACAAGTAACAGCTTAAAGGTTTATATTTGTCATTGTCAAGCTTTCTAAAAAATTGGTAAAAAACTTTATGTATTGAGATTATTTGACAGTTAGAGAACAAAAATGTTTCAATTGTAAAAATGTATTTACTCTTGTAAACTGCCTTGTATATTCATATGAACACATGTACATATATGTCGGTGGTATGTTCAAAAAATAACGTTACAGAAAAGAGACAAATTAATGTTTGCAAGTGAATTGGAAAAGTGTACGTTGCACGAGGAATTTTCTCAAAAAAATTAACAGTGCCATTAAAGTGAATATAAGAATATCAATCCTTTAAAATTTAAAACTAAAAGTCAGTCCTACTAAAATAACATACACCATTGTTGTAAGTACATAAAATATTTACATATGTTTGTTAATTACTGAATGATTTTTTTATTAAACTTTATTTAAAGAAAAATGTCATCAGACACATCTTTAGATGAAATAGAAACTCCCGCAAATAAATACCGTAAACAAAGGTTTTGTCCAAGTTGGTTGAAAGAAGACAACTTTAAGGGATGGTTGGAGCCATATCAAAATAATGAGTTCAAATGCAAGTGCAAGGCTTGTGATAAAATATTAAACTGTGGCAAATCAGATTTAATGAAACATGCTGCAACAAAGTCCCATAAAAAACTGGTCTTAACCATAAACAACTCAAAATCAATTGAATCATTTTTTGCTAAGAAGGATTTTAACAAAAACAATGACGTTGATAATTTTGAAATACGGATTAGTTTATTTTTCGCTGAACATAATGTTGCCATACAAATAGTAGACCATTTGATACCGCTTTTAAAGGAAATCGTTCCCGATTCTTCCATAATAAGTAACAGTAAATTAGGAAGAACCAAATGTAGTAAAATTATCCTTAATGTATTAGCTCAAGAAGCAAAAGATAATGTAATACAAAATCTAAAACATAGTACGTTTTCTGTACTAATTGATGAGAGCACAGATGTTGCGTCAAAAAAAGCAATGTGTGTTCTTGTAAGATATTTTGACGTGGAACAAGAAAAAATGGTCGTTCAGTTGCTTGATTTATTACATTTGGGATCAAATTGTACAGCCGGATCGCTTTATAGCCAATTTAAAGAAATCATATTATCCTACGGGATTCCATATGAAAATATTATTGGCCTGTGTTGCGATGGTGCAAGTGTGATGGTCGGTCAACATGACTTTTTTGCAGCAAAACTCTTAAAAGATAATCCACATGTGATTACAATTAAATGTATATGTCATTCAGCTGCAATCATTGCAAACAAAGCTTGTTTGATGTTGCCACGCGCTCCAGAAGAAGTAATAAGACAAATTGGAACATATATATCCGGAAGTTCCAAACGATGTGCACAGTTGGAGGACTTTCAGGAAGTTCTCAATGTAGAAAAAAGGAAGATATTAAGAACATCAGCCACCAGATGGCTTTCCCACCAAAAGTGTGTTGAAAGAATTTTGGAAAATTGGAATGTGTTTACTGTATATTTTAAATATGCATCCAGTCAGGACAAATTAAAGTCAGCTGATCTGATACTCACAGAATTATTGAACGAATGTAATAAGGCCTATCTTTTGTTCTTAAAGTATGTATTAAATTATTTTAATTCTTTAAATGCACTTTTTCAGTCAAAAAAACCTTTAGTGCATGTTCTCCACTCTGAGTCACTGAAAATATTTTTTAAACTCGGTCAAAATTTTATTAAAAAATCAGAACTAAAATTTGATTGCGTAGTAAGATCTCCACAAGTTTCTATGAAAATTGAAGAAGTCTACTTAGGCAATGAATGCGAAGAATTATTAAAAACATTTCCAAAACAAAGTGTATATCAAATAAAATCTGACTGCCTCCAGTTTTATATAATAGCGCTTGAAGAAACTCAAAGGCGACTTCCTTTGAAAAATGAAACAGTTTTTGAAGAAATGGAATTTTTAAGTCCCGAAACAGCAATTGGAGGTTTAAATAAAAACGTCTACCAGTTTAAATTATTATGCCATAATTTTAAACTTAATATTAACGAGCTAACGCAAGAATGGTTAACAATGGAATACAACTTCTCTGAGTATGAAAAACAGCATTTATCTAAGCTTTGTGTAGAAAAATTTTGGTCTAAAATATGTAAATCTCAAAACTATAACGGTAAGCTCTTTTTTCCAAATTTCGCTAAACTGGTGAAAATTGTGTTGGATTTACCACATGCTAATGCGGATACTGAAAGAGTATTTTCCGTACGGTCATTTTGAAAAAATAAATTCTAATGATTTATATAAATAACCTTTTAACCAATACATATAATTAAATTTTATTGTAAAAACTAAAGTTTTTACGTATGTAGTACATAAGTACGTATTTTTTTTTTGTTTGTCTAGTTTTTACAACATTCTTAAATTTGCGTTGTATCTGTTGAAATAAAAGTACAATAATTACAAAATGTTAATTTAATTGTTATTTATTTGTTTGCTGCTGAATTTATATCGTAGGGAAAATTGTAGGGAAAATTTTTTTGGTTGTAGGGAAAAAAAAGGATTTTTTTTAGATTTGTAGGGATTTTTGAAAATTTGTTCTGGCATCACTGCTGTGCGGTATAAATTTTCGTATATTTTGATCGATAACTCCTATCGTAATGCATAGATTTAGACAATTTTCGGGGACAAATATTGTCTTTACCCAGGAAATATATATTCGAAGTTTCATGAGTCTACGTTAATGCGTTTGGACACAATTCATTTTATTCGATGTTCGAAGGACACGGTTTTTCGACCTAGTCTTGCTTTTCGAGCTATAACTCTCTTCCTAATATTCCGATTTAGCCCATTTTCAATACCAAACAAACCTTGTCTATAAGAAAGATTCTAACAAAATTTGAGCCCCCTAGCTTTTTCGGTGCGACCTCTATCGTGCTTTCAACAGACGGACAGACGGACGGACATAGCTAAATCGTCATAAAATCAAACCCCGATTCAGAATATATATACTTTATGGGGTCTAAAATGGATATTTCGATGTGTTACAAACGGAATGACAAAATGAATATACGCCCACCATTTTTTTGGTGGCGGGTATAAAAATATACGTTAAATAGTTAAATGTCAATGGAATGGTTGAGTTCTTGCAATCGAACTTTTCTATTACAAGAATAATAATTTTTTAGTACTGACTGCATATTTATATTTTGAAACGAAATTTCGCAGACACAACCACAAAATTCCACTATTACAAGTAAACAATTGTGAACTTACAGCTCATACTGCTTCCTCTACTCATCTATATATATATAAATCAATGTGTGTTTGTATGTTTGTTTGTGCTTTATAGACGGTTAAACGGCTGGACCGATTTCCTTGAAATTTACACAGAATATTTCTGTATGTCTGGAAGGAACTAAAGCCTATACTTTGGTTTGAAATTGTATGTGGGCGGGGTGCCACGCCCTATTAAAGAATAAGTATTAAATATTATATATTACGAAAGTTAATTCAGCTAGAGTCTTCAAATTAATTCAAACTATGACATCCCCACGAACATTTGGGTAGAAAATGGGCGGACTTGCAATAGTAGGCGTGGCCACATGAATTAAATACTAAAATTCGTATATCTGGGAAGCGATAATAGTTAGAGTACCCAAGTTTTGCACGAGAAGCTTTGACATCTATATGACTATTTTGATAAGAAATGGATTCTTTAGTAATAGTGGGCGTGGCACCTGTCATATGAATAAAATACAAAAATTCGTATATCTGGGAAGCGATAACAGTTAGAGTACCCAAATTTTGCAAGAGACACTTTGACGTCTGTATGATTATTTGAATAAGAAATGGTTGATTTAGTAATAGTAGGCGGGGCACTTGCAAAATAAATATATATTTGAACTATAAAATTTTTTTTTTATCGTATTGAAAACAAAATATTAGTAAAAAGATGTTGCATTAAAAAGTGATACAAACTTTTTAGAAGCAAAAAGTAGTAGTTTTAAATATATTTTTTAACAAATGAAATTTTTATTAATTTGTTATTAATTTAGCACTCTTACTTGTTTTTTTTTAATTATGTCACACAGTTGACAATAATCACTATATTTACCGAATTTCATCGTAAACAAGTTAAAAAATTTTACAACTAAAATACACACTTAAAAGCAGATTTTTAATTTTTAATTAAAATAATTTTTATATAAACAAATTAAATGTGTTTTCAATAAATAAAGTTAAAATAAAAATAAATTTAATACATTGACAATAATAGTAAGAAACTTAATTGCTATTGAAATTCAGCACGATCGCCCAATAACTTTCTGAGATATGAGCAAAAAACCACGACCACCTCGTTTTTCTCAAAATTACAACAACAACATACATATATACTGGTTATAATAAACTTGGCATCGAATTACAACTGAGCCAAAAAAATTTTTTTATTATATTTATTATTATTTTTTTAGTTTTTTTAAATATTTTTTTTTTAAATTTTTTTCTGCAATTTTTGTTTGTTTTTAATACATTTGTTTTTATTTATTTTTTTAATTTTTATTTTAGAAACTAACATACGTAAACTCAATTATAATTTTACAATGGTATGTTTTTATATGTATGTTTTTTACATGCATGTACGTATTTTATATGAGATGAATGGTGATACAAACAATTGTTATTGCATGACTACACGTTGTGAAAGATATATAAGATTCGGCACTGCCGAATATAGCTCTGTTACATGTTTTTTTTTTGTTATTGTTTTGTTTATTTTATTAAATGTTGTCAACGTTTTTGAGAAACATAAAAATAAAACAAACAAAAAAGCGGTTAGTCGCTGAATTTGCCCATAAACCGGTGATTCAGCAACACTTTTAATATTTTAAGCTTAAAATGTCAATTTTAAGTTGAACAATTCTACTTTTTTTTTGACATTTACTGTTTGTTTCTATCAATTCTATACATATCATCAATGAATAAAAATATAGTGTAGTAAGTGCTTAAGAATTATTGCCTTTGTATACTGGTTTTTTCATATTGTAAATTTTTTTTTTATAATATTATTATTGTTATTGTTTTTGCATATAAAAAATATATTTATTACAACCATTTCATTTGATTACTTTTTTTGTTAAAATTTTAATTTTCCTCTTCACTTAACAAAATAAGAAAGTCAAGAAACACACGAATGATTAGTGTGATTTTTAACTTCGCTCAGGTTTTTTTATTGTAATATGTATGAATTTGAGTTCATCAAACAATAAACAATAATAGAGAAACACACACAATTAGTGTAAGTGTGTGTGGCTTACTTTTTAATGAACGGTGTTGTGTTGATCTCTCATTTAATATGATTGAGTGTGAATGACTCGCTCTCATTTTTTTTACACATTTGATAATAATATCAAATACACACACATCATTCATTTGGCTACCAAATCATTTGTGCAGACCTCTACTTCATATGTTACAGTACTCAAGCTTTTGATTTGAAAATAGATAATGCTATTCTCCCCGGTGATGTATTAGCCAGATAAATTTTCTGAAAAACTGAATTTCGATTAGTACGAATATTTAAAAGGACATGGACAAATCTGTCCAGCCATTCTCTAATTTTAAATGTAATATGATAACTTTTTATGGGCGTGGTCCTGCGCACTTTTATAACCACGAGATTATATAGTCATGACAGCTCAATATATGTGCAAAGTTTCAGAAAAATCAATTTAGTGCAAGTAGCTAAAAATGATAACTTATGTCTTATGGGCGTGGCACTGCCCACTTTTCTAATCACGAAATTGTATAATCAGGAGAGTTCAATATGTGTGTGCAAAGTTTCAGAAAAATCGGTGAAGTTCAAGTAATAGAAAATGGTAACTTTTTTTTATGGGCGTAGCACTGCCCACTTTTCTTACCACGAAATTGTAAAGTCATGACAGCTTAATATGTGTGCAAAGTTTCGAAAAAATCGGTACAGTGCAAGAACATCAAAATTATAAATTTTTTATGGGCATGGTCCGCCCACTTTTTTAATCACGAAATTATACAGTCATGATAGCTTAATATGTGTGCAAAGTTTCAGAAACATCGGTCAAGTGCAAGTAGCTAAGAATTATAACTAATTTATATGGACGTGGACCCACCCAATTTTTGCCATCCAAAAACACTCCCTGGAATGCGTACAACAACTTGGCAAGGTTTGAGTCCGATCGGTTTTACAGTTTCGGAGTCTAAAGCTAACACACACACACACAGAGTTTCACTTTAATATATGTATATAGAAGATTTTCAAGACGTTTTATTGCTAAAAGAGCGACATATTTTTATATGCAACCCGTCTTAATTCTCATCAATTACTTTACACTGAACTATTTGTTAAATTTTGCTCAGTTTAATTTTAGTTATGAATATTAGGGGAAAATAAAATTATAAAACAACCCCATAACATTATGCAAATAATTTCAATTTTATTTTTGCGCCATAATGTATGCCATATTTTTATTTTATTTACTGCTGCTAATGCTGCTGCTCTTGTACGTAAAAATATTTCTGACAATAAGTGTTTGCATACATGAACTTTTCTTTTAGTTTCTGCTGTTTTTGTTACACTTGGTTTGTTTGCTGTTGCTATTGCTGCTGCCGTTTTGAAAATAAAAAGTTATAATTTAGTGCTGCATATTAATATTTGCTGTATATGGTAAAACAAACTCTTAGGAACAACAACAAGAACAACAACAAAGTGAAATACATGAATTTTGCATAATAAGAATCTTTGGTAGAGAAACTTTATGTTTTACGGCTCGCTCTCTATCTTCCGTTTTTTTTTTTTGGCAGGTTTTTTTTCTCATCTTTCAGCTTTTAGTTGTCATATAAAATATGCTTAAGTTTTAAAGTAAACAAGAAAAACTTTTAGAGGAGTCAATATTTTGTGGCTCCTATTTTTCGTTAATGATAGTGTAACAGTTCAATGTATAATTTTATTTTTTCTTAAAACAAAGTAAAGTTATATGTGTGTATAATATGCACTGTATATAACTTAATATATTTAAGTATAATTTTTGTATACGTATGTACATACTTAAGTATGTGTAGGTATGTAATATTTACTAATGCATTTCAGTTTTCTGCTCGTTTTCAAAAACCAAAGTTGTTGAAGAGGAAAACACCTAAAGTTACTTTGAGAATTTTTTCCCCAGTCTTAACACACCAAAGATATTTTAAAGAAGCAGTAAACAGAAACAAATGAAAAACTTGCTTAAAAGAAAATTTTATTTTTCATACGACATGCCATTAAGAAATTTATGCTTGTTTTTAAGAATTCCGGTGCAACATTTAAGTTTGAACTTGCTTATTTGGCATTATTGCTATTAAAACTTTTTGGTTAAATTTTCCAAAGTGTTTGTCGATATCAAGTGCAAAGCAAAAAGTTTCATTTGATATGCACTAATGTTGTTCATTCATTGTTTTTTATTTAGTTTTTATTTAATTTGTATTAAACTTAAAAGATATATATTTTAAAAACAGCGAAAGAAGATCAACAGTCAAAAACTCTGATATCTATGTATGTATGTCAATTTTGTAAAAAATTTGAAATGCATATTTTTCAAAGCCACAAGTTTTCCGGTGGTTCCCAAACACATCGCAGATCTTAACAAAAGGATTTAATCTATTTTATTTTCAGTATGTTGCTTTTTTTGCGTTATAATTTTAGTATAATCATTCACTCACCATTGGTGCAATATTTTTATTAAAATTTCATGCGATATGGCGCAATGAAGAATTATAACAAGCAAACTAAAACAAATAGATAACCGTTCTTAATGTTACTTCCGTCGATTTAATAATGCTCCTTGTTTTTACGGTCAACATTCTCAGTCGTAATTCTGTTTTAGCATAAAGTGTTTTCGAACACAATACTTGAGTTCATGAGATGATTCGCAGCATTTTGATGGCATTTGAAGCTCCCACATATTGCACAGATCTGTATGTATCTAAGATTGAATAATATGCAGTACAATCGTCCCACAACTTTCTGAGATATGAGGAAAAAACACAACTTCCTCTGTTTTTTTTCCTCAATTTTGTATTATAAAAAGTAAACATTTTTTAGCAATAGCAAAATTTATTGACATTAATGCTACTATTTGCAAAAACTTAAAATAAGTTAATTTTATATGTAACATTTTTCAGTAAAATAATGATTTTCATCAGTGCACGAACGAAGCACGTATACAAATTATAAAAATGTACTACCGAAATTCGAAGTCGGTGACCGCAACTTAAAAAGCGTAAACTCCAATTTTCGCCCTAATTTTTTTTTGTGCAAAATATGAGTTATTGGTCTGGTGAAAATCTACATGTGCTTCATGAATCACCACTTCATCCACAAAAAGATGTATTAAATCTAATTAATTAATTTTTTAAATTCGGGAAGGGCTTACTTACGCCAAAATATACTGTGCGTCATAAATTTTCAAACATTTTTATCTATAGCTCCTTTAAAATATATGGATTTGAGCAATTTTTTTGGAAAGAAACATTTATTTTACTTAGAAAATATACTTTCGTAATTTTCTTGCTCTACTTTAATGCGTTTCGACACAATTGCATTTTATTCAATGTTGGAAAGGCATTGTCTTTTTGACCTACTATTGCACTACAAGCTATAACTCTGTTCCTAATATACAGATTTAACGCATTTCCAACACCAAATAAACTTATTGAATTACAAATATTCTGGCAAAATTTGATCCCCTTAAAGTTATTGGTTCGAGCTCTATCGTGCTTTCAACTAACGGGCAATTAGACAATTGGACAGACGGACGAACATAGCTAACTCGTCATCAAATGAAACTAGAACACAGAAAATAAATACTTTATAGCGTCTTAAATGGATATTTTGTTGTGTTACAAACGGAATGACAAAATAAATATACCTTCACACCAATTTTTTGGTGGTGGGTATGAAAATATTTCAAAATTTCTAGTTCATTTGAGACATTGCGGAATCTTAAAGTCACTCTTGATTATTAAACATTGCATAACACTAAAATTCGTTTGGTATGCAGATGCAATAAGCCGAAGGAGACTGCAAAGAAAGAGATAATATGACTGTGAACAAACGAATTTCTTTTTTGTGTGAGTGTATGTGCTTATCGAATAGTAGAATATCTTAATGATTAGAAACTTTAAAATAACAAAACACTTTCGTTATTGTTTTTAGAAAATACCTTACAAATGGTAAAGGGTCCGCCAAATAAATTTTTTTTTTTAAACATCGAGTGTAGCTTCGGCTGTGTGGCGCTTAGCGCCGTCCTGTTGAAACCAAATGTCCTCCTCTTCCATTTTTGTGAACAATAATTCGTTCGGCATGGCCCGATAACGATCGCAATTGACTGTAACGGCCACTCCTTGAATTTCGAAGGAAAATGGCCCAATAATGCATCTGGACCAAAATCCGTACCAAACAGTGACTTGTTTTGGGTGTATCGGCTTTTCAATGTATGCGTGCAGGTTTTCTGAGCCCCAAATGCGACAATTTGGCTTGTTTACATACCCGCCAAGATCAAAATGAGTTTCATCTGAAAAGATGATTTTTTTTACAAAATCGGCCAAAGTTATGTCGCGTTGTTCAAGCGTATGCACAACCATATTGTTCAGCGGAAGGATAAAACTAATTATCTGTCAAATCAGACATGACATGTTGCCATTCACGAAATAAGCACTAGTTGAAAAAAAACGTTAGATGGGGGACCCTTTATATTCTTTCTGAACCTTTAAAAAAATGGATACAGAAACTGCTCTTAACTATTTTGCTTTAGCCTATCTTTTTATAGAATCTCATTAGGCGTAGTCAAATTTGGTGTCACGTTATAATTTCTCTGAAAGTTAATTAAAATAAATAAAGAATAGCGTAATAAAAGGGGGTGATAAATTTAAATTAAACGTCTTGAACTCAAAATGATAATATAACTATTATAATATTTAAAGTAATATTAACAGCCTTTTGAAAATATACCACAATACCTGTATTTTGGTCCTAAATTTGTAGACAACAGACTGCCTATACTTAAAGGGGAGCAACATTATTTACTAATAATAAAAAAAACGGCTTATTTTATGGCACAAGAAAGTAACATTAGTGTAGTAAAGAAAAAAGTTAAAACAATTTTAAGAACATCATAAAGCTAAATTGACATAATTTGCCTAAATTTCCTGATGCTGTCGGTAATCAGTTTATTTATACACCAACATACATCCTTCTTCCAATTTTCCCCAGAGTGTTGGCAAAGTGAAGTAATTTAAAACAAAAATTACTTTACACCCCTATAAAGCAGGCCATTAATCATCTTGCTTAAGAACTAAGAAGCACAACCATATGTTGGCTTCTCTCCTTTGTTTTTAGATATTCCTATATGTAAGTGTGTATGAATGTACTCGTATGAAAACTTGTATCTAGATTTAAAAAAAAAATGAAACTTATTGTAGGTGTTTATTTGTTTTCTTTTAAAAGGTGCGGCAAGCAATTTGCATAATTCTCTATACGACTTAAGCAGAAAAAATGGCTGTCTAAATATTTATCTTTTTGACAGCTTTCGGTATGTGTGTGTGCCTGTGTGTATGTGTGTCATACATATCTGTCAAACATGTAGCCCCAAAATAAAGTATTAAACAAATATAAATCTTTGAAGAATATATAAATGAATGAATAAAGGTTTACATAAGCATTAAATCTTAAGCAATAAGATTATAGCAGTCTAATGGTTTTTCACTTAAGAACTTTTTGTTTTCCTTTCCCCTTATTATACTGTTTATTTATTAATAACGATTTAAGTTCTAATGTAAGACACTTACCTTGTATGGGCACATAAATATTTAAATATAAACAATCCTCTGATTGATTTTGTAAATATGGCAGTAAACGTTTTAAATACTCCAAACGTCCCTTTGGCATACGTTCCAAGGCAGCTGTCTGATTGGCTATATCTGGCAAACGTTGTGGGCAGACAGGACTAAATCTATATAATTTACCAAAAAGAAAAAGAAATGAAAAAATTGTAACGAATTACAAATGTTATTTGTCTTATTTTTTTTAAACTTTTTCTGTCAATTTTTATAGAAAGTAGAAGTTATTGATGTGCAAATATTTATTAATTTTTGTTTGGCAACGACAAAAAAAACAAACTTGATTTTTTTTTGTCAAGTTATTCTTTTTACCAATTTCCTGTTACATAAAGTGTAAACAAAAGTATTTTTTCTTTTACTTTGTTTCAATAGTTCTTTTTGTTTTGTTTATATTCAAATTGAAAATAGTTTTAACTTGGATTAAAATTTTGTTGTTCTAGAAATCTTTATTTTACGCTGGGTCTCTACGTAGCAATTTCTATTGCTAAGCATAAGCAAAATCGTCACCAGAATAACTGCACTTTAATGCTAAAGTATGTTATTTACATTGGGTGGAGAACACGGCACAAATAATCTATATATATAAAAATCAATGTGTGTTTGTATGTTTGTTTGTGCTTTATAGACGGTTAAACGGCTGGACCGATTTCCTTGAAATTTTCACAGAATCTTTCAGTATGTCTGGCAGGAACTAAAGACTATATCTTGGTTTGAAATTGTAAGTGAGCGGGGTGACACGCCCTGTTAAAGAATAAGTATTAAATATAATATATAACGAAAGTTAATGCAGCTAGAGTCTTTAAATTAAGTACGGTAAACTATGACATCCACACTTACATTTGGGTAAAAAATGGGCGGACTTTCAATAGTAGGCGTGGCCACATGTATTAAATACTAAAATTCGTATATCTGGGAAGCGATAATAGTTAGAGTACCCAAGTTTTGCACGAGAAGCTTTGACATCTATATGACTATTTTGATAAGAAATGGATTCTTTAGTAATAGTGGGCGTGGCACCTGTCATATGAATAAAATACAAAAATTCGTATATCTGGGAAGCGATAACAGTTAGAGTACCCAAATTTTGCAAGAGACACTTTGACGTCTGTATGATTATTTGAATAAGAAATGGTTGATTTAGTAATAGTAGGCGGGGCACTTGCAAAATAAATATATATTTGAACTATAAAATTTTTATTTCATTACGATGGGGGTGGCGAAGCACACCGGGTATTAGCTAGTTTATTTATAAAATTTTAATATTTTTATTTAACTTTTGTGTTTTTTTTTTGGTAAATTTTTATTATTATTATTGTCAGATAAAATTATTTTAATTTTTCTTTGTTTCTGCAAAGAAAAACAGAAAATTCGAAGAAAATTAAACGATTAAACGATGCCTATTGCGGCAATAATTGCTCAAGCAATCAGCAGAGCAATGATAATCTACATATAGCCATTTGCGGTCCACACGTCGCAATCTCTATGGACGCAATCAAATTTGACAATAAATATTGCTACGTGGAGACTCCGGGTTAAGGCAATATTCGTTTATAATTTGTTGTTAAATGAAAGAAAACGCAAACTGAGTTAAAAAATAAAACATGTTTTTTATGCATGATTTGATTGGAACAAATTTGTTTTAAATTTTCGAGTTGATGTAATTTCCAGCAACAAAAAAATGCATGATCATTAAGAAAATAAAAAAAAAAATTTACAAAAAATTTTTAGTTTTATTTAAATTAAACGCACTCAAATAATGCCATTTCATTAAGATTCATCACAATTGGACTGAAAAAATATTTTAAAAAATGTATAAAAATTGGTATTAAATAAAAACTTTTAAGGATTAAGAAAGCTTAGTACTCAGTGAGTAAAATTTTATAACTATTAATTGTTAGACATATAACCAGCAAAACAAACAATGTTTTTTAGTGTCGGGGCATGTATAGGTTTGTGACTTCGTATGAATTTTCCACAATATTCTTATGCGTCTTCTTAAAGTCGCATTCAACAAGGAAGTAATATCTGTCTGTCCATCTGTCTGTGTGAATGTTAAAATCAGTTTTATGAAGATCAGTTTTTGAAGTTAGAAAAATTAGTCGATAGATAACTGAGATATGAGGAAAAAACCAAGACCACCTAGTTTTTCGAAACACATCCATACAAAAGTGGTATACTGGTTAGAGCGAAGCTGTTTTCGATTCACGGATGAGGAGAAAAATAATTATTTTTATACCCGCCACCAAAAAAATGGTGGGGGTATATTCATTTTGTCATTCCGTTTGTAACACATCGAAATATGCATTTTATACCCCATAAAGTATATATATTCTGAATCGGGGTTTGATTTGATGACGATCTAGCTATGTCCATCCGTCTGTCCGTCTGTTGAAAGCACGATAGAGGTCGCACCGAAAAAGCTAGGGGGCTCAAATTTTGCCAGAATCTTTTTTATAGACAAGGTTTGTTTGGTATTGAAAATGGGCTAAATCGGAATATCAGGAAGAGAGTTATAGTTCGAAAAGCAAGGAAAACCGTGTCCTTCGAACATTGAATAAAATGGAATTGTGTCCAAACGCATTAACGTATACTCATGAAACTTCGAATATATATTTCCTGAGTAACACTAATATTTTTCCCCGAAAATTATCTAAATGTATGCATTAGGAGAGGAGTTATCGAGAAAAATGTACGAAAATTTTTACCGCACAGTGTATTTTTCGGTATATTTAAAAACCAAAACGTCATAAAAGCAACAACCCACGCCCACCTCCCATATAACGTCTTACCCAAAATTCATATAATTTCTCTAATAATAAAGATTTTCGAATAATAAAATCCTATATTGAAACACCTAAGTTGTACTCATTCGCGAAAATAACTTTGACACGCCTACTATAACGCCCACTTTTCACGTTATCTACCGTTAATGAAATTTAAAAGCTCATAAAACCGCCAAAATTAGAGGTATAATAGTCAAATTTGCTACGTATATCCCCCTAGGCAATGTAATTGCTGTGCCAAAAAAAATTAGGGGCCACACCCACTTTTACGCCCACCTCCCATATAACGTTTTATCTAAAATTGATATAATTTCTTTATTAACAAAGATTTTGGTATAATTAAGGGCTATATTAAAACATCTAAGTTGTACTCATTCGCAAAAAACAACTTTGACACGCCTACTATAACGCCCACTTTTCACGTTATCTACCGGTAATGAAATTAAAAAGCTCATAAAACCGCTAAAATTATAGGTAGGATGATCAAATTTGCTACGTATATCCTTCTACGAAATGTCATTACTGTGCCTGAAAATTAAGGTGCCACGCCCACTTTCCACATAACGGTTTAACTGAAATTCATATAATTTCTCTATTAATTAAGATTTTGGAATAACAAAGGACTATATTCAAATACCTTAGTTGTACTCATTAGCAAAAACAGTTTTTCCACGCCTACTATTTTCTACTACTACTTTTCACGTTATCTATCGTTAATGAAATGTCAATCTTAACTTCTATTATAGAAACTAAAGGACAAGACTAGTCATAAAATACTCATAACGAAAACTGTGTATTATCAGTAAATAAATTTCCTTGATTCAATAGTCAAATATATTGAATGTCATTAAATACATACCGATTTGCATAAGCATGCCAAATAAACTAATTTCTCAAAACCTTAATTAACTAAAGATTTTAAATTTTGATTTATTTACAAATAATCAGCAAATAACTACACATTCACATACATGCACAAGTATTCCTATAAACCCATACACTAATAAACCTTAAAGGCATCAACTATTATTTAATATCCTTTTTGGTTTCCACAAATAACCACTTTGTTCATGCACACTCATGTTCTTACAAAGCATACAAAAGTTTGTATGAAATTTTAAAGGATTTGTGGGAAATTATACCTTTATCAATTCAAAAATTATGTATGAATGTTCCATAAAGGTACTAAAGTATTGATATTAGTGAAGAATCGTTTGTAGGTATGTAAAGAGACAAATGCATATGACATATGACAAAATACATATTAATCCTAAGACAATTTTAAGGTGCAGAAACCAAAATGTATTTGAAGCTATTTAAAACAAACAGGATAAAGCAAATGTCAATATTTACTTAACACCCACAAATATAAAATTACATACACATACAAACGTACACACATACTACTTATTATCTGAAGACTATATGTCTGCATAAACTGTATTCGAATGAAGGCTAAATTGTTTATTTTATATCATAGATGCCCAAAAATATTAAAAAAATTAATTCCTATAAGTTCACAGATATTGTACAGATCTAAGAGATAAATCTTTTTGGCAACATGCGGCGATGTATCCTTATATATATTCAGTACAATGTATCCATAATTTTCTAAAATTGGAGCACATGAACGCAACTGCCGCAATTATTTTCCTTTATATTAATTACAAATATTAACACTTTCTGATCCAAAAGAAAGATAAGCAGACTTATCAACCTTTGTATTCAGAAACAACGAAAGCATATGTTCATATATTCAAAATATTAAAATTAGATTGACAGTGTTTGACACTACATCTTATTACAAAAAGAAGATTAAAGATAAAAAAAACTTTAGTAATGATTCCAAATTACAGCAAAAGGAAAGTCCGAGCTGATGTGAACAAATATCTAAAGCCTATAGTACACGAAATGTAAAAAGCCATGTGCATGTGGCATGTGGATCAGACGTCACTAAAATGTTCAGCACTTTGGTTACATTTTTTTAAATAGTCGTAGTGGCTGCATGCGGTAAGATTTTGATTTTACACGAAATGTATTTAAGTCAAAACATGAAAATGAAGCATATGTGGCCAAAGCGGATACATTTATGCTCTATGATAAAGTCAAAATTACGTCACAGTCACATGTGTATGTGGCT
This sequence comes from Phyto melanocephala, assembly GCA_941918925.1. Classification (NCBI taxonomy): domain Eukaryota; kingdom Metazoa; phylum Arthropoda; class Insecta; order Diptera; family Rhinophoridae; genus Phyto; species Phyto melanocephala. The sequence goes on from OW799233.1 coordinate 30,019,720, forward strand.
TTCTTATTTCGTGTACTACAAGGTTTAACAGAATATCAGTTTGTTTTTATTTATACAACAAAAAAAGTTACAAAGTATACCAAAGGCTATGATGTTCGCTATCGTCAGATGATAACGAACTTTTTATGGCCCGAAGTGGAAGATATGGATGCGAAATAATGGCTCTTTTGCGCAACAAATTCAATGGCCTTGTTATCTCACATGGTGGCGATGTCAATTGGCCGCCAAGAACATGCGATATGACACCGTTGGACTTCTTTCTTTGGGGTTATTTGTAAGAGAAGGTGTACGTCGATAAACCAACCACAATTTAAGAGCTTATGGATGAGATGATTCGGCACATTAATGGTATTGAACCTCAGTTATGCCTCAGTGTCATCAAAAAATTTGGACATTCGGATGGAGGTGTGTCGCCGAGGTCGCGGTGGCCATTTGGCCGATATCTTATTTCATACATAATTAAACCATACCAGTATTATCGTAATAAAAATAAATGACAATAATTTCCTAAATAATTTGTGTTTTATTCAAAATTAAAATGGGCCCTTAAAATTTAACCAAGCTTTAGGATCAAAATCAAAGTTGACTTCGGAGATAAAGAAGAAAATGGCTAGTCCTTACATTGTACATTTTTTGCAATACTATAAGTAAATAATTTTTTTGTTATTTACTTGTTTATTCCTCGTTAAAAAATATTTTTAAAAACAAGTAGAGCATTATATTCGGCTGTGCCGAATCTTTTATACCCACCACCAATTTTCCGTTCTTTTATAGCTAGGGTTTTTTTCCCAAAAATTTTTGTTTTCCGAGAATGCGAGATTTATTTTTTAATTTCCCAGGATCCCGCAGCAAAACAAATAAAGAGTAAATTTGTTTTTAATTAATAAAAAAACTTTTTATAAAATCATAAAATTGTTTATGCGTTAAAGCTATTCAGGCTTATTATAAAATGAGCGTTTAAATTAAAATACATTTCGTGCACCTTGTGCACTTCGTGACTATTTTGGTCAACATAATCGTTCGAATTCGTCCACAATCGGGAGAATTGTATTAATTAATAATTAATAAAAACCTTTTTATTAAAAAGCATAAAATAGTTTATAATGTAGAAGAAACACTTCAAAACTATAAAAATTAATAAAAAAAAAACTTGAATTTTAAATATAAATTAAGTAAAAATATTTTTTATTGAAAAAAATATTATTCTCTAGATACGAGATCAAATATGAGCACAAAAAGAAAAATACAGATACTTCAGCTATAAGATCAAAAATAAAATCACTAGAATTCAATTTCAATATAAACAATATAAACATCTCCTTTCGATTCGTAGCCACCTTTTTTATTTCCCGGGATCCCGAAAAATAATCCCGGGAAGTCGGGTAGATTAAATAAGTCGAATTTCCGGGAAATAACCCAATTTATAGCACAAAATGTATTTGTTTGTTATTAACAGTAATCGCTATGCAATAATCTCTTTATACTAAAATATGTATCAGTTTCTCTGTATAAGTTCGATATGCTAGTAAAATGTTTTCGTAAATATAGCCGCTCAATTAAAGTGGGCTTTAAAGTAGGCGTGTTGAAGTTGTTTCTACTAATGAGTGCAACTTAGATGTTTCACTACAGTCCTTTATTGTTCCAAAATCTGTATTCATAGAGAAATAATACGAGTTTGAGATAAAACGTTATATGACAGGTGGGCCTTAACCCATTTTGTACCAGAGTACAAAAATGTTTAAATATCTTAATAAAATTTTCATGGATAGTTAGATATGGGCCAGAAATTGTTATCAGATTTTTTTTTTATTTTTCTGACGGTGATTACCCGAGAAAACTGCTGGTCGAAATCTCGACCGCTGGGATAATTAGAGCAATAAAATTTTTGTTTAATATGATATAAAGTAAGCTTAATAAATGAAAAGAATAATATTTTTTTTTCTGAAAGTGTAAACGGGAACGCCAACCAAATTATTTTTATTAAGTTTCTTTTATTGTATAAAAAATATTATTTTAAATTTTTGTGGTAGTCCTTGAAGCAATTACCCACATGTAAATTTACGTTGCACTTAGTGCAAGTATAGGCAGTATGTTTCTTACATATTTTGCATCGGCGGTAGCAGCCCTTAACGGACTTAGACATGTGGATTCCTTTTATTTTGGGCAATGGTTTTGGGCGGTCTTCGAAATCGTCGTCACTTCCATTTCCTTCCTCGGACGAAGTTAATTCGGTGCCTGACGGATAACAAGAGTTTTCGTTATCGAGTTCTTAAAATCGATTTGACTCATGGGCTTCCGATTGGTTTTATCAGCAATTAAGGAATGCAATTTCCACGCATTGACACAGGCGCTGTCCAAGCAGGTAACCCAAAATGGCCACCACCACTTTTTGTCTCTGATTCCAATCCGATAATTAGCGACAGCATTATCATGCAAGTCAACTCCGCCCATAAACTTGTTATAATTAGCAATAAGGTTGGCTTGAGGTACAGCGATCCGTTTTTTTGCTTTCTATCATATCGCATTACATTTCTAATAGGATCTATCAGATCATAGTTCGTAGCCAAAGTGACTTCCGCATTGTCTCTCCACCGAACCAATGCAATCTTATGTTCCTGATCGAATGCGTAGTCCATATCATGTCGTGGTAATTTTGTTTTTAGGCTTGCTCCTACCAGTCTGTTTGCTTTGATTGTTGCAGTTGCACAAAAACTTTTTTCTTTTAGAAGACAAAGCAAATGGTATCCGGTAAAAAAATTGTCGAAATGAACGGTATGTTGTCTTGGATACTCACAAACCGACAATATACTCATAACCACGCTAGCACCAAGGCCAAGTTGTTTGTTATACATGTCTGATGCACCAGCATATGGTTGGAATTGAAAAAGATACCCTTTCGATGAACACAAACACCAATATTTGTATCCAAAACGAATTGGTTTCCCCTTGATAAACATCTTCCAGCTATGACGACCGAAATATGGCACCATTTGCTCATCAATCGAAAGATTTGGTTCAAAAACACCAAACTGCATAAATCGACTATTTAGAAGGTTAAACAGTGGTGTTACTTTTGCAAGTTTGTCATTTTTGTTGATTTCATTGTAATTTTAAATGTGGAAGTTTGATTTTATTTGTTGGAACGTATTACGTGACATTGCTTGCTTTATGATAGCAATTCCATAAGTCGGTTCGTTGCTCCAATAATTTTGCACCTTAGGAACAGAATGGTAGCCAGAAAATAGCAATATCCCAAAGAATCGGCGCATTGTGGCTATACTAACCAAATTTCCATTATTATTATGTTGTGAAGCATATCTGTTTGTCTCAGTTACTAAATGTTGAGTAACTGCATCGTCAAAAAAGAGAGAGAAGAGCTGGTATGGTGTATATCCTTCTGCAAGCAATATAGTCATAAGAAGTTAAATTGGCAACATATTATTATAAAATACCTAATTTAGACGCAATATCATATTTTATTGCATTCAATGGTTCATGTACAGGAGCAATATCAAAATGCATACTCTTAGTTCTTTTCTATTTCGGCACAAATGCAGATTTTTGTCTATATTCAGCGACATTGGGGTCTACAACTTCATCTCCTCCGCTGCAAAATCATGAATATTTGACGCGTATTCTACTTTGACTGTGCCTATTTACATATGTTAAAAAGAGATAAAAAAATATTATAATAAAATAAAAATTAATTGTATTACATCATATCATTGCCTACCTGCGACTTCATTCAGTGGATTTTGGTCAGTTGCCTCGTTGATTGTAATTTCTTCATCATCAAGAAACTCTTCATCTGAAACTTCGTCAACGTTAGGCGGAGGTAAACACACAACATTGGTTAAATGATGCAACTGCATTTCATTATCCTCATCATCACTGCAATTCTCAATTATTTCTAAAATTTCACTTGTACTCATATTTATACTCATACACATTCTTTTCAATTTGTAATCAAAAAAATAGATAAGTATAAAAAAAAATTTGGTGCTCTAATTATCCCAGCGGTCGAGATCTCGACCAGCTAAGTTCAAGGCTGTCTAACGGTAAGTTTGAGTAACTGAAATAACTAGCTTGTGTACATTAAAGTTTATTCGAAATGTTGTCTATTTAAAATGATAAAACTTTTTTATTTTTCTATTTTTTTGTAAGTAGTTACAACTAATTTAAAAGTAGGCTATTTCTAGTCTATTCTATTGTCCTCCCCGGTGAAAATTTAAAAGGGGGTAGGGGGGGTAAAAAAGTTTAAGTCGGAGAGCCAATAAGACAAACTTAATTATAAATTAAAAAAAAATAATTAATTCCACTTCCTAATATTTTTAATTATTTCATGAAAAACAGCAAAAGTTTATGGTCGAGATCTCGACCGCTGGTACAAAATGGGTTAAAGTGGACATGTCACCTTAATTTTCTGGCACAGTAATGAAATTGCCTAGTGGGATATAAGTAGCAAATTTGATCGTCATACCTCTAATTTTGGCGGTTTTATTAGGTTTAAAATTTTGAATATACTGAAAAATACACTGCGCGGTATGAATTTTCGTACATTTTGATCTATAACTATCTTCCTAATGCATACATTTAAACAATTTTTGGGGAGAAATATTGTTTTTGCTCAGGAAGTATATGTTTAAACTTTCATGACTCTACGTCGATGCTGGTGGACACAACTCCATTTTATTCGATGCTGGAAGGACACGGTTTTCTTCGACCTAATCTTGCATTACGAGCTATAACTTTCTTTTTAATATTCCGATTTAGTCCATTTTCAATTCCAAACAAACCTTATATATAAGACATATTTTGGCAAAACTTTAACCCCCTAGCTTTTTCGGTGGGACCTCTATCGTGCTTTCAACAGACGGACAGACGGACGGACAAAGCTAGATCGTCATCAAATAAAACCCCGATTAAGAATATATATAAACCATTTTTGGTTGCGGGTATATAAAATAAAAAAACTTAAAAAAACACTTTACAAAAAAATTTGTTTAGCTCTTTTACTAAAATTTTGCAAAAAATATTTGACCTTGTGTCACAAAAATTGGTCTGGTGATCACGGTCGGATCGTTCCGGATATACAATGGGGTATAGCGGTATAGAGGAGAGTTTTATCTACTAAATGGTGCTAATTTCTTTTTGTTATCTTATGTTTTCTAGAAGTTCTAGAAGTATGGTGTATTAAAAAAAGGAATTTAGGAAAATTTAGACCTAAAGTTAAAAAAAAAATTATTTCTAAACATTATAAACAGTTTATTTTCATGTACTAATGGCTAACAAATTTTAAAATTATACAGAACTTATTTCGTTTGAAAATCTTTTAAAAGCAAAATGTTATAGAAGTTTAAAAATCAAAATCTTACTAATAAATTTCCCGTATTAGCAAAATGCTGAGCATGTCTATTTTGAATCACCCTGTGGCCCTTAAAATTTAACCACCCTTTACAAAAGAATAGATAGATAAAAAAATGTAGTTAAAATATGTATTTTAAATATTCAAATACTTATTTTAAATCTACTGATGCACATTTTTTTAATATTTTTAAATCTTAAACCTCATAAGACTGTGTGTACAACTATATGTTAAGTTGGGCACAAATCATTAGTCTAGTTAATTTTTGTCAACAAACTTCGGTCATTTTCGTTTTCACAAACCCCTATAAAATTCCTTTGTAGTTTGTGCAAAAAAATGTTACTAGAGTCATCTAGTGTTCTACGTGATGTTTAGCAAAGACATCATCCTCAGTGTTTGCAAAATGTAGTGGCGCCTTCAACAGATGTCGCCATCTGCAATGAATAAATGCTAATGAATATGACTAATATATTTTTATAAAAATTTAAAGAAAAAAGTGTGCGTGGCACATGTATTTTCCGTTATAACGAAGACTTTGACTAAAAAGCCATATTTGCAAAATTTCAGAATCGTACATATAGTTTTGTCAGTTTTACTACGTTTTAAACTTCATATATACACTGAGCGGTGTAAATTTTCGTACATTTTGAGCTATAACTCCTTTTCTAATGCACAGATTTAAACAATTTTTATGGAGAAATATTCTTTTTACTAGAGAAATATATATTCGAAGTTTCATGACTCTACGTTTATGCGTTTGGACACAATTCCTTTTTTTTTCGATGTTAGAAGGACACGGTTTTTTCGACCTATTCTTGCTTTACGAGCTATAACTCTCTTCTTAATATTCCGATTTAACCCATTTTCAATACCAAACAAACCTTGTCTATAAGAAAGATTCTGGCAAAATTGGAGCCCTTTAGCTTTTTCGGTGCGACCTCTGTCGTGCTTTCAACAGACGGACAGACGGACAGACATAGCTAGATCGTCATAAAATCAAACCCCGATTCAGAATATATATACTTATGGGGTCTAAAATGGATATTTCGATGTGTTACAAACGGAATGACAAAATGAATATACCCCCACCATTTTTTTGGTGGCGGGTATAAAAACATTGAGTTTGTTAATTTCTTCTCCTCTTGAAGAAAACTTTCTTTGTTGTAAATTTTACTGGCCACGTACACTTACATTTTCATTTTATTTCTTAAAAGTTTTAATGTTTGTTTATTCGTTCGATTATTGTTTGACTATTAAATGTAATTGCACTTTAGCAAACATTTTCCTAAAACACACAGAATTTATATTTAATTGTTTTTATAAACTTTTAGTAGTTGGAGCTTGACATTAACGTTACAAGAGTGGGGCTATTTAATATAAAACTAATACGTTTTAGCTAAAAACTAATAAGATCATAAAATTTTAAGTGATTTTTTGTCCAGCAATTATTATAGGGCAATATAATTACTGTATTTATTTAATCATCAATTTTTAATTAATAAAATGCAATTAAATTATTAATTACTAGGCCGAATATAAAACATCTTTATGAAGGCATGTTCTAAGCATTATTCATCCCATAACATAACAACACAAGAAGCTATTAGTCGTTTTCGTAAAGTGCTATAAAAATTAATGGTTATGGAATAAATTGCTAAATTACTAAATTAACAGTCCAAGTTATTGCGAAATGCCAAATGAAAATATTCGTATTGCTTTAAAGATACAATATTTTATTTAAGGCCTGATAATTTTCGAATTTTTTTTTAATTTGTGTTATAAATTTAAAAATAACAAGTAAGAGCACTATATTCGGCTGTGCCGAATCTTTTATACCCACCACCAATTTTGTGTACATTTAAAGCACAATATTTATTATTTTGTTAATCGCTATAGAATCACTTTCTTTGTAGAGGGTGGTTAAATTTTAAGGGCCCATGTTGAAGGTGAACTACACCTAGTCTTTAAATTTGTTTTCTGCATTTCATTTGACATTTCTCAGTCTCAAACTTACTCAATTTGATCCGTGGAAAGATACGCAAATGAGCAACGCTTTAAAGTTATTCAGATTTTTTATAAAAATGGGCGTTCAAATCAAATCGCATTTTGTGCACTTCGTAATTCTTTTGGTCAACATAATCGTTCAAATTCGTCCACAATTGGGAAAATCTTAAAAAATATTTAAATTTCTGAAAACAGGTCTGAATAAAATGTTAGAAAATCTGTGAATGCCTTCTTAGTGCGTTGAATGGGAACCACTGCTGCTTTTTGCGATAGTGTGGCAAAAGAGCAGTCAACCTCGACTCATCATCATGCCCAACAATTGAGCATCAACATTGTCATTGAAAATTGGGACCATCAGATAGAGGAGTAGCGCCAAGGATGGGGGGGGGGCATTTGGCCGATATTTTGTTAAATACATAATTGAACCATACAAATATTATCATTACAAAAATAAATAATAATAATTTAATAAATAATTTGTGTTTTATTTAAATTCAACATCGACCCTTAAAATTTAACCACCCTTTATAACTTCGATATGCTACTAAAATGCTTTTATAAATGTAGTCTTTCAATAAAAGTGGGCGTTAAAGTAGGCGTGTCAATAAAGTTTCTGCTAACAAATAAAACTTAGATATTTCAATATAGTCCTTTATTTTCCCAAAAACTTTGTCAATAGAGAAATTACATGAATTTAAGATAAACCGTTATATGAGAGGTAGGCGTTAAAGTGGGCGTGTCACCTAAACTTTTTGGCACAACAATTACATTGATTAGAAGGATATATGTAGCAAATTTCATCATTATACCTCTAATTTTGTCGGTTTTATGAGCTTTTAAATTTCATTAACGGTAGATAACGTGACAAGTGAGCGTTATAGTAGGCGTGTCAAAGTTGTTTTTGCGAATGAGTACATCTTTGGTGTTTAAATATAGGCCTTTATTATTCCAAAATCTTTATTAATAGAGAAATTATATGCATTTTAGGTAAAACGTTATATGGGAGGTGGGCGTAAAAGTGGGCGTGGCACATTGATTTTCCGTTACATAAAACCTCTCACCAAAAAGCAAAGTGTGCAAAATTTCAGAGTCGTACATCCAATTTTGTTGCTTTTATGACGTTTTTGCTTTTAAATATTCCGAAAAATACTCTGTGCGGTATAAATTTTCGTACATTTTGATCGATAACTCCTTTCCTAATGCATAGATTTAGATAATTTTCGGGGAAAAATATTGGTGTTACTCAGGAAATATATATTCGAAGTTTCAGTCTACGTTAATGCGTTTGGACACAATTCGATTTTATTCGATGTTCGAAGTACACGGTTTTTTCGACCTACCCTTGCTTTTCAAACTATAACTCTCTTCCTGATATTCAGATTTAGCTTATTTTCAATACCCAACAAACCTTGTCTATAAGAAATATTCTGGCAATATTTGAGCCCCCTAGCTTTTTCGGTGCGACCTCTATCGTGCTTTCAACAGACGGACAGACGGATAGTCATCAAATCAAACCCTGATTCAGAATATATATACTTTATGGGGTCTAAAATGGATATTTCGATGTGTTACAAACAAAATGACAAAATGAATATACCCCCACCATTTTTTTGGTGGCGGGTATAAAAAGATATGGTAATAACACTGTGCGACAGCCCAAATCGGCACAGGCTTTTCTTTACGGGAACAAGCGAATTCGGTAAAAAAAGGTTTCAGGAATCGAGGTATATCAGTTTGATGTTGGTCAGTGATTTGGGGGAATTTTATATTGTTTTTTTACTAGAAAAAAGATATTTACTATTTACAATTTGGCATCTGAACCCATTATTTAAACATGGCGATGCCATTGGACGCAAGTACTTACTACCCTCGTCTACAAAAAGTCACTTAAATAAGTACCTACCTTTATAGCAATATAAAGAGTCAGCTAAATAACTTTTTTTTGAAAGTGTAGCTTCGGCTGTGTGGCACGTAGCGCCGTCCTGTTGAAACGAAGTGTTGGCAATATCCTCCTCTTAAATTTTTGTGAACAAAAATTCGTTCAACGTGGCCCGATAAGAATTTCCATTTACTACGGCCTCCTCTTGCTTATTTTCGAAGAAAAATGGCCCAGTTATGCCTCTGGACCAAAATCCGCACCAAGCAGTGACTCGTTTTGGGTGTATCGGCTTTTCAATGTATGCGTGCGGGTTTTATATGCCCCAAATGCGACAATTTTGCTTGTTTACATACCCGCCAATATCAAAATGAGCTTCATCTGAAAAGATGATTTTTTTTGGCAAAATCGGCCAGAGTAATATCGCAATATTTCCAAGCGTTGTTTAAGCGTAAACTAATTATCTGTCAAAACAGACATGAGCTAAGTGTCACCATTCACGAAATAAGCACTAGTTGAAAAAAAAAACTTTAGATGGCGGACCCTTTATAAGTAAGTACTTGATTTAAATAACCTATTACTATTATGGAATTTCAGAAGACGTTCCGTTCTTTTAACGACGAAAATTCGGTTTGATTATTCTGCGAAACGTTAATTTGAAGTTTTTAAATCAGTGAGAATATAAGGGTCATCACTATGTTAATGAAATGCTTTGTCGATGTTGTCAGAGTTATTAAGCGCGTTAAACTAAATAGGGATTATAAAAAGTTATGTATTCATTTTCACAATAAGCCTGAACAGCTTTAACGCGCTGCTCGATTGTGTATCTTGCCATGGTTAAAATTTAGTTTGTCTGAAATTGAGAAATGTCAAATAAAATGCAGAAGAAAAACCTGACGTTGAGGTGTGGTTCACATTCAACATCGGCCCGTTAAATTTAACCACCCTTTAGATTTTATTTTTTTTTTATACCCGCCACCAAAAAAATGGTGGGGGTATATTCATTTTGTCATTCCGTTTGTAACACATCGAAATAAACATCTTAGACCCAATAAAGTATATATATTCTAAATCGTGGTTTGATTTATGACGATCTAGCTATGTCCGTCCGTCTGTCCGTCTGTTGAAAGCACGAAAAAGCTAGGGGACTCAAATTTTGCCAGAATCTATCTTATTTTTTGGTATTGAAAATGGGCTAAATCGGAATATTAGGAAGAGAGTTATAGCTCGAAAAGCAAGAGTAGGTCGAAAAAACCGTGTCCTTCGAACATCGAATAAAATGGAATTGTGTCCAAACACCTTAACGTAGACTCATGAAACTTCGAATATATATTTCCTGGGTAAAGACAATATTTTTCCCCGAAAATTGTCTATGCATTAGGAGAGGAGTTATCGATCAAAATGTACGAAAATTTATACCGCACAGTGTATTTTTCGGTATATTTAAAAACAAAAACGTCATAAAAGCAACAAAATTGGATGTACGACGCTGAAATTGTGCACACTTTGCTTTTTGGTGACACGCTTTCTTGTAACGGTAAATCAATGTGCCACGCCTACTTTTACGCCCACCTCCCATATAACGTTTTAACTAAAATTCATATAATTTCTCTATTAATAAGGATTTTGGAATAATAAAGGACTATATTGAAACACCTAAGTTGTACTCATAAGCAAAAACAACTTTGACACGCCTACTATAACGCCCACTTTTCACGTTATCTACCGTTAATGAAATTTAAAACTCATAAAACCGATAAAATTAGAGGTATGATGATAAATTTTGTTACGTGCCACGCCCACTTTTACGCCCACCTCCCATATAACGTTTTATCTAAAATACATATAATTTCTCTATTAATAAAGATTTTGGAATAATAAAGGACTATATTGAAACACCTAAGTTGTACTCATAAGCAAAAACAACTTTGACACGCCTACTATAACGCCCACTTTCACTTTTGAATTGTGCCCAGACGCATAAACGTAGTCATGAAACTTCGAATATATATTTATCGAGTCAAAAGAATATTTTTCCCTGAAAATCGCTTAAATCTATGAATTATGAAAAGAGTTATAGATAAAAATGTACGAAAATTTATACCGCACAGTGTATATTTCAAATTTAACACGTAATAAAACTGACAAAACTATATGTACGATTCTGAAATTTTGCAAACATGGCTTTTTGGTCAAAGTCTTCGTTATAACGGAAAATATATGTGCCACGCACACTTTTTTCCTTAAATTTTTATAAAAATATACTAGTCATATATATTAGCATTTATTCATCATACACTGCGCCATTTATTGTACTGTAGCTAAATATAAGATAAAGATGATAAGATAGATGACTCTACTAGCAACTACTAGATGGCATGCTAACAACTTATGCTTATGTTCGCCTGAAGTTATGCTCTATTAAAAATGGGAATTTAGGGAAATTTTGACCTAAGTAAAAAAAAATTATCTCTAAACATTATAAACAATTTATTTTCATGTACTAATGGCTAACAAATTTTAAAATTATACAAAACTTATTTCGTTTGAAAATCTTTTAAAAGCAAAATGTTATAGAAGTTTAAAAAACAAAATCTTACTAATAAATTTCCCGTTTTAGAAAAGTGCAGATAATGTATATTTTAAATCACCCTCTGGCCCTTAAAATTTAACCTTAAATTCACTTTCTTCCTCTTAAATTCACGTAAATTCTCTATGAATAAAGATTTTGGAATACTAAAGGACTATATTGAAATATCAAAGTTATGTTTATTAGCAGAAACTTTATTGACACGCGTATTTTAACGGCCACTTTCATTGAAAGACTAAATTTACGAAAACATTTTACTAACATACCGAAGTTATAATGGGTGGTTTAATTTTAAGGCACTATGTTGATTTTGAATAAAATTATTATGAAATTATTATCATTTATTTTTATAACGATAATATTTGTATGCTTCAATTATGTATGGAACAAAATATCGGCCAAATGGCCCCCCCAACCTAGGCGGCACACCACGATCCGATAGTCCATATTTTCAATGACACTGTTGATGCTCAATTGTTGGGCACGATGATGAGTCGAGGTTGCTTGCTCTTTTGCCACGTTATCGTGAAAAACAGCAATGTTTCCCATTCAACGAACTAAGATAGCATTCACAGATGTTTTCACATTTCATACAGACCTGCTTTCCAGACATTTAAATATTTTTTACAATTCTCACGATTGTGGACGAATTCGAACGATTATGTTGACCAAAAGAATCACGAAGTGCACAAAATGCATTTTGATTTGATTTTTATAAAAATCTTTAATATTTAAAAGCGTTGCTCGATTGCGTATCTTTCCACGGTTCAAATTGAGTGAGTCTGAGATTGAGAAATGTCAAATGAAATACAAGAAAAAAGTTGAAGTTTAGATGTGGTTCACCTTAAACATGGGCCCTTAAAATTTAACCACCCTCTACAAAGAAAGTGATACATATTTTATTATAAAGGAATTATTCTATAGCATTAACATGTACACAAAATTGGTGGTGGGTATAAAAGATTCGGCACAGCCGAATATAGTGCTCTTACTTGTTTTTATTTTTTTCCGTCTTTTTCTAACCTTTCAAGTTTAATATAAACTTTTGCATTATACAGACTACATTACATTTTTTTTCCATTATACTTAGAAAATTTCCTTTTTTATACAACGTCCTTTATGTTAAGCCATCTCAAATTTTGGCCCGTGTCATTTTTTATGTTAATAGTTTTTTTTCTGCCTTAAAAATAGATTTTATCCTTTTTGGTTTTTCGCTTCTTAAAATGTACTTATTAAAAAAAAAAACCTTTTGAGTGAAATAAAATAAACTCTGCCTAAATGTTGTCCACTTATTTTTTGTAGCATACTTACGAAATATTAGGAAATTAGCCTTTAAAATTAAATAAAATAGCTTTAAATACATAATGTGCTTTTCTGTGTTTTCCTTCGTCAAAGTTTTCTTAAAAAATTCTGTTTTTTATACCCGCCACCAAAAAAATGGTGGGGGTATATTCATTTTGTCATTCCGTTTGTAACACATCGAAATATCCATTTTAGAACCCATAAAGTATATATATTCTAAATCGGGGTTTGATTTGATGACGATCTAGCTATGTCCGTCCGTCTGTCCGTCTGTCCGTCTGTCCGTCTGTTGAAAGCACGATAGAGGTCGCACCGAAAAAGCTAAAGGGCTCAAATTTTGCCAGAATCTTTCTAATAGACAAGGTTTGTTTGGTATTGAAAATGGGCTAAATCGGAATATTAGAAAGAGAGTTATAGCTCGTAAAGCAAGAATAGGTCGAAAAAACAGTGTCCTTCAAACATCGAAAAAAAAGGAATTGTGTCCAAACGCATAAACGTAGAGTCATGAAACTTCGAATATATATTTTTCGAGTCAAAAGAATATTTCTCCCCAAAAATTGTTTAAATCTATGCATTAGAAAAGGAGTTATAGGTCAAAATGTACGAAAATTTATACCGCTCAGTGTATATTTGAAGTTTAAAACGTAATAAAACTGACAAAACTATATGTACGGTTCTGAAATTTTGCAAACATGGTTTTTTGGTCAAAGTCTTCGTTATAACGGAAAATAAATGTGCCACGCCCACTTTTTTTTTAAATTTTTATAAAAATATATTAGTCATATTCATTAGCATTTATTCATTGCAGATGGCGACATCTGTTGAAGGCGCCACTACATTTTGCAAACACTGAGGATGATGTCCTTGCTAAACATCACGTAGAACACTAGATGACTCTAGTAACATTTTTTTGCACAAACTACAAAGGAATTTTATAGGGGTTTGTGAAAATGAAAATGACCGAAGTTTGTTGACAAAAATTAACTAGAGTAATGATTTGTGCCCAACTTTACATATACTTAGTTGTACACACAGTCTTATGAGGTTTAAGATTTAAAAATATTAAAAAAAAATGTGCATCAGTAGATTTAAAATAAGTATTTGAATATTTAAAATACATATTTTAACTAAATTTTTTTTTATCTCTCTATTCTTTTGTAAAGGGTAGTTAAATTTTAAGGGCCACAGGGTGATTCAAAATAGACATGCTCAGCATTTTGCTAAAACGGGAAACTTATTAGTAAGATTTTGATTTTTAAAGTTCTATAACATTTTACTTTTAAAAGATTTTCAAACGAAATAAGTTTTGTATAATTTTAAAATTTGTTAGCCATTAGTACATGAAAATAAATTGTTTATAATGTTTAGAAATAATTTTTTTTTTATCTTTAGGTCTAAATTTTCCTAAATTCCTTTTTTTAATACACCATACTTCTAGAACTTCTAGAAAACATAAGATAACAAAAAGAAATTAGCACCATTTAGTAGATAAAACTCTCCTCTATACCCCTATACCCCATTTTATACCCGTTACGATCCGACCGTGATCAGCAGACCAATTTTTGTGACACAAGGTCAAATATTTTTTGCAAAATTTTAGTAAAAGAGCTAAACAAATTTTTTTGTAATGTGTTTTTTTGAAGTATTTGAGTTTTTATATCCGCCACCAAAAAAATTTTATGTATATTCTTAATCGGGGTTTCATTTGACGACGATCTAGCTATGTCCGTCCGTATGTCCGTCTGTTAAAAGCACGATAGAGGTCCCATCGAAAAAGCTAGTGGGCTCAAATTTTGCCAGAATATGTCTTATACACAAGGTTTGTTTGGAATAGAAAATTGGCTAAATCGGATTATAAGGAAGAAAGAAAAATTGCCTAAATGCATGTATTAGGAAGGGAGTTAGAGATCAAAATGTACGAAAATTTATACCGCGCAGTGTATTTTCCAATATGTTAAAAATTTTAAACCTAATAAGAGTGACAAATTTAGATCTACGATTCTGAAATTTTGCAGGAATTGCTTTTTGGTCAAAGGCTTTCTTCTGACGGAAAATAAATGTGACACGCCAACCTCCCATACAACGTTTTCTCTCAAATTCTTATAATTTCTCTATAAATCGAATAATAAAGGACTTTATTGAAATATCTAAGTTGTATTTATTAGCATAAATAACTTCTACACACCTACTATAACGCCCACTTTTCACGTTATTTACTGTTAATGAAATTTAAATTTAAAAAACCGACAAAATTAGAGGTATGATGATAAAATTTGCTACGGAAATCCTTCTAGTCAATGTTATTGTTATGCCAGAAAATTTAGGTGACACGCCCACTGTTACACCCACATCCTATATAATGCTTTATTTCAAATTCATATAATTTCTCAATGAATAAATATTTTGGAAGAATTACGGACTATATTGAAATATCTAAGTTGTATTTATTAGCAGAAATTTTATTGACACGCTTACTTTAACGCCCATTTTCACTGAAACATTTAATTTACGAAAACATTTTACCAGCATATCCAAGTTATAAAGGGTGGTTAAATTTTAAGGGCCGATGTTGATTTTGAATTAAACACAAATTATTTAGGAAATTATTATCATTTCTTTTTTAATGATAATATTTGTATGGTTCAATTATGTATGGAACAAAATATCGGCCAAATGGCCCCGCGACCTCAACGGCACACCTCGATCCGATAGTCCAAATTTTAAATAACATTGCTGATGCTCAATTGTTTGGCACGATGATGAGTCGAAGTTGACTGTTTTTTTGCCACACTATCGCGATAAACAGCAATGCTTCTCATTTAACGAATTTAGAAGGCATTCATAGATGTTCTAACATTTTATACAGACCTGGGGCCGAATTACGGCATTCGATATCGATCGAAATTTTACTCGAACGATCGAGTATGCTTTAGGTATATAGATTCTAATAAGAGTTTTCAAATTTCGATCACGTTCGAGTGCCGTAATTCGGCCTCTGTTTTAAATTTAAAAATTTAACCACCCTCTACAAAGAAAGCCATTAACAAAATAATAATTATTGTGCTTTAAATGTACACAAAATTGGTGGTGGGTATAAAAGATTCGGCACAGCCGAATATAGTGCTCTTACTTGTTTCTTTTAAGTTTAATTAAAAGTGAGTTCATTCATTTGGTATAGGTTTTCATTTAATTTCAGCTTTTACTTTTTTAAATGACTGAGGAAGGCAGTTTGTTTTTTAGCTGGTAACTTTAAAAGAAATAATTAAATAATGGAAGAAATTTATTTATGTAATTGTGTTTTAGTTCAAATTTACATAAATTTAATTAAGACCTTGATAGCAGTCAAAAAAATGCCTGTTATTGTTACACAAATAAGAACAAAGAAAAAATGGTTCCTTTCTGTGTATAACGCAAATTGCAAAGCATGATACTACATATTTAGGTAAGAGATAATGGGATTAAAAGTTAATATAATATAAGAATTTTTCTAAATTATTGAAACGAAATTGATTGATATATTCCCCGGGGAACAAGATGGTACTACACACTATACACGTTTATATATTTTAAACAACGAAATGATTTAATGTTATTAACTGAAATGAAATTATGTAAATTTTTATTTAAATACAAGGATATGCCATAACATGATTATTGTATGTAATTAAATTACTAATTTGTATGGTTTTAAAAAAATTAAATGAAATTTTTATGCAAATACTAGCACAGCTACGACACACATTGGATGGGGTGGATATTAAAATGTAAATAAGCAGGGATCAGAAGTTTGTGCACTTAAAATTGTACCGTTAGCGCCTTTAATGGAAAAACTGAAACTGTAGGAAAGATGGTTTTTTTATATGTTTCTGTTCAAACAAAATATATATATATATATATATATATATGTATATATATATATATGTGAGCATGTATGTTTAATTCAGTCATATTGTCTCTTATAAAATTTCACTATATAATAATTTGATACTCATTAACAATTGGGTGTTGTTCTTGTATACCAAAATTTTTTATATATTTTTTTTTAGCAATTCGAATCACTAAAGAGTAATATCTTTATGCTAAAATATGTGTTATTTTATTTGTTTTAATCCAATTTTCTAAAGAAAAGTTAAATTTTAAGGCCGATGTTGAATGTGAACCATACCTAAAAGTCAAGTTTTTTTCTGCATTTCATTTGACATTTCTCAATCTCAAACTTACTCAATTTGATCCGTGGAAAGATATGAAAATGAGCAACGCTTTAAAGTTATTCAGGTTTTTTATGAAAATGGGCGTTCAAATCAAATGGCATTTTATGCACTTCGTGATTCGTTTGGTAACATAAACGTTCAAATTCGTCCACAATCAGGAGGATTATTAAAAATATTTCAATTTCAGCAAAAGAGGTCTATATATAAAATGTGAAAACATCTGTGAATGCCTTCTTAGTTCGTTGAATGGGAAACATTGCTAATTTCGCGATGGTGTGGCAATAGAGCAATCAACGTCGACTCATCATCGTGCCCAACAATTGAACACCAACATTGTCATTGAAAATTTCGGACATCGGAAGGCCCATTTGACCGATATTTTGTTCCATACAAAATTTAACCATACCAATATTATCATAATAAAAAGAAATGACAATAATTTCCTAAATAATTTGTGTTTTATTCAAAATCAACATTGGCCCTTAAAATTTAACCACCCTTTATCAATTCATTTTGCTATATTTAGTCTCCAAATGAAACTTAAGCTTACACATATTTAAACACAATAAAGTCTTTTATGCTTCCAAAGGCTTTGTCAATGAAGAAGTTATATGAATTAAAAAAAACGGCCTTAAAGTAGGCGAATCAAGGTAAGTTTTTATAATTTATTTGACTTAGAAATTGTAATATAGAGTCGCTAATTCTTTCAAGGTGTTTGTACATAGAGAAATAATATATAAACGGTCCGCCATTTGACTTTTTTTTTCAACTAGTTCTTATTTCGTGAATGGTAACACTTAGCTCATGTCTGATTTGACAGATAATCAGTTTTATCCTTCCGCTGAACGAATATGGTTGTATATACGCTTGAACAACGAAATATTGCGACATTGTTTTGGCCGATTTTGCCAAAAAAAATCATCTTTTCAGATGAAGCTCATTTTAATCTTGGCGCACGAATACATTGAAAAGACGATACACCAAAACGAGTCACTGTTTTGTGCGGATTTTGGTCCAGAGGCATAATTGGGCCATTTTGCTTCGAAAATGAGCAAGGAGTATCGGGCCATATTGAACGAATTTTTGTTCACAAACATTGAAGAGGAGAATATTGGCAACATTTGGTTTCAACAGGATGGCGCTACGTGTCACACAGCCGAAGCTAAACTTTTTTTATTGGATTTTCAAAACAAAAAAAGTTATTTGACGGACCCTTTACTTATTTTTTTTAAATTCTTGAGGTGACGGCAAAAATAATTCTGGGGAGAACTGAACATCAAAGAATTGTATATAGAAATCTGTATTGAACATTTGTTTGAGAGTTTTGTATGGAAAAGTTATCGATAACAGAAATTGTCTATAGAAAATGAATCGAGATAAGGAATTATCAACAAAAAGTTTCTCGATGGCAGGATTTTATAAAGAATTTTTTTGATATTAGCAGCTTTTCATAAAAAAAATATTAAATAAGAAATTTTTCAAAAGATTGTTTCACTGACCGAATCTTTTTGTTGATAATTTATCGCTGATAGATCGATAGCAGACATTTATAAAAAGGTGTTATTTTCACAAAAAATTTATGACTAATTTAATTTTGTAGAAATTTCTCGCAATTATATGTATTTTGTAGAAAATAAACTGATACAAATTTTGCCATAGAAAATTTATTGATAACGGAAAGTTCCATAGAACATTTATTGACAATATAAATATTTTCTAAAAAAATGGTCGATAGTAAAAATTTTCTATTGAAAATTAAAAATATCTCTTGTGGGTTGTTTGATTGTGTTTCACTGTTATTACTTTTGATGTTTTGCTTATTTAATTTATACCTGGTTTAAGTTAATAAATCTCTAAGGGCATGGAAACATTAAAAATTAGTTTATGTCATAACAAATTTCGTTTACCTTCCATTAAATTGATGCTTGCTTGGTCTTGATAAAATTATTTTATGTTTCCTTCGTCACCATAGTTTAAGACGGTATTGTGGGTTTGTGCTGATGTGTGTAATGCTTAAATACTTGAATAACAAACATTTGAAATCACACCAATTAACTTTAAATAATTTTCTGTATCGATTCAAAAACTTACTGAACTCTATTGAATTAAGCCATGTCTGGTCTGAAGAAAACTAAATTTAGTATAAAATAGCTTTAGTATTGGAATAGACAATTAGTTAATTTACTTTACCCAAAAATCATTTGGATATAAAAAAGTATTATATAGAGTTATAATATTGGAAAAATTTCGCCTTTGGCCCAACATTATTTTAACACAGGAGATCATGATAAGTTTACCTGCTTTAAAGACCTAATCTGATGTTTTTTTAACTTCTGATGCCAATAGATCAAAATTTTTTTAAAACAAATGACTTTTCGTTGTGATAGCTCATTATTTTTTCGGATATTGCCATTTATAAAAACTTATCTTGAGTTGAAATAAAATTTTCCTTATTTTTCTTTTTGCTAAGAAGCTTAATGAAATAAAATTCAATTTAAAATCGTTTTAGTTTTCTCTTATTATTTCTAACATTTTCATTTCACTCATTCAGTTTTTTATGCGTTTATGTGCACAGAACACACACACAAATACACACCAGTACACCATGTTAGTTTCTTTTGCAATTTCAGACATTCCACAGATCCACTTGGTAGCCAACGTACTAGTGCTTTATTATTAGTATTTAAAATTTTTTTTCGTAGCCTTTGGCTTTAATCTTGTTCCAAGGAGCCAGTGTTAGTTGAGAAAGTACAATTTGTGCAAAAGCGTATTTACGAGTCTCTTTTCAACCATTTTTATGAGAGAGTACTATAATTTTCATTTCTCGTTAGAAATAATACACGTATTTGAAGTAGTTTTTTTTGCAGTGGTTTATTTTTGAATGGTTTTAGGGGGTGGAGTCGTAGATATGACTAAAGGTGAGGCTATCAAGATAGTCATAAATTGTTTTGGTAAGAAATATTATATTAGAGTCTTTATAGGTATATAAAAAGAGATTAATATAAAAAAAAAATAACATGGGTTGTAAAATTCAAACGAAATTCTTTTGGTATTATTAAATATCTATGTACATGTACTACATAGTTAATAACAAAAATATGGTCTATCCGCAGGTTTTTTCTCTTTTCTAACAACTTTCATCATTCGCCTTTAAAGAAAGGCTCTAAAGAACTTTCAAGTGTTAGTAAACCTACATTTACAAATGAAAGTACTTTCTGGAAATTTCAATATACGAATTATAAATAAAAATTTCAATTAAATTTACCACTTTCATGAAAATTTCCTGTTCGTTTACACAGGAAAGAGAAAGTTTTATTTTAAAATGTCATCGTTGCGAAGAGTCAGAATAGTTGTTATACATTGTATATTGATGAGCTACATTTACCAAAAAATATTTCATACACAAATTTAAAATGAAATAGTTAAAAATTATTATTGTTGTAATTTTTTAATGAAATTTTTGTTACATAAAGACATCAATTGTATTCTTAAGAATATTTGAAGAACAAATATTATAAATCTGTTCATATTTATATCGCCGCTCACATACAACCATCATACACGGGTAAGTCATACACTTTGCAAGGGCATTTGTTCAGATCAGACCACTTTTTTTTTTGTTTTTTTTTTTTCATCGAATTGAATGACTTGCATCCGTATTTCTGTATGCTTTTAAAAAGGGGACTTCCATTGTTTATGTTAGCTCGGTTCTTTGAACTATAAAGCAGAGTTCCAACAATTTGATAGCAAATCAAATTAGTTTTTAGCCGTTATATCAGATTTGATAATGGAAGTTCACGCGAGCACCGTAAAGAAAGTGATAAAGCAGCAGCCATATCTGGCACATTTCTGATGCTGATTTGAAACCTACAGAACAACTATGTGGCAGGAGCCTACATAACTGTTGATGAGCAACTTTATCCCTTTCGTCGTGGAACAGGACTTACTCAGTATATTCATTCAAAATCTGCAAAATATGGTGGGTTTGTGATTCTCTTACATCTTATCCACTCAGTGGAGTGGTGGTTTGGCGTCTTCTGGAGAAAGAAAAAAAAAAACCAAGGTAAACGAGTAGTCAAGGATTTCTGTTACAACCGTTTTCATGGAAGTGAACGAAACATCGTCTGTGTGTGAAGAGAAGTAGAATCTTCAGTCTTTGGATTGAGCAACAACATTAGTATGTTCTCATATATCCAAAAAAAAAAACGGTTGTGCTACAATCTACATCTCATTATAATACCGAGTTAGGAGGTAAAACAAAAAGCCAGTAATGATACTGGATTATAATAAAAGCAAAAGTGGAGTTAACAATATGGAAAAATGTCTGTGCGAATATACGACAAAGAAGAGAACAAATAGATGGCCCTTAGCGTATTCTATAATATTATTGACGTGGCTGTATTTGCAGCTTTTGTCATCTATATGGAGAATAATCCCAGTCTTAAATCCTCAACGAGCCGAAGAAGACTGCATCTTCAAAATTTAAGTACACAATTAGCTATGAACGCAATTCAGAGCCGCTCAGAAAATCATCAAATTATGAAATAGTTTTTATTTCGCAGTAGAATAGAATGCATGTTGGGCCAAACAGTAGAGTCTTATAATGTTACTGAACCAAAACGTGTTCAAGAAGAACGCGACGCTTCTGGCAGAAAAAAGCACAAATAAAATTGCTACATGTGGGAGAAGAGGAGATTAACAAGAAAATCCTGCAAGGAATGTAAAAAACCAGTTTGTGTTCATCATTCGGAGAATGTAACTTTTTATCATCTATGTAGAAAAAAATCGATACAAAAAAACAATATAGTTATTTATACGTATAAATGTATATACAATGTACATACACACAAACTTATGATTATAAAATATTTTTGTTTTTTATGTGTAATTTTTTATTAATATTAAAATGGTAAAATATAGCTTGAATTGGTTTAAAGTAAACATTAAAATATTTATGCACATTTTTTTGGACTTTGAATCAAAAAAGTTTTTGAATTGTTCTTTGCTTACCCGGGTAAGTCGGATGTATGGTTAAGGGGTAAATCTCAAAAACTTCTTGTAAATTTTTTCCAAAAAAATATTTTTTTTAAATTATTTTATTAGATGTTGAAAACCCATATTTTGGGCACATATTAAAATTTTCAAGTCGATACCTCATCAGATAGCGAAAATATATTGAACAGAATATGAAAAACTTACCCAGGTAGGTGGTTGTAGACATAAAGGTTAAAAATATTATTGAAATCTCAGTGGAAAGTAAAAAAGAATATGAGTGTATTACGACTGACTATCATATTAGTTATAATAGTCTTAAGCAAATTTCATTTTCTCAACTCCAAGCATCGAATGCTATTGCCCAGCAAAATCTTTACTTAACTAGTAAGTAAGCAAATTTTATTGAATATTTGCAAACGCTAGTTATTTTTATAAAAAATAACTATTAATTTTGATTTGTCCCAAAGTTATCTACCTCCGCTTACAAATATTCTAATAAAGAAACCAGCAAATTACTAACTAACAATTATCATTCAAAAAGTATAATTTTAATAATTTTAATACTAAAAAACTTTTTAAAATGAGTACTGTTATATTTATACCGTTTATAAATCTTGGTTTATAAATCTTAAATAAACCGGGATTCTTTTATTTGCAAATAATATAAAGCACTTTTGAAATTAAAGCTAAACACACTAAAATATTAAAGTGCTCTATTCAATAATTAGCTATTATTTAATAATAATGATGTATATACATATGACTACTACCTGCTGTAGTTTCTTTATAAAGGGTGGTTAAATTTTAAGGGCGAATGTTATTATTAAAATTATTAAGAAAATAAAAATTATGTAAATTATTGTCATTTCTTTTTATTATGATAATATTGGTTCAATAATGTATGGAATAAAATATTAGCCAAATGGCAGCCGCGACCTCGGCGTCACACCTCCATCCGATGGTTCAAATTTTCGATGATGCTGAGGCATAGTTAAGGTTCGATGCCAATAATGTGTCGAATTATCCATCCATTAGCTTTTGAATTGTTGCTGTCTTATCGACGTACACCTTTTCTTTCAAATAACTCCGAAGAAAGAAGTCCAACGGTATCAAATCTCATGATCTTGGCGGTCAATTGACATCGCCACCACGTGAGATAACACGGCCATTGAATTTGTCGCGCAAAAGAGTCCATGTTTCTTTAGCTGTATAGCAGGTGGCACCGCTCTGGTGAAACCACATATCGTCCACATCCATATCTTCTATTTCTGGCAATAAAAATTTCGTTATCATCTCACGATTGCCAACGCCATTCACAGAAACTGTCTAAAATACTTGACAGTCACTCTTTGCGGTTTTTCGACAATCATTCTTGGATTATGGATTGACGAATCAACTGAGGTGAAAATGTGCCTCATCACTGATGATGATTTTCTTCTTAAATTGATCACCCACGGTTGCCATTTCTTGCCACCATTCTGATCATTGATGACGTTTGGAACAGTCAAGAGGCTTTAGATCTTGAGTAAATTGCACCCTGTAAGCGTGTAAATGCAAGTCTTTATGCATAATGTTCATCAGCGACGAGCGTGAGAGGGCACGACGACGAGTTGAGGTGGACGGCTCTTCAGCCACACTATAGTGAACATTAGCAATATTTTCTGCAGTACGAGCTGTACGAGCATGCACTTGTATTTTCACATCTCGTACAGACCCTGTTTGCTCAAACTTTTGCACGAATTTTCCGATTATACGCACATTTGGACGATTCAATTGACCAAAAAATCAAGAAGTGCACGATATGCATTTTGATTTGAATGTCCATTTTCATAATAAGCCTGAAAAACTTTAATGCTTTGCTCGATTGTGTATTTTTCCATGGTTCAAATTGAGTTAGTCTGAAGTTGAGAAATGTGAAATGAAATGAAACATTTAAGTGTGGTTCACATTCAACATCGGCCCCTTAAGATTTAACGACCCTTTATTTATACTGTGATACCAATTCCGAAATTTTCAAAACAATGTTAATTCGAGTAATGGTTAAATTATAAGCCTAGTGCAGCAAAGTGTGATGGTTTTTAATGTCAATCTGTTGCCAAAGTGTAAAATAAAATCTAAATTAGATTAAAGTAAATTACACAAATGTAATTAGAAATTAACATATAAATTACAATTGTGTAAATAAGACTTATGAAATTATAATCAAATTCAATAAATTCTGTAAAGGATGAAATAAATAAGGACACTACTAGCAAGTCATTCTATAGTGTTCTAATTCGAAAATTAATATTGCTGAGTGGTTACAGAATTAACTTGCTGACGTACATAAGTGTGAAAAGAATTTTTAAAACATATATAAATTTGCCTTTTCTATTGGCAATACCAAGAGAGTAACCAATTAAGACCGACTAATGTTTAAATAGAATGAAACACTAATGTAACGCATACTAATTACAATAACGTCACAACTCAAAAATTTTAGGAGTGGTAAAAAACTGTTGGTTTTTCGGAAGTAATCCAATAACCAATTAACTGACTTAACTAACTAACTTAACTGACTTGTCATTAAAAATAAAATAGTGCTAAAAAAGATACATTAGAACAAGTTAGAGATGAGTATTTTGAATCAATTTTGGAAAATGTTGAGTTTCGGCGTTATAGTATTAAGTGATAAGAAAACAATAACCTATTGAAAAGGTTGGGATTCAGTAGGTTATGTCTCACGAACAATAGTATTTCGATCTTTTAACGTTAAACAAGTTGTACGAGAAAGTGTCAATACAAATAAATCTGCTCGTCCACAGGCTACTTTACTGAGCAACTCTAAAATATCACTACTAAATCTTAAATTTTACCCAAGAATTGTAACATATATAATTTAATATCCAAAAATTAATTGCCAAGATATACTTTACAACAGCTAAAATCAATTCAATTTATTTGCTAGAGAAAATACAAACTACTGATATATTGTTTTGATATATTTTCATTTAAATGGATTTAGAAATAATTATAACTTTCAAGTTTGAGCTGAAAGGTGGTCCAAAAATGATGCAAACCTTAACGAGAAATTTTTTTCCCATCTTAATTTACCTTTTTCTTCTTTCAGCGCTTGACAAATTCAACCACGGAGAGGTACACAACTAAGTAGCGCATTGAAAATGGACGTTCAAATTAAATTGCGTCCACTTCGTAATTTTTTAGTCATCATAGTCAAACACTTTCACCTCAATGCATTCGATAGCAAGCAGAATTGCCACATTTGAGCAAATGAAAATCCACGAGAGATTGTTGTAAAGTTGATGCATGACCAAACAGTGACTGTTTGGTGCGGTTTATGGGCTGGCGGTGTCTACGGGCTTTAACTCTCGAAGAATAAGGTCGGCCAAGCAGTTGTTTGCTATCGCAAGAACGTCACCGACCTCTTCTGACCAGAAATTGAGAACATAAACCTGGACGATATATGGTTTTAACAAGCTTATGAAACTTGCCACACAACTAACAAAACACAGGCTATTTTGCGCAAGAAATTCGTTCGTATTATCTCACGTCGTGGCGATATTAATTTGCTTCTAAAATCATGGGAATTTGGCATCGTTGGCCTTTTTTTTCGGATATTTAAAAGAAAAAGTGCATGTAAATAGGACAAACATAATTCAAAAGCTAAATGATGAAATTATTTGGCACTTTCAAAACATCGAACCTTAATTATGTCTCAGTATTATTTAATATATGAACCATTGGATAGAAGTATGCCACCGAAGCAGAAGCGAGCAATTGGCTGATATTTAAATTAACACAAATTGTCATAAACCCTTCTATCATAATAAAAAATATTGAGATAATTTTCTGAAAACCTTGTGTTTTAGTTACAGTTAGCACCGTCCGTTTGGTTAGACCAACCTGTACTAGAAATCACAGATCACTACATGAGTGACAAGTTCAGTGATAGAGTTATCAGTTCAAGGACTTTTAAATGATGACGAAAAAATTGATTGGAAAAATTTATTTCATTCAATTATTATTACAATAGAAACCTACTACAGCTCATACCATTAGCAAGACAATCTGGGAGGGAAATTTTTGATCACCGAATAATATCAGAAAATTATGATTTTTCGTGGCACTTCGCTTAACAGATTTAATGGTACCATAGATTTGTCTGTATGATTTCTTAAAAACAAAGAATATAATAAAGTAAAACTGTATTTAAACACACATGTATATAAAGAGTATGCACTATGAGCTTATTTTGTTGTGTTTTCTGCAGTTATCGCAGTTCTGCTATTGTTTTGCTCTTTTCTTTATATAATAATAAAATTGCTGCCACTACTATATTTTTTTTTTATTTTGTAATGTACGAATTCATTATGATTTTATTAGAACGGTCGTTATTTCGATGTGAATTTTTGTTCATAAATGTTTGTGAACACATATTTCCTTTTATGACTAAACCATGATTATTGTGCTATCTTTATAATGGCGGCACGATACCATCACAACCATCACTACCATCACTACCACCATCCCTATAGCATCTTTGGCAAACAAGAACTGAAACCACCATTAAACGCATTAACAAGCTGGCCATTAAAGACTTAACAAAATGAGTGTTTTTTTGTGTTTAGTAAAGTTTGGTAAGGAAACGCTGAAACATACGAGTACAACAAATTAAATAAATATAACAGCACAGTTTATAGGATAAATTTTACACTTCGTTTTTGATTACTTTTTTTTTTTTTTTTTGATTTTCTACTCCCACCCTTTACCTCGTCCTTCAGCTAAAACCTTATTATTTGGACAAAAAAAGAGAGAAATAATAATAATAAAAAAAAGCATTATTTTATTATAAATTGTATTTAATAATAGAAATGTTAAGGTTTTAGTGTTAAAGTTACATTTGTTGCTTTTTGGTAAGAGTGCTGTTCTGTAATACATTTTATCTTAGCTGTTGTATTTAAGATTCCCTCAACACCCTTTTGTAATGTCCTGTTAATCTGGGTCACAAATACAAACACACACACACACACTTTTTCTGTCCTTATAAAAATAATTTTATTTTAACAAAATCTGTGTTTTATTATTTCTATTTAAAACTAAATATATTTCGTTTTAATGTTTTCTTTTTGCAGTTATGTTTTTGCCACTTGGCCCATAGCACTTTTTATTTCATGTCATTAAAAATTTCCGTAAGTTGTTTAAAATCTCTTGAAATTAATATTAAACCAAAAAACACAAGATACTTTAAAAGTAGTGCTAACGAGTTATAAATTATTAATGGTTTTTGATTCTTTAAGAGAGTTGGCATAAAATTGGAAGATACCTTGATTAGATGCCAAACATTAAAGGGAAAGAGTATTAAGACTTTTAATTAAAATATTAAAATATACGAGTAAAATGAATGGGCATTAATTTTTTTACTTTTATAGGTCGTTAGATTGTGCAACAATATTAAAATTCACATTAAAACAAATACCCCCAAAGTGCCCATTGTTCACCATTAATATATAATAAACAAAATACTAAGCCCACAAAAACTTACTTGGTCGAGTTGATTAACATAAATTTATTAATTTTTATTCCTCTTTAAGCAGAAATGCTTTTGAGGTGAATTTGTTTGAAAATTTGAAAAACAAATAATTGAGATAATATACTTTTAAATTGTTAAGTGAAATTATTATACAGATTTATTATTTTTCTGTGCATACTTTGGAGGCGTCAAATAAATAGTTCCTTCGTATATTGTGCTTGGAAACATATAAAAAATTAAAGGATTCTGATAGAGGGAAACCTATTCCGATTGGAAGATTTTTATATCCACCATCCAAAATATCTTTTTAACACACTATAGAGTATATATTTTCCTGTATTCTGGTTTCGATTTAGGACGATCTAGCTATGTTCGTCCGTCTGTCCAACTGTCCGTGTGTTGAAGTTAAGTTAGAGCTCGATTCAAAAAAGCTAGGATGATTAAATGATAATAAATGATAAATGATAAATGTCAGAATATTTCTTGTGCACTAAGTTTGTGTGGTATTAAAAATGGCCTAAATCGTATATTATCAAAAAACTATGTCCTTGCTACACAAAAACAATATTATTTATTAAAATTTTTTTTGTTTGCTTGCTATTTGCTGGTTATCTTTTGAGCCCTATCAATACCCATGTCGCTCGTCTCTGATATCTTTATTTATTTTTTCCGTTGTATATTTTAGAAAAAATACTGAAGTAGTTAGGTGCTCAGTTTGTTTCAAAAGATTTGCCATTTTTTTCTCGACTTGTATATTGGTGTCTTTATTGTGTTCAAACATTGTTCAGGTGCATTAGTGACATGATATATTTAAAAAATACAATAAAGATTAGTGAGCGATTATCCAGTATATAAACAAATAGTAGCCAAGCTGAAAACTATTGATTCTTATGGTAAAAATATTTAAAAAAACTGATGCAGTCGTGTTTATTGAATAAAATCTAAGAAAATTATGAAGCGAATATGCTGTCGCTTACTTGCGATCTTTTCCCAAATATTTTTAATAGAATGATACTTCACACCAAAATTAATTTTAAAACACGCACGGACAGATGGACATTATTCAAATGACTAGTCATAAACTTTCAGAAATTATTAATATATGCGGTTGGAAATGAAAATTTGTAGAAACTACAAACGGAATGAAAAAGCTAATTATATATAAACGCTTGGCACCACAGGTAAAGGCTATATAAAAAAGGTTCGTGAAATGTTCAGTAAGAGTTGCCATATTACCGCGAAAAGACTAACAAGTAAACAACGTTAGCTTATCATTGAATTAGGACATTTGATTGAAAATACATGTTGTTACTACCAAAAAATTTTCTCATTTTTGCTCAATTCAATAGGTACGTCAGTAGCAGTAGCCGTTTTTTTTTTTCGCGCATATAAGGGTTAATATATTACAGTTTATGTCTTAAAATTTCAAGCTTCATAAGCTTATTAAGGTCAGCTCTATATTTGCAATAAAATAATTGCCCATTCGTCATAATTAGATTATTTTTTTTTTCTTCAAAAATCATAATATAATAATTCTTTTAATCAACTTCAGCACCAATTTAGCGTACACTTATTTTACAAACTCAGACTACAAAACAATATTTTTATGCAAACAATCTATTATTATGTTATTATTCCTATATTTTAACCCAATTTGCATTAAACTTTTATAATTATAGGCATCATACAAATTATTTAACATAAACTTTTGCCTAACTAATACAATAAATCCTTACTACATCCTTTTGTAGAACAACCTAAAGCAATAAATTATCAAACATTAAAAAGGTATAATTAAAGGGTCTACAAAAAACTAGAGTAAATTAATTTTAACACGTTTTTTTATACCCGCCACCAAAAAAATGGTGGGGGTATATTCATTTTGTCATTCCGTTTGTAACACATCGAAATATGCATTTTAGACCCCATAAAGTATATATATTCTGAATCAGGGTTGGATTTGATGACGATCTAGCTATGTCCGTCCGTCTGTCCGTCTGTCCGTCTGTCCGTCTGTTGAAAGCACGATAGAGGTCGCACCGAAAAAGCTAGGGGGCTCAAATTTTGCCAGAATCTTTCTTATAGACAAGGTTTGTTTGGTATTGAAAATGGGCTAAATCGGAATATTAGGAAGAGAGTTATAGCTCGAAAAGCAAGAGTAGGTCGAAAAAACCATGTCCTTCGAACATCGAATAAAATGGAATTGTATCCAAACGCATTAACGTAGACTCATGAAACTTCGAATATATATTTCCTGAGTAAAAACAATATTTTTCCCTAAAAATTGTCTAAATCTATGTATTAGGAGAGGAGTTATCGATCAAAATGTACGAAAATTTATACCGCACAGTGTATTTTTCGGTATATTTAAAAACAAAATCGTCATAAAAGAAACAAAATTAGATGTACGACTCTGAAATTTTGCACACTTTGCTCTGTGATTAGACGCTTTTTTGTCACGGAAAATCAATGTGCCACGCCCACCTCCCATATAACGTTTTACCTAAACTTCATATCATTTCTCTATTAATAAAGATTTTGGAATTAAAAAGGGCTATATTGAAATACCTAAGTTGTACTCATTCGCAAAATTAACTTTGACACGCCTTCTTTAACGCCCACTTTTCACGTTATCTACCGTTAATGAAATTTAAAAGCTCATAAAACCGCCAAAATTAGAGGTATGATGATAAAATTTGCTACGTATATCCCCCTAGGCAGTGTTATTACTGTTCCAGAAAATTAAGGTGCCACGCCCACTTTTACGCCCACCTCCCATATAACGTTTTACCTAAAATTCATATAATTTCTCTATGAATAAAGATTTTGGAATAGAAAAGGGCTATATTGAAACACCTAAGTTGTACTCATTCGCAAAAATAACTTTGACATGCCTACTCTAACGCCCACTTTTCACGTTATCTACCGTTAATAAAATTTAAAAGCTCATAAAACCGACAAAATTAGCGGTATGATGATCAAATTTGCTACGTATATCCTTCTGTTCAATGTAATTGTTGTGCCAAAAAGTTAGGTGACACGCCCACTTTAGCGCCTACCTCCCATATAACGGTTTAACTTAAATTCATGTAATTTCTCTATTAATAAAGTTTTTGGGAAAATAAAGGACTATATTGAAATATCTAAGTTGTATTTATTATCACAAACTTTATTAACACGCCTACTTTAACGCCCACTTTCATTGAAAGACTACATTTACAAAAGCATTTTAGTAGCATATCGAAGTTATAAAGGGTGGTTAAATTTTAAGGACCGATGTTGAATTTAAATAAAACACAAATTATTTAGGATATTATTATTATTTCTTTTTGTAATTATAATATTTGTATGGTTCAATTATGTATTTATTTAACAAAATATCGGCCAAATATCCCCCCCATCCTTGGCACCACTCCTCTTTCTGATGGTCCAAATTTTCAATGACAATGTTGATGTTCAATTGTTGGGCATGATGATGAGTCGAGGTTGACTGCTCTTTTGCCATACTATCGCAAAAAACCAGCAGTGGTTCCCATTCAACGCACTAAGAAGGCATTCACAGATTTTCTAACATTTTTTACACACCTGTTTTAAAGAAATTTAAATATTTTTTACAATTCTCCCGATTGTGGACAAATTTGAATGATTATGTTGATCAAAAGAATTACGAAGTGCACAAAATGCATTTTGATTTGAACGCCCATTTTTATAAAAAACCTGAATAACTTTAAAGCGTTGCTCATTTGCGTATCTTTCCACGGATCAAATTGAGTAAGTTTGAGAATAAGAAATGTCAAGTGAAATGCAGAAAACAAATTTAAGGACTAGGTGTAGTTCGCCTTCAACATGGGCCCTTAAAATTTAACCACCCTCTACAAAGAAAGTGATACATATTTTATTATAAAGAGATTATTCCATAGCGATTAACAAAATAATAAATATTGTGCTTTAAATGTACACAAAATTGGTGGTGGGTATAAAAGATTCGGCATAGCCGAATATAGTGCTCTTACTTGTTATTATTATTTTTAAAAAAATTCTTAGACATTTTCTGCTGCTAAAATAGTTCTGAAGGAAAAAATATTTAAAATTTTTAACCTTATATAATCATAAGGTACTTATGTGCAAAGGGTGTGCTATTATCTTCTATGGGCATTATTTCAATAAAATTTTAATGGCTTATGTATAGCCAAATGTTGGGATATATAAATGAATGTAACTTGCTTTCTAACATGCAATCTGGGTTTCGCCAGGATCATAGCTGTATTACAGCTCTTGCGGAGGTATGTGAGAATATACGACAGAGAGTCGATAATGGGGACATTAACGGCCTTATTCATAACAAAAAGTTGGCATAAAGTTAGCATTAAGTTTATTCATAACACTCATGCCAAACTCTGGCTAAACTCTTGTTAACGAGCTGCCAAACGTTTGCCAACTTGTGAAAGACAGCTTTTATGTGTTGTTGTTTTACATTACCAATATTTTTTACCTACCTTTTCATCCTGTTCCCAATTTACAGATCGTTTGCGTTGCTTTTCCATTTTAATAAAAATTATATTGTTCGTTTATTTTTTAATTTATTTTTCAATTTTAAAAATTGTTAGTATCGATGGAAACACAAAAACGTCAAAATTAGGGATTATAAACAAAAAATGGTTGCATATTTTAGGGGTATCATGCAATTTCAGAGTTGATTTATGAAAAGTTGGCAGACAGAAAAAAGTTTCTTATGAATAAACTCTGTGCTAACGAGCTGCCAAGCTTAATCGGCATTCTAGTTAGCAGCTCGTTGTACGTAGTGTATAAACTGTGGCTAACTTTTTGTTATGAATAAGGCCGTAACTTTTTAGTGCTTCTTGATCATTCGAAGGCATTTGCACAGTGGAGGACATGCAATTGTTTTTTTTTTTTAGTTTTTATATAATATTTATTAATTAATAGAATATAATTATCTTTGAATTCATTTTATTTAACTTGCATTTAACTAAATAGTATTTTATTTACACATCATATTGAAAGACTGTATTACATCATAAAATCCCTATACCCGTCCATTTGCATTCTATATCTATGAAACAAATACAAAAAAAGTTTCACAACAAAACAAAAATAATAATAAGAAGAACAACAACAAAACAAATATAAGTTTAACATACCTGTCTGCCTTTTTGACGCCTGACCACATGGCTGCCGAAACCGGTGGCATAAATCTTAAATTACCGACAGGCGGTGATGCATATGGTATGCCATGGTACGCTTCAACCGGATCTAAATGGCGGCCATCTAATTGTATGATTACACCCGATAAAGCGCCATTGCGTGTATGAATAATACGTGATGAAAGTTGTGAAGGTAATTGGTCATTTTGATTGTTGTTATTGTTGCTATTTTGTCGACTACTCCGTGAATTTGTGGAGGACGATGATGACGACAAGGACGAAGATGATAATGTTAACAGAGAAGACGAGGAACTGGAACTGCTACTACTGCTACTACTCCCTCCTGCACCTGTACCACTAATGGCTGTTAAAGACATTGACGGCACTGTATTGGAAGATGTTGGGGAGGATAATGAAGACGATGATGATGTTGATGTTGTAGCTGCTGCTAATAAAGCTGATGTTCTTAGATTTAAATTACTATTTAAGTTACTTATATTACTATTTAGAGAACCTTTATTTTTACTACTATTTATATTGTTGTTATTACTGCTACTGCTATTCAAGTCATTTTGTGAGCTGGCCGAGACAATGCTACCGTTTTCTATGCATTGTTGTAATATTACTATTGTTAGTAAAATTAGTAATTTGCAGCAGGTTGTTATGGGGGTAATTTTTGTTCTCGTTCTTGTTCTGCTTCTCGTAGCAGTTGTTGTTAATAATTTTCTCTTGCAATGTTTTGTATTTATTAATTTTGCTGCAGCAGCTGTTACTGTCTTTGCTGTAGTTGTATGTACTGATGTTTGTCTTGTTGGTGTTACAGCTATGGGTTGCATAAAACAATGCAACATTATCATTATGTTTACGGTTGCTTAAGCAACCGTTTGTTGTAAATAAAAACAATTTTATTTTTACAATTTTGTTACTATTTCACTGCTTAAGTCTTTGCTTTTAAATCTGTTTTATTTTAAGTTTTACAATGTAATGTTTATAATAAAACGTTTTTCGTTTTGGCTTTAACATGTGACTTAACGTAAATATGATTTTGTTATGGTGGAAAGTGGGGAGAGTGAGAGAGAGTTGTAAATAAAAATGCTAATACTTTTTATGTATTAAGTTGCCATTATGTCTGTGTTCTAATTAATTTTTGTGTGTGTAGAGCTTTAACGATTTAAGTTGTTGAATTTTCCTTTGTTGTTTGCCACTGTTAAAAGATTTTCCAGTTTCACTTGTGTTGTTGCTAGTAAAATATAATGTTGCCAATAGCTGTTTGCAGCATTATGCTGGTATGTATTAGAGGTTTATATTATTTTTTGCTGGCAGCTTGTTAAGCACTTAAAAATGTTATTCGTACAAGTGCCACTTAACAAGATTGTTTTTTTCTTATTTGCTTTCTGTAGTTGCAGTTGTTATTTTTGTTTTTTTCTGTTATATGCTTTACACTCTCATACCTTACTGTGCTAGTTTGTAACAGTGTGATAACAATTTTAGGGATTTTTGTTGTTGTCTTTTAGCATTTGTATGCATAAGGACACTCATACATCTCTTCAAATAATTTTCTCACATATGTAGATTCTCATGCATGTGTTACTTGTTTTCTTTCATTGTGCACCAAACTTTTGCATGCATGTAACCATATTTGCACATGTTTTCTTTTTTGACAGACTCTTTATCTATTTTCTGTTATATGTAGGTGTGTCAGCACACCTAAACTCAAACACGAGAATACACTCCTTAGCACTTGTGGATACCAACCACCTCTTGTATTTGTATCAAACTTAGCTTGTGTATGTGTTGGTGTGCGTGTAGTTTCCTGTTAGCAACCATATGCTACACTTTCGTTTTGGCTAAAAGTAACGGCAGTAAAGTTATGTTTTGTTTTGTTTTATTTAAAAACAATCACTAATACTACAGTCTTCATTCTTGTATATTGTCAGGTTAGTTTTTATGGTTCAAAAGCACATAATAAAAAACAATCGAAACAAGAATTAAAGTGGCAGTAAAAAAACTTAGTTTTATGTAAAACATCAAGTGTTTTCTATTGCCTACAATAGCATATACACGCTGCTGTTATTTTGTGTTGACATGCTCTCCAAGTAGTATAGAAGAGCTTCTTCACAGCAATTATTGCTATTTTTTGTATATATTTTTTTTGTAAACTAACTTTTTGTAAAAAATTTTGTCTGCAAAGCTCTGTAATTTCGCTTTTTATTAGTTGTTGCTTCACCGTATTATAGTGGTTGTAGTTTTTGTTTTCTTAGTTATTAAATTGTTCTCATCTTCACTTTATGTATATTTTAGTTTGAACCTTGCATGGCAAGTTTTTTTTCTTTACACACATAAAGGTACTCAGCCTAAAATGATTATTGTTGTCTCCTACTGCAAGCCTCTAAGCCATGTGGCATTTTATTAGCAACTTAATACTTTTTTGTTGTTGTTAAAGTTCCTTTTTCCTTTTTCCTATTGTTTTATTTATTTATTTATTTTTTCTCTTGCGTAACCATATGCGAGCATACATTAACAATGCCTGTAGATTGTGT
Source organism: Phyto melanocephala (assembly GCA_941918925.1). Taxonomy (NCBI): domain Eukaryota; kingdom Metazoa; phylum Arthropoda; class Insecta; order Diptera; family Rhinophoridae; genus Phyto; species Phyto melanocephala. The sequence continues at coordinate 30,055,295 of OW799233.1, forward strand.
AAAAAGTCATACACACCCACAACCGACGACATACATTATCAGTATAAACATCCCAGCCATAAGGAATCAACAACATTTTTATAGAGGCATTGGTAGGCGTATAAAAGCGTTAAATTAAAACACCTGTCAGGAAAAAAAAAGAGAATAGAAGTGAAACGTTTTTTTTATTTTTATTAATATGTGTTAAAATGTTTAATAAGCTTTATAAGAAAAACTTTATGTCGGCTACAGAAATATTTAATAGATAAAAGATCCCAAAATATATGGTTGAATAAATAAAAAATTATTATAGTCTAATTAAAGGCGTAAAGGGGGGATTGGAGAATAAAGTTAATTAAAGGAGTTTATTTAGACGAGCGAATTTAGTATATCGCATGTATTCTATTTGTTATTACACAACCTAAAATGGTAATGTAAATTCTCAATATAACTGTAAACCTACATTTGAATATAAATTATAAAGGGTGTACTAATGCGGCAAAGCAATGGAAAAGAAGCCAATCGGAAATGTTGTAGATATGAAAAACTACATGTTTTATTTCTTGGGGTATATCCTAAAAATAGTGAATGTTCTTCCTTCTGTACTATAAATTTAAATATAAAAAATTTTGAAAAACTTTGAAACACCTTGGAATACAGTTTTTTTTTTTTGTTGCTAAAACTAAGCATTTTTAAAACCAACTTCGCGATTTTAAAAATTAAATTTTTAATCTTTCAAATTAATTTGATTTATAAAATATTGAATAAGATGTAAAATACTCTTATTTTTAATAAGTAAATACCAAATTTGAAGTTGAAAATTTACAGCACAGAGAAAACAGTATCGGTTGTGAGTACCGCAATTGTTGTTGTCAATCGCATAGTTTAGTTGTGATAGTAGAATTTTACGGTTATTTCTAGAATTACGGTTATATCTACAAAATTACCTTTCGGAATATAAACATATAGTCAGCACTAGTAAATTATGATTGTTGCAATAGAAATTTCATAATTACAAATGAAATGTTCGATTGCAAGAACTGAACCATTTGATTGGCAATGAGTATGATTTTCTGTTTTCTGGGTGAAAGACAAGTAAAATAGATCTAGCGTGAAAAAATTATTTTTTTTTATTCATTTTTTTACAATTTTTACACATAACATCAAGCATTTGTTTGTTGATGTGATGTAAAGCATGAGAGAGCAGAATTGCAACAAACATGCGCAGTGCGTAACCTTGTTTTTTATCAATCTTAATAATCCACGTATTTGAATTGACAGATTATCGTATTTGCGTTGTGGCTTTATTTCGTTTTAGAAATGAGATATTACATTGCTTCAAAAGGTATGTTATATGTGTAAAAAAGGCATCAAAATATTATCTTAAATATCAAATTTTATTATCATTTAGTAGTTTTTATGGAGTAGTTTTAATGGAAGAAGAAACACAGAAAGAATGACAGACAGATAACATTTATAGAAAATTTATGTTTTGTATTCATACTACCTTAGTCATAAGAATTAGCAAAGGGTTATAAGTAAAACCTTCATAAATCATATAAAAACAGTTTTATTTACCCTTTGCAAAAGTTTAATAATTTTTATTAATGTGCCCACAAATCCTTGACCATATAAACCGGCATTAGAATTTTTAAAAAATACAACATACACAGGGAAAATAGTATCGGTTGTGTGTATCGAATTTTTTGTCAATCGCATAGTTTAGTTGTGACAAAATTTTTTTCAAAATATAAAAAATATAGTCAGCATTTTAAATTAATGATTCTTGCAATAGGATTTTAGTACAACAAAAGAAAATTTCGCTTGCAATAACTAAACCATTTCGTTGGCAATGAATTTGAGTTTTTGTTTTCTAAGTGTAGTTTATATGGTTGGTAAGTATAGATTATATAAAATAAATTAAATAGAACTTTAAAAAACAAACCTACAAGTTTTTAATTTTGATCTAATTTATACAAATTATTTTTCAAAAAGTAGTTGAATTTTAAACAATAACTTGCACAAGTTTACAAATTCCGGTCAATTTTTGGAGCTGAACCGATATAAACAAATCTGAATGTTATTTAAGGCACTGAATTCGAACTCGGTATTTGTTTTTCAAGATTGGTTCCAATTTTCGGGTTCTTGCATATTGGCTGCACTGCACTATAATAACGGCAGTCAGCTGTTGACATCGGTAGAAACGCCATATTTTTTGTTCCAAAACGTGTAAAAATGGAAAGAGAGAAGGGCAAAGTTAATTCTAAGTGCTTTTGTTATGTTTGCGGATGTTATATTATCGAAAAAATTGGAAAAAAATATATTAAAAGCGCTGAGAGATGCATATTCTTATTATTTTGATTTATGTGTGGAAAACACTCACAAGCCGTAGGTTGTTGCAAAATTATCGCGAGTTTGGAGTTCGAATGTCTCTCAAAATGCATTTCCTCAATTCCCATCTCGACTTTTTCCTCGAAAAATTAGATGATATGAGCGACGAACAAGGAAAGCCAAGATTTGGCGAAAATAGAAAGACACTATAAAGGATTTTGGGACGAGGGCATGGCGAGCGACTACTGTTGGGCTATAATGCGTGAAACATATCTCAAACAATACAAATGACTAAGTTTGAAGACTCTTCATTTCTAAATAATCACTTTTTATTGAATAAAAAATAATTTTAATCTCTCGTTTTGTTATCTTACATGAAATGGTGCATATCCGTATGCAACAGATATTTAGACATGGACTCATACGATTGTTTAACGTTAACTGCTTTTTATAACCTTTGTGCAACAAAACAGCTTTCAAGCTTAACCTGCTGCTGTCGGTATATAAACGCCAATCATTTGGAAGCTAAAAGTGGGTTAATTCACAAAATTTTCTGTAGCTTTGTCATTTTTGCACCAATCTGGGTCTTGTTCAGCGCAAAATATTCGTATTTAAATAAACTAATGTAATGAATTAGCACAATTTTTTATTGTTTGGTGTAAAACAAATTAGTTGAAAAGAGCACAATTTCAAAATATCATCAAATTTTTTATGAATTTAGAAATTGTGTCCACTGTAACAACGTCATTTCTTGACTAGACTTCACAAACAACCCATGGTTATTTTAGTAACTTTATTATCTTTCCGACAAATATTTTTGAGGATATTTGCCATTAAGTGACATCATCTATTTAAAAACGCAAATAACGGTAATTATGCAATATCTCGAAAACTAGAACCAATCGGAAAAAACGGAACCCGGATTCGAATTCAGCGCCCTAAATAGCTTTAGAAATGACTTGTAGTTGCTCAGCTCCAAAACCGTGTATACTTGTGTTATGGAACGTGTGTCTTCTTTCTCCTCGTCAGACAAATCTTATTAAAAGAAATTTAAAATAGATAAATTATTTCAGGTTTTTGCCATTTTAAACTCCTAATAATAATTGGCAAATTGTTCACTTTGAAATATGTGCTTTAAAGAAATTGAAAAATTATACCAGGTGTGCCTTATTCTATGCTTTGTGGCATAAGGAATGCATGTAATAACAAATACTACATAATAAATAATTTTAAAGTACGACCTTTAGACCAGCCAAGGCACACACATGCCCAAGGCCATATCCAAAGATTAATGCCATACAATTATCTTTTTAAGACAAGTTGCCTGTGTTTCATTAAAATTTAAAATACTCGATTTCCCAGAAGAAAAAAAAAACACCCGATATAATCCCATCATTTATTACTTCACTGTGTTGACTTTACTTTAGCATTTGCCAAATAAATAAAGACAACAACAATCTTTTTTATATATATTTGTGTCACAACAAAACCTTAAGTCATAAATGGTTAAGTACTTAAGGTAAATTATTTCCAGCTATTAATGTAATTTACTTTTATTTTGCTTTTGAGCTTTTACCTAAATGACTTAAAGACAACATTATTATCTTCAGACTAGAGGTAGATTGGATGAAAAACAAAAAAAAAAATAAATAAATAAAAAAAGAAGACTACTAAAACCTTTAATATATTTTTATTTAAATAAACCATTTAAAGCAGAGACAAAAAAAATGTGGCAGTCACTCAAACGTAAAACTAAATAAATGTAGCTTAAATACACTAATACTGTTTTAGTGTTTATGTGTTTCAGTTAAATGTGCGAGAATGTATCTAGTTTACACTAAACTTACATAAATTCGTACGAGTTTGTGCGTATAGATGTATATAAAGAGTTTTAGTATGTTTTTGTAAAAGTATCTTGCAGAGTTAAAGTTGGTAATTAGTTGCTAATTACACTCTAACTGAGTATATCGAGTTAAGTCAATTGTAACTAAGAATGACATCATTAGGCATAAGCCTGAAAATAATCAAAATATGTTGGGTGATAAAAATTAATAGTAGTATTGATATAAGTTATTTTTGTATATATATGTATTTCTATAGTGTCTATACACTGTAATATGAAATTATTAAAATATCCGTAATAGACTGTTTATAGCAAAAACTAAACAGATGACTGTTAAAAGAAACATTTGTGTAAGTTCGAAACTAATTCTATGAAAAGAACTTCAACGTAATTATAGCAAATCTTGCTAATTATTTTTATACAAAAGCATATTAGCTGAATAATTACTAATAAGTTATCATTTGAATTTCAGTCCAGCCTTTAGAAGTTATTGCTAGAAAAATACTTTTTGTCTTAACGCTTATTAGATTAATTCGACATTAAAGTCGATTGAATAGTTTTACTTTCAAAAGTAATTTCATAAGCATTGTTATTGTCAATGCTACAACAAAATTGTGTCTTGAAGTAATTCTTTTTTATAGAAATATGGCTCACCAAAAAATATTTTTTATCAGACAAAAATAGTTAGGAAAGAAAAAAAAGAATTCTGCTCGGTATGTCTAACAAATTTCAATGAAACTCTAAAGACTTGTCGAATAGTGTGAATCTATCCCTGCAGAGAAAGACAATCGGTACGACGCTGTCTCGATGCTGTTGGAAGTATGCCAAACTCAATATATTATAATAGTTAACCAAACTTAAACTGTCAAATTAGTATTTTCAGACTCTTGTTTTCAACATTAATTCAATTCACAATTCCAGTTGTACTATTAGTACTATTTTTGTATATCGTCGCTGCTCTGGCAAAATTGGTTATGTGACAATTTTTAAAACAAAAATTTTTGCTCTATTTTAAGCCATTATTGGTCGTCCATCTATCCACGAAACCGTTTTAGGATATCTTGATTGGTTCAAAAATAAAGAATAGTCATTACGCTATAGTTTAAACTGTAAGGTTACAAAATAAAATGTTTGTTTTGCTCTTCTGAAAAGTAAATAAAAAACACATAACTGAATTTTTTGGAGCACAGTATTGTATGCTTGTTCATTATTCAAATGTTGCAGATCTTGCAAGTCCCATGAGTCATTCGAAATGAAACTTCCAGGAAAATGTACCTCCATCAGCGACCGTAATGTCCCCTCCATCGTCTCCGTCATGCCGCCATCGCTCTTGCAAATAAGCCCAATTCTGGAGACAGGGTCCCTAGACACCATCCTCTGCAGTCTCCCCACTTCAGATGTATCCATCACGCCGGAGCAGAATTCCCTCCACGTACTTCGTTTCCGAAGACGTATAGTTCTCTTCAGCTTCCTTTTCTTCGCCTTATACTCGTCCCAAAATTCAGGATTCCCCACCCTCATGTAACGATTAAAGGCCCTCCTCGTATCCCTCTTCATGGATTCCAATTCACTACTCCACCATGGAGTAGAATCCTTTCATCCACTACCGTGAGAGGACACGCATTCTCGAAGGCAAGTCCGACAGTAGAGTTTACCCTCTCCACCATCCGATCAATATCCTCCGTATTCCGGAGTGCCCGGTGTGGAACACTCCCCAAAAGTCCCGAGAGGCACTCCTCGTACCTAGTGCGATCCGTGTCCCTCGGTACCCTGATACGCCTACGCGCCTTCCTCCGCCTCCTACCATATAGAATCTCAAACTGGATAGCCCTGTGGTCAGACATGGTCAATCTGTCCACCACTCTCCAATTCTTAACTCTATCCAGCATCCCGACAGAGCATAAGGTGAGGTCGATTACCTCTGCCCTACGTGCATCCACGAAGGTGGGCTCGACACCCCTGTTCAGGACATTATTTTTACATTTTTACATATTTTTACGAATATAGCGTTGTAAGAGGTAAGATTACCGCATTATAGGAAAATGTGAACCGTGTTGTAGTGAAATTGAGTTTTAAAAGTCCTGCGTTGTAGGAGCGTTACCTGTATATATTATTATTATTTTTATACCCGCCACCAAAAAAATGGTGGGGGTATATTCATTTTGTCATTCCGTTTGTAACACATCGAAATATCCATTTTAGACCCCATAAAGTATATATATTCTGAATCAGGGTTTGATTTGATGACGATCTAGCTATGTCCGTCCGTCTGTCCGTCTGTCCGTCTGTTGAAAGCACGATAGAGGTCGCACCGAAAAAGCTAGGGGGCTCAAATTTTGCCAGAATCTTTCTTATAGACAAGGTTTGTTTGGTATTGAAAATGGGCTAAATCGGAATATTAGGAAGAGAGTTATAGCTCGAAAAGCAAGAGTAGGTCGAAAAAACCATGTCCTTCAAACATCGAATAAAATGGAATTGTGTCTAAACGCATTAACGTAGACTCATGAAACTTCGAATATATATTTCTTGAGTAAAAACAATATTTTTTCCCGAAAATTATCTAAATCTATGAATTAGGAGAGGAGTTATCGATCAAAATGTACGAATATTTATACCGCACAGTGTATTTTTCGGTATATTTAAAAACAAAAACGTCATAAAAGCAACAAAATTGGATGTACGACTCTGAAATTTTGCACACTTCGCTTATTGGTGAGACGCTTTTTTGTAACGGAAAATCAATGTGCCACGCCCACTTTTACGCCCACCTCCCATATAACGTTTTACCCAAAATTCATATAATTTCTCAATTTATATAGATTTTGGAAAAATAAAGGGCTATATTGAAACATCTCAGTTGTACTCATTAGAAAATATAACTTTGACACGCCCACTATAACGCCCACTTTTCACGTTATACACTGTTTACGCGCATAGTGTGAACGCACCCATTGTTTGGCGGTCTTACACTAGTTTCGTTAAATTGATATATTTTGTGTATCTATTGAAAAGCTCTGTTTGTTATTATTATTGTTTTGTATTATTACTATTGTAAACCCCGAATTGTATGGTACGTACAAACCCCCGTTTTTTAAGAAAAGAATAAAACCCAAATTTCTATAATTAAAATTAACACCCGTGTATCTCATTTTTTTTAATATTTTCTTTAAATATTTCGAGGAAAACATTTTGGTCCTTCGAGCCGGATATAAACCCCCCGAGATCCTAGAAATATTTTAAGAAAATATTTTTATTTTCAGATTCCCCAGTTTTTTTTATTTTTGGAAAATATACCGCCATATTTTTTCATCCTCACATTTTTTTCTCTAATTACTACACTCTTTGGTAAAAAGGTATGTTACATTTTTTTTTAGTGAAAGAAAAGTGAATAAAAAGTGTGTTATTTAATAGAAATTAAAGAAAAATAAACAATCATAAAAAAAAAAACCAACAAGTGTTTTATAGACAAAAATTTCACAAAAACCACCCCGTAATAAAAAAGTTATTTTTGCCGACGGCAAAACGTAATATGATTTTTGTCTCTCCATTACACAGTGTAGTTTTTATTTATCTATCAGTTTTTTTATTTATATGTGTGTTTTTTAATAAAAAGTGAACAGGAAGTTTTAAATTATTAAAAATTAAAAGGTTTTGTGCATTTTTTTTTTTTTTTATAAATTTTAAAATTTCTTTAAAAGTGTTTTTTTAATGTTCGCTTTTTTCTTTTTGCCTTTGTTGTAACAAAAGCTTTACCTATATTGTGCTAGTAACAAAAGGAAAGACATTTTTTTACTCGTTAGTTTCAACAATAAACAAAACCCGAAAAAAAGCACACCTACGTTAAATAAATAATAAATTTGTGAATTGTGAAAAAAGGGAATAATAATTAATTATTTTTAATATTGTATTTTTTGTGAAAAACCCTTTAAAAACTGATAAAGTGAGTTAGTTTTATATATTTTGTTTATTTAATCAACCCCCGTTCATATACTCGCTGCATTTGTTGGTTGTTGTTGTTGTGATTGTTTATAAACACACACTACACACTAGTGCTGCAACTTTGCGAATGACCGAATAAAAACCGGTTACTCAAAAATTATATGCAAAAAGTGATTTTTACCCGTTTTTTCCCGTCTTTAAACTCTAACGAACATATTTTTTTGCATTTAAAATTAAATTTATTTATTTCGGTGATTTTTTCAAACTAAAAATTATAATTTTTTAGTGCAAAGTGAGTACCCGGAAATATTTTGCGGCAGTACTAGTGTATATACACTTTTAATACCTTTTTCATATAGCGAAGTAATTTTACACCACAAGATATTGTTGTTCAAGTTATTTTAACCCTAAAATTTAATAATTTTACCCGATTTATTGAACAACTTGTGAGATTACTTAATTTTTTAAATATTTTTGAACCCATTTTTTATAATTGAAAATTAAACCTTTATTTTTTATTTGAAAATTTTTGTTGTGCAATTTTTTTACTCGTCTTTTTTTTATAAACAGTTTTCCCCCTTTACTTATTTAACCCACTGCATTATTAAGATTTGGTGATTAATTTGAAATTTTCCATTGTTTTTAATTAATCAGTTTTTCTTATTGTTGACAATTATACGTGATAGTTTTCATTTTTTTTCTCGATTAATATTTTTTTTTTTTTTTTTTTTTGAGAATTCGATTTTGCCATTTTTTTAACGACCAATACATTTTTTCTGGTTACCATTTTCACTTCTTTTGAATTCAATTCGAAATTTCCCCTTATTGCTTAAGATCGAAAATGGATATAGCTACAATGATTCGTAATGCTGATCGTTTGGCGGAATTTGAGGCTTTTATTGCCCTTATACCCATTGCTGATCATAATATTGGCTCATTATTGAGCCACGAAAAGGAAATTAGCCGTTTATGGGAAGCTGTTCGGTCAACATATGATTCTTTGTTGATTGAGACAGAGAAAATGAAGAGCCCAAATATCGTGGAAATAAAATCTAGGTATATGGCTTCTTATACCACATACACCCGAGGGGTTTCCATGATTACGGCCCAGTTGGACCGTTTGAAACAGGCTGCTCAGGCTGAAAAGTCCATGGAACTTGGAAATTTTTCCACCCCTATTATGAATTTACCCCCGTGTGATACCCCAATTTTCTATGGCGACTATAAAAGTTGGCCATCATTCCGCAATATGTTCTCAGCGTTGTATGGTAATAATCCCCGATTAACCCCGGTACAGAAGTTGTATTATTTATTGCAGAAAACTGCGAAAGATGCCCATGATGCCATACAAACCATTCCGTTGACCAACGATGGCTATGCGATTGCGTGGAAAAAGTTGGTTGACACATATGAGAACAAAGGGGCACTTATAAATGAACAGTTTCGAACCCTTTTAAGTATTAAACCCATTAATCAAGAATCAGGCGCGAATATTAGAAATCTGCAAAGAACCATCAACGATTGCATAACGAATCTTTCATTGTTAGAAGTTACCCCGGAAATATTCTATCACGTTATGTTAGTATACATCTGTGCTACTAAGTTGCCCGAGAACACTCTGAGCCTCTGGGAACAGTCGAAAAAACTCTGTCAGCAATCTCCCAAATGGGAGGATATGGACACATTTTTAACGGCTCATTTTAGAACCCTTGAATCGATTTCTGATATCAGACAATCGCATTCAACACCCGGTAATAACCCAAATAGAACATATGGGAATAGTGGCTTCCAAAAGAACACTAATTTTAACTACCCGAAGAAATCTTCTTTTGCCCCGAAAAATGTTCAAAGTTTTTCAACAAAAACCACTACTTCCCCAACAGTTTGTCGTTGTTTTCTTTGTCAAGGATCACACCCCCTAAGACTTTGTCCTAGTTTTTTGAGTCAGAGTGCTGATGAGAGAATGTCGACAGTGAAGAGGCTTAAATGCTGTTCAAACTGTCTGGCAACCTCTCACGAATTTAAAAATTGTAAGAGCATACATGTATGCACTCTTTGCAAACAGAAGCATCACTCTTTGCTTCATAAGAATATAGGACCACGGGAATATAATTCTAGCGTAGCTTCATCTCAGGTCCAGATAAATTCTAGTACAGTTGTACCACCCATTCAAGCTCCGTTGAATAGAAACCCTAACCCAGCTAGCAACCAAACTCAACCCACCCTTAATTTTAACCCTTCAACCTCCACAGCGGCAAGAAATTTGCATACTTTCTCCACACACCTTGAGTCAAACCCTAAATCTACGGTCCTTTTAGGCTCTGCTATTTGTATAGTTCACCTGAATGACATAAGATGTGCGGCCCGAGCGCTGGTTGACCCTGGTTCGCAAGGTACTTTTATTTCCCGAAGGTTACAAAAGAAGCTTGCTATACCAACTTTTTCGGTGCCATCGACAAATGTCACTGGCATGATGGATTGCTTAGCTGGTAAATCCTCCACAATGTGCGTACTGACGGTCGGATCACCGATTGATCCCGATTTTAGGATTAAAGTTTGTGCATATGTGGTGGAAAAGATTACCGGTAGGTTGCCCTCGTGTACTATTTCAAATATTGTAGCCTCGAGCTTCCCCAATATTACCATGACCGACGTCATGTGTACCCGTATGGATATGCTTTTTGGAGGAAATGTGTATCCCAAAATCTTGACAACGGATGTAGAAATACATCCTAATGGCAACCTGATCGCCCAGAGAACCGTTTTCGGTTGGATAGTCACAGGTGAAGTTTTTCAATCCGAACCCCTACATTCTGTCTCATCCTTTTGTACCCATATTGAGTTGAATAATCAACTCACTCGTTTTTGGGAACTTGAAGAAGTTCCACAAGCGACCCAACTCTCTGAGGAGGATCAGTATTGTGAAAAGCTTTACCAGACTACCACCTATAGGAATTATGAAGGTCGATATGTAGTCTCACTCCCATTTCGTCGCGAATTTTCTAATGAATTATCATTAGGGGATTCTCGAAATAGTGCTATGTCCCAATTCAAGCGGAATGAATTTCGACTTTTGAAAAACCCGGATTTGAAGACCCAGTATGACAAGGTTATTAGAGAGTATTTTGATATGGGTCATATCAAGGCCGTGGAGAATTCTACTTCGATTTCGACCAGTTTTTATTTACCCCATCACGCAGTGATTAAACCCGATAGTGTTACCACCAAACTCAGGGTGGTATTTAACGCTTCAAACCCGTCCTCCAGTGGCGTAAGCCTCAATAACGTTTTATACCCCGGTCCTGTTCTACAGGCAGATCTCACCGTTCTAGTTTTGCGGTGGAGATTTTTTCGCTATGTTTTTAATGCGGATATTGAAAAAATGTATCGCCAGATATTAGTCCGTCCCGATCAAACCCCTTATCAACGTATATTGTTTCGTGACAATCCCGCAGCTGAAGTGCAGGACTATGAGCTTACTACGGTCACGTTTGGAGTGAACTGTGCACCGTATTTAGCGATTCGTACTCTTTTACAATTGGCAAACGATTGTGAACCCCAAAGTCCTGCGGCATCTGAAATTTTAAGATCCCAAATGTATGTCGACGACGTACTAGCGGGATCTCATGAGCTTGAAGACGCTTGCAAGAGGCGCGATGTACAGCCCTCTATATCCGAAGCTTATCTTCAGAAGGTATCACTGTGCATTTGCTTGCTTCTAAAACAAAGGTAGCTCCTGTAAAATCTGAAACATTACCCCGTTTAGAACTTTGCGGAGCGGCTTTGATGGCGAAAATGGTAGAATCGTTATGCAATCAACTAAATCTGGCCAAGAATAAGATTTATTTTTGGACTGATTCTACTATTGTTTTATCTTGGCTTAAAAAACCCCCTTGCCATTGGCCAACCTTTGTTAAGAACAGAATTTCACTGATTCTGGGAAAAGTTGGTAACGAGAATTGGTCTCATGTAGATTCCAAGGACAACCCCGCCGATTTGGCAAGCCGTGGAATTCTAGCACGAGACTTAGTTGATAATTCTCTTTGGTGGCACGGACCTTCGTGGTTAAGTCTATCGCGAAAGTTCTGGCCACAATCTACCCCCAATGATCACCAACATTTAGAAGTTCGAGCTTTTGCAGTTCAGACTAAACCCCCGCCGCATGACATACTTGAACGTTTCTCGGATTTACCCCGTGCAATGCGAATTATTTCGTATTGGTTCAGGTGTTTGCAATATTTGAGAACCCGAAAATGTTTGTATGACACCTTGGACTTAACCCATTCAGAAATGAAGTTTACGAGAGATCGTTTGATTTTAGTATGTCAACAGAATTTTATCCCCGAATACACTCAATTGTCAAAGTCTGTACCCATTTCGTCAAAGAGCAATTTGCTCACGTTGAATCCCTTTATCGACTCAAATGGGTTTGTCAGAATCAACGGTCGACTAACTCGGTCGCCTGGCTTGACTTATGATGAACGCTACCCTAAAATTTTACCCTATTCTGCTCGTTTTACCCGTTTATATGTGGAATATGTTCACAAATGTTCTGCTCATGGCGGACATTCTTTAATGCTTCGATTGATAAGGAGCGAATTCTGGGTCCCCAAGTTGAAGAACTTAATTCGTACAGTTATTCATAATTGTAAAAGGTGCACGATTTATCGAAAGAAAACCGGTGAGCAAATTATGGCTGCTTTACCCCCTGAACGGACAGTTCTTTCGAGACCGTTTACCCATACCGGTTTAGATTTTGCAGGTCCTTTCGACATTAAGTCCTATATTGGTAGGGGCTGCCGAATCACTAAGGGCTATGTTCTCGTTTTTGTTTGCTTTGCTACAAAAGCAATTCATTTAGAGGCCACTGGTGATATGTCGACCGAGACGTTTTTAGCAGCTTTTGCCCGTTTTTTCTCTCGTCGTGGGTCTCCTTCCCATTTATACTCCGACAATGGAACTGCATTCGTAGGTGCGGCCAACTTACTGGAAGCTGACCGAGGGAAATTTTTATCCGAAATGCGACAGAAAATTCTTGTACGAAATAGTTTTCAGCCTATTGAATGGCATTTTATACCCCCTGGAGCTCCTCATATGGGCGGCTTGTGGGAAGCCGGTGTAAAGAGTGTTAAAACTCATTTACGAAAAATTTCTGGAGTGCAGAAATTCACATTTGAGGAATTTACTACGATGTTAACTCGAATAGAAGCTTGTCTAAATTCTAGACCCCTGATTGCCATGACCGATGACCCAGTTGATCTAGTCCCATTAACCCCCGGTCACTTTCTCGTTGGAACGCCTCTGTTAGTTCCCCCTGAACCCGATCATTCCGATTTATCCTTGAGCATTGCTAACAGATGGCAAAAGTTGAAGGTACTTCATCACCATTTTGCTCAGCGGTGGAAAGAAGAATACCTTAAGGAGCTTCACCGTCGGGTGAAGTGGAAATATCCTGAAAAAGATATCCAAGTAGGAGATTTAGTGGTGATTCGTCAGGATAATTTACCCCCAAATGAATGGAGATTAGGTCGAATTGAGAAGACTCATGTAGGGCATGATTCTAAGGTCCGCACAGCGGACGTGAGAACAGCTTCCGGTATTTTTACTCGACCGATCGTGAAGCTAGTTCTCTTACCGAGTGCAGAAACCCACTAATTCATTTTTTGTTTTTCCCTTTTTTTTTTTCTGTTCCCTCCCGTTTAGCAATATGTCAAGCGTTTCACGTCGATTAGAGGTTCACCGTAAACCAGTTGAAGGTCCTGACTCTGTCACTGCCCCAAAAAACCCGCGCGACGAGAACTTTCGTGATTGCCGGCTGAACCACCTATAGCTTTCCCAGGTACAACTCAGACCCCAGCCACCATTGTGATCAACGTGATGAATGGACATATTGCCTTATGGATTTCAAATACTATAATTTTTTTTATAATTTTTTTTATATATTTTTTTTATTATTTTTACCCGCGTTATCTTTAGCTCTCTTTGTTGCATTACTGCAAGGGGGGCGGGATGTTTACGCGCATAGTGTGAACGCACCCATTGTTTGGCGGTCTTACACTAGTTTCGTTAAATTGATATATTTTGTGTATCTATTGAAAAGCTCTGTTTGTTATTATTATTGTTTTGTATTATTACTCTTGTAAACCCCGAATTGTATGGTACGTACAAACCCCCGTTTTTTAAGAAAAGAATAAAACCCAAATTTCTATAATTAAAATTAACACCCGTGTATCTCATTTTTTTTAATATTTTCTTTAAATATTTCGAGGAAAACATACACCGTTAATGAAATTTAAAAGCTCATAAAACCGCCAAAATTAGAGGTATGATGATCAAATTCGCTACGTATATCCTCCTAGGCAATGTCATTACTGTGCCAGAAAATTAAGGCGCCACGCCCACTTTAACGCCCACCTCCCATATAACGTTTTACTTAAAATTCATATAATTTCTCTATTAATAAAGATTTTGGCATTCTAAAGGGCTATATTGAAACACCTAAGTTGTACTCATTCGCAAAAATAACTTTGACACGCCTACTATAACGCCCACTTTTCACGTTATAGACCGTTAATGAAATTTAAAAGCTTATAAAACCGCCAAAATTAGAGGTATGATGATCAAATTCGCTACGTATATCCTCCTAAGCAATGTCATTACTGTGCCAGAAAATTAAGGCGCCACGCCCACTTTAACGCCCACCTCCCATATAACGTTTTACTTAAAATTCATATAATTTCTCTATTAATAAAGATTTTGGCATTCTAAAGGGCTATATTGAAACAGCTAAGTTGTACTCATTCGCAAAAATAACTTTGACACGCCTACTATAACGCCCACTTTTCACGTTATATACCGTTAATGTAATTTAAAAGCTCATAAAACCGCCAAAGTAAGAGGTATGATGATAAAATTTGCTACGTATATCCCCCTAGGCAATTTCATTACTGTGCCAAAAAATTAAAGTGCCACGCCCACTTTAACGCCCACCTCCCATATAACGTTTTACTTAAAATTCATATTAGGAAGAGAGTTATAGCTCGAAAAGCAAGAGTAGGTCGAAAAAACCGTGTCCTTCAAACATCGAATAAAACGGAATTGTGTCCAAATGCATTAACGTAGACTCATGAAACTTCGAATATATATTTCCTGAGTAAAAACAATATTGTCCCCCGAAAATCATCTAAATCTATGTATTAGGTGACGAGTTATCGATCAAAATGTACGAAAATTTATACCGCACAGTGTATTTTTCGGTATATTTAAAAACAAAAACGTCATAAAAGCAACAAAATTTGATATACGACCCTGAAATTTTGCACACTTGAGTTTTTGGTGAGACGCTTTTTTGTAACGGAAAATCGATGTGCCACGCCCACTTTTACGCCCACCTCCCATATAACGTTTTACCTAAAATTCATATAATTTCTCTATTAATAAAGATTTTGGAATAATAAAGGCCTATATTGAAACACCTAAGTTGTACTCATTTGCAAAAATAACTTTGACACGCCTACTATAACGCCCACTTTTCACGTTATCTACCGTTAATGAAATTTAAAAGCTCATAAAACCGCCAAAATTGGAGGTATGATGATCAAATTTGCTACGTATATCCTTCTAATCAATGTAATTGTTGTGCCAAAAAGTTTAGCTGACACGCCCACTTTAACGCCTACCTCCCATATAACGGTTTATCTTAAATTCATGTAATTTCTCTATTGACAAAGTTTTTGGGAAAATAAAGGACTATATTGAAATATTTAAGTTGTATTTATTAGCAGAAACTTTATTGACACGCCTACTTTAACGCCCACTTTCATTGAAAGACTACATTGACAAAAGCATTTTAGTAGCATATCGAAGTTATAAAGGATGGTTAAATTTTAAGGGCTGAGGTTGTTTTTAAATAAAACACAAATTATTTAAGAAATTTTTATCATTTCTTTTTATAATGTTAATATTTGTACGGTTCAATTATGTATTTAACAAAATATCGGCCAAATGCCACCCCCTTCCCCTCCATCCTTGGCGTCACTCCTCTATCTTATGGTCCAAATTTTCAATGACAATGTTGATGATCAATTGTTGGGCATGATGATGAGTAGAGGTTGACTGCTCTTTTGCCACACTATCGCAAAAACCAGCAGTGGTTCCCATTCAATGAACTAAGAAGGCATTCACAGACTTTCTTAAATTGGCCCTTACAATTAAGCCACCCTCTACAAAGAAAGTGATACATATTTTTATATTATTGTCACACGGTGATTCAAAATATACATTCTCAGCATTTTGCTAAAACGGGAAATTTATTAGTAAGATTTTGATTTTTAAACTTCTATAACATTTTGCTTTTAAAAGATTTTCAAACGAAATAAGTTTTGTATAATTTTAAAATTTGTTAGCCATTAGTACATGAAAATAAATTGTTTATAATGTTTACAGATAATTTTTTTTTACTTAGGTCAAAATTTTCCTAAATTCCCATTTTTAATAGAGCATAACTTCAGGAGAACATAAGATAACAAATATAAACTAGCACCATTTCGTAGATAAAACTTTCCTCTTAAATTCATGTAAATTCTCTATGAATAAAGATTTTGGAATACTAAATATATATTGAAATATCTAAGTTATGTTTATTAGCAGAAACTTTATTGACACGCGGCCACTTTCATTGAAAGACTAAATTTACGAAAACATTTTACTAGCATACCGAAGTTATAATGGGTGGTTTAATTTTAAGGGATTATGTTGATTTTAAATAAAATTATTATGAAATTATTATCATTTATTTTTATAATGATAATATTTGTATGCTTCAATTATGTATGGAACAAAATATCGGCCAAATGGCTCCCCCAACCTAGGCGGCACACCTCGATCCGATAGTCCATATTTTCAACGACACTGTTGATGCTCAATTGTTGGGCACGTTGATAAGTCGAGGTTGCTTGCTCTTTTGCCACGTTATCATGAAAAACAGCAATGTTTCCCATTCAACGAACTAAGATGGCATTCACAGATGTTTTCACATTTCATACAGACCTGCTTTGCAGACATTTAAATATTTTTTACAATTCTCACGATTGTGGACGAATTCGAACGATTTTGTTGACCAAAATAATCACGAAGTGCACAAAATGCATTTTGATTTGAACGCCCATTTTTATAAAAATCTTTAATATTTAAAAGCGTTGCTCGATTGCGTATCTTTCCACGGTTCAAATTGAGTTAGTCTGAGATTGACAAATGTCAAATGAAATACAAGAAAAAAGTTGAAGTTTAGATGTGTTTCACCTTAAACATGAGCGCTTAAAATTTAACCACCCTCTACAAAGAAAGTGATACATATTTTATTATAAAGAGATTATTCTATAGCGATTAACAAAATAATAAATATTGTGCTTTAAATGTACACAAAATTGGTGGTGGGTATAAAAGATTCGGCACAGCCGAATATAGTGCTCTTACTTGTTATATTTTTGAATACATTAATTTATTAATGTTGTTTGGTCACATTGTTTTAGTTCAAATAAACTAGCGATAATCTGTTGCCAAAATTATAGAATAAAGTAAATTTTTCGCGGTTCACATAAAGTTACAAAATGAACTAAGATGGTTCGCTCTCAAAACTTTTTATTGCAAAACATGTTGTTTGAAACATGATTAGGTCGCAAACTTAGAATGAGAGAGAGAGGGCGAACCCTGAATTTTGAATTTTGCTCTTCGTGTAAGCATAGTATAAGATAATGAATCAAAACTAAATATCAATAAGCGATACAGTATTAAATAGCAAGTTGTAAATTAAATATAAATTACAAAATTGATTTGATGATAAACTATAAAAACGCCTCCATATTATTGTGTAGTGCTGCAGATCCTTCCAATTATGCGTGGTTGGAGTAACGCTTGTCATTTCCCATTTTCCCTTAACTAAAAATTTTGAAAAAAAAAAATTGGCTTATCATAAACACAACAATGGAAAACTAAAATCATATTAGTAGGGTTGTACTTTGTATAAAAAAAGTCGTGGTGGTACCTAATATTTATATGAGTCATAATTTCTATCTGGGTAGATTCTACAAATAAACGTGTACATGTACACATAAAATCATTACTAGCTTTTTAATATTATTTCATTTATTTTAATATAATCAGTGTAATTTAGATGTATTTATTAATGTTTTAGTTTTATCTTAATTCCAACATTCATCAAATAACAACATTCTATTGCTCAAGTGTTTTAAAGCGTGTTTTAATATCTCATTTTGGAAGTAAATTTCACTTTATTATATAATGAAAATAGATTGCTTTTTCTCAAGTTAATAGGCTTACCAGACAGACACCCAAATAAATATTCTTAATGCTGCTAGACAAAACTAAATATCAAAGACATTACTAAAGACATCAGATTGAATTTCCAGCAACTGTTTAGCTAGATTATAAATTGTTTGTTTTTTTTTATTTTACTAATAGTAGCTGGTGGTGGGGTTTTTTTTTTTGTTTTTTGTAATTTTGATATTTAAATTGATTTAAAACATGACAGTTGAAATAAATTATTTAGGCTGCGAAGTAAATAACAGTTATATGGCAAACAAAGAAGTTTGAGTTTGTGTGTGTTAAAATATGCATGTATGTGAATACCTTAAGGCAGGATAATATGGATAATAAAAAGTCCATAAATAATATGACAATTAAATCAAACATTTGCAAGGAAATAACAGAACTAAGGAATCGGAATTAAATGTCAATATAATTTTAATACTGTAATTTAGAGCCAGCAGTTATCGCCACAGAGGCCAACAATTTAAATACATTTGAATATTTGTCTAAATCACACACTTATAGAAAATAGCATTTTTTTATCTTAACTTCTTTAAATACAAATACAATTCAAATATAGTTATTATCTACCTTAAAGCATCACATTCATTACTTTTAACTCTTAGAGTATGGGTTACTAAAGTCGCCCATACAAAAAAAGTTTGTTAGTTACCATTTTATATCACAAAGGCTGTTAGTGAAAAAAAGACATTATTATTTAAATAAACAGAGATCCACTTCTCTTATGTTATTAAAATTGTTTTCTATATATTGTTGAGATAATATTTTTGTACGTTTTTTATTTTGACAAAAAAAAAAGAAAATCTGTAATCTAAATGTATAAAACAAATCAGACTGATTGGAAATCATTCAAAAAAAAAACAATGTATGGAGTTTGAAATCACTTGGGTCCTCATACATCATACAAATTTAAATAAATTAAGGTAATCGGTTGTTGTACATTTTTATTCGGCCTTTTTTATAAAAAAATTTTTAATTAAAATAAAAATAATCAAGCCTCAAGCAGCTATCCCATAGCAGCTATTCCATTTAAACTTTTTACGATTAACTTTGATAACAATTTCCTTTTTCGATGAAAAAATGAATAAAATCAGAGCAGGGGGCATGGTATTCCCCATTCAAAAAAATATATCTAATGTCATATATAGGTAAGTATATGAACTATATGAAACTTTAAACGAGCAATAAATAATAAATAATAAATAAATTTTTACAGCCAAAATTGCTTACAATCGGAGTATAGGTAGTGTTATCCCCCCACGAATGAAATACTTTCAATCAGAGTACGAAAACAAACAAAAGGAAACGTTTCCAATAGTTTTGTTTCGATCATTTCAGAGAGGGAAAACAAAACGAAACAAAACCCAGGATAACGGTACATGCATTTTGTTTTGTATTGTTTTGTACTATGAGTGCAAACAAAACCAGAATCGAAAAGTACTCAGCTTCAATATGTAACATGCAAAACAATACAGTACAATACCTTCTGCAAACGTTTTAAAACGTTTGCTGATTCATTTGGTCTTTACATGAAAAAATCTACATGTTTATTGCTGCTTGTTGTTGAGAATTTTTTAACATTTTACCTACCTACATTAATTTTAATTTATTAATAACGATATGAAGTCACTGACTATATTTTGGGAATTGGTAATGGTGCATTGTTATAACCTTTTTGTTCTGCAAACGTTTGCAAACGTTTTATTCTTGTTTCGTACTCAAACGAAACATACCGTCAAAGCAAAGCCTAAGTACAAAACCCGAATTGTTTTGTTTATGCTCTTTTGCATTTAAACGTTTGTGGTTTTGTTTTGCTCGCAAACAAAACGATTCATGAAAATTGAAAAGTTTCTGACTTAGATGATTTGTACTGTGTTTCGTTTCGTTTCTTTTCGTTCACTGCTTTCAATCAATAATCGGCATTAAAGAATTCTTTTTAAATACAAATTAAAATAACACTTACATATGTTTATATATAACAATTATGTATATATATAAGTAAAACAATAAAAAAATCCTGGTGGATGTAGCGAAGCGCACCGGGTTAGCTAGTATATAATAATTTCCAGCTTCATTTCGTTTCATATTAGAGTTCTTTGCACGTTAATGCTTAAATGCTTTTTCACATATTTTATTTATTAAAATCTTTAATACAAAAACTATAAATCAAAAATAAAACAAGTTGTAAAAGTCAATGCTCTAAATCTAAAATTTAAAAAAGAGCAGACTACAAAAATTTAACATTTTATAGCAGCATAAACTTGAGGTTGAAAAACAAAAGAATAATATTACTTTTACACTCCGGCCCAGTGATATAATGGCACTAAAAATTCCATATTCAGATGCCTGTATCTTTTGCTGTTTTTAACTGATTGCAGAACTTTAAAATAAAAATAGAAGCTAGACATCTTGAGATATTTATAAGGAAATTATGCCAGTAGTGGTTTCTTAACTAGATAACTTTTTCTGAGCAATTTACAAAAAAAAAAATCAAAAAATTTATTATTTTTAAAGTGAGCGATGATTTTTTTGTACGGAGCGATTGTTTATTATATTTAATTACATCTTGAAATCGATGTTTATCGTTCTGATGTTCTAAACTCGCAATAGCTAAAAAAAATTAATGAAGCCCAACAGTTGTCGACAATTACATCAAGGATCCCGAGGGGTATGAAGAAAATTTTAAAGCAAGAGTTTCATCGTTTTTATCTACGTATGAAAAAAGAAAAATCATCAGAATTGCTTCTAATTCTGTCTTGTTCTTGGCAAAAATAAGAGCTCACGCTGGAGTGCAAGAGAGCAAGTCATCAGCACGTAAAGTAATTAAAAGCTGTGAGTATCTTAAATATGGGAAATTACAAAACAAGCCACCACTTAATGCTCCTCGTAAGAAATAGCGGCTTCAATTCGCAAAAGAGTATATGGCAAGGGATGGAAGGGACATAAATGACTGGAAAACCGTTGTATTTACGGATGAGAAGAAGTTTAATTCGAATAGGCCTGATGGCTATAACTATTATTTCCATGATTTGCGCAAAGGAAAGCGATTTTTGAACCGACATCACAGTCGAGAGGAAGGCGTTTTGGTATGGGGTGGCTGCATCGATCTTAAATTTCAACGTGAACAAATGACTGGTGCAAGCTATAAAACGTTATTGAAATCAACTTTTTCGAAGTTCAATAAACTATTTGGTTCCATATCTTGGATATTGTAACAGGATAATGCCCCTATACACAACGCCAGAGTAGTAAAGGAGTTCATTGCAAGCCAAAATGTTGATACCCTTGACTGGCTACCCTATTCGACAGATCTAAACATTATCGAAAATGTTTGGGGTTTGGTTATCTCGTAAGGTGTATGAAGAAGGTAGACAATTTGATGACAAGCAGTCACTAATTCTGGCCATTAAGGATGCTTGGAGTCAAGTTTCGTTGGATTACATAAATTCTCTTTATCTGTCAACGAAAACCCGTATATTTAAAGTTAATAAAAACAAAGGGGGTTTTAGCCATTACTAATCGTAAGTAAATAAAGCAATAATAAAGCAAAATAAATTTAAAAAAAAACAAGAAAAACTGTTTTTCATTATAATTAGTTAAAGTGTCTTTATTTAAGTGAACCAAAAAGAAAATAGCACATATCTGAACTTTTTTTATAAATTGCTCAGAAAAACTTCTTTAGTTAAGAAACTACTTTAATTTTTTTATATCTCAAGATGTCTAGCTTCCATTTTTATTTTAAAACTCTGCAATCGGTCAAAAATTGCAAAAGATACAAACTTCTGAATATGGAATTTTACTGCCTTTAAATCAGTGAACCGGAGTGTATATATATTGTATATATGTAAAATGTAAAACATATATAAAGGGTGTTTTTTTAAGCCCGATAGAACTTGAAATTGTAAAAAATAACACAAAAAATTAAATTGTAATCAAAATTTTTTTTTTATTCGAAAGATCAATACGTGACATTAACATTTGAAAATGATTTCGGGCATATGGGCACCGCGGCTGTTCTTGACGAAGCGCATTCTGGACGTCCAATTTTATCGCAAAATTGTGTTAAGCGATGAGGCGCATTTTTGGCTTAACGGGTTTGTTAATAAGCAAAATTGCCGCATATGGAGCGAGACCAATCCACAAGAGACCCTACAGACTCCATTACATCCAGAAAAATGCACCGTTTGGTGCGGTTTTCACGCTGGTGGCATCATCGGACCTTATTTCTTCAAAAATGAGGCCGGAGCTCGCGTTACGGTCAATGGAGATCGTTACCGCACCATGATCAATGATTTTTTGTTTAAAAATATGGATGACATTGATCCGGAGGAGATGTGGTTTCAACAGGATGGCGCTACGTGCCATACGGCGAACGCAACCATCGACTTATTGAAATCAAAATTTGGCGATAAGTTGATTTCGAGAAATGGACCTGTCAATTGGCCTCCAAGGTCGTGCGATTTGACACCTCTCGATTATTTCCTGTGGGGCTACGTGAAGTCACTGGTTTATGCTGATAAACCAGCAACAATTGACGCCTTGGAGGCCAGCATTGTTCGTGTTATTCGTGACATACGGCCAGCAGTGCTCGAAAAAGTGGCCCAAAATTGGACGTCCAGAATGCGCTTCGTCAAGAACAGCCGCGGTGCCCATATGCCCGAAATCATTTTCAAATGTTAATGTCACGTATTGATCTTTCGAATAAAAAAAAAATTTTGATTACAATTTAATTTTTTGTGTTATTTTTTACAGTTTCAAGTTCTATCGGGCTTAAAAAAACACCCTTTACATTTATTATAAACTCTGAGTAAACAACAGAAAGTTTATTCTTTAAGCCAAATAAAATTTAAAGAAAGAATTTAAATTTTTAAAGTCTACCCTATTAATGTTTTCTACCATTTCGCTTTCCCTACATATTTAATATAAACAAAAGTATTTGACTCGGTGTTTAAAACATTCGACTGTCTAAAATTTTTAGTCATACTACGTACTTTTATGACAACAACAAAAGTTTGTAGTTACATTCCAAAACTATAGAATGGTTTTGAAATACATGCAACATATGTTATACAATATTTTAGAAATTGTTAAAAGTTTTTAGTTATCCCAGTACAAAAGGTAAAAAAGAGTAGAATATTTTATAAAAATTTTTAAAAGCCATAGGAAAGAACTACATATTTACAATGTAAATGTCTAGAACATAAAATAAATAAAAAATTCTCTACCATTATTTGAAAAAATTTTAAAATAAATATTTATTGTAAGTCGAGAATTTTTGTGTAATTTAATAATTGCTATGTAAGAAATACAAAAAAAGAATAAAATAATGTAGATTTCTGTTAGCTTATGAAATTTTGAGAGTTTGTTAAGCATGAAATTCCTTAATTTTTAAATTCGTTTTTATGCCTTTAGGGTATTATTTTATTTTCAGTTGTAACATATTTTGTTTAACTGAAAAGGTAAATTTTAAAGTAAGCCAAGCAGATAAATAAAGTATAAGTATACGAGCAGGTGCCAGAACAATTTAATATTAAAAAGTTCTTGAAGTTTTTAAGATAATTGAACGCTGCTTCATAAATAAATGTTTTGTTTTCGGAGTTTTAGGTCTCAGGTGTGTCAATATTAAAAATTATGTACTGAGTAGTTTGAAATATATGTGGTATGACCATAAAATTTTATGAAAAAAGAATTTTAAACAACTTAAGATCTTCTTGATTTATGATAGTGTTGAAAAAAAATGAGCGATATGTATTTTTCTGGGAATTTCAGGATAGAGTTTTAATTTTATTCATAACATCTGTATAGGGTTATAGATGTGGTAGTAGATTTATTAACAATTCAAATTTTTATAAGATAAGGAAATACCATGTTCCCAATATGTACAATGTCATTGTCTTTAGTTCAATGTGATCATAATTTTTGCCTTTTAAAATAGTTGTTGGTACGTGGCGAATTAAAAAATATTGCTCTCTCGGATGAGAAAAAATATGTATATCGCAGTTCACGAAAATGTTTGCTTACGAGAGATAATTAACCCTTGTGTTAATACCCGGGTACCGGGGTACCCATCTAGGTATATTTACATGAAAAAAATTTATTAACAATTAAATTTTTAAACAAGCTTCTGGATCGTTGTAATTTAACTTAAAATAAAGCGAATGAAGATTCTAGATTTAATTTTTTGCTCCGTTTATATTAAAAAAAAATTTGCTGAAACTTGAAACATCGCAACATGCTCACCTGGGTACCCCGGTATCCAATACAAATTGTATGGGAAATAATAATCAAAAACTATTAGATTGTTCAGCACAAACATTCAGCTCGGCTTTTCCGAGTTTCGCTGGTGCATTTTTCTATTTGCTTGTAGCACACGTGACAAGATGATGTAACTTTTTTCTTCCTGTTTTATCCAGTTTTTTAATATATTAGAAGCCTCTGCAATGGGTCATACTTGGCAATCCAAAATTTCAATGGCAATTTTGGTTGTATAATTGCGCATAACTTGAGGAAGTTGTTCAGATAGCTTACGCATAAATAGGCGTCTCTCAGTTTTTTTTTTCTTCACAATCATTTTATTGTTCTCACAGTAAGTAATGTATGATGCTAGTGAAGCCATATCTTGAAGTTATAAATTGGGTAAACCCTAAACGACCTCTATAAGGATACATTTGTTCATCCATTGTTTAATTTGCACTAGGCTTATACATGTGGGATAAGTTTGTGTTCAACATTGTCCATAAGTCACGAATTGGAGCAGCCTTATCATTATTTTTACGACGTGTATTTTTGTCATCAAATTTGAAAAAGCGTATTATGTTGTGGAATCTGTTGAGTCCTATTTTCGCGCGGTACAGTGGATATAAATTTGAATGGGACATGTCTGAAGTATGGGTGTATTGGAATTATTCACACCAGCATAAATCAGGTTATCAAAAAACGAAAAAATTTCTATTTTAGTTACAGGCTTGCACTGACGCTGAGAATTGGGATGATCAACGTTATAAGCTGCATAGATAGACATTGCTTTTTTATTTGTGTGTCGAGCAATAATATCTACAAAATTTTCGTTGAAGACAATTTTAAAGGTTTCACTTTGATATGAAATTTTGGCCGTTATGCAATTCAAAGTTAAAAATTTATTTTTTATAAAATACTATTTGATATTTTTAATGTTTATTTTCGTTCATAAAATGGCTTTCGAAATCACCAGATACAAATCCGATTGGCTTTTCTATCTGGACCATTTTGGAGTCCAAGGTTAGTCCTAGAAAATATGCCACTATGATTGCGTTGAAGAAAGCAGTTGTACAGAAATGAGCCAAAAGAAAAAGATCGTAGCTGTATAGCATTTTAAACGTTTGAAGGTCATAGTTAAGGTAAAAGGTGGTCACATCGAGATAAAGTGATTTATTTAACAGCCTTAAAAGTATGCACACTTAGATTATTAAGAGTCAAAAATGCCACCAAATTTATTGACATTCTGCTTAAAAAATAAAAGTAAATAATATTCCTGTTTTAACATAGATATCTAGAGGAATAATGTATCTATTTACTACTATAAATCAACTAAAGGTCATTGGAAGAAAGTTAAACATATGTATTTTTTTTGTTTTGCAAGTGTCTCAGATTTTTTTTGTCTCCAAGAAGTTTTATCGTATAATGAAATAGTCATAAGACACATAAATTCTTTCATAAAAATATGCAATTCTTTTGAGCTTTTATTATAAACGATAACTTTTTCAATTTCAATAATTAATGTTATTTTATAATGCTTAAATATAAATTAAAAAAACAATAAATTTAAAAATTTTAAATTTCATACTGTCACCTTTAAGTTTTCAGCTTTTAATTTCATAGAAATTTTGAAACTTTAGTGTTATGAGCGCATCTCAATACATGCAAAGCTTATGCAGAGAAACAAAACATTTAAAAGTTTTTGAATTGAATACTAAAATCTACATTTATGATAGAGTTTGCTAAGGATTTCATAAATCATGTCTATGCCAACACAAGCATACAAAATCATAAACCCAAAGTGTCGACATAACCAAGACCTGCATCATTGCATTTATGGGGAGGATTTTGTATGGATACACAGTAGGTATATACAGTATGTATATACAGTATGTCTAATGTATGTAAAGCACGGTAATATATGACACTTTATTATTTTTAAAATAATATTTAAGTAAATTTTAATTAAAAGTTATTTAACCTTAACCTGTGCGAGTTGTGCTGCCCTCTTCAAGTTATAGAGAAAATCGAAAATTAATGCAGAAATTTCTACAGGGATGTCAGTATAGAAAAGCTAAGGAATTGTAGATAGTATCTGTTATTATATCTTTCATTTTTGTCTCTATTGCTTCTATTAAAACTGAATATTAAATCAATTGACAAATCAATTAATTTTAACTGATGGTCTAAAGTAGAAAACAAATAAGTTATCGATTTCAAATATATTTTTTATAAATAATAAAAAAAAATTTAAGCATTTACTTCATTCGAAATTAGAAAACTTTTTAAATTCTATTTAAAAATATTTAAATTTCTGTTAGGCTCTAACACGATGTCTTTCGAAAAAACTTTTGTGCATGTCCAAAAAATATAGAACACGCCATATGGTGTGCTTGTTAAGTTGTATGAAGGAAATGAAAAGCATTTCTTGGTTTGATGCGTAATTGGGACACAAAAATACTATTTGATCTCACAAGTATACCAAATACTAACACATTGTAGCATACAAAGAAAATGCCATAATGGCAGCAAAAAAGAGAACATGTTTTAAAAATTCAAAATAGGAAAAATACTCTATAACAGCAAAAATGAAACATTCTTTCCTTAAAAGCCTTGCTCAATGCAAAAAGAAATAATAATGAAAACTTCCGCAATAGGACATTATACTTGTAGTGTTTTTATATATATATTTTTTTTTTAAATTTAATACTACTGCATTTTTTCTCGACTCCTTTTTATATTTTTTCCCAGATTTTTTGCGAATTAAACAGGCATAAACGCATATGTGTTTGAACAGAACAAACTCTTTTGAAAAATTGCCAATAATTTTGCAAAATTTGTACTAAATGGCAAACAAATATAAAGAGAACAATTTTAAAGAACGAAATTATAAAAAATATGCTTTCGAGCCAAAGACAAACAAATCAACATTATTTTTAGAGTAAAAGAAGAAGATGTATGTGTATAAGAAACTAAAAAATCTTCTTTTATTGTTGCTTAAGGCAAGATTTTGTTTCATATTTTACTTCTCACAGATATACATACACAAAAACACTTACATATAGTATAATAAATAATAAGAATTTCGGTTTCTTTGAAAATATTTAACTAACTATTATCAGTACACACTTGATATATGTACGTACAGATTATATATATGTTTATGCCTCTGTATACACGCACACATATACATATTTCTTAATATGACTGCAAGCCATATACAAATAATATAATTTTTTTCATTTTCCTTTATCCACAAATAGCAAACTTTTGAAATTTTTTTTTCTTTTCAGTATACTTTACTTACAGTTCTTGCTAAGTTGCATACATTTAAGGCTAATTAATTGCTTTGCATTTATTATAAGCCATAAACCAGCAACATAAGAAAAAGATATTGTGGTCATTAAAATGTATGAAGGTAGTAGTTGAAATACCAACACCCAGTCTTGTTCCGCCGTGAGCAATAAGATACCAGACACTTTTGTTATTTGTAAGATACATAAAGGTAGTAAAAAAAATATTCTTTATAAGTAAAAGAACAATTAATTAACAGTAAAACAAAAGGGGAAAATTATAATCAAGAGTAAAAACTAAAAATACCAACTTTGCAAAAAGTCTCAAGAACTTAGTAAAGTTATAGTCAGGGATGAAAGTTCATGCAGCTGCATGTTTTATGTTTAGTCTGAGAACAAGGGTAATAAAATATTTTTAAGTTAGTTATGGTTGAAAGAGAGGGAAATTAAAAAGTCCAAACCCACAATAGATATACACGTATGCCCAAATTTTCATACTGTGCGCTCAATGAAATTGAAAATTTCCCATAAGTTTAGGACCATAATTCTAAACTCATTCAGCTCCTTTCATTTAATTTCTTATGGATTTCCAATTTCAATTGTTTCGGTTAAGTATTTGTGTCTAATACTACCAAAGAAAGTACATAGACAAAGATAGTGTTCCATAAGTTCATCCTTATAAAATCTTTACACTTGTTAATTTTTTAAGTATTGTCCTACTAAGCTTTAGGATCTCCGTTGATTTCTCAAGACTTAGGTCACACCATAGTAAGTTCGTGACCTTAGCGACAGCAGTATTTTGCCACCTTCTGACGTGTTCTTTCATCGCACAAATTTGAGGTTAATTTTTGTACCTTGGAAAGTCTTTAGCATTTTCCGAAGTCATGGTATTCAAGAATGATCCATTTTGTATAATTTGTCGCCTTCTTCGTTGTCGATTATCCGGTGACGGCGTGCCAACCATACAATGTCTAAATGTTCACAACTTGCATGTCAGCTTACTGCTGTTTTGTATTGCAGGACACTCGAATATTCAATTCGTTTTTTCATTAGGATTTTTGTAACTGATTTACTGTGTGTACGAATACAAATCGAAGCTCTACGTTATTGTCATAAACTCATCTTGGAAGACAGTATTAAGGTCTAGTAGATGAACATATTTTTATACTTGTTTCGGTTTATGTCTTAAAAACCCATTATGATTTGGTCACCAATCTTCAATCTGTTCGTACAAAAATCGATGCTTTAAGTATGTTAAGAACATACACACACACACACACACACACACACATTCATTTATTTATTAATTTATTATTTAATGTTTACTAACATACATTCATTCATTTTGTAATGGTTTTTCTTGTGTAGTGTTGTATAAGTTCCCTATAGCCTTTGGTTATTTTTCGTAGCTGTCACGGTTTCAGCGGATTTGCAAGGCGTTCAAAGGAACTGCCGAATTGTTTTTGAGACTTTTGATTAAAACACAAGGCAGGTTGTTGCCGAATTAGTATTGTAATTCAAGTCTGATTTTATTTAATTTTACTTGTTTTTATATACTAAATTTGAAATTAATTCTTAACCTTTCTAACTTATTATACTTGTTGACAAAGTTCTATTTGTCTTTATCGGTACCATGGATATATCAAGATTTACTCTGTCCGTAATTGTACTAGCCAATCAGAATGTTGGTATTTGTAAATGTACTCATTAACATCAAAACACTCAATGTGGTTTGTTTGCATTCTGATTGAGTAATTTGTATTCATTTGCATGCATACTTGTCCTACTTATATTCTAGTAAATGTGAGTTAATTGATAAATGCAGTTATTTGATCTTTTGTATACCCTACTTTAATTTGGATTGTATGTATGAATTTCAGAGTGGACAATGTGTGTGCAGAAGACACTTGTGAGGTACACTACAATGTACTTATTATTTTATTTTGTTTGCATTAACCAATTTCTTACACAATATTATGTTTAAATTTTTATTTTGTCAACTTTTTGTCAAATTTTGTCATTTCAAGTTCATTAACCATTGCTCGTGAAAAGTGCATTAGTTTTATTTTCATATATAAAGTTCATTTACACCACTTAAAAAGTAGGTAATTTGTTTTGTTTTAAATAAACAATTTTATTATTTTATTATTCATTTGTTATTATTCTTAAGCTAAGCATTTTATTATTAATAAATTTTATATAAAAGAAAGTAAATAATAAAGATCAATCAGTCGTCTTTTAGTAAGCAAAACAATTTGTTTTAATCTGACGGCTTCCTTCAAGTCCCAAGTACTTGCAAGGAATATTGTGCAATTTAGTGCCAGTTCAAATTTATGTACTTCTAATCTTAGTTAATTTATTCCATTCTTTCTCTGGTATTTTGGTGATTCAGTTAACTCTCTCATACTTTATTGGGATTTTGTCCCTTATAAAATTTTTGATACTCTCCATCAATAAAATATCAATTGTTTTTAATTTTCTAGTTTTATGATATCTCACTTGCTGTTTGCCTATTGCCATTAAGCTGGTAGCGGCCAAGGCTGCATCATATGTCACCTGTAGCTCAATCAATAGTCATTTCTATTGTAGTTGATTTAAGCCTTAGAAATGAGGTGTCTAGGTATCGATATGTTAAGATTATTCTATTCAGGTATTAAATTACCTCCACATAATTTTTTTTAAAATCAATCTTACTCAGAAATATACAGAAACATTTCTAGTTGGTGCTTTTTATGTAAAAATTTTGTTTAGGCCTCAACAAAAATTAAATAAATTTATAACAATAGCGAGTAATGTATGAAATACATGCTTAAAAAAATGTAGTGGACAGTCGCCCTTCCGCCGTGTGGAGCGGTTTTACACTCTTATGAATTTGATCCTTCGGCTTTGCAATAGCCCTTGGCAAGTCATAAGAACTTAAAGCACCACCTTCGCTAAACTAAAAATTCCAGGACAAGATTTTTTACTACGTATTTATTTATACATCACTTTAAATTGTGTCCATGAATGCTGTGATACTACATGTTCTGGCAGAAATTTTTAAATTAATGAAGCTAACGCTTAAACTTCCTAGAGCCGAAAGCTTAAGTGAAACCGGCGGTTAGAATCCATGAGAGTTGAGATTCCCCGAGCCCGTCAAATGGCTGATTGTATATTATACCTTTTATAAGCGAAACGAAACAGCTGCTCTGGTAAAAAAACCGGCAAGTTAGGTGTTGTAACTGATAACCATTGATATGTAATTTATTTTTTTTAGCAGTTTACAGACTGGTATTGTAATAATATTAAATAAAACACGGGGTTTTCTATTTTCATAAGTTCAGGTTTACTTAAATATAATAAACTGTGTTTTCTGTAATCAAAAGCTTTATAAGAAAACGTGGTGTTCTGCTTTCTGTATCTAACTGAAACTCACTGCTGCACTGCTTGAACAATCACTCGATGTCGCCGGTGATGCCAGACTGTATATATTATGACATCCCCTTTGTTTTCCAAAATTAATAAACTTCGTAATCTTCTAGATACCTTGGAAGTTTAGTCTCTCTTCGAGCTCGTTGTTGTCGATGATTGTGTTGATATTGGGAATCGTCTTCCTCTGAGACCTGGGTGTTGGGTTTGATTTCGAAATGTTGTTTGCCTTGATTATTGGATTCGTATGTGGATTCTGCAGGCAAATTCGTTGTGTTTTGGTGTTTTTCTATGTCAGGCGTCACTGTGTTTGGCTTCATTATGTGTATCGTGTTGCGCCTGTACTTTGCCTGGTCCGACCCAGCTATGTATGATCGGTCTGTGATTTTTTCTTCGATTTTACCCTTCATCCATTTTTCACTTGGACTCTTTTTGAAATAAACGCTGTCACCTTCCTTTAAGTTATTCTCCTTGCGCGTCCCACGGTCGAAGTATTTTTTGTTGTATGCTCGTTTTTGTTTAATTTGTTTTGGAACATTTCGTATAATTTCTTGGCTTAAGTTCAGAGATGGGAGATTACACCTTAGCCATCTACAAAACAGCCGTTTAGCAGGGCTGGAGCCAATTTTGTTTGGGGTATTTCTCCAAATGAGTAGGGATCTGTAAAAATCCGTATTAGATGCCATAGCTTTTTTCAGTAGTTGTTTTGCGATCTTTACTGCTGCCTCTGCTTTGCCATTCCCTTGTTGGTGGTGGGGACTAGATGTTTCATGACGGAACTCCCACTCTTTGGCAAACGTTTTGAATTCTGTATTTATAAAATTGGTTCCATTATCTGTAATAACTTTTGCAGGTACGCCGTATCTGCTGAAATTTCTTTTACATATATTAACTGTTGTTTTTGCTGCTAAACTCACCAGTTTGTCAATTTCAAAAAAATCAGAATAGTGGTCTACTGTTATTAGATAATGCTGATGTGTACCATTTATATGTAGTTCGCATACGTCCATAGATACGATTTCGAAAGGTGTTGACGGAATTTCTGAACTGATCATGGCTTCCTTTCGCTGTTTTCTTGCATATGTATTGCATATGGCGCAGTTTGCTATCATCTGTTTTATATCTTCTGTTATTCCACGCCAATATACTGTTTCTCGAGCGAGTTTTAAAGTTAGCTCTATACCCAAATGTGGTTGGTGTAATCTACTCAAGATTTCGCGTCGCATTTGTTGTGGTATGAGCAACCTGTTTCCCATTAAAACTAAGTTATCGTTGACTACGAGTTCATCTTTTACGTTCCAATATTGTCTTATGTTATCGCTTACACTGCTTTTGTTACCGGGCCAACCCCCTCTTATAGTTGCGGTTAGAGTCTGCATAACGCTATCGTTGATCGTTGCATGTTTTATTTTTTCAATTGTTGTTGAACTTATATTTTTGTCTTCTATGTCGTCACTGTAGTCTAGTAGCTTCAATTCCTTTTCAATCTTATAAATATCGACTGAGTTCTCTAGGTGAGCTGGCGCTCTAGATAGAGTATCGGCTATGTACATTTCGTGTCCCTTTTTATACTTTATGTTGAAGTTGTATCGTTGCAACGCTAGTATCATGGATTGAAGCCTTTTCGGAGTTTTAAGCAGGGGTTTTTTAAATATGTTGATTAGTGGTAATTGATCCGTCTCTATTGTAATGTTTCCTCTTCCACAAATGTATTGGTCAAACCTCTTGCATGCATATAGTACCGCCAGCATTTCTTTCTCAATCTGTGCGTAATTCTTTTGTGTTGTCGTAAGTGTCTTCGAAGCGTAGATTATTGGGTGGTTATCTTGTAGCAAGGTACAGCCGAGTGCGAATGCTGAAGCATCAGTTTGAATTACGATGGGTTTTTTTGCGTTGTAGTATTGTAAAACAGGTGTTTCAGTTATGAGTTTTTTTAGCTTTTGAAATGCTTCTTCTTGTTCTTTTTGCCATTCCAAATTTGCTTTTGCATGTGTTATTCTTCTAAGGGGCTCGGTGATTTCCGACATATTAGGTAGAAATTTACTTACATAGGTTACGAGACCTAAGAATCGCATGGTGTCCTTTTTATCAGTGGGCGACGGCATGCTTAGTATGGCTCCGATTTTCTCGGGATCTGGCTTTACACCATCCCCGGTAAGTATATGCCCGTAAAATTTGACTTTTTCCTGACATATTTTCATTTTCGTCTTGTTAATTTTTAAATTTTCTTCGCGTAGACGCTGTAATAAACAATCTAAATTTCTGTTGTGGTCTTCAATTGCCTCATCTTTTGTGTCACCCTTTCCAAAAACTAAAATATCATCTGCAATGCAAACTACGCCTTTCAGTCCGGATATCACCTGGTTCTGCCGCATCTGAAAAATTTCCATTGCTGGCTTTATGCCAAATGGTACACGGTTGAATCTGTATTTTCCAAATGGTGTCCAGAAGGATGTTAACTTGCTACTATTTTCGTCTAGCTGGAGCTGCCAGAATCCGTGCTTTGCATCAAGTATTGAAAATATTTTGGCATCTGACAATTCAGTTAGAATTTCCTCTACTGTCGGAAGTTGGTACTTTACGTCTTTTAGAGCCTCGTTCAGTTGTCGTGGGTCGATACAAACTCTTATATTATTGTTTTTCCTTACTATGACAATATTGCTTGTCCAGTCTGTGTGTTCACATTCTTTTGTTATTACATTCATCATTTCCATTTCTTTTAATTTATCTTTTAGCTGTTCACGTAATGTTACCGGTATTCTTCTCGGGGGTTCGCTTTTGGGTGTTATGTTGCTGTCTATTTCCAATGTTATCTTGCCTTTAAGTCTGCCTAGGCCTTGAAAAACGTCTTCATATTTGTTTATAATTTTGTATGCTTTTTCCTCCGCGGTGTTGTGTTCGACTTTCTTACATATCTCTATTAGTTTTAATGACCGACATGTTTGTAATGATAGTAACGGGCAGTGATTGGTTTTTATGACATAAAATAATAATTTATACTTATCTTTATTTTTTTCTACGATCATTTGTGTTGTTCCAATGGGTGTAATTTGATTCCCTTCTATTGTTCTCAGTTTTGTATGTGTTTTTTCTATATTTGGTGTTGCTTCTATGTTCTTTAGGTTGTTGACTCCTATAATATTGCATGTTGCGCCGGTATCAAGCTGACATTTTGTGTTATGAGCTCTGTTTTGGTTATCATAAATGTTTAATTCTAAATAAAGTCCTTTGTTGCTGTTGTTGCTTTCGCCTAATACGGTGTTCAATATAAACTCGTCGTCTGATGTTTCCTCGGCGCTGTTAATCGCTGTTACGACTTCTTTTACAGCTCTTGAACTGTTACTGTGTCTGTTTGTATATGATGAGCTATTCGACATGCAAACTCTGGCATAATGTCCTCTTCTCTTGCATTTGTGGCATGTTATCTTTCTAGCTGGACAGTGTTCTAACCTGTTGTGATACTCGTTCCCGCAAAATTTACATAATGGGTTTTCTGCTTTTACTCTTTGTTGTGTTTGTTGTTGCTGCTGATATTTACCTCTCGTTATGGTTTTCTCCACCTTGTTAATCTCAGCTTGGTTAGTTCCAATACCACGTAACTGTTTTTCTGACGTTTCTTTTGACCTGCAGATTTCAATGGCTTTTGACAAAGTTATACTGTCGTCAAGCCATAACCTTTCTCTCAGGTCAGGATCCTTGATGGAGCATATTATTTTGTCAAGTAAAATGTCCTCCTCCAGTTGACCATATTGTGCATTTTTGATCAAACCTCTCAATCTGTTGAAATATTCGTCATATGCTTCTTCTTCGTCTTGCTTTGCCATATTAAAGACGGCCCTTATATACCTTTTGTTTACCGCCGGTGTTAGATTTTTTTCTATTTCATTCAATAGAGCGGCAGCTGTCTGTACATCATCTTCCTTTATTGGCATATTAGTATACCTTTTGAAGGCATCGTCTCCAATGGCTGTTAGAAGAATTGCTTTTATAGTTTCTTCGTTTTGTGAGGTTAAACCCGATGCTGTTAAATAATTTTCCCACTGCTGCTTAAAGTACTTAAAATTTTCACCTATGTCGCCATCCCTAATCTTTATTGGACCGGGAAGCGGTATCTGTGGTAGAATACTATGGGTTGCTATTCCCATGTTTCTTGATTTTGTTATTTCAGCGCGTAGGGCTTTGATTTCGTCCTTTAATACTTGTACCTCGTTCATTCTTATTTTTTTTTACTGTATTTTACTTTTGCACCTGACACCATGTAATAATATTAAATAAAACACGGGGTTTTCTATTTTCATAAGTTCAGGTTTACTTAAATATAATAAACTGTGTTTTCTGTAATCAAAAGCTTTATAAGAAAACGTGGTGTTCTGCTTTCTGTATCTAACTGAAACTCACTGCTGCACTGCTTGAACAATCACTCGATGTCGCCGGTGATGCCAGACTGTATATATTATGACAGGTATTTTGTATTAAAAAAAATTAAATGAAAAAAAACGAAATAAAATAAAATAAAGAAAAGTAATCCCCAAAAAAATATTTTTATATATTGTCTCCATTTTATCAAGGCTTATCTATTTAACAGGTAGTCTTAATTAGTAATCTGTCAAACATGTCAAACTTAATATATATAAAATTTAAACAAAAAATCCATCCGAACTGCGATAAAAAAATAAATGATAAATAAATAGGTCTTGCACTTTTAGAAACTATGTCATTTCATTTACAGACGCTGGGTATTTCTTTAATGATAAATTGGGAATTTTTTCATTGATATTAAATAAGTATCAACGATCAACGATATAAAATAATTTTCAAAAGGTCTTTGTAACTATTCTCTGAAGAAAAATTTAGGGACTTAAATGATTTCCTCTTAGGGGGCCTAAATAGGTCTTTAAGGACGTCGTTTCTACCGCCTTTGTTTTGTATTGTCAATCGTTGACTGTATACAATGCCATAAAAGTTCTAAAAATATTTCATGTGTAAGCAGAAGTTATATTTTTATGATTTTTCATTTTTATACCCTTCACCTGTGGTTGAAATCAACTTTTAAAAGCAACTATATGCTCCTTAGATCTGTGTATGATATCAATCTCTTGGAAATATCTGGGAATGAATCACTATTGAAATTCAGCAAAATCGCCTTATAACTTTTTGAGATATGAGCAAAAAACCACGACCACCTCGTTTTTTTCACAATTACAACAACATACATATATACCGGTTAGAGTAAACGTGGCATCGAACCCCAGCTGAGCAAACAAATTTTTCTTTTTATTTTATATATTATTTATATTTATATATATATATATATATTTTTTTTAATTTTTTTTTAAATTTGTTTAAAAATTTTTTTTTTAATTTTTTTTAATTGTTTTTTTTTTGTTTTTAATATATATTTTTTTTTTTAATTTTTAGAGACATACATACGTAAGCTCAATTTATAATTTTGAAATGGTATGTTTTTTATATGTATATTTTTTACATGTATGTATGTATTTTATATAAGATGAATGGTGATACAAACAATTGTTATTGCATGACTACACGTTGTGAAGGGTATATAAGATTCGGTACGGCCGAATATAGCACTGTTACTTGTTTTATTTTGTTATGTTTTTTTTTAGTTTTTAATAAAAGCTTAAACTGCCTGTCCTTGGTCATAGTATAAAAATTATGTTTTATATATATTTATTTCAACTGAGGAGACAAATTTTAGAGATATTAACAAACATATAATCCTTCTAACCTCGAAAATAGCTATTAAGTACGCCAAGAGTATAACAGAAACTCATATTATTTATGATGATCTATATAATTAAGTTATTAAATATTTTTTTAAGGTAATTGTTAGTGTGTAGTTTTATAATAATAAATTACACAAATTTGTTGCAGGTAAGCACTTGAAAACAGGCAGCTCTTCTGTGTATGTTAGATAGCAGTTTTGCAAAACAAAGAAAGTGCCACTTGAAAGTCACATATATACATGGCTGAGATATGCCATGTATGTATGTGACATTATTGTTAAATATAACAATAATTCTTTTCAAAATTTTATCTTCCTTAAAAAAGAGTTGAAGAAAAATAGTTGAAATTGCATTCTCTAATATAAACCATGCGTCTGCTTTCTTAGAGGTAGAATAAACGTTTGGTTAAATAACTATATCGGTGCAGAATGGCAACATTTGGAGCGATAGTAATTCTCTAGACATTGTAATATCATCACATCAATAAAAACTTTGGGTTTGGAGCGCTTAATGGGCCATATATCTTTACCTCTAACGGTAAAAACGTTACAGTCAACGGTGAGCAGTATAGAAATGTGTGTTTTAATTGAATTCGAATTGTAGGTATGTTGTTTCAACAATATGATTCCATATGACATTTTGCCAGTTATAACTTCTTGAGTAATATCAAGAAATTGATTTGATAACTGGCAACCTCGTTTATATTATCTAATACTTTTATATCATTTCCTCTGGTAATATTTTATATGTCCCAAGTCAATGCAAAAAAATCCGAAACAATCGAATACTTGCAAGCAAATAACTAACTAGTTATTGTCAAAATAGATCCTGGTTCAATGCAAAAGATTTTGGAGGTTAGACCTCAAGGTTACGCTATATACACGATAGCCGCGAAGCCACATAGCAAATAAAATATATAACCCATTTCATCCCAATATTAGAACGGCAAATTTTACGCATTTAAATTTGGTTTTTTTACTTTATAGTAAAGACTTTTATATATATTTTTTATACAATAAGATGTACGATATACGATAAGATAGATTAAGTTATTAAAATTCCTTCTCTTATCGCCTCCGATTTTGTAACAAGGAAGAGGACAAAGCATACATTTTAGCATAATGTTAAAAACTAAGATCCATGTAAGTAAAAGTAAAAACATGAAAAAGGTAAAAATGTGGTTCAATTTAAAATCCACACCACAATAAACTTTCAACAATAGCTTAAACATAAAAGGTTATATGCTTTTGGCTTATATTATTGTAATATTTCTTAAAAATTGAGTGTTCGAGAAGTCGAACTTTGGGCACTATTCAGCATTTAATTTTAATTTTCACATACATTTCATTACAAAACATTAGCGGAATTCACTCTTGGTAGCATTTTTGCAATTAGTGCAAATATGCACTAATTTTTTGCTTCCAAGCGTGAGTGCATTTTTCATGTGTGTTGCAAACTTATGGCAACGAGCTGATATTTTAGGTATTTAAAAAACAAAAAATTTTTTTTTAATTAATAAGTAAGATTCTGTGTTTTAATATTTTCCGAAAATAAAATTAATTAATTTTAAATAAATTACAATGCCTGAATCAACGGAAAAATATAATATCACAATCTTTTTGGTAAAAAATGCCATGTATGAAATTGAATTTGTGGAGATTTTAAATCCTGAGAGTAAAAAAATTGTGTATCTGTTGTGCAAATTTGTGTGACATTACTTTGCACTGATTTTTAGTTGTGGATATTTGCTCAAGTAATGCAAATTGCAATTTAATAGAATTTGTTT
Organism: Phyto melanocephala; assembly: GCA_941918925.1. Taxonomy (NCBI): domain Eukaryota; kingdom Metazoa; phylum Arthropoda; class Insecta; order Diptera; family Rhinophoridae; genus Phyto; species Phyto melanocephala. The sequence continues at coordinate 30,094,202 of OW799233.1, forward strand.
TTGTAGTCGTGCACAAGTTAAATTGTTTGCTAGACTTGCACGGTCTGCACGACTTGCAAGGGTAGTTTGCATCAAACAGTGAGTTCCGCTATTGTGAATCATAATTGTTTTTTTGCAGCAAACGAAACGAAATGCATATTAGAAAAATAGGTTTTATTAGTGTGTTAGAGGCACCCTCTCACAAAATAAATTGTACTAAACTTATGTCTCTTTTACGAACTATATGTCTTATGTGTGTGGCAAAGGTGCTTTTTAAATGTCGGTTTTAAATTATACTGCCAACTGTGCATATACCTGTAATTGCTCTTAATAACATCACTGTTTATAACAGTTTTTTTGTTTACAACAGCTGTTGTAATAAAGTTTGTCAGTTCAAGATTGAATGCGCTGTAACTGATATGTAAGATGGTCGATTTCTAATTTTTACCTGTTTGAGTTTTGAAAATTGAAAAAAAAAACTTAAAATTTGTATTTACTTTTTAAAGTTTATTTTTATTTTTTTTTGTAAAAGCTTACCACGGCCGTTGGTAGTGGTCCATCCACAAGTTCAAGTGCGGTAAAATCGCATGATCTTGAAAGTCAATGGACTGCTTCCAAATATGAGACTGATAGTTCACTAAACGTGGCTCTTTATAAGTTTATGGAACCGTCTAATTGAAACTACATGTCCAGTTCTTCCATTTTTTGTAAAAAAAAAATCGTTAGACATAGACATAGCGGAACCTTGATCCATTAAAAAAAAAACATTGCAATTTCATCAATATTGAAGAAGTATGATCCAAATATGCAGCCAACCCAGAAGCCACAACAAAATTTTGCTTATTTCAGAATGCATTGATGGCGATGAAACTGAATTTGGCTGGTTTTTGATCCGAATTTTGGCACCTGTTTTGCAGGGAAAACAACAACAACCAAAACATTAATGACATTTTCGAGACACATTTTTTACATCATTAACATTTTGACAGTAAAATTCAATGACTTTTCATTGAACGCGATTACTTTATTTGTTAGTCTATTGGATGTGAAATGGCAAACCCTATTTACTTTGGCCGATTTTGCCAAAAAAAATCATCTTATCAGATGAAGCTCATTTTGATCTTGGCGGGTATGTAAACAAGCACAATTGTCGCATTTGAGGCACAGAAAACCCGCACGCATACATTAAAAAGCCGATACACCCAAAACGAGTCACTGCTTGGTGCGGGCCATTTTTCTTCAAAAATGAGCAAGGAGTGGCCGTAGTCAATGGCGATGATTATCGGGCCATGTTGAACGAATTTTTGTTCACAAAAATTGAAGAGAAGGCTATTGGTAACATTTGGTTTCAACAGGACGGCGCTACGTGTCACACAGCCGAAGCTATACTTTTTTATATAGCATTTAAAAAAAAAATGTTATTTGGCGGACCCTATACTAAAAAACCCAATAGATAAAATCAGCATTTACAACCAACGCCAATTATGAAAAGCTCCAATAAAGGAATGGGAAAAGTAGATTTACAAAGCAATGCTGTACAAAGTTCAGTGTTGCAATAAGACAGAAAAATGGGATTATTACTTCTAGATCTCTACTTTAAAGTCTCCTCTGGGAAATATTTGTACACATTATTGTTTCCCATCTTCATTACCAAAGTCAAAGTGTAATACCACTAATAAAATTTCAAGTAGATTTTGCATATTTTTTGTTATAACCAAGTATTTTTTAATCCCAAATAATCTAAACTACAAAATTTTATAAAATTATTCGAAAAAAAAAAGATTTTAATATCTGGGACGATATGAGGTATCAAATTATCAAATGATTATATCAGTTTAAAGTTCTACGCTTTAAAAAACACGGTATGAAGAAATGTTGACTATAAATTAGTATGGTGATATATCCTTTTTTCTTTGAAATAGAAAAAATTTAATTTTTCAAATCTAAAATTGCTTAACGGAATGTAGGAATTTTACATACTCCTAGATTGTATGCGAGAATTTGACTTAGGCAATGATCAACAAAAATTTAATTAAATTTGTATGCGACATAAAACAAATTGAAGGGAAATAAAATCATTTTAAATTTATTTACATACCCTTGCAAATACAATGAAAACAGCAGATTATCCGTAAAGTTTTGTTTTTTTTAAGAAATCCTGAAAATAAAAATAAGATTTAATATTTTACTATCAATTTAGAGAAAATAAATTAAATCAGTTTTAAGGGGTTTGTTTTAAATAAATAAAATTTGTTTTTCCTTAAAAGCATGCAAAAAAAGGTCTCAACAACATAAAACATTTTACTTAAGCAAAAGAAAAATTAAAGTTAATTCTTATTATTTTATAAGAAAAAAAAAACATTTCCCATTTAAATTATGTAGCAGCAATATTTAACTTGATTTCCTTTCTACTGCTTTATTTTTATTTGTCTTGTTATTTGACAATTAGTTTATTTTATTTGTTTTATAAAATATGTGTTTCGTTTTCCTCTTTCTTTTACTTGACTGGCGTATTTTATGTCTAATTTATATGTAATTTATTTTCATATAAATATATGTATATCCTCAATCTTCTTTAAGTGGCGTCATCGTTCTGTCAGTGGTCTATAAAGATTTGAGTTTTAAGATAAGGACAAAACAATTTTAACAAAAATAGGCATTGTATTTTAAAAAAGAATAAGAAGAAAAAATAACAAATAAAAGAATAGTTACAAGCAAAGTATTAAAAAAATATTTTAAACAAAAACATAAATATTCCCATAGCAAATAAGAAATAAAATAAATGTGGCATATTCTATATATTTTTTTTTAATATTAATATGCATAAAATTAAAAACAAATAATATCGGAGCATTTAATTTGTTTTCAGAAATAAAAAAATATTTATAACAACTGCGTTAACTTATAAGCACCGGCCAATAATTTTGTACTCCTGTAGTCCAAATTTAAGCCCTCTTGCCCACTTAAATGTTTAATGGGCATATAAAGCCATGTGAATCAGACAGAAAAAATATTTAATATGAATTTCAATTCAAACGTTAATTTAGTAATACAAATTTTATTTGATTTCATTCTAATTGGGAAAGTCTTTAATTAAATGAAAATGTATAGTTTTAATTGAAATTTTGTGTACATTTAAAGCACAATATTTATTATTTTATTAATCGCTATGGAATAATCTTTTTGCAATAAAATATGTAACACTTTCTTTGTATAGGGTGGTTAAATTTTAAGGGCCATGTTGAAGGTGAACTACACCTAGTCTTTAAATTTGTTTTCTGCATTTCACTTGACATTTCTCAATCTCAAACTTACTCAATTTGATCCGTGGAAAGATACGAAAATGAGCAACGCTTTAAAGTTATTCAGGTCTAAACTAATATTTAAATTTTTTAATCAGGCTTGAGTTCATATTTTAATATTCTTTATTTTTACAAAGAATTTTTTAATTGTGATAAATGAAAGAATAAATCTGAAAAATTATATTTTTACCGACACTAGCCGAGTGGAATGCATTTGCGAAATCAGCTACGATTTCATCATCAGCACTCTTTATCGGTATACTACTATGTAATTGGAAATTCCTACTTATGTTACAATTCAATAAAATTTAACTTTTTTCCAGCAATATGAATACAACAAAATATTGCTTTTAATTAAAGTATTTTTTAAATTTGTTTCATTGTATTTTGAACAAATGAAAATCTTATGCATATAAACATATAAATTGATATTAATAAACAAGTAAATGCTCTAGAGATAAATTAACTAATATAATAAAATAAAATCAAAAATATTGAAAAACAAGTAAAAGCACTATATTCGGCTGTGCCGAATCTTTTATACCCACCACCAATTTTGTGTACATTTAAAGCACAATATTTATTATTTTGTTAATCGCTTGGAATAATCTCTAAAATAAACATCACTTTCTTTGTAGAGGGTGGTTAAATTTTAAATTTAAAACAGGTCTGTATAAAATGTTAGAACATCTATGAATGCCTTCTTAATTCGTTAAATGAGAAGCATTCCTGTTTTTCACTATAGTGTGGGAAAAAAACAGTTAACTTCGACTCATCATCGTGCCCAACAATTGAGCATCAACTGTGTTATTAAAATTTGGACTATCGGATCGAGGTGTGCCGTTGAAGTCGCGGGGGCCATTTGGCCGATCTTTTTTTCCATACATAATTGAACCATACAAATATTATCATTACAAAAAGCAATGATAAAATTTTCCTAAATAATTTGTGTTTTATTCAAAATCAACATCGGCCCTTAAAATTTCACCACCCTTCATAACTTCGATATGCTGTTTTCTGGCATACCAATAACATTGACTAGAAGGATTTCCATAGCAAATTTTATCATCATACCTCTAATTTTGTCGGTTTTATAAATTTAAATTTCATTAACAGTAGATAATGTGAAAAGTGGGCGTTATAGTAGGTCTGTCGAAGTTATTTATGCTAATAAATACAACTTAGATATTTCAATATAGTCCTTTATTATTCCAAAATCTCGATTTATAGAGAAATTATAAGAATTTGAGAGAAAACGTTGTATGGGAGGTGGGCGTAAAACTGGGCGAGTTACATTTATTTTCCGTCAGAACAAAGCCTTTGACCAAAAAGCAATTCCTGCAAAATTTCAGAATCGTAGATCAAATTTTGTCACTCTTATTAGGTTTAAAATTTTGAACATACTGAAAAATACACTGCGCGGTATAAATTTTCATACATTTTGATCTCTAACTCCCTTCCTAATTCATGCATTTAAACAGTTTTTATGTAAAAATATTGCTTTTACTCAGGTAGTTTATATCTGTAGTTTCATGTCTCTACGTTGATGCTGGTGGACACAACTCCATTTTATTCGATGTTGGAAGGACACGGTTCTTTCGACCTAATTTTGCATTACGAGCTATAACTTTCTTTCTTATATTCCGATTTAGCCAATTTTCTATTCCAAACAAACCTTGTCTATAAGAAAGATTCTGGCAAAATTTGAGCCCTCTAGCTTTTTCGGTGCGACCTCTATCGTGCTTTCAACAAACGGACAGACGGACAGACGGACGGACAAAGCTAGATCGTCATCAAATCAAACCCCGATTCAGAATATATATACTTTATGGGGTCTAAAATGTGTATTTCGATGTGTTACAAACGGAATGACAAAATGAATATACCCCCACCATTTTTTTTGGTGGCGGGTATAAAAATGTTTGCAACTTGTTAAGAAATGTACAAAAAATATAAAAAATTTGCGAATATAGTAAAAGTTAAGATGCTTGCAAGCGTAAATTAAGGCAATGAAAATTCTAACCTTTTAAACACTTAGGGCCATTATTATAACTTACCGATAACTAAAGTTAGAGTGTTATCGGACAGATAACTAGTTTTTCGTTATTACAACTTCACTTCACTTTTCACTTTTTTTTTTGATAATATCTTTGATAAGTTCAAAATATTTACAAAAAACATTTAAACTTGAAACTGTGTGAAGTGATGCAGGACAGAAGGGTAAAAATAATACATCTTCCGCAAAATAATTTTCATTTATGTATAATAGCAGTTGCCTTGAAATGATATGTAAACTAGACTGCATTTGAGATTTTATTAAAAAAATATCAGCAAATTTGCTACCTCTCCTGTAAACTTTTTTAAATGGTACTATTATTTACTTTATATAACCATCCAAAATAAATATATTGGGTATATTCATTTTCTTATCCATATGCTTCATTTAGTCTTTTTATATGAAATTTATATATAGCTCTTAAACGATAGCAATTTCCGTCTGCCAATCATAATTATGAAAGAGGTATATTATTTTATGAGAATGATATTAAATTAACTTAAATATCAAACCAGCATTCTGCTTAACGCTAACACAATCAAAAATGTTCTGATATCGTCAAAAATAATATTAAATACAACAAAAATACGGGGCTTGGTTTTAAATAAAAATATTGCTAAACCACCACTATCGTGTTAGTCAGCATGTAAGATAATGCAACTATATTTGCAAAATAGCTTAGGCGCCATCTTACCCTACGTTGCCACAAGCAAGTATTTACTTGCAAGTATACGTATTACTAACGAAAATCAGGAGAAATGCCAAAAAAACACAAAAATTTTTTGAGTGGCTACACAGCACAGTGCAAGTTCATTTTTAAAATGTCATCAACAAATAAACTTCAAACAAATTTAAAACAAATATTTAGCGCTGCTTCAATTGGTAATTAAGTGTTGTCAATAGCCACTATTGAACGTTATCTATAGACACATAACTTTTTAATATAATTTTTTTTTATTAAAAATTGATATTTATATTAAAACTTACATTTTAAATGAATATTTATAATTTTTCTTAATATTCTTCATATACATATATACATATTTATTCAAAAAATTAGCTGAATTATTTACCACATTTGTATGATATATTAGTGAGTTAACAAAAAACTCAGTATAAGACAACACTGTTTTTCAGCTTGTCACTTTACTTGCCGTAACTGTAAAAATTTTACTTGCTTAAAAATTTCTTCGCAAGCTGAGTCGCAGGTTGCGAAAGTGTGGTTGTGTTAGTAAAAAAGTGTTAGTGTATTGGTTTTTTTTTCACTTGCACTTGCATGTGGCAACGGTGGGTTAAGTAAAAACAAACTAAATACAAATCTTGGAAAGGTATGTTTCAAATTTCATAAAAAAATTTAGTAATAATCTTTACACACAAAACAAGTATTTCTGGTCAACAGCGTGCTGACGATGAAACGGTAGCTTGTTTTTAAAATGCATTTTTTTACATTACCTAGCATTGGCTAATTTATTTGCCACTAAATTTCCAATAGCTTAATATAAGTTTAATTAAAATAAAAGTAATTTTATATACAATAAATAAAATATAATTATAATTAATTATTGATTATATTAAAAAAATATTGGATTATTGTTAGTTCAGGTTAGGTATAGCAGGCTAATAATTAGAAGACTATCATACTTAGATTCAAAACTGATGCCTTTGTGATGCCTGGTAAATATTATAAAGTATTCAGTTTGTTTTTTCTTCACTCAGAGAATAAGAGTTTTTTCATTTCAGACCGAACTCGAGAAACGAAGAAATGTTTATATCTTACCGAAATTAATATAAAATAAACTCGCTAGATCGTGATGAATCTTTTGCTCCAGATAAAGGCGGCTAATTCCCGCCAAAGCCGAGAAGTGATAAAGAAATTGTTTCATAGTCTCATCCTACTTCTCCTCGTAAATACTTCTACAGAAATCATTGAGGGAAGATATTATCTTTTGGCATGTTCTTCTAAGCTACAGTGTTCAGTTAGAGTACTAACTGAACCGGCCATTTAATGTCGGTCAGGTCTGTCTTGCTGTTTCACAAATAGCAGTATCCGCATACCACTAAGTCTTTATTGACTTTTATAAACTCAGTTTCACCAGTGCCTTGCAAGACAGAGTATGGTGGAGAAAAGTTCAATTCTTCTCTAATCCATCCGCAATGTGTTTTTCTTGCACTAGGGAGTGGCCAAGCACCTATTCAAGTGTAATATCTTGTCATCTGATTTATAAATTCCCACCACTCCATACTAAAGAAATACACTCTAGTGTGATTATCTAAAACGATAGTGAAACGGACATAATTTAAAACTGCTTTTAGACGGAATATATTTGCATATGACTTGTCACTTTTGCGATCTATATGCATTTGCATATTTGCTCTCTCACTTAAATATGTGTGTAATTACGTAACACATAACATCTTTTTTTGTTTACAATAACTGATTTTGTACGAGAAGTTTGTTTTGTCAATAATTTCTTTTATATGCGATTTTATTTAAAAACAATTTTTTTTAATAAATCTCATAAAATGGTCTCAGAAAATTATATTAAAATATTAATAGTATCTAGAAAAAAATTCTTAAACTATTTATTATGTATACAAAACTGATTTAATGTTTTTTTTGTAAATCTATTTCGTTTTATCCTTTGCTTGCTTTATGTTATTGCTTTACACATATTTCTTTATCGCCATCAAAATTTGATGCTTTGCCAGATCAAAATAAAACATACTCTTATCGAAAATTAATTATATGACCTTAACATGTATATATATTTCATAAATTTAAAATACATGTCATATGTTAAATACATTACATATGTAAAATACATGTCGTCTGAAGGCTCTTTCAAGAATAGCCTGGTTGCTACAGTGATCCGGTAGCCTAAAAGTTACCTTTCTTGTTGTTAGTAAATTTCATTTTAATTTACAAAAACACGGTGCACAGTGAGACAACGCCGGCATTAAATACAAGGAGCCATTGCAGAGTTCTGAAATTTTGCACAGGTTATTTTAAAGACAATTCCAGTTTTTTTGTCCACTTTTACGCCCACCTCCCATACAATCGAAATTTGTAAAATGCCGTATTTTCCGTAATACTTTAGGTATAACTTTAAATTTTGGTACACTTGAATGTTATATTGTTACAAACATTATCGGAATAAAGTTTTGGACTCTCAAATAGATTGTGAATTAAACATATAATTGCAATTACCGTTTGTTGATCAATAATATTTAAAACAACACCAAGGTAATATTATTTTACAGTTTATTTTAAAAAAGTTTGTGAGCACAAAATAAAATATCAAACAAAAAATAATAAAAAATAAAAGTAAACATTTGTAAACATGCTATTGCATGCTAACATACGTATAGCGACAGAATGTGCGCGTTGCGTATTTTTTGTAGTTTTTTGTATGTTTAAAGTATTTTTGCAAACTTTTGCTATATGTCCTTAACTTTAAATGAAAGCTAAGACTTCAATCCGCACCTAGGGCGAGTGGTGTTCAATTTTTACACCACAATTCTGTTGTAAAGAAATGTTTTGTTGTGTTTCTTTTTTTAAATTTATTTTTTTATCTACTCATTCTGCAACAACTAGATTAATTAAAAAAATACTTTAAAGTTATATTTATTATGTATTTTTTTATTGATAAGCTTTTGAATATTACATATTGAACTAACACATTTCAAGCGCGTTAGTATACCTCAACTTTTATCTACTCATTCTGCAACAACTAAATTAATTAAATTAGACCAAAAAGTTATGAAGTTATGAGGCCTAAATTTCATGGAATTGTTACTCATATATCTGTTTATATACTGTGAAAATTTCATCCAAATTGGACGACATGCCAAAAACCATTTTTTGCCGCGGTTACTTTAGGGCTATTTCACTGTGCGGTGTATGCACGGTGTAAACGTTTCTAAAACCCAAGAAACACTCAAAATATTGTGAAAAAATTGTTCAAGTCAATTAGGTATATAAGAGTATATAATACTCAGTTTTTTAAACCGTCCAGACAAACCAACGCACACATTTTACCCCTTTATATTAATAATATACATCTATACTATTTTTACATTTACAAATATATTTGTCCGTAACATTATAACATTTATGTTATGTTCTTTAGTATTTATGTCAAGGATATACTTAACATATTGTTGAGTAAGAAAAATTCTTAAACTACATTAAATATATCAAAAATTAAAAAAAAAAAAAATAAATAAACACATTTTATAATTACGATGAATAAATTACATTTGATAATGAATACCTACAAACATTTATGAGCAATTAATTTATTTAAATATAAATTAAATAACTAAATGATAAGTGGTGCAGCTAGTGTTTACACAAATTCGTCTTGTTGATGTATTTGCGGTTGTGGGAGTGTATATCAAGAGATTTTAGACTACACAGAGCAAGTGTTTTTGTGAACCTTTAATTAAAATGGTATTAACTACTTTTGCTATGTATGTAACAATTATGTATGTATGTGCTTGTATGTTAAAAGACAGTCTTTATATGTAATTAAAAAATAAATTAATTTAAAAAATGCATATTAATAAAGAAAAAAAAATGTCGTTGTGCATAATATACATAAAATATATTTAAAAGGTTTTAATTAATACAATTTATGACATTATTAAAATAATGATTATGAGATGAGGTTACACGTGAAATTAAAATATTATTTTAATGATTTAATATTAATTAAAATATGATTTATAAAAATCGTGATTTTTTTTATTCTCGTAATGATAATCATTAAAAAATATTTTTCACATAAAATCCTGCAGCTTCAAGCACTTAGTTAATACTTTTTTTTTTATTTATTTACAAAATCTGAACAAAACAGATAACATATCGGCAACACTGTTCGTGTTTTGATGTCATATACACATACGGTCCGAATCTGCTTTGTCAAACTAATCTAATTTGTAACACTAAACATATCGACAATATGATAAAAAATTTTGATGAAAAAATCTTTTATAAATGAATCAGTATATTCCTTAAACCATACATGTCCCCCATGCAAATTTAAGCATCTCTCTACCTTTGGAAATAAATAATGAAATATAGAAAACGTAAAATCAAGTACTCAATATATAACCCAACAAACCAGACTTTATTCTCTACATACGAAAAAAATATGATTGTGGCAATCATAATATAAGCTAGTATTGAATTGTATTATTATGGTTAAAACATATAATGAGTGCCAGTTAATTAATCGTTGTCAGTCTGTCCGTCCGTTAGTCTGACCGTCTGTCCGTCTGTCCGTGTGTATGTTGAAATCAACTTTTTAAAGCCCCCCGGTACATAAACAACTGAGATATGAGCAAAAACCTACGACCACCTCGATTTTTTTTTTTCACAAAAACAACAATACAACTACAACATACAAACATACAAACTTGTATATTGCTTAGAGTAGACGTGGGATCGAATCCCAGCTGAGCCAAAAAATTTTTTTTTTTTATATTTTTTTTTATTATTATTTTTTATTTTTATTTAATATATTATTTATATTTTTATTGTTTTTTTTTTGTTTTATATTTATTATTTATATTTAAATTTTTTTTTAAATATTTTTTTTATATTTTTTTTTTATTTATTTTTTTTTTTTTATTTTTTTTGTGTTTTTATTTTTTAACATACATACGTTAATTTTTAATTTTACAATGGAATGTTTTTATATATGTATGTTTTTATACCCGCCACCAAAAAAATGGTGGGGGTATATTCATTTTGTCATTCCGTTTGTAACACATCGAAATATCCATTTTAGACCCCATAAAGTATATATATTCTGAATCAGGGTTTGACTTGATGACGATCTAGCTATGTCCGTCCGTCTGTCCGTCTGTTGAAAGCACGATAGAGGTCGCACCGCAAAAGCTAGGTGGCTCCATTTTGCCAGAATTTTTCTTATAGACAAGGTTTGTTTGGTGTTAAAAATGGGCAAAATCGGAATACTAGGAAGAGAGGTTTAGCTCGTAAAGCAAGAGTAGGTCGAAAAAACCGTGTCCTTCGCACATCGAATAAAATTGAATTGTGTCCAGACGCATTAACGTAGAGTCATGAAACTTCGAATATATATTTCCTGAGTAAAAATAATATTTTTCCCCGAAAATTATCCAAATCTATGTATTAGGAGAGGAGTTATCGATCAAAATGTACGAAAATTTATACCGCACAGTGTATTTTTCGGTATATTTAAAAACAAAATCGTCATAAAAGCAACAAAATTGGATGTACGACTCTGAAATTTTGCACACTTTGCTTTTTGGTGAGACGCTTTTTTGTAACGGTAAATCAATGTGCCACGCCCACTTTTACGCCCACCTCCCATATAACGTTTTACCTAAAATTCATATAATTTCTCTATTAATAAAGATTTTGGAATAACAAAGGGCTATATTGAAACACCTAAGTTGTACTCATTCGCAAAAATAACTTTGACACGCCTACTGTAACGCCCACTTTTCACGTTATCTACCGTTAATGAAATTTAAAAGCTCATAAAACCGCCAAATTGAGAGGTATGATGACAGAATTCGCTACATCTATCCCCCTAGGCAATGTCATTACTGTGCCAGAAAATTGAGGTGCCACGCCCACTTTTACGCCCACCTCCCATATAACGTTTTACCTAAAATTCATATAATTTCTCTATTAATAAAGATTTTGGAATAATAAAAGGCTATATTGAAACATCTAGGTAGTACTCATTGGCAAAAATAACTTTGACACGCCTACTGTAACGCCCACTTTTTACGTTATCTACCGTTAATGAAATTTAAAAGCTCATAAAACCGCCAAATTGAGAGGTATGATGACAGAATTCGCTACGTCTATCCCCTAGGCAATGTCATTACTGTGCCAGAAAATTGAGGTGCCACGCCCACTTTTACGCCCACCTCCCATATAACGTTTTACCTAAAATTCATATAATTTCTCTATTAATAAAGATTTTGGAATAACAAAGGGCTATATTGAAACACCTAAGTTGTACTCATTCGCAAAAATAACTTTGACACGCCTACTGTAACGCCCACTTTTCACGTTATCTACCGTTAATGAAATTTAAAAGCTCATAAAACCGCCAAATTGAGAGGTATGATGACAGAATTCGCTACGTCTATCCCCCTAGGCAATGTCATTACTGTGCCAGAAAATTGAGGTGCCACGCCCACTTTTACGCCCACCTCCCATATAACGTTTTACCTAAAATTCATATAATTTCTCTATTAATAAAGATTTTGGAATAACAAAGGGCTATATTGAAACACCTAAGTTGTACTCATTCGCAAAAATAACTTTGACACGCCTACTGTAACGCCCACTTTTCACGTTATCTACCGTTAATGAAATTTAAAAGCTCATAAAACCGCCAAATTGAGAGGTATGATGACAGAATTCGCTACGTCTATCCCCTAGGCAATGTCATTACTGTGCCAGAAAATTGAGGTGCCACGCCCACTTTTACGCCCACCTCCCATATAACGTTTTACCTAAAATTCATATAATGTCTCTATTAATAAAGATTTTGGAATAACAAAGGGCTATATTGAAACACCTAAGTTGTACTCATTCGCAAAAATAACTTTGACACGCCTACTGTAACGCCCACTTTTCACGTTATCTACCGTTAATGAAATTTAAAAGCTCATAAAACCGCCAAATTGAGAGGTATGATGACAGAATTCGCTACGTCTATCCCCTAGGCAATGTCATTACTGTGCCAGAAAATTGAGGTGCCACGCCCACTTTTACGCCCACCTCCCATATAACGTTTTACCTAAAATTCATATAATTTCTCTATTAATAAAGATTTTGGAATAACAAAGGGCTATATTGAAACACTTAAGTTGTACTCATTCGCAAAAATAACTTTGACACGCCTACTGTAACGCCCACTTTTCACGTTATCTACCGTTAATGAAATTTAAAAGCTCATAAAACCGCCAAATTGAGAGGTATGATGACAGAATTCGCTACGTCTATCTCCCTAGGCAATGTCATTACTGTGCCAGAAAATTGAGGTGCCACGCCCACTTTTACGCCCACCTCCCATATAACGTTTTACCTAAAATTCATATAATTTCTCTATTAATAAAGATTTTGGAATAACAAAGGGCTATATTGAAACACCTAAGTTGTACTCATTCGCAAAAATAACTTTGACACGCCTACTGTAACGCCCACTTTTCACGTTATCTACCGTTAATGAAATTTAAAAGCTCATAAAACCGCCAAATTGAGAGGTATGATGACAGAATTCGCTACGTCTATCCCCCTAGGCAATGTCATTACTGTGCCAGAAAATTGAGGTGCCACGCCCACTTTTACGCCCACCTCCCATATAACGTTTTACCTAAAATTCATATAATTTCTCTATTAATAAAGATTTTGGAATAATAGGGGACTATATTGAAACATCTAGGTAGTACTCATTGGCAAAAATAACTTTGACACGCCTACTATAACGCCCACTTTCACTTTTGAATTGTGTCCAAACACATAAACGTAGTCATGAAACTTCGAATATATATTTATCGAGTCAAAAGAATACTTTTCCCAGAAAATCGCTTAAATCTATGAATTAGGAAAAGAGTTATAGATAAAAATGTACGAAAACTTATACCGCACAGTGTATATTTCAAATTTAAAACGTAATAAAACTGACAAAACTATATGTACGATTCTGAAATTTTGCAAACATGGTTTTTTGGTCAAAGTCTTCGTTATAACGGAAAATAGATGTGCCACGCACACTTTTTTCTTTAAATTTTTATAAAAATATATTAGTTATATATAATAGCATTTATTCATCATACACTGCGCCATTTATTGTACTGTAGCTAAATATAAGATAAAGATGATAAGATAGATGACTCTACTAACAACCACTAGATGGCATGCTAAAACTTATGCTTATGTTCTCCTGAAATTATGCTCTATTAAAAATGGGAATTTAGGAAAATTTTGACCTAAGTCAAAAAAAATTATCTCTACACATTATAAACAATTTATTTTCATGTACTAATGGCTAACAAATTTTAAAATGATACAAAACTTATTTCGTTTGAAAATCTTTTAAAAGCAAAATGTTATAGAAGTTTAAAAATCAAAATCTTACTAATAAATTTCCCGTTTTAGAAAAATGCAGAGAATGTATATTTTAAATCACCCTATGGCCCTTAAAATTTAACCTTAAATTCACTTTCTTCCTCTTAAATTCATGTAAATTCTCTATGAATAAAGATTTTGGAATACTAAAGGACTATATTGAAATATCTAAGTTGTATTTATTAGCAGAAACTTTATTGACACGCCTTCTTTAGCGCCCACTTTCATTGAAAGACTACATTTCAAAAGCATTTTAGTAGCATATCGAAGTTATAAAGGGTGGTTAAATTTTAAGGACCGATGTTGAATTTAAATAAAACACAAATTATTTAAGAAATTATTATCATTTCTTTTTATAATGATAATATTTGTATGGTTCAATTATGTATTTAACAAAATATCGGCCAAATGGACCCCCATCCTTCTATCTGATGGTCCAAATTTTCAATGACAATGTTGATGCTCAATTGTTAGGCATTATGGTGAGGCGAGGTTGACTGCTCTTTTGCCACACTATCGCAAAAAAACGCCACTGGTGCCCATTCAGCGAACTAAGAAGGCATTCACAGATTTTCTAACATTTTATACAGACCTGTTTTGCATAAATTTAAATATTTTTTACAATTTTCCCGATTGTGGACGAATTTGAACGATTATGTTGATCAAAAGAATTATGCACAAAATGCATTTTGACTTGAACGCCCATTTTTATAAAAAACCTGAATAACTTTAAAGCGTTGCTCATTTGCGTATCTTTCCACGGATCAAATTGAGTAAGTTTGAGATTGAGAAATGTCAAGTGAAATGCAGAAAACAAATTTAAAGACTGGGTGTAGTTCACCTTCAACATGGGCATATTTTATTATAAAGAGATTATTCCATAGCGATTAACAAAATAATAAATATTGTGCTTTAAATGTACACAAAATTGGTGGTGGGTATAAAAGATTCGGCACAGCCGAATATAGTGCTCCTACTTGTTTTTTGTTAATTTCTTTAATTTTTTAAAAACTCTTGTGTATAGACATCACAAACTTTTCAACATAAAAACTTATTCAGCAAGAAGAAGAAGAATTGATAATTAAAAAGAGAAACATACTTTGACTCTTTGAAGTCATACATATTATATAAACAAATCAAGTAATACGTACTTAAATTAGGCCGTTGCGGTGTCAGAAGTACGGTAAGTACGGATTTTATTAAATCAAAGTACAAAATGCTTGATTTAAGAACGAATGTGTCAAGTACGATTTTCTTAATTTTAGGAATAGTTAAGCCGAAAAAAGTTTGATTTAAAGAATTATTAGCTTGATTTAAGCCCAAACCGTACTTGACGCTAAGAAGAAGATTTATTCAAGTTTAAATGAGATTGAAGTAATCAAAAGATTCACCTGTTTCAAGAAGTCGTAACTTGGTTTGATTGTTGCATAGTACAGTATCTTTACTACTTACTCTTTGACATTTTTTTAGAGAAACGTTTTATTACAAAAACATACTTGAAAATTTATAGACTGTGTTTATCTAAACAAATTTTTATAAATAATTAAAGATTGTTTTAATTTGAGAAAAATTAGACTTATTTTAAGAAGTTAATTCTTATTTTAATCGTCTTGTACTTGATTTTGGAAAACAATCCCGATTTGAACTTGTTTAAAAAAAAAAAACAGATATAAATTTGTGGCTTGGAGCTAAAAGGGCCAATGTCAAAATATTTACTTTTGAGAAAATTGGAATTAAACTTTAACTTTTATATATGCTTTCAAAGTGACATTGGCCAGTGTTTTATTTATGAAGCTGTTCTGGATTAAGTATGACTATAGCTGTTTTACCAAAATGAAAAAGTTGAACAAAACAAATCTAATGCAATGATTAACTCAAAAGAGCAAAAAAGTGACATTGGCCCTTTTAGCTCCAAGCCACAGAAATAGTACTTGAATTTTTAAGCACGATTTTGGATTTAATAAAGAATTTAATTCTTGGACTTAGAACTTTACTTTTCTTTCTGTGTACTATTGCCTCACTTATTATTTAATGATTAAATTTAAGTTTAAATGTTTTTTATTTGTCATAATAATTTTTCTTAATCATACTATTTTTACATGACAACCATATCAGAATTTTTACGAAAAATAAACACTATATGATAAAATTCAAACGAACGTTTTATTGTCTTTATTAAATATATTATGAAAAAAAAACAATCCTTATTATTTGAGACAACCAAATATTGTTATGGAGCATGACTATGACTTATCTATGGTTTTTCTATGCATTTCTCAGTTTTTACGTCTTTTTAAGTTTGTCAATTTGAAAGGAAATACCACGTGAAATTCGTCCGAGCCGAATATGCTAATACCCTTTGCCGTCATGTACATAGGTATAAACACCACTATAAGCCTAGATTTTAGATTTCATGTAATACGTCATTTTCCTTAATATATCCGACGCCATCTTTGACTTTGGATTTTTGCACAGTTACTATATTCTATTAGTCAAGCCCGTTCAATTCATACCCATATTGTTGGTGATAAAACAATTTGGTTATTTTTTATTTCGACATTATTTCGATACTCAAGCCCTTTTATTTGAAACCTTATATTTTGTCTCTCGATACTCATACATATACACCTATATAAAAAAGTGCTACATCATATTTACTGCGTAAGGAAATGAATACACCTTTAATCAATCGATGAAAATCATTTGTATTATTACTAAACTGAAGTAACAGCCCATGACACTATACCAACCAAGATAGTAAATTTTTGCAACCTGTAGATAGCGCAGTAATTAAATTATTTATTATATATCTATAGCAAAAAAGGAAAAACTGCTTAAGTCGACATAAAGTTAAATTGAGGTAATCACATAATTATAATCCCCGAATACAAAACCAACCTCAGACAAATTCTGAGCAATTTTATACAAATTTACAGGAAGTTAGAGCATACGAACTTATTGCCTATATCTTTCCACGGAATAATATTTGAAATAATAACTTATTTAAACATATAATTTAGGAAAATTTTATCAAAACGAATACACTATTTAATTTGTGTAGCGCAGGATTCATAAAATAGTCATTATTTCCAATGGAATAAATTGTGAAAAATCAACTTAAAAGTTAAGAAGTGTTTTCATGAAAAACTTTAAAAACATACATAAGCAGTTTTTCTTTAATTCCACAGATTTGTAGCGAACTATAGCAACGACTTTTATTATATCTTACAATGTGTTTTGTTTTCGACTGCTGGAGCTGTAATAAAAATAACATCAATTCTTATATGTATCTGTATATGAAGAGAAATGACTAGTCACCCCTAACTTGTTAATACAAATGTTCACACATTTTTGCAAAGGATACGGCTTTCATGAAGGTTACTAATTTATTTTATAGACATGTATTGTGTATGTTATTATTATCTAAAAAACAGTTTCAAAATATCTAAATTGTACACCGTTATATGCATAAACATGAACCTTTGCATTTCAAAGCCTTGAAATTCAAATGTTAAATGTTCCTACTAAAATATTTTATTTTTTGTTGTTGTTACTTTCGTTTGCTACATTCTCTTTACTAGCTGTAAAGTAAATTACTTCTCCTTCCAAAGATTTTTCGTTGTTTTAATTACGGCGAAAAGGAAAAGTCACGTTTTTGGTGTCTGTTGTTTTATTGCCCAAAAATATCATAAGTTTATAGTTGTTGCTATCTTATTTGCGCAAAATATATACATAAAAATATAAATATGTATGTGTGCACCAGCATAAGTAACAAATTTATTAGCGCAATACAAACAAGTCCTTGGCAGTTTATTTGATGGTGGTCGTGGCAAACCAACTTGGCACCCAAGTTTTTGTTGTGAAAATTTGCCCTAGATTACTTTGGAGGATAAATAAGAATAACTTTAAGGGCACGCTAAGTAATTTTGAGTGAGGGAAAGAGTTAAACGAGCAAGAAGTTTGTTTTTAAGGAATAGTGGAAATTAATATTTTATCTGTATATTTTCGTTGAGGTAGTTAGAGCAATTGAAAAATTATTTGCTTGGAATCCTTAAAATAAGGCACTTAAATGAGTTTATGTTTTGTACTTTAGTAGTGGTTTATAATGGGTTATGGCAATGGATTTTAATGCTGTCGTAAAAAGGAAAACTTAATTAAGAATATAAATAAAAAAACAAACGCACAATAAATTTTATTCAAATATGGAGGTATATATTTGGTAATTTCAGGGTTATTGTATAATTAGTTAACACAATTTTCCGTTTTTCTAATTTTTTATCAAAATTGTGATCCTAACTATTAATGGTTTACCAAGTATGTAGGTGTTTTGAATGTTCATTCCCTTACTGTTTCCAAATATTAAATGTTTTTTTTTTAATTAAATTGCAAATTAATTATGAAAGAATCTATTTAAGAAATCTTACTGGCTATTTTTGATATGCAAATATAAGGAAAGCCTTGTTTGTATTAATTTATTTAAAAAAAAATATAAAATGGCTCTAAAGATAGGTAAGCACTAGATATATATTATATTTGTTACACGTTACTGAGAAGCAGAAAAGCAGTGTGTGAAAACATTTGAAATTCATGAATATATTGAGACACTTGCTGAAAGTTTTTATACTACAGAGTAATTCGAACTGTTAAAACAATTCTTTTTTCTTAAATCTAATCCTTTCGAATAGGCAGTCCGCAATATGTATATTAACAAGGCCTCAAAGGTGTACTCATAGAAAGCCCTTAAAATATGACAATGAAAACAACATACAACATACACCGGATAAAAAACTGCAGCTTTGGTTATATTGTTAAATGTTTCGTGGAAGCGGTATGAGAAGAGATTAATCCCGCTTTCGCTCTAAGTAATACAATCTTGATCTTGTCAACTGTCTCAGAATAATATTCAAGCATTCCATTGAAAATAAAGTGAGCTGATTTCTCTTATAAAATTTGTTTATGTAAATGTAAGGCAGAATAATGAATGGAAGAAAGTTTTATGATACGATAAACATTGGTGTAGATGTCCACCAGGGACGTGTACTCTCTCCACTTCGATCCAATTTTGTGCTGGATATAATTAAACAACAAGCTGCAATGCAAAGAAATATTATTGGTTGGGACCTTCAAAATATGCTTCACAAACTTTTCACATTGATGGCACTCAACTTTAAAAAGTAGAATCCTTTTGCTACCTTGGAAGGCTAATCTACAAACAAGGCAAGAATTTTGAATGTTGTCTTAAATGTATTAATGGTCAAATATTTCACAAAGAACAAACCTCCAAGTATTAAGTTCCAATGTAAAGCTGGTTTTATTTTATGGGTGTTAAGCCTCACATGCCGCCAGCGCTTGTTCTAAGCATCTAAGCATAATTGCACTTAAAACAGTCTACGAAGACTTCTTTAGATATATTTCCCAAGCACAAAACAAAAAGAGATAGATCACACACTTCGTAAAGATGATAATGACATTGCCTAGCAGGCAATAGATTGCAATACTCAGAAAATTATGTGTAGAGGACGACCTGCTAATTTATGGAAACGGCAAATTGATATTAAAAATCGACGGGAGTTCGTAAGAGCTGGAGAAAAACCAAATCTATTACATAAAACAGTCAGAACCAAACGTACCAGTTACGGCCCATATTCCTTTGAGAAACAAAAGGAGTTCATATGTATAATATATTATTTACGACCTGTAATTATATTTATAATCACAATATTTATTAATCTTGCATTGAAACGTAAAAATAAATGTCCTGAGTATAGTACAATACAGTCACACTTCATGCTACCACACTCAAATTTGTTTTTACTTTTCACTCAGATATCAACGATATTTAAAAAATAGTTTTTTGATGTCCCAAATCGGTAAAAACTGTTGCCTACTAAATCTACAGGACAGTAGCTAAAAAATAATAATAGTTTTTAATTACTTTTTTAAATAAAGGGTCCGCCATCTAGCGTTTTTTTTTCGTGAATAGTAACACTTAGGTCATGTTTGATTTGACAGATAATTAGTTTTATCCTTCCGCTGAACGAATATGGTTGTGTATATGCTGGAACAACCCTGGGAAATATTGCGACATTTTCAGATGAAGCTCATATTGATCTTGGCGAGCAAAATTTACGCTTTTGGGGCACAGAAAACCCGCACGCATACCTTTATTTGGTGGACCCTTTATATATATAAATATATTTATATATATCTTATAAATATTTAAAACCTTTTAATATCTGTTCTTGGACCATTCATAAAAAGTACAATTGATGTCTTTTTAAAACAAAAATTTCACTTAAAATTAAGAAAAATAATAATTTTTTAACAATTGCCCATTAAATTTGTGTATGCAATATACTTGGTTACTCTAGTGGTAGTAAAAAAATACTCATCAATGTTGATGAAATAGTGATAATTAAAGACAACTAATTTTATTTGTTATAGTAAAACTTTACTATTTGATTATGCTTCTAAGTTAAGTAACTTGGAGAGAAGATTTGGTATCAATGAAAAAAAAAACGAAAAAATGTAGAGACATTAAATATATTTACAAGATGTCCTAACACGACATATTGTCATAATGTTCGCAATAGCTTAAACATATTCTTGTTGTTACTGTTGTTTTAAGTAAATACTGTCCTAATATAATACTACTGTGTATGTTACGTTTATTGTGCTGTCGTAACTGTTCAGATACCTGCGGCAATCGGCTAAAAATCTGTTAAGCCGAGTTGTGTGTGATATCTGTAAGCCACACTTCCGTTATCCGTTAAAAAGACCGGTTATCAAAAATTAAAAAAATTCGATATAAATAAAATTTATTACACTTAGTTATGAAGGCTCGTTCACAACTGTCATATACATTTAATGTTACTATGTTAGAACATTTGAATTTAGGACACCTTGTGAATACAGTAATTATTATGTTTATCTCTCTGCTACAAAATATTTCTGTTTCGATAAATTGTTTCTAACAGATATTTTGTTTAAACTACGTTTTTCCAAATCTGGTTAAAGATATACCGTTAGCTATATTAGTATACAATACTTAACGCCACGATAAGAAAGTCGAGGTAAATCTTTTTATTTAACTTACTTACACGTGTATGTTATAAATTTGATATAATAATTTTTTTCCTCACCCCGTAAAATGTTATAAAAATATACACATGTCAATATGCGAAGTCTATTAAAAACGATAAGAAATTGTAGCAAATAATGGATCGAAAAGTGAAAATAAGACATAATAACAATAATTTCTTTTTTTTCGTTTTTGTAATCTTTCTAAATGGCAAAAAGAATAAAGAAAAAAAAACGTAATAACAAACAATTATTATATGTGCCGTAAGAGATAGAAAATAGAATATTGACTGGAAATTACAGGCAATGAGTTCATATATTCTACATTTTATAGACATATATAAAATGCACAAATACACATATTTATATTATCTCTTAAGCAGATACATTCATATATGGGCTTACATGTGTGTGCGTGTTATTTATTTGTTATATTCTACACAATTTTAGGAAAAAACAAGTAACAGTGCTATATTTGGCCGTGCCGAATCTTATATACCCTTCACAACGTGTAGTCATGCAATAACAATTGTTTGTATCACCATTCATCTCATATAAAATACGTACATATGTATGTATATACTGGTTAGAATAAATGTGGCATCGAATCCCAGCTGAGCCAGAACATTTTATTTTATTTAATATATTATTTATATTTTTTATTATTTTATTTTTTTATATTTTTTTTTTAATTTTTTTAAAAAAATTTTTAAAAATTTTTAAAAATTTTTTTTTTGTAATTTTTTCATTTTATTTATTTTTAATTTTTAATATTTTTTCTTTTTGTAATTTTTGTTTTTGTATGTTTTTTACATGTATGTATGTATGTATGTATGTATGTATGTATGTTGTTGTTGTAATTGTGTAAAAAAACGAGGTGGTCGTGGTTTTGTGCTCATATCTCAGAATGTTATGGGGCGATTGTACTGAATTTCAATAGCGATTCATTCCTGGATATTTCCAAGAGATTGATACCATATACAGATCTGAGGAACATATAGTTGCTTCTAAAAGTTGATTTCAACCAACACACGGGACAGACGGACAGACGGTCAGGGCTTAATCGACTCCTCTATTCATAAGCTTTCAGAAAATATATACTTTATGGAGTCGGAAATGAAAATTGTAGAAATTACAAACGGAATGACAAAGCTATATATACCCTTGTGCACCACAGGTGAAGGGTATAAAAATATTGTTAATACAGTGGCGTAAAAATTTTAATGACTTCAACAACAATAAGCTGCTGTTACTGCTTAAGTTTTAACTGACTTTGTTTTGTAAAAACTAAAGAATAAAGAGCTGTTTTGTAATCTCAATCTTAATTTGTTTTTTTTTTAATTTTAATTTTAATTGGTATTTTTTGTTTCAGCCTATAAAACTTTTATATAAACTTTAACCCATACAAGTATATAGGAGGATTTATGTATGTGTTTTTATTACTTTTTATTGAACATTTGAAAACACACACACAATTCAATAATAATAATAGTAATAATAATAATAATAATAATCCTATAATATCTGAACACGTACACAATGTCTATGGGGAAATAAATATCGGACTTTATCATTTGGTCTATCCGTACGTATACATACAGACGTACATGCTTATTTAGAATTATATTTATTTGTTATTTCACTTGTTATCAGTGTGGTCTTGGTATCTTCAAAAATTATCTTGTTTTGTAGTTTTAAGTATTGATAAGAATATGAGTGAGTGGGAGAATTTGTTTGTGTGTACACAACTATTTGTGTTTGTGTTAACAATAAATTGATTAAATTTGCCGGAAATAGTACATTTTCTCTATCAATATTTATGAAAAACTCACACACACATACATGCTTATGTACATCTAAATAAACACATACCAAAACGTACTTAATATATAAGATATTCAAAAATTTAATATAAATTAGAAAAAACACAGTTTTGTTATAACAAAATCTGTTGCCAGTTATAAGATAAAACTGAACATGAGTTGTTATATTTGTTATAAGTTTATAGTTGTAACTACAAAATTCCAATCACTGAGTTTTGATTGGCAAAAATTGATAAATTTATGATTAAAACAATACTTAATTTTATGGGCTAATATAAATATGCAAATAACAAAGCCATAACTTTTCTACGGAAAAGCGGCGTATAAAAAGATTCAGCGAACATTTCAGTATCGCCTTTTATATAATAATTATTTTTTTTTAAAGACAGATAACTTAAATTGGCAGCAGTTTTTTGTGTAACAGCTGATTTGACAGTTTTTGGCTGCCTTGACACGAGTTTGATTTGACAATTTATCAAAAATTTACTTCCGCCAGAGCAGGGTTTGCAAAGTTTTCAAATTTATTATGAAAATAACAATGAAAATTGAACGGCCATCGAATACTGGTGTACGTGGAATATTGAATTTATTAGCTCACAGTTTTTTATAAATTGGGAGAGTACATAATTATCAATGAAGAATGCTGTACCATATTAAAAAGCAACCATTTGTTGCCTGCAATTAAATACCGTGATACTAGCATAGGAATGCCACAGGTAATGTTTTCTTCAGATGTACCGTTTTATGTACAACACCCAAAATAGTACGCATATGTTTTGAATTATAAATTTTATACCTTTTTTGAAAATGGAATCCCTTCTTATCCCAATTTTATACCAAGCTTCCGGAACCTACGATTGGGTGTATGATTGAAATTTAGTGAGAAGCATTAGTTTTGCAGAAGAAATACAGACAGAAGAAAATTAAATACAATGTGGTGTCAAAACTCCAATAAATGCAAAGATATAAAACCAGAGAGAATTTTTTTTTTTAAATTTGTCGAAAATTTTCTAACAAAATTTAACAAAACAAGTAAGAGCACTATATCTCTTATATAATATAATCTATAATTATAAACTATAATCTTTTATACCCACCACCAATTTTGTGTATATTTAAAGCACAATATTTATTATTTTGTTAATCGCTATAGAATAATCTCTTTATAATAAAATATGTATCACTCTCTTTGTAGAGGATGGTTAAATTTGAAGGGCCCATGTTTAAGATGAACCACATCTAAACTTCAACTTTTTTCTTGTATTTCATTTGACATTTCTCAATCTCAGACTTACTCAATTTGAACCGTGGAAAGATACGCAATCGAGCAACGCTTTTAAATATTAAAGATTTTTATAAAAATGGGCGTTCAAATCAAAATGCATTTCGTGCACTTCGTGATTCTTTTGGTCAACATAATTGTTCGAATTCGTCCACAATCGTGAGAATTGTAAAAAATATTTTAATGTCTGCAAAGCAGGTCTGTATGAAATGTGAAAACATCTGTGAATGCCATCTTAGTTCGTTGAATGGGAAACATTGCTGTTTTTCACGATAACGTGATAACAATCGAGCATAAACAGTGTCATTGAAAATTTGGACTATCGGATCGTGGTGTGCCGCCTAGGTTGGGGGGCCATCTGGCCGATATTTTGTTCCATACATAATTGAAGCATACAAATATTATCATTATAAAAATAAATGATAATAATTTAATAATAATTTTATTCAAAATCAACATAGTCCCTTAAAATTAAACCACCCATTATAACTTCGGTATGCTAGTAAAATGTTTTCGTAAATTTAGTCTTTCAATGAAAGTGGCCGTTAAAATACGCGTGTCAAAAAAGTTTCTGCTAATAAACATAACTTAGATATTTCAATATAGTCCTTTAGTATTCCAAAATCTTTATTCATAGAGAATTTAAATGAATTTAAGAGGAAGAAAGTGAATTTAAGGTTAAATTTTAAGGCCCACAGGGTGATTTAAAATATACATTCTCTGCATTTTTCTAAAACGGGAAATTTATTAGTAAGATTTTGTTTTTTAAACTTCTATAACATTTTGCTTTTAAAAGATTTTCAAACGAAATAAGTTTTGTATAATTTTAAAATTCGTTAGCCATTAGTACATGAAAATAAATTGTTTATAATGTTTAGAGATAATTTTTTTTTACTTAGGTCAAAATTTTCCTAAATTCCCATTTTTAATAGAGCATAACTTCAGGAGAACATAAGCATAAGTTGTTAGCATGTCATCTAGTAGTTGCTAGTAGAGTCATCTATCTTATCATCTTTATCTTATATTTAGCTACAGTACAATAAATGGCGCAGTGTAAGATGAATAAATGCTAATATATATGACTAATATATTTTTATAAAAATTTAAGGAAAAAAGTGTGCGTGGCGCATCTATTTTCCGTTATAATGAAGACTTTGACCAAAAAGCCATGTTTGCAAAATTTCAGAATCGTACATATAGTTTTGTCAGTTTTATTACGTTTTAAATTTGAAATATACACTGTGCGGTATAAATTTTCGTACATTTTTATCTATAACTCTTTTCCTAATTCATAGATTTAAGCGATTTTCAGGGAAAAATATTCTTTTGACTCGATAAATATATATTCGAAGTTTCATGACTACGTTTATGCGTCTCGACACAATTCAAAAGTGAAAGTGGGCGTTATAGTAGGCATGTCAAAGTTGTTTTTGCGAATGAGTAAAACTTAGGTGTTTCAATATAGTCCTTTATTATTCCAAAATCTTTATTAATACAGAAATTATATGAATTTTAGGTAAAACGTTATATGGGAGGTGGGCGTAAAAGTGGGCGTGGCACCTTAATTTTTTGGCATAGTAATGAAATTGCCTAGGGGGATAGACGTAGCAAAATTTATCATCATACCTCTAATTTTAGCGGTTTTATGAGCTTTTAAATTTCATTAACGGTATATAACGTGAAAAGTGGGCGTTATAGTAGGCGTGTCAAAGTAATTTTTGCGAATGAGTACAACTGAGGTGTTTCAAGATAGGCCTTTATTATTCCAAAATCTTTATTAATAGAGAAATTATATGAATTTTAGGTAAAACGTTATATGGGAGGTGGGCGTAAAAGTGGGCGTGGCACATTGATTTGCCGTTACAAGAAAGCGTGTCATCAAAAAGCAAAGTCTGCAAAATTTCAGAGTCGTATATCCAATTTTGTTGCTTTTATGACGTTTTTGTTTTTAAATATACCGCAAAATACACTGTGCGGTATAAATTTTCGTACATTTTGATCGATAACTCCTCTCCTAATGCAGAAATTTAAACAATTTTCAGGGAAAAATATTGTGTTTACCCAGGAAATATATATTCGAAGTTTCATGAGTCTACGTTAAGGCGTTTGGACACAATTCCATTTTATTCGATGTTCGAAGGACACGGTTTTTTCGACCTACTCTTGCTTTTCGAGCTATAACTCTCTTCCTAATATTCCGATTTGGCCAATTTTCAATCTTAAACAAACCTTGTCTATAAGAAAGATTCTGGCTAAATTTGAGCCCCCTAGCTTTTTCGGTGCGACCTCTATCGTGCTTTCAACAGACGGACAGACGGACGGACATAGCTAGATCGTCATAAAATCAAACCCCGATTCAGAATATATATACGTTATGGGGCCTAAAATGGATATTTCGATGTGTTACAAACGGAATGACAAAATGAATATACCCCCACCATTTTTTTGGCGGCGGGTATAAAAATTGCTTACAAGCTTTGGCAGGAAACTTAACAATTTTCTAAGTGACTTCACGGTATAATACCAAGCATATTTTGAAGTAAAGAGTGTCCTAACAAGAGCAGAGTATTTGTGTTTTCCACCACTGATCATGCAATTTGAAAATAAAGAGAAGTCTTCAAATGGCCTGTTTTTAACTATTGTAAAAATTAAAGTTGAAAATATGACCCATTTTAAAAGATTCAATTTAATTTTATAACGCTCCAATAACTTATCAGAAAATTGAATGCACATGGTCACTTGGCTTAATTTCTTGCGCCGCTTGAACCTTGTATGGGCTAAAATGCCTGTTTAGACCTTATGAAAATGTTTGATGCTGAACGGATGTTCCTTTACTCTCTGCCAGACGTTTCATTACTGCGCCTATATTTTCGATTCACCTACATCCTTTGATTTTGAATTTTGTAATTTAACCTCTCACTGTTGATTTATTTGGCACACATGATTATTGCGGCCAAAAACTTGGCATAATTGGAAAAACTTTCATCATTATTGCAATGAGTATTTACAATAACAAAATAATGTTCGTTTAAATACTTCGCGATATTTTAAATTCATTTGGTCTGTTATTAATTACTACAAAAAAACACAAAATAACTTGTATTAACACAAAGTTAGAGAACGACGTAAATAAATATTAGCAACAAAACAACAAAAAACCTCGATATCAAATAATATCCTATTCAAAATGCACGTGCATTCTCATGTATGCTGCTATTGATGTAGGCATAATTTTATTGCTGTTGACATAAAAGTTAAATCTTATTCCACTACAGTAAAGAAACGTGTTTCAGTGTGACATAAATCATTTTTCAATTTTAACGTAATCATAAGGAATTTAGGGAGCTTATCACATCTTTATAATAAATGTAAATAATTTGTCGCATATTCGACATTTTATAACTCGAGAATGACTCAGCCGATACTCAAACCAAAAAATGCGTTTTAAAGATCTACTTTCACCGATGGTTTTAAAATAAATACTCGGGTTATGCGCATACATTTTTGATGGTGGGTTAACATAATACAAAAACTTGAATGTATATTATTGTATTGTCCAGCAATGTGGACAAGGTTACCCATTTTTTTTGTAAATCTAATATAAAATAATTATCATATAACATTATCCTTATTCGACTGCTGCTTAAGCTTGTTATACACATCCCTTTACACTTATTTTAACATCATTTGTTTTTATTATTTTTCATTAAAAATTATGCCTTTAGCCTGGTTAATTTAAATGCCTCTGTTTGTATATAATTTCTTTGTTCTTTAACAAAGTACGAGTATGTTTAATTTTCTTCTTTTTTTTTTCTAAATTTCCTAATGAATTATTTTCTATATGTATAAATATTATGCAATTTATATTCTATAATAGAAATGTTTTGTTTTTACCAAATGTTTTAATGTATGTACAACAAAATATTAAAACTTACATGTCTAAGGATTTACATAGTATATCTGTATGTATATATTGTGCTATTGTTTTACGTACATACATTTATAAATGTATAAAATTCTACATATGTGCGTATAAGTATATTTGCTTATATGTATATGTTTGTATGTATGAATTTGTAGAAACACATTTGCGTACTATGTGCTTTATGTATAGGAAATAATGCTTAAATTGCTCAAAGCTTTATGCATTTAGGCCAAAATAGAACAAAGAACACAGCATAAAAAAAGTAGTTGAAAAACATAAAAAGGAAATGGAGTGAAAAAAAAATTAAGTAAAATTGTTATGGTTGGTTGGAACGAATTTTTAATGCCCTTTTAATTACAAACTGTAATTTATTTTTTTTATTACGAACTGTAATGTTTTAATCCATTTCGCTCCGATGTTCGAGTAAAATCATAAGTTAAAATTATCTTTCTACGAAAAAATATTTATCTATGTAAAACGTAGAATCTCAGGTAAATCTTAGTATTGCTATTAAGGCTGATCTCTGAGCAATTAGAGAGCTGTATCTCTCTTTCCGATGCTAGCGCTAAATTTCCATAACTCGTAGTTTTAGGTAGCCTTTTAAATTCATAATTTTTAAAAATAATAATAAAACTGAAAAAAAAAATGAAAAGCAATTATTGCAAATATATATGAGTATTTTATAATACTTAAAGGAGATGTGTTACATTCATATCGACCTCTGTCCGCGAAATTATCGTATGTCAAGTTTTTTTTAGAAATCGACTTTTTTATGCAAATTGGTTCTACATCCATCTGATAATTAAATATTATAGCCATAATTTTTTTTTGTTTTTAAGACGACACTGTGTACATTTCATCGTATATAGTAGTGCTGTTTACGTTATTATTTAGTTAAAAGTAATAAAAACGCTTTCCTGTAAAATTTTGTTTTTGTAACATACGATAATTTCGCGTACAGGGGTCGATATGTTTGACTCTATTTATGTATGAATTTGACTGTTAGAAATTTTGAACGCTAGCACTTATCGTGACCGAATGATTGACATTTGTATTTATTTATATTATATTTGACGAGGATTATGCCTCTTGATTATATTTTTAGTTTGTTGAGTATTCTAACATTTCGTAATCAATTTGTTGTAAGAAACCCCAAATATTTTATTTTTGTTTCATACTAAATAATAGTGAATTTCGAGCTTTTTGTGGTCTTTATGTAGAGTGTATTATTCATTTGTGCCTTGTCTTGGGAAGTAAGAGTACACGTAAAAACGGTTTCGTCTATTTAGGAGTTAGATGAAATAATTGTTAATTGGACTGATCACGCTGGGGATATTAATTGTGTGAATATACTTCCTCCTGGTTGACTAGACGAATATTTAGATGAAGATACAATCAATGACGATGAAATAGCCTTGAAGGTAGATAAGCCAACAATATATATGTGTGAGAAATGCAAAATGCATCTGAAAAAATTTAACTAAATATTTTTTTCAGCCAAATTTAATCACTTTTGTATCCTTCATTTCGAAGTTAATAAAATAACCAAATAAACAGCAAATTAATCAAAACGTTTCAGTTGTATACAAAGTCAACATAAATAATAAGCACCAGTGTTTGAAATTTTGAGCATTCTTTTGTGGGAAAATTGAAAACAAGAAAATTGTTTTCACAAGATTTTTAAAATCAGTGGGTCTCAATTAACTTAAAAGACAACTTTTTTTTAATTAATAAATAATGAATTTCTAAATTAAGTGGGTTAATAACCAAAGTTGTTGGTAAGTTGTTGTAGTTTTATGGTTGCACTCAAAGGATTATGTTTAACATTTTCAGTGTTTAGCTAGTTATTATCATTAATAATGATTATGACGCAAGTAAGGTTATATTTACAAATGAAAAATTTAATTTTTGTAATGAATAAAATTTTTTCCCCCAAAAATTAAGAATCTTTCTGCAGTGTTATTGTTAACGATTCATGTAGCGTCAATTCCTAACTTTTGAAATTGTTTAACAAACTCTAAATTACTAATTAATAAATAGTAATAATAATTACTAAATAAATAAATAAATTAATTAATTAATTTCCAAAAAAACTTTTTGCTTAGAATGTTTAGCAGGTCAAAATAAGCAACACAGTTACCAATGAGGAGAGTATTTTTTAAATAAATTCCTTTATTTTTAAAAACTTCTCTAAATTCAAAATTCCTACTTACCAACATATGTAGAATGACAAAGTTGCAAAATATTTTTTGTCCTAAAGACCACTATATTGCTTTGCTGCATACTCTATAATTAAAGCTAGTTTCACCCATGTGTTTCGAAAAGTTGTTTGACAAGACAAAATTCAACGTCTCTCTTTTTAAGAGAGAGAATAAAGTTTCTTTGCAAAAAGCTTAAATTAAATAAATGTTTATTTAAATATAAATTTTCTAAATCTAAATCGATTTCAATACCGTTATAATATTGGATGTTTTGACGATATTTTGTGTAAAAAAATTCACATAGCATCAAATTATTTGACAAAAAGAGTGCTCCTTCGATTCAAAGCACAAATTTTCGAATATAAAAGAATCGTACTGCAGAAAAATGTTAACAAAAAATTACTGTTTTACAAAATTTTTCTCAACAAAAAAGGTGAATTCATCTTAAGCAATAATTCTCTATAAAACCTTGTTGTTTTATTGAGATAACATCAAGTCGAAATAGGTAAATACACTTACTTCTATGTGTGGCAGGAATTAAGCAACTTAAACTTTAAAATGTTTAATTTGGATAAAAAGAATTATATCTTCATTATAAAATCTTTGAAATCTTCATTCTGACATCGTTCAAGCAAATGTTTCTTTATGTTGTAATCACAATGAACGTCTAACGTGTGGCTATTGTTTTTGTTTTGTTTTAATTTTATATTATTTGTTGAATATCTTTCCATATGTATACACATACATGTATAATATCTACATGGTTGTTTTTGAAGTATATGTTATAAAAAACTTTTATATTGATGATACCAAAAACAAAATTTTTTAATTAAATTTAAAACTCGGGTTGAATCAATCCAAATATTTTTTTCGAGAAGACATTATCTTTTTTTAATTTTTTTTTTATTTTTTAAAAATTTTTTTTTATATTTTTTTTAACACACATACTTAAATTTATTGTTTTACAATGGGATGTTTTTTATATGTATGTTTTTTATATGTTTGTACGTATTTCATATGGGATGAATGGTGATACAAACTATTGTTATTGCGTGAATACACATTCGGGATGGCCGAATATAGCACTCTTGCTTATTTTTATATGCTTTTCCGCTGAGGTAGAATGTTTTTGAGAATTATCATTCATCTAAATGCGGAAATTCTATTTATTGACGAATCCATTAAGATGTAAATGTGCCTTATCGCTGGAGATGATTTTCTTTACGAAGTGCACTATATGCGTTTTGATTTGAACGCGTATCTTTCCATGATTCAAATTGAGTTAGTCTTAAATTGAGAAATGTCAAATTAAATGCAGGAAAACACTTGACGTTTAGGTGTGGTTCACATTCAATATCGGCCCTTAAAATGTAACCACCCTTTACATGGATTTAATGCCATGTAAATGGTTTAAAATTTCAAAAAACAATATGTCATCACATTTAAAAGATATAGAGGAATTATTTGAGCATGTATAATTCTATAACTCTTCTGATTGGATTGAAAAGTCTAGACAACTTCGGAATAGCTACGATCCAAGAAATATAGGAAACCTTCGAGCCAAGAAACATAAAGGCAATTTGAGAAATATGTAAATATGAAAACTGTCATGAAAGAAAACTCTCTTTTGGCATAGAACATGAGTGGACTTTAAATTCTGAAACACTTCGTTATTGGGAAATTATCAAAAATACACTGTGCCTTGAATTTAAAATTATCAAGGTTCGGAGGTATTATTTTTTAGAGTTTAGAATGGTTCGTCAGTAAACATACCCTAATCTGCTTTGGTGGGAGTACTTATAACAAGTTCTACTCTATTTTTTAGTTTAAAATAATATTGCTTATTCGAGGATTTTACAAAACAAGGAGGCTAAAAGTTGTTAGCAGTTTGGTTTTGCAAATTCGTCCAATTTTTTCCACCCATAAACACTCCCTGGAATGTGTACAACAACTTTCCAAAGCTTGAGTCCGATCGGCTTTACGGTTTCGGAGTCTACAGCTAACACACCGACAGACAGAGTTTCACTTTTATATATATAGATAGATAGATATTCCATCAGCATTGACAGCTTCCTTTGCTTTGAACAGGTGCTCGATAAGGGAATGGCTGTTAAATTAAGGAAACAAAAACTCCACGGAAAACTCTAAAATAAACAAAAAATTTAACTCTTAAGCTCTAAACACATAGACGCCAGCAGACTTCACAACTTCTAGGCTTCAAATGCTGCCAACTTCAAATGCTGCTCTGAAGTCAGCTTCATAATTATTTTGAAGACAGCAACAACATAATAATCAGCTGATGTGCATTTTAGCAATACAAATTTCAGGGATGCCGCATATATATTTTATAATGAATAAAATTAAAGTTATTGATAAAAAAAAACGTAATTATATCACGAAAAACTATAAAAACACATACATTTGTTTCTTTATTGTATTTTTGTAATGTTCTTTTATGTTTAATATCGAAAATAAGTTTTTGTTATTTTTTTTTCCAATTTAATATATGTAATGGCAACACTATATTTGTTCTTGCTGCCCGTCAAAATAGAAAATAGCCTAAGTTGGCAGCAGCAGCAAATGCTGTTGTGCAGTCGTGCTGCTGTGCTGCCGTCAAAATAATTGTTTTCATTTAAACACATGGATTTTATTTTTGACATATTGCTGCTTGCTGTCTGCTGTCGTCTATGTGTTTAGAGCATTATTCACGATAGAGGTAAAAAATATATCTACTTGAGTCTATTATATTATTCAGTGAAGCATCCTTATAAGAATCCCCTTTATTTGTATATCTTTTTGGGCTAAAAGCTTTGCTGGAAAGCATAATTAATTTTGTTTTTTTTCCGTACATCTCCAGCTTAATCATATTTTAAGACTAAATTCCAATTCCATTTCATTATTATTACTACGTTACTGTTTTCCTAATTAATTTGGCATACTTATCCTTTATATAAATCAAAGGATAAAAGTAAAAAAGAACTACAAACATGATAGAAATTTATAGACAATCAAGCTCAACTTTAATATATCCTAAACATTTACATAATTTAAAATGATTTTAAAAGCGTTTAAGTTATTTTTGTGAAAATAACAATCAAAATTGAGTTTCGTTTAAGCATTAAACTTTTCAACGGTACATTTTATCGCCTTTGCAAATTCTATAACGTTAAGGTAATAGATTTTATTTTTAAGACATATGACTACTTTGACGACTCTCTCCACCTTTTGTGGTTTAGGGTATAAAAATATACAAACGGAAAACAAATTAATAGCATCCTTTGTTAAATAGTACTTGTATGTACATGATTATATTTTCTTATTTGTAGTTTATGTTGTTGTTTTTCATGTCTTTGTTATGTACTTAGTTTTGTTATATTGTTGCTATTTAGTTAATTTTGTTGTATGTATGTATTATTTCTGTGTAGTTGCTGTTGGTGATGATGTGTGCACATACTGCTGTTGCTTGGTGTTATTATTTCTGTTGCGTGTAGCAACATGGATTGTCAAGTCTATGGCACTTAATATTTAAAATAAAATTATATTTTAGTTGTTATTTCTTAAATGTTGTCAAGTTGGCGTTTTTTTTTTTAATTTAAATTTTGTATTTTAATTTGTGTAGTTATTAGCAGTGTTGCTTAAGCTTAAGCTTATTTATTAATTAACTTTAATTTAAGTTTAATAAATGCTAAAATTGATTTTTAAATAACTTTAAGCTTTTATTGAATATTTTATATCTCCACTTCTCCTCTTGCGAGCGTAATCTGCTACAAAAATTTCCATTTGTCACAGTTTGTTATACGATTTTGTCGTTTAATTCGTAAAGTATTGTGGGTCTCCGGATATCGTTTTTTGTCGATCACAGTACATCTCGGTAATCTTTTTTGTTTTTGCATCAAAGTAGATAATTGGCCTTTCCCATAATACAGGGGCTGTTATCTGTCTTTGCGTAGGAACAAAGTCTCCATATGATTAGGGGTGTTGCTGAGCATTTATTATTGTATAGTTGGAGCAGTTAGGCTGCTCTTTGTTTGATGACAGCAGTAAGTTGTATTTTTTTTCTTCTGGATGGATTGTCTGGAGAAACATTTTGTTTCCTCAGGTTCCCTAGGTTTTACGTTGGTTATTCTAATCCTATTCTATACCACACTTTCAGTATGAAAAAGTTTTAAAAATGCTTACAATTCTGTCCGAAGTCACTATAAAATATAAATATATTCAAAACTTTAAAAAATTTAAATTTATTTATATATAAATATTTTCATTAAAAAGGCATATTTTTTAAACTTACGACAAGCCAGCGCTTAAGGCAAAATATTCTCTTAAGTCCCACTTCAATGTGGTAAAGCTACTTTTTAAGGGTAAGCCCTTCTCGTTTGTAACCCCTAGCAACACTTTTAGTAGTTATTAGGAATATTAAACTGAAAAGTTGCTCCACAAAATTCAAATATCCCCAAAAATAATATAAAAAATTGTCCTTCAGAAAAGGGAATTGCTATTGAAAATGGTTAAGGATAAATTCCTTTTTTTAATTATTAATTGAAATTTAATATAATTTGAATATACTTTTTTTCGCCACATCAAAGTCTTTTTAAATTATGTATTTTACATATTTATGTGCTGCTTAATGTTTATAATATTATTTAACTTTTGCTCTGCTGCACACTCTTATACACACAAGCACATAAGTTTGTGCTTATGTAATTGTTAAGCTTTATTTATGTTTTGTTTTATGAGTTTTAATTCTAAAAGAAAATGTATAATTAAGGCCTTTTCTCTTTATGACATATTTTTTTATGTTTATCTCTTAATATATGTAGAGTTAAATTAAAAAATTAAATTAGTTTATGGTTTTGGATTGTAAAAGATATAAAAAGAAAAATTAATTTAAAAAAATAAAGTATTTTTTGAAATATTTTATTTACGAAAAAGTTATTATAAAAAAAGAAAAAAAATTTGAAAAAAAATTGCAAATGAAGTAGGCAATCTTGATTTAAAATCTCTTATAGGACCAACTACTAGCTGAAATTTAAAACTTTTATAGGATAGTTTAAGTTTCAAATATATAACACTAAGAATTGTTATTTCAAAAATTAAATAAAAGGTATAATTTTATTATTAATATTCCTTTTAATATAACTTGGGCCAAGGTTAATAAAATAAAAAATTTTACAAAATTTTTGAAAAAAAAAACATTGATGTTTTGTAAGAAAGCTATAAAAAAACGTTGTTCGAAATCTTTATAAAAATCCCATATTCTCCAGTAAATAATTGCAAAAATAATAAATATTTTTAAAATAACTACAGACGGCTTAAAACTATAAGTAAGAAAAATTAAATATATAAATAAGGTTTTGCAAAGAAAATTAAGTCCCGGGCTCTTTAAAAGTCATCAAGGACAAATTAAACACAAATACAAAGGCATCCAAAGACATTTACAAATCGTAAAAATTTATTCCCAAAATTCGCGTTCTGTTCACCAAACTTATAGAGCAATACGTTAAGTTTACGGTTCGCATAATCATCCATATAATCAGGTAAAATACAATACTATGAAACTATTTATGACCGCTTTTACTCTTTTGAAGAAATCATTGCCGCTGAATACGCGATTATGTCATATAATTTGAAATTATCGATGTTACGCCATTCTTAGCAATTCGGTCTTTCATCATCCTCTTCTTGAAATATTTTAAGGAAATAACTTGGCTTTCATTCATATAATATCCAAAAACTTAAGGACAGGGGATCATCAATTGAGTCGAGTATTCAGTAAAAAGTCAATGAAAAGGCCTATTTATTTCTGTGAATTTGTTAAACTTTTTGTGTGGCTACGTCAATTTTCTGATCTATGCCAATAAATCGAAAACGACTGATTTTTTTTTAGAAGCCAACATCCGACGCAATATTGTTGCTATAAGATCGGGTATGACCGAAAGAGTACCCGAGAGTGCAAAATTGAAACAAAGGGTTGGCGTTCATAGGGCGAAGTTGCGGAGGCAATTTCTTATAACTTATTTTTAAATATTAAATGTCATAAAATTCGCCAGCTTATTAAAACAATAGTTAATCAATAATCACCCCAATGAATTTATTATGTTTAGGGAAGTATATGTGACAGCGCATAGAGAAAGGGACCTAATTTTCCACACTTATATATAACAATCTTTGTTTAATTTAGCCAGGATTAACACAACATGGATTTCAATATTTATCGATGCCAGACGAGGTAAGGTTCACGCTAGTTAGTATATATAAACATGTTACTTTTAAATAGAATAACAAGC
This sequence comes from Phyto melanocephala, assembly GCA_941918925.1. Classification (NCBI taxonomy): domain Eukaryota; kingdom Metazoa; phylum Arthropoda; class Insecta; order Diptera; family Rhinophoridae; genus Phyto; species Phyto melanocephala. The sequence goes on from OW799233.1 coordinate 30,131,273, forward strand.
TTCAGCGCTATTGCTGATACATATGTTCAACTTGTCAAACTCTGAGATATTTTCTTGGATTCGAACCTCAGTTGTAAATATTTCTTTAAACTTCTTCACTAGGTCTCATAAAACTTTTGTACTAGTAACATTTTCTTTAGGTTACACGCCACTCTTTTTTTAAATACCTGAGTTTAAGATGATACAATCAAGTCCTAACTGCAGTTAAAACATAACAAAATGTACTTCGCTGCCATTACTTATTATACCCTACACAGTGTAAGGGTATATGTAGGTTTGTCATTCCGTGTGAAATTTCTACAATTTTAATTTCCGATCCCATAAAGGTTGTATTTTCTGAAAGCTTATGAATAGGGGAGTCAATTTAGCAATGTCCATCTGTCAGTTTGACCGTCTGTCCGTGTGTATGTTAAAATCAACATTTTGAGGCCCCCGACATCGCCTGGACCCGTGTAAAGTACAAATATATCAAAAGTATTTAAGAGCAGATTGGTATTGAAAATCAGAAAAATAGCTTTATAAAAAACTGAGATATAATGAAAAACCTAGACCACCTCGTCTTTTCACACCAAAACAAGCTGGATGAACGCAGGTTCGAATCCCAGTTAAGAAAATTTTTTTTAATTTTCTTTTGTACATACATAAACTCAATTTATAATTTTACAATGGGATGTTTTTAATAGGATAAAGTCATTTTATAGATAATGAATACATATATATGTATGTACGTATTTCATATTAATGAGATGAATGGTAATACAATTGTTATTGCATAACTGCACGTTGTGAAGGGTATACAAGATTCTGTTACTTGTTTTTATTTGTTGAAAGTTTAACATCAGTTTTATAGGCAAGTTGAATTTAGATAACTAAGATAAATATATGTTTTTTTTGCTTTTTCTTAACTATAATTTCATTTGAACACAATAGCCGATATTTTCGTCTTCTTTTACACAGAAACGAATCGCTCGGCTATGATGGAAGAGCATTGTAATATTTAAGCGGAACAAAATTTTAATTAATGTTTTTATTACGAAAAGGAGCTGCTTTTATGGTACCGAAGATATCTTCTCTACTATTAAAAATTCTTCGGCATAATTTGTCCTTCACACCAACCAACATCTTATACGTATTTCATTACTTGTCTTTCTAATTTTAAATTATTTAAATTTACATTTTCACAGCTTTGCTGGAACAATTTTCAAAAATTTTTAATTTTTGTCAAGGTTTTAATTAATACTTAGAAAATATTAAATTGCATGATATTTACTTGATTGTCAATTAAGAAATTTCCCCCCTGCAAAACATCATATCTTACCTATTAAAAAATGTAAATAATGAATATTCTTCAAGAATTATGCTTGAAATATTAATAACGTAAATTTTTTTAGCTCTACAGCCACTCATCTTGGTCTTCATTTTTTTTTTTTTTTATATGTAATTAAAAGTTTTCTGTTTAATATTTAAAACCACAATAATTCAAACGCAAAAATTTTATTAATTTACTAAATTAACTACAATTACAAAGATACAAACTGAAACCAAGAATGTCAAAATATATTGTATGAATACCTACGTTAAGAAGGATGCAGCACGACCACACTACAACTGAGAAGAAGAAAAATAAAAAAAAAACGAAAAAGCAATTAAAGGCACAGCAATAACAGTAACATATTAAAACGAATGAAAACGGTTAACACCTCTATAAAGTGGTTTGATGAATTAAATAGAAGAGAACAAAATTTAACAGAATGTTTTTTGTCAAACGTAACCAACATAACCAGCATAACATTGTAATAGGAAGAAATGCTTTTGTAAATATTTTTATTATTGTTATTATTGAGCCTAATATAACGTACACACACTTCAATACACAAGTACACACATACCTAAAACCTCATAAACACACCCATACCTCAGATAAGCAAATGAGAGATTTCAAGAATTTTTATGACCTAAAACTAAATTGTTGCGAAAAGTTTCATTCCTTTATGTTTGTGATACAATACGATGAGGATGAGTATTATTGTCTTATTTATCTAGCAATTTAACTGTGCATGTATGTAAATATGTTTGTTATAATTAATGTTTATTCTTAAGTTTGAATTAGATAGGGGGTTGTTGATAAAATAGAAAATGTAAAAACTTTGTTAATTAGAAAATTTAATAAAACTGAAAAGTTAAAGCGCCAGTGTTTTAAATTTATACATCTTCAAGTATATATGACAGAGTTTTATGAGTTGTGAAGAACTTTGAAGAATAATTTTATATTTAATAATTAAAAGCTATAAAATGTTATTTCAAATTATGGTAGAATAACATTAAAAATTTATATGCGTTAGTTAAGTTATATGACACGGGTAATAAAAGTATTTTTAAACTTAAACGAGATAAGTTTTATTACATGAATTTTATGTTTTATTTTGATTGAACAACAATTTTGACGGAAACTAAAAAATCGTTTTAGCTCTTCTTATAGATAAAATGCAAACAACCACCAATGCACTCTGGCTATATACAAGGTGGCGCAAAAGAAATCCTCCTATCAGAAAATGCTACAAATTTTGCAATTGGCCCCTAATGTCAGTTCTGTTTTGACATTTGTGTAGTAAACACATGCAAAATACACGCTAATAAACAATGTTACGCTACACTGCTCCAGAACGCGGAATATTGGTGACTATTTATTTGACCAATAATCGGTCGGTGACTTTGGCACAACGTGAATTTCGTCGCAGATTTCCTAGCCGTCCAATGCCTACTGGTGAAACACTGCGACGTTTAGCCGCTCGCCTCGAAGAGACTGGTACAACACGAGATGCTGCCAGGAGTGGCAGACCCCGGAGTAGCCGTTCTGCAGAGAATATTGCTGCTGTAGCCGAGGATGTCATGGAAGCGCCGTCGACATCGACCAGACGACGTGCCACGCAAATGGCTATCAGTCGACGGTCTTTACAGCGAGTTTTGGTACAAGATTTGAAGATGTTTCCGTACAAAGTCCAGACGGTGCATCAGCTGTTAGCTGCTGACCGCCAATCGCGTCTAACATACGCTCAAGCCATCCTGAATCACCACCAAGAGGAAGATGATTTTTCATCAAAAATAATCATGAGTGATGAGGCCCATTTCCATCTTAGCGGGTACGTAAATAAGCAAAATTTACGCTTCTGGGGCACTGAAAATCCGCGTGTAACCCACGAAGAGCCATTACATCCGCTCAAAGTTACTGTATGGTGTGCTGTTTTCGCTGGAGGAGTCATCGGACCTTTTTTCTTCGAAGACGTCGCGGGCCAAACGGTTACTGTGAATGGTGAGCGCTACAGAGCAATGATCAACGAGTTCTTTTTGCCGCAACTTGATGAATTGGGATTGGAAAACATGTGGTTCCAACAGGACGGTGCAACAGCACACACTGCACGTGCCACAACCGATATGCTGAAGGATGCATTTCCCGGGCGCCTAATCTCCCGTTTTGGCAAGATCGCCTGATTTGACCGCTCCAGACTTCTTTTTGTGGGGCTTTTTGAAGTCGCGGGTTTATGTCAACAAGCCTCAGACTCTTGCAGCTCTTAAAGACAATATCCGTCAAGAATGTGAGGACCTATCGCCGGAAGTTTTGGCCAAAGTGATAGAAAATGCCATAAAAAGGGCTCAAATGACAATCAACTGTGGCGGCGGCCATTTACATGACATCATATTCTCGACTTGATGTAAAAAAAATTAAAAGACCAAATAAAAATACTCCACAAGAAATATCAAAGTGTTTCATTTTTTTTAAAAATTACAGCCAAAAAACATCGGAAGGTTATTTTTGCGCCACCTTGTGTATATAACTATTTTTACTAATTGGAGAAATCGTCATACTATCTATTCTAAAGGTTGTGTCAGAAAAAGCTTATACTGGTATTAAGTTAAATCAAACTTTAACCGTTTAATAAAAAATTCTCAAAATTACGTAAATTTATTTATATAATAAATATATTATAAGTCATTCCCCTTTTTCGAAAATACTCCCATTAAACGTTTTTTTCTTAACATATTAGGTGAGGTGGTCTACTTCCCAGCGGACACATATTACAAAAGAATGAGTAGAATGTACTTAAAAACAGTTTTCAATACTTCCAGTTAGGCATTTAAACCCATTATTTTTATACGGCAATGTCATTGGAGGCAAGTTCGCTTACAAATAGGGACGTGTATAAGTACTTATCACGGTCGCTTATAAATAGAGACTTAAATAAGTACTTACTTATATAGCAATAAATAAGTCCTTGACTTGAATAACCTAAATAACCCATTACTATTATGGACTTACAGAAGTCGTTCGGTTCTTCTAAGGACAAAAATTCGATTAGATTATTCTGCGATACGTTAATTTAAAATTTAAAAATCAGTGAAAATCTATATGCGATCACTTTCTTTATGAAATGCTTTGCCGCTGTTATCAAAACCATTAGTACTTATACCCTAAGCGTGTTAAACTAAATGGGAATTGTAAAAAGTTATGTATTTGAATGACTTGTAGCAAATTTCGCAATAAGAAATTGTATTGTGTGTGTTTCTAAGAAAATTTCTGAAAATATGTACTTACTCACTTATTAATCAAGTCGTTACTGCAATACTTCGTAGTAACACAGACGATATGTAATAGTTATTGGAAAGCATGTTTCTCAGTAAGTGCAAATCATTGCCAAATTTTTGCTGGGTTAAGCTTAAAATCGGACATATCCTTTGATACCTTTCCTGTGTTTTTTAATTATTTTTTATGCAGGCTAAAAATGTGGAGAGTTATGAGAATTTGCCTCTTGAGTTTGAAATTGAATTAATTGTTTGAATACCAATGAAGTGTCTTTTTCCATAGTGTCACGATGCCAAATCGGACAAGGTGTTTATCGTGCCTGACGACACAACTGATTGGCTGTTTTTACCACCCAAAGAAATCCCTGGACAATGTCGTTTAAGCTATAATTTTTATTTTTTTAAAAATGTTTAAAACAAGTAAGAGTGCTATATTCGGCCGTGCCGAATCTTATATACCCTTTACAACGTTTGTTTGTATCACATCATCTCATTAATATAAAATATGTACATACATATAAAAAACATACATACATAAAAACATCCCAACAGACATTTTTGTATAAAGGTTTAAAAAAATAAATACAAAAAAAAATTGTTTTTTTTATCTCAGCTGGGATTCGATGCCACGTTCACTCTGACCAGTGTAATACGTTTGTATGTTGTTGTGGTTGTGAAAAAAAAAACAAGGTGGTCGTGGTTTTTTCCTCATATCTCAGTTGTTTATGTAAATTTTTTTTTGATTTTCAATACCGATCTGCTCCCGAATATATTTAATATTTTAATATCTAACGCGGGCCTTGGTGATGTCGAGGGGCTTCTAAAAGTTGATTTCAATACACACACCGACAGACAGACATATAGAGCTCAATCAACTCTCTTAAGCTTTCAGAAAATATATACTCAATGAGATCGAAAATGCAAATTGTAGAAATTTTACACGGAATGACAAACCTATATTTACCCTTTTTCACTTTTGTGTGAAGGGTATAAAAATAAATCTTGTAGATAATGATTTTATTTTTTATATAAATAAATGTGGGCAAATCATTCGTATTCGAAAAATTTAGCTCAAAATTATTTACACGATATTGGAGTTTATAGTGTGCAAATACTGTAATTTATTCACTCTACTAATTATAGTTCCAATATAATTTATTTAGATCTGAAATTCAAAAGATATTATTTATTTAATTGTACACTTATATTATGCCAACTTTTCCAGTTCTGCTTTAAACAATTGTGTTCATATAGAAACACATGTAGAACATTTAGCAAATTTGAATGCTTCAAGACTTCATAAACATGTAAAGTTATTGGAATATCTTATTTTATTTATTCACTCGTATTTAGACAGTAATATTACTTTCTCCGTTATTAAAGCAAAGTCCTTCACATTAATGAGATATATGTCAAATTCTTGACATAAATGATATTAATGTCTACAAAGAATGTAAATAATGTTTATTTGTAGGGTATTTTAATAGTTATTATTTAAACGCAATTATTTTTTTCTTGTGGTCAAAATATACATAACTACAACAAATATAATTATACGTCTACTAAAATTTAACACAAACTGGCAGCCCAAATATTTCTTTACAGATTACACTTAACCCCATATCGACTTACATTTGACTATTAAAACTATACAGTAAAAGTTTTTTGGCCAGCATCGAAAAAGTAAAGAAGAAGAAGAAAAAAAAATGCCATAAACCAAAAAGAATTTTCTCATTAAGTAAAATATTTTCCTTGAATGAAAATACATAAGCCACAATATTTGTGGTTGAGTTCAACAAAGAAGCAAAGGAACTGTGGAATGAGAAAAATAATTTGTTTAGTAAGAGTTCACATAAATGAAATACACAATAGAATAGTTAGCATACCTTTCTTGTTTCTATTTTTGAAAAACCAGCATACTATGAATTATTTTTTATGATAACGTGAATGTTTGCATTATGCTTAGACATCAACAGCTGTGTATGTGTATGCTACATATATCGTAAGATACTAATTCAAGTTATTTAGGAAACGTTATGAATAACTAAACTTAAACGCTTAAATATGCTTTGGTTTTCCGTTTCTTATTATTGTTAATTATTGTTCAGACATCTACTTGTATTATCTCAGTTGCATAAAACTCACTTAGAGATTCTCATCACACACTGCCTGTTATAAAGAATAAATATTTACTTCGTACGAAAGGTGGCACTTTGTAGATTTTGCAGACTGCAAACAAAGTAATATTTAAGTATTTAAGGACTATTTTTATTATATTGTGCTTGCCATGATTCTTTGTTTTTTGGAAAACAAAATAAAAATTTGCGCTTTGTCTAAATAGAATAGCACATCACTGCTTGATCTAAGGTACGAATCAAAATGAGAATAAAAAATTTTACAGAGGCGGTTAAATATTTAAGTTTGCCGTGGTCATGTTTATTAATCGATCTTTGATGCTTAATCATGGCGACGATATAAAACTTGGGGTTTAAGTTTTGTTTTTTGAATTTTTGTACACTAAACGTCGTTGCTCTAAAAAATTCAGCTATGTGATTTTATTTTCAGTTTTCAGGAGAGCCAAAAAATAATAGTTTTATTATGTTTACTCTGCTGTATAACACTGACACATAAATACTCAATTTTGAACTAGATATTGAAACGAGATATCCTTAAACAGTTTGGTTAAAAAAGTAAATGTTCAAAATTTTTCAATTAAACAAAATACAAAAATTCTAACGGCTAATAACATCATAAGAGCAACGTACGCACTTTTCCACTATACACTAATATTCCTTAAGATTGAATAGAACTTGTTTTCAAATTCCATTTTCAGTTGTATATTTTAATGCATTAAACAAGATGATTGCGATTATTGCTATGAAATCGTTATTATATGGATAATTTGTTATTGTTTTATTTTCCGGTCGTGGAAAGACTCAAATAGGCCACAAGTTGATTTTAAAGAGTTTATTCCTTTAAGAATAAAACTCAGAGCAGGTGGTTGATTTTTTTAAAAAACAGATATCCATCACTACGTTGGGCCAAAAGTTTGATAACCGAATCATCTTAAGAAATGGACCTGTAAATTTGCCACCTTCTTAGTGTGATTTATCAACTATGAACTACTTTTTTGTGGGAACACGTCAAATGTCTAGTCTATACTGATAAACCAGCAACGATTAATATTTAAGAAGCCAACTTAATATGAAATAAGACCGTGTATACTTAAAAAAAATTGTGAAAAATTGGACGGGCAGGATGGCGTTTACAAGGCTCTATAGGAGGACATCTGCCTCTATACACTCTATACTATTGTTGTCAAAAAAGTAAAAAAAATTAAATACTGAAACGAAAACAAAATTTTCAAATTTAAAGCGAATTCAATAAACTTTGAAACTGCTCTTTTATATATAATCTTCTTAATATGGAAACAAAGATCATATTTTCCATCCCTGCCTAAATAAATGAAACCAAAACTCATTGAACAAAGTTTGAAACAACTCTTTTCGATGATCTGTCGAGACAAAACTATTCTGTGAATGTGCTTTGGAATAGATTTGACGCCTCTTTATTTATATTCGAGGGAAGTTCTCAAAGGTTAGACCTATTTATTCGATTTTGTAAGTTAAAAAAACTAATAATAATAATAATATAAACAAAAATAATTGATACGTATTATTTTTGTTAATAAATAAAAAAAATATTTTCATATATATATTTGGACGCTATTGCCATTTTTTGTGTTTTAGTACTTGTCGGCACGTCAAATATCTCAAGGTTGAGCACATTTTTTTTTCAGTTTTCTACTAGAAACTGGCTAAAAAATTTGAAACACTCAGGGCCATTATAACAATTTGCCGTTAGTTAAAGATAGGATTTTTTGTGCCCAATAAATAGTTTTGCATTATTACAACTTCCATTTTTCATTGTTATTATTTATAATAATAATATTTTATGAATAAAAAAATAATAAATGAAGGCTTTGTAATGCAAAGCCATTTATTGGTTCGACAAAATCCTGCCTTTAAATGGCAAGTTGTAATAATGGCCCATAATATTTTAAGCTTTTTTTCTTTTAAGTCATGGAAAACTAAAAGTATAAGAACTTTTGTTTACTAGTATCGGGTACGACGTTGTCTTAATTTATTATTAAACCTACACATAAAAAAAAGATGCATGCTTTGCATGTTTGTCGTTAATATTAATTAAATTTCCTAATTATTTTTGATTACTATTGTTTATGTAAACCCAATTAAAATATAGTAAATGCATCCATTATTCTTAGATTTATCATTGTATGAATTTGATCTGTTGTTCTTCTTCTGGCTCCCTCTCTATTAGTCATTCTCAGCTTATAAACTAACATAAGTATGTGTTAAACAAATAATAATTAATTGCGGTTAATGGTTTAATTTACGAATGTTTTTGTATATTTTTATATGTATGTATACATACTCATACATAAATACATACACACATACAAACATTTAATTATATCTACATAAATAGCAACATTTTTGAACTTTTGTGGTTATATTGGTTTTTCTTGGTATATACGCATGTATATATGCTTGTGTATGTGTGTTAGAAAACCCTAGTGAGTTTATTAATATTTTATGTATAAGAGTAACACATAAAGTAAACAATTGTGGTTGCCATTGGTTGTATTGGATCTTAGAAATGTGGCAATACAATTAAATTTAAATGGAAATACACAAGAGAATTGGAAAAGTGTTTGTAAATAATTTGTTTTTCAATTATAACGTTTTTAGCTATCAAAAACAAAGATTTTTAAGGTTTTTTATTTATATAAATAAACGAAAAAAAAACAATATATAGTTAATAATTATAAGACCATTGTTTTTAGGAATATGTAATTTTGCTAAGCAAAAAATTTTAAGTCACAAATCAAAACCGAATTGGAAAAATTAGATACAACTTCAAAGAGTTTTTAAGTCAAAGTAAGTATGTACATACATATATTTCAATTAAATTAAAATTTTTTTTGAATTAAAAATTTTTTTAGGGCAAATACATCACTTAGTCTGTTAGAAAAACTTTCCAAATATTTCGTTTTAGCTTTCAGAAAGGTAGTAAATGTCAAGAAACACATTAACTTCATAAAAAAGCTTGACTGTAAATCAATACGAACACATTTTCCTGCTTTTAACAGTCATGACAAACAAACAGCAATAAATATTCTTCCACTTTGGCCTTAAAAGCCTTTTAACCATTTCTATTGTCTAACTAATATCAGGGGTAAAGGTTTCTATTCGAGAAAGTGTTTTTCTAGGTGTCTAGATGTGTAAATGTGTGCATGTGTATTTTTAGTTGAGACATGTAACTGTCATTTTAACAATTGTAATTGTTATGTTAATGTCAATATGCTTGACCGCTTAACAAGTTTTAACTTTCAATATGGCATTTGATTGGTAGACTGTATTCCCAGTAGGATACCTAACGTAAGCTCGTTAATGACTACAGTTATAACTGTATAACGTATACGTTTACTAAGGAAAAATTTATCAGTTGTTAAGTCTTGTTAAGCATATACAATTTACCACCTACAGTTGCATATTTACAGTGAAGGAAAAAAGTCTGAATATACCAGTTGATTTACGCTTTTCAAAGAATTCTCGGGAGAATTTAAACATAAATTAATGCCATTATTTAATGTATTAAAAAATATTTTTATTTATAAAATAATATTTAAATTCGTTAAAAAAACAAGAACGAAAATAATAAAAAATAAAAATATTCATAGGAAATAACTCACCAAACAGCCACTTAAATATTTACAATTTCTAATTTTTTGTACACATAAAAAAAAATATAAAAAGGCATTTCAATATTAAGTAAGCCCAACTTGGGTATCAACTACACCTTAAAATCGCCGGGGCATTGACATAACCAGCATTTCCGTTATAACGGGCATAATTTCCGGACATGCACTAAGTAATGAGTATTTTAAGATTTTACGGCTTGCTATGTCGTATTTGCGGACTAGGTTTTTAAAAACGTCGAAAGTATGTTCAATTGAGTTGTATTCCGACGACTGGGGTGGGAAGTTCAGCTTTCTAGGCGCGTGATATTTTAGCCACACTGTAACGACGTGCAGTGTACTTTGGATGCTAGAAAAGTCACCTATCTCCCAAATATGGCGAACAAACCTATCTCGATCGTCCTAAAATAAAACAAGGACTCGAAAATTTATACTTTATTTCAAAATGAATGTTTTGATGTAAAGGGTCCGCCATCTAACGTTTTTTTTTAACTAGTGATTATTTCGTAAATGGTAACACTTAGCTCATGTCTGATTTGACAGATAATTACTTTTATCCTTCCGCTGAACGAATATGGGTGTGTATACGCTTAAACAGCGCTGGGAAATATTCGGCCGATTTTTCCAAAAAATCATCTATTCAGATGAAGCTCATTTTGTTCTTGGCGGGTATGTAAACAAGCAAAATTGTCGCATTTGGGACACAAAAAACCAGCACGCATTCATTGAAAAGCCGATATACCCAAAACGAGTCACTGTTTGGTGCGGATTTTGGTCTTAAGGCATAATTGGGCCATTATTCTTCGAAAATGAGCAAGGAGTGGCCGTAGTCAATGGCGATCATTATCGGGCCATGTTGAACGAATTTTTGTTCACAAGAATTGAAGAGGAGGATATTGGCAACATTCGGTTTCAACGGGACAGCGCTACGTGACACACAGCCGAAGCTACACTTTATATAGCATATAAAAAAAAAACAAAGTTATTTGGCGAACCCTTTACTTTAACCGAAATGATAAAATGTGGGGATATACTCATGCTAATGCTAATGGATAACGTATGAATTTAACATAATAATTTCGCTAAGTGTTTTGTTTTTAACAGTAGGATTGCGTTATTTTTACGTGATATATACATATTGTTGCGTTTATACCTTTTATAAATGTTGGATTATTTCCTTTAAATAAACCTTCCAGTGCTTTTAATTGCAATAAAAGAACTCAAATTGTATTTAAAGGAAATAAGCCAACGTTTATAAAAGGTATAAACGTAACAACTACATACATATTTATTTTTTTATTGATCTTTACAATTATTAAATTCATACTCCATGTCCTTTAAACACAAATAATATACAAAGCTATTTAAATCACAAAAATTAAAAATTTTATGAAACCAGGGCATACCGTGAGGTCTAAGGCATATTAATAATGTATAAACATACATCTTTATTAATTTTTAGTTTGGCTCTAGTTCATTTTATTATTAAATTTCTAATCATTAAATTAAGAAATCAATTTTTATTTGTGATAATGAAAGAATATGTTGGAAGAGTAAGTTTAAATACCGACACCAGCCGAGTGGAATGCATTTTCGAAACCAGCTACGGTTTCATCATCAGCACTCTTTGATCGGAATGTCTTAGTGTTGGATGTAAATATCATCTATTTAACTCACAAGTTTATACGAAATTTGATTTTGTGAATTAAACTTCACATACATATTCATATCCTTTGCTGTAGTGAGTGAGAACGAAATTTACCAAACTTAAGCTTTTCCCCTTTTTGTTATTCTATTCAATTATCACATTTTTTATTCTTGCTTTAAACCATCAATCTGATGGTAATGAAAGCTTTTCGTTGGTTGTGATCCTCACAACATTTTCAATCATACATGTTTTTTTGTTAAGTCAGTTATTCAACGGAAAGTTGGTACTGACCGGTCTATATGATCATTACACCGTGCCATGTGTATATGTTAATTTTCTAATTTTATTGTTGAACTTTTTTTAACAAAGACTTTATTAATTTTTAGTTTGGCTCTAGTTCATTTTATTATTAAATTTCTAATCATTAAATTAACAAATGAATTTTTATTTGTGATAATGAAAGAATATATTGGAAAAGTAAGTTTAGCTGGTTTCGAAAATGCATTCCACTCGGCTGGTGTCGGGATTTAAACTTACTTTTCCAATATATTCTTTCATTATCACAAATGAAAATTGATTTCTTAATTTAATGATTAGAAATTTAATAATAAAATGAACTAGAGCCAAACTAAAAATTAATAAAGTCTTTGTTAAAAAAAGTTCAACAATAAAATAAGAAAAATAAACATACATCGCGACAACAAACACAACAATTAAAAAACACATGTATTTTGTATTTGTATTTATGTCTGCATATGTCACACTATTTCTATATTTTTCTTTAATTTCTAAAATTCTAAGGAAGCAATATAAAAACTTTCTATTCTAGGTCTTAAATTTTTATAAACATTTTAAGCAAACTGAAATTGCAAATTATTTATTGTAGAAAATAAAAAAAAACTAATTTGACATATTCAAACATATTAAAAAAAAAAATGTTTAGTTTGATAAATTGTATGTATATAAAAAAACAATCAGCTGATTGGTTACGAGTATCTAATTATTCTGCCTGGGTCAGGTCCTCGCACGTCAGGGAAAATTTTTTTCTTTAAATTATTCATACTTTTATGAAATTTGACGTTTTAAATAAATCAGACAAGAGAGGGAACCAACGGACTGAGGTTTAAAGAAAGTGAAAAAAATTACAATATTCTGACGAATAAGGATAAATAAATTTGCCTTGAATGACAGCTATTATTAATAACATAAAAATAAACCCAATAGTTGTGAGACATTTTTAAGCTCTTTTAATCGTATAGAAAATTTCATTTTTCTAAAAAATCCGTTTTTGTAATATGAGTCTTTGATTTTAATTAAAAAGTTTAAATAAAATCCATTAAATTTGCAAAGATTGTGACTTTACGAAAAGTTTATAGCTTTTCCTATACATACTGAACTTAATTCTACAGAATTTTGTCCTTGGAAAAAACCCATAAACATTTCAACATTATGTACAGCTGGTTTGTTTAGAAAAATATTGGGGGCGGGGAAAAATAAGAAAAATTCCTATACTTAACATACAAACACAAAAATTTTCATTCATATTTCAAGACTCAAATACAGTGCCATATTGAAAAGTATAAACATATAATCGTAACAATATACGAGGGTGCTGTAAAGCAGTTGTTAAAATAATAATCATATCCAGAAGCATGCATTAAGCATACTTTAGGTTTTATTATGTTCTGGTTTTTTTAAAAATGTGTTTGTAAGATTTTTATGTTTTCAAAGGGGAAGTGCATGAATCAGAATGTAGATATAACAATAATGTGTTACTTGTTGCCGAAATGATAACAATTGTGTTTTTGCTTAATTTTTTTTTTTTTTTTGCTTTTGAGTAGTTTGAAAACTTATTTATAAAATAATTTTTAAGTGTGTTATTAATCATTTCCTTATGACATACTTATATGTAACTCACATTTTTATGATACTTTAAGACGATCACAAATATAATTTAGAGAAAAAATCTTAAAACTTAAACAATATTATTAAATATGTCAAGTATTGAAGAACTCATTTCAGAACATTTCATACTTTACTATTGTCTTTAAGAGGACTCTTAAGTCTGCTCCCATGCTCCACAAATAAACAAAAAGAAACACTTAAGCACACGCATACATGCATATTTCGGTTTTTGCTTTCTTTTCTTTGCTTTTGTTATTATGTATCAATCAATGCTGGGAAACAACAAAGACAGAAAATGGGATAAAAAAAAGATAAGAGTTGTATATGTACGGCTGTGCCGAATTTTATATACACACCAGCGGTAAAGAATATATGATTATGTGATAAATATGGACAGTTAGTGTCTACTTTTGATAAAAGAAAAAATACTTCTATAATAATCAAAGATATTTAGATTAGTTTAGGTCAAAAGGAGGTATTTTGTTAGTCAAATATATACGTATGCCAATTTCGCTATTTTGATTGTCATTGGAAGAAAGCTAATAGATAAGAATAATCCAAAGAAAAAATATTGAATTAGGCAACAAATCCAGTCCTCCAATGTAATTTTTTAGGATTTTCTTCAGAAGCTGTAAGGTGTAGAGACCATAATAAAGTGTTCGTATCTTATAAGTTTGACCTCCTTATTGAATACTTAACATGTTATGCTGTATGACAGTTCTATCAAGCGTTGCAAATTAAGCCCTTTTCAGGCTTAATTAAGACTTTTTTAAACTTTTTAAGCCGAAGAAAATTAAGTTCTTTCATTAGCCCTTTTCAGCAATTTTTTAAATTTTTTCCAACAATTTAAAACTGTCATCTTAAAAATATTTCAAATAAGCTGCTAATAAAACGTATGTAGAAAATCTCCTGCAAGAGTGTTAAAAAAAATTTTTTTTTTACTTTTTTAATTACATTTATGAACGTTTCAAAGTAGTTACCGCGAAACTTTATTTGTATTTGTTGAAAATTTGCGTATTGTTTTAGTACGTGTTTAAGTTAAAGATGGATGTGTTTCTTATGTATCTTTTTTTGATTTATCGGATTTTGGTTATAAAGTGACATTTAGTAGAAGTCATGGGCAACAAAACTTGCAAAATGAACAAAAAATATTCCAAATAATTTCGATAAGCAATTACTAAAATCCACAAAAGCAATTATGCAAATATCGTAAATGCTAAATAAACTGTGTATTTTGCATACTGAACACTCACACAAAAACAACGAAAAATATCTTGACGCTGTTGGAAACATTATTGTTACAAATCCTTTGCATTTGAAATCGATTAATATAAAAACTCAGCAACAGAAGTTATAATTATATATGTTTTAAGCAGTAAATAGTTCAATTACTGCAATAGTTCATTTGAGAGAGGTGTACAAAATTCGATGTGATTGTTTGTCATTAAAACTACACAGAACTAAATGCTCTAAGTATTACCTCAGCTTTAAATATTAAACCAGAAAATAAAATGCATAATCATATTTTAGATTCTTATCATTTTGCTTGCTAGGTAACGCGGTCACTTTTAAATATGAATTAAAGTTAGCTGACTAATATAACTTTGACTAAAAGTCAAGATTTAATTGAACTTATATTTCAGTAACTGTCTTTTGTATATTACCTGGTTTTTCATTTAAAAATAATTTTGTTTAATATTTTTCTGAGTGAATAAAAAAATTATACCTGCTCTTAACTAAATCTGATGGCTTTTAAGGGTATTATTGAGGGTATTACTTCCCCTTCTCCGATCCACCCCTTTTTGTTTCAAAATTGAAAATTGTTATCAAAAGTAGCTCGTGACTAGTTAAAACCAAATATAGATTACAGTTTTCCAGAAATTATACAAATTTATTTTTTGAAATAGGAGGGACCAAGATCTCTGCTCTACTCCTATCGATATTTGATTTTTTACTTTACCAATATCTGTAGGAGCATCCTTCTTCTTTACCCAGGTCGCCTTACAACGTTAGAGTTATTTATTTTTAAGCTCATATTAGATTTTTTGAAAAGTTTTAATTATTTTTTCATTTACTTTTTTTTCGCTAAGCTTTAAACGATAGCAGAGTAACGAGAAGAAGCATTAAGAGTAATTCTAAAAATATCTGGTATATCTCATTGATCTACAACTTTTTACAAAGTGAAAAGGGCTTAAATTTGCGAAAGTTGTTTAAAAAATTACAGGGATAAAAGGCAAAAGTCCATATTAATTTTTTTTCTACTAATTTAAATTACAAAATGTGTGCAAATAATAAAAATGCGAATATATTAACTTTTGCCTTGACTGTGGTCTCACGGTTTGAAAATGGACTTTACCTTGCACAGACATACCAAATTTACAAGCGTTTTGTTTTCTTGAGGTCACTAGTTGACATTCGACATTTATTTGAAGGTCCTAAAATTCTAGTAACTGCCATTCAGGTTAGGCTTCATCGAGTATATCTTTATTTCTTAAATATTGCAATACAATTTAAAACTATATTCTAATCCTATTGGTCTAGTGAAGTAACAAAGAACATTTGCTCTTGTAGTATAACCAAACAAGGTCTCCGACGGGAATCGAAACCGCAAACCTGCCTTGGGCCATAAGCCAACTGAAAAATAAACACCAGATTTGAAAAATAACTTTTAAAAAACACTTCTTCCACACTACAAACTATAATCTGTTCTTTTTTTTAAATCATTAAATTAAACCCTTAATATTAAAATCAGATGTAATAACAATTCTATGTGTAACAAACGTAATGGCAAAATCAATATATCCTTTAGCAACTAAAGAATTTTTATGAAATTGAAATCCAATACTGAAGCGAAAAGAAGAATAAGCAAAGGAATTGGTGTCAACAGCATCAAAAAGTATTGTGACAAAAAGGAAAATATCATTTACCAATTTTATATTGTTTCTATTTTTCTTCATTTCAACTTTTCACTCACATCCATACACCAACATCTACTCAAATGTACTTTGTTTATGTGTACATATGACATACACTTAAAAAAGAAACCAATACGAATGACAGTTTATAAACATGACAGTATACATGAATTTAACCATCTACATTTTCCTTTCTTTGTGAATATAGAAATTGAAAGTGTAAAAGTGAAGTTAAAAGGAAAAACAAAAATCAATTGTATTATTAAATTCTTGTTTTTTAAAGCCTTTTGTTACAGTGCCTGGCACATAGAAGCACAAGATTTCTCTCGTACATTGAAATTCGAATAATCGCACATTAATATTCATACAAATGTACTTACATACATACATATTTGTATAAATTTTTGTGTATACAAAAAAACACAGCCATGCAAAGACTGTTTCAATAGGTATACATATGGTGTCCGTTATTTCATCTATGGAAATTTTTCAAGTTTAATATAACTTTGAGGCCGGATGATATCTGTCATAACAACATGGCTTTTTGAAATGTTAATTTATTTTGGGGAAAAAAAATCAATCATTTTAGGGGATATTTTTATTTTACAAATGGAAAAAAAAACATTGAAGCTAGTCCATTAAAATAATTTTAAATTACACTTCATTGACACAAATGTTGTCACTTTTTAATATAAGTGACGATACATAATAATAATAGTAGTAGTTTTTTGTGTTGAAATTTTTATATTTTAAGAGATTAACTGATACTTTAACTTTATATAAAAAATATATTGTTTGAAACAAATTAATAATAAAATAATTGAATTCTTTACAAACTCGAATAAAATTTTTAATAATAATTTTCATTAAATAATCTTTTAATTCTTGTAAAGAACAGAGGATATTATGTCATTCACAAAATTACAAATAAAAGTAAAAATATGTCAAACATTTTATGATATCCTAAAAAAAATCTTTTAGACCATAAGTCAATGTTTGAGTCTTATTGGTCTACATGGGCTAGAAATATGGTCACTCTTTGATTTTAACCTCTTACGTCAACCCGAGCTGCATACCAGAGTACTCATATATAAGAAAATTTATGACTACATGTTAATAATGCATAAGTATTGCAACAGATTTTTATTATTTTTATAGTGATAAAATTAGAGTTCAGTTAAATAAAAATTACATAATAAAAAATACACAACATTTTCATTGCGGCATATAAACAAAATGTCAAGAAAACATGGATTCTTTGCATAATGATCAGGCTCTATTTCTTGGGCGATGGTTTGCATATCTAAGAAACTTTCCTTTAGTTTTGAGTCTACTGATGCCATCGCATTTCTAATCGTCTTCTAATACAGCATCATCAATTGTCAAATGCTTTTGTACCCATTCGCTTTTGGGTTTGATTTAACATTACGAATTACACACAGTGCTATATAATACCACTAAGTTGTGTTATTGACGTCCAATCAAACCTATAACGTGTCTTATTAACTGGACTATATAAAAAACTCTCGGTTCATACACACGCACTCAGCTCGAAAGCTAGGGCGTTCGGTCCTTTGTTATGGGACACGAAATTAGCGTCAAAATTAAATCTGGTTTTTTGAGAGATACACACATTTACCCTTATTCCTAAAGACGCAGAAACTCTGCTGAAAGGTAGCACCACTCAGAAATATGACAAGGTGACTGAGGTCTGTCCCTTCGCGCCTGTGGTGGCATTTACAGCCATGATTTGACCTTTGGAGAGACCTTTCCAAAAACCGGTGTACGACAGTTTTAGTAACTCACATGGTATTTTATGTCCCGAGAGATGATTTCTCTTAATTTTTGCCTACATGAAATCAGAAAAGAGTTATTCTTTTCTCTATATAAAAAAGTGTTGAATCACCAAGATAACATGCCCCGTGTTATCCGTGCAAAGAATATTTAGAACATACTGCTATTCTCGACTGTTACTTCTACTTCTAGATTCGAGAGTTCTCAGTTTGTATTTCAGTGACTGATAAAACACGTGAATTAAAAGACATGCAATTTTTAATTTATTTACCTTATAAATATCTTATAAAACTTGTTACTTAAAAAACAAAGAAAACTGGCAAAGGAACTAACACTATAACAATACAGTTTTTATCGTCTCCTGAAAAGTTACAATTATTTGAGTTAGGGCCTTCTATTTGTGACCAAAAAAATGTGGTTTGCTTATGTGTTAGTATCAATTATAAAAGCGTACAAATTCTAAAGTGCTGAAGCAATTTTAATGAGATTAAGATTTCGCACATCTACAGGAAAATTTCTTTCAAGTCGTGTGTTTTATAAAATCGGTAGTATGATTTTATAATTACCAATATAATAACAATAATAATATATAACAAACCGCCATTATTGTTAGCATGAACTATTTGACATACGGTTTACTAAATAGTAAAAAGATTGTCAAGAATTTTTTAGAAAAATTTGACAAAAGAACAAGTACTTTATTCACTCGGCAGGGGCGAATCTGACGATACCCTTCACCATCATTTGCCATATTGTAGCTAATCAAGATTTCAGATTTCATGTCATGTCATGCCATTTTCTAAATTACTTCGGACGCTATTTTTAACTTTAAATTTTTACATATATAATTGTACTCTACTAGTAAATCCTTTTCATTTGGTACTCATATTGATGGAATTAAAAAAAAATATCCATCATTTTGTTTCAGGCGCCATTTTAGGTTTTTAATTTTTGAATATATTACTGTATTTTAGTGGTCAAGACCTTTCCTCTGATGATAATTTTGTGGAAGATAAAATGGAGCAAAGCCGTAGCTAATATATTTGACTCATATATCCATAATTTATTCTATAGTGCCATTTTGGATTTTTACTTTTTCATAGGTAGCTGTATTTTACTGAGTAAGACCTTTCATTTGATACCAATATTGGGTAATCAAGAAATTACATTTAGAATTACCAGATATCACCGTTATATAAATTTATTGACCTTGTTTTGTAGTAGCGGCTATCATGGGCTTAAATTTTTTATAGCGCGTTATATATCGTTATCGTGGTAGTTCGCTGCACGCAAACAGTCAAGTAGAGTCTATATGACTCCGCATTATATATCACTAGTCCTAGTCCCTTTATTTGGTACCCATATTATCTCTCCCAGTTGTAGAGACACTGAAAAAAACGATTTTTGTTTGCCAGTTTTAGGAAAAACACCGCAGTTGTATTTTGGTGTTTATATTTCAGTTAGTTTCAAACTGATTTGTTATTTTTTTATATGTCACGACTTATAATTTGATACTTTCAACGTGTTCTTAGGTAATATAGGAGATTGAAAAATTTTCAATATTTAAAAAATCATACCATAACAGCAAATATTCACAAGAGTGAATGTTACTTATACTAGAAGTGAAAGATATTTATTTTAATGCTTCTTTGCTCATATCTCAAAAATTTATTGTATTTTCAATACCGATATGTTTTTGACGCTAGTCTAAATGACAACGAGGGGCTTCAAAAAACTAACTTCAACATACACTCGGACAGACGGATAGACAGACACTGCTCAATAGACTTCCCCAGATATGATGCAGCAACAGAAACACTAATTTATATTTTGATTTCTTCTTCTTGTTAAAATATTAATCTGCATATTTTGTTCAGATAAATTTAATAAAAATTTTCTGATTATAGTGCTACCTGTAGTTTGGGAACTTAAATTTTATCTAATTACACCCAGAAAACAGACGCTTAAATTTATTGTCAATGAAATCGTTTAGTTCTTTTGTGGTTATAAAATTTCTATTGAAAGAATCTAAATTCTGTAGCTACAAGAAAATATTCTACTATCACAATTAAACTATACGATTGGCAACAATACACGTACACACAACCGAAACTGTTTTCTCAAAGTTTATGTTAAATTATAAATGCTCATTGTGAAAAGGGTCGTTAGAAGCAAAACCTTTATTTGATATTGATGTTATATCATTACTAAGGTATTCAGGTTTAGTTGTTTACTATTTTTTAAATTTTATTATTGTTCTTAGCTCATATTGTAACAGCTAAATATTAGCAGGCTATAAATACATATATATTGTTGACAATTCCTTAAAGTTGTTTTTTACGTTAGCTGGTTTCTCTCCATTTTATACTTAAGAAAATAATTCTTTTTAAGGCAGACTTAAATACGGGAAATGTGTTTTAAGTTACACAAATATGTAAATAATTTAAAAATTGGCATTAAGAAGATTATATGTTGTACAAACATTTAATTTAAATACAATGTAAAAAAAGTATCAGACTGGGATTATTTTAGGGACATTAAGCAATTGTTATTGCCTGTGCTTTAACATTCGCCTTGTTTATTTTGTTCCTTCATATATCTTTCGTATAGATAAAAAAGCAATCATAGAAACAAAAATGAATTGCTTCTACAAAACCTTTTAGCAAAACAAAAAGATATTAAATTTTCTTAAATAAATCTTACAAAGTCTGTAACTTATAATCTAATTTCTCTTCAATATAACATTTATTTATTTATTGCAAACAACACACTTAATGCCAAGGAAAGTTGCAAAGAAAATTTCTATTTACATACAAGATTGAATTTTTTGCAACTTAATCGTTTTTTTTTTGTTGTTGTCTGCCATTAACTTAAAAACTTTCTAAAGACCAAAAACTACAAACTTTTAGTGAAAAACAATCTAGTTCTTTACTCTTAAATGCATACTATACTCTTTCATATAGTACATAGACACTTACTTTAATGATTGCATTACAGCAGCCAAGTTGGAATAACAACAATTAATTCTAATTAAAGTTTATTTATCATAATTTTAGTTGAAAGTCCAGTGCAATCAATAACAATAACAGACAATTTGCTGTAATTAGTTTAACAAATGTTTAAGTATGTTTGTGTATCTGTGTTTAAAACTAAAGGTAGTGTGGAAGAAGACTAAAAGTAGTTTACATTAATAGTTAGAACAAAAAACAACCAAAAATAATATCGTAATTAAAAGAAACAATTAACAAATTAAATGAAATCTTTAACAGAAAGGTTTAGTTATAAAATTTCTATAGATTAAAAAAAATATATACCGCAGATCCAGAAGGGGTGCGGGAAATATCCCTTCTTGTGTAGTAGTATAATAATTGTGCAATACATTGGGAGTTAAAAAGCCCATATGGTACATTTTACAGAAGTAGATCGTTGTATTGTAAATGAAAATTAATTTCAATTTAAAGGATTTTCCAACCAAAACCCATAGAATTAAGTAAATTATCTTAATATATTTTTATTAAAATGAAGGATTTATGACTATTATGTGTACAACACAATATAATCAATATGCTTGCCAAGGCTTCGGTGACACACTTTTATTCGAAGGTTCATATTTTCAATAACACTAAGACATAATTGAGGTTCAGTGTTGTTAATGTGCTGAATTATTTTATCATTTAGCTCTTGAAATGTTTTTTACCTTTTTGATGAATACTTTCTCTTTTAAACATCCCTAAAAAAATAGGTTCCACGGTGTAAAATCACATGATCGTTGCGACCAATTACCATCGCCAAGGCGTAAAATAACATGGCCATTGAATTGCTCACGCAAAAATCCATTGTTTCGTTAGGTGTTTGGCAAGTGGTAAAATCCTGTTGGAAACACATATCGTCCAGGACTATATTCCCAATTCTTAGCCACAACAAATTTGTAATCATGGCGCGATAGCGAATACGATTCAATTTTACTGCTTAGCTGAACTCGTTTTAAAAAAGGATGGACCGATTATGGCACCAGCCCATCCACCGCAACAAACAGTCACTCTTTGTGAATGCATTTGCCTTTTAACATTCACTCGTTGATTCTCATTTGCCCAAATGCAACAATGCTGCTAGTTAACGAATCCACTGAGTTGAAAGTGTGCCTCGTGGCTGAAGATAATTTTCTTCTGTCTGTTCAACTAACAGTTTCCTTAAAAGGCTTAAACCATATTAAGGCGTTGTTTAATTGTGTACGTTAAGGTTTAACTCAAAAACATTTTCGTTCATTATAGTTGGACCACACTTTTTAAGAAAATGTTTGCATAATCAAAAACCTAAAATTGGTGTGGTTCAAATCATCATAAACCAAATGGGTCGAATAATGCAATTTCGCATTGCTAAGGGTTGGAATATTAGGGGGAGATTTGTGCCAAAGGTTAATAGATAAATGTCTTTTAGTTATGTCCTTTTAAAGCAAAAGATAATAATTCTGCTTTCTCTGTAAGACCTTGGAACTGCAAAAATTTGTGTTCGTACTTTAACACAATTAAATTAATTGTTAATAGTTTTTCAATATTTGTTCGTTAATTTTTATTATTATTTATTATACCCTTCACCTGTACAAGGGTATATATAGCTTTGTCATTCCGTTTGTAATTTCTACAATTTTAATTTCCGACCCCATAAAGTATATATTTTCTGAAAGCTTATGAATAGAGTCAATTTAGCACCTGACCGTCTGTCTGTCTGCCCGTCTGTCCGTGTGTTGGTTGAAATCAACTTTTAGAATCAACTGTATATTCCTTAGATCTCTATATGAAATCAATCTCTTGGAAATATTCAGGAATGAATCGCTATTGAAATTCAGCACAACCTCCCCATAACTTTCTGAGATATAAGCAAAAAACCACGGTTGTTTACAACAACAACCTGCATGCATACTGGTTAAAGTAAGCGTGGCATCGATTTCCCGCTGAGCCAAAAAAATTTATTTAATTTAATATACTATTTATATTTTATTATTTTTTTTGATATTTTTTTTAAATATTTTTAAAAAATTTTTTAACATTTTTTCTTTCATTTTTTTTTTTAATTTTTTTTTAATATTTTTTTTTAATTTTTTTTATTATTATTTTTTTATTTTTTTATATTTTTTTTTTTTGTAATTTTTTTTTTGGTATGTTTTTTACATGTATGTACGTATTTTATATGAGATGAATGGTAATACAAGCAATTGTTATTGCATGACTACACGTTGTGAAGGGTATATAAGATTCGGCACGGCCGAATATAGAACTGTTACTTATTTTTTTATAACTTTCAAAATCTTGTTTGTTTCTGAGAACACATATATAAAAGTGAAACTCTGTGTGTGTGTGTGTTAGCTATAGACTGCGAAACCGTAAAGCCGATTGGACTCAAGCTTTGGCAAGTTGTTGTACACATTCCAGGGAGTGTTTATGGGAGTAAAAAGTGGGCAGTAACACGCGCATAAAAATAAGTTATAATTTTTAGCTTTTTGCACTAGATCGATTTTTCTGAATTTTTGCACACATATTAGGCTGTCATGAATAGATTTTCGTGATTATAAAAGTGGGTAGCGCCACGCCCATAAAACAAGTTATAATTTTTAATCTCTTGCACTTGATATTCAATTAAAATTCAGAATGCATTTTTATTAATAAAAAGGCGCAACAACGCTCGCCGGGCTTGACTAGTAACTAAATAACAAGTAAGAGCACTATATTCGGCTGTGCCGAATCTTTTTTACCCACCACCAATTTTGTGTACATTTAAAGCATAATATTTATTATTTTGTTTATCGCTATAGAATAATCTCTTTATAATAAAATATGTATCACTTTCTTTGTAGAGGGTGGTTAAATTTGAAGGGCCCATGTTTAAGGTGAACCACATCTAAACTTCAACTTTTTTCTTGTATTTCATTTGACATTTCTCAATCTCAGACTAACTCAATTTGAACCGTGGAAAGATACGCAATCGAGCAACGCTTTTAAATATTAAAGATTTTTATAAAAATGGGCGTTCAAATCAAAATGCATTTTGTGCACTTCGTGATTCTTTTGGTCAACATAATCGTTCGAATTCGTCCACAATTGTGAGAATTGTAAAAAATATTTAAATGTCTGCAAAGCAGGTCTGTATGAAATGTGAAAACATCTGTGAATGCCATCTTAGTTCGTTGAATGGGAAACATTGCTGTTTTTCACGATAACGTGGCAAAAGAGCAAGCAACCTCGACTCATCATCGTGCCCAACAATTGAGCATCAACAGTGTCATTGAAAATATGGACTATCGGATCGAAGTGTGCCGCCTAGGTTGGGGGGCCATTTGGCCGATATTTGGTTCAATACATAATTGAAGCATACAAATATTATCATTATAAAAATAAATGATAATAATTTCATAATAATTTTATTAAAAATCAACATAGTCCCTTAAAATTAAACCACCCATTATAACTTCGGTATGCTAGTAAAATGTTTTCGTAAATTTAGTCTTTCAATGAAAGTGGCCGTTAAAATACGCGTGTCAATAAAGTTTCTTGTAATAAACATAACTGAGATATTTCAATATATTCCAAAATCTTTATTCATAGAGAATTTACATGAATTTAAGAGGAAGAAAGTGAATTTAAGGTTAAATTTTAAGGGCCACAGGGTGATTTAAAATATAAATTCTCTGCATTTTTCTAAAACGGGAAATTTATTAGTAAGATTTTGTTTTTTAAACTTCTATAACATTTTGCTTTTAAAAGATTTTCAAACAAAATAGGTTTTGTATAATTTTAAAATTTGTTAGCCATTAGTACATGAAAATAAATTGTTTATAATGTTTAGAAATAATTTTTTTTACTTAGGTCAAAATTTTCCTAAATTCTCATTTTTAATAGAGCATAACTTCAGGAGAACATAAGCATAAGTTGTTAGCATGCCATCTAGTAGTTGCTAGTAGAGTCATCTATCTTATCATCTTTATCTTATATTTAGCTACAGTACAATAAATGGTGCAGTGTAAGATGAATAAATGCTAATATATATGACTAATATATTTTTATAAAAATTTAAGGAAAAAAGTGTGCGTGGCACATCTATTTTCCGTTATAACGAAGACTTTGACCAAAAAGCCATGTTTGCAAAATTTCAGAATCGTACATATAGTTTTGTCAGTTTTATTACGTTTTAAATTTGAAATATACACTGTGCGGTATAAATTTTCGTACATTTTAATCTATAACTCTTTTCCTAATTCATAGATTTAAGCGATTTTCAGGGAAAAATATTCTTTTGACTAGATAAATATATATTCGAAGTTTCATGACTACGTTTATGCGTCTGGACACAATTCAAAAGTGAAAGTGGACGTTATAGTAGGCGTGTCAAAGTTGTTTTTGCTAATGAGTACAACTTAGGTGTTTCAATATAGTCCTTTATTATTCCAAAATCTTTATTAATAGAGAAATTATATGAATTTTAAGTAAAACGTTATATGGGAGGTGGGCGTAAAAGTGGGCGTGGCACATTGATTTGCCGTTACAAGAAAGCGTGTCACCAAAAAGCAAAGTGTGCAAAATTTCAGAGTCGTACATCCAACTTTGTTGCTTTTATGACGTTTTTTTTTTAAATATACCGAAAAATGCACTGTGCGGTATAAATTTTCGTACATTTTGATCGATAACTCCTCTCCTAACGCATAGATTTAGACAATTTTCGGGGAAAAATATTGTCTTTACCCAGGAAATATATATTCGAAGTTTCATGGGTCTACGTTAAGGCGTTTGGACACAATTCCATTTTATTCGATGTTCGAAGGACACGGTTTTTTCGACCTACTCTTGCTTTTCGAGCTATAACTCTCTTCCTAATATTCCGATTTAGCCCATTTTCAATACCAAGAAATATAAGAAAGATTCTTGCAAAATTTGAGCCCCTTAGCTTTTTCGGTGCGACCTCTATCGTGCTTTCAACAGACGGATAGACGGACAGACGGACTGACATAGCTAGATCGTCATAAAATCAAACCCCGATTCAGAATATATATACTTTATGGGGTCTAAAATGGATATTTCGATGTGTTACAAACGGAATGACAAAATGAATATACCCCCACCATTTTTTTGGTGGCGGGTATAAAAATAGAATGCACATCTTTTCCTTCTTAAAGCGGAGTTAGAATGACTATCCGATCTTTAGAAGGGAGTTCCATAAGGCATTTAAGGGCACACAAGGTAAAATCAATTTAAAAATTCGTTTTTTTTTTTGTAAAACATATAAAACTTTAATGAAATAAGGAAAAAATATAGCAGCTGTTATTGAAAGCATCTGAGTTTACACCAATTACTAAAAACCCGCTGTCATGGTAACGTTTTCTTTAAAGTTTTACTGATTTTTAAGGACCTTATGTTATTTAATGTGAAGGCATTAAGTTTCACAAAGTACAAACAACTTCATTTGTTAATAGTTTTTAGAACTTAATTTTTTATGTTAATCAAATAACTTACCCCATTGCCAAAGCAGCGCAAACTGCTAGATATAACATTTTACATTTGTTTAAGTGTCGATTATAACTTTGAAATTATATATTGAAATTATTGTTATATGTAAACCGTTTATTGGAGACCCAACAGTATTGGAAAATTAACATTTTTGAACTTTATCTCTTTTTCTCTCTCTCTATAAAACATTACATGAACTTGATGCATATCATTATAAATTATCATAAGTTAGTTGTTAAGTTGAAGGTAAATAAAGAGGTCGATTGTAATCCCCACAACACAAACATATTTGTGAAATCAAAACCATTTCTTGTTTTACATTAAACCTTTTAAAGACCAGAATTTGCGCTAAAAGAGACATTGTTTGATCCAATCGAACCGGATCTAAAAACCACCAAAAATAAAATAAACTTCGTAAATTTTGGACTCAAGCGCCAAAAGAAAATACCTTATAGAAATTTGTAACCTTCCTGAAAGTTAAATAACAACAGAACAACTTAAAATTAAAAAAAAGAAAAGAAGTCAGTAGTCAAGAACTTTTAGATAAATATACAGAGACTAAGGTATGTAAATATTTTTCATCAATATATGTATATGTACATAGGATAAAATATGTAAGTACATACATAAGTACCTATGCACTTATATAAGAAAAAATATGTACCCATCTACTAATCCACAACAACGTATAAGAAAGACAAAAAATTCTTATTAAAACAAAAACAACGAACCGTTATATTTTTGGTAAACTAAAATTTCCCTTCATAAGTAACAATGAAATCCACACTACACAAAAATTATTAATCTTGTGTTACATGCCACTCTCACTGTTATACACAATCTCTGAGAAAAAGTACTCTTAATTCATGCAAGAACGTTTAAATAAATACATCAAGTGTGATCTTTCTCTTATTCATCAAAGGTAACTACAAATAAATATAATTACTTACATACCTACATACGTGTAAATTGATAAACATCACATATAAAAATCTATGCATGTTAAAATAAGCAACGCATTTAAAACTGTAGAGGTACATAAAATATTCTTTAATAACTAAGCACATATGTATGTACCTGTTAATAATGTGTCATAAAGATAATTTTGAATAAGAAACAATTTTTTTGAACGCAGCAAAATATATGATAATTTATACGTTGTTGTATTTATATATATTGAAATTTTTATAACCCAATTATCCCATTGTCAACCCATATTTGGCATTTACCCCTCATTAAAAATTAAAAACAACACTCGGCGTTTTTATTGTAAGCACGTTGGGAATCATTTGTTTTTATTCCGTTCCTGCGTAATATCAGTAATTGTACCCCTATTAATTTTATTTTCGAAAATGTCACTACTCGATAGTTTTATCAAAACCTCCGATAAGGTAGTTGAGTTTGAAGCCTTTTTTGCTGATATGCCCATCGCAAGCCATACTGTTTACACCCTTGACATCCATAAGGATGAAATATTAACCCTTTGGTCAAATTTTCGATCAAGTTATGATAAAATTTTGCTTGAATATGAATCTCTAGAGGAAGAAGTAAACCTAGAATCGCTTAAAGATCGCTTTTATAAGACGTACTCCTCCCATTTAAGAGTATTGTCAAAGGTTAATGAAATTTTAGATTCACTCTCTGTGAAAGATGCTGCTACGTCTCCGACTGTACCCCCTACTTTTAGTTACACTCCGAATATTAGCCTACCCCCATGTGACACGGAAATCTTTTACGGAGACTATGTCTCCTGGCCAAGTTTTCGCGATATGTTTACAGCACTTTATGGCAATAACCCTCGTTTAACCAGTATAGAAAAGTTGTGTCATCTTCTCAAAAAGACACAAGGGGAAGCCCACGATATTCTAAAAACGTGTCCTTTAAATAATGATGGATTCCAAATGGCCTGGAAAAACCTTGTTGACAGGTATGAGAATAAACGAGTCTTGATCAATGCTCAACTTAAAATACTTTTTAACTTGATCCCTGTCACTAAGGAATCAGGGCCTAACATAAAACGCATTCAAAGAACTATCAATGACTGTGTTACCAATCTATCTCTTCTGGATATTAAAACTGACAACTGGGATGTGATATTTGTTTTTGTATGTTCCATTTCGCTTCCTGATTTAACCCTTAACCTATGGGAACAATCCCTTCGTGACAGCTCAGATCTACCCACATGGAAACAGATGGATGCATTTTTGACTGCTAGGTATCAAACCCTTGAATCTGTCACAGACATAAGATCGTCTCTTAGCAGTCGTTCTTCAACCCTTACTCGTAAAACCACCTCTAACAAAAAATTTAACGCTATAGAGTCCCGTGATTATAAAAGTTTTCACACTAACGTCACTTTAAACCCCCCAAAAAAATGTACCCTCTGTGAAAACTCACACCCCCTCAGATTATGTTCGGAATTTCTAAAAATGACCGTAGATGAGAGAATGAAAGTTGTCAAAAGTGAAAAACGTTGCTCCAACTGTTTAGCCACCTCACATATGTTTAAACATTGTAAAAGCCAATATGTGTGTATTATTTGCAAAAAAAAACATAACTCTTTACTTCACTATGCGGATACTCAAACCATCCCTACTCAGCCGCCATCATCAGAGTCGAATTTATCCCCTAAGTATATCCCCCATAAGCCCGATAATTCAAGTCTGACAAGTTCACCCCATATACTAAATCAGTCAATCGAAACCCCTATAACATCTCATCAGGCTAAGACGAGATCCAGACAAGTATTCTCCACAAAACTACAGTCCACTCTTCGAAACTCGGTCGTACTTGGTACAGCCCTCGTTGATATTTGTATATTTAATACCAGATGTACAGTTCGTGCTCTTATAGATACCGCGTCTGAAGCTACCTTCATAACCAAGAGACTCCAAACAAAACTTTCGCTACCCACCAAATCGTCGCTGACCCAAATTACAGGTTTAAGTGGGTCTCTGACAGCAACGGCTACTCGCGTATGTTCCATTATTATTAGCTCCCCAATCGAAAAACATTTTGAGACAAACGCTGAGGCATTCGTAGTCAATACACTGACTAGTGATTTACCATATCACGAAATTTCTACTCTACTTACCTCTAAGTTTCCAGGCATTCCTCTAGCCGATACTTTCTCAAACATCACCTCTCGCGTCGATTTATTATTAGGTGGCGATGTATACCCAAAAATTATTCGTGATGGAGTTCGTTACGATCCAAATCATTCTATAGTGGCACAAAGAACAATATTTGGATGGATCCTAACAGGCAAGCTCGAGTCAGATTATCAACAACCCCTTCGTTCTATTTCATCATTTATTAATAATATTGATTTAAACAAACAATTAAGTCGTTTCTGGGAACTGGAGGAAAGGCCAAGAGTAGTTACCCTCTCTCCTGAAGATAGCTTCTGTGAAAACTTATATAAAACTACAACTTTCAGAGACTCTCATGGACGTTTTGTTGTATCGCTTCCATTTAAATCTGGTTTCCCCGATTCTATATCACTTGGTCAATCCCGAAGCATAGCCTTATCACAGTTTATTCGAAATGAAAGTCGATTACTTAAAAACTCTGACCTCAAAGATAGTTATGATCGCGTTATAGAAGAATATATCACTCTAGGCCATATGCACATAGTAAGTACCAAGCAAGCGGCCAACTGTAACCAATCGTATTATTTACCCCATCACTCTGTTATAAAACCCGAAAGTACCACCACAAAACTTCGAGTTGTCTTTAACGCTTCAAGTCCAAGTTCAAATGGAACAAGTCTAAATGACGTTTTATACCAAGGACCGTCTCTACAACAAGACCTAATTGTTCTTATCACTCGATGGCGTCTATTTCGGTTTGTTTTCAATGCCGACATCGAAAAAATGTACCGGCAAATTCGTGTGCACCCATCTCATACCCCTTATCAACGCATTGTTTTTCGAAAATCACCAGATATTGAACCCCAGGATTTTGAATTGAAGACCGTCACATTTGGAGTTAACTGCGCCCCCTACCTAGCAATTAGAACTTTGCTTGAACTCGCTAATCAATGTGAAGGTCAATACCCCGAAGTTTCGAATATTCTTCGAAATTATATGTATGTGGACGATGTCTTGGCCGGATCACATGAAATAACCCATGCTCTTAGTATTCGTAATAATCTTATTCAAGTGCTAAACTCTGCTGGGTTTTCTCTTCGCAAATGGATATCTAACACTAAACCCCTTTTAGAAGGTATTCAATCTGAACACTTACTCAGTTCGGATTTTTCTGAATCTGTCTGACAGCGCAACGGCAAAAACTTTAGGACTAAGATGGAATGCCAGTCACGATTATTTCTATTTCAACCCTATACAACAGTTAAAAAACAAAGCTGCTACTAAAAGAGAAGTTTTATCCGAAATAGCCCGACTTTTCGATCCTGCTGGATGGTTAGCACCAAAGATTGTCGTCGCTAAAATTATTATGCAACAGATATGGATGGATAAAACCGATTGGGACAATAAGATCAATGAAGACACACTTAAGCAATGGCATTTGTTTTTAGAAGATTACTCTAATATTGGAAAAATAAAAATACCGCGCTTTGTTAATTATAATCCCACATGTTCTGTTGAATTGCATGGTTTCTGTGATGCATCAGAAAAGGCCTACTGTGCTACCATTTATCTAAGAGTTTCAACCCCTAACGATATTTTTTCACATTTACTCCTCGCAAAAACTAAGGTGGCACCAATAAAGTTTGTAACTTTACCCAGAAAAGAGCTGTGCGGGGCCGAACTGTTAGCCAAGATGATAAATCCTTTTCGCTCTCAAATCTTTCTCGATAAATGCGACCTTTACCTTTGGACCGATTCGATGATTGTTCTAGCATGGTTGGGAAAACATCCCTCATCGTGGAATACCTTTGTTGCCAACCGAATCACCTCCATTGTTGAAAAGGTCGGAAATGATAAATGGCACCACGTTTGTTCAAAGGATAACCCTGCTGATTTAGGATCGCGAGGTCTCGCAGCGGAAGATTTAATATCTAACTCTCTATGGTGGCATGGACCCCAATGGCTGCAGCAACCACATTCCGGTTGGCCATCTAGACCTCTGGTCGCCGAGACTCAAGAAGAAATACGACCAGTTAAGTCTTATTTTTCTCAAACGCCTAAGGAGGATATTCTTTTAAGATTTTCTGATCTAGCTCGGGCTATACGTGTCATTTCATATGTCTTTCGTTTCTATAAAGCTACTCACCCACTCTTGAAACAAACCCTATACTATCCTTCAGTTGATTTGCAACACGCAGAGATGAAATTTGTCAAGTACCGTTTAATAGTGCTATGTCAAAGCTCCAATTTCTCTGAATATACTTTATTAGCACGTGGACTAGCTTTGCCATGTAAAAGCCTTCTGGTGACATTTAATCCCTTTATTGACTCAGACGAGTTTTTAAGAGTGAACGGAAGACTATCCCAGTGTCCCACTTTATCATACGAGGAACGATTTCCCAAACTTCTACCATATAACGCGCGATTTACTAGATTATATTTGGAACTTCTTCACATATATACAGTTCATGGTGAAAATTCTCTACTTTTGCGTTTAATGAGACTAGAATTTTGGGTTCCAAAGCTAAAAAACTTAATAAGAACTGTTATTTTTAATTGTAAACTTTGTGTTCTGTATAAACGCAAAAGAAGTCAACAAATTATGGCTGCGCTTCCTCCAGAGAGAACCACCCTTTTACGTCCCTTTACGAACACAGGCCTAGATTTCGCTGGCCCATTTAATATGAAGACATTTGCAGGTCGTGGATGTAAAATAACTAAGGGATATGTTTTGGTACTTGTGTGCTTCGCTACAAAGGCCATCCATTTAGAGGCTACCAGTGAGATTTCCTCTCAGGCGTTTTTAGCAGCTTTTGCACGATTTTTTTCTCGGCGTGGTACCCCCAGCACAATTTTTTCTGATAATGGCACTGCCTTTGTAGGAGCCTCAAATATTCTTAAACGCGACCAATCAAATTTTCTCATCTCTGTAAGGAAAAATCTGTTATCTCAACAAGCCTTTCAAAATTTGGAATGGCGATTCATCCCAGCAGGCGCCCCTCATATGGGTGGCCTTTGGGAAGCTGGGGTCAAAAGTTTTAAGGCTCACCTTAAGAAGATCACTCATGCTCAAAATTTTACTTTCGAGGAGTTTACTACAATGCTGACTAGAATAGAAGCGTGTCTCAACTCTAGACCATTATCCCCAATGAGTGACAATCCTGAAGACATGTGCGCTCTTACACCCGGACATTTCTTGATTGGAGCTCCTCTTCTTTCACCTCCAGAACCCGATTTTAGTAGCCAGTCCTTAAGTTACGTCAATCGCTGGCAAAAATTAAAGGTTCTTCATCATCATTTTGCATGTAGATGGAAGGAAGAATACCTCCAAGAAATGCATAAGCGGATGAAATGGAAGTATCCCCAACGAAACTTTGCAGTTGGTGATCTGGTCGTAGTGAGACAAGACAATCTTCCACCACATGAATGGCGTCTGGGACGAATAGAAAAGTTATATCCCGGCGATGATAATAACGTCAGAGTTGTTTCTATCCGAACCTCTACCGGTCTTATTTTAAGACCAATTGTTAAACTAGTCCTTCTCCCCTCTCCCGATGCCCTTTAAAAATCAGTTTACTAACTTTTGTATTTTTTACAGTACCATGTCACCAAATTATCGCCGCACAAAAAGTTTATCACCACTTAAGGAACAACGGCATCAACGACATCGTCTTCAAAAACTACCTGACTGCCGACTTTGCAACCGCGATCATCCATTAAGGACATGTCGGCACTTTCGAAATCTTAACATCACTAGAAAACTTCAAATCGTCAAAAAACACCGTTACTGTGAAAATTGTTTGGCACACAGTCATTTGCTACGTAAATGTCGGAGCATTGATCGATGTCGCCAATGTGGCAAACGGCATCATACCTTACTACATCGTCATGAAGGAGTAATCAACAAGGCTTGTATACAATCTAACGATTCTGTCAACCACACAGCCTCTTTAACATGTTCTGTTACCTTGACACCCACAGTCATTATAACAATGAATTTGGGAAATGAGTGGGGCAATATTCGAGGACTTTTGGACCCATGTACGGAACAAAGCAAAATCGCCGAGTTCATACCAAGGCGATATAATATCCCTATTGAGAAATCGGGTTCGGATCGATTCTGTAAGGTGTCTTTCAAACCACATTTCGGTGACGGACCAGTTCTGACAATTACCGTTAAAATTTCTAAAGATTTGCCCCGAAGGCTTCGCTTAAAGGATATCGATAAACGAATCACTGACCACTATAAAAATCTACGCTTAGCCGATCCCAAATTTTATGCATCTTGCGATGTTAATATTATCCTGGCCGCCGACATATATCCTCGCCTTGTTAAGCCAACTATTCACCATGAAACTCTCACCACATCCATAGCTCAAGACACTATTCTAGGATGGACCTTAATTGGAAAATTCGTTTTTTAAACTCTCTTATTACTGAATTTATACTTTCCTATTTAATGAAATTTTATATACTTATATATCTTTAACTTTGATTGAATTATCCCTCATGTACAATTTTTATATTATTGTATTGTTAGTTAGTAGTTTTATTTTTACCTTTTTACATTTTTGAATTTCTCTTAAACTTGAGCTCCAGTCCTTTGTTTGTTGCGTAAACGCAAGGGGGCCGGGATGTTTAAGTGTCGATTATAACTTTGAAATTATATATTGAAATTATTGTTATATGTAAACCGTTTATTGGAGACCCAACAGTATTGGAAAATTAACATTTTTGAACTTTATCTCTTTTTCTCTCTCTCTATAAAACATTACATGAACTTGATGCATATCATTATAAATTATCATAAGTTAGTTGTTAAGTTGAAGTAAAATAAAGAGGTCGATTGTAATCCCCACAACACAAACATATTTGTGAAATCAAAACCATTTCTTGTTTTACATTAAACCTTTTAAAGACCAGAATTTGCGCTAAAAGAGACAACATTTAAATACGTTTGTTTTGCTTACCTGCAAGTAAAAATAATATATATATTTGATATAATAATTTTAAGTATTAAAAATTTAATAACTTCTTAAGACATGTCTTACATATAGAATAAAACAAATCAGATATTAGTATAAAGACCAACTAAAACCCAGTAAAATTAAAATAATTTTTAATTGTAATTTCAGTTTTAACTGACGAACTTTTTAGTTGTAATTTTATTCATATTGATTTTATACAGGCCTGATTTTTTTTCTTTTTATAAATATGTGATATTTTATGATGTTTTTTAAGTGTGTATCACTTTTATATTTCTGCAGATATAGGAAAACTTATAATTACTCTGTATGATGGACTCTCCCCTCCTATACCACCTTATCCAATAGTTACCAACATCAAATTAAGTTTGCCTCACTATTGTATTACTGAAGATATAGGAAAAATAATAACTAAATTATATGGTGATTACAAGTACCCCCCTGCTATATCACCAAGATTTCGTTGGAACATTTCGTTTAGTGCAAGAGCTGCTACTCACATTTAATTTAGCTTCACTATGGTGGTTGTAGAGAAATGAATTGATTTGCTAAAAACGACTTTTATTCCCACTGTGAACCGTGAGATGTTTCAGCATATTGTTCATCTGACAATAGATATCTCAGAGAGGTTATCCAGAATATGTTTTCCTAGCATTCTTTTCTTTCAGCAATAGAAGTATATAAGCAGAAAAGGTGTATAATGCTTTTTAAAAATCAACACAAGTGCGATAATGTCCATTAGAGGGAAACTCGAGTCGGCTGGTATATTTTCCTAATAACAAGAGACCTGTCAATACTACCAGAAACCTGAAGAACTAAGAATTTTAATATCATGGCATATCTAAGCGTTGAAAATGCCACAAGAGCACACTACTAAAATTTGACGCGTTACTGTAAGTGCTTACACAAGTCGTAAGATACCCTAATGAGAAACAAATATCAAAACATTTTTATTAACAACTTAATGAAGCATATAAAACGGCAGCCAACCCTATTTTTGTTACTTTGTACATTAAGTAGAATGTAATTTTGTTTCGTTAATAATACGCACACACACTGAAATGAGATGAAATTTTGTGAAACAAAACTTATGCGCAGAAATAAAAATAATAAAAATTGATTATTGATTTATGATGATTTGATTAAGAAAAAAATTTTATAAATATGAACAGAATAAGAAGGCAAATAATTTAATATTTGTTTATTTTTTCACAAATATTTTATGACAGTAAAATTGTAAAAGTTTTTTTTTTAGAAAATGAGAAACTAGAAATACTCAAAAGTTTGTTTATGCAAATAAATTTTTATATATAAATATATACATATGTACATATGTTTGTATGTATGCGAAGGCTTTTATGTTTGACTTCTATTTAAAATACTTACGAAAGCCCGCGGGTACCCTCCAAGAGTTAACATTTAAACAATTTAATGATAAAACTTTAAATCCTAACGAATCCATATTTTGTATTTTTTTTTTAGGAGGCGAAACTGCCAATCAATATTTTTATTTGTGTCAATTTATATATACATCGGGGTTGATATTTAAAGTTGGTAAAAATGTGGAATATGAGTAGTGGTTATGCGTATTTTCATAGAAATTAAATATTAGGATAGATTAAAGGAGAAGGGACTTAAAAGCCTAAACCATGACAAATATACACGCATGACCAACTGACATGTTGTGCCAGCATATAAATACATTATAACAAAACAAGCAAGAGCACTATATTCGGCTGTGCCGAATCTTTTATACCCACCATCAATTTGATGTACTTTTATAGCACCGAATTTTTCATTTTGTTATTAACAGTAATCGCTATGGAATAACATCTTTATACTAAAATATGTGTCACTTTCTTAGAAAACCTTCGATATACTAGAAGTTGACGTTTAAGTAACCATTCTGATAATAAATACAACTTAGATATTTCAATATAGTCCTTTATTCTTCCAAGGTCTTTACTAAAAGACAAATTATATGAATTTGAGATAAAGCGTTATATGGTGGGTAGGCGTAAAAGTGGGCGTGTCATATTTATTTCCCATTAGTAGAAAGCCTTTTACCAAAAAGCAATGGTTGCAAAATTTCAGAATCACATATCTAATTTTGCCAGTAATATACTGCGCCGTATAAATTTTCGTATTTTTTGATCCATAACTACTTTCCTAATTCATATCTTTTGGCAGTTTTGGAGGAAAAATATTTTACTCAGGAAATATACGTTCGCAATTTCATGACTCTACCTCAATGCGTTTGGACACAATTACGTTTTATTCGATGTTGGAAGGACATGGTTTTTTTTAACCTACTATTGCATTACGAGCTAAAACTCTCTTCTTAATATTCTAATTTATCTCATTTTCAATACCAAGTAAATAAGAAATATTCTGGCAAAATTTTAGCCCCCTAGCTTTTTCGTTTCGACATCGTTCGTGCCTTCAACAGACGGACAGACGGACGGACATAACTCGATCGTCATAAAATAAAACTCCGATTCAGAGTATATGGGGTCTAAAATTGATATATTGATATATATTTGCACTTGACCAATTTTTCTGAAACTTTGCACACATATTGAGCCGTCAGTCATGACTATACAATTTCGTGATTAGAAAAGTTGGCAGTGGCATAAAAAAAATTTATAATTTTTAGCTTTTTTCACTTGATATTCAATTAAAATTCAGAATGCATTGTTATTCATTAAGGGGCGTAGCATCACGCGCCGGGCTTGGTCAGTTTAAAATAAGATTAAGACATCTACACTGTATTTATATTGTCTTGTGAAATGAAATGATTTGTGGGCACTGATTCATATAAGTTGTAGGACAACTGAATAATGTCAGAGTAATTCAAGTAATATATGTATGTAAATCATTCTATAACAATTACTTAGCATATATCTTAATATCCATTAGCATGCCTCATGGTAGAGTATGGTAAATTAATTTATATAAACCCTAAATGTGGCAATTTGGTTATGTTTTTTTTTTTTTTTGTTTTTTTAACCACTCAAAAATTTGTTTGTAGTGAATAAAATATTTTGTATAAAAAAATTAACTAATTTGTAATTATGTTTACAAACGTTTTATTTATTTATTTATATTTTCTCAATTTTGTATAATATAAACAAATTAACATAGATAAACTAACACATTAAAAATAGCAAATACTGCTGGAGTAGTATTGAATTAACAAAACAAATTATTGAATCAATATTATTGTAATTTTTTTTTTATCTACAGAAAATGTACATTAGCATTTTTTCGTATCATAGGCAAATTTAAATATTTAAAAGTGACTATAACGTTGTGTTTATATTTCATCTAATTTTTGTAAATATATTCTTCCATTCATGTACGTACGAACCTTTAATATCTGTTTAATAAATATTTACTTTTTATGAAATCAATTAAATGTATACAAACAATTTTCCATACCTTACCTTCGGTACCCCAAAAAGGTAACCTTGCAACATATTTTACTTAATACATGTTTAAGTATTTACACACTGATATTCAACATAGATACGTATAAAGAAAAACAAATTCTTTTCAAAATGTTCAAGACTGTACAACTTTGAGGTCTTACTTTTTGAGGGATAGAAAAATATGTTTGTCTATCAACTTTTTTGTCCAAATAAAATCTAAATGAGATGCCACATCATTTATTAATGTCTGCATGGTAAAATTATTTACAAATAGTTTTTCATATCATAGCATTGATTTTCCGAACAAACTTTTCGAAACGAATGAAGCGTGCTGCTGACAAAAATTCACTTCTATATTTACCTCAATATTCACTATTAAATTTACTGTCTTTTTTTATGAAACTTAAATTGAGTATCAGACATAAATATAAATTAAAATTTTAAAAAACATAAAAACAATTTTATTTTATTTTTTATTTTTTTTTTTTTCAAAAATATACAACTAAATTCAGCATTTTCTAAAGTGTTTTTGCAATAAAAATTGCTCACATAGACAGTTTATATTTTAACGTCTAATTTACACTTTTATTATTTTCTGTAAAGTCTTATCAAAGTAAAACCAGACAAGTTTGTGTTTTAGAGAACACGACATAAAATTGTTTAAATGAGAAAAATTTTATTTTTTCATTTTTCTTAACATTTTATTGCATGTTGCAAAAAAAAAGAAAAAAAAACAAGTAAGAGCACTATATTCGGCTGTGCCGAATCTTTTATACCCACCACCAATTTTGTGTACATTTAAAGCACAATATTTATTATTTTGTTAATCGCTATGGAATAATCTCTTTATTATAAAATATGTATCACTTTCTTTGTAGAGGGTGGTTTAATTTTAAGGGCCCATGTTGAAGGTGAACTACAGCTAGTCTTTAAATTTGTTTTCTGCATTTCATTTAACATTTCTCAATATTAAACTTACTCAATTTGATCCGTGGAAAGATACGCAAATGAGCAACGCTTTAAAGTTATTCAGGTTTTTTATAAAAATGGGCGTTCAAATCAAAATGCATTTTGTGCACTTCGTGATTATTTTGGCCAACATAATCTTTCAAATTCGTCCACAATCGGGGCAATTGTAAAAAATATCTAAATTTCTGCAAAACAGGTCTGTATAAAATGATAGAGAATCTGTGAATGCCTTCTTAGTTCGTTGAATGGGAACCATTGCTAGTTTTTGCGATAGTGTGGCAAAAGAGCAGTCAACCTCGCCTCATCATCATGCCTAACAATTGAGCATTAACATTGTCATTGAAAATTTGGACTATCAGATAGAGGAGTGGCGCCAAGGATGGGGGGGGGCATTTGGCATATATTTTGTTAAATACATAATTGAACCATACAAATATTATCATTATAAAAAGAAATGATAATAATATCCGAAATAATTTGTATTTTATTTAAATTCAACATCGGTCCTTAAAATTTAACCACCCTCTATAACTTCGATATGCTACTAAAATGCTTTTGTAAATGTAGTCTTTCAATGAAAGTGGGCGTTAAAGTAATCGTGTCAATAAAGTTTCTGCTAATAAATACAACTTAGATATTTCAATATAGTCCTTTATTTTCCCAAAAACTTTTTCAATAGAGAAATTATATGAATTTAAGATAAACCGTTATGGGAGGTGGGCGGTAAAGTGAGCGTGTTACCTAAACTTTTTGGCACAACGACTACATTGATTAGAAGGATATACGAAGCAAATTTGATCATCATACCTCTAATTTTGGCGGTTTTATGAGCGTTTAAATTTCATTAACGGTAGATAACGTGAAAAGTGGGCGTTATAGTAGGCGTGTCAAAGTTGTTCTTGCTAATGAGTACAACTTAGGTGTTTCAATATAGTCCTTTATTATTCCAAAATCTTTATTAATAGAGAAATTATATGAATTTTAGGTAAAACGTTATATGGGAGGTGGGCGTAAAAGTGGGCGTGGCACCCTAATTTTCTAGCACAATATTGATACTGCATAGGAGGATATACGTAGCAAATTTGATCATCACACTTCTAATTTTGGCGGTTTTATGAGCTTTTAAATTTCATTAACGGTAGATAACGTTAAAAGTGGGCGTTATAGTAGGCGTGTCAAAGTTTTTTTTTCTAATGAGTACAACTTAGATGTTTCAATATAGCCCTTTATTTTTCCAAAATCTTTATTAATAGAGAAATTATATGAATTTTAGGTAAAACGTTATATGGGAGGTGGGCGTAAAAGTGGGCGTGGCACCCTAATTTTCTGGCACATTAATGATACTGCCTAGGAGGATATACGTAGCAAATTTGATCATCACACTTCTAATTTTGGCGGTTTTATGAGCTTTTAAATTTCATTAACGGTAGATAACGTGAAAAGTGGGCGTTATAGTAGGCGTGTCAAAGTTGTTTTTGCTACTGAGTACAATTAAGGTGTTTCAATATAGCCCTTTGTTATTCCAAAATCTTTATTAATAGAAAAATTATATTGATTTTAAGTAAAACGTTATATGGGAGGTGGGCGTAAAAGTGAGCGTGGCACATTGATTTTCCGTTACAAAAAAGTGTCTCACCAAAAAGCAAAGTGTGCAAAATTTCAGAGTCGTAGATCCAATTTTGTTCCTTTTATGACGTTTTTGTTTTTAAATATACCGAAAAATACACTGTGCGGTATAAATTTTCGTTCATTTTGATCGATAGCTCCTCTCCTAATGCATAAATTTTGATAATTTTCGGGGAAAAATATTGTTTTTACTCAGGAAATATATATTCGAAGTTTCATGACTCTACGTTAATGCGTTTGGACACAATTCCATTTTATTCTATGTTTGAAGGACACGGTTTTTTCGACCTACTCTTGCTTTTCG
Organism: Phyto melanocephala; assembly: GCA_941918925.1. NCBI lineage: Eukaryota > Metazoa > Arthropoda > Insecta > Diptera > Rhinophoridae > Phyto > Phyto melanocephala. The sequence goes on from OW799233.1 coordinate 30,172,797, forward strand.
AGCTATAACTCCTTTCCTTATATTCCGATTTAGCCCATTTTCAATACCAAACAAACCTTGTCTATAAGAAAGATTCTGGCAAAATTTGAGCCCCCTAGCTTTTTCGGTGCGACCTCTATCGTGCTTTCAACAGACGGACAGACGGACAGACGGACGGACATAGCTAGATCGTCATCAAATCAAACCCTGATTCAGAATATATATACTTTATGGGGTCTAAAATGGATATTTCGATGTGTTACAAACGGAATGACAAAATGAATATACCCCCACCATTTTTTTGGTGGCGGGTATAAAAAAAAAAAAAAAGCTCTAGCATATATAAACACACACACACACTTTTGTATAAAAAAACATAAAACAAAAGTCAAACATCAAAGCCAGAAAAGTATAAGAACAAAAATAGAGCAACAAAACCTACATTTAAGCATCCTTAATGGTAATAGTGAAAGGTCATAACAATTTCTCAAATTGAGCCAACAAACAAATCACACAAAATTATAAAAAACAAACGTAAAAACATGTTCTACACAAAGGCGAACTTAAAAAGTGCTTTAGAAATTACGTTTTGCTATGCGAGGATTGATAAGAAATTTATGGTTTTGAAAATATTTATTTAGACAGTGAATAATTATGTATTGATTACTTAAAAAGTTTTGAGGCTTGATATTGTGCTTGCTATTTCTCTATAGAAAATTTGTATATTTTGATTTGCCAATCTTATAACTAGGACAACACTTAGAGCGTGTTTACATGAAGGAACATGTCCCCTGCGACACGAGTTTGTCGGTGAGGGTACTGGGTAGCAAGATTTGCAAGTTTTGTGAATTTGAGGGGACAAATTTGACATTTCTCTTTTACATCTTTCGTTCTCTAGTATTCTTGTCATGTTATGTATGACCGGTGTTGCCAGTTCAGTTAGGTCAACAATTTCTTTAATAATTTTTTCTTTAGACAGTTCATCCATTATGTTTCTTGAAATTTAAGTATTTAATTTTGCTTTTATAAATACTTTTATTGTCACTGCTACTGTTGACAAATCATAAATTGTAAATGTATGCCAGCCTTTTTTACTAATGAATGCATAACAGAATAAGTTAATTTAACGTCAAAAAGTCGCTTTGTTACTGCAACAAAATCCCTTCATGTTAACGCAAGAAGATTTCAGAAGGAACAACACAAGAGAATACAAGCAAACGCAAGAAGAGTCGCGGGGATATGTCCCTTCATGTAAACTAGCTCTTAGAGTCATTTCCAACATAGAGAAAAAAGTATCGGTTGTAAGTAGAATTTTACGGTTGTATCTACAGAATTTCGTTTCGGAATATAAATATGTATTCGGCACTAATAAATTATGATTCTTGCAATAGAAATTTTATAATCACATATGTAAAGTTCGATTGCAGTAACTGGGTGTAGTGTTTATTAATGAAATGCGTAAAACGTTATGAAGTTATGTGTTCCATTTCCCACTGTTACTTGTCACTATGTAAGTGCAAGAGAAGAAGAAATTAAACAAATATTAAACAGCAGTGTTGCTTAACAATGAAATATGAGACAGCTTAAAGAGAATATATTTCCTTATAAACGATTTTTAAAAACATATGAATTCATATCATTAAAGAACATTAAAAGGTAATCTTAAGTTTTTGGTTGGTCTAGGTTTTCTATCAAAAACATACCAAATCGTTTTAAATGTTTTATTTTATTTGTTCTGTTCAATCTTTCTTCAGATTAAGCTTTATTTTATTCCTACGATGTTCTATTTCAGTTATGTTCTATTCTTCAATATTTTTATCGTAAATAAAAGCCCATATTTTTGCAAGTATTCTAGAGTTAATTTAAATTAAATGAAATTAATTTTGAGTAATTTTTCTTATGTTTCTGCAGCATCTTCCGGTTTATATTAAAATCATATTATATTTTGGGATCATTTAGTTAGTTATACTGGGTATAAGAAAACAAGAGCCTTTTTAAATCACATATTTGTATGTTTGTCATTTGGAATGCCAATGATCTGGGCTGATCCAATTGAATACCATAAATCAAATTGTTATGCAAGAACTTTATTCGAGGTATGAATAGGAAAAAATCGAAGAATAAAGTATACATGAGTATTTAAAGTGCTGGGACTCCAATTCAACACTCCGATATCGATCCAGTGTCAAAACTTTCGATCCCAGACTTGTCATTGAGTATTACTCTTGAAAGTGATTTTATTGAATCTTTTTTACGGTGTGAATTTTGCACAAAAGTTTTAAATACTGAAATATTAGTTAATTTAACCCAGTTAGATTTCATTGTTGCTAAGTTAGAGCTTTCATTACCCAAATCAATAGTCAGACGAACAAGGTGAATGCTATCACCCATTACTATTCCATTTGGAATATAGACCAAGAAGATTTAAATGAAGATAACAGTGGAGCTGATTTAGAGAGTGAAGCAGATATGGATTCGGCGTCTAAAGATGAGAGTTACAACATCCAAAATTTACAGCTTTCATCAACATCAAAAATACTTCGTACCATATAGTTATAAATATTTATATTGGTTCTATTAAACAAAATGGGCAACTATGAGTTTGTTATTGCAATAAAACTAGTTAAACACATTTTTTTTCATAGAGGAACAAAAAACCGTTTTTTTTTTATTTAAATACTCAGATCACATTCTAAAAATAAGTTGTACTTTTCAATAGAATTTTAGATTCATTTGATTCAGAATAGTCTTAAGTTGTTCTGAAAAAGACAATGAATGTCATGTAGTGCATTTGAATCCAAAATTGATCATTTATTTATATTTGACCACACCTATACCGACCACTATTTGTTAAGAAAATGGGAAAAAAATACTTTTTCACATTGAATTAAATCCAACAATAAGTACGCATAATTACATTCCATTTAATATTTTTATTATAATATAAATACGTATTTTTTTTACTCATAGTGCAAAAATTGGTAAAAAAAATGGCTAAACTTCAAGAAGCCATTAAAATAAAGATGATTTGTTGCTCAGTGTAATTGTATAAATGTATGCCCCGATTGGAACAAACCTCTAATAAATATCTGATATCACATTTAAAGTTAAAACCTGGTTTTAGCATTAAAATTATTAACAGCTGTTTTTGCGTATACTTTACAAACTTAATTAAATCAGATTTTAACTTACAAATTTACCAAACATACAACTTATTGAAAATACAATTTATTCCTCCTTAAAATAAGTGCATTTCTTGCAGTGTATTTTAATGTTTATTTGATACACTGCATACCAGCTGTTTTTGTTTGTAGGAAAAACTAAGAAATTTTTAACTTGGTAGCACTGAATTAAGTACACCGAAAAGAAGATTGGGGTCCAAATAAGAATAGGTTTTAAAATGATTTTAAACGAAATTGTTTTGTATGGTGAAATCAGGTTGTTTTGTATTTTGTAATTTTGTATTACTTCGTGTGAAAACACTATTAATTACACATTGTCCTGTAGTTCCGACATCAAAATATTTCTGCGCTTTTTTTAAAAACCAAACAAAAATTAACAGTTTTCTGAGTTTTTGCCTAAAGGTCAAATGACTCTTAATGAAAGGATTTATGCTAGACTTTAGCTATTGATATGAAAGAAAGAAGAACAAGTTAAGTAAAACCCCATCAAAAAACCAAACTCATTTTTTTCCTAGACCTTTTTTGCCTTACGAAAAAAATAAGAAACATTTTTTTTTACAAACTTCTTACTTTTTTAAAACACTTATTTATTATTATTATTATTATTATTATTATTATTATTACAGCAAAATGGATATTATGCATATGCTTTGGTTACTTTATAACAACCCTCCTTTAAGCATAAGCATAACAGAGAAGATTTATTTTTAATGTTTCTGATGTTTTTCCGGTTTTATTTTTTGCATTAATATTTATTGTGGTACTCTTAAGATGTAGCCACTGGCCTTAGAAGTAACATATCGCTGGCAGGCAGAATGCTATATGAAAATAACAAAGTGGTGGTCTAAGAATGTCGATATGACTTTGTGTAGAGAAACATGAGATAAAAGGGATATTTTTTTTCATGTATATCATTGAAAGTCATAAAGGCATAAAAAGAAAATACTAAAAAATCCTACAAAATCCTTTTTGATTTTTACCACATTGAAACAAATGGGACATCTACATGTATGATTTGGTATGTACAAATATGACTTTGACTGTTACTTCACTTTCTTTTAGCCTGAATGGTGGAACAATTTAAGTCTTTTAACCAATTTAATCAGTTGTTCGAACATTTTGTCAAAATTTTATATAATTTTTTTCTTTTACACATTAAGAAATCACTTGTTATTTTTCCTAATCATGATATCTTTTTAAAAAGAAAAAAATTATGTAGTTCTATATGAAACTGCTCTGTGAGTGCTTTTTGTTTTATATTTGATTTTTAGAAAATATGCAATAAAATCCTATGTGCAAAATGTGATAACAGACGTTCATAAAATATCGAAAATAAACCATAAATATACTCACACGACATGTGAGAAAGATTCTCATAAACATACATACATACATACATACATACATACATACATACATACATACATACATACATACATACATACATACATACATACATACATACATACATACATACATACATACATACATACATACATACATACATACATACATACATACATACATACATACATACATACATACATACATACATACATACATACATACATACATACATACATACATACATACATACATACATACATACATACATACATACATACATACATACATACATACATACATACATACATACATACATACATACATACATACATACATACATACATACATACATACATACATACATACATACATACATACATACATACATACATACATACATACATACATACATACATACATACATACATACATACATACATACATACATACATACATACATACATACATACATACATACATACATACATACATACATACATACATACATACATACATACATACATACATACATACATACATACATACATACATACATACATACATACATACATACATACATACATACATACATACATACATACATACATACATACATACATACATACATACATACATACATACATACATACATACATACATACATACATACATACATACATACATACATACATACATACATACATACATACATACATACATACATACATACATACATACATACATACATACATACATACATACATACATACATACATACATACATACATACATACATACATACATACATACATACAAATTTATATTAGAGCTTTGAGTGTGAATTTTATGAGATACAAAAAATTAAATCCAACAAATACTACATCCATGCCATTTAAGTATATATACATCTGTATGTATGTATCTAAGACTACAAGTGTTAGTAAGCCATATACTAACACATACGACCATGAAAGGAAAAAAAATACTGAGGATACACTCTGTTACGCATGATGTATTTTAAAGCTTTTGGCTATAGATGACCATTAAGCCTAAATGATTTTGATATAACTTTTTATTTGTTTTTATAACCAGCACAAAACAAATTAAGTTATCAGTAGCATAGTAACATGTTCGGGAACACAATTTTTTATTGCGACTGGCTAAAATTCATTACAGTGAAACAATGTTGTTGAGTCAGTCCTTTCACTTTTCCCTAGAGTAATTTATTTTTGTTTTAAATTGTTTTTTTCTTTAAATGAAATTCATATGAAATTTCATTGGGACTTTGTAACGCCTAATTTAAATAGAATTTATTTTGGAATTTAAATCTAAAAAAATAAAAAGGAATCAGAGCAACATGCAGAACATTCGTAAAATAATCAAATTGTATAAATTGAAGCAGAACTGCCAGAAAGCCCATTACGGCAAAGAACATATAGATGATTGATTTTAAATTGATTAAAAACTCACCCTCATGGCCTACGGTATTATTAAGCTAAAAATAGAATTATTTACATCCCTTAGTATGACTCTTTTTTTTTTTGGCAATTCTTTAGCTGAAGAAGGTATTACTATAGGGGAAAAAACAGGTAGACGAAAGCTTGGTTTCTTCTGAATAAAACCTTAACCAGAATGAGCATGATTTATATTACAAGCCTGTCCTGGAAAAATGTGTTTTCATTAAGAAATGCTGAAATCAATAAAAATTCTTAGGCAATGGTTTCTTTACAGAGATATATTTTCAGAATATATTAATAATGGTTATATAAAAACAATCTATATATCTATTATGAAATTTGATTGTCTTTCGAGATAAGATAACTACGATTACACAACAACTAATACAAACGGAATGACAAAATGAATATACCCCCACAATTTTTTTAGTGGCGGGTATTGGAAAAATAGATAGGGTAATAAAAATATAATTTGGTTAAAAAATGTATTTTAAATAATCAAATACATTATTTAAATCTACTGGTGTACATTTTTTACAAAAATATTTTCAAATCTTTAACCTCTTAAGACCGCGGGTACACATATGTTTAGAGTTGGCACAAATCGTTGCTCTAGTTGATGATAACCTCGGTAATTTTTTCACGAAACCCTATTAATTACCTTAAGGGTTGTTCAAAAAATGAAAGAGGTTGTTATCAAAAATGTTTGTAGAGTCATCTAGTGTTCTACGTGATATTTAGCAATAGATGGCATCGTCTTCATTGTCAGCAAAAATTTAGTAGAGTCACCTAGTGTTCTACCTTTAATGGAAAGAGATGGCATCGTCTGCAACGACTGAATGCTAAAAAGCTTGACTTATAAATTTATATATAAATTTAAAGCAGAAAGTGGGCGTGTCACTTTTATTTTCCGTTATAACAAAGCCTTGGACCAAAAAGCAATGCTTGCAAAATTTCGGAAACGTATATATAATTTTGTCAGTTTTATTACATTTTAAATTTAAAAAATACACTGTATGGTATACATTTTCGTATATTTTGATCTATAACTCCCTTTCTAATGCATTGATTTAACCCATTAACCACCAAAATAAAACCAGAAGCGGTAATTAACCAAAAAGTATGTTTTTTTATTCAATGTTTACAAAATTAACATAAAACAGTGAAAAAAATAAAAAAAATTATATATTGGCGGAGTAGGAGGGGTGTACTCAACTGAGTACAGCGGCGGGTTAAAGGTGAAAATTTTCAAAACATTTTTTTTAATGCATAATGTTTTTAAGAATTTTTAAGGGTAATTCTAACACTAATTAGGATGAAAGTCGAGCTTTATTTTGAGTGTTTTGAGGTAAATAGTACCTTGCAATGGAACTTAAGAATAGCAGTAGATTGATGCTCTCGCTATGCCTCATAGCATATAACCGATAAGCGTTTGCAATGGCCATATCAACTATGTACGTAAATATGGTCACCACAATTTTTCTCTGCAAATTGCAATTCTGTAGAGAGAAATAGACAGATCCAGTACATCTATTCCTCTCATATGTTTGTATAGGACTGAAATACATTTGAAATATTGGCAGATTTTTTTTTTTCGTTTTGTAGAAGATCAACGTTTTACCTAGTGGCTCAATTGCATCATAATTTGTTGCCATAATACATACGCTATTGTCTTTCCATTTTACTAAAAAAATTTCATATAAGGCTCGATTTTCCTTTTTCATTTCTTTCGCACTTCTCAACGGACACTTTTTTGTTCGGTTCTGTCTAATTGTTCCAGTCGCACAAAATTTGTTTTCTTTTAGATCCACCAATTGTAACTAGTAAAGAAGTTATCAAAAAATACTTCGTGTGATGCTAAGTCGGTCTCCATTTCTTCAAGCAATTTTTTTAACAACTCTTTACAATGTTTAGATGGATTCAGCCGCTGTACTCAATTGAGTACAGTTGTATTTATAATAGAATAACTTTGTAAAAATAAATAGCAGACGTTGTTTTTTAACTTTTTTTATACAAATAAATTCTTACTCTTTGGAAACTTTAATAAAAAAGGGATTGCTGTATAGTAAAAGCTAAAAAAAGGGAAATTTTTGTACTTATCTCGCACAACCAATTTTGTGTAAGTTTGAAGTCAACTTTGGTACAAATGAAATGTATATAATCATATATTTTTTATTATTTTAACGGCGTATAGGTTTCATTTAAGTTCATGGCTCGACGTTAATGCGTTTAGACACAATAGCATTTAATTATATGTTGGAAAGAAAGGTTTTTTTACCTACTCTTGCATTTCTCTTCCTAATATCCCGATTTAGCCCATTTTCAATACTTAACAAACCTTGCGTTAAGAAATATTTGAGTCCCCTAGCTGTTTCGGTTCGAACTCTATCGTGCTTTCAACAGACATACAGACGGATGGACATAGCTAGATCGTCATAAAATAAGACACTAAATCAGAATATATATACTTTATGGGGCCCAAAATGGATATTTCGATGTGTTACAAACGGAATAACAAAATGAATATACCCCCATCATTTGTTTGGTGGCGGGTATAAAAATAAATAGTTGTAATTTATTTGTTTACGTAAAACTGATTGAATTTTACAGCTTCACTATTTCTGTAGCTTGGAGCTAAAAGGGCCAATGTCAAGATATTTACTTTTGAGAAAATTGGAATTGAGCTTTAACTTTTATAGGTGCATTCATAGTGACATTGGCCAGCATTTCATTTATGAAGCTGTTCTGCGTTAAGTATGACTTTAGCTGTTTTATCATAATGAGAAAGAGCAAGAAAACAAATCTAATGCTCGAAAGAGCAAAAAAGTGATATTGGCCCTATTAGCTCCAAGCTACAGATTAAGGGCCGTATTCATAAGAAATATTCTAGGTTTATTAAAGGCTTATTTTACAGAAGTTGTATAGAAATTTGTCAAATAAGCCTTCAATAAACTCAAAATACGTTAAGGTGTTCAAAACTATTTTTTATACCCGTTATATTTTAATTAATAACTAAAGGTGAATATAAGGTACTAGGTAGATGAACTACAATTTCTGTTAGCATGGAGAGAGGGCATACAAATGCCATCGAAAGCAACACTTCAATCATCAACCGCACAGCTTTTATTATTTATTTTAGATTTTTTTTGTAGGTCTTTTCTTTAATTCGGTTATTATTTAGCTACCTAAAGTAAAACTTCTTTGTAATGGATTCGGATTTTTTTTTATGAATTGGGAACTCGATACACCCCCACCGACGAGAACAGCTGGATTAATAGGTAGCTTTGTTCCCTTATTTAACCACTAAAATAAAGCATTTGTTACAGATTATGTAAAGGCGTCTGGATAAAAAAGTCAAGACTAAAGAAACTCTTTTTATTTTCGCCACGATACTAACGAGGTTGATTAGCAACAGATCAAACTTTCGGTTCGTATTTTCGGAATACACAGCTGTCCACCAAATTTACAATGTCGTCAAAGTATTGAAATATTAATGCCAAAAAAACATTTTGTGACTCATGTTTCCACTATCGAAATATCATTTAAAAAATATATTTGCAGCATTGATCTAATAATAAATTAAAATATACAATGCCTCCAGATGTTATGTATGATAATAGTCTTTGCTAAACATTTGTCGTTTGCCTATTAAGCCTTGTCCTTATTAAAGAATATTTATTATAAAACTTTTTCAAATTCTCTCTTGAGGCTTGGCATATGAAACTTTTATTGCTTTACACACTTTCATATAGCAAATTTCTAAGCAAAGGAGAAAAATAATGGACAGTTCTATGTACATAAGACATTGCAATTTTATTCATTCTTCCTTCCTTTTAAACTGATATTTTAATTTAATATTTTTAATTTAATATTTTTAATTTAATATTTTTAATTTAATATTTTTAATTTAAAATTTAATATAAACACTGCACTAGAAAACTATGATCGTATTTTGTATCCACACTGTAGCGGTACAGGCTTGTCGCACATAAGACTAAGGCTTAGGAAGAGTTAAAATTTTATATATATATGGTCGTGGAAGTACATGATATTAAGGAATGTCGTAATTTTTGAGTGATTATATTCAATCTTTAGCTAGCGAACATGTTTACTAAAGAAATTTATAAGATTGTTGACAAAAAATGAACTGGTCAGAGATATTTAAAACAAATTTCATCTGGAAAGACATTTCATAACAAGCTTCTAGCTAGCGAGGGTTTTATTTAGAATTCATCAAACACACAAGACGTTGATTTATAAAAAAGCTTTAAATAAAAAACCTTGAGCCAGCAATTGATTTAAGCTGTATAGGGTCTTCCTAAGTAAAAACCTAATGTTAATGAATTGTTTCGAATTCTTTGAATTGGAATGATATCTTTTCAAGCACCTAGAATTCAAAATAAAATTCAAAAGTAAACATTAACCTGTCATGAAAATGCATTAGAAAACCTATGCTGACCCCAGCTTTAAATACTAAGTTAACAAAAATTATCATATAGTTTACCCAAAATAAAATATTCCTTTTTTCTTGTCATACATGTCCCTCTTAATGACCTCACTGCGCTGCCATCAAATAGACATAAATTTCTATGTCAACAAACAATAAAATCATATAAAAATTTTCACAATGAGATAAAGAAAAACAGAGCCTCACTCTGTGGACAAACAAAAACATCTGTATGCCAACATAAAAACATACAAATTCCATACATCATTGTTAACTCTTTAGCTTAACCAGCAATGGAACGTGATGTTTTCCTGGTAACTTTTAATTTTTTTTATTATTTTGCCGATGATTCTGCTGTATGTGTGAAAGATTTTTATGCCAATTTATTGGAATGAATCGTATTTTTCCTTTTTTTTACAACAAAAGCAAAAAAAAAGGTTACTGCTGGTAAAGCAATCAATTTAATTCTGTTTTTTTTTTATTTTATTGAATTTAACAACTTTTTTTTTTTCTTAATGCCCAAGTAGGAAATCTTTTCAAAAACAGAGAGAACTGGAAGGAGATGACATAATGATCATTTATATGATTTCATGTTGTTTAAAATATGTACAGGAAACTTACCCAGCCAAGAATTACTTATAAAAACACACCCACCCATATGTGAGAAAACGTTTGACTACTACCCTGCAAATTTTATATATTGTGACGAACGACCACTGAAGACCCTTCTATTTTGGAAACATCGCTACCTAATGATCCGACCGTGGTCAGAGAAACTGGGATGGTTCTTGTTTCCAATTTCGTAAACTTCGGTTCGCTACATAAGTTTTTTAAAATATAGGTATGTAGTTTTGTCGAAATTTAATAAATAATAATTAAGAAAAAAAAAAAACTAAAACATTAAAATCATTAATAAAAAAAACTGTTAAAGTATAAATATTGGCACATATAAATAGTTTATATTTGCAATTTGTCAAAAAAAAAAATAACAGGTTTAGCGGCGAAATGAACTGATGTCTAAAAAAATGTTTCTTTAATTTAAATTTAAATTAATATTAATATATTAATTTTATAAAAATTTCATTATCATTTATGTGAAAAAAAATTACGTAAGAAAATAAATGACAAACAAACCAGAAAACAAGTAAGAGCACTATATTCGGCTGTGCCGAATCTTTTATACCCACCAGAAACTTTGTGTACATTTAAAGCACAATATTTATTATTTTGTTAATCGCTTGGAATAATCTCTAAAATAAACGTCACTTTCTTTATAGAGGGTGGTTAAATTATAAATTTAAAACAGGTCTGTATAAAATGTTAGAACATCTATGAATGCCTTCTTAATTCGTTAAATGAGAAGCATTTCACGATAGGATGCAAAAAAACAGTCAACTTCGACTCATCATCGTGCCCAACAATTGAGCATCAACAGTGTTATTAAAAATTTTGACTATCGGATCAAGGTTGCATGGGCCATTTGGCCGATATTTTGTTCCATACATAATTGAACCATACAAATATTATCATTACAAAAAGCAATGATAATAATTTCCTAAATAATTTGTGTTTTATTCAAAATCAACATCGGCCCTTAAAATTAAACCACCCATTATAACTTCGGTATGCTAGTAAAATGTTTTCGTAAATTTAGTCTTTCAATGAAAGTGGCCGTTAAAGTACGCGTGTCAGTAAAATTTCTGCTAATAAATATAACTTAGATATTTCAATATAGTCCTTTATTATTCCAAAATCTTTATTCATTGAGAAATTATCTGAATTCGAAATAAAGCATTATATAGGATGTGGGCGTAAGAGTGAGCGTGTCACCTAAGTTTTCTGGCATAGCAATAACATTGACTAGAAGGATTTCCATAGCAAATTTTATAAATTTAAATTTCATTAACAGTAGATAATGGGAAAAGTGGGCGTTATAGTAGGTGTGTCGAAGTTATTTATGCTAATAAATGCAACTCAGATATTTCAATATAGTCCTTTATTATTCCAAAATCTCGATTTATTGAGAAATTATAAGAATTTGAGAGAAAACGTTGTATGGGAGGTGGGCGTAAAAGTGGGCGTGTCACATTTATTTTCCGTCAGAAGAAAGCCTTTGGCCAAAAAGCAATTCCTGCAAAATTTCAATATCGTAGATCAAATTTTTTCACTCTTATTAGGTTTAAAATTGTGAACATACTGAAAAATACATTGCGCGGTATAAATTTTTATACATTTTGATCTCTAACCCGCTTCCAAATGCATACATTTAAACAATTTTTGGGTAAAAATATTGTTTTTGCTCAGGTAGTTTATATCTGTAGTTTCATGTCTCTACGTTGATACGTTGATGCTGGTGGACACAACACCATTTTATTCGATGTTGGAAGGACACGGTTCTTTCGACCTAATCTTGCATTACGAGCTATAACTTTCTTTCTTATATTCCGATTTAGCCAATTTTTTATTCCAAACAAACCTTGTGTATAAGACATATTCTGGCAAAATTTGAGCCCACTAGCTTTTTCGATGGGACCTCTATCGTGCTTTTAACAGACGGACATACGGACGGACATAGCTAGATCGTCGTCAAATAAAACCCCGATTAAAAATATATATATACCATTTTTGGTTGCGGGTATATAAAATAAAAAAACTTAAAAAAACACTTTACAAAAAAATTTGTTTAGCTCTTTTACTAAAATTTTGCAAAAAATATTTGACCTTGTGTCACAAAAATTGGTCTGGTGATCACTATCGGATCGTCCCGGATATACAATGGGGTATAGAGGAGAGTTTTATCTACTAAATGGTGCTAATTTCGTTTTGTTATCTTATGTTCTCTAGAAGTTATGGTGTATTAAAAATGGGAATTAAGGAAAATTTGAACCTAAAAATAAAAAAAAATTATTTCTAAACATTAAAAACAATTTATTTTCGTGTACTAATGGTTAACAAATTTTAAACTTATACAAAACTAGAAGTTTAAAAATCAAAATCTTACTTATAAATTTCCCGTTTTAGCAAAATACTTAAAATTTTTATTTTGAATCACCCTGTTCTCGGTAATATATGTATGTGAAATAATGTTTAAATTTTTTGGCTCACGAGGTACACTAGTACCGAATGAAATAATGAGTTTTGGCCGCCTTCTCGTAGAATGGTCCACTGTGCGGCGGCCATTTCGCCGATATTTTATTTCATACATAATTAAACCATACAAATATTATCATTATAAAAAGATATGATAATAATTTCCTAAATAATTTGTGTTTTATTCAATATCACCAAAATCGCCCCTAAAATTTAGTCACCTTTTACAAAAGAGTAGATAGATAAAAATATAATTTAGTTAAAAAATGTATTTTAAATATTCAAATACATATTTAAAATCTACTGATGTACATTTTTAGGATGTTATCAAAAATATTACTAGTCATCTAGTGTTCTACGTGATATTTAGCAAAGACATCACCCTCACTGCTTGCAAAATGTAGTGGCGCCTTCAACAAATGTTGCGGTCTGCAATGAATAAATGCTAATGAATATGACTAATATATTTTTATAAAAATTTTAAGAAAAAAGTGGTCGTGGCACATTTATCTTCCGTTATAACGAAAACTTTGAACAAAAAGCCATGTTTGCAAAATTTCAGAACCGTACATATAGTTTTGTCAGTTTTATTACGTCTTAAATTTCAAATATACACTGTGCGGTATAAATTTTCGTACATTTTGATCTATAACTCTTTTCCTAATTCAAAGATTTAAGCGATTTTCAGGGAAAAATATTTTTTTGACTCGATAAATATATATTCGAAGTTTCATGACTCTACGTTTATGTGTCTGGACACAATTCGTGCTTTCAACAGACGGACAGACGGACGGACATAGCTAGATCGTCATCAAATTAAACCCCGATACAGAATATACTTTATGGGGTCTAAAATGGATGTTTCGATGTGTTACAAACGGAATGACAAAATGAATATACCCCCACCATTTTTTTGGTGGCGGGTATAAAAAAAGCTGCAATGACAACGAGCTTTACGTCGGCCAATACAGGATGTTCATTTTAGATCTAAAATCGGAATTTGAAAACATATTCGCAGATTTTAAGAAAATTGTTAAAAAGAAAAATCGATATCCTTAGTAACATTCATTCTCTGAATCCTGGGGATGAATGGTGTAATGCAGCTGCAAATATTTTCGGGAGTAATAAAGCTTCTCTTCAGATGGAAATGATCGATTTTCAAGAAAATACAATTTTAAAACACCAAAAACAGGAAGTCTCTTGTCAAGAGTTTTGGATAAAATTTGTTTGATAATAAATCCCCAAATTAAAGAAGTAAGCCTTGAAACTTCTCACTTTGTTTGGGTCAACATATGTTTGTGAAGCATCATTTTCTATGATAAATTTATTAAAAGTAAATTCCGGAACAGACTTGCCGACGAACATCTCCAAGACTTAATGAGAACAGCCTGCACAAGATTTTCTTCAAACTTCAGACGAATAGTATATAGTATAGTATATATAAAAAATATAATTTTTCTCATTAATATTATAAAAACCCCTAGTACTTATTCTTTTTTATGCAAGGCATTTGTTTATTATTTAATGAAATAATGCACCGAAACCCATTCGTTTTATTTGCCCATTGATACAGTGTCTAAACATATTATTTAAATAGTTCAGTTTTTTACCTTCCGGATCGCGACTGTCGTGATTTTTTGAAAAACTGTAATAGATGCTGTAAAAGGTATTTATAAAAACAAAATCATAGCTAATTAATTTATCGGAAATTGCTTTCAGTGCAGACAGTTTGTCAGTTTTGTTTATTGTTTCAATTTAACAAATTTCAATTACACAAATTTAAATAAAAATTCTGATTTGTTTTCATATTTCGTTAATTTCATAAATAAAGCCCTTATTTTATATTTCTAAATCATTTTATAAGTTTTTTATTTTTTTGTAAATTTTATATTAAACGTTCATCTTATATTATAAATTATATTCTAACGTTGAAACCAACACCATTTACCTTAGTAATACAAGTAGTAGAATGAAATCGAACCGTCACACTGCCGTACTGCTATTCTAAGCAATACTTATTATACAAAACTCTATTCAAATATCACTTGAATATCACCAAATGGTTTAAAATTCAATAAACCGTGACATAAATCATCATATTAAATTTTTAGCGACAATTTAGTCACAAGTATCCAACACTAAAGTTCCACTTGTTGGCAGGGTATATAAACACACAACTTCTTATAAATGTCTCTGTATTGGTATGTATATAATACGTTCATACCACCCAAACAATTTGTTGAAAAAAAGAAAAATAAAAATAAGAACAATTTTACCTGTCGTTCACATGATGTATGAATAAGCATTTTATTATACTTTATATTCTGCATAATGGCTTCTTTTAGTATTTTTTTTTCTGTAAAATTTTTCTTATTTGTCATTTGCAAACAACAACAGCAAAACCAACACGTTTAGGATATAAAAACCTATAATTTTCGAATATTCTAATACATTGATACTTGATACTGTCAAAGTGCTTTTGTTTTTTTTTTATGCATGAATGTACGGGAGTAAAATTTTTTTTATTTATTTTATTTTTTACCATAATAAAAACATTTGTGCTCCTTCCAACGGCTTATTGTCATAAATCGTATTATATGCATGCATGTGTATGAGTTTTGGAATTGTGTAGTTTAATTTTTGCACAACAACGTAGTTTTCATGGAATTGATAATTTGAAATGGAAAATATTGAAATTTTTATAGTTTTTAAATCGACAAATAAATCGAAAGATTTTTATAGCAGAAAAACTGCTAAAACTATTTGTTTTTAACTTAAGCTAAAAGTAAATTGTTTTTTGTATTGCGCCTTTGAGTATAATAAATGTAGCTAATGAGTAAGTGTGAGTTAGTAAAGTTTTACACCATCTAACGTTTTTTATTTCGTGAACAGTAACACTTAGCTCATGTCTGATTTGACAGATAATAAGTTTTATCCTTTCGCTAAACGAATATGGTTGTGTATACGCTTGAACAACGCTGGGAAATATTGCGACATTACTTGGGCCGATTTTGCCAAAAAATCATCTTTTCAGATGAAGCTCAGTTTGATCTTGATCTTCAGAAAACCCGCACGCATACATTGAAAAGCCGATACACCCAAAACGAGTCACTGTTTGGTGCGGATTTTGGTCCAGAGGCATAATTGGGCCATTTTTCTTTGAAAATAAGCAAGGAGTGGCCGTAGTCAATGGCGATCGTTATCGGGCCATGTTGAACAAATTTTTGTTCACAAAAGTTAAAAAGGAAGATATTGGCAACATTTGGTTTCAACACGATGGCGCTACGTGCCACACAGTCGAAGCTAAACTTTTTTTCATAGCATTTAAAAAAAAAATTATTTGGCGAACCCTTTATTTGAATGTTCTTTTCCTATGTTTATTTAGTTCTATATCTGTTTTCTTGTTGTAGTTATATATTTCTTCTCTTCATCGTGGCACTTTTTCTCTGTTGTCTTAACATTGCTGTCATTTGCTGTTGTTGCTTGAATTCTTTTTGTTCGGCTGTTGATGTTGTGTCTGCTACTGCTGCTACTGGCGTTTTATGTTGTTTAGCAAAGATAATTTTTCAAATTGATGTCTGTCATGTGGTCCTGATGATTTTTCTTATATTTTTTCTCTCTTTTTCTGTTCCTCCATAATGCATTGTGTTACTAGGCACAGTTTTTTCTTCATGGCTATTGTACGTTTTATTATTTTCTTGTTGCGAATCTCATTTTTTGCCATATAATTTCTATGATTTTTTTAGTTGTTGCTGCAACTACTGTATTGTGTTATTGATGTTATTATTCTGCTTCATTTATGGTGTATTTTTTTTTAATATTTCTTTAATTTTTTTACCATTTTTTCTGTTGGTTTATAGCTTAATAGAGCTGTTGTTAAAGGTAAAATATTGGAAAAAATTTTTATTATCTTTTGAGTATGTATAGAAGAAGAGTGGGCAGTTTTAATTTTATGGAAACAATATGGCTTCAATCTGCTTAACATTTATGGAACATTTTAAAGTGGCATGTCTGAAGGATTTTCATACATATGCACAAACATTTCAAAACGTACAATTAAGAAAGTATAAAACAAGTCATTGATCTCGTGTTAGTTATGGTAGATATATTACGTAAATATAAGAAGAAAAACATAAATGCCAAAGAATTTTTGTAAAAGAAATTATTGTTTTGTTAGACTGTAGTCATTGCAACCAAACGAATGAAGGAACAAATTTAGTAAAAACCACTACAAAACTCAATCCGATAAATTCTTATAATTTTGCTTAACGTTGTAAAAAAAGTCTGTAATATTTTTTAATCCTTGTGTTAATACTCAACTTTATCCACTTTGTTGAGCACCCGGGGTACCCATATACTATAATATATTAATAATCAATATTTTTGGTAAATAAAATAAAATTTTTAATTAAAAATATCAAATGATATTTTACTAAAGTTTGATACAGGACAGTATATTTTGGTATCACAGTTGCACATTTTTCTTCATCCATAATATGTTAATGTTTTATAATACAGGAGAAAATCAAGTTCCCGTTCACAATATTTTACATCAGCGAAGTGGAAACGTTATCAATAAGTGAAACTTTTAAAATTATCTTCAATTAAAATTTTGTAGATATTTTTGTCTATTTATGCAGCTTATAAAGTTGATAATCCAAATTATCAGCGCGAAAATAGGACTCAACAGATTCCAAAACATAATACGCTTTTTAAGATTTGATGACAATAATACACGCAGTAAAAATAATGATAAGGCAGCTCCAATTCGTGACCAATCCCAAATGTAAAAGACGAGTGCAAATTTAACTATTTATGAACAACTTTATCCTTATAGAGGTCGTTCAGGGTTTACTCAATATATACCTTCAAGATATTGCTTCAATAGCATCATACATCATTTACTGTGAGAACAATAAAATGATTGCGAAAAAAAAGAGAGAGACGCCTCTTTATGAGTAAGCTATTTGAAGAACTTGCTAAGCATATGATTAAAGCACATAATATGACAAATGCCCAAGTTATGCCCAACTATACAATAAAACTTGCCATTGAAAGCATTTTTCCAAGTATCACAGGAAGAGCTGGGCTGAATGTGGATGGCCAGTTTGTGCTGAACATTCTGAAGACGTTGTTAAATGTAAAGAATGTATTACAGAAAATAATTTTGTAAATAAATAACATTTTAATTATTGATATAATTTTTTGTAATAGTTTTTGATTATTATTTCCCATACAATTTGTATTGGGTACCAAGAATGATTAAATAAAGATTACGCCTTTCGCATGATTTACCGTTAGATGACGTAGTAATCCCCTCGCAAAGGTTACCAAGTCTATATCATATGTGAAATTTATAATTCCTTACAAAAAATTTATGTATTTTGTAATAGTTGGCAGCCCTGTAATTAATTTACTCAGAGAGTTCTAAAAAAAAGTATTACATCGATGCTTAATAAACAACGAGTTTCGTATCATATTTTATAATAAATACATATAAATAATATTAAAATTATTAAAATTATATAAAAGTGTTTAAATTTGGTTGTTTAAAAGCTGCAAAACTAATAAAAACAGAAAACAAAATAAAATGAAAAGATAAGAAAGAGAGCAAATATGAAATGTGCAGTGGGCAAATGCCTGGAAAGTAACAGCAAAAAAACAAGTGAGAAATTATACTAAAACCAAATAATTTGGGTTGTTTTAATAAAACGTTTGAGTTTTCAAAAAGCTGTATCATTTTCCAATTTTCCAAAAGATGAAGCTCGAAGGAAGTTATGGGTAATATTTTGCAAACGAGTGAAGCCTGGAAATGTGGATAAAAAAAAATTTGCTTTACATATCAAGCAAGAAAATTTTGAAAGAAACTTGAAATTTGAAATGGGTAAGTTAAGACAAAATTAGTTCTTGCAGTACATTACTAAGGCATTATGAATAAAATTTAGCAAACGGTGTGCAAAAATTTTAAAATCCCATGCAGTGCTATTGAAAGTGAAACGAAAACTGCTAATGAAACTGAAGCTGCAAATGTATATGAAGGACTACGTAAAACTGAAAAGCAAAATGATATTCCAAATAGTTTTGAAGAAAAATTGGTCGCAGAAAATGCTCCAAGGCCGACTGATCTTAAAGAAGATCGCCTCCAAACTTTATTTTTCAAATTAAATGGTAACACATTATTACTTTCAAGCGGATATTTACAAAAGCATTTGTTTGGAAGCAAAAGAAATTGAAGCCAGTGAAGACGTGTTACGATGTTTAAAGTTTCAGCAATTTTCTTTTAATATAAACGGAGCAAAAAATTAAATCTAGAATCTTAATTCGCTTTATTTCAAGTTAAATTACGATGATCTAGAAGCTTGTTAAGAAATTTAATTGTTAATGAATTTTTTTTTTCATGCAAATATACCTAGGTGGGTACCCCGGTACCCGGGTTAAATCTTACTTACCTAATAGTTTTAGTTTCAGAGATATAGAGTGAATGGCATGGAATTTCCCAGCGAAAAAATTTGCAATTCTTCAAAATGAATAAAATTTTTTATTTCTTCTTAATGTAACAGTACTCTTTTGAATCCTTTAATGCAAAATGGCTTGTCATAAATGCCGTGCTTCAAAATACATTCAGAGTAATGCAAAAGACTTTAAGCCACTCGTGTAAACAAATAACATTAAATAATGAAACATCAGTTTATTTTTGTTGCATATACATACGTTCTATGTACTTATTAAAATGAATTGAAGTTAATTAATAAATAAATATAAAAACATGATCTCCAATGATACGTAAATGTAAAAGCATTAATATTTTATCAAAATTGAAAAACATCATCATGAGTTAAACCCATGCATTCACTATATCCTTTGCATATCGTTTTCTTGCTGGTTTCGAAAGAGCACCACTAATAAAGCAGAGCAGTCAGTATTTCAACATCTTTCTTATTATGTTCTTATTTGAACAAGTACAAATCTATCACTTCTGCTACAGTCTCGTTATAACCAGTAATATATATGACTGTCCCAAAACGTAAGTAGTTTACAATTTAGCTGCAGGGTGTATGCCAAACAAACACTTTAATACTGTGTATTTTACACTATAATTAAAGTTAAAGTTGAAAAGGAGTTCAAAAAATTGTAATACAAAAGTTGTTCATATGACAGGGATATACATATTTGAGTGATCTATACAATTCGGTTTTGTCGAGTAATTCGAGATATGTTTCTTGAATAATTCGAAAACTAAAAAATTTAAAAATCAGGCTGGAAAAATATAAAATAATATATACAAAACACACTCTAATGGAAATGCAAAAAATAATTAGCTCAGTACTTTTTATTTTCTGCAAAGCAATTAAGCTGCCCTGGTAGGTAAGAAATAAGAGCTTATTAATTGCAAATTAGAAATCTACAAAGTGGAACATTATTCAGGTTATCCACATGTGCTTTTAGAAGAACTTGTTGGTAATTCTTTGGTTGGGTATTAATTGATATTTATGTAAAAGCATATACTATATGTGAGGAAACTTCGAAAACCAATTGCATTAATAAAAATTCTTAAAAGAACCACCTTTTTCTAGTTTCTGATTCCGCATCAAAAGATTTAATTTAAATTGCGAACCATTTCATTTTCTATTTCTACCTTATTAGACCAGTAACACTAATAATAATTAATATTTGGCATATTCACAAGAAATCCTAAGTGTTATTTTGTCGCAATTATAAATTTTACAAAATGTTTTAAATCAAATTAAATGCATTAAGTTTATTGTTAACTGTAATTTTTTTAAGCATTTTGAAATTTTAAAAAATTATAACATTACTTATGACAATATGACATAGAGGAATGCTTGTGAATTCACCAATTATGTTTACTGCAATATGGTCTATATAAACATTTAACACAAAAACTTGTTGTACATATACGAGCATTAATATATAATTCGTATATGAGCATATAAATACAAATCTACGTACATATGTATGTAACTATATGATGAAATGAGTTCTCACATATGTATTATGTATTGTATGTTTTTATGTGCATAACCTAACTAACTAGCACAAGGCCATAATTGCTACACATTAGAAAAATAATATAGTCATGTATAAACATTATTTAAAAACTTTTAATTAGTTTCGTGATGTTTATTTTTTTAAATTATTTTTTCGGTAGGCCTTTTAATAAATTCTAGTGAATATGAAAAATTGTATAAAAAAATAAAATATTTATTTGTTGTTTAAAAGGGTTCATTAAGTGTTTTGCTACATAGCCAATAATAGCGACCGAACAAAGCCTTGGCCTTCTACAATGAAATGTGTAGTAGTTGAAATTAAAGATCAAACGCTTATTAAAAATAATCCAACATGCACTACTTAAGAGAAAGTGTAGTTATGAACATACTTCGGTAGTTTGAAAACCATCGGAGATGAGCTAAATGATGTAGTGAATGTTCTATTGAATTAGTTGATTTAGCCAAATTGACTTGTTCGTTAATCATTTTCAAATATTATATGAATGTACAAAAAGCAATTGTAGCATTCTCAATAGAATGTTATTTATTAAGCTCAACACCCCTCCCCCTTATAATGGATTTTTTAACCCATCCCATTACTGTTTAAATTATTTCCAGTCGAAATTTTTTAATATTCCTTTTTTATAGTTTTAGCTCAGTACTAAATATGCTTGTTTCACAAATTTGTATTTTTTTACATCCGTTTTTCCTAAAAAAAAAAAATTATTTTAAATTTTATTTTCTTACTTTGACTTCCGTCTCATTCCTTTTTTGAAATTTTTAAATATTGCTTGCTTAAAACACAAACATAACAGACAGTCACTGTGTCAAAATAAATAAACATTTTGAATTATTATATCTTTTACGAAATAATCAAAATGAATATTATTTTTTCGCGTCTTCCCTTCTAAGTGTATTGCAGTTAAGCAACAAAAAAGACAAAAAAAAAAAGGTTAAACTTGTACTCTATTATTAGTTTTTAAAAAGTACATTTATATTAAAAAAAAATATTACGATAGCTGCCCTTTTCTGCTTTCCATTTAAATATACACATTTTTAGCTTCATTCGAAAGCATAGAAAAAAAGACAGAATAAAACGAATATAAAAACAGACCTTGTTAATGAGATAAAATGGACGTAGTTTTTAGCTTAAAGGCGTTAGCTGCTTTTCTTTATGTATTCTAATTATTTTAAGCTTAACTTTATAATATTTTAGTATTATTGATATAAGTATATATGTATGTATATTGAGTAAAAGGAAAAGGTCAAGTATAATTTAATACTTATTAAATTAAAGTCAAAATTTCGTTATATATACAAGTCTTTATATATTCCTCTAAAGACAAGAATGAGATAATATTCAGTACTTAAATCTTTATAGAGAAAAGTTAGAAAATAATGGTATAAAAGATGAATTATTGCTTTTTGGTTTGTCAGTATTAATTTTTTTGTAAATATTTTCAGTAAAAAAAAAAAATTATCGACCCACCGAACAGGCTATTCAAGTTGCTAGACCCAAATTTTACACTAGTTTTTCTTTATTGGACATTAGACCGCCAATTCGTAGGCGAAAAGTGCTTACTGAGGAGAATATTGCTGCTGTTTTGGCCATTTCCATTGCAGATTACGTTAAATATGTTAATTCGTCACCATTGGCAACTAGTGGGCTTGTGTCATTCGATCACGATAATTAACGAATTTTTTGGCCAAAATAAAAGAACTGGATTAAATTGACATGTAATTTTTATAATACAATCCAACATGACTTGCAATACCATTATTAAGAGCTGAGTATCGTGAGCAATTAATTTTATAAAAATACAATGGCCGCCAAGACCATACAATTTGAACCTTCAAGTTATTTTTTTATGGGAATGCATTAAATCTCTCGAATACAAGGACAAGTTATTCACAATTTCAGCAACTGTAATTTTTTTACATTCTGCCAAAATTCTGGATTGAAGTCGAGAGGCCTTAAAAGTAGATTTCATAGGTCTGAAGTGATATTTGAACTCTATAATATCAAATAGTTTTTGTAGCAAATAATTACTTGCGATAAAAAATCAAACCACCAGGTTGTAAAGCCTGGCTGAATCGACACCGAAGTCAAATATATATGACGCTATAGTAATGCTCTGTATATAGTGGGACCAAAATAGTCCTATCTACTATGTGCTACCAAAATCTGACCAGATCATCACAAGAAAGCAAAACAAATGAATAAATTGAAGGGATTATTGTCATAGAAAGTATTAGGCCATGCTAAGATTCTTCAACGGATGCTGCTATGACATGGTTGGGTGGGCAAATTCATGACTAAATATCTACCTCTCGTGAATTCTTCGTGTGGTGGAGTTTGTAATAGTATTTGACGTAGTTGTTTTGGTGATACCTTTTTTTATTAGCGGATGAGTGGCTATACGAGAGAGTTCGAAACTGCTTTAGCTATCTCCTTACTCTTGTGAATTCTTCTTGTGGTGAAGTTTGTCATAGTCTCTGATGTAGTTGTTTTTGTGTTATCTTTTAGCCGAAAACCTTACTGGGCCAAACCCGTCCGTAACACAAATGGTACTTATGTTATTGTTACATGCTCCAATGGCACTTGGATTATATCTACCAGCCAACTTAGAGTCAAGTATTCTTTCAGAGTATGGTCCTAAACCCTCACCCAAGCCCAAGGACCTGTATCAATTACAAATTCAAAAAAATTAAAAGAAGTATTATATGCGACTAGACATGGCACCGTGTTATTCCCTTATGACTACGCTAGTTCATATGTTGCAACACCTGTTTAAATTTATTTTAAAGGAAATGATTAAGAAGTTTTGCCTCACCCGTATTTATACGATACCTTGCCCTTTTCGACTATTTTTTACTTTGATCGATGCAGAACTTTTCACTAAAAAACAGATTATCCAAATTTAACATAATTATTTAATATTTTGAATTATTTTCTATAGAACACATGTTTCGAAGGTTCGCAATTTTAAGTTATACTCCCAATATTTGTTTGTTCTTACTGATAAAAAAAACTTTAAAAAATTAAAAGTTACCTAAAAAAAAATATAAGATCTTTGCTGACTTTTGTGTAAACCTTGTATAGCCTCAAGATGTATAGTTTTTTCTTAAAACATTGATTTTATATCATACTAAACTTTTCTTTGTAGCGGACTTCATCTTCAGATCTTCACTGGCTACACTTTGTATTTATTTTGGTTTGTACATATTTTATAGAAAACTGAGGCAAATCTTTTTCCTTTATTTTTAATAAAAAAAAAAACAGAAAAAAACGGCGTTGGTTCTTATTTATTTAAGAAATATACATACTTACTTACTGGCACACGCATTTATACATACAAACACAATGAAAGAATTTTTATGAAATACAAAAATACATTATAACTGTATAGCGTGTCTGTGTACCTAACATACATACATACATAAGAGTATATATTTATAACATTCTTTATGTACAGAGTATAATGCAATAAGGATCAAAAGAATATTTGCTTTTTTATTAAAAAAATGAATATTAACAAGTAAGAGCACTATATTCGGCTGTGCCGAATCTTTTATACCCACCACCAATTTTGTGAACATTTAAAGCACAATATTTATTATTTTGTTAATCGCTCTCTTTATAATCTCTTTATAATAAAATATGTATCACTTTCTTTGTAGAGAGTGGTTAAATTTTAAGGGCCCATGTTTAAGGTGAACCACATCTAAACTTCAACTTTTTTCTTGTATTGCATTTGACATTTCTCAATCTCAGACTAACTCAATTTGAACCGTAGAAAGATACGCAATCGAGCAACGCTTTTAAATATTAAAGATTTTTATAAAAATTGGCGTTCAAATCAAAATGCATTTTGTGCACTTCGTGATTCTTTTGGTCAACATAATCGTTCGAATTCGTCCACAATCGTGAGAATTGTAAAAAATATTTAAATGTCTGCAAAGCAGGTCTGTATGAAATGTGAAAACATCTGTGAATGCCATCTTAGTTCGTTGAATGGGAAACATTGCTGTTTTTCACGATAACGTGGCAAAAGAGCAAGCAACCTCGACTTATCATCGTGCCCAACAATCGAGCATCAACAGTGTCATTGAAAATTTGGACTATCGGATCGTGGTGTGCCGCCTAGGTTGGGGGGCCATTTGGCCGATATTTTGTTCCATACATAATTGAAGCATACAAATATTATCATTATAAAAATAAATGATAATAATTTCATAATAATTTTATTCAAAATCAACATAGTCCCTTAAAATGAAACCACCCATTATACCTTCGGTATGCTAGTAAAATGTTTTCGCAAATTTAGTCTTTCAATGAAAGTGGCCGGTAAAATACGGGTGTCAATAAAGTTTCTGCTAATAAACATAACTTAGATATTTCAATATAGTCCTTTAGTATTCCAAAATCTTTATTCATAGAGAATTTACATGAATTTAAGAGGAAGAAAGTGAATTTAAGGTTCAATTTTAAGGGCCACAAGGTGATTTAAAATATACATTCTCTGCATTTTTCTAAAACGGGAAATTTATTAGTAAGATTTTGATTTTTAAACTTCTATAACATTTTGCTTTTAAAAGATTTTCAAACGAAATAAGTTTTGTATAATTTAAAAATTTGTTAGCCATTAGTACATGAAAATAAATTGTTTCTAATGTTGAGAGATAATTTTTTTTTACTTAGATCAAAATGTTCCTAAATTCCCATTTTTAATAGAGCATAACTTCAGGAGAACATAAGCATAAGTTGTTAGCATGCCATCTAGTAGTTGCTAGTAGAGTCATCTATCTTATCATCTTTATCTTATATTTAGCTACAGTACAATAAATGGCGCAGTGTAAGATGAATAAATGCTACTATTTATATATGACTAATATATTTTTATAAAAATTTAAAGAAAAAAGTGTGCGTGGCACATCTATTTTCTGTTATAACTAAGACTTTGACCAAAAAGCCATGTTTGCAAAATTTCAGAATGGTACATATAGTTTTGTCAGTTTTATTACGTTTTAAATTTGAAATATACACTGTGCGGTATAAATTTTCGTACATTTTTATCTATAACTCTTTTCCTAATTCATAGACTTAAGCGATTTTCAGGGAAAAATATTCTTTTGACACGATAAATATATATTCGAAGTTTCATGACTACGTTTATGCGTCTGGACACAATTCAAAAGTGAAAGTGGGCGTTATAATAGGCGTGTCAAAGTTGTTTTTGCTAATGAGTACAACTTAGGTGTTTCAAGATAGTCCTTTATTATTCCAAAATCTTTATTAATAGAGAAATAATATGAATTTTAGGTAAAACGTTATATAGGAGGTGGGCGTAAAAGTGGGCGTGGCACCTTAATTTTTTGGCATAGTAATAAAATTGCCTACGGGGATAGACGTAGCAAAATTTATCATCATACCTCTAATTTTAGCGGTTTTATGAGCTTTTAAATTTCATTAACGGTAGATAACGTGAAAAGTGGGCGTTATAGTACGCGTGTCAAAGTTATTTTTGCGAATGAGTGCAACTGAAGTGTTTCAATATAGGCCTTTATTATTCAAAAATCTTTATTAATAGAGAAATTATATGAATTTTAGTTAAAACGTTATATGGGAGGTGGGCGTAAAAGTGGGCGTGGCACATTGATTTACCGTTACAAGAAAGCGTGTCACCAAGAAGCATAGTGTGCAAAATTTCAGGGTCGTAAGTCCAATTTTGTTGCTTTTATGACGTTTTTGTTTTTAAATATACCGAAAAATACACTGTGCGGTATAAATTTTCGTACATTTTGATCGATAACTCCTCTCCTAATGCATAGATTTAGACAATTTTTGGGGAAAATATTGCCTTTACCCAGGAAATATATATTCGAAGTTGCATGAGTCTACGTTAAGGCGTTTGGACACAATTCCATTTTATTCGATGTTCGAAGGACACGGTCTTTTCGACCTACTATTGCTTTTCGAGCTATAACTCCCATCCTAATATTCCGATTTAGCCCAAACAAACCTTGTCTATAAGAAAGATTCTGGCAAAATTTGAGCCCCCTAGCTTTTTCGGTGCGACCTCTATCGTGCTTTCAACAGACGGACAGACGGACATACGGACAGTCGGACGGACATAGCTAGATCGTCTTACAATCAAACCCCGATTCAGAATATATACACTTTATGGGGTCTAAAATGGATATTTCAATGTGTTACAAACGGAATGACAAAATGAATATACCCCCACCATTTTTTTGGTGGCGGGTATAAAAAGAAAAACAAATATTTAAACCAAATCAAGGAAATGAAATTTTATAGCAGAACTGAATATTATCATGAAATGTTTTTTTTTTCGATATTAAGAGTTATTAATTTTATTTATTTCATTGAAAAATTTATAAGAATTTTATTTCATAGAAAAATACTTAGTATGTCGCAGTAATAATGAGGTGTTTTTTTTTGTTGTCAAAAGAACCACAACAATTACAGTTATATTCAAGTATCAATCCTTGGTGAAAATTACTAAAAATTAAAAATCAAAAACTTGGCAAGTTGTAAACACATAATTTTTATGGTTTATTTTTAGACTTAACAATAATTTTTTTATTATACTCGTATTGTTGAAAGGCTTGTTGATATATTAAACAAACAAAAACTTAGTGCCACGTTTAAGCAGATTATAACAGCGTACGTTTCTTATACAAATTTTATATAATACTTGCGTATTTTTGTGTTGATTATTACATTCTTTGAAATATTTAAAAATTATTATAATAGTTAAGTAGTTCTTTTTGTTGGGGCTTTGCCCAACATTTGGACAATCTTCTTTCTCTCTACATCAATAATTTTTAACTTTATTATTTACGATACTTTTTCAGACCAGTTTTTAAAAAATTTAATTAAAAAGTTTTTTGTTGATCTATTGATAATATTACTTACTCATTCAAATATCAGAAAAAATAAAATTATATTGTGGACGTACCTGCAAAGAAAGAGAAAAAGGATTTCATTAATATATTAAAATTTACATATTTTTTTAATTAATGAATGTTCATTCGAAACAGCTGAAACATAATTTAAAAATTTACTGTATATTTTTTTAAATTAAATTTATCGGAATAACTTTGTCATCCTTGATATACGAGTTCAATTCAAAATGACTTGCCTGTTTAAAAGTGTCGAAAGAAAACCCAAGTGGAAGAAAACTTGGATCTCATTTTCGAAGTAGAATGAAATAAAACTATAAAAGCGTCGACAACTAAATGGCGGATGAATTTTTTTAACTCCAACAATATGAAAAGGCTAGTAGAAAACAAAATCACACATTGCGTCGGAAATAATAAAGAAAATAAAGAAATTACATGAAATCCAAATTCTAGGCTTAGCTACAATGTGCCATTTATATCTATGTACGTGATGGTGAAGAGCATTTTCATTTTTCTACTTTGAAATTTTTTTTTAAAGAATCTCTTTCCACTACATTAATTAGACATAAATATATTTAAAAGTATAAAACACAATAAAAAAGCAACTTTTAAAATATTGTTGACATTACTGCTACTATGTAAAAACTAAAAGAAATTTAAACGTTATCATGTTTGTTCGCAACGCCACGTTTGCGAAATAGTACCTATTTGCACATAAGTTCCTAAATAAAAACGTATCAGCTGATTTAAAACGTGTGCGTTTACATAAGAGTAACGAGGCCTCTACTTCTTAACCCGAGTTCTCCCGGTTTTTGAAATAGGCGTCCGAATTTTATAATATTTAGGCTGCTGCATATTTAGTATGCCCTTAACACATAATTATATAAAGAATTGGCTTATTTGGTTCAGATTTCGAAAAAAAGGGATGTCGTCATATGACAACGCTACCAAAATATAGATACAAT
Source organism: Phyto melanocephala (assembly GCA_941918925.1). Taxonomy (NCBI): domain Eukaryota; kingdom Metazoa; phylum Arthropoda; class Insecta; order Diptera; family Rhinophoridae; genus Phyto; species Phyto melanocephala. The sequence continues at coordinate 30,202,200 of OW799233.1, forward strand.
ATAATTTAAAAAAGTCGGAATGATTTTGGTTTTAAAACATTTATTTCCTATTTAATTCATTAGTCTTTTTTAATAATAAAAAAAATAAAAAGTAAAAATATTTTGTTCTTGAAGTTTGATGATAAGGAGTGAAGCAATCAATACATAATCCTTTATCACATTTTTTGCATTCAGTTCTTACAGTTGATTTACTTTTATCACCAGCACATCGTCTCTGTTTATAATTTTTTGCTCTTTGCACATAGTACATATATCCATCATATCTCAGAGAATCAGCTCCAGGTTAGACTTTCGATGTTGTCCCAGGACCTTTTGGGGCATTATTCTCTAACAAAAGATATGATATGGCTAAGACCCTACGAAAGCTCTTTTGTTTTAGCTTAGGTTCTTGTTTTCTTGCTAAAAGCCAAGAATTTTGCACTGCAGCATCCAAAAACCACGTAAAAAGTGGCCACCACCAATTTTTGCCTCGTACAGATATGCGATCAGCATTTATATTTTGATCCATACGATGAGCGCCACCCATGTTTTTGTTATAATTCTGTATAGAAAATGGAATGCTTACTTCAACGTGTTTTAGGTCAGCCTTGTTCCATCTCTTTGCTTTTCCTTCTGGATCCGCAGAAAAAATTGTTGATGCTAATGTTACAGCTGCATTATCTTTCCACCTAGTTACAAAAATATCTTCTTCTTGAAATTGTACAATTTCAACCTGTGTATAACCTCTATCCTTTTTGTTTTAATTCGTTATGATCTAGCAAATAACAATTATTTCCCAAGCGGTTACTTCTTATTGTTCCATTACAATTATAGCCTCTATTTCTTATCTGTTTGAGCAAAGGAAATGTTGTAAACAAATTATCGCAATAGAAATAGTAAAGTAGAGTTGATTTTGGTAAAGGGTATTGGTCAATTAAATGTAATAATGTGGATGCACATTTTCCAAACTCCCTTTCCATTTCTTCATTACACTGATAAGTTTTTCCTTGATATGGATCAAAGCCAAATAGATAACTAGATGGTGAGTTTTGGCACCAAATTTTGTACCCAAAACGAATTGGTTTGTTTCGTATGGCTTCTTTACAACCATGTTTCCCGAAATACTCCACCATTGCTTCATCATGTGACACTGGCTTACAGTCAATTAAGCAGTTAGTTAGTTAGTTAGTTTTGTATATCTACAAGTATATACATAAATAACCCAGTAACCCAGCTACTAAACTCGGTAAAATAATTTTTTGTATTTTTGTATGGACAAATCAGTTCATTTGCTTGTTTAATTTTTGTTAAAAAAATCTTTAAAAAATACTAAATAAATCATTTGGAAGGTTCTGTGGTCTTTTGTTTGTTATTTTAAGTTTTTATTAAAAATTTTTTATAAAGGTTTACAAATGAATTAACAAAAGCACACTTGTGAAATACATATACATAAACCAGCATTCACTTCCAACATCCAAATAAGTATTTTCAAAAAATGTATGGGAGTATAACACGATTTATTTGTTAGTTCATTTATTACTTTGTTGAGTTTTTTAAAAACTTAAAGTTTTTGGTTAATTTTTTCTCTTTTCGCACAAACAGTATACCACTTTATAACTTTTACAAAATTATTATATAATTGCTATTGTACCACCTACAATAGCACAGTTTTGCCGATGAATTGGTCATCTTAGACGAAATTCGTCGTTCGTCCCAGTTGTGTTTCTAATTGGAATCGGGAAGTTACTAAGTACTTATTCTTCTTATTTCAATACCAGCAATAGTCTGGATAAAATAAATTAATTTATCATACCCATATTTGGTGTAGGAGATTTTGTTGTCTGACATGCCATATATGATAGTTACAATTATGTACGTTCTTAAAAAACAAATACAAAAGCAAATTTTTAAGTAGGCAAGAAATTTTTATCAAATGTATTATTTAAAATTATGTATAAGAAGGACTATAACAATTTTAGCGAATCCTTATAAAAAGTGTAATTATTTTTTGTCCCTTTGAAATAATTCATAGAAAAGAGGATTTAAAAATGTCCATTAAAAATACCTCATTTAATTACTTGATATAAGTCTATAACTTTTAACTGCAAAAGACATTTAGCTCAGCATAGCAATCTTTTCACAATAACACGTTGCTGCTATTATGGCCGTCACTTAAGTAATGGTCGAACATTATGAGACAAAATATTTGTCATAAATTGTGTCTTAATTCATAATGATGCGCAACTGTGCTGTGTTTGATAAGCGTTAATTTGTATGCTAATACTAGTAATAATAAACACAATAACCAAAAAATAAAAAAACAAATTTAAACATTCCCAGCAGGACGTTAACAAAAATAAATGTTTAATAATGTAAAATATATTCAAGAATCGTCAATTTTAAGTGCTATAAAATGAAATACGAGTTGCCGCATAATATATTTAACATTAAAAAATAAATTAGATATTTTATATTGAAAAGAAACTGTTGTTAGTAACAACGGGATATGTTTTTAAAAGTAATGTGTGCGATTTGTTTTTCTTTGCATGGAAGTGTCATCAAGAAAAGCGGGCAGAAAGGAAGGTTTGTGTTAAAGGCATAAAGGAAATTTAGAACTTAAAATATTCTGTTTATTATTCATTTGTGAAACTGAATAGTTTACAGCTTTAACTTGTATTTGACAATAAAAGTTTTTTACTTTTTAACCAGGCAATAAGAGTTGGGTGTATACGAGCAGAACAAAATTATATATATACTCAGAAGCATTAAAATTTGTCCTTTGTGTATGTACATATTTTCGTTATAAATTAGAGATGACCAGATCACAAAAAAATTGTCACAAAACAAATTAACTTCTTATGGCTTATATCTTAATAACGTACGTTTAATCTTGCTCCGCGCCTGATAACACTGGTCTTTCAAAAAAATAAATAACATTTGTACGCCTTTTTTGACGATTATGAATACATAAAAATAAGTTTTTCAAGCACAGTCAGGGCACTTTTAAATCAATTGTGTATCGTGACATTTCTATTGGTGCCCTTTACATTTTTCAGCAGATCAACAACATAATATTCACCAGCAGCCATTGTAGGAGGTAAACCTTTTTTCCAAGGTAAACAATGGCATCCAACATATACTTTGTTCTCCTATCACAAGACATTACAATTTTCATCCCGTACTTGTTGGGTTTAGAGGGAATATACATCCTAAATGGACAAAACCACGTGAAATTTATCGTTATAGTTGTTGTTGAATATTTATTTCTTTATTTGTATAAACCAAAATCTCTTCCAATATGTCTGCGGTAAAAAAACAGTTTGAAGCAGCTAGCAGGACACAACGAATTTTTTGCAATGGCTGTTGGACCAGGGCGAATGTGAACATTATTTTTTGCTAAGCTCCAACTCCAAATAGTCTTCCTCAGATTCTAGTTCAAGTATTGCATTTAAAATATTTTGTTCTGATAGCCCGCGACCTGCTATTTGTATGCTCTATAGTTTTCTTTACGGTAACATAATATAAAACAAAAACATAATTGTCATAATTCAGCACAAAATATATTTTTTAGTCACGTAGTAAGTTGCTGATAAGTAAATATGACTCACCCAAATTAGTACGTAAAGGTTACTGATGAGTAAATTTGACTCACACAATTTAGTACGTAAAGGGTACCGGTAAGTAAATTTTACTCACTAACTTTTTTTAAATTGTCCACAAGCGAAAAAATCAAACAGCACCATTCAAGATCCTTGTATGGTATCAATCTTTTGAAAATATCCGGTAATGAATCCCTATTGAGATTTAGTTCAATCGCCCCATAACTTTCCGAGATATGAACAAAAACCACGACCACCTCGTTTTTTTCACAATAACAACAACAACATACATACAAACGTGGTACACTGGTTAGCGTAAACGTTGCATCGAATCCTAGCTGAGCCAACACAAATTTTTTTTATTTTAAATATTATGTATGTATATTTTTTTTTTTTAATTTTTTTTTTAATTTTTTTAAATTTTTTTTAAATTTTTTTTTTTAATAAATTTTTTTTTTAATAATTTTTTTTTTTTAATTTTAATCAATTTATGATTTTACAATGGGATGTTTTTATGTATGTACGTATTTCATATGAGATGATTGGTGATACAAATAATTGCTATTGCATGACTGAATATAGCACTCTAACTTGTTATGTTTTTAAAATGTCATTAAATAATTGTTAGAGCAAAAATTTGTAATTTTTATAATTTTTCTGAAAGGTAGGAATATTTATTATGAATAAAAAAAGCTATAAATTATAAAAGGTGGTTGGCAACTGCTCAAAACTTGAAAACGTAAAAACACGTTATTGACCTGACATAACGGACACCTTTTGTTAACCATTTGCTAGAGTTTTTATCAAAATTTGACTACTGATTCGTAAGTTATAATGAAATTTATCAGCATATTCGCCTTCTTTTGGGCAAAATTATAGGCTGCCCACAAACAAAATATGACCCCAAAAGAAAAAATCTGAAAACGGATTTGAATTTAGAGCGTCAATATAGTCCACATAATTTTCTTCAAAGACGATTTTCGTTACAGACCACTGTTTTACTAATACATCTTGCCAATTACTTAAAATAAATGTGAATACATTTGTTATAAGTATGTAGGCATTATATTTTAGGTATTCTAAAAACAGTTCCCAGCGTTGTTTTAAATCGTTTTAAACAATTTTGGTCGCGAAAAATTTTTGAATCAGTGCTCGGTGCGTTTCTTTTATATCGAACACAAAAAATGGTGTGGGGGTATATTCATTTTGTCATTCCGTACTATTTATTTTAGACCCACCCCATAAAGAACATACCGTCTGAATCCTGGTTTAATTTTAGGCCGATCTAGACGTCTGGTGAAAGCATGACAGACCTCGAACAGGAAAAGCTAGGGAGATGTTATTTTGACAGAATATTTGATTATATCGGTAATACTAGAAGAGAGTTATAGCTTGCAATAAAAGAGAAGCTCATAAAAAATGTCATCAACTAAATGCGATTTAATCTAAACGGAATGACGAAGAATAATAAAGTTTCATAATTATATTTATTGACTCAAAGTATGATTCCCCTAAAACTGCTTAAGTCCGTTTAATACGAAAGAAGTTGTAAATCAAAATGTACAAAAATTTGCCTTGCACAGTTTCTTTTCTAGTCTACTTAAATTTTCAAACGACATAAAACTGACAAGCTGAACGATGCTAAAATTTGATCTTCGTCAATATTATTGGAATAAAGGAAAAAAAGATAACACGTCCAGCTTTTGTAAAATGCTTTTGATTAAATTCATATAATATCTCTATTGATTTTGTTTTGGAAAAATCCATGTTTTAATCTTGAAGTATAAATCATTATCACTTTTAAAAGACTACTTTAACGTCCACCTCTAACATATGGTTTAATCTTCTATTAATAAAATTAAAAAGGTCATAAAACCGACATCAACTGATAAACTATGCTAAAACTTTACAAGTGATGTTTATTGATTTACTGTTTACAATTTTTCGATCGATAAAAAAGATTAAAGAAATTAACTTTTTTTACACTATAAGCAAAAGAAATGTGTGCAGACATGCGACAGAAATTCTGATGAGTCGCAGGTATTATAGAATTTTTGGAAATCTAGAAAAACAAGCGCTTAAGATGCTATAGCAGCTGCTTTTTCATATTTATTGTATTAAGTAAAGAATGGAATATGTATTCTAAATACGTTTGTACATATATAATTAACTGTGATATTAATTATTTAAGGTCTTAACTACGATTGTGTGTTTATTCGTTAATACTAAGTAAATATGTATGTAATTACTGTAGATAAATAAAAAAAATAAACTATTTATTTCTTTATTTATTTGTTGTTTTTGGGTGAAACTAAAAACAATTGAAAGGCAAATAACTATCCTGTTGGGAACACTTATAATATCAGCTACCACGTCTAAGCGATTCTAAGAGAAAAAAAATATTATGAACGAAATAAGAGATAGTAGGTGGAACCTAATGAATCTGATCGGCTATAAATTCGGCTGTAACAAAAACTCTGTCTTCAGTGTGTAGTACAGTGTAAGTATGTGGGAGTGAGCAGGTAACCTGAATAAAATATAATTGACATTCATCAAGTGAACCAAGAAATACCTAAATTTTATTTTATTTAAATTTATTTATTAGCTCTTTAGAAAATTTATTTCATTGTTACAAAGACGATACATAAAAAAAATTTACTATTGTTATTTAAATACATTTACGTAAAAATTATAATAATTTACATGTATTTATTTACCCTGTGTGCAACTCAGCTAAATTTAAGTTAACCTTTTTTTCAACTATTGGTGGTTTATGTCCAAATTATTTTTAATCGGGCCAACTGAATATTTGCAGTTTTTGATATCCTACGCAGTAGTCAATTGTCCCACTCAGGATGACTTTTAAACCAACTTAAAATTAGCTACTTAAAAGTTAGTTCATAGTCACCATAATACTTCCTAGTTGACAACTCTATTGCTTATAGGGTACAAATACGTATGAATAAGTATGAGCCTTATTCTTATTAACTGTAACAATGGAAGGACCTTGATGTTGTCATGTTTTCAACTTTGTTTATTTGATAAGGATTAATTGAAAATAAATACATACACACATTCATACAAAGACTCAAATTGTAATACATATTAAAATGACGAGAGCAAAAAAAAAATTAAGCATTAAAATGTTAGGAAAATAAACACAGTACTTTTAAATATTTATACATAATATGTATGTAAGTACATTTATACGAACACATGTATTTTCTTGAATAAATATGTAAACATGTTATTCTGTATAGACAGAATATATTGCCGTTCATTTCTTATGAAGCAGTTGTGTTTCATTAAATAGTTAAAGGGCTTTGGAGCGAATATTTAAAGAAACCAGCTAAATTCTTACTTGTTTGTCGATAGAAAAAATAAATAAATATGTTAGTAAAACTTTAAATTCAATTATGAATACAAACAAAATATTTTTTACGCAAAAAATCTTCTTTAATCGTTAAAGCAGATAATGCACGTTATGTTTTTTTCATTTTATTTATCAAATTTCTGACTAAAATATACGTACGATGCTTGTGTTTCTTTAAAAACATTGCTTCTGTAAAACACATTTTCAAAGTCATCTGATAAAATTTCAATTAGAGGTTGCTCTATTTTTTATCTGACAAGTTACCTGGCATTAGCTTTTGGCGGAAATCTTAGCCGTTGAAAAACATTACTATTTTAATAGACATACAGAATTACATAGGAGTTAGGTAGTTATAAAAGGCATGCCGTGTATTATCTGCCTTATATATTGTTAAGAGCGCCAGAAGAATACATGACTTTTACATACAATATATTTAATTCTTTCTAGAAGCTGCTTAATAATGCCTTCCCTTTACGCACTTCTGAAAAATGTAGCAGCTCATATGTAAGCGTATGGCATTCGTACTGCTTACAAGAAATATATAAGAAAAATATTGCGGCTACATATCTGTGGCTTGAAGCTAAAAGGGCCAATGTCAAAATATTTACTTTTGATTAAATTGGAATTGAACTTTAACTTCTAGAGGTGCTTTCATAGTGACATTGGCCAGCATTTTATTTGTGAGGCTGTTCTGGTAAAGTATGACTTTAGCTGTTTTACCATAATGAAATAGAGCAAGAAAACAAATCTAATGCAATGATTAACTTAAAAGAGTAACAAAGTGACATTGGCCCTTTTAGCTCCAAGCCACAGATATACATATTATTACCATAACAAGCGGTTCAATACAACGGTAAATGCTAAACAGCACGCAGAATTGTTTAAATTTTGAAGCCTTCGGCAAGGGTTTTTATAAATAAATGCAAAAAAAAAGTAATTGTGTTTTGAGTTTGGCGATCACATAAGAACACCTTTAATTTTTTTATCCTTTTGAATTGTATATTTCTACTCCTGTCTGTTCAGCCTATGATATTGTAATGTAGTACTTGTTAGTACACAGATACGTTACAAATAAATGTAGATTTATGTATGTATATAAATAAAATAAGAATTTTAATATTAATACAAACATACTTGCGTACAAATATACATATGTGCATACGTATGTAAAAGTTAAAGTATATGTACATTACGTCGTTGCAGCAACAGAAAGCCTAAGAATGTTTTTTTTTCAAATTCTTTTATAAGAAATCTTAAGATTTTGTGTTTGTGGTAGAAAATTGTTTGTGAAACCCCCTGTTTAAATTGGCATCGCTATTATTGTTACACATATGGCTCTTTATTGAAGCAACGGCGATGTTTAATTTTGTACAAACATATTATTTTTATAAAATTAAACATAAAGAAAAAAAAAACAATGTTGTAAAATAATATTAAAATTCCTCTGTATCAATTTATTACGTCAAGCTGATGAATGTACTACATTTTTAATGATAACGGTACATAAATTTGGATGTGGTAAACAGCATACATGAAGACAAAACCCCAGCAGACTGTGAGCAAAATATCAAAGTCCATATTTCACTTCTTTGTAAGAGCTAAACATCCAACAACAAACCAACAAAAATAAAATGAACTGATATCTAACATAATCGATTGGAATAAATAAATTTAAATTCTCTTAATTAAAAATTGGAGAATTTTTATCGATTTATTTAAACTAGTACGTACTGCGGTCGACCCATTCAGCCGTTTTCTTGTTGTAAATGTTCATTTTGTTTTTTTATAACAAATTTTCCGCCAAAAAAATTTTTGCTTTAGTTCAATATAAATAACATTTTTCTCTCACATTTAGCAAAACACTTCAGTTGTATAAAAATCATTAAAACTAAATCTTTATAATATAAAAAATATATCTGTATAATTTAACTAGCTGCACTCAACACACTTAGTATAAATTCTGGCAGAAAAAAAATTAATCTTTATTATTTAAACTGACAATATTAAAAACCAAACTGACAGTCTTTATCATTAAATTGTACCAGTGTAAAGTATTAACCTTTTTCTCTCAGGGGAGCATTTAAATTGCAAGTATTTTAACCGGCAACATTTTGTAAAAAAGCCATTTATTTGAAAAAAAAAAAAAAAAATAAAACGTAAAAGTGTAAACAGTTTAAAAACGAAATTAAATGGTTATTTACGATTATAGTATTTTGCGGACAAGGAGAACAAAAAACAAGTAAGATACCTATATTCGGCCGTGCCGAATCTGATAATACCCTTCGCAACGTGTAGTCATGCAATAAAAATTGTTTGCATCACCATTTATCTCATATGAAATACGTACATACATATAAAAAACATACGTATATAAAAAAACATTCCATTGTTAAATTATAGGTTGAGTTTACGTATGTATGACGTATGCTTCGTTAGTGTGGTGGACATCCTTAGAGAAGAAGATGAATATAAAACCTCTTCAAAAGATTCAGAGACATTACTGCATTAGTATTTGCGGTGCATTGAGAACCACATCGGCAATGGCCATTGAGAATATACTATTAATTTGGCCAATAAAGATACAGGTAAAATATGAAGTAGCCTTTGATTCCCTTTGAAGTAGATTGATTCATGGCAATAGGAACATAAAACCAGATACCAAAGAAGCACGGATATCTTACCGATATTACGGAAGTAACATGTGATAAAATCCCGATGAGATATGAAAATACTAACTGCATCACCATAATACCGGAAGAGGGAGAATGGGATGAAATAACCAGGATAGAAAATGCCCACGGAATCGCTCTTTACAAAGACGGTTCAAAGATTGGTGACCAAACTGGAATGGGCTTATACGATATAAACCGAAACAGAAGCAAATACTTCCGTCTACCAGATAACAATACCATATTTCAGGCTGAGGTCATGGCGATTACGGAAGGAATTAAATGGATAAAGGAAACGAATAGTGAAGCCCCGATTCGTAACTTACGGATAGCCAATCAGTGATTAAGACATTGAGAAAGGAGAAAATTGAATCCGGGAACGTTCTGCAATGCAAGAGTGAGATAAACTCATATGCAAATTTTGAACACATGGAGATAATATGGATACCAAGCCATCACGGGCTGATTGGAAACGAGAAAGCCGAAAAATTTACCAACACGGGAGCTCTTCTGAGTACTATAACTTTGGAAAAAGCTAAACCCTTTAAAGGATTCAAGGATGAACTTAAATGTTGGGCGATGACGGAACATGTCAGAAAATGGCAAAGCACTAATGTCCGTATAGTGACAAAAACACTATGAGCTGAGACAAATTTGGAAAATCAAAGGAGATTCTGAGACTAAGTACACCAATACTTAGGAGACTAACCAGTGTAATTAAAGGTCATACGGAGTTGAAAACCAATCCAGCTCGCATGAAATTGTCAGAAAAAACAGCATGTAGAGCATGCGAGGAAGAGGATACGATTTTGGTACACTACCTCTGTCATTTTCCTGCGTTTGGACATATTAGACGCGACAATTTTACTGTGGATACTATGCCGCACTTGGAATACCTGGGGAACTCAAAGGAGTTACATTGAGAAGACTGGGTTATTAGACTAGTCCGTTATTTATGCGAAATTATGATTATGGTGTTTGTTTGCGAATTCCGTTTTCCATATGGAGCACACAACATGCCAACTGGGCATATGTGTATACGTGTCATGGGTTTGGGCTTTCGGTGCCTCTACTTTTCAACCTAACCTAACCTAACCTCACATATGTATGTTTAAAAAAGTAAAAAAAACAAGTAAGAGCGCCATATTCGGCCGTGCCGAATCTTATATACCCTTCACAACGTGTAGTCATGCAATAACAGTGGTTTGTGTCACCATTCATCCCATATGATATACGTACATACATATAAAAACATACATATATAAAAACGTCCCATTGTAAAATTAAAAATTCACGTATGTATGTTAAAAAAACAAAAAAAAATTTTTTAAAAATTTAAAAAAAAAATTTAAAAAAAAAATTAAAAAAAAAATTATTATGTATATAATATATATAAAACAAAAAAAAAAATAAAAAAAAAATTAAAAAAAAAAATAAAAAATAATTATAAAAATATAATAATATATTAAATAAAAAATAAAAAAACAAAATAAAAAAAAATTTAAAAAAAAATTAAAAAAAAAATTTTTTTGGCTCAGCTGAGATTCGATGCCACGTTTTCTCTAACCAGTATACACGTTTGTATGTATGTATGTTGTTGTTGTAATGTTGTTTTTGTGAAAAAAAAAATCGAGGTGATCGTGGGTTTTTGCTCATATCTCAGTTGTTTATGTACCGATGTTTCTGATTTTCAATAGCGATCTACTCCTGAATATTTCTGATATTTTAATACCTTACCCGGGTCCAACCTATGTCGGGGGGCTTCAAAAAATTGATTTCAACATACACACGGACAGACGGTCAGACGGACAGACGGACAGACTGACAGACTGACAGAGCTTAATCGACTCCCCTATTCATAAGCTTTCAGAAAATATATACTTTATGGGGTCGGAAATGAAAATTGTAGAAATTTCACACGGAATGACAAACCTAAGTATATATACTCTTTTTCAATTTTGTGTGAAGAGTATAAAAAATAAATAAAGCAAAACAGTCAAATAAATTTCAATTGAATATTTAATGGGACTTTACTGATATTGAATATATGCCAGTAATTGTTAATGATAAGTGGCAGAGTACCTTAAAAAGGAAATTAAAACATACTATAGGTACAATTAAAATCAGTTTTATTTTATTGTGTAAAGCATTAAAAAAAACATGGACTTGCTGGAGTATAAACACATTTTTTTTTTGATTTTTAAAACTACTAAAGGAGCTAATACACGGCATGTTTTTTACATCTGACTTGTCAAATTCTCCACTGCTAATACAAACATGTCGTGTCTTAGCTTTAAAACATTACTTCTGTAAAAAACATATGTTGTGACATCTGACAAAATTTCAATTAGAGTGCGCTCTATTTTCTTCTATCAATCGTTGGCAGAAATCTCTGCTGCTGCTAAGCAGTTAGCGTAAAAGTACTGTTTTGACAGATATGTGGATTTACATATGTCTCACAAATTTTAAAGTCAGATGTAAAAAACATGCCGTGTATTATTTATAGCCATAAGTAAAGAGATAGAAGCGAGAAACAAAAATTTTTTTAGATTTTTTCAATTATGCCTATAAGTTTGCGAACGTAGAAGTTTTATATGATAATTAATAATAATAATTTTATTTATTCATGCACGTAATATCTAGTTTACAGTTTTTTAAGAATAAAGATACTGATTCATCATTGCACAGCCCACCCGCTAACAGCTATAGACAAAATAGCTCTACTAAGAGAGGATTTTAAGGAATTCACAAAATCTTTAACTTTCTATCTGCTTGACTAAAAACGATATAGATTGAATTGGAAATGTTTTGTGATTTTTACTAAACAAAGTCAATAAATTTCTCACTTAACAGTACTATATTTAGAAGAAGGATTGAACCCCCCGGAATTATTGAACAATTTAAGCTTAGATGCCTGGGTCTTCCCTTATTATTTCCGAATATAAACATTTGCTTCATAACCCCTTTCAACTTTTGATCCTTTTTTACGACTAACTCTAAATCAATTTCATTAAACGTTCAAATAAGAATCATTTACAAAAGGTTCATTTTTGACGACAACATAAAAAAACATTGAATTAATTTAATTTAAAGTAATAGGGTGTCAAAACGGAGTCATACAGACTCTACTTGACTGTTGGCGTGCAGCGAACTACCACGATAACCAAATAGGGTGTGAAGAAACTAAAAAACTAATTTTTTTATTTTTATTATTTATTATTATTTTTTTGTTTTCACTGCAAACCTTCATAAAAATGGCCACAATAGCACATTTAGAAAATGTAAATGTCACATGTAACAATTTATTGTGCGGTCACACGATTGGTATACAAAAAATTCTGAAAATTGGTGCAATCATGATCCTACCTTCAGTATTCAGAATTTTGAGTGCACAATTTATTTTGATAATTTATTAATAGTTTTAAAATAACGTTTATCAGTAATGATTGGAGAAAAATTTAAACCCAACTTAGTCTATTCGATGTACAAAGTTTTTAGCAAACGAAATAAACTAAAATACATATATAAAACTCAAGTTTATAAAAAGTTATGATAATTTAGGATTTGCCTGAAATTTTTCCAATAAACACTTCATGTTAATAAAACTTTTTAAATTAGTTTTTTGATATTAAAAAAATATTACGTACTGCAGCAAACCATTTGTGTTAGTTTTTAAATTAAAGTATTTCTTACAGCTGTAAACAAAATGCTCTATAAATTTTTTATATTCTTCAACAGTTTCCTTTAAATACAAAACTTCGTTTCAAAACAACTTTTTATCTTTAGATTTCTTAAGGATTCGCTGCTAGTAAAACGAAACTTTTATGATTTTATTTTAGAAAAAAAACAGAATAAAAATATAGCATTTTACTTTTCAAATAATAATAATAATAACAATAAAACCATATACAATTTGTTTAAAATAATTTTTTTTTTAACTTAACAACACCCTTAAGACTAATATAGCAAAGTACATACTTACGGGGTAAGAGGGAAAGAAAAGTTTATTTGATTTAACTTATTTAAAGTGTGTGTGTGTGTGTATGTGTGTTTATAAAGAGTGGGAAAATATAGAGTAAAAAAAAAACAATAAAATAAAATAAAGTGTAAGTATTTAAGTTTGGGATGTTTTTAGCACATTTTCATTTTCATTTTCATATATCATAAGTCTTGTTCTTTTTTTTATATGACCGTTTGATTATTTTGCAAAAATTATAGTTTGTACTTTCCAGTTGGTTTCTGCCACAACTTACTTAACCTTTTAGTCTGCAACCATCTACCAGTGTATGTTTTTCAAGTTCAATTTCGTTATAACTTCACTCTTCAGCACATAATTTCGTTACTTCTGAATACAAATATTGATGAGTCAACTTTTGGATCAGAAAATGAATCTGGAAGAATTGTTTGGTTTTTGACTGTACCATTTCGGGTTCATTTATCAGCGTTTTTCCGAGCAACAATTTCGCTATGTTTAAAAGACATTTTAAAAAGGTAAACGAAAACAAACGTTTAAATTCGATTATTATAAAATTAATGCACAACAAACAAAAGTCATAGCGCCTGCTTTATTTTTATACTTTTAGCAATAAATTATAATATTTCGCAAAATTTGCATGAGACAGCGTAGGTAAGTCGCAATATTTTACCACGATTAATTGCATTTATACAGAATATTGTTCAATATTTAATGGAAAAACTTATAATTTATAATTCATATAATTTATTGAATATATAAAGAAAATATTTTTATTTTTTTTAGAACTTACTGATCCCAAACTTAATTGCATTTGACGCGGAACCTTATTTAACGATATCGAAAGTCTACATGGTGTGGATAGAGCCATTTTGATATTTTCAACAATTTTAAAAAAGTTGTTACTTGTAAGAAGACGGAGTAAGTTGATGGGTAAAACACAATATACACTAGACCGCATTTATAAAAGTTTGCTTAACACTTTCATATAAAAAGTATTTTAAGTTTCGGAAAAAAAAAATTGCCATATGCAGGGATTTTGATATTGTTTTTTTTAAGTATTTACAGTCAGATATTAAAAAATGATATCATGGATTTTTTTCTCGAGGATCTAATCTTAGCTATAGGGATCATTATCCTTAATAACTTTTTCAAAAGGCAATCGCTTCAATCAAATATTTAATGATTTTTTTCGCGATAATTAATTTTCTGATAATAACGAGACAACAAAATGTTTGAACTTTTATTTTGTGGGCCTCTAAATGATTTAGCAAAATAATTCTTTTTCAATAAGTATTTTGGCTTTTCTCTAATTTTCCAGAGGAAAGTTAGCATTCTTATCTTAAAAAAAAATTTTCAAATGATACTCCATTTGAGCCATAAGTCAGACTAGGAACCAAATACTTAGGCCTTCGTCAGTTGCATTTTTACTCTCTACGGCGTAAAATATTGTACTGACCATAATGATGTTAATATATTATATATCTTTACAAGTAGTGAGTTTATGTGGCTTAACTGTATTCGATTGTTGTTACATAAAATTCCTAGGTTTCTTACCGTAATTACTATGTAAACCTTTTTATTATTTATTACGATGTCTGATATGAAAGGAGTTACGTTCTTTTTTTGTTAATAAGCAGACATTTGGATTTATTAGAAATTAAACATAGTCGATTTGCAGATTTATTCGGTATTTGCATGCTTGTTATACTTGTTGACAAAAATATTGTTTAGAAAATTTCTCTAGCATTCTGTTATTTGTTCTGTGTTTTCTTTATCGTAAGAAAACTCAATATTTTAAAACAGTTTTGCTAACTGCTACTAAGTAAATTTTATTCTCTTTTTTTTAGCAATAAATGACAACTTAAGTAATCGGTTAGTTGACGGGTACATCACTAAACCTAAAATAACATTAAAAATTTAACAGTATTGTCAACATGCAACTACAAAAGTAATAAAAACGTTTAATAGCTAATTTCGTTATACTCCATATTTATAAATTTATAAATAATAATTCTTATAGCCGGTTTATACGACAAAAATTGTTTAGTTAACTAAAAATTATATATTTTTATGAGTTAAACCATAAATGCATAACGAAAAATATCACAAGGTGATCAAAAGCCAAACAATTTTTGTTTAATAAAATCCTTCGTTTTAAATTATACTCCAAATATTATTCGATTATAGAATACAATCATAAGTAGTTAATTTATAAACAAAGTTTATTGAAAACTTTTTTTTGGAAACAAATATTTAATTTATGGAAATTTATTTATAAATAAAAGAAGCAATAACATAATCAATATTTAGTTTATTATTAGCCAATAAACCTGTAAAAAAATAAAATTTGTTTTTAATTTTTCAGCCTTTCTGGGGAAGATAACGTAAAGCACATATGTGTGAAAAATTGCCTTTTTTAATATCTCACAAAAATAATTGGAAAAAAATTGCTTCAAACATAAACCAGCTGTTATTACACAAAAAAAAAAAACGAAGCAAAAAAATAACAACCTTTTTAAAAAGTCGTTTATTGCTTGTGCCAGGTGTGCTTTTGCCTTACAATTTACTGTTGTTTGCATGTCGTAGTGATGTAGTGTTGTATATGGATGTGTTTTTATTGTTTTACTATTCATGCTCACAACACTCGGTGGCGCTAATTAATTTTAAATTTTTTTTTTATTGTTTTAGGAATTGAATGTTTTGTGGCTTGGAGGTGTTTAGTCAAATTTATGAAAAAAAAAAAAATTGTAATATATTTTAATTCTCATACAGAATTCAAAGCTTGTGAACGCTAGGTTTTATAAAATTTTTCCGTATGCACGATATAATTTCATAAAGAAAATTAGTGTGACCACTATTGTTTACTAATCTAGCGTTATGTAATTTGTTGTACTTTTGCGTGTTTATTTTCAAAATTTATTTAATTAAAAAAAATACATTGTATATTTTACATTATGCGGTACCAGAAAAAAGTCCGCGTACACCTTTAAATATGAGGTATTTTTTCCAGTGGTTTGTCAACAAATTTTGTTACCCAAAGATGGCTAAGGGTCAATGACCCCAAGAAAAGTATCAAAAGGGGAGTCTGTCTCGTTCGGCAAGTAAAATATGTTACCAAATTTTATTATATGAATTGTAGTTAAACCAATGCTTACTTAGGGCCATTATTATAACTTACTGATAACTAAAGTTAGGATGTTATCGGACAGATAACTAGTTTTTCGTTATTACAACTTCACTTTAACCTAAAAGTGTCCGATAAGTTAAAGGGAAGATCACTCTACCTTTAACTTTTAACGTGAGGTTTATAATTAAAAGTAACCATATTTTCTACCGTATAAGGGAATTGTTTACTATTTGCTTGTCGTTGCCACTTTGGTTTTAAAGAACTAATAAATTTGTTCAGCATTTGCTTTGATGCTGCCATACTTTAAAATAAATACAATTTATGTTACAGGCAGGTTGTAATAACGAAATACTTAACGGTCAGTTTATTGCTCACGTTAACAAAAGTTACCTTTTATTAACATTAAATTTGTCGGTAAGTTGTAATAATGGCCCTTAGAAGAACTTAAATAACTTTAAGCAAGCTTTAACATTTTAATATATGAATCGTACATTAGGATTATAGGAACTTAGATCTAATGGGTAAACATTAGTATAGGCCAATGACCTTTACAATAATATCAAACATATAAGACTTTATTTACCAGTGCTTGTTTTTAATAAAATTGTAAAACGTAAAATGATTGTAATATTTTTTCAATTAAATTGACTACAATTATAACATTTGTTTTAAAATACTTCTAATAGAAGCAAGTGTTACTTTTAAAATTCTTTAATAAACTAGCTGAGACAATATCTGTGGGTTGGAGCTAAAAGGGCCAATGTCACTTTTTTGCTCTTTTGAGTTAATCATTGCATTTGATTTGTTTTCTTCATCTTTTTCATTTTGGTTAAACAGCTGAAGTCATACTTAACCCAAAACAGCTTCATAAATAAAGTGCTGGCCAATGTCACTATGAAAGCATCTATAAAAGTTAAAGTTCAATTCCAATTTTCTCAAAAGTAAATACTTTGACATTAACCCTTTTAGCTCCAAGCCACAGATATACAGGCCTGTCAAGTTTACCAATTTTTTGGTATTTTACTAATTTTTGTATCAAAATGATGAAATTACTGATTTTTGGTAATTTCTTTTAGTATAATTTTTTAACTTTGAACAACAATGGAATAATTTTTTAATTTTAAAAAAGATAACCGTCCAAGTTAAAATATTTATTAAAGGGTTTCTTAAACCTTAAGTGTATAAATTTATTAACACAAAGAATTTTTTGAAACTAGATGAGATTTATTTAGGCTTGTTGGCTAAAAAGTTCAGAATCAAAATTTAGCAAAAGCGAAAATGGATAATTTCACAATCTCCTAATTATCACGTATTGTTGTTTTTTTTATTTTGTTGAATTTAAAATGAGTATTTATAATTGTCCAATTTTTTTTAATTAACCTGATGAAAATGTCGATTTTGTATTTTTTTTAGCACATGCCGATTTTTTTAACAATTTTTTGACACCTCTAAATTTTATTTTTAACACTTTTTTGGAGTTTTTCAAACACTAACTTGAAAATATTTTTTAAGATGTTGTAAAAGTTTAAATCGTGGACTATTTTGAAGTATTGACAATGTACTCAATTAACTTGTTGTAAAAGACGTAATACCCAGACCACGGCTTAATATTGATGGACGTATAAGGCAGATATGAAGACGGATTTTAATGACAGATAAAATTTTTTACTCCAAACAAATGAGCATTACTTGTAGTTAAGCATAGTTTGTGTGTAATAGTATTTTGTATTCTTGTTGTTTTGCTTTATTATAAAGGGTGATTTTTTAGCTATTGTCTTTTTGGCAACACTGATTTAAACAGCTGACGAACGTTTCGTGTTTTTTTTCACTGTCAAACATCTTCAGTTTGGTCTATAATTTAACCATTAATCGTCCTAAAAACGAACAACGCTTGCAAATTATTGAATTTTATTATCAAAATGCGTGCTCTGTTAAGAAAGTTCAGCGCGCGCTTCTTATAGAAAAATTGTGTTCAGCGACGAAGCTTATTTTTGGTTCAATGGGTACGTTAATAAGCAGGATTGTCGATTCTGGAGTGAAGATCAGCCAGAAGCATTGCAAGAGCTACCAATGCATCCAGCAAAAGTCACAGTTTGGTGCGGTTTATGGGCTGGTGGCATCACTGGACCGTACTTCTTCAAAGATGATGCGAATCGTACCGTAACTGTGAATTGTGACCGCTATCGTGAGGTGATATCCAACTTTTTTTTGCTCGAAATGCAAGAGCTTGACTTGCATGACATGTGGTTTCAACAAGACGGTGCCACATGCCACACAGTACGCTTAAAAATGTACTAATTGAAAGGCGAGTTCGGTTAACATTTTACTTCACGTTCGGGACGGGTCAATTCGCCGCCTAAATCATGCGATTTAACACCTTTAGATTATTTTTTGTGGGGCTATGTTAAAGCTCATGTCTATACACACATGACCGCTTCAATTGACGCAACGGAAGACAACATTGAAGCATTTATTCATGACATACCGGCCGATATGTTGGAAAGAGTATGCCAAAATTAGACTAAGCGGATGGACCATTTGAGGCCCAGTCACGGTCAACATTTGCATAAAATAATCTTCAAACATTAAATTATATGGACCGTACTATTGATTCAAATTTCTGAATTTTACGTGTTTTTTTTTAGTTACCTATAGCTCTTAAAAAATCACGCTTTATATATATTTATAAACATATATATGTAGAAGTACATAAAGTTGTTATACCCGCCACCAAAAAAATGGTGGGGGTATATTCATTTTGTCATTCCGTTTGTAACACATCGAAATATCCACTTAAGACCCCATAAAGTATATATATTCTGAATCAGGGTTTGATTTGATGACGATCTAGCTATGTCTGTCCGTCTGTCCGTCTGTTGAAAGCACGATAGAGGTCGCACAGAAAAAGCTAGGGGGCTCAAATTTTGCCAGAATCTTTCTTATAGACAGGGTTTGTTTGGTATTGAAAATGGGCTAAATCGGAATATTAGGAAGAGAGTTATAGCTCGTAAAGCAAGAGTAGGTCGAAAAAACCGTGTCCTGCTAACATCTAATAAAATGGAATTGTGTCCAAACGCATTAACGTATCGTCATGAAACTTCGAATATATATTTCTCGAGTCAAAGGAATGTTTCTCCCCAAAAATTTCTTAAATCTATGCATTAGAAAAGGAGTTATAGATCAAAATGTACGAAAAATTATACCGCTCAGTGTATATTTGAAATTTAAAACGTAATCAAACTGACAAAACTATATGTACGATTCTGAAATTTTGCAAACATGGCTTTTTGGTCAAAGTCTTCGTTATAACGGAAAATATATGTGCCACGCCCACTTTTTTCTTTAAATTTTTATTAAAATATATTAGTCATATATATTAGCATTTATTCATTGCAGACGGCATCATATGTTGAATGCGCCACTACATTTTGCAAACAATGTGGATGATTGATGTCTTTGCTAAATATCACGTTGAACACTAGATGACTCTAATCACATTTTTGCTAACAAACTCTTTTATATTTTGGACAAACTACAAAGAAATTTTAAAGGGGTTTGTGAAAACGAAAATGACTGAGGTTGTTTCCAAAAATTAACTAGACTAATGATTTGTGCCCAACTTTACCTATAGGTGTACCCACAGTCTTAAGGGGTTTATGATTTAAAAATATTTAAAAATAAATTTGCCACAGGGTGATTCAAAATAGACATTCTCAGCATTTTGCTAAAATGGGAAATTTATTAGTAAGATTTTGATTTTTAAACTTCTATAACATTTTGCTTTTAAAAGATTTTCAAACGAAATAAGTTTTGTATAATTTTAAAATTTGTTAGCCATTAGTACATGAAAATAAATTGTTTATAATGTTTAGAAATAATTTTCAAAGTCAAAAGTTTCCTAAATTCCCATTTTTAATAGAGCATAACTTCTAGAGAACATAAGATAACAAAAAGAAATTAGCACCATTTAGTAGATAAAACTCTTTTCTATACCCCTATACCCCATTGTATACCTGAAACGATCCGACCGTGAGCACCAGACCAATTTTTGTGACACAAGGTCAAAAATTTTTTGCAAAATATTAGTAAAAGAGCTAAACAAAAAATTTTTTTAATGTGTTTTTTTAAGTGTTTTAGTTTTTATACCCCCCCACTAAAAAAATGGTATGTATATATATATTCTGAATCGGGGTTTTATTTGATGACGATCTAGCTATGTCCGTCCGTCTGTCCGACTGTTGAAAGCACGATAGAGGTTCCACAGAAAAAGATAGAGGGCTCAAATTTTGCCAAAATATGTCTTATATATAAGGTTTGTTTGGAATTGAAAATGGACTAAATCGGAATATTAAAAATAAAGTTATAGCTCGTAATGCAAGATTAGGTCGAAAAAACCGTGTCCTTCCAACATCGAATAATATGGAGTTGTGCCCACCAGCATCAACGTAGAGTCATAAAATTTTAAATATATACTTCCTGAGCAAAAACAATATTTCTCCCCAAAAATTGTTTAAATGTATGCATTAGGTAGGGAGTTGTAGATCAAAATGTACGAAAATTCATACCGCGCAGTGTATTCTTCAGTATATTCAAAATTTTAAACCTAATAAAACCGCCAAAATTAGAGGTATGATGATCAAATTTGCTACGTTAATAACAAAGAAATACATTTTGTGCTATAAATTGGGTTATTTCCCGGAAATTCGACTTATTTAATCTACTCGACTTCCCGGGATTATTTTTCGGGATCCCGGGAAATAAAAAAGGTGGCTACGAATCGAAAGGAGATGTTTATATTGTTTATATTGAAATTGAATTCTAGTGATTTTATTTTTGATCTTATAGCTGAAGTATCTGTATTTTTCTTTTTGTGCTCATATTTGATCTCGTATCTAGAGAATAATATTTTTTTCAATAAAAAATATTTTTACTTAATTTATATTTAAAATTCAAGTTTTTTTTATAAATTTTTATAGTTTTGAAGTGTTTCTTCTACATTATAAACTATTTTATGCTTTTGAATAAAAAGTTTTTTATTAATTATTAATTAATACAATTCTCCCGATTGTGGACGAATTTGAACGATTATGTTGACCAAAAGAGTCACGAAGTGCACAAGGTGCATGAAATGCATTTACTTTTAAACGCTCATTTTATAATAAGCCTGAATAGCTTTAACGCATAAACAATTTTATGATTTTATAAAAAAGTTTTTTTATTAATTAAAAACAAATTTACTTTTTATTTGTTTTGCTGCGGGATCCTGGGAAATTAAAAAATAAATCTCGCATTCTCGGAAAACAACAATTTTCGGGAAAAAAACCCTAGCTATAAAAGAACGGAAAATTGGTGGTGGGTATAAAAGATTCGGCACAGCCGAATATAATGCTCTTACTTGTTTTTTTTTCTGTTTGTAGAGGAAAGATTTTAGTTTTATATTGCGTACAAATCTGTAACAAGTGAATTGTAGTTTTACAACATGTTATTTAATTTATTAGCTTGTCCTTAATACACCGTAAAAAAGAACATTAAATTTACAAATACATGCATACAATTTTGGTGTCATAAAGAAAAAAAGAACTTCTGAACAACTTCTGTTAGTTCTTTCAAAAAACGCTTTTTTTAAGGAATAAAATAAAAAAATTAATTTTCCCAAGTCCTGCACTCAAACTGTCGAAAAACACAAAACAAATATTCAAATTGATTTACTAACAGAACAATTTGTATAATTTTATTGTTGTTTATGCTTTTTCCATATACATATAGAAACAAGAATTGGAGTAATGATCGGATTAGTTTTAAACACGAATAAGCGATTTTATCAAAATTTAAACATTTAAAAAAACGTATTACAATAATCCTGTATATTTTGAGTGACCTTAAGTTATTTTCATATGAGTATAAATACTTTCTTTTTTTTTGAATTAAAAATTAAACAAATTGTGTTTCAGATACTTTTGAAATATTTTAATCATTGTTATGTCTGCCACGGCTGCATATACCAAAGGTAAAATTTTCCACAATTTTTAAGCAGAATTTAGTCGATGGTATATGGCCATCGTAATTTGTTGCTCAGGGCTATTTTAGTATTTTTGTTGCTGTTATATGTCACTCAATTCTGATATCTAATTTTTGTAATTACTTTTTCTGCAAAAATTTGTCTGCTTTATTTTACAAAGCAACCTCGAAGTACTTTGTGGTGTGAAAATTTAACTATTGCAGTGTTCTTTCAAATAAATGTACTTTAATATCAGGGGTTTTTTATCAATGAAATGAAATAGATGAATCTAGTGACATATTTTCTATTAACAAAATAAGTTAGATAATTTGTCACTTGAAATAAAGTATAAGTATATTATACATATATGGGCCAAATCTGGTATTTTAAAATGCAACTTCTTGAACCCCCTCAATATTGGTATGAAATGAAAGGGCTGACCAGTAGAATACAGTAAATTATGAAAAAATGTAAGTTGAATATGGTGTCTAAAACAAAATGGTGGATCAAATTGTTTTAACCCCATCATTTAGGTATTAGATTAAGGCTTGGCTAGTAGAATACACATAAATACGTAAAAATTAAAAATCAAGGATGACGTATAATAAGGAAAATGGCGTGTAACATGAAACATAGGTTAAGCTACGATGTGGGATTATACCTATGTACGTGATGGTAAAGGGTATTATCAGATTCTGTACGGCCGAATATAGAACTCTTACTTGTTTTATTTTCAACAGGGAGCATAACAGGCTCTGCTAGTTGTTAAAATAAAAAAAATAAAAAAAATGAAAATAATTGCGTACTTTTTTCTCCTTCTGTATCAAAAGATTTTTATAATTTTTTTTAGCACTCTTACACACATAACGTATTCAATTAACCATAATTGTTTTCACGAAAAAAATGTTGCTGTAAAAAATATCTGAATACATAGTTAAATTGTTTTTTTTTTTATTATACTTTTACACGAAAAAAAAACTCAACAAACGATTTCTATATACATTTTTGTGCTTTTGTTAAAAATTATAAACTGCAAGAAAAAAAACAAAAACAACATGAAATAAAAAATGCTAAAATAAAATGGCGTATTAAAAGAATATTAATTTAAAAAGTACGTTGGCCTGTGTTTGAGTGATGTTAAATATTGTGTATGTATTCATGTCAAAAATAAAAAAAATACGTAAAACAATTATAACATATGAGTGATTTACTAAAGAGAAATGTTTTTTTTTTTGTTTTACAATATAGACAGATGCAAAATATCGAAAAATATAGTGTGTCAGGTTATTCTACAACATACGCACGTGAAGTAGTGCATTTGACAATCAGGAAATAATTGTTTGTGACACAATAATTGAGTAGGTGAAGTTACACGAATAATAGGGGAGGAGTGTGGGAAAAGTTAAAGCAAAAACTATTAATTTAGTTGGGTCACTGGCCACACATTTTACCTTTTTGTTGCAAATGGCATAAGCATCAGTATGTACAAGTTTTTTTTTAAAGGAAACAAAAATGATTTTTATACTTAAAGCAGTATTATTGCAAATCAAGTGACAAGTTTATTTTTCGCTTAAGTAAATCGAGTTTTTGGAAAAAAAAAACTATCCTGTTTTGCATATTCCAGTTGTTTGTATGAGCACTCTTAGCCTATCCATTAATTCAAGATTTATTTACTTTTTCTTACTTTTTCTTAATATTTAGAATACGCTACGGAATATCTCTTTTGTATGTGAAGCAAAGTTGTAGTTATTGAATAAGAACAAAAAAAATAAAACAAACATATCTAAAAAAAAGTTCAAACAGTGCTTTAAAAATCCATGGTCTCTAAAACTAGTTTTGAGAAAACTAAGAAATCAGTTTGAAACTAACTGAGTTATAAGCACTAAACTACAGCTGCGAATATATACGTCAAATATAGTTGTTTTCCTTTAACTCCGCAATATTGGTACCAGATTAAAAGGCTTGACCTATAGATTATAGTAGACTATTAAAAAGAAGTATAAAATTCAATATCGCGTAAAAAAAAATTGCTAAAAATTTAACGTCACATACAGTACGGCCGAATATAATTCTCTAACTTGTCTTATCCTTCAAGAATATGTAGCTTTATTACCGATGGCCTCATCCGATACACTACAAATTTAGTTGAAAACTTATTGTCCAGTTTCAGGATCATGTTAAAGTAATTTTGTAAATTTTAGAAACGAAATACAACTTACGTTTTTAAAACTTTGATGTATCTCTCTGTATTAGAAATAACAAGTAAGAGCGCTTTATTCGGCTGTGCCGAATCTCTTGTACCAACAACCAATTTGGTGTAATTTTATAGAACAAAATTTATTATTTTGTTATCAATAGTAATCGCTGTGGAATAATCTCTTTATACTAAAATATGTATAACTTTCTTTGTATAACTTCGATATGCTAGTAAAACGTTATCGTAATTTTAGCCTTTCAATGAAAGTTGGTGTGTGAATAAAGTTTCTGCTAATAAATACAACTTAAATATTTTTAAAAATTCCTTTATTTTTTCAAAAACTTTGTTCATAGGGAAATTATATAAACTGAAGATAGAGTTTTGTAAGAGAGGTAGGTGTTAAAGTGGGTGTGCCTCCTTCATTTTCTGGCTTAACAATGACATTGACTAGAAGGATTTCATCACCATACCTCTAATTTTGTCGGTTTTTGTGAGATTTTAAATTTCCTTAACAGTAGATAACATGATAAGTGGGCATTATAGTAGGCTTGTCGGATAGGTTTTTGCTAAAAAATTAAACTCAGATATTTCAATATAATCTTCTTTGTATAAGAAATATTCTGCCGAAATTTAAACCCCCTAGCTTTTATGGTCTGACCCTTATCTTGCTTTCATCCGACGGACAGACGGATGGACATAGCTAGATCGTCATAAAATGAAACCCCGATTCCGAATATATGTACTTTATGGGGTCTCAAATGAATATTTCGATGTGTTACAAACGGAATGACAGAATGAATATAAGTCTACTAATTTTTTGTGGTGGGTATAACAAATATGAGACATAACAATAATGAAAAGGATGGAAAAAAATACTTTGTTATTAGAAATATTCTACGACTTTTGCCATCATTATATAGATTTTTTTATACCCGCCACCAAAAAAATGGTGGGGGTATATTCATTTTGACATTCCGTTTGTAACACATCGAAATATCAATTTTAGACCCCATAAAGTATATATATACTGAATCCGGGTTGATTTTATGACGATCTAGCTATGTCCGTCCGTCTGTCCGTCTGTTGAAAGCACTATAGAGGTCGCACCGAAAAAGCTAGGGGGCTCAAATTTTGCCAGAATCTTTCTAATAGACAAGGTTTGTTTGGTATTGAAAATGGGCTAAAACGGAATTTTAGGAAGAGAGGTATAGCTCGAAAAGCAAGAGGAGGTCGAAAAAACCGTGTCCTTCGCACATCGAATCAAATTGAATGGTGTTCAGACGCATAAACGTTGAGTCATGAAACGAATATATATTTATCGAGTCAAAAGAATATTTTTCCTTGAAAATCGCTTAAATCTATGAATAAGGAAAAGAGTATGTACCAAAATTTATACCGCACAGTGTTTATTTCAAATTTAAAACGTAATAAAACTGACAAAACTATATGTACGTTTCTGAAATTTTGCAAACATGGCTTTTTGGTCAAAGTCTTCGTTATAACGGAAAATATATGTGCCACGCCCACCTTTTTCTTTAAATTTTTTAAAAATATATTAGTCATATATATTAGCATTTATTCATCTTACACTGCGCCATTTATTGTACTGTAGCTAAATATAAGATAAAGACGATAAGAGGAAGACTCTACTAGCAACTACTAGATGGCATGCTAACAATCTTTTTCATTCCACAAGTGATTTTTAATGAGGGTTCGAGAAAACGAAAATGACCGAGGTTGTTGACAAAAAATTAGCTAGAGTAACAATTTGTGCCCAACTCTAAACATACATATTTGTTCCCACAGTTTTATGAGGTTATAGATTTAAAAATATAAAAAAATGTGCATCAGTAGATTTAAAATATGTATTTGAATATTTAAAATACATTTTTTAGTCAAATAATATTTTTATCTATCTATTCTTTTGTAAAGGGTGGTTAAATTTTAAGGCCCACAGGGTGATTCAAAATATACATTCTCAGCATTTTGCTAAAACGGGAAATTTATTAGTAAGATTTTGATTTTTAAACTTCTATAACATTTTGCTTTTAAAAGATTTTCAAACGAAATAAGTTTTGTCTAATTTTAAAATTTGTTAGCCATTAGTACATGAAAATAAATTGTTTATAATGTTTAGAGATAATTTTTTTTTACTTAGGTCAAAATTTTCCTAAATTCCCATTTTTAATAGAGCATAACTTCAGGAGAACATAAGATAACAAAAATAAATTAGCACTATTTCGTAGATAAAACTTTCCTCTTAAATTCATGTAATTTCTCTATGAATAAAGATTTTGGAATAATAAAGGACTATATTGAAATATCTAAGTTATATTTATTAGCAGAAATTTTACTGACACGCTTACTTTAACGCCCACTTTCACTGAAACAGTAAATTTACGAAAACATTTTAGCAGCATATCGAAGTAATAAAGGGTGGGGAAATTTTAAGGGCCGATGTTGATTTTGAATAAAACACAAATTGTTTAGGAAATTATTATCATTTCTTTTTGTAATGATAATATTTGCATGGTTCAATTATGTATGGAACAAAATATCGGTCAAATGGCCCCCGCGACCTCAACGGCACACCTCGATCCGATGGTCCAAATTTTTAATAACACTGTTGATGCTCAATTGTTGGGCACGATGATGAGTCGAAGTTGACTGTTTTTTTGCCACACTATCGTGAAAAACAGGAATGCTTCTCATTTAACGAATTAAGAAGGCATTCATAGATGTTCTAACATTTTATACAGACCTGTTTTAAATTTAAAATTTAACCACCCTCTGCAAAGAAAGTGATGTTTATTTTAGAGATTATTTCAAGCGATTAACAATATAATAAATATTGTGCTTTAAATGTACACAAAATTGGTGGTGGGTATAAAAGATTCGGCACAGCCGAATATAGTGCTCTTACTTGTTTTTGTTGGAAGTGTTGCGTCCTTTTTGATATTTTATAAACTTTTTAATTTAGGTGAGTACAAACATTAGATACGGCCTGATAAATTATAATATTTTCTCGGGTTAACATTGATAATAAACTGAAAATTTTAATTAAAAGTAAAAGCGAAAATTTGAACGCAAGTCTGCAAATGTATAATGTTTTTTTTTTAAAATTCGATTTCGCACTGTTTGTTCAAATCTCCTTATTTCAGAAGGCGACTCTCTAGATGATATGTTATTGAAGAGATGTTATACTAATATTCTTCTGAGTTAAAAATGGAGTATGATTTTTTAACTCTAACAACTCTAACTCTAACTCTAATAATAATAAATAAAAAAAATTTTAATTTGACTATTTCTTACAAAATTATTTTCTTGTTCATCATTGCTTCTCTAATATTTTGTTATCATTAAATTTTTATCATTATCATTATTAATACCTTATTATATATTCTCGTCATTTACCTACTTGCTTTTTCTTGTTAGAATATATACAAGTCAAAAATAATTAACCTCGATTTTACCCCAAAAATATTTCACACATTTTAAATGCAAAAATATTGAGAAAAGTGATGTTGAAGGGGGGCATTGTATGTATGCGTGGGTTTGTGAGAACATGATGATTTTTTTTTTTTTAATTTCCAGTTATGTGTTCGTAACTTATTTAAAGTATTTTAAGGGTGGTGAAACAAGTATAGATTTCAGTTAAGTGTATAAGTAGTTATCTTTAATTTAAGTTTTTACAAATTTTTTATATTTTTGTAATATTACACAATTTCTTATGAATGTTAAACGAATAAAATTTGTTTTAAAGAATGGTGTGAGTCAACTTTTAATAACAGCAAATATTTACTTAATCTTAGGCAAGAAAAAAATAATAAAATTTTTAATAAGTTTTCATATTGTTGTACTTATGTAATCTATTAAAACTAATTTTTATATAATAGTGAAATATGTTTTAAGAAAATTTATATATGTTAACCATTTTTAATTAATTCCATATATAGTTAGCATCAAGCCAACATACTAATACTGTTCCTGAGCTCGTCTGTCCTTAAAAACTTTAAATGATATAATAAAACAGGATAGAGTGCTGTATTTGGCCGTCACTGGTCTTGTTATCCCCTTTATCATCTTATGCATATATATATAGTGACCACAATGTTACTTAAGGACACTGTAGACAAGTCGTACGACATGTCAAAATTTCGTGTAGAATGAACAAAGTAGAATAGTGTAAAAGCAAATTGTAATCAGTAGTAGAAAACATGGGAGAAAATATGGATAAAAACTTGACAAGTAGACCGTATTTTTTCATTTTATAAATCGTTTTAAAAAATAGAGCATTTCGTTAGATCAGAGTTGAATTTTTATGTACTCATTGGCAACAATTACAAAAACAACATGTATATTTTTGATTGTGATACACAGAGTAGAAGAAAATTGTTTGTTGTTTCTGTAGTTTTTGTAGAACTACAAGCACCATAAATTGTTTTATTCATCAAACACATTCGAAAATAAAAGAAAATTAATAAAACTAAAATCTTATCTTTGTGAAAAACGTAAAACACATTATTAAATTGAAAAGTAGATTTTTATTTTATTTTTTGTAATCGCGATTAAAATTTGATGTGTAAATAAGATTCTTAGTTTGTTGATTTTTCTAAATCTTTCTACTTTAATTCTACTTCACACTTATAGTGTGAACGCAAAAAAACTTACATTACACTTTTGCTCTCACTTACTTGAGTGTGGAGAGATTTTCATCACGTTTTGCTTCTTCAAAATCTAGTTGAAGTCGTACGACTTGTGTTGTAGTCTAAACTGGCCTTTTGCCTAGATTGCAGATTTAAAGTTATTAACCATTTTATTGTATTGTTTCCGGCGCGTTATTTGAAATTAAGATTTTAAACTTTCCATAGTGGTCAAGTACTTTCATTTGACATCACTATTATGGTGGTAATATTTTTGCACAATTTCCTTGCCATTAATATGAAATACATTTTATTATAATTTATAATGAATTTATCTGCTTAAACTATCCCAGCGTAGAATAACTAGAATATTTTATTTATCAATAATAAAAACAGAAAAAAATATCACATTGAACTTATAGCCTAAAAATTAAATTAAAATTAAATATAAATAGAGGTTCGAAAATAATATTAAAAAAATTGCCTTTTGCCCAGTTTATAACGTTTGGTCTTAGCTTTTTCTTCATATCTTAGTTGTTTATGAACCAATTGATCTGAGTTTTAATACCAATATGCTCTTTAATATTTCTGATATTACGATAATACACACGAGTCGAAGCAATGTCGGGATTTCAACATACACACGGACAGACAGACAGACAGGCAATATCCATTACATACATTCTCTTTGAAGGGTAAAAAAAGGCCTTTGCGGTGTCGTAAATCTATAGAGTCATTATAAATGATGTATTAAACTGGGAAACCAGCTAATATCCTTTGTTGTCATTCATATAAAGAAGTACATAAATTATTTCTGATTTATACAAGACATCATAACATCTTTTATTTTCCTCTCGTGTCTCTCATTTTATGTTTTATTATCTACGTTATGAGATTTGACTGCCATCCTCTGGTGGTGCTTTCAAGAAGAAATAAATAAACTTCTTTGTTTACTTGTTAAATGATAAGAATTATGGCAGAAAAAGCATGGTGCATTAAGTATGGGATAGAAAATGAAGTACTTTTATGTTTTTTCTTTCTTGGTGCTTTTGAAATTATTAAAAATTTTTGTTTTTTAAATATGATTTATTTTCAGTAAAATTTTGTGTTTCAAGTTCGAATTTTAATTCGCCAAATACATTTATAATAACCGATCATAAGGTTTAGTTGAAATGATGTGTTTTTTTATTTATAAAAATATGATCATAGAAGATAACTTGGAATATAATAATAGAATTATTTTATTTTTAATGTCCCTTAAGCATCATATAGCGACTGTTCCAGCATATTACAAAATCATAAGTTGAAAGTACTAGAAAATAGTTCTTCACTTACAATTTGGCATCAAAACCAATTATTTTATCACGGTGATATCATTGGAGGCAAGTAGTTACCACCCGTGAACTAGCAAAAATATCTCTTCTGGGGCACCGTAAATCCACAAGTAATGCACTGGGAGCCATTACACCTGCTCAAATTGACTGCATGATGCGCTGTTAATGCTGTAGGGTTTTAGAAGTCCCGTGTTTACACGAACAACCCCAAAACCCTGGAAACCACCAACATTCGACACGAGTGCGAGAATCTTTCGCCCGAAGTTCTCGCCGAAGCAATAAAAAATGCCATAAAATGAGCCTTTACAGCAATTAATTACTATGGAGCCCATTTCA
Source organism: Phyto melanocephala (assembly GCA_941918925.1). Lineage (NCBI taxonomy): Eukaryota > Metazoa > Arthropoda > Insecta > Diptera > Rhinophoridae > Phyto > Phyto melanocephala. The sequence continues at coordinate 30,233,431 of OW799233.1, forward strand.
CCGATCACCGATTTTATCTTCTCGACTTGACCAATAAAATTCTGAAGGTTCAAAACAATCAAAAAAACGGAATCGAAATTTTTTTTAAATAGAAAAATAGAGCCAAACAACATCGGATGACTTCTTATGGCCCACCTTGTAGTTTTAATTGTTTTCTAAACATTAAATTTTTCCCAAATTAAGCTAAAGCTTAAAGAATTTTATTAAGAACATAACACATCACAAAAGTACTTTTTGGATACAGACTAGAAACATTTAAAAATTTTTAATTTTCTATGTCTGAACATAGTGTTAATAAAAGCGTTGATTCGTTGAGCAAAACAAAACACATAAAATAAAATCCTTAAAAAGAAAAATTGAGAAAAACAGAATGAAAAATTAAAGATAATTTATGTGCGGTTAGTGGTACTATTACTGTTGTTTAAACTTACAGCTGGTTTTATTCGATATAAATATTTCGAATTTTTAAACTTTTTTTAAATTTTTTCTTACTTAAAATGTTTTATATTTATAGTTGGAGCTTTTTGTTTGAGTTGCTGTAATAGCTGATTTTATTTTTTGCTATTGTCATTAATGATGATGATGATGCTGTGGCCGCTACCGTTGGTGCCTTTATTTGAATTGTCAGTAATTGCTCAAAAATGAGGGTGTTTTTATAAATTAATACTTCATTGTTGTTGTTGCGTCGTGTTGGACCTTTAATGATTTATATTTATATTTTATATAAAAAATTTACATAATTTGTTATTTTTGGTTTCATTGTTTACAGTAACGATAGATACTACTCAGCTATATATATGAAATATGTTGGTGTTAGTTAAGGTGTTGAAGATTAAGTGTATTTTTGTTTAATGCAAATATATATACTTCTTTTTTACTATTTAAATGAAAGAGTTTACAAAATAAATTACCCAAAATATAGATTGATGGTAAGGGATAATTGTGGTTGCCAAAGTATTACAGTTTATATAAACGAGGTGGGGGTATAATTCCGGTTTTTTAAACATGAATAGTTTTAAGCATAAACTATATAATAAGATACATATATGGAAATACTTTCTTTATTTTTTTATATTTTATCAATTCACAACCTATCATAATAGTGTTCATTGTAAGAATAGCACATTCGGCATATTAAAAAAGTTCCATGGAATTCATTTTTCTAGCTCTGATATACTTATATGATGTTCTAAATAATAATTTAAAAATTTTGACTGTGTTTCACAAAAATAACTAGGGTGATCGAACCGGTTTTACACTCGGTTGAAAACCCGGTTGTTCCTGTTTCTGCTGACGGTTTTTTTTATCCGAAAAAGCAGCAGGGTAGGATATTCGGAGGCCGACCAAACGGTTCGTAAATAAAATAATATTCGAACCGGTTATCCGGTTTTTTTCTAAATTTGCAAAATAGCAACCGGTTTTTTCAAAATCTTAAATTTCAAACTATTTGAAAACCGGTTTCTTAAAAAAGTCGAATAATCGATCAGCCTATAAAATACGTAGTTGTAGACAATCTAACATAAAAATATGTAAAACTATTGCTACGATAGGTTCCGAGTTGCGCCTAAGAGCAGTCTTGGCACTATGATTCAACTCTTTATTCTGGTAAAAATTTCCATCACTTTAAGGGTATAGGAAAATATAAGCTTAATGTAAACCTGTACATATGTATGTACCATAATTTTAGCAAAGGAATCTTAGTAGAGCTGAAAGAGTAAAAACACAAAAGTGGATTAAATGTATAAAATTTTTAATGATACAAAAACAAGACATTTGATTTACGTTTTTCCTTTAAATGTCTGCATATAAGATACTACTCGAGATAATGAATATGTAAATATGTACCTCGAGACTGCTGAGGTGGCGGCACATGTGGTATGCGAGTCTCTAGCATTGGCTGGCAGCAGACTAAATACCATTGCAAGAACACATTGGATGAGAATGCTATGGGGAAAATTAGTCTAAGTCAGACGTTGGCTTTTACGAAGAATGCTTTATATTGTATATAATCATCAATCTACAATGTGAAGTCATAATAGTCTAAACTAAATGCCGGAGTCAATAATGTCACTGATACCTCTAAGGTATCCTTGTAATCACTGCGGAACCACGGAATGGAAGAGGCCTGCTTCAATATTTCCCCTACATGTATTAATAATAAATTGTGCTTATAATACTGAAAATCAACAAAAATCAAAGTGTGTTGCAAATAAGTGATTTAAACAATGCATATGTATTTGTGCATAAACAGAGCAAAACTAAAACACTAAGTGCTTTTTTTCTATTTATTATTTTAGAATGTATAAAGTGTAGACGTTTTGTTGACAACAGCAACAAGTTACCAAAAAATTTGACAAACGTGGTGACCTGGAGCCACTTAGCTCCAAACTTCTAACAGGGTAAAAACATCGACAAATGTGCAAATACATACAAATGCAGAAATTGCCAGTCGCAATAGTAATTATTTGAATTCCCTCAAATAAAAATTCAAACAAATATTTATATAATCAAATCTTCTTGAATATTTAACACATTTTACACACTTTGCAAAAAAAGTAATTATTCTGTCGTTCTTGCATATATCAAACAATCGACTTTAACATGATGTTATCATAGAACCCTAGCCAGTTTTATATTAGTCTATATACTAGTTATTGTGAGAGAGTGGTGCGTGAGTGTACTCACCCTATACATTCTTAAAAAAGAAATTATTATGAACTTTACACAGCAATTCAAACATTAGATGCTATGAAATTTCTCTTGCCTCTTGTTTACCCGGTCTTCTTCGGTTTTGAAATTTTACGCCCTAACTATTGCACCAATACACTATTATATTTGATTGACAATCATAAGACTTATATTTGAAAAAAAAATAACTATTTAGTTTTACGATGGAGAGTTTTTTTTATTTTAAGTAAATGTTATAGGATTGTAGGTACTTCTTTTGTATAACTACTTTGCAAAAATAAACTTTTATGTTTTAAACATTTTTTAATCTAGTTATAGTTTTTATACTGTAAACATTTTTTCATATAAATTAATTTTTCATTCATTTGTCAGATTTTGAGAATTATGTTTTTGATATTAATAAAATAAAATATAAATTGTTTAATTTTTTAAAATAAAAGTGTATATTCTTACAATTGGTGACCTCTAGAAACTTATAATTAAACAATTACATCAATCAATATGCCTGTCTTTGGAGATTCACAAGTAAGAAGTGCATCACAAAATATACCACAAGCAGATGTTACACCTCCTCCAGCGGAACCGCTCAACAGTCCAGAAATTTTTTCTGCAAAAACTCCTAAGCTCCCTGGTTTTTGGAAAGATGAACCGGAAGTTTGGTTCCTTCAAGTTGAAGCAAGTTTCCGTATGTGTGCTATAACTCAAGATACAACAAAATTTGAATATCTGGTTATGAATCTAGATCAATCTGTGCTGTATTTGGTTAAAGATTTAATTATTTCTCCACCTTCTTCAGGAAAATATGAAGCTCTGAAAGAACGTATTATTAAATCATTCGCTGAATCAGCCGAACACCAACTTAAACGGTTGCTAAGTGGAATAGATATGGGTGATCAAAAGCCATCTCATTATCTTCAACGCATGAAATCTCTTTCGAATGGTAAGGTTAACAGTGACGTTTTAAAAACTCTATTTCTTGAACGCTTACCAGATAAAGTAAAAAGTATCTTGGCTGTTTGCGAAACAAGTGATGTAGATAAACTGGCTTTTCAAGCTGATAAAATACTTGAAGCTTTTTCAAGTTCGACGTCTATGTTTGTTTCTGAAGTATCATCACCTTCAGGTTTGGATAATTTTTCAAAAAAGTTAGACAACATAATTGCACGAATTGATGCACTAGAGACGCGTTCAAAATCAACTCATAGCACACGCCCATCTGCTTGCAGAGCTAGATCCCGTTCAAGGGGAAGTTCAGCAAATAGAAGAGATTCCGGCTTATGTTGGTATCACTGGCGGTTTGCTGAAAAAGCACGTAAATGTATTCAACCTTGCAAATTTGAAAATCAAACAAAAAACTAAATTCATCTCATACAATTACATCGACCGCTTGTATGGATGAATTATATAATGGTCGATTATTTGTCACCGAAAAACACTCAAAAATTCAATTTCTTGTTGACACAGGAGCTGAAATTTCAGTATACCCATGTAAAAATCGTAAGGCGCCACAAAAACTTTCGCTATATGCTGCAAATGGTACAGAAATAAAAACTTTTGGCACTGTATTACTTAATTTAGATTTGGGCTTACGCAGAGCTTTTCGGTGGAAATTTATACTTGCTGATGTATCCCGTCCAATCATTGGAGCAGATTTTCTACGTCAATATCATCTTCTTCCAGATTTAAAGCAAAAAGCATTAGTTGATGGTACAACCAACCTTAAATCATGTGGTAATATTGTGAATGAATCAGTTGTTGGAATTAAAATGATTTCTGGTGAAAGTTCATACCATAATTTGCTGAAAAAGTACCCAGATATTTTTACACCATCTGATACTTTTAAATCCACTCATGGTATTTATCATCATATTATCACCAACGGACCAAGTATTTCTTGTAGACCAAGACGATTAGATCCAACCAAATTAAAAGCAGCTAAAGATGAATTCCAGTATATGTTGGACAAAGGGATTATTAGACCATCCAGCAGTAACTGGTCACATCCACTTCACATGGTGGCAAAACCAAATGGAGAATGGCGCCCATGTGGAGATTATAGGGCTCTAAACAAAATTACCGTTGCTGATAAATATCCTGTACCATACCTAACTGATTTCCAAATGAACATTCACAATGCTGTAATTTTTTCCAAATTAGACTTAATAAAAGCTTTTTATCAAATTCCAGTGCATCCAGACGATGTTTCAAAAACTGCCGTAACCACACCCTTTGGGTTATTCGAATTTTTAAGAATGCCTTTCGGGTTGTGTAATGCTGCACAAACCTTTCAGCGATTTATCGATGGAGTATGTCGGGGACTTGATTTTGTGTTTGTTTACATTGATGACGTTTGCGTTTTCTCAAAGTCTGAAGAAGAACACGTTAAACATCTAAAAATTCTTTTTGAGCGATTTGAAAAGTTTGGAATAAAAATTAATCCTGCAAAGTGTGTTTTTGGTGCAGCTGAAATAGATTTTCTTGGACATCGAGTTACATCAAAAGGAATTAGTCCACTTCCAGAAAAAGTTAATTCTATCAGTAAATATCCACTACCAAAAACCATTAAAGAATTGAGAAGATTTTTAGCAATGTTGAATTTTTATCGTAAATTCCTACCCCATGGTGCCACTGTTCAAAGTATTCTTAATGATTTTTTAAAAGGAACATGTAAAAAGAATGATAATCGAGAAATACCATGGACCGAAAGCTCTATTGATGAATTTAATAATTGCAAAAGAGCATTAGCTGAAGCAACGTTTTTGTCTCACCCAGTTCCTGATTGTAAAATGGCTCTTAGAGTCGATGCATCGAATTTTGCTATTGGTGCTGTACTTGAACAATTTACTAATAATTCTTGGCAGCCACTTGGTTTTTTTAGTAAGAAATTTAACAGCACTCAAAAGAAATACAGCACTTATGACCGCGAACTATTGGCTGTTTACAAAGCTATTCATCATTTTCGTCATCTATTAGAAGCCAGACAATTTACAATCTATACCGATCATCGTCCATTAATATTTGCTTTTAAACAAAAACTAGAAAAGGCATCACCTCGTCAAAGAAATCATCTTGATTTTGTAGCTCAGTTTTCCACAGATATAAGGCATATATCTGGAAAAGATAATGTGGTGGCCGATACTCTCTCGCGTATTGAATCTATTCAAATTCATGCTATAGATTATAACAAATTAAGTCATGCTCAAAAAAACGACCCGCAGCTAAGAGAGATTCTGCATTCGGAAAATAAGGTAAATTTTGTTCTTTTAGCAATTCCAGATTCAGAAAATAAAGTTTATTGTCAAGTATCAGCTGGTGTAGCTCGCCCGTATGTTCCAAAAGAATTTCGAGATGTAATATTTAAAAATGTTCATACGCTTTCTCATCCTGGTATACGAGCTACGCGAAAGCAGATATGCTCAAGATTTTTTTGGCCGTCAATGAATAAAGATGTAAATAACTGGTCTCGAGGCTGTCAAGATTGTCAACGCTCTAAAATAACAAGACATACTAAAAGCAAACTTGAGAACTTCAAACTTATTAGCAGTCGGTTTTCAATGATTCATTTAGATATAGTTGGACCGTTACCCTCGTCAGAAGGTTACTCATATCTGTTGACGTGCGTTGATCGTTTCAGTCGATGGCCAGAAGCTTTTCCACTCAAGGATATTAAATCGGAAACTATATTTCGAATTTTCTATGAAGGTTGGGTATGTCGTTTTGGTGTTCCAAATACTATAGTAACGGATCGAGGTAGTCAATTCACCTCTCATATGTTCAGTGAAATATGCAAAAGCCTGGGAATATCTCATAATTTTACAACATCATACCATCCCCAATCGAACGGGTTAGTGGAACGTTTTCATCGAACTTTAAAGGCCGGTCTAAGGTGTGCCGAAAATGAGCAATGGACTGTTTCTTTAAATTCAGTTTTATTTGGTTTAAGAGCAAGCTTAAAAGGCGATATTGGCACATCTCCAGCGGAAATGTTATACGGCGAAACTGTGCAACTTCCTGGAGAATTTTTTAAAGCCATTAAGATTACTGATCCAACATTATATTTATCAACAGTTCGAGAAATTATGCACAATCTTAAACCCACAGAAATTTCACATAATCGAAGTGAATCTAAATTTTTTGTACATCAGGACCTAAAGAGCTGTTCTCACGTTTGGATACGTCGCGATGGATATATAAAACCTCTACAACCAAAATATTTCGGACCATTTGAAGTTTTGTGCCGAAGTTTAAAAACTTTTCGAGTATTTGTAAATAACAAAAAAGAGACAATATCAATTGACCGCCTTAAGCCTGCATTTTTTGTAAATAAAAATTTGGAAGAAAATGTTCAAGACACTGAAAATAAGCAACAGGTAGTAAAATCCAGATGTGGCAGAACTGTAAAATTTCCTGAACGCTTTGGCATTCATTGACGGGGGAGTACTTGTAGGTACTTCTTTTGTATAACTACTTTGCAAAAATAAACTTTTATGTTTTAAACATTTTTTAATCTAGTTATAGTTTTTATACTGTAAACATTTTTTCATATAAATTAATTTTTCATTCATTTGTCAGATTTTGAGAATTATGTTTTTGATATTAATAAAATAAAATATAAATTGTTTAATTTTTTAAAATAAAAGTGTATATTCTTACAGGATCGTTACAACTAGTTCAATGATGTTTTATAAAAATTTAGCGTATAAATTAATAAGTTTTAACGAAATTATATAGCAGCGAGAAACTTAAAGCTTAAACATTTGATTAGTCTTTACTCTCTGTTCTGTCTGTGACTTGCCATTTGTTCGTTTAATCTTTGTAGATATTTCTTTTATATAAATATCTTTGACGTACTTTGCAAGGTAAATCTAGCTCCATCTTAAGCATTTCTTTTCCTGGATCCAAATTAGGATATTTTTTACATTTATCTCGTCAATCTTTATAGGAAAAAGGAAATTTTTAAGGCAAACATTTATCTATCTATACTTATATTAGTTTTTCTGCAACGAGCTTAACACATTTTCCTAATGAAATAAATAAATACTAATTCTTATTAAGATTATAATGGAGTGTCTGCAGCTTTCGACACCAAAATTGTTTGCTGAAAATTAAATATGTGGCAGATACTTCGAAGGAGAAAATCTGATTAAAATTTCTGAAAGTGGGGAGAAGTACTTCACCTAATTTACGTTACTGTTGAAAAAAAAATATTACTTTTGAGTTGTGGCATTTAAATAAGAACTTAACTTTAATATTTTTAGATCTCTGTACATATAATCAGGTTCTAAATTTAATAAAAATGCACGTTGACTGCTGAAGTTGAAAAATAAAATTAGCAATTGTTAAAACGGATTTCAGATGCTGAATTGAGATCTTAGAATACCGGATGAGATTGAATTGAATTAAACGCTTATCTGGACAAATTATCATTTTTGTAGAACAAAATAGTACATGTTCTAAAAATACATTTTCCTTCAATTTAATTTCCCCATTATAGTTCATAGTCGTGGCAAACTAACACCTTGTCCTTTAAATGACATGTTACCAAGTACAGATTAAATTGGTATTCCACTTTTATTAATTTAGAAAAAGTAGACTAAAGTTTGTTGGTTTATTTTTATAGTTTCGTATTAAAACTTTTCCTAAATTTTTAATTATAATCAAACAACTTTTACATTTTATATCAAATAAAAATCTACAAATTTGTATATGCACATACATACACATATATGTATGTGAGTGTATTAATGTACATCCAAATTCATCGCTATATTAAACAAGCATGAATAACACAACACTTAAAGTTTGTTAACTAATTGTATAATTTTATGGCTTTATCTTTGGTTGAATGACTGCTAAAACTTCTTACCAATGTACGGTAGTCTAAGAATTCTAATATTTATTGACTTTTATTCAGGGCAAACTTGGATATTATTTACTTAATCAATGTTTTATTGTTTTTAGTTTTGTTTAGCAAAACAAAAGAATAGTCAGAAAAATAAATACTTTTTTTTTACTAAATTGTTACGAATATAATAAAACCATAAAAACTTTATATCAATTATTCTTCAAGGTTCATTCAGCATTTAGTTTGCAATCTTCTTATAGTTCACATGTACTTATATTTACTTATTTATGACTAAGAAATATTCTTTTCAAGAATAATAAAATAAAAACATGTCACTTAAATAGTTTTGTGATTTATTTTCTATAGTCTATGCACAAGCTTTTAGATAAATAAAACTCATTTTTATAGTTTTTTTTTTGCTTTATATTTTATTATTTTGTTATATGTACTTCAAATATATCTATTTGTATTGTATATTATTATAGATAAGAAATTTATGTGAAAGTTTAAATGTAGGGCAAAACGATTAATTTTTTTGTGTATTACAATAAAGCATTCTTAAGGCGCACTTTACTCTAAGAAGTTTAAATAATTTTACTCACTAACTACTTTTGAAAACGGGGGTCCTAACAATAAAAAATAAGATATTTGTGTTTTTACTTGGTGTAACATGAATGCATTTTCTTTTAGCTTAACATTTAAACACTAAATCTTGTGGTTTATATAAAAAAAAATTTTAAGTAATATATTATAATATAATAACAACATCTTTTGTTGTATAAATTTATTTAAAAAAAATTAATCGTTTAAAGTGTTTTCGCAAACTGTTAAATTCTAGTATATTATTGTTTAAGACATAATAGTGGTACATACTTGATGCGTATGATTAATATTGCATTTTATATAAATAGAAACTACTCATACCTTTGACTAACTTGAATATTATATATGTTTACCATTTATGGTTTGATTGTTAATCACAAAAATTTAACTTATGTTTGTTTCATTCATAAATACTTAAAGGGGTTTGTGGCGTATAATTAATATGTAATTGTTCGTTTAAAAAAGGTGCTCATACGACTGAGTTTAAAAGTAAATATTTACAACATTATTATTTTAAGTGCTTCAGTGCGTATGATTAATATTTAATGTTGTTTAAATATTAAATACGCATGCGACTAGCTAACTGCTGCATAAGAACAAAATTTTAAAATTTGAAATTTAAAGTATTTTAAAGTGAATTACATTTGCATCATAAATGACTTCTTTAATGCGAAATAATTTGTCATAAATTATGTGCTTCAAAATAAATGCAACATCGTGAAAAGTATGTTCAGCAATTCAGGTAAACAAACAAAATTAACCCATGAAACATTGGTTGATTTTCGCTAGATATGCATGAGTTCTTTAGACTTATTGGAACGGAGTATATTCAAGTAAGCACATAAATTTTAATGGCATGCTTTTATAAAAATTATAAGTGTTTTCACCTAAATTATATAACTTCATAATAAGGTAAGCCTCCACAAAATCGCTTTTTAGTCACATTTTTTCTGTATAGGTGTTCACATCGAAAACATTTAACCCCACGTATTTGTTCATCACTTTAATTCTTATAAAACAGGACTAAGCATTACAGAAACTTTTTTTTTAATCGTATTTTCTTTATATTATATCTTTTAGGCATACAAAAAATCAAAATAAATAAACAAATGATTATAAAAAACATTGATTGTGAAACAATCATCTGTTCTCATCGTTAACTAAGCATTACAGAGGACATTTTTTATAGTACAATTTTAGACTTTCCATTGATGCAACACGGTAACTGAGTGAAGTTTGTACTGCTTACAAAATTCGAAAAGTTTTCCGGTAAGTACCGAATTATATTAACTTAAACTACTGGAAGTTAAAAAAATGACATTTGCATCCAACACTTATTTACCAATCATAGAGTGCTGATGAAAAAACCATAGCTAGTTTCGAATATGCATATTTCTTGGCTAGTGTTGAAAAAAATATATTTTAAAGATAAATCTTACATTATCACAATTAAATTAAAACAATAAAGACTACAAATGAGTACATACCTGAATAAAACTAAAAACTGAGAACTAATAATACTGAAGGATATATTTCTGAAAGCAAGAAATGCATTCCCCTCAGTCAATATGGTCAAATATATACTTCATCATATTATTCTATATTTATTATTAGTTTAAACTATGTCATACATACTTTTTCTGTACCACATCTTGAGGGCTTAGGGCTTACTCAACGCAACTTCGGCTATGCTTGTACTTCTTGCTAAGTATAGTTATATTGACTTAAAATATTGTTGCTTTGTCTGTGTTAGTTTTGTTAATCTGTTTTTTTTAAGCTATTGCCATGATAATAGTGCTACTACCTAACGTCGCCTAAAACAATAATTTTACGTAATATTTGAGTGGTAGATAAGTTATTGCACATACATAGCACATACATACATAGTATTATAAGTTTTTTTTTACTAACAGACGTTTATTTATCATCCAAACAGGGTTTTTAAATGAATCTTGTCAGCGGTTCGAACACTGTTGGTTAAAATTTTCATATAGTCGTAATGTAAGTTTTTCTTTACTAATTTGCCTTTGCTCGTGATCGAATCTGGGTTGTAAAGTTTGTCACTTTAGCCATTACATCAAGCCACCTTCAATACAAACATATATATATTCAAATTAGTTTTTAAAATTTGAGTTCTTAGAAGAATTATTTTTAAGTTCCAAGGAAAAAGAATAAATGCTCGATAAAGCACAAAAATTATTTTTGCTAATCTAAGTCTTTTAATTAGCAAACGTATCAATTTTTTTAGGTTTATTAAAAAATATTAGATTTTTGATAAGCAGCTCCCTTGTTACTATCGCATGATCGCAATGCAATCACCGAGCTTTAAATATATATTTTTTTATACTTTAATCAACGAAATTATACATAAAAATTTTAGACCGGATCAAGCGATAATGCTATTTTATCTAAATTTTGGGTTTAAAAATAGGTTAATGTTTAAAGTTAAATAAAATGATAATAACAGATTACGTTTTTTTAAATATAGCGACCAAAATTACAAGTAAAAAAATTTAACACCAAACAAATTCAACGACAAATAAATGTAGTCTTTAATTCAAGTCCTAGTAAAAATCAAAAAGAGGAAGTGATAATGTAGTGGTAACATATAAAAACAACCGCTATAAAATTTTAATTAAATAAAAAAGGACAAATAATAAATTAAAGAAGGCAAAAAAAAAATTCAAGTGCAGTATAACCAACATATTTTAGGGTTAGCAAGGGCCCAATTAAGACAGTCCAATTAATTAAATATTTAGTTTGAAGTAGGTATTTGAAGGTTTAGTTATGCAAGATAGCAAAAACTGATTAAAATTTCATTTTAAATATTTAATATAAATTATTGTTTTATCTAGCTTTATTTTATAAAATAAAATTTTTTTTATGACTAAAGAGCAACATGTATGTCTAAATTGCATTGGTTGTTATGTACAATTTTTTGTCTCAGTTTTTATTTTTTACAGAAACATATGTCTGTTTAAGTCAACAATTAAAATGTTTTAAAAATTAAATTAACGGCTTGTGTGCACTTTGTTAACTTCATACATTTTGTTTTTTCTGCTGGTAGTTGTCTTAACACAGTAGCACACAGTGAGCGGAAGAACTTCAATTAAAATTAACATTAAAATTGTGTAATGTTTTAATAACACAAAGAAAAAAGATGACAAAAAAAAAGAACAAGAAATGTTTGAGAAAAAATTATAAACCTTCCATTTTATTTAATTATATAATACTTGGGGATATACATATATATTTACATAAAGACATTGAGTAAAAACACATATACATATATATTTACATAAGACATTGAGTAAAGACACATATTTTAAATTGAAATTTATTTTCTGGAAAAATTAATGGCACAACACATAACAAGAGGGATTTTTAAAAATAAACGACAGGCGTAAAGACAGTAATGAGCTGGTGATTTAATGTTTAATTAAATAAGAATAAAGGTTTTCTCTTACTAACAACTTAATCTATCTGCTATGTAATTAAAAGCATGAAATGTTAAGTACATATGTATTCTAGAAAGCTGTAATTTAAACTGACACTTAGAGAATTTTATTGTATTCAAAAACAAACAAAAACAAACGTTGTAAAGTTCTTGTAACACAAATTTGGTTTTCATGAGCATGAATATAAGAGTCTCCAATAAAATGATTTTTTCAAGCCAACCCAAAAGAAAAAATAAAAAAAGTAAACAAAAAGTTACAACTATATATGTACAAAGTGGGCCAGAAGTCACCATGTGGTTTAACAGTTTTATAACTTTTCTGTTTATTTCTTTTTAGATTATATAAATAACTTCTGGATAAAAATCAGAAGAGACATTTATACTTGATCCAAGAACTAAAATAAAAGAAATTTATTTAAAGCAGCGTTCATTTATTGCAAAGACAGGAGTTTATCGTCATTATTTAAGATTCAGAATTTTACCCTTTTAAGCAATGATGTGTTTCTTAGTTAATTTTCGTAAGCAACACGACAACTTAAAAGATATTCCTTTAATCTGTAGGCGACATCTAATTTGCACTGTGGAAAATTTTGAACGTGTAGCAAAAAATGTAAGCAAAACACCAAAAAGTTATAACGATGGAGGAACACGTCAAGAAATGGCGAAATACAAATGTCGGTAAAGTGACGAACATACCATGGGGTGAGCCAAATCTTAAAAAATTGAAGGAAATTCTGAAACTGAGTAGACCAAGACTAAGGAGATCAACTAGTGTGATAACTGGTCACACGGAAATGAAAACTCATCTAGCTCGCATGGGACTGTCGAATGAAACGACTTGTCAGGCATGCGAGGAGGAGACTTTATAACACCTTTGTCAATGCCCTACGTTTGGGCGTATTAGGCGCGATCACCTTAAGGTGGATACTATGCCGAACTGGAATGTCTACGGAATTCAAATTGGAGGTCCATAAGAGATTACATTGCGTAGACTAGTTAGGATTATGGTTTCGTTAGGCGAATTTTTCATTCCTATAGAGTGCACAACATGCCAACGGGGCATACATGTATACCTGTTGTGGGTTTGTGGTTTTAGTGCTCCTATTTTTCAACCTTACCTAACCAAAGTTTGTTTTGCATTTTTACTATTAATGTGAAGCAGAATAAGTAGAAAAAATAAGAAACATATGATTGGCATACAAACTAACTAATGTCTTTTGCATTTTTGACAAAAAGTTTTAATTTGTTTTAACTTTCTACTGTGATAATGCCGTTATTGTTCAGTTTGTAGATTTGTGTGTTTTATGTTATTGCTCTTAGTATCGTTAAAATCTACTAACTGAACCATTGGTCTGTGACGTATTTCAAACTATTTTGAACAACTGAGTTTTAAGCTTATTTTTGATACCATTGCATTAAATTTTGGTGCCGAGGTGTATTTGTGAGAAATGTATTAGAATCACTAAAAACCCCTTTTTTGAAAAAACTGAGTTTAAGCTTTTCTTCACAAGACGACAATGTACGCACTGACGTTTGTTAACTGTTAATTGTTTTTCAATATTATTTTATTAAAATATGAAAATAAAATAAAATAAAATAAAAAAGAAGACCAACATGTTCAGAACTTTGCGTAAACAATTTTTTTAACTAAATAGGGATAATAACTTGATGAAAAATTATCCATATTTTATTCGTGGAAAACAAAACATATATTTCTATTTAGATTTAAAAATACAAAACAACATTCACTAAAAAACATTTATTATATACCAATTCACAATATTATAATCTCAGTTGAAAATACTTTTCTACACGAAAAAATAAATAAAACCTGAAAAAGCTCCATTCATTGTACTACACTTATTTTTAACTTATGTACTGTGAGAATGCCATTTTAAAGTTCACTGAATTTTCTTAACTTATTTTTTTCTACTGTTAAAAGTTCATATTTAGTGTGTCAACTTTAAAGCAATTTTAAAAGGCTTTGCAGTAACTATAACCAGTCGCAATTATTTAAAAAAAAAATTGACAAAAACTGATTTGCTAGCTGGTTATTTTTATCAGGCACAAAAGACAGACTAATTAATTAAAATGCCTAATTATGAGAAATGCCAGTAGCACTAAATGAAATCCGCAATGTCATAAACAATATTATGACACTTTAAGAAAGCGTCATGAAAACACAAACTGAAAGCAAACAATTAATTTTCCTCAAAATATGAATTACTAATTAAAATTCAATGTTTAATGCGACAAAATGTGTATGTCAATTTAAATGCACTCGAGAATAAATAATAAATTATTTAACTAAAATGCTTTACAACGAGTATTAGAACCTGTTCGCTACTTGTAAAAAAGTGTGTAAGTTAATGCTCAGTACAAATTTTATAAAATACATCATTAATAACTAGAGGTTTATTCCATAGTAAATAAGTTTTTTTGTCTTCTCGAGTATATTAATAATGTGTATAAATAATGGAATAATATAATACTTTTCTGACAGTTTGCAATGCATGAAATTAAAGAAGCTTAATCCATTAAACAAATATAAAAATATATATTTTTTTTTTATTTGGTCTCCAATTTTTAGTTGAAATAACACCTTGAAAATCCCGACAGATTTGTAGACCACATGTAAATGTTACTTGTTACTTAAATCCTTTTTTAATATTATTTAAATATCTTCAAATTTTTTTATTTGCATCAATAGTTGTTTAGTTTAATAAGATTGAGATCAGTTTTTTATAAAAATAATGAAATAAAAAAGAATGAAATAAAATCGTTTTTATAAAAAAAAACTGATCTCTTAATAACAGCTCTTGATGAAAATAATTTGTTCATAAAATTTTATTAAGGTTACTTTGTTGTGGTTGTAGTAAATCAATTTGCTTTTAAGAAAATCGTTGCAACTTTTAGGTAAAATATTTCTCTTAGCTTCACTATTCAAAGAAGCCACAAATTGATGGTATAATTTGGGCAATCACTTTTTTTTAAATTCATATGTATATACTTTTAATAAAGGGCTTAACTATTGGTTTGAGGATTAAGGCAATAAGTAGCACTTTGTGTTTTTTAATTACAAAGAACTTTTAGTATTCGATATGAAGAAACTGAAATAAAATACACATCCTAAT
Organism: Phyto melanocephala; assembly: GCA_941918925.1. NCBI lineage: Eukaryota > Metazoa > Arthropoda > Insecta > Diptera > Rhinophoridae > Phyto > Phyto melanocephala. The sequence goes on from OW799233.1 coordinate 30,249,158, forward strand.
ATGAATACACTTTTTGAGGTAGAAGAACTTATCATCCTACTATTTTTACTAATGGCTTCGAAGCGGCAAGGCGTATCATTTTTAAATTTAATACTTATAAAAATAATTGTGCTTTTTAAGATATTAAAAAAATATTTTAAAAGACTTAAGATAATAAGTAAAAGTTAAAATGAATAGTTTTAAATTTTTACTGAACGGAATTTTTTTAACTCAATAATCAAAGTGATGACCCAAGCTCCTAAGATTTGTCATCAACAGACGATTTCCAGAAACATAAAATATGTTCATACTAAAAAAGATAATAATAAAGCACAACCAATACTTTTGCCTCGGTCATTTACTCCCAATTGTATTTCACAGAATTCTTAAGCACAAACATTGAAGCAGGATTTATTTAAATGGAATTCTAGTTTATTGCATCCGGCATAAGTTCTGTTATGAAGAAAGTTACCATTGTGATTTCACTATTAAAATCCAAAAAAACCGCAACTTCAAATACAACAAACGCCAAGTAAACGATTGTCGAAAATCTGCAGGTAATTCGGTTCCACTACATTAAAGGGTCTGCAAAGAAAAACATTGCAACCAAGCCAAATATAGCACCAACAACAGGTCAGGCAGCGGAGTTCGTTAAAGTAACTGACTGCATAATTAAAGCTGTATATCGGTCACAGGTATATAAGGGGACGAAAAGGACCAACAAATTAATTACAGCCATATTCGAGCTAACTAAGCGGATAACACATTTTACTACAATAAAACCCTCTCGGTCTCACTGACTAACAAACACACATTACTCTCTGAGCCGCAGATTATCAGATGAAAGTGTCGGAATATTTTTAGGACTCCTGGTGCCACAAAAGTATGACCGTAATATATACAAGTATTTCAGCAAATCTATTAACCCATATGTGTCAGACAAACTAAAACTATGCTACTGCGCTAAAAGGTACTTGAGTACCTATATATGGAAGTTACATAAAAAGCTAACACTATCTAATATCTGCCAAAAACAGAGATAATTTTTTCCCACTTAGAAAGTCAGGGAAATTGGCAAGAATTTAATTTATTTATTTTATTTATTTATTTATTGCATCCATGCATAACAAGACCAAGTCTTATAACTTTAGTGCAAGATTTATCCAAAATACGGCTTTTGTGGCATTTTGAGCTCATACAACTTCACGTTCTGCGGCATGGTTCGAAAAAATTAAAGGTTTTTAGAAATTAATATAAGGCAAATGTTAGTGTTATTTTTAATGTATGTAAACAAAAAATATATTCCAAGATAAACTCCAATTTATTTTCTGTAATACTAGATATTAAACCGTAATTCAAAAAATATACGAAGGGGTTGATAATATGTAAAACTTTTTGGGTGAATTTTATGCAAACGCAGAACAAATTATTTCCACTACCATTTTCTAATGCTATTACTATAGCAATATATATAATAATATATAATTCTTCTCTTAATAAAGTCTTCTGATTGTCATAGAATATTTGTAAGATATTTACAAATATTGGTTTGTGTCATAGCAACATGTTAAAAAAATGTTTCAACAACGCGATTCGCAATACAAATGTTTTATACAAAGAGCTATCCAACTAACATCGCCAATTTACAAACAAAGGATAAAGCAGAAATAACTCGTCACTTGTGCTCACAACTTTGTAGGATGCAGAGAAAATGTTGTACAGATTTTATTAGCGATTCCAAGCCAATCAGCATGAAATGTTCAATTGATCGTTCAATGTACACAAACTGCTCCAAGGATCTGCCTTATACTATATTCTTTTAGCTTTATAGTTTATGGAATTTTATTTTTTAATTTTTGTTCGTGTATTTCATAAAATGTCGTCTTCAGGTTTTTATTTTATATAGAGATTTTTAATTATATGTTCACAGCTTTTAACAGCTTCAAAAAATGTAGCCATATTCCCATACGAAACAGGTTCAGGTTTCAGGGTAATAACTCCAACGTTTTAAAAAGTCAATATTTCCTTTAAAGTTTCAGTCATGCAGATTATAAATTTCACTGAAAAAAAATGGTTAGAAGAGCTAAAGGTAATAAGGTATCTAGGTGCGGACATAAGGGTTAAATAAATACAATCTGTTGTATGTAGCCTATACCAGGATGACAGAACTGTCATTTGTCGTTGCCTAGTAACAGTGCCTCCTCCGATTGTGTAGTAGTACATATTTTTTCAATGTGATGGGGTGTCTTTACTAAAAACTGAATTTTTCCTGTAGGTGGCACTTAGTAACCAAAACGGTTGGCAATGATAATGACAAGTAATCATTTTACTTTTATTTGCATGACTACTTATTGTTAAGAGTTATAATAGCTCTTATATAATCATGTTAATTTCACATTGTGATAAAATACTTCGACTGCTATAAGCGATTTTAAAGCAATTATAAAGAATATATAACAAAAAACTATTTATTTAAGAATTTTGTTATCATTACCATTACTTTCTAACACTAGTGATATTAATTAATATTTGTATTCGTAACTAAATAGATTCTAAAAAATTATTTTTCCATGAATTCTATTGCACTTCTGTTTTATAAGTCATGTTATACCACTTTATCTGCAGCATAATTATTGAGCTGCATGTTTGGATAAATATTATAGCCTATAAAAATTAATCTTTAGCTGGGTGAAAGAAATTTCTTTTTTGCTTTACAAAAAAACAAAGCAAAGAATATTTTTAAACGAATTACTACAAAATAAAGCGCAGAGAATGTTTAAAAATTTGAAATATTTAATTAGAAAGCAACAAGGAACAATTAAAAAGACCTTCACAAAACTGAGGTATTATTAGTTGGGCAAATCACTCTTCATTTTAAGAAATAATTCTGAGCATTACAGTATGCCACGGGTATTCTCCTGGATTTAACAGCAAACACACCAACCAAAATCCTTTCTCGACGATATAAACGGAATAAACAATAACTTATTAAAGAAAATTCTACACTGGCTTATTTTTGATGAATTATGCATAATGCCGCAAAGTAAGCTTATTCCTGAAAAAACCGTGGAATATTCTTAATTCATGTATAAATCAAAGTGGTGGCAATCCTAAAAATACGGCGATAATGTTGACGATAACTTAAATCATACATAAGATATGTGTTGTTATTTGGTTTAATTAAAACCACAATAAAAATACCACCCTAATATTGATATAGTTGAATTTTATTTGTTTGTTTGTTAAAGTATAATTATAACAGCTTTTTTTCTTATTTACCTTTGGGGGTGATAAGTATATCCCAGCAAAAGAGAGATTTGTCGAAGAAGTGAAATGTAAATGTACTAATGGACTGTTTTTCATTCTAATATATCACTAAAGCATATTAGGTAAAATCAAGCTAATGTTTTCTGAGTTTATAATGTTTGTGTCTATAAATTGTAAAAGTTGGTTGTATGATTCACACACATTTTGATGCAAAAAAATTTATGAGAAATTGCTTTGCATTTAGGGAGTTAGAGTGAGCTCTTTTGCACTATAATTAAGAAGAACAAAAAAGTAATTTACTTTGCTCAACTTTCAAATTCTTTTGCTGGGATATTTTATTTATTTATTTATGCTCTCTATGTTTATGTATGCTTTACGTATGCGTATTGTGTGAAATAAATATCACTCATACGCTACATAAGTCAAAGCAAGCTTGCATGCTAGAATGATTTTCAAAAATGTCATAGAAATTTATAATTACTTTTACAACATACTTTATTCATAACACTCAATGTTGGCTTTATGTTTTCTTGGCACTAGAATTTATTTATAAAAGCTGTACACACATTCCGTAAAAATTTAAGTAATTTTCATTATAAAAAGATTTAATGAATTTTATTTAAGGTTTTTGTTTCTTTTGACATTGCCATGTATGCTTGACATTTTCACACGTATTTTACTAATTCGATTTATTTATGGGTTAAGCTTTATTCTATTGATATTTCTTGGAAATATTTGTATGTAATATTTTAAAATCAAATGACATCTTAAGGATAAATTTATATCTCCAGGCTTAACAGAATACCATATATAGAAAAAAAAGAAAAATACAAAAAAAAAATTCTAAGAAAATTAATATTGAAATTTTTCATATGTATTCTCTTGACATGATGATATATAAATCAAAGTCATATGATAACAAATTTTAATGAATTAAAATTTTTGTTAAAAGTAAATTTAAAAAAAAACTTTTGTACTTAAAATTTTAAAATTTTCAAAATAAAGACAAATAAAATTTTAAAAATTTTCCGTGACTTCTTTTAAAATATTTAACATAAAGAAAACATGACCAGAAGTGTAATTAAATTATTATCTCTATGATAAACAAACTTTAAACTTTTCATATCTTTTCAACGATGTTTTGCTAAAAGTCCACAGATAGTTTTATGTTTATAGATTAAAATACATATATGTATGTATATGTACACTTATGACAAAAAAACTTAAGTTAAGATAATAAATTAAACTTTCGTTATATAATAGTAATATATTAATGATAATATTTTTGCAAAGATCGGCATCCTGTTATAGCGGAACACCGTCATTGTTGCAAAATGTGCGTAAAGAAAAAAATATTTTTTTGAAAAGGATAACAAAAAAATATATATATTTAAATTGTTTTATTTAAGCAAATATGCAGAACTAAAAATCAGTACAAAGTATTCTTACAATAATTTTCTCAAGTAAGAGCACTATATTCGGCTGTGCCGAATCTTTTATACCCACCACCAATTTTGTGTACATTTAAAGCACAATATTTATTATTTTGTTAATCGCTATGGAATAATCTCTTTATAATAAAATATGTAAATATGTAAAGGGCTCATAATGAAGGTGAACTACACTTAGTCTTGAAATTTGTTTTCTGCATTTCATTCACTCTCAAACACACACATCACATCTCACATCTCACTCTCAAACTTATTCAATTTGATCCGTGGAAAGATACGCAAATGAGCAACGCTTTAAAGTTATTCAGGTTTTCTATAAAAATGGGCGTTCAAATCAAAATGCATTTTGTGCACTTCGTGATTATTTTGGTCAACAAAATCGTTCGTATTCGTCCACAATCGTGAGAATTGTAAAAAATATTTAAATGTCTGCAAAGCAGGTCTGTATGAAAAGTAAAAACATCTGTGAATGCCATCTTAGTTCGTTGAATGGGAAAAATTGCTGTTTTTCACGATAACGTGGCAAAAGAGCAGTCAACCTCGACTAATCATCATGCACAACAATTGAGCATCAACATTGTCATTGAAAATTTGGACCATCAGATAGAGGAGGGGCGCCAAGGATAGGGGGGTGGGGGCATTTAATAACTTCGATATGATAGTAAAATGTTTTCGTTAATTAAGTCTTTTAGTGAAAGTGGGCGTTAAATTAGGTGTGTTAAATTAGATATTTCAATATAGTCCTTTATTTTCCCAAAAACTTTGACAATAGAAAAATTACATGAACTTAAGGTAAACCGTTATATGAAAGGTAGGCGTTGAAGCTGGCGTGTCACCTTGATTTAATGGCACAACAATTACATTGATTAGAAGGATATACGTAGCAAATTTTATCATCATACCTCTTATTTTGGCGGTTTTATGAGCTTTTAAATTTCATTAACGGTAGATAACGTGAAAAGTGGGCGTTATAGTAGGCGTGTCAAAGTTGTTTCTGCTAATGAGTACAACTAAGGTATTTCAATTAAGTCCTGGCACATTGATTTTCCGTTACAGAAAAGCCAAGTGTGCAAAATTTCAGAATCGTACATGTAATTTTGTCCGTTTTATTAGGTTTAAATTTTAAATATACTGAAAAACACACTGCGCGGTATAAATTTTGTGTACATTTTTATCTATAACTCTATTTCTAATGCATCGATTTGAACAATTTTTGGGGAGAGATATTCTTTTGACTCCAGAAATATATATTCGAAGTTTCATGACTGTACGTTAATGCGTTTGGACACAATTCCATTTTATTCGATGTCCGAAGGACACGGTTTTTTCGACCTACTCTTGTCTTACGAGCTATAACTCACTTCCTAATATTCCGATTTAGCCCATTTTCAATACCAAACAAACCTTGTCTATAAGAAAGATTCTGGCAAAATTTGAACCCCCTAGCGGTGCGACCACTATCGTGCTTTCAACAGACGGACAGACTAACGGACATAGCTAGATCATCATAAAATCAAACCCCGATTCAGAATATATATACCTTATGGGGTCTAAAATGGATATTTCGATGTGTTACAAACGGAATGACAAAATGAATATACCCCCACCATTTTTTGGTGGCGGGTATAAAATTTAAAAATAAAGATTTGTACTTAGAAAATCTATTTTATGCACAAAAATATCTAAAATAAAGAATTTATGAACTATATGTCTGACTTATTTCCTTTTCCCGTGATATAAAGTTTTTTAGTATTTGTTGAGATTTCCATTTGCTCTCTCAACATTATTCGCCACATTCCTCCAGACTTTAAATAAAAAATATAAAGTGTCCCTTCCACCGTCTATTTTCGCTTCAAGCCACTACTTCTACAGTCAAAATTTTTAATGAAGTAACATTAATTTCAAAGCAGTATAAGTCTAAACACTGCTGATTATATACGTTTTCTCTCTTTTGACTAGTGAATTCTCTTTGTTATTTTGTTCTGATTTTTTTTGCATCCTTAATGCCTTATTATAATAGCCTCATGTACTTTTCTAAGTAGTCATTAAAATCGATATTAAAATGAACAAAGAAAAAGAGTAAAATGCAGACAATAAAGTACAGAAATCATAATAAAAGAAAAATTTACAGCCTGGTTAATAACTCAAATGTGAATAATTAAATTTGGCTTGGAATACAAAGGGCAACAAAACAGATGAAAAGAAATGGAATTTTTAAAGGGCTCTTTTCTGACGTAAATGTGGTTATATGTATTGTTAGAGCCGTGGGCCAGGCCAATGAACTGTGTAAAAGCAAAAATATTTTTTTTACTTACTTTGTGGTTTTTTTATGATTATAAGTTGCGTGGCTTTATTGTTTTATCATAGGTTCGCAATTTTTTTAATATTTTAAAAATTACAAACTTTTCAATAATTTTTAAATTTTGGATAATAATGACAATATGGTATGAGAGCAACTATATTTTATAATATAAATATTAAGTGCAGTATTCATAAAAAATATTTTAGGTTTACTGAAGGCTTATTTGACAAGTTTCTCTACAACAGCTGTCAAATAAGCCTTTGATAAACCCGAAATATTTTCTATGAATACAGCAGTAACACTATTTTTACGGATTTAGTCTAATTTACATTTTTTTAAAGCGATTGCCAGCATTACGCTCTTTGTTACAGTCTAGACCTTCACGTGCGAATAGGTGGTGGTAAAATTTTTAACACATTTGTTTTTGTCTTCTTAGTACGGTATACGATTATCATTGATATTTAATATTAAAAATAATATTGCCATATTACGAGTATTACACTAAATAGTGTTTTTATACATCCGTGTGTATTTTGAAAATTGTTTAAAGTATTTCGAAGTTTTTACCAGCCTTTAGATAATTTATAGATTATAGATTTATAGATTTTGCATGCCTTTGGAGATATTCATGACAAATTTTAGACGAAATGTTCACTAATTGGCAAAGTTATAGGCAAAACTTATTTGAAAAATATATAGTTTTTTAAATATATAAATATATCAAAATTATTTTAATCTTTTAAATTACTTTTGAACAGAGCGTATCTACAAGAAGAGACATATCCCAAGAACATGTTCTCTGGGACACGAGTTTGTTGGTGAGGGGTGCGGCGTTAAGTACGGAGTAGCAAGTGTCGCACGTTTTGTGAATTATAGGGGACAAATTTGATATTTCTCTTTCACATCTTTCGTTCTCATGTATTCTCTTCATGTTATGTATGACCGGTGTTGCCAGACAGATATTTTATCAAATTTGCAAAAAAAAAAGAGATGAAATATCCAATGAAAGCTCATTCCTAACTAATTAGAAATAAAAATTAGCCGCTTAACTCTCGCTCTATCGTCCACGGTTTTACCCACTCCTTTCGTCTTCTTTTATTCGGTAAACTATTTTCATTTTCATAGTATTCTAGCATATTCAAAATTATTTCTATATTTTCAGCATCATCTAGATCTAACGCTTCAACAGCCAGTTCATCAAAAAATTTCTTCTTTAGAAAATTCAGCCACTATGTTCCTTGAAATTTATTAAATTTTATTTTTATAAATACTTGTATTGCCACTGCTACTGTTGACATATCATAAATTACTAAATGTATGGCAGCCCTTTTTACGAATGAAAGGATAAAAATAATTTATTGTCAAAAAGTCGCTTTGTTCCTGCAACAAAACCCTATATGTAAACACAAGAAGATTTTAGAAGGAACACCAAAAGAGAATACTGGCCAACGCAAGCAGAGTCACGGGGACATGTCCCTTCATGTAAACTAGCTCTAAGAAACACTAACAAATCGGTTTAAAACCAACTGAAATATGAGCACCAAAGCATAAATACTTCGGCGTTTTTTCTAAAATTTAAAAACGCAAATATTTTTTAGTTTCTATAAAATCGAGAGAGCCAATATGGGCATCAAATTAAAGGGCTTCAGTATTAAAATATAGTTAACTATGAAAAAAACCCTAAATCAAATAACGTTTATATGATTCAAATATAATAGTTACGACTTTATCGCCTTTAACCCCCAGAATATTGGTATTAAATAAATGAGATTGACCAGAATAGTGTAGTAAACTACAAAAAAAAATTAAAAATCCAAGATGGTGTCAAATTTTTTTAAACCCCTAACCCTGATATTCTTACTATCAAATAAAAGGGCTAGAAAAAAAGGGGTAGAATGCAGTTATCTATGTAAAAATTAAAAACTAAAGATGGCTTCAGCAAGACTAAATGACACTTTACATTAAATAAAAAACCAGGGTTTAGCTACGATGTGCCGTTTATACCTATGTACTTTAGAGTAAAATGTATTTTCAGATTCGACGAAGCCGAATGTAGCGCTGTTACTTATTATATCTATATCTTAAAGGTCGAATGCAAAAAGCTCCTTACGTTGATTTTAAAGAGATATCAGTTAGGGTACGTTCGTAAATGCAACAGTTGTGCATCACTACAGCATAGTAAAAGTACAACGTTCATTAATGCAACCTTTGGCAGCACTTTTAAGCGTCAAAAGTTCTTTTTGCTAACAGTTGGCAGTGCTGCCGCCAATTTCTGTAAATACGACAACAGTTAAGCTTCTGATGCATTAGTGATCGAGTATACATACAATGGAGAAGTAAGTAGTATTCAACAACAATTAATCCTTTAAATTAAATTCGTTTATAGTTTTAGTTCCGAGGAAAATTTAAGCTTAAGTATGCAAGAATTAATAATAAGAACAAGATTGGACATGGAGACAGAGTTTCAAGAGGGAAGGAAAAAAAGTCGGACTTGTGGGGAAAGGCACTGACGAAAATTAAAATTTGTCGCTTTTAACATCAACATTTTCAATAATATATGCTATTACTATTTTGGATAACATTTTATATTTTTTGCAGAAATTTCCTAAAAGCAAACTCTACGTAGTTGTTTAGCAGCTGCAACTATATTTGGCATTACAGCCGCAGTAATGCATAAATTTGCAGCATTTACGAACGTACCCTTACTTAATGTTTTAAAGCTGACATACCCTTGTTAAGAAAACGTATCCAAGAACATTATTTAAACTTACATTAATTTTAACAAAAAACATACTTCCGATAATGGCAATACCATAAACTTTTTCTATCATTTCATTGTTAACGATATAAAAAATTCATATGGATATTCGTCTTTAAAAAGATTCTTTTTTATTTGCACATAAAATTATTTAATTGAATTGTTGTTGCTGATGTTTTTCCAATCATGTATATAATATTTCTTTTATAAATACATAGTATTTAAAATAAAAAAAAAAAAAATAATTAATTAGTATATTATTTAATTCATTATTTGTTTATAAAAAGAAGCAACAAAACTGTTTTTCTTAGAAGCAGAAATAACGAGATTCTTTTATTCGCTTTAATTTATTTACATCACTAAAAAAACACAAGTCATAAAAACACAATTAATTTCTCTTTTTTATTAATTTGTTAATTATTATATATTTTACGAATTCTTTTAATTAAAGTTAATACCTACATTTTTAAATCAACATATTAACAACATTTATTGCTTCTGCTAACATTTTCCACAACATTTTACTCCACGAAACGTATAAAATGGAAAGAAAAATAAGACGAATCCTTGTTGTAGGTTAAATGTCGGTATATCCCTACTTTAATTTTTTTTTTTAAGATTACAAACGTATGCTCAGTTTTTGCATATAATATTAAAGATTTCTGCCTAATACCATAGACAGACGACAGCGTTAATTTGCATTAAAATCTCACTAATGCACATTAAAATTTTGCTGTGACAAACGACTGTTTCTGCATTTAGTAAAAATTTTAAAAATTGTAAATGCACTAGCAATCACAAATCTGAACATGTTCCTACAAGTTAGGATGGCAGAAGGACAGTCTGAAATAATAGAAAGGGAATTGTGGAAATTCGTAGGTTTAATGGTATCTTTTCATGGAGGTTATAATTCTTACATACATACATACATACATATGTATGTATGTATGTAGGTATGTGGTATTTTTTTAAACGACCGTAAGAGCACTTTTTTGGGAGAGTGACGTGCTTACGATGGACGATACCAGTATTAAGGAAAACTTTCGCCTAAACAGAAAGGCATTCCAAAAAATATATTAAAAAATTTCAACATATCAAATCTATTTTTATTTTACATATTTGATTTTTTAATTTTTTGATTGATTGCCGACCGTGTTGCCATACTTAAATTGCTAAATGCAGTATAAATTCAATTTGATTTAGTGCATTTACGTGAAATCTAATACACATTGGAAAGGGGATAATTCAAATTTAATTTGAATTAAGACTTTTAATGTAAATTAACGCTGTCGTCTGTCTATGGTTTAACAGTGGTCTGTAAAGCTGTATTGAGTTTTCTTTATATACGGCCGTATATTATTAAATATTTTTATGTAAATCTATGAAATATATATATTTTTTTTACCTTAAAACACTTGCAAATTTTCCTTATTTTTATACAATTTATTGACCTGGTTTACAAATTAAAACTATTACGCTTCATAACTTTGAAAAAAAATAAAAGCTATATTGATTAATTTACATGTTTTTTTTCTAAGTCAGAATGCCTATTTTAAAATTGTATTATAGTATTACAGTATTATTGCGGGGTTCGAGCATTCATTGTTACTATTTAAGTCCGCATCACAATTTTTTTTATGCGGATGTTATTGGACTTTTTATTTAACAGTTTCTATTTAAAATACATTTTCTTGTGTTCATATGTTTATTATACACTAACTATCTGAAGTTGATTTTCAGTTAAGAAAATTGTACTTAAAATTTGCGAAATTGTTTACAAATCCAAAGCAGAAAACTCATACCTTTAAGCTAATAATAAATAAAAGTAAATTGTGATATTGAAAAAAGATATAAAGGCATGATTTTCTTACTACCTTTCATTGTTGATTCAGCCTACGCCGAATATTGCTTTTTCAAGTTAATAATATAATGGATTCAAGTGTGATATTTGACAACAAATTGACCTTAAGAATTCTCTTAGATATCATTGTTCCAAAATCTTTTTATATACTGAATTAAGTTTAAACACAAGTTCTTATGTATGTTATATGGAGTGCCTGTTATGTTGTTTTTTTATAATTCATTTAAAAAAAATTCAATAGAAAGTTACAAAAGGTTTCATTTGTTTAAGGACAACAGATAAGAATTCACACAATTGAAATATGGAAGAAAGAAAAAACTTTCAATATGTTATATCAGAACTTGTGTTTAACATAGACATATTTTATTCCCCAATATAATGGTGTATTTTTTAATTCATTAAAAAATAGTTTTACACCGCATAGTGGCTCCTTTTGAAGAAAAAAACAGTAATAAATTTCTAATTTCTAAACTACTTATCCGAATTGTATGAAAGGAACATATGCTGAGATGAGAGTACCGAATCTTTTAATTTTTGAGATACCCTGTATATCTACAGTTCGTACAACCTGGAATTTATAAAACCTTTCGAGGGTTATCATTCCTTTTAATATTTCTTCAGTTTTTGTAAATAAGCTTATATACATATTTTTTAATCTTTTCTAAAAGAAAAGGCATTAAAAATTATTTAAGATATAATTTTAGACCTTCTGGAAGTGCACTCTACCTCTAGCTTTGTTCGAAATATAAAATAATTTTAAAAAACATCTGTTTTTTTTAAAGTGCGAAAAAAATTTGCATGGGAATTTTTATTCTCTTTTTAAATTTTTATTATGATTAATTTTTTTAAATCTAGTAAGTTTTCCTAGACATCCTACGCAGACTTGTTTTCGGGAAATGCAATTAAAAAAAAATTCATCATTAAGGAGGAACAGTTTTTATTACAATTTGGTTTGTAATATATAATATATTATTAATTTTAAATTGTTAATCATATATTCTTACAAGTAAATTGATTGGCTTTTAAAATTCTACAATTTTTTCATATATCGCTTATGAGTCGTAAGATATTTCTATTCAATTTAAATACAAAAAAAAATAATCTGTTTTTTTTATTTTTTTCTTTTACATAAAAAATATTTACATATTTTCACATTTTCAAAAAAAGACAAGTTTACACTCAAAGAAAAACCGTGATTACGACATGGCCACAACCGTTATCAAAAACAAGTAATAGATATTTTTATTTTGTTTTATCAAATATTTCGTCTCGACAGTTAAGTGTTTTTTAAATTTAATCATTTAATTTTTTACTTTTCTTGAAAACTTCGTTGTAATTGTCCTGTAAAAGTTTTAGAATTTTCAAACTTATTATAACAAAAATAGTTTTATGTCTTCGCAAAAGTAGCATTATATTCAAAAGCATTTAAAATTAGAAATAATCATTAAATGTTGCATGAAACAGCAGGATGAATAAAAAGCTTTCAAGCTATGAGATCTATTAATTATAACTGGTTTTCAATGGTTCTTTTTCTTTTTGACTACATTTTTATTACTTAAAATTAATAAAAATTCAAAAAATTCAACATGTGATAAAAACAAACAATTAACTTTAAGAAAATATTGAAATATAAATTTTTAATTAAAAAGTTAAGTTCAATCAATATAAATAACAGCAAACACATTAACTTGCCTCTGTAGAAAGCAAAAATTATTCACATTATTTATACTCGTACTATGATTATTGCATAACACTTTAATTGAACATAATAGATATAACTTGCAACATTATATGTTTTACCACAATGCAATGCATACAATGCAATCTTAGTTTGTTGCTCCTCGATTATGATTACCACAACCATGCTTTTTCTTTGCGTGTACCTACTAACAAAAAAAAAAAAGATGTAAAATATGTCTACTATCTCTATTATAACAGTTATAAAAGATATGCTTTATGGCATTAGTTTTCAAATTTGAGTAAACTTTAAAACAATAACTACTTTCAATTGCATTTTTATATTAGTTTATGATGGACAATTCAAATTTCAGTTGGATTTGTTTACTTTTTTCTAGCTTCCGAGATTTATTATTATATCGTTATAAAGAAGGTTGCACTTACGAAAGAATAACTTGGGAACGGCTTAATCTATTTTACCTACTAATAAAATCAATAATGAAAAATAAAATTGCCTTTAAGTTATGAAAATATTATTTTTAATTTTGGTTAGTTGTTTCAGAGATACGGAACAATTTGTTAGGAAAATTGTTTTGTAATTTTTTATTTTATAAAAATTAAAAATATCCAAAATTGAGTACAATTATGTTCTACTTTTGCTTTATTCACAATTATTTAAAACATCTCAAGTACTTGCACAAAAGCTTCTTATATAACACAATTTTACATGCTTCTTTTACGTAGGGTTATAAAAAATCTAAGATGCCAGAAGTACTGCCAAGTAAATAACATTTTCAAGACTTCGGAAAAATTTGCCACTAATGATGTGCTTAAAGACAAAATATGTTAATCAATTACAAAATCAAACAAAATCAAGTCATGAATTATCGGATGCTTTTCGCCAAATATGCTCGAGTTCTATGCTTTTATAAGAATTAAATGTAGTTCATAAATATATTCATGTAAATACATGATTTTTAATGATACGCTAATGGTAAAATCATTAATGTTTTCACCTAAATTTATCACTTCTTCACCAATTGAACCCGTACAAAATCACTTTTTTGTCATACATTTTTTTGCCGGGTACTTAATTGTAAAAAAGTCCTTCAGTTCGGAAAAGTAGCTTCGATGTTACATATATATTATCATGTTTTCTGCAAAGGGAATCACTGTAAGATGACCGTACATATAACATTTTGTGAAAATTTTTTGCTTATTTAACTGGGAACTGCTATAGAATTTTATTTTCACACTATTTTTAAAAGGCTTGATTTTTTTAAACTTTTTATTACCTCGCCAACATGCCAAACTTAGATGTTTTTGGTGTGTCCTTATTCTTAATTAGGCATTAAAATCTGCCACTAATATATTGCGGCAACACACATAATCCTGTGAGAAATGCCCACCAATCATTTGCAGTAAATTTTTATCTTCTATTACAGAAAAAGTTGTAAATGGTTTTATATAGATATATGATATTTAATTAAATAAAAGTTATATATGATTAATATATAAAATGTCAAATTTAAATATTGTTTAAGCTAGTTCAATGTATATTATCATTGTCTATTACAGATCTCGAATGACTTGATTCATTTAAAGGAATATCATCGGCTTAATATGCAAACGTGCTAACTCCCTTTTGCAAATTTCTGCAAATTTCGCAGAAGAGAAAAAAAACTTTTTATATTTCATATTTGTAGCTTGAAAGGAAAATCAAAAATATAGTTGGTCTATTTTGAGGTATTCTTTGTGTATAACTATAATCTACAATAACAAAAAAAACCAAAAAAAAAATAAAAAAATTGGTGTTAGTAATAAACACTGAACTAATAATGTACTGGATTTAGCAGTATTTTTTACAAAAAATTTTCTTTGAGAGGATTAACAAATTTTCTTATCAATCCATTTTACACACTTTAAGATTTAAATTGAAGAAAAACTTCATGCTGGTCGACGAGCTGTATCTTTTTCTTACACACGGCACAAAAATCTCATTTTACTTAAAAAGTGGATTTAGCAGGTTTGTATATTAAGCCGACGATTATGACATAAAACAGAGGTGGCCATTTCATCAAAAAATTGTTTGTTATCCCACCTCTTTTATTTTTATACTCTTTAATTTGGTCGTGCATGAAGCGGCGACAAGTGAACATGCTTAGCGGTTATGTTGATGTTTATTCAAATACAGTGCGCAAAAAATGTAGATGAAATTAGAGAAATTTTGAAAATTTTTCATTTTAACAATTAAAAAAATAATAAATTCAAGGTTTAGTGCATTATTATTAGTTTTTTACACCCAAAAAAAAATTGTTTGTATTACATTTTAATGTAAATCTTTACGCTTATTTTGTCTTTTAACTAAAAAATAGCAAATTCAGTGTGAACTGCATTATTTTACATTTTAAAAAACCAAAACAATTTTTTGTGACCAAATTTTTTTAAAAATCTGTGAGCTTACTTTTTTATAGCACTGTACTATAAAATTCGCTCACCAATACGGCTGCAAAACATTTTTTGGCATCTATGATTTAAAATGACTTTTTAAGTACCAGGTAATATTCATTAAAGTTACTAGCGATGCCTCACGACGTTAGATATGTATTTTATTAATTGTAGCTTTTACGATCCATATGTGTATGTCTGGAAATTTTTGTTTCCACACGTACATGTGTAATTATGTCTACTATAACATCTTTTTGTCTACAATAACTGATCTTGTTTTATCAGCTTAAAAACTCTGTTTTGCATGCGAGTTTTGCTAGAGATGATTTTTTTTAAATAAAGCACTTGAAATGAATTCAGCAAATTTAACAACAATATTATCAACAAAAAAATGTTTTAAATTATATAAAAAATACTTTTATACAATTAAACAAATTTAACAATACCAAATGCCAAGTTTTTTAGTTAATTTGTTTAGTTTCTTCTTGGCTTGCTTTATGTTATGCCGAGAGATGTGGGTCTATTTTCACAAAAACAGTTGATGTCAGTTAATAAGATCAAATTTAAAATTTATTTCGTTGGGTATTAAATTTGCAGTGAAAAAATCACCAGTCATATGCCGAATATATAACTGCTGAAAGGACTCTAGAGGAGCTTATAGCGCGCTCTATTTTCTTCTGCTGCAAAGCAGTCAGCTACGGTTGCCTGTAAAAGTACAATATCGACAGACATGTAGATTTACATATGTCTCACAAATTTTAAAGTCAGATGTAAAAAACATGCCATGTATGATAGCCTTAAGCTAGACAAAACATAAGAATAATATTTTATATTAATATAAAAAAATATTGTATTGTGTTTATTACTATATAATTTTATTGAGAACAAGGAAAATCATATCATATGTGTTTAAGCTATTTTCTTAAATTGATCGAATATAAACCAATAAAAAGAACACACATACACACAATTAAAAACAAAAAACAAAATAAACAAAATAACTATTTAGTCGCAACATTTGAACTGAACACAGCTCTCTCAGCCTTTGAAATTAGGAAACATAAAACATGCTTAATACAATTGACATTTCAATTACCGTTAGTTATATGTTGGAAACAGAAAGAACAACGTCCTTTTTGTATTTAATCCACAAAACACCCACCAAATATATTAATTGTTAAAGCAGCAGCAATAAATTTTTGTATTAAGTGAAGATTGTTGATATTTGCTTAAAGATGTTGTTGATGCTGTTGTTGTTATTATAACGTACGATGGCATACAATTTTAATTGCTTCACACGACACAACGAAAGCGAAATAACAATTAATTACATTTAATTGTAAGACAATTTATATCACTTCACTAAAGAAATACAATAGATTTGCTGTTTTGTGTGCTGTGTAACGGTTTGAATTGAATTGCAAATTGGATTGTTATTTCTTATATTTTTATGTATATTTTTATGTATTTTATTTATATATTTTGAAATTTAACAACACTTAGAAAAACACATCATTTATTAATTATTTTTTGTTGTTATTCTTTTTTTATTTATTTATAAATTTGTTCCTTTTTACACTTTACTTTTGTTTGTTTGTTTGTATGAGTTTTTATAAAGGATTTGACATTACATTTCACTTTTGGTCTTTCCGATTTAAATTTTTGTTCGTCTTCTTATTTATTTTATATTTATTTGGGGTGTTTTTTTCCTCCTAATGGTTGTATAGTTAACTTTTCACCATATTTTTTTTTTTTTTTCAAATAATTGTGCTGACAAGTGGAAAATGTCGTTATAAATTGTAATCTTGTACAACCATAATTGAGTTGTCTCCTTGTTTTCTTAAGATTTTTGTATAAGCAACAAACGCTTTATTTTTTTTTTTTTTTTGCCTTCAATATAATTTAATTGTTTTTTTTATTTTTATTATTTTTTTTTTATTTTGAAAATTATTTGTAATTCTCTAACAAATTAATCATTTTATTAAATATTTTATTTGTTATAGGCTTGTTGAAATTTATTGGTTAACTTTAATTTAATTTAGAAGATAATTTTTTTAGTAGATTTTTATGTTAATAACTTTCTACTTTTAATAAGATTTTTGATTTTGTATTTGTATATTTTTGTTTTCTTAATTATTATTAAATTTTACAAATATTATCTTTTTGATTTAAACACTATTTTTTTTTAATAAAATTTTTTGTTTGCTTCAACATTTAAAACACTTTTTAAATTTGTTTTCATTAATCTGTTTTTGCAAATGAAAAACTATAGTTTTATATTATTATTATTTATTATCTTTTATTCTTATTTTAAGTAATTTTTGTTGTACTGCATTTATAATTTATGAAAAATTTATAATCAAATAATTATTTACATAACATTTGTTTTTCTTTTATAAAAAAATTTTAAATAAATTTGCATACTTATGAAAATATTGTGGTATATTTTTAACGTATCACATCTTTAAAACCAGTCAAACAAAAGTAGGAAAAATTCTTAAAATTAAAATGTCTTTAAGGCATTACAATTAGTGGTCGGACAGCTTTTTTACACATCAATTTTTTGCTCACCCCTGGAGGCATGTTTTCTTGGCTTCTTCCCGACTAATAGGGCCCATACACAACACCATAATAATTGTGCAATCAAGTTACTGTGCCAGCTGATTGACCGTGTATAAGGTTGTGGTGTGATTGTACCAGCTGATGGTGCTTTATCAAAAATAGTTTGATATTTTTTTGATTGTACCAGCATGATTTAGTCGTGTGTGGCAAAATTAGCTTATATAAGGTAAAACGTCAAGGCATAAACATCAAAAAAAATACAACATTATAAATTTTAATGCCAATTCATAGCCATTTCTTCATCCAAACACGTTTTTAAATTTGGTCCCAATTCGTTTTCGTTTTAGGATAATAGTAATAATAAGTGCAGCACAATTTTTTTTTTTTATTCGTTACAAACTTTTCCACACATTTTTTTGGGTAAAAAATGAATTTTGTACCACCATGCTGGTGTAGTCTGTGCTTAAAGCTTAATTGCACAAACACTTGATTGCACAATTTTATGGTGTTGTGTATGGGCCGTATAAGCTGTGTTGTGAGTATTAGGTAGAGAGTGTGAGACCAACACCACTGGCCCCTTGAAATCAAAACTTAAGAAAATATGAAATCTGGCGATGATGGATATTCCAGGCTGACTAAAGATCTGGTAATCTCCTTATAATTGTCCCAGTCTGTTAATTGGTAAAGTCTCCTCGGAAAAAACGTGGTACCTGTGGAAAACAAATACAAATGTTTTTAATGTCTGATGCTTGACCTTGGTCAGACTTTGGTTATCACGGAAGCTTTTAGGTGCTGTAGCCTTTTAAACAAAAAAGGAAAATGATAGATCAATATCTTATGCTTACAACCTAGTGTCGACACTGTGGTTATCGGACAACTATATATCGTCATTCGTTAATTAATGTATTCTATATGTATAGGTTTTATATGTCACTAAGAACAAAATAACTTGCGAACGACGATATATCTCGGCGTACTGTTGCCTTTAACAGAAGTAGCTTCCTAATGAATTGAACATCGCATCTGATTCTGAAGGCTATATCAAGTTTTCTTGGAAAAAAAAATGCTAATAAGGAGATATATCTGTGGTTTTCATGGGCAACCGCGTATGTTCATTTAATACGATTTTGAGTTAATAATGCCATATTGCTTGGTTTAAACGGCCTTTACTTGGTTTTAAAAATTTCTCCAATTAGATGGACCAATTTCGATTATTTTAATGGCATAACAACGTAACTTCTATATATATATATTCAAAAATCGTTTAGCACTAACACGGTTTTGTAGCTCTGCTGAAAAATTTTATTTTAAGACATACGTGGTTGCCCATGAAAACCCCAGATATATCCTGAGCTCTTGAGAAAGGTGCATCTATATGAACCAAGTATTATTGGATGTAAGATTGCTAACTGTAAAATAATTTAGTTGCATAACTTGATAACAACGGCGTTGACTGAAGGTCACGGAAGCGACCCAGTGGTAAGACAACCGTCAAATTATGACAATATGTATCAGTGCTGACTTTAAACAAGCCACAACGATAAGCTCCAGCTGACTACCATTCTCATTTTTCTGCAGCAGTAAAATAATAAAAAATATTAAAATTATTCTTTATCTCACAACTAGTTAAGCCTACTTAAAACTACTAAAAAGCTAGAATTTGAATAGTAGAATATATTTTTGATTAAACATCTGACAGCTTTGGATCAGTAAAAGTCCAGTGCGATTTTAAAGTTATTTATCATTAAAAAACTATAAAAAAGTTTGACTAATACCATAACAGGCGAATTGCTGAACTGACACTGATATTGATTCAATTTAATACTCTGAATCTGACCCGGTTCTCTGCAAATTATATTATAATTAAAAGAACATAAATATACTTAGAAAAATTAGGCTTTTTTTTTAATGAATTTAAAAGTTTATAGAGTTTTAGAAAACGATATAAATGTAAGTCTTCTTTCAGGCGTAAGATTATTTTTTTAAACATCATATTTTTAAGGTTAGTAAATAGTTTAAATTTCGATTATTAACTCCAAGCAAATTAAAAAAAAATTAAACTCCAATCTTAAAATTTTTTGCTTACATTGGTGCCTGTTTATCTTATGAATTCTAGTGTTTGCGTGACGTTTATTTTATTATATTTTACTTTTATTTTGTGAAAAAAGCACTTAACTAATTTCTTTACTACAATTATTTTATTTTTTTTAAGATGTCATAAAGATGTTTATTTCATTTCAATAATTTTTTTTTAATACATACAATTTAATTTATTTGTTTTGAAATGCAGCAATATTCACTTAATTTGTATTTAATAAAATCAATTTTTAATACAAAATCTTAAAAATTTTCAAATAACTTTTTTTCATGCTTTTGCTTGACTGAGCCTTGTTGTTTTGTATTTTAGGTGCTTTTAAATTAACTGAAATGTGCAACTGAAATAAGAATATTTATTATATATTTAGTTGAAACAATTGTTTTTTATTTTTTTCTATATCACTTCTAATTGCCGTAGTTTTGCTTGAAGCAAGTTAACAAGTCAGTAACAAAAGATATAACTCAGTTTAAACTTCTCCACAAAATGTAAACAATAGACCATTAAATTGTTACTTAAATACACTGACAAAATAAAATACTTTTGTCTAAGTTATCACAAAACTTTACGTCATCACTCTCTGTATGTGTCATTGAAAGGCAAGCATATAGCCAAACACAAACAATAACAATAACACAAACCAAATTTATGTATAAATTTTGCAAACATTCATAAGAATACACAAATCCACACACACATTCACATAAATCTTTATTTTTACAAACCGCAGTGTAACATCGTTTGTAAAATGACAAAAGGAATTTTTAGTTGGTTTTTCTTTTTGGGAAATATTATGGCTTAGTTGTGTACATTGTTGTAGTTGTTTTAAAATATTTTCATAAAAAACACATTATAATCTTAAAAAAAAAAAAAAAGTTTTCTTAAACTCATTTAAATATTGTATATAATTTTGTTTTATACAAAGGGCGTTGTTTTTTTATAAAATTAATTTACATATTTTTGGTTTTATTATACAAATGCTGTTGGTAATTTTGCTTAAAATTTTAATAATCTTTAAAGTTTTTATTTTCATTTATTTTCTTTTTTTTCATACACTATTTCAAACTCTCGATTTACCCAGTAGAAAGTTGAAAAAAATAAACATAACACACTCTCTCTTTAGTTTGAATATTTTATTACCGACCGTATATTATTCAAAACGCGTTTAAAATTTTTCCTCTATTGCCGTTTTCAATACGTTGCGTTTGTGTGTTTTGTATTAACTTTTTTTTCTTTCGCTTTGTTGAAAAAAATTTTTGCTAACCGTTACCAATCAACGCAAATATCGAACATAAACTGATATTAAAATTGTAAAATGTTTCCAGAGATTGCATGCCTGTTATAATTTGTAGGAGATTTCCAATGAAATTCAAAAACGCTGAATTTTTTGTAAGTACTCTGTGTGCTCTCTATAAATTTTTTCACAGCGAGTAGATAGAACCAGTGA
The DNA here is from genome assembly GCA_941918925.1 of Phyto melanocephala. Lineage (NCBI taxonomy): Eukaryota > Metazoa > Arthropoda > Insecta > Diptera > Rhinophoridae > Phyto > Phyto melanocephala. Next base: position 30,271,005 of record OW799233.1, read on the forward strand.
CCGCAGCGCTAGTTTTTCCTTTTGACATTAAATAAAAGGACACTTTATATGAGCATGCGCTATAAGGCTTTAAGCGCTATAAATTCATTGAGTATAAATAAGAGTAAAATTCCCTTTGAAGTGTTAATAGTGGGAACAGTTATTTTTCTAGGCTTAAAATTTTCTCTAAGAGAAACAAGTACGTAAAAAAGGAAAACAAAAAATATCTACTAAGTACAAGAACCTGTTGAATACCAATGTTACAGCGACAATCATTTAATATTTTAAATCATGTGTTAGGTACACGTTTTGCCAATAAAAAACTAATAAGATTTAATAGTCAAAATATGACATATGCCATTTTCTATATATTGACATTCCAAAGAATTTTTACATATGTATACACATACATAGAGACGATGATATGATGAAATGATAAACAACTAAGTCTTAAATGTCTGGGGTATCTGTAAAAATACAGCCATTAAAAAGTTCCTTAGTTTTAGGTAGATTTTCTTTGAAATCGGATTTTTTTTGTTGAAAATATGCAAGTCAATCGGAAAGACACTATGCTTTTTTGATATCTACCCCAGGAGAAACAGGACATACAATAATTTCATTAAAAGCTAAAAATGTTCTTTTCTAAGATTTATTAAATTAAAGGTATCCATATTTGAGGTAACAATTTAATTCTTATATTAGAAATACTAAAAATATTTTTAATTTTGTTTAGAAAAAAAGGCTCCGGCTAAATATTTAAAATTTTATTGTCAAGTTATCCCTTTAAACGCAAAGAAAGAACACGATTGTGGTTAACATAATGTAGAAGCACCATAATAAAATTGAAGTGCATAATTGTGGTTAAAACATATAATTTGCTGTAAGTTATAATTATTGTGTTTAATTGGAGTATTATGCACTAATCATGTTCTGACCATAAATAATACTAACAATGTTTACCTTGTGGTGGTAATGATCGGGAGAAATGTACTTAAGTGTATAGAGGTGCGATGAAAAATAAACTTAAAACAATGATTGCAGGACATAAGCCAGACCAAAGGCATAGGGATAATATAAATTCACAAAAGACAGCATTATCCTCTCATTGTTGTGAATTAAATCACCTTTCAAGTTTTGCAAATATTTCAGTTTTAAACACAGAAATTAATTAAAAGCGTAAATTTATGTTAGAAGTGTTACACATTTTAAATGTACCATCAACACTGAGAATTAACTATAAGGCAGACACTGATAATATTGCTCAGAGTTACAGACATTTAATACAAAAATAATAATACATAATACATTGTATTGAACTTTTGGTTAATTTTTAAGTTAGTACTTCTTTACACAATTTTTTCATATGACAAAATGTTGAAATTTATGCGCTAAATGTTTTCAAAAGTTTGTTGTTTTAAAAATATTATTTTTTCACACAAATATATTTCAAAAAATCAAAATAAATATTATTTTTCTGACAATGCTACACAACGGAGATGCAAAATATTGAAAGAATTAATAAAAATTAAATACATAATTATAATTATTAAAAGACCTTGAGCTTAAATAATTGTAGTTAATATTTTAAATAATTCTTCTTTATTTTATTTGACCTCTTTTTTAAATTTTATATTTTATTTTTATACCCGCCACCAAAAAAATGGTGGGGGTATATTCATTTTGTCATTCCGTTTGTAACACATCGAAATATCCATTTTAGACCCCATAAAGTATATATATTCTGAATCAGGGTTTGATTTGATGACGATCTAGCTATGTCCGTCCGTCTGTCCGTCTGTTGAAAGCACGATAGAGGTCGCACCGAAAAAGCTAGGGGGCTCAAATTTTGCCAGAATCTTTCTTATAGACAAGGTTTGTTTGGTATTGAAAATGGGCTAAATCGTAATATTAGGAAGAGAGTTATAGCTCGTAAAGCAAGAATAGGTCGAAAAAACCGTGTCCTGCTAACATCGAATAAAATGGAATTGTGTCCAAACGGATGAACGTAGAGTCATGAAACTTCGAATATATATTTCTCGAGTCAAAAGAATATTTCTCCCCAAAAATTGCTTAAATCTATGCATTAGAGAAGGAGTTATAGGTCAAAACGTACGAAAATTTATACCGCTCAGTGTATATTTGAAATTTAAAACGTAATAAAACAGACAAAACTATATGTACGGTTCTGAAATTTTGCAAACATGGCTTTTTGGTCAAAGTCTTCGTTATAACGGAAAATAAATGTGCCACGCCCACTTTTTTTTTGAAATTTTTATAAAAATATATTAGTCATATTCATTAGCATTTATTCATTGCAGATGGCAACATCTGTTGAAGGCGCCACTACATTTTGCAAACACTGAGGATGATGTCTTTGCTAAACATCACGTAGAACACTAGATGACTCTAGTAACATTTTTTTGCACAAACTACAAAGGAATTTTATAGGGGTTTGTGAAAACGAAAATGACCGAAGTTTGTTGACAAAAACTAACTAGAGTAATGATTTGGGCCCAACTTTACATATAGTTGTACACACAGTCTTATGAGGTTTAAGATTTAAAAATATTAAAAAAAATGTGCATCAGTAGATTCTTTTGTAAAGGGTGGTTAAATTGTAAGGGCCACAGGGTGATTCAAAATAGACTTGCTCAGCATTTTGCTAAAACGGGAAAGTTATTAGTAAGATATTGATTTTTAAAATTCTATAACATTTTACTTTTAAAAGATTTTCAAACGAAATAAGTTTTGTATAATTTTAAAATTTGTTAGCCATTAGTACATGAAAATAAATTGTTTATAATGTTTAGAAATAATTTTTTTTTTATCTTTAGGTCTAAATTTTCCTAAATTCCTTTTTTTAATACACCATAACTTTTAGAAAACATAAGATAGCAAAAAGAAATTAGCACCATTTAGTAGATAAAACTCTCCTCTATACCTCTATACACCATTGTATACCCGGGACGATCTGACCGTGATCAGCAGATCCATTTTTGTGACACAAGGTCAAATATTTTTTGCAAAATTTTAGTAAAAGAGCTAAACAAATTTTTTTGTAATGTGTTTTTTTTAAGTATTTTAGTTTTTATACCCGCCACCAAAAAATGGTATGTATATATTTTTAATCGGGGTTTTATTTGATGACGATCTAGCTATGTCCGTCCATCTGTCCGTCTGTTAAAAGCACGATAGAGATCCCATCAAAAAAACTAGTGGGCTCAAATTTTGCCAGAACATGTCTTATACACAAGGTTTGTTTGGAATAGAAAATTGGCTAAATCGGAATATAAGGAAGAAAGTAATAGCTCGTAGTGCAAGAGTAGGTCGAAAGAACCGTGTCCTTCCAAAATCGAATAAAATGGAGTTGTGTCCACCAGCATCAACGTAGAGTCATAAAGCTCCAAATATAAACTACCTGAGCAAAAGCAATATATCTACCCAAAAATTGCCTATATGCATGCATTTTTATACTGCGCAGTGTATTTTTCAGTATGTTCAAAATTTCAAATCTAATAAGAGTGACAAAATTACATCTACGATTCTGAAATTTTGCAGGAATTGCTTTCTGGTCAAAGACTTTCTTCTGACGGAAAATAAATGTGACACGCCCACTTTTACGCCCACCTCCCATACAACATTTTCTCTCAAATTTTTATAATTTCTCTATAAATCAAATAATAAAGGACTTTATTGAAACATCTAAGTTGTATTTATTAGCATAAATAACTTCGACACACCTACTATAACGCCCACTTTTCACATTATCTACTGTTAATGAAATTTAAATTTATAAAACCGACAAAATTAGAGGTATGATAATAAAATTTGCTACGGAAATCCTTCTAGTCAATGTTATTGCTATGCCAGAAAATTTAGGTGACACGCCCACTCTTACGCCCACATCCTATATAATGCTTTATCTCAAATTCATATAATTTCTCAAGGAATAAATATTTTGGAAGAATTACGGACTATATTGAAATATCTAAGTTGTATTTATTAGCAGAAATTTTATTGACACGCTTACTTTAACGCCCATTTTCACTGAAACACTTAATTTACGAAAACATTTTACCAGCATATCGAAGTTATAAAGGGTGGTTAAATTTTAAGGGCCGATGTTGATTTTGAATAAAACACAAATTATTTAGGAAATTATTATCACCTCGATCCGATAGTCCAAATTTTCAATAACATTGCTGATGCTCAATTGTTTGGCACGATGATGAGTCGAAGTTGAATGTTTTTTTGCCACACTATCGCGATAAACAGCAATGCTTCTCATTTAACGATTTTAGAATTTCATAGATGTTCTAACATTTTATACAGACCTGGGGCCGAATTACGGCATTAGATATCGATCGAAATTTAACTCGAACGATCGATTACGCTGTGCTTTAGGTATAGAGATTCTAATAAGAGTTTTCAAATTTCGATCACGTTCGAGTGCCGTAATTCGGCCTCTGTTTTAAATTTAAAATTTAACCACCCTCTACAAAGAAAGTGATACATATTTTATTATAAAGAGATTATTTTATAGCGATTAACAAAATAATAAATATTGTGCTTTAAATGTACAAAAAATTGGTGGTGGGTATAAAAGATTCGGCACAGCCGAATATAGTGCTCTTACTTGTTATATTTCTAATCGTTCTTACACTATAGGTACGTAAATTAATGATTTATAAATTTTTGGTTGATTAGTATAGGTTATGTCAATTCCTCTTTGAACTTTATACTGTCTAATTCAACTATTAAATATTTTTCGAAGATAATTTTTATCATCCAATATATCTATAATTTTCTTTTTTCTTATGAAATCCTAAATAACTTATAGATGTAAGGTTTATGGCTGTATTGATAAAAATTGTTTTGGGATGTTTTCAATAGTAATTAATAATCCTTCGTGAGAAAGTAGGTTTCTGGCACCAATCCATGAATAACTTATTTCCCCTTGTTATCATTAATGCTTCCAAATAGGAAAGTTTTTAATCACATTACTTTTCAATAGTAAATTTAATATCTTTATGAAAAGAATTAACAGTTACCAAAATATGGTCTATTGTACCCTCTGATACAATACAAAATAAGTCATCAACATATTTTGTAACAATTTTTGGTTCTTTAGCCAGTTTTTCGATACATGTATCTTATAATTTCTCCATAACGATATCCGCTATAATTGGCGATGCTGGCGAACCCATAGGAAGTCCTTTCTGTTTTACATATATTTCATTATCATGTCAATAATATCTATTGTCCGTAATACAAAATTTCATCATACGTAAAAATAGATTTTTCTCAATTTTTGCGTATTCTCTTATCATATCCCATTTTTCTTCGATAATAAACAACACAACAAATAGCTAAGTCTAAAATAAAAATATAGCACGACCTTAGGCTTAAATAAGTCAATATTTAAATTAACGAAAAGGTCAAAAAACTAAATAATTATTATTTAATGATTATTTTAAATTTTAAATGATTTTGATTATAATGTTTTTTTTTCGCGAAAATATAATATTTTTGTCACAATAACTTTGTAAATCATAATATTTTTACAGGACAACTATATCCTAGATTTTTTGAGAAGTAAAAGTTATTATAAAATTCAAACAAACGCCTTATTATCGCTACGAAATTAAAGATCAGATAAAATGAAAATAACTATTACTTGTTCGAGATAACAAAATACTGAGCCAGAGAATAAAATCGTGTTGTAACAATGGCTTTTCTTGCTTAAATTCTTAATAAGGTTTTTAGTAAACTATTGGCAATGATATCGCACTTACAATGTTTTTTTTGAGCTCACAAACTATTCTGGGATTATTGTTTTACTTTAGTGTTAAAAAAAACAACCCACAAGAGGTAGTCCTTAGATGTCAAATTGCATAATCTTGGTGGCCAATTCACATGTTCTCTATGAGAATAATACGATTTTTGAAATTTTCTTTTATACAATCCATTCTTATCTCGACCATACTGTTGAAACCATATATTATTTTATGCCACAAAAATCTTTGGATCATCTCCCTGTAGCAGAAGGAAAATCAAAATGATACTTTAAAATTGGATACCCATTTTAACTTTTGCAGTAAGATTTCCATTTAAAAATAATTTAAAAAAATTTGTTTGAGGTATTTTCTTAACATGTTTTTTTTTATCGAAATAAGTTGTTTGAAAACAAGTAAGAGCACTATATTCGGCTGTGCGGATCTTTTATACCCACCACCAGTTTTGTGTACATTTAAAGCACAATATTTATTATTTTGTTAGTCGCTATGGAATAATCTCTTTATAATAAAATATGGATCACTTTCTTTGTAGAGGGCGGTTAAATTTTAAGGGTCCATGTTAAAGGAGATCCATACCTAAACGTCAAGTTTTTTCTTGCATTTCATTTGACAGTTCTCTATCTCAGACTAACTCAATTTGAACCGTAGAAAGATACGCAATTGAGCATCGCGTAAAATTTTTCAGGTTTTTTATAATAATGGGCGTTCAAAACAAAATCCATTTTGTGCATTTCGTGATTCTTTTAGTCAACATATTCGTTTAAATTCGTCCACAATTGGGAGAATTGTTAAAAAATATTTTAATTTCAAAACAGCAAAACAGGTCTGCATAAAATTTGAAAACATCTGTGAATGCTTTTTAGTTCGTTGAATGGTAAACATTGCTGTTTTAAGCGATAGTGTTGCAAAAGAGCAGTCAACCTCGACTCATTATCGTGCCTAACAATTGAGCATCAACATTGTCATTGAAAATTTGGACCATCGGATAGTGGTGCGGTGCCGAGGTTGGGGGGGGGAGGCATTTGGCCGATATTTTGTTCCATAAGTAATTGAATCATACAAATTTAACCACCCTTTATAACTTCGATATGCTAGTAAAATGTGTTCGTAAATTTAGTCTTTCAATGAAAGTGGGCGTTAAAGTAGGCGTGTCGAAGTTATTTCTGCTAATGAGTACAACTTAGATATTTCAATATAGTATTTTATTATTCCAAAATCTTTATTCATTGATAAACTATATGAATTTGATATAAAGCATTATATGATAGGTGGGTGTAAAAGTGGGCGTGTCGCCTTAATTTTCTGAAATATTATTCAAATTGATTAGAAGGATATATGTAGCAAATTTCATCATCATACCTCTAATATTATCGGTTTTATGAGCTTTTAAATTTCATTAACGGTAGATAACGTGAAAAGTGGGCGTTAAAGTAGGCGTGCCAAAGTTATTTCTGCTAATGAATACAACTTAGATATTTCATTATAGGCCTTTATTATTCCAAAATCTTTATTCATAGAGAAATTATATGATTTTTAGGTAAAACGTTATATGGTAGGTGGGCGTCACATTGATTTTCAGTTAAAACAAAGCCTCTTACCAAAAACCAAAGTGTGCAAAATTTCAGAATCGTAGATCTAAATATGCCTGTTTTATTAGGTTTTAAATTTTAAATATACTCAAAAATACACTGCGCGGTATAAATTTTCAGACGGACACAGCTAGATCGTCATCAAACCCCGATTCAGAATATATATACTTTATGGATTCTAAAATGGATATTTCGATGTGTTACAAACGGAATGACAAAATAAATATACCCCAACCATTTTTTTGGTAGCTGGTACAAAAATCTGGTAATTGGATTTTACGTTCTTTATACCCTATTGGTTGTTCAGCACAACATTTTTTTACATTTTTGTGTACATACATCTTTATCCTTGCAAGTGCAAGTAATACATCCTTATGAATGCTTATGGTTACAATTACAGTTATTTAAACATATATGTAGTTTATAACGTAATATTAAACATATGTAAAAGAATCTCTTCAGTTATAGCGAAATCCATTTGCGTTATGATATATGCAGATAAAGTCTGGGAGTACTTTGTTACAGCGATAATATATCGTGCTAAAATATACCAATTCTGTTTGGAGAGAATTAATAACTTTAAACTCAAGCAATTAAGAAAAATTGAAATTTGAGCCCTTTGTTAATACGGGGCAATTTTACAATCCAGATAGAACTAAAACTTTCAACAAGAGTTTTATGATATAGAAATTAAGCGGTTGTTTTCTAAATTTGGTTAGATTGTATGGAAGGAAGCTGCTTTTTCCGTATTAACGTATACAGAGAGCGCTTTTAAGGCACGATCTTTTTTGACAAACTCAAAATTGGTCATTCTAAGCTGAAGTATGAAATAGGGGATTGATTCCATTGTAATAAAATGGATCACCTCTATGATGAAATATAGGGCGGTAACGCACGGAAATGTGTGCACCAGTTAAATGGTGGTCAAGGGTTATCCTCTGCCATAGAATATAATTGTAGAGAGCATCCTCAAAAATCCGGAGGCAATAAGAATACACACGATAAGGTATGTAGATCATGCAGCAATTATGGTTGGTGGTTCATGGGTCCCGTTTTAGGTTTAAATTAAAATTTCTTGATTTCTTGAATTCTTTTAAATTTTATATTTTCTATTTAAAAAAAAAAAAAATTAAAACACAAAAATAATCAACGGTTTGTGCAAGAATTATTGTAAATGTAATGGCTGGCTTAAGAAGGTTTAAACAAAATTGCATCTGTTTAAATTTGAATTAACCTTTTCATAGGTGATTGAGACAAGGAAGAAAAAGCTTATGAAATGTTTTTAATAAGTATTTCTAGTTTGCTTACTAATCGGAAAATCATCCACTAAAATCTGATGAACGGCAGCATAGCGTGTTGAGAAAATTTTACGATAATCTATTTAATCAGATGATTTGGGTTCGACCGAAAGAATCTGTGTTTATTATGATTTTAATAAAAGATGATGATATATTAAATACAAGTCTAAAAACGGCATACATATTTTTAAACAGCTTGATTTTTAGTTTTAACTTATTTAAAAGTTATAAAAATGTAATAAAGTGTGATGTTTTAAAACTATGAAAAATGTTAAGGCATACTAACAAACTTATTACACACATATGTATATCATATGTCAATAACAACGGCGTGTGAATATTATCGCCGGCTTGAGTATAGAGTTTCAATCGTTAGGCTCAGATATGAGATTTTAAAAGTTATGACAAAACAATAAACATAGAACAAAAAGGTTTAACATTTTAGGATTTTTTTCTTAGAAGTTCAATAACAATTTTTTTAACTAGTATAAAATATTAGCACATTGTGACAGTATGACTTGATAGCATAATTTTTAAATCCTGTTGCACGCTTAGTTCCAAAGAACTTATCCACAGTTAAGTACTTTTGGCATGTAAAAAAAAAAAGATATTACGACTAGCTAAGACGGTCTACGGCATTGTTCGGTACCCCAATGGATACGTGCAAGCATAGCAACTACATGCCTATAAATTAAAGCCTAACAAGAGCTATTCAGTTTTCTTACAAAACAATTTGAGAGTGGTGGTTTCCTCTCAAAGGGTGAATTTTTCCCTACCCAAACATTACAATCTGTAATACGCCTATGGCAATTTATACACCCTATAGTTTACAATTAAATTGCCCCTTTTTAACAACGTAACAAGTCTTAATTCATTTTAATCGATTTTAAATGCATTACCCTTTATTATAACTTTTTAGATATTCATAATTTTATATTATAAACTTAGACAAAAACAAATAAAAGAAAAAATATATATATATGTAAGCTTATTAATTAATAAAAAAAAAAAAATCATTTTTTTTTTTTTTTCTTGATATTACGGTGATATAGTTTTAAGAAATTTAACAAGATATTAATTATTAATTTACATCTATTTATACTACATACATATATGTATGTACATATGTCTGTTTTAGTTACGTTTTGTTGTTGTTAATTTATTGGTTTTATCATTTTTTTTTTAAGCGTAAAGCAAAATATTAAAAACATAATTTGTAAAATTTACTTACATTTTGGTTTGACAGGTAAATAAATTGTTGTTTTGTTATTGGATGCTTATTCGGTGGTTCATGATGATCGTTGTAATGGCCATTCAGCGAGTCATGACGACATATATAAAAAATTTTATAACTCTGAAAATGATTTTAGCATTAAATAACAAAAATTGGTTTATATATTTTAAAGAGGTTTACTTAGACTTTAAATATCTTTCAATTATTGAGTTTACTATTATACGTTTACAGTTTGCTTTACCTTTAAATTACATTATATGACCCGAAGTTTGGGCAATTGGGTTTAATTGATTATTTCTTCTTGTCTTTATTATTTTTTTTTTCCTATAAGTAATTTGTATATGATATAAACATATGTATGTTGTTGGCACTCTTTTTTTTCACAATGGGTTGTTGTTGTCTTTGATATTGATATTTCAATTATTCTTTGCGACTTCTCCTTCATCTAATTTCTCATTCATAATTTAAGTACATATATTATTTAGTTTTGGAGACTTTCTCTTAGAATATTATTTATAAAACATTACTCCAAACGAAAGTATGAATGAATGGAAAAAAGATTTATTGTATCTATATATAAGTACTCCCGTGATGAGTAAAACAGCGAATAATGCACCCAGTAGAAAAGTTACCTCGTATAAAACACTCGTATAAGAAAATTTTTCCTTTTCTTTTTTCCTTCTAAATTAATTTGCCACTTATGTATCACAGCTAACCGTAGCCACCAATCAAGGTAAGCTTAATACCTTTCCAAAATGATGTGACTGCAATTTTTAAAGGTTATTATACTACCAAAACCCTTGAAATGTACTTTTTCTGTTTCTTTTCTCTTACCTTAGGTCATATAAAGCGAAATCAAAAATGTTTTCTCTCATTAATTTAATATTGTGAATTTCGCTTATAATTCGTTTAAATATTAGCTTTGTGACAAAAAAATTAGAAAAATATTGCAAGATTTTTAGAGATCTTTTGGATTTGTATTTTATATTTTATATATAAAATATAACAAGCTTTAGTCTTATCACTTTGAGCACGATTTGTAAATTGAACAGGAAATTCCACAAGCTTAGTGTGATAATGTGCGCATGAGTTAAAGGCTATTCAGGCTAATCAATGCTACCAGATTTTCGTTTAACCCTACACATGTACGTTAGTGATGTAAAATAATGTAATTAAAGTAACCACGAAAATTTTAAAATAATCAATGTGAAAGTAAACAAAATTAACTATAATTTCCATTCATTAATAGTTTCAAATAGATAGAAAAAAATTATTTTTACTTTCTTTTTGAAATCAACTATCGAAATTATTCTGTATTACAAAAAGGATGGTATTCTTTTTTCTTTTTTTTTTTTCTCAAATAAAAGAAAAAAAAATTGAATATAAAAAAAAAAATTCGTAACAAAACTGCTTTGTTATAGAAAAATATAAATATATATATAAATATATTATTTGAAATAACAAACAGTAGCTCGAATTTTAGTTGGCCTATACGTGTGGCTCGACCCACAAAAGCCGGGCAATAATTATTACCTTTTTAGATCTGCGGCATGGTATCGACCCATGTAGTTACCTTTCAAATCCTCAATATCATAAAGAGAGTTGCCGACTCGTGATCGTATTTTACATTTTACATATTTAGGCAGGAATTTCGAATTTAATCTCTTTGACTGGTTACTTAAAATATGGTTTTTGCGAAAAACAATTTGGCCTTCATTGAAGTCAATTTTTCTTGATCTAAGATTATAATATTTGCTAGCCCTTCTATGCGCTTCATCTAAATTTTCCTTTATCTTATCCCTTATTCTATGGAGCCTATCTGCATTTGTTGTTACATCAATAAAATCATAATTCAGACAATTAATTTCCTCTAATATTCTATACTCAGAACCATGCTGACACATATTTTGACCAAAAAGTGCATAATATGGGGAACAATCAATAGAGCTATGATAATCGCTTCTTAAAATCTGTAATATTGTTGGAATGTGCTTATCCCACTTTGAGTGATCCTTATCATTTTCCAAGAAACAACGAAGTTTTGTGATAATTTCTCTATTAACACGCTCAGATGCATTAGCCTGAGGAGAATAAAATCCTGTTTTGATATGTCTAATAGCATAAAGGGAGAAAAAATCATTCATATCCCTGGAAATGAACTGCTTGCCATTGTTGCTATGTACGAATTGTGGTACACCAAACGTTGGAAAAACTTCAGTCTGAAAAAATAAAATAACGTTTTGGGTGGTAGCGGCTCGCATTGGTTTCAGAAAAACGAATTTACTAAAATGATCAAGACATATAAACAGATATGAATTTTGTGCCTTTGAACATGTATAAGGTCCTAAAAAATCACAAAATAGCCTCTGAAATGGCCTAAATGTTTGAAACTGCGCACCCATTTGTGGTCTAGAAACCCTATTGTTACTTTTCATTGATTTGCAAATATCGCATTTTTCTATGTAGTCCTTTAGATCCTTGGACATTGTCGGCCAGAAATATTTCTGTCTTAGTCTTGACAAGGTTTTTGAAAATCCCCCATGACAAGATGTAGAAGAATTATGTGCATTATTCATAGCAGTATTTGTCAGTGAAATTGGTAGCCAAAGCCTCCACGTATCCTCATCACTGCTCTCAAAACCTCGTCGAAATTTAACCCTCTTAAAAACTAGGTTTTCTTTTACACATAAATCCGGCAAATTTTCACTGTTATCAGCAATAGTTTTCCTTATATTTGCGTATTCCGGTTCATTGAAATCAGAAGAATTTATTTCAATTTGACCTTCAAAATTTACTTCATCAACATCAAAACGTGAAAGAGCGTCAGGAACTATATTTAAGGAGCCTTTACGATGCTCAATTTGAAAATTAAACCGTTGAAGCTTTAGGCTCCATCTCGCCAAGCGACCAGACAAATCTTTCTGACGCATAAGCCATTTTAGGCTTGCGTGATCAGTTATGATTCGAAAGGGCAATCCCTCAATGTATGGCCTAAACCTTTGAACAGATATGACGGCCGCAAGGCACTCTAACTCTGTAACGGTGTAGTTCTGTTGAGCCTTGTTCAGTTTCTGTGAAACGAATGCGACTGGGTGTTCCTTACCCTGATCGTCAAATTGGATAAGTACCCCACCTACACCAACCTTTGAGGCGTCACATTGGATTACAAATTCCTTTGAAAAATCAGGCTGAGCCAGTACTGGTGCTGTCGATAGGGCTGACTTTAACCTTCCAAAAGACTCTATAGCATTACTTGTCAATTTAAATGGCTTGTTAGATTTTTTTAAGCAATCAGTCAGAGGACCACTAAGACTTGCGAAATTTTGAATAAAACAGCGGTACCAGTTCGCCATGCCTACAAATCTTCGAACCTGACGTGGAGATTTTGGAATTGGGAAATTACTAATGCATTCAATTTTCGAATTATCAACCTTTAGGCATCCATGACCAACAATATAACCCAAGTATCTAATTTCTCGCTGGCAAAATTTGCTCTTGCCTACATTAATAGTAAGTTTAGCAGTTCTTAGGCACGTAGCAACTTCGCTTAAAATTTTACAGTGGGTATCAAAAGTATCACTACAAACTAAAAGGTCATCTAAGTAGATGAAAACATTTTCCCTGAGACGCGAAGGTATTACCTTATCCATTAATCTACTCATGGTTTGCGGACCATTGCACAGACCAAACGGCATATATTTGTATTGAAAAAGAGGCTTTCCTGGAACGACGAATGCTGTTTTCTCCTTTGAGGGCTCTGACAAGCGGATTTGAAGAAACGCGTCCTTTAAATCGATTCCACTAATATAGTGTGTGTCCTTTAACCTGCTAAGGAGACCGTTAATATGTGGTAAAGGATAAGAATCCTTTTTGGTAACAGCATTAAGTTGGCGTGAGTCAATACAGAGCCTAACCTTTCCCGGTTTTCGAACTAACACTACAGGTGAGCACCACGGAGAGTTAGATTCCTCGATAACGCCCATAGACAAAAGGCGCTCTATTTCCTGAAATGCCTCAGCCTGTCTTGGTGGTGACAGCGGGTAATGTTTTACCTTTATAGGGGGTGAATTACCCGTATCTATATGATGTTCGAGAAGATCTGTGCAGCCAAGACCATTTTTTTCGAATGAAGGGAATTCCAAAATAACACTATCTAACTCTAGTTGTTGCTGAGGTGTTAATATATGAAAATTTGAATCAATTTCCTCATATTTTCGCACTTCTGAAATTCCTGGTATTATATTCGGTGCGAGAGCATATTCTCTCCAGAAATCGACACCGAGGTACACCTTTTGTTGCAAGCTTGGTACCAAATAGAAATAAATGTCCTTATAAACATTTTTAAATTGCACAGGAAGCGTACAAAAACCAAAAACCCTTTGCCTTTCACCATTTGCTGTAGATAGTGTGGATTCAAATTTTCTTACTTTTACCTTATTTCGTGAAATAAATTCTAAGCAATCTTTTCCTAGTACAGAAATATTTGCTCCAGAATCAAGCAATCCTAAAAATGGTTCACCTAAAATAGTTATTTTCGCAAATGGACGATTGTCCCCACCTGCTAGTATAGTGGATTCAATTTTACTACGAATTATATTTCTAAATTTATACCTTTCCCTGCATTTAATGACTCTGTCAGATAAGTGTCTCTTTGTCACTGAGTTTCCAATAGTATTATAAATATTATTTGCGTGTGATATTAAGTTCTCATTGTCCTGGATTTTAGTTTGATCTAATGGGCCTGAACTAGGTTTACCTTCAGTCTTCCTTTGAGCAATAGTTGGTTTATTAACAATTGAATTTAAATTATCTGTCTGTTCAAGATTTTGTTGAAATGGAATTGATTCATTACAATTATTAAGATCTAATTTTGGGTTTTGTCTGGGCCCGGGTTTTGTTGATCCACACGAGAAGTCCCGGTATTCATCTCGCTGCATTTCCAGTTTTTCTGATGGTTATTTGGACACTTGGGTGTTACAAAATCTTTTAAACCGCATTTGTAACAGAAAATATTTCTAACCTGCTCTGGGCAGTTAATGTAAGTGTGACCAATCTCTAGACAATTCCAGCACTCAATTTTTGAATAGTCTATTTTACGTCTTGGGAATTTTAAGGCTTCCACTTGAGGGTCGTTGTCTAATTCTTCATCAGAATTTCCCTTAAATTTCAATTCATTTACATGCTTGGTCGAAGCGTATAGTGGGTAACCTTTACTATCCCTAAGAATTTCTTCCGCCTTTCTTGCCATGTCCCTTAATTCATCAAGCGTTCTGGGGTGTGAATTGAAAAGCATAAATTTTAGGTTTGCATTAACGTTTCTCTTTAAAATATCTATAAGTGATCTTTCAGGTATGGGATCTTTTAGCCTTGAATTCATTGAAATAATAGTGGAGTGAAAATCATCATAATATTCTTTGTGGTTTTGCTTTCGCAAAGAGATTTTGAGAATGATATCATGATCACTTTCTAGATTTCCGAATTCTTTGGTTAAAGAGTATTTAAGCAATGAGTAATTTGCATTTCTATTCTGTTTCGTAAACAGCCAAAACCAACTTTCAGCTTTACCACTGAGAAATATGTGAAAGTTTGCCATTAAGTGATCATATGAACACTTGCTTCGCTCACAAAGAGTTTCTATTTTAAATAGAAAATCGGAAACTGGAGTACTTCCATCGTAAGAGATTTTCCATTCTTGTAAACGAATGCCTGTATCAAAATTGGTCGGCATATGAGTATTAGAGGGGCAAGGTGGTCTAAAATTCCCAAGCCCGATATTTACTGAATTTGTGTTCGAGTCATTACGAACACTGTGTTTGAGAGTTTCAAATTCTTTACGAAATTCTTCTTGAGTATTTCGTAATGTTTGCTGAAAAAAATTTATCAATGAATCAATAGAAACACTATTTGACTCAGGTGCATTTGTGGAGTTATTTGGGAGAGGTGCAGGCTGCGGTAATGCCTGGGCTATGTCCTGCAACTCAACATTTAAGTTTTGTTGTTCCTCAGTATTGAAGTTCGAAGTATTCATAGCTATTTGGTTAAGGTTTTGTTCACTTTGGTATCTACGGTCACTATATGACAAATTTTTGGCACACGGGGGTCTAGGAGGGCTATGTACTACTTTGGTTGTATTAGAGTTCGAAAATGATCTATTTGAGTTTATAGGTATTACATTACTAGAAGGAGTATGATTTCGTGGTCTTCCTCTATTTGACGTATTTGATTGTGGAGGATGATTTAATTTAGAATTTCTGGTGTTCATAATTAATACAAAATTAAACAATATTACTTTCTATAATACAGATAAAAATTTTTTTTTTTTCTTTTCTTTTTTTTCAAAACAAATTTATAATTTTTTTTATAAATTTATAATTGTTGGGTGTGAATTTATTTAAAATTTAGGGATGCAAGTTAAATCGAGTTTAAAACAAATAAGGACTTGTTACAATAATTGTAGTAAAAGATGCATCAAATAACCTACTTTTATCAATGTATTAGCTAGTTATTCGGACTTTCTATTACATTATTATCAATTATTTATTAAAAAATTTGTAATTTGTAAATGGTAAATTCTTTTTTTTTTTTTTTCTTATTTCTCTAATACACATTAATATTTCGTAAGAAACAATCTGAGATGAATGGACTAATAGAGAATTAATAAGTAAAATATTCATAGCAAGTTCAACTGCAACGCAATTATCAAAGTTAAGTTTCTCTTAAATATATTGGGACTAATTGAAAAATGTTACGAACTGTATAGTTGCTGAAATAATTGTTAACACGTAATGCAATTATAACAATAGAAATACTCTGTTTCTAATATATAAGACTCTTAAATGAAAAACAAATTATTAGATGTAAATACTTTATTATTATTAAACTATACCTGAATTTACCAATACAGTTGTTTTGTAATCAAACGGTTTTTATCACAAAAACAAAAAGATGAAATATTGTTTTTTTATGTTGGCCGGTTTTTTTATTTTTCTTTAAATTATTAAAAATATAAAATCTGTGTTGGCCCCACGTTGGGCGCCATCTATGTTGCACGCTTAGTTCCAAAGAACTTATCCACAGTTAAGTACTTTTGGCATGTAAAAAAAAAAAGATATTACGACTAGCTAAGACGGTCTACGGCATTGTTCGGTACCCCAATGGATACGTGCAAGCATAGCAACTACATGCCTATAAATTAAAGCCTAACAAGAGCTATTCAGTTTTCTTACAAAACAATTTGAGAGTGGTGGTTTCCTCTCAAAGGGTGAATTTTTCCCTACCCAAACATTACAATCTGTAATACGCCTATGGCAATTTATACACCCTATAGTTTACAATTAAATTGCCCCTTTTTAACAACGTAACAAGTCTTAATTCATTTTAATCGATTTTAAATGCATTACCCTTTATTATAACTTTTTAGATATTCATAATTTTATATTATAAACTTAGACAAAAACAAATAAAAGAAAAAATATATATATATGTAAGCTTATTAATTAATAAAAAAAAAAAATCATTTTTTTTTTTTTCTTGATATTACGGTGATATAGTTTTAAGAAATTTAACAAGATATTAATTATTAATTTACATCTATTTATACTACATACATATATGTATGTACATATGTCTGTTTTAGTTACGTTTTGTTGTTGTTAATTTATTGGTTTTATCATTTTTTTTTTAAGCGTAAAGCAAAATATTAAAAACATAATTTGTAAAATTTACTTACATTTTGGTTTGACAGGTAAATAAATTGTTGTTTTGTTATTGGATGCTTATTCGGTGGTTCATGATGATCGTTGTAATGGCCATTCAGCGAGTCATGACGACATATATAAAAAATTTTATAACTCTGAAAATGATTTTAGCATTAAATAACAAAAATTGGTTTATATATTTTAAAGAGGTTTACTTAGACTTTAAATATCTTTCAATTATTGAGTTTACTATTATACGTTTACAGTTTGCTTTACCTTTAAATTACATTATATGACCCGAAGTTTGGGCAATTGGGTTTAATTGATTATTTCTTCTTGTCTTTATTATTTTTTTTTTTCCTATAAGTAATTTGTATATGATATAAACATATGTATGTTGTTGGCACTCTTTTTTTTCACAATGGGTTGTTGTTGTCTTTGATATTGATATTTCAATTATTCTTTGCGACTTCTCCTTCATCTAATTTCTCATTCATAATTTAAGTACATATATTATTTAGTTTTGGAGACTTTCTCTTAGGATATTATTTATAAAACATTACTCCAAACGAAAGTATGAATGAATGGAAAAAAGATTTATTGTATCTATATATAAGTACTCCCGTGATGAGTAAAACAGCGAATAATGCACCCAGTAGAAAAGTTACCTCGTATAAAACACTCGTATAAGAAAATTTTTCCTTTTCTTTTTTCCTTCTAAATTAATTTGCCACTTATGTATCACAGCTAACCGTAGCCACCAATCAAGGTAAGCTTAATACCTTTCCAAAATGATGTGACTGCAATTTTTAAAGGTTATTATACTACCAAAACCCTTGAAATGTACTTTTTCTGTTTCTTTTCTCTTACCTTAGGTCATATAAAGCGAAATCAAAAATGTTTTCTCTCATTAATTTAATATTGTGAATTTCGCTTATAATTCGTTTAAATATTAGCTTTGTGACAAAAAAATTAGAAAAATATTGCAAGATTTTTAGAGATCTTTTGGATTTGTATTTTATATTTTATATATAAAATATAACAAGCTTTAGTCTTATCACTTTGAGCACGATTTGTAAATTGAACAGGAAATTCCACAAGCTTAGTGTGATAATGTGCGCATGAGTTAAAGGCTATTCAGGCTAATCAATGCTACCAGATTTTCGTTTAACCCTACACATGTATGTTAGTGATGTAAAATAATGTAATTAAAGTAACCACGAAAATTTTAAAATAATCAATGTGAAAGTAAACAAAATTAAATATAATTTCCATTCATTAATAGTTTCAAATAGATAGAAAAAAATTATTTTTACTTTCTTTTTGAAATCAACTATCGAAATTATTCTGTATTACAAAAAGGATGGTATTCTTTTTTCTTTTTTTTTTTTTCTCAAATAAAAGAAAAAAAAATTGAATATAAAAAAAAAATTCGTAACAATCCTTAGTTAAAAAGGATACAATTTTCAAAAATAAACTTAATAATTTAAAAGTGTTTTTCTCAAAAACTATTAAAACAGGAATAAGCAGTTTTTCCTTATCGATACAGATATTATTATGAACACATCTAATTATTATTTAAGCCGAAAAATTTTTCATACAGAGTTAGAAAAAAAAAATTAATAGTTTATACTACAGCATAGACATCAAACAAAATCTAATACCTTAAAAACTAAACACATCATAAAGTATTAATCAATAAAATTTAAAATAAATGCAAAATGTTAAACAGGGAAGGTTTTTGGCCAGGAAATAAGTTAAAAGGAGCAAAGTGAAAAAGCTTTTTAGTACTTAAAAACTTTTAAGAGAATTTCACCCAAAGCTAAAGAGCTTAATGTAAAGTTTTAGGGGTTGAAGAAATCAATGAACTTTAATATGCTTTTGGTTAAATATAAATAATAATTTTAATATTATTTTTAGCAAACATATAAACGAAATGACAGCAGACTGAAGTGCTTGATAATTCACAATAATATAAAATGGTCTTGACTATTCAGATATGACACAATTCTTTGCCGCTTGAAGTACTATTAACGTATACTTTTGTTTTGTTTTTTCGTTTGCTTTCAAAAATTTTGTGTGGTAAGATTTCATAAAAAAGATAGAATTCTTTCACAGAAAATGAAAGTGTATTTATACTTTTCCCCCCTTTATTTTTAAATTTATTTAAGATCTTTAAGTCATGTGTTTTCGTTTAATTTTAAGAATTCCTTTATTTTTATTAATCTTGATGCAAACAGAAATAAAGAGTATTTAAATTAAAATCCACAAGGGAAGAATATATTGTATGGAATATGTGATACTAATAGAAAAGCCGACAAGTAAAAATACGTAAAAAAAAGTATTCCTCCCAGTTCAAAAGAAAAGTGTTGTAAACCCTTTGTTTACGATAGAAACAGTTTCGGTTCTGATAACAGGAATACCTCCAATCGCATGCTGAACTTGCATTATATTCTTACAAGATCACAAGCGGCCATTTATTATTGTTGTAATTTTACAGTCATAAGAAAAAAAATTTCATTGCAATAACCGAATCGTTCGATTTACAAAAATATTGTTTCTACAGCGAACTGGATTTGTTGAATGTTTGTGTTATGAGATTATATAGTTTGATAGACAAAAAAATTGATTTATATATACAATTTATATAAGTATGTGTGTGTCTTAAAATAATTTAATACCGAATATGTACAGTTAACCAGGCTGATCCTAGAGAATAACGGTTTTATAAAACAAAACTAAAGAGTTTAGACTTTTAACATCAATGTGAAATACTCTGCCTTAAAATGCGGGGCTCTTATTTTCACTTAAGCAGGACAATTGTAGAAAAGATTTCAGCATCCTTCTCGTCTTGAAGATTTGTATGACTTAGTGCCATCCGTAGCATTAACTAAAGGGAGATTTTTTAGCTATTATCTTTTTGGCAACACTGGTTTAAACAGCTGACGCACGTTTCGTGTTTTGTTTCACTTTCATACATCTTCAGTTTGGTCTACAATTTAACCATGAATCGTCTTACAAACGAACAACGCTTGCAAATTACTGAATTTTATTATCAAAATGCGTGCTCTGTTAAGAAAGTGCATCGCGCGCTTCTTATTGAAAAATTGTGTTAATAAGCAGAATTGTCGATTTTGGAGTGAAGCATTGCAAGAGCCACCAGTGCATCCAGAAAAAGTCACAGTTTGGTGCGGTTTATGGGCTGGTGGCATCATTGGACCGTACTTTTTCAAAGATAATGCGAATCGTAACGAAACTGTGAATGGTGAGCGCTACCCATGTTAAAGCTCATGCCTATACACACATGCCCGCTTCAATTGATGCATTGGAAGACAGCATTGAAGCATTTATTCATGAGATACCGGCCAAAATGTTGGAAATAGTATGACAAAATTGGACTAAGCGGATAGACCATTTGAGCCGCAGTCACAGTAAACATATTCATGAAATAATTTTCAAAAATTAAATTATATGGACCGTACTATCGATTCAAATAAAGATTTCATGAATTATTCAGAATTTTGTGTGTTTTTTTTTAAACTTTCCTATAGCTCTTAAAAAATCACGTTTAGAAGAATTAATCTCCTATTATTTTGGAAGTAACAGCCTCTGTGGACTATCTTGTCTGCACGTACTTGCGTAATTTCTGCATGATCAAAGTCTTGTAAGACAGAAGTAGTGAACGTGTAAAAATGTCAATCATCTCCGTATGAGTAAGAGTTAAAATATTGTCTTATCTATTGGAAATATGAATTCCCGATATGCCTGGTTGACCCATCTTCGCTCAACAATGGAAAGTTTCGCCATCTCACTTAGATGTCCTCGGTATTCTATAATCAAAATTGATATCGCAAAATTGATGAATTATTCAGTTATCCGGTGGCCTAAGAAACGCTTTTATATTTAAGAGAGGAATAGAGAAGACATGACCCACATATTTTTCTGATTTCAATCCATTAGTATAAACCACTAGAGTATTATTCGTCATCGAGTAAAGTCGTTCCTATTATGGAGTGCAATAACCTATACACCTCAAATTATTAGTTTTGCGTTTCATAATAGTCATCATGTCTGTGCATCAATTGCAAAAAGAACAATGGCCTTAAAGCCACCAGCTTAGAAAATTAGATCCACAGATAACCAGTTTAGCACAGCGAGGGGTGCTAGAAAGGTATTCATGCTGAGCACCTGTGATAAGCATTGTTACACTTCGTAGATATTTTCTAAGAGTTTATAGTATTTAAAAGGTGTGATTCAATTTTACTATACCAGAGCTCCGTATGCAGGAATCAATTTTGAAATTTTTTCAACTGTACAGGCATAGTTCTTCGAATTAATTTCTCTCATATTGTTAATTAAATTTCTGCATAACTAAATATATGGTTATCGGTGACATTTGACACTTTTGATAGAGTGGTCTGGAACTAGGATTCAAAGCAATCCAGTACCAGGCCAGGAAATCATTCAGTTCTATCACTTTTTTTCCATTTTCTAATAGAATGTTATTCTTAAGGTTTTTAGTTTAATAACAATAAGTAAATTTATCACAAATATGTTTTTTTTTCTTGTTTAGAATAATGAGAAAATATTTTATATATTTTTTTTAAGACTTGAATTCGTTTAACAAAAAATTAATTTTTGCGATAGCAACGCTCCACAATAAATCTAGAAGTTTCTTTTAATAAAGAATATATACCGAAGACAAGAAACAAACCTTTAAATCTTGTTCATATGGATTTAATAACAACTACTTAAGTTTGTAATATTGCATACTTAGGTATATACAAATGTATATACTAATGTACGAAGAATTTCAAATTATTGGCCTAACCCTAATCTCCACTCATTCGTAACGTTCTACTACAAAAATGTCAACTTTTATATGTTTTCGCAAAGAGTGCCAAAAAAAAAAAATTCGAGAAAAACAAAAAAAAAGACATTTACAATATCATAACTAAAAATAAACTATTTACAGTGCCTCTATTGGCCAGAATCGAAATTTGTGTACCCTATTTTCTTTGTTAGTCCTCTAAGTTAATAGAATAAAAACATAATTTGTAATTGTAATAAAGCAATATATTACAATAAAAGGATTTATTTTAAGTATTTAAATAATAAACCGCATAATCTAAATGTTATGTCATTATTATAGAGGGCTTTTTCGGCGGAATAGTTAATAGTCAACTTATTTTCTTTTCTGGCGCTTAAACCTTTTTTTTTACTGTAAATTCCAGTCTCTTATATGGCAGTAGCTTATAATTGGTCCTTCTTAATTTGTACATTATATTAAGATGGAATACTATTGTTAGACTCAATTAATAATAAATTGTTTATTATATAGTGCTCATGAGTAAGTTGTCTACAGCTACAATAAACGTAAAATAGGTGCTGGAATGGTCTTAGCTATTATCATATCGAATTATTCGAATTTCAAAACTAAATATACACTGAGGCTATAAAATAACCAAAAATGGCAACCAGTAAACAAGTTTATTTCTTAAAAGTATTCCTTTCATCATCAAATCTCTATCACTTAGTTAAATGTATTGCGGTCGGACATGTAGTACCATTTTGTAAAAATTACAAATCTGCAACACTGATTGATATCTTTAAACTTAGGCAACAAAAAGTAGCTAAGCATTTTTGTGCATCATTTTAATATTATAACCATCGTCTGTCTTGAATCCATATAGACCAATAGCTTCACCAACCCATTAAGCGCGCCAAGCAGTGATGTAATGCTGTTTCGAAAATGTCCGAAGAATTATCTGAATTAAAATAGGATTAAAAAATTTTAACAATTTGCGGGCGTTTCTTTGGTTTTAGTCTATTTACGGTAAGTTGCCAAAACAAAGTTACTAGCTTAGAAGACAAAGCAGTAAAATTGAATCTCGACTCTTCTTACAATCTTTATTGCTTTTGCTGTTTTTTTCAAACTTTGTATGACTTAAGTTAACAGCAATTTCTTTATTTAAGACAGAGATTAATTATATCGAAGCGGAAGAAGGAGTATCACTTATACAAAAAGATTATATTTGATGTCATATCTCAGATATTTTTCCCTGTATTTGGCTTAATTTGCTTTTTCTTTTTTTAACGAGAATATTTTAATTTATTAAAAATAAAGTCATATAAATTCAAAAAGAATTAAAAATTTCTTTTATTCTTTGCAAAACTATAATTTTATCATTCCTAATCGATTTTTTTTTTGTAGTATTTAACTTGTAATTTAAAAAACCTACCTTTCTTAAAGGTGACAATAAATTAAAACTTCAAAATTAAATTCAGTAACTCAAGCTGCAGCATTATTTTATTTCTAATAAATTAAAGAATCTCCTTATCCTCAGTCTTACGTTTGGCAGAGCTAGATACACGTACACTACATGCGCTGCTGTCTCAATATCCTTATTTTAAATCTCTAAATGATATTTATAAGTTCCATATTCTGTAACCAACGCAATTATCCAACTCACCGTGACAGGTTTAAAACAGAGTACCTTAACTTTACCCCTACCAAGAGGCTCCTTAAAGACGAGACTGTCTAAAAGTAGTTCTTCCATCCACCTTCGCAAGCTTATACAGTTTAGGCTTTGAAAGACCTTTACCCCCACTGAATCCGTCACCGAGAGTAAATCTAGGTTTGTGTCTTCCAAATATAGCTGCAGATCCCTTATTTGCGTGCTTGTTAGCAACTTTGTTCCCACATATGCCCATATAAACCTTAACCCTCATCAGCCTGACCTCATTTGTAGATGCATAATTATCAAGCTTTATAACATACTCAAACACCAAAGAGGAGTTCATATATATCCACCGAAGTCGCTATATAACCGACAGATTATTAAGTGCTATTTGAATTCTCTTTCCCTGCCTTCAACATTCAAGCATTTTTGCCTGATAGACTGGGACGTACTTTTACAAGTCACAGGATAGGTTCAACTCAAGTGTCTATATTTTAGAACCATCCCTCCAGTCCATAAAGATTCCTACAGCAAAGATATTTATGCCATTCTTTATAAACTCGTTATCCATTGATCCATCAACCAGACTTTCGAACACTTTTATTTGATTCATAAGCTCCATCGGCATCTGAGTCTCTTTATTGAAGAGAACCAGACATCTCCTATGCGCAAAATCCGATCCAAAGGGATGTAGCATGGAAGCCCTATTAATCAAATTTAGGCTATAGCAGAATATAATAAAAGTGGTTAGTGTCAGTGCTGATAAAATGTTATTAATATAAAATTATATCCTTTTCTTTATTGTTGTACTCAAATAATTGTTTTTGTGTTTAGAGTTTATTCAAAATAAATATTTTTTTAAATAAATATTAAAAAAAATAATAATTTTATGTCAAATAAAATAAATATTATTTTTTTAACAAACACAACATCAAAGTTAATATACTACAGATCGCTTTGGTAGCATATAAATAACTATAAAAAAGATTAACGTATTAAAAATAAATTTTTCCTACACACTACCGCACAGAAGTGCAATGAGTATGTGCGATGATTATGAGGCATTTGTTTATGTGACTAAAATAAAAATTAAGAACGCCAATAAGCTAATTTTAAATATAAACACACAATTACATTAAAGCGAACATAAAAAATATGTTGCACAAACTGTATGTAGTATTTTTGTAAATAAAATGCCTGCTGCAAAAAAAATGCGTGCAATAAGCATAACTAAACAACAACAATTGTATTTAAGTATTACTGCACTCGCAGTCATCAGTTGTTACAATCAGGGATAAGATTTTCATGCAAATGCACTTCTTAAATCAGTACCTTGAAATCAATTTTAAGAAATTATTTATGTTAGTCAAAGAATGTTTTTTCATACGAGTCTTCTGATTTATGTAAATTTTTATATAGTCTGTGTTATGGGTGTACATAGTCTAATTAAAATTAAAAATGTCAGACTGGGTGACGCAGATATCTAAAAGTTACTACAAAGCACTTTGCTTTTAGTTTGCAAAAGCCACCTTAAATTGGTTGAATTCAGAACAGTGGTGGTCATGGCACTTTTATTATTTCAAACATCCGAAATTATAAAATTCAGGATTGGCGTGAATTATTTATTCAATAGGTTATTCAATTTGTTTAAACAGCTCTTGCCATATCAACAATTTAATATTGAGAGCTTCAACAACATTCAAGCTAAAAATGATCGCTTAATGAATAAATATTACAAATTAGTTTTATTGTGGAAAAAAACAATAATATTTCTTTTTAATCTCTTTACAGATGTAGCGAAGCTATTATACTTATAAAATTATGAATACTTTGACATTCATTTATTTCTGGCGCATATAGTTCATATTTCAGCGCATTTTTTCGATTTTTAGTGCATGAAAAACGCAGCTCTGGCTACTTTGCATCAGCGAAATTATAATTATTATCACCATTATCATGACGAACATTATGCTGTTGATCTTTATTAAACAAACAACAAACAACAACTGCACAGAAGCTAATAGTAATAGACGGCAATAGCTACAACAACTTCAACGTCATCATCATTTGTTTTGATATAAATGGCCAGATGTTTTAAGCATGAGATGTCGCTGAAAGTTTAAAGGCAAGTCAATAAACAGAAATAGATAGTTGTTGGTTTTGTTGGGCATATGTATATGTACATAAAAATTAAGTAACACATGTAGATATGTATATAGTTGCATATGCGTATGTAAATATAAATACATTAGAGGGGCTCTGATTTAAATTGTAAAATGAAACGAAAAAATTCTTCAGGATAGGAAAATCAAATTTAAATAATAATGACTTATTTTAAATTCGTTTATTAATTTGAAATTTATTTTACGGTTTTTTATATCTCCTGTTTTTAACTGCTAAGAAATTTGTTGAGTTTGTTTTGTTAATTCTAAGATAAGATAAGATGTTTTACAGTTTAAAAATTATCGACTATACCACTTGAACATATTTGAAAAAAAAAGTTTCTATTTAAAATATTATTCAAAAGTAAAAAATACCATCTTAACTTAATTTTACAAACAAACAAACAAACACCAATTCTGAATCAAAATAAGTTGCTTTATCAAACATTCCTTTCAAAAATATTGTTCTTCATATTACAAAAAATATGTTAATAATTATTTTAATCATATTTCATTTTATTTTATTTTTTATGCAGTTTTGGAGACACGTGTTGGCAAGATTTGTAACATTTTATGTTGGTGACCGTTAAAGATCTCATAAAAAAAAAACAGCAATATAAATTTAAAAACCCAACAATATGTATGACCCTAATATCCAGACTTTTAAGTGGAAATAAAGAATTTTAGCACGCGCTAGGGGTTTATTTGGTATTTTTTAATGTTGTGGTTAATGTTTCTACTATTGCTGTTGTTTATGCTGCTGGTATGTATTGCAATGTTTTACGCATGTTTTTTTTCTTTTTTTTTTTTTTGTTCTTCTTTACACTGCCAATCCTTATTTTTTATTTTTTGATGACATACAGTGGCCAACAAAAGTCTACGTACGACCCCTATTTTAGCGACTTGAGCATTTTAAAACCATAACGAATTAATATACCAGAAAAACAAACAAAATTTATTATAAACTTAAACATTTATTCACAAAAAACCAAAAAAAAATTATTGACAAAAGTCTACATACGATCTCTATACTAACAAAAAAAAAAAATATTATTCCGATATTAAAAAGTCATTAATTTTTTTAAGTCAATATTTTGTTGAGCCACCATGGGCATCTATAACTGCCTGCAATCGTCGAGGCATGGAAGCAAATAAATTTTCGAGTTCTGCGGACGTAATGTTTTGCCATTCCTTTTGAAGCTTTTCTCTCAGCATCGGGGCACTAGCGATGTGGTTTTTTCGAACTTTCCGTTCTAGAATCTCCCACACGTGCTCAATAACATTTAAGTCCGGACTTTGAGGTGGTGTGTAAAGCTGCCGAGGGGCATGGTAGAGCAGCCAATTTTTGACTATTCCAGCCGTATGCTTCGGATCGATATCTTGTTTAAAAATCCAACTCTGGCCAAGATTTAAAATATCAACCGAGGGTTTTAAATTTTCTTCCAAAATGGATTTGTATTGATGACGATCCATATTACCCTCAATAAACAGTAGCTTTCCTACTCCAGAAGCAGCGACAGCACCCCAAACCATCACGCTGTCTCCACCATGCTTAACAGTTGCGACTAAGTTCTTAGGATCTAGTGCTGTATTTTTCTTTCGCCATACTTTATCTCTTCCAAACATATTATCACTTCCAAATATATTATATTTTGACTCGTCAGTGAACAAAACTCTATTCCATAAGCACATGTCCTTTTCAATATGTTGGTGGGCAAATTCCAAACGAAGTTTGCGATTGTTTTTCACTAATTTAAGGTTTTTTTCGAGGAGTTCTGCTATAATATCCATTATTATTTAAAGTTCTTTGTACAGTTCGTGGATGTACAATTACTTCTGATCTTGTAGCGATATCTTTGGCTAATTTTGCTTTTAAAATGAAGCTAACAACTCTACGATTCAGTTTTTTTGTGCGACCACTACGCGGTTTGTTTTCAACTTTACCAGTGTTTTTAAAGTTGTCGAATATTGTTTGCACTGTAGACTTACTTAATTTAAATAGCATTGATATTTCACCAAAAGATTTTCCTTCATTTCTACACTATACAACCAAATTTCGGACATCAACTGAAATTTCTCTACGAGAAGTCATTACTACAATTAAGTATTTTTTTAATTTACCTAAACTTTTACTGAATACTGTTTTAAGCAAACCTTTAACACAACAAGAAAAGCAAAAAATATATGACGACACTTTTCTGTTAGTATTCAGCAACAAAATTAGTGCACGCTTGTCGTATGTAGACTTGTCAATGCTGTTTAAATGTTTCTCTTGAATAATTTTTAAAGTTTACATAAAAAAAAATTTTTTTTTCGTGTATC
The DNA here is from genome assembly GCA_941918925.1 of Phyto melanocephala. Lineage (NCBI taxonomy): Eukaryota > Metazoa > Arthropoda > Insecta > Diptera > Rhinophoridae > Phyto > Phyto melanocephala. Next base: position 30,299,545 of record OW799233.1, read on the forward strand.
AATCAAAATAGATTTCGAACATAACTGCGTTATTATTTTATTTTTTGACCTTTTTGTTTTCATAAAATTGCCAAATTATGGTCGCACGTAGACTTTTGTCGACCACTGTATAAAGCGTGTTTTTTATAGACGGTGACATTTTTAATGATAGTGCTGCCTTTTGTTAGAGCTTTTAGGACAGATGCCACTTATAGTGGTGTTACCTGGTACGGTAATTAATCACAAATAGACTCAGCTAAAGAAGCGTTTAAAAATTAGCAAAATTATTTTTAAAATTATGTTGGTAGACAAACTTATTCTGAACTGTACGAGGTACATAATAATATTCTAGCCATTGTGGAAACAATATTATACAAAACAAACTCGCTGTTTGATGCGCTTTATGTTAAGATGATGGCATCATTCGCTCATATGTCTTCACACATAACGATGATTAGGCTAAAATCCCACTATATATCACTATATATTTGCTGGAAGTCTTGTCAACCAATGTTGTTTTCGTATATCAGCGATTATCGGTGTGGTTGATCGGTGCACAAGTGGCCCATAAAAATTTGCACATAGTAAACAATTTGATTGACATATTGCAAAATAAATTTCACACTATCGGCACATTTGCGTTGAATTTTTTTGTTAATAGTAAGCACGATTTCTGTCCAAATCGTTGCATTCTCATTAGCCTCATGACTCTCTCTGACAACTCTTATATAACCCTTAACGTTGTAAAATCATTGAATTAATTAAGTAATCAAATATAGATGAAAAACGTTTTATTTTGCTTTATTTCCATTCAAAAAATTCCGACTTTATTAAAAAACACCCATTAAAAATAATACCCATGTACGCAAATAGGGTTCTAACTCAAATTTTACATATTTGGAAATTAGTGCTACTAGAGATTTGTTAAGCCAAATTGTATTTTTTTGTTGCAAAATTAGACTGAAATCATTTTTAAATCTATATTGACTTAAGAATGGTTTATAAAGAGTTAACAAAATGGATTTTCATTGAAAATTTGATTTATTACGGTCAATAAACTTTTATTAATTTTTATAATAAAGTTTAACTTTGTGTTTTATCTTTGTTTAAGGAACTGTTTCACGACCTAAGAATGAAACAATTTAATGTTTGAAAATTAAAAAGGTCAAATTAAAATAAAGAATTATTTCTAAATTAGTTGAAAAAACATACATATTTATGGAATTTATTTTATTACACCTTTAGAATAAAATTTATTTTATGATTGATAAAAAATATTTTATTTAAAACTATATATTTTGAATTATTACCATATAGTCACCAATGAGCTATATATTTTATACACAAACATTGCAATGTGAAACATTATAGTTTTACGCATAAATATATACATGTATGTACATATTTACGTGCATATGTTATGCACACTATAAATATTATTTGTTAAAAGGGGAGATATTACACACATACTGATGCACCTGTGCGTATATGTTTTACTGATGCAGAACATGTTGCATTTTAAATTTTGCTACATTTAAGGTTTGAAGTAAATTTTTAACATTGATGATATTTGCTCCCCTTTTTCTGGTGTATGTTTTTAAGTTTAAAGGGAAACAAAGTATTTTATAAATTTACAATTTATTGACTTTAAACTCTTTCTATTTGCAAAGAAAAGAAGCACAACAAATAAAAGCAAATCATCATAAAACTAAGTTCATTCACCGTCTTAACATTTTACACTTACAACTATATGTATACATGGATGCATACTTTCATAAATTTTTATTTCTTCTTATTTGGCTTAAATTTTCCCCCTTCTTAATTTTAGCAATGATTTTGAAGGGTATTTTCTCAAGCATAAAAAATATAAACAACATAATATTGTACAACAAAAAGCAGAAGTAAATTCAACAACATTTTAAAACTTTAACTTTTGAAAAGAGCAGGCCATAAATTTGTTTAAATGCACATATGCGAATGAAAGTTTGGTTCGTTTGTTTTTTTGATAACAAAACTTAAACTAAAAATATTTCGAATATATCTGGTTTTAAAACCACCCGAATTTTACAAGGTCAAAGATTCGGTGAGGTTCTTGTAGTATTAAATATTGTAGTGTAAAAACGTGATGTGGGAAGTGTGAATTTTCCAAACTCTTTTGTATAAGCTAATAACGGAAATAATTCAGTATTTCTACGCAGGACCTACGCTTTTTCCTTCATTTAAGTTTAAAAGGCACAGTCACTTAAAGGCTTTACTAATTCAAGCTTTATGCCATCTTCACTGGCCACCTACTGCTATAAGTTAAGCTCTAAGCTTTTTGTGATTGTAGCACTTTTAATTTAAAATAATCAGAAATATATAAAACACCTGTAGTAGCACAAGCATCAACACCCGTTCACAAGGTGGCTAACTGGTCACATATATTTCTCAAACAGCACATAGCAACACAAATTATAAAAATTTTAAGTTTTGGTGATCTCTTTACTTTTTTGGAGTATAGAAATTTTAAAATCTCTTCATGCAAACTATCGGCGCTTTTTTTACAACCCATATAAAGAGAGTATGGCTTCATTTAAATGTATCAGTCAAACACGTCCAAATTCCGACAGTGAAACACCTCGAAAATATTAAATGTCATATATGATATAATAATATGCAAATTATAAACAATATCTCCAGATTCTTACCCGACAGAATTTGTGGTTTGGATAAAGAAACCATGCTGTCTACATACAAAACGATTGGTAGAACAACATTAAATTATGCCGAGCCTATGTAGTAGCCTAACTTTGGTGACATCTGAAATGTTTCTTAAATGTTCTGTGTTCAGATGTTATACGATTAAAACATACTTAATGAAAAGAAATAAAAAACAACACATCGTCATGCTTACTAAACAGTTCTTTAAGGTATCTTACCAAAGACATCATCTTAAATTCCATATAATGGAACTTGTTCTTTAAAAGGCAGAACTCTAAATATATTTACACTTTCAGCAAAATACGTCTCACATATGGCAGCATTAAATGACATTCATTATGTCATTAGAGGTCACCGTATGAATGCCAGTGTTAAAGGCCACCTCTAGTTGTATCAGACAAAGGACCAGTGCGGAACTATATTAACTTATATCGATATGAAGTAGTGGATTGAATTCGTTCTATTCCAAGATAAACTATTCCAAACATATTTCTCAAGTATACGTTGGTCCATATTTTTATACCCGCCACCAAAAAAATGGTGGGGGTATATTCATTTTGTCATTCCGTTTGTAACACATCGAAATATCCATTTTAGACCCCATAAAGTATATATATTCTGAATCAGGGTTTGATTTGATGACGATCTAGCTATGTCCGTCCGTCTGTCCGTCTGTCCGTCTGTTGAAAGCACGATAGAGGTCGCACCGAAAAAGCTAGGAGGCTCAAATTTTGCCAGAATCTTTCTTATAGACAAGGTTTGTTTGGTATTGAAAATGGGCTATATCGGAATATAAGGAAGTGAGTTATAGCTCGGAATGCAAGAGTAGGTCGAAAAAACCGTGTCCTACGAACATCGAATAAAATGGTATTGTGTCCAAACGGATTAACGTACAGTCATGAAACTTCGAATATATATTTCTCGAGTCAAAACAATATTTCTCACCAAAAATTACCTAAATCTAATCATTAGGAAAGGAGTTATCGATCAAAATGTACGAAAATTTATACCGCACAGTGTATTTTTCGGTATATTTAAAAACAAAAACGTCATAAAAGCAACAAAATTTTATGTACGACTCTGAAATTTTGCACACTTTGCTTTTTGGTGAGACGCTTTTTTGTAACGGAAAATCAATGTGCCACGCCCACTTTTACGCCCACCTCCCATATAACGTTTTACCTAAAATTCAGATAATTTCTCTATTAATAAAGATTTTGGAATAATAAAGTGCTATATTGAAACATCTAAAATGTACTCATTCGCAAAAATAACTTTGACACGCCTACTATAACGCCCACTTTTCACGTTATCTACCGTTAATGAAATTTAAAAGCTCATAAAACCGCCAAAATTAGAGGTATGATGATCAAATTTGCTACGTATATCCCCCTAGGCAATGTCATTATTGTGCCAAAAAATTAAAATGCCACGCCCACTTTTACGCCCACCTCCCATATAACGTTTTACCTAAAATTCAGATAATTTCTCTATTAATAAAGATTTTGGAATAATAAAGTGCTATATTGAAACATCTAAAATGTATCAATTCGCAAAAATAACTTTGACACGCCTACTATAACGCCCACTTTTCACGTTATCTACCGTTGATGAAATGTTAAAGCTCATAAAACCGACAAAATTTGATGTATGATGATCAAATTTGCTACGTATATCCCCCTAGGCAGTGTCATTATTGTACAAAAAAATTAAGGTGCCACGCCCACTTTTACGCCCACCTCCCATATAACACTTTACCTAAAATTCATATAATTTCTCTATTAATAAAGATTTTGGAATAATAAAAGGCTATATTGAAACATCTAAAATGTACTCATGCGCAAAAACAACTTTGACACGCCTACTATAACGCCCACTTTTCACGTTATCTACCGTTAATGAAATGTTAAAGCTCATAAAACCGACAAAATTAGAGGTATGATGAGGAAATTTACTACATATATCCTTCTAGTCAATGTAGTTGTTGTGCCAAAAAGTTTAGGTGACACGCCCACTATAACGCCTACCTCCCATATAACGGGTTTTCTTAAATTCATGTAATTTCTCTATTGATAAAGTTTTTGGGAAAATAAAGAACTATATTGAAATATCTAAGTTGTATTTATTAGCAGAAACTTTATTGACACGCCTACTTTAACGCCCACTTTCATTGAAAGACTACATTTACAAAAGCATTTTAGTAGCATATCGAAGTTATAAAGGGTGGTTAAATTTTAAGGGCCGATGTTGGATTTAAATAAAAAACAAATTATTTAGGAAATTATTATTATTTCTTTTATTTATTATTTCTTTTGGCCCCACTCCTCTATCTGATGGTCCAAATTTTCAATGACAATGTTGATGCTCAATTGTTGGGCACGATGATGAGTCGAGGTTGACTGCTCTTTTGCCACACTAACGCAAAAAACAGCAATGGTTCCCATTCAACGAACTAAGAAGGCATTCACAGATTTTCTAACATTTTATACAGACCTGTTTTGCAGAAATTTAAATATTTTTTACAATTTTCCCGATTGTGGATGAATTTGAATGATTATGTTGATCAAAAGAATTACGAAGTGCACAAAATGCATTTTGAATTGAACGCCCATTTTCATAAAAAACCTAAATAACTTTAAAGCGTTGATCATTTGCGTATCTTTCCACGGATCAAATTGAGTAAGTTTGAGATTGAGAAATGTCAAATGAAATGCAGAAAACTAATTTAAAGACTGGCTGTAGTTCACCTTCAACATGGGCCCTTAAAATTTAACCACCCTCTACAAAGAAAGTGATACATATTTTATTATAAAAAGATTATTCCATAATGAGTAACAAAATAATAAATATTGTGCTTTAAATGTACACAAAATTGGTGGTGGGTATAAAAGATTCGGCACAGCCGAATATAGTGCTCTTACTTGTTTTATAATCAAATCCAACTGAAATTTGTACTGGATCATTATGGAGTCACACCGAATATTAGGTCTGTATCTAGAAAATATGACAGGACAAACCGTTGAAGATAGAGCATAGGAAAATATTAATCAATGATTAAATCTTTATATATTCATAGAAAGCTTTTCTTAAACGACAACAACTGTAATTAGTAAAGTCAGTACACGCAAAGAAAAACCATTATTACGACATGATAATGATTATATTATATTATTATATTATATTCACTGTAACAATATTTGTTTGTCGAAAACAAGTAATAGTTATTTTGTTTTTATTTCATCATATATTTTGTCACGATAACCAAGCATTTGTTTGCATTGTTGTTTTTATACCCACCACCAAAAAAATGGTGGGGGTATATTCATTTTGTCATTCCGTTTGTAACACATCGAAATATACATTTTAGACCCCATAAAGTATATATATTCTGAATCGGGGTTTGATTTGATGACGATCTAGCTATGTCCGTCCGTCTGTCCGTCTGTTGAAAGCACGATAGAGGTCGCACCGAAAAAGCTAGAGGGCTCAAATTTTGCCAGAATCTTTCTTATAGACAAGGTTTGTTTGGTATTGAAAATGGGCTAAATCGGAATATAGCTCGTAAAGCAAGAATAGGTCGAAAAAACCGTGTCATGCTAACATCGAATAAAATGGAATTGTGTCCAAACGGATAAACGTAGTGTCATGAAACTTCGGATATATATTTCTCGAGTCAAATATTTCTCCCCAAAAATTGCTTAAATCTATGCATTAGAAAAGGAGTTATAGATCAAAATGTACGAAGATTTATACCGCACAGTGTATATTTGAAATTTAAAACGTAATAAAACTGACAAAACTATATGTACGATTCTGAAATTTTCCAAACATGGCTTTTTATCCAAAGTCTTCGTTATAACGAAAGATAAATGTGCCACGCCCACTTTTTTCTTTAAATTTGTATAAAAATATATAAGTCTTATATATTAGCATTTATTCATTGCAGACAGCATCATTTGTTGAAGGCGCCACTACATTTTGCAAACAATGAGGATGATTGATGTCTTTGCTAAATATCACGTAGAACACTAGATGGCTCTAGTAATATTTTTGATAACATCCTAAAAATGTGCATCAGTAGATTTAAAATATGTACTTGAATATTTAAAATACATTTTTTAACTAAATTATGTTTTTATCTATTTACTCTTTTGTAAAAGGTGGCTAAATTTTTGGTCGATTTTGGTGATTTTGAATAAAACACAAATTATTTAGGAAATTATTATCATATCTTTTCATAATGATAATATTTTTATGGTTTAATTATGTATGAAATAAAATATCGGCGAAATGGCCGCCGCACAGTGGACCATTCTACGAGAAGGCGGCCAAAACTCATTTTTTCATTCGAATGTAGACACTAGTGTACCTCGTGAGCCAAAAAATTGAAACCTTATTTCACATACATATATTACCGAGAACAGGGTGATTCAAAATAAAATTTTTTAGTATTTTGCTAAAGCGGGAAATTTATTAGTAAGATTTTGATTTTTAAACTTCTAGTTTTGTATAACTTTAAAATTTGTTAACCATTAGTACATGAAAATAAATTGTTTTTAATGTTAAGAAATAATTCTTTTTTATTTTTAGGTTAAAATTTTCCTAAATTCCCATCTTTAATACACCATAACTTCTAGAGAACATAAGATAACAAAAAGAAATTAGCACCGTTTGGTAGATAAAACTCTCCTCTATATCCCTATACCCATTGTATACTCGAGACGATCCGATAGTGATCACCAGACCAATTTTTGTGACGCAAGATCAAATATTTTTTGCAAAATTTTAGTAAAAGCGCTAAACAAATTTTTTTGTAGTGTTTTTTTAAGTATTTTAGTTTCTATACCCGCAACCAAAAAAATGGTATATATATATTCTTAATCGGAGTTTTATTTGATGACGATCTAGCTATGTCCGTCCTTATGTCCGTCTGTTAAAAGCACTATAGAGACCCCATCGAAAAAACTAGTGGTCTCAAATTTTGCCAGAATATGTCTTATACACAAGGTTTGTTTGGACTAAAAAATTGGCTAAATCGAAATATAAGACAGAAAGTTATAGCTCGTAATGCAAGATTAGGTCGCAAGAACCGTGTCCTTCCAACATCGAATAAAATGGAGTTGTGTCCACCAACATCAACGTAGAGACATGAAACTACAGATATAAGCTACCTGAGCAAAAATAATATTTTTACCCAAAAATTGTTTGAATGCATGAATTAGGAAGGGAGTTAGAGATCAGAATGTATGAAAATTTCTACCGCGCAGTGTATTTTCCAATATGTTCAAAATTTTAAACCTAATAAGAGTGACAAAATTTGATCTACGATTCTGAAATTTTGCAGGAATTGCCCACGTCCACTTTTACGCCCACCTCCCATACAACGTTTTCTCTCAAATTCTTATAATTTCTCTATAAATCGAGATTTTGGAATAATAAAGGACTATATTGAAATATCTAAGTTGTATTTACTAGCATAAATAATTTCGACACACCTACTATAACGCGCACTTTTCACATCTACTTTTAATGAAATTTAAATTTATAAAACCGACAAAATTAGAGGTATGATGATAAAATTTGCTACGGAAATCCTTCTAGTCCATGTTATTGCTATGCCAGAAAACTTAGGTGACACGCCCACTCTTACGCCTATATCCTATATAATGCTTATTCTCGAATTCAGATAATTTCTCAATGAATAAAGATTTTGGAATAATAAAGGACTATATTGAAATATCTAAGTTATATTTATTAGCAAAAATTTTACTGACACGCTTACTTAACGCCCACTTTCACTGAAACACTAAATTTACGAAAACATTTTAGCAGCATATCGAGGTTATAAAGGGTGGTGAAATTTTAAGGGCCGATGTTGATTTTGAATAAAACACAAATTATTTAGGAAATTATTATCATTGCTTTTTGTAATGATAATATTTGTATGGTTCAATTATGTGTGGAACAAAATATCGGCCAAATGGCCTCCGCGACCTCAATGGCACACCTCGATCCGATAGTCCAAATTTTTAATAACACTGTTGATGCTCAATTGTTGGGCACGACGATGAGTCGAAGTTGACTGTTTTTTTGCCACACTATCGTGAAAAACAGCAATGCTTCTCATTTAACGAATTCAGAAGGCATTCATAGATGTTCTAACATTTTATACAGACCTGTTTTAAATTTAAAATTTAACACCCTCTACAAAGAAAGTGATATTTATTTTATTATAAAGAGATTATTCCAAGCGATTAACAAAATAATAAATATTGTGCTTTAAATGTACACAAAATTGGTGGTGGGTATAAAAGATTCGGCACAGCCAAATATAGTGCTCTTACTTGTTTTCCTAAAAATTGTCGTTTAAACACAGTATGATTTAATAATATTTAAAGGCATTAAAAACTAAAAATAATCATTAAATAATATGTGAGACAACTGTATGATTACATTCAAGCAATCAAGCCATGATTTTTTAATAATAATTTGATTTCAACAGTTCTTCTTCTTGCTGAATAATTTTGTAATAATTTAATAGTTTAAAATTAAAAAAAAAATTGGAAATATTGGTATAAAAATTGCAATTAAAAGGGTAAGTAAATCATTATATGCACCTTACAGCTCAAGACAATAATTTGCCATAAAAAAGCAAAGACAGTCGATTTAAGTTGTAGTCATATATATTGTTGTTGCATTATGCTTCAATTAAACATAATAATGATGGCGACCATTGCTTGTTTTAACCACAATCATAGTATGTTGCTCTTCGATTATGGTTCCCACAACCATATTTTTTCTTTGCGTGTACCATTCGAAAACTAAGTGGAATAGCACCGGAAGATTGAAAACATCAGGAAATTTGTATAATATCGAAATTTGACGCAATATTAATTCTTGAATTACCAGCACAGTACAACCTAATAACTTACTGTGCTCTCCAACAAAGTTTCAGAAAATAACTTAACTTCCTCTATCTCAAGTAAAAAGAAAAAAAAATTTTGCATGCAAGGGTTCATAGTTGAAAAAGTCAATGATTTCGATGAAAACCTTAAACAAAAATTTGCTGTTACTTCACCTAAATAAGGGGTGAATCAAGGCAAATTGATTTACAGCAAATGAAACAAAAACAAAAAAAATAACCATTATTATCATTTTTCTTAGTATCAAGTAAATAAAATAGCTTCAAAAAAGAAATAAATATGTTTTAAAAAATAAAAAAAAAAAATTTACACAAAATACAATAAACTTTGATTAACATAAAACCACAACATTTTCTTGTTGTTCTTTAACAAAAAAAAAAAAAACAAAAAAACAACAAACAAAAAGTAACATTTTTCATTTAAATAAATATGCTTTCAAGTACATTTAAAACAAGCTCATGCTTACAAACATGTGATATAAAATACGGTGTTGCCATGACTGTTCATCAGTTTAACCTCTTACCCAGAAGAAACAAATATTAAGCACACATATAAGCATACATATTAGGGCATGGTATTAAAGAATGCAAATACAGAAACAAAAACTTTCTTTTACATAAAAACACCCATACGTCAATGCACACTAATAACAACGTCGAATTTTATGATGATGGCGACGGCGATGATGATGTATCAATAGAAAACACAATTTTTCTCAATTTATCTCTTCACCCATTGGCATTGTGGCATAAAAAATGTGTATGTGTGTATGTGTTTATAACGTATATTGTGTGCATTTTTCCCTTTTCATTTAGTTTATTTTTTTCACAACAAAAAGGATGTATTTCATCAAACGTTCCAAATAAAACAATACAATACGGTAAAATGTTTAACATCCTAGAAACAGGAGAAGCAAATAAATAAAATGAAAAATAAAGAAAAGAATTATACTCGTATTCACAAACAATATTATTAAGATATAGTTATAGAATCAATATGCACATACATCTGCAGTATACATATTCGAGGGTTGGGTTTTTATATGGATACGCAATCAAAAAATATAAAAAAAGAGAACAACATTTGGTTGCAATTTGAATATATCCGTTGTAACAGTAGTAGCACCATAACAAATCATTTGCAATCAAACTAACAACGGAACAAATGAAATACTGACTAAAATAACACAACAATATTAAGGTGCATAAATAATGTGACCAGCTTTAAATGAAGAGTATCTAATCGCATAAAGTACTACTTATATAAACTTCGTTTTATTTGTTTAAGAATATGTTAGATCTTGACGCTATTCTTCAACGACTTAGAAATGTATGTTATGATAAAGCAAACAAGGTATTGTTAAACTTAGTAGTACACCTAAACTCTTTGAGAAAATCATAAAAGATCATTTGTGGCATCAAGTCTCATATATATTGGTTTTCGGAAGGATTGTGCGATTTTTGTTAATCTGCTGTAAAATTTTTTTTTTTTTTTTTTTTTTTTTTTTTTTTCAAACTAATATTTATTGTATCTTCATATATGTTTATGAACTAACAATAAGTAATCAAATCTTAAATCTATAATTAGTAGATGAAAGTCTAGCCAATGCCAGACAAAATCTGGTTTTCGAAATTAAAATAAATTGTAGAGATTGCGATTATTTAGTTCATCTAAGAGAGATGGTGTCCCTTCTTCTCAAACGAACATGTCCGCGATATTGTAAGATGTTTCGGCCAAGTGGGTTGGGATGAGTTTCCAGCTTTTTTAAGTAGCGGCCAACGTGTCTAGTGATTTCGCTTTTTATCAACGGAACATCAAGATCTTTATGTAAATTGCTGTTTTTTATGTACCAAGGGGCAACGGTTATCATTCGTAGTATTTTATTTTGACGTCGTTGAATTTTTTCTATGTTGGAGGAGGATGCAGTTCCCCATAATTGAATACCGTAACACCAAATTGGCTTCAAAATTGAGTTGTAGAGCAAAAGTTTGCAATCGAGCCTTAATATCGAATTTCGACCTATAAGCCAATGTATTTGAGCAGTCCTTAATTTCAGTTGGGTCAACTTTGCATCTATATGATTTTTCCATGTGAGACGGCGATCCAAGTGAATACCAAGGTATTTAACGTGAGAGTGTTGTGGCACCACCTGGTTATTAATAAAAATGGGGGGACAAGATTCCCGACGTAAAGTGAATGTTATATGTGAACATTTAAGTTCATTTATTTTTATTCCCCATTTTTTAGCCCACTTCTCAACATCGGTTATATGGTGCTGTAGTTGGCTTGAGGCATCTTTTGGATCTTTATGAGTGCTGAGAAAAGCCGTGTCGTCAGCGAATGTTGAAGTATGGGTTAAACTGCTTGTTGGCATGTCTGCTGAATATATTAAATATAACATTGGACCTAAAATACTCCCCTGCGGTACTCCAGCCAGGATTGGTTGGGGGCAGCTAACAACGTCTCCTTCTTTTATAAGAAACTGGCGACCGATAGTGTATGTTTGTAGAAGATTGAGAACATTAACTGGGAAGTTATGCTTCAATTTATGTAAGAGGCCTTCATGCCAAACTTTGTCGAAGGCTTGAGAAACATCAATAAATAGACCCGAACAGTACTTCTTTTCTTCAAAGGCTTTTCTTATAACTTGTACCAGTCGGTGAGTTTGTTCGATAGTACTATGTTGTTTTCTGAAGCCAAACTGGTGATCTTGAATGCAGTTGTTAACATTCAATATCGGTATCAATTTCGCTATTATCATCTTTTCGAACAATTTTGACATTGTTGGCAATAGACTAATTGGCCTATACGACTCAACTTTTGAGGGATCTTTACCCGGCTTAGGGATCATCTTGACCAATGCAACTTTCCATTCTGACGGGTAGTAATCAAGGCGAACGATAGCGTTAAAAAGAAAGAGAATAATTCTTTTTGCGGTGCGAGGCAACTGCAAAAGCATTTTATTACTGATTTTGTCAATGCCAGGAGCTTTTCTGATATTTAAGTTGTCAATAGCCTTAACAACCTCTACGTATTGAAATTTTATTTCTACAGGTGGTCTTTCAACAACAGGTGGTAGTTCACTGATGTCAGTACTTACATTGGGAGTGAATACATTCTTTAAATGACTTGCGAAAAGGTTACATTTTTCTTCGTCATTTCTCGCCCAACTGCCATTTAAATTGCGAAGTGGGGGTTTTGAGGTCACGGGTCCCCTGAGTTTACTAGCTGCGCGCCATAACGAATAATTGGACTGAGTAGTTGCATCTAGACCTTTCAGATAATTATTAAGAGAAGCTTCTCTTTGTGATTCTAGCAGTTTCCTAAGCTTTTTTGTACATTCTCTTAAAGTAATTTTAAGTTGGGGCGATCTGTGTTGCTGCCATTCTCTTCTGACTCTTCTCTTTTCAGACAAAAGTTCTTGTACATCTGAAGAATAAATACGAGTGTACCTGGGCTGACAAAAAGTATAGGAAGCATGTTCCGCGGCATTTTTCATTTGCTCTTTGAGGTTGCCAATACATGAGTCGATGTCTGCTGTAGTTCTTAGAAGCAAATTTTCTGTACAATGTGTGCTGATGTACTTTTTATATTTTAACCAATTAACTCGTGTGGAAAATAGTTTCTCCGTTAACCTTTGGTGAGGATTGCAGATAGTGACAATGGTTGGTGAGTGATCCGACGAAAGCTCCAGCGATGCTTCCGCCTCAATAAGTTCAGAGTTTATTCCTTTCATAACGCCGAAATCAATAAGGTCAGGGACTTTACGAGCATCAGTAGGCCAATAAGTAGGCTGTCCGGTTGAAATAACGTTAAGTCTCAATTCAGAAATGGAATCATATAAATTGCGGCCTCTGGGACTAATAAGTCGTGAACCCCAAAAAGTATGCTTTGCGTTGTAATCGCCAGCTGCTATGAACCGAGCACCGAGTGACTTATAAAACTCTATATATTGACTTTTCGTTATTGCTAACCTTGGAGGAGAATACACTGACGATATTATTAGATTTTGGCCAAAGTCAACTACACAGATGTTTGTTGCCTGTAGATGACTTTCAGAAAGACCAGCCAATAAATGGTGTTTTATTCTGGATTTGATCAAGATTGCTGACCCACCACAAGATCTATCTCTGGGGTCCTTGGTGTCGTAAAAAGTGTATCCATTTATTTTGAAAGTACTTCTTGATGTCATGTGAGTCTCGGAGATCAGCATTATATCAATTTTGTTGTTCACAAGGAAACACTCAAGTTCGTTTTTATGTTGGCGTATGCCGTTTGCGTTCCAGAAACATATTTTTAGACAGTTCATGGCCTATTTAGTATAGCCTGCAGTAGCGTGGACTGCATTTTTTGCATCTCCTGCATCATGCTGGTCGTATTCGTCATAAAAAGATTCATTGAATTGATCAGATTCTCCAACATACCTTCTAGTCGACTAAAAATGGAACTTGATTGTTCAGTGGTCGGCATCTCTTTTTGCATTGTCGGTTGGTTAGTTTTAAGAATAGAGGCATATGACATTTGATTTGAGGCTGCGTGTGTCAAGACGGGTATATTTGTAATAGGTGGTTTTTGTGACTGTCCAGCAACAGAAAAAAAAATTTTGTCGAAGAAAATGAAACTCAGACTTCAGTAAAATTTTTGAAAAGGGCTTTCACAAGCTGCTCGATCTGATAGGACTTACAAGGATTTACAGAAAACTGTCTATTGTATTAATTTATATTAACCAACTAATAAATTTTACGGTTGAGCATGTAGTAAATAAGTTGAGAAATTTTATTAGCTTTCTTCTAGTTACTGCAACATTATTAGAGAAATCAATTCATATGTAGAACTCATTTAGATCAGCACAAGTTCTTCTAAATGAATCAAAGTTAATGTAGTTTGATCTATGAAATTTTATATATTACGTTTCATAAAATTTAAACTGCTTATTAAGAACATTAATACATATTTTATGTTGATAATATGTAGAATCAAATTTACCTTGAATTAGATTTATGACAAATAAAATATCGGAAAGTATTTTTCGGCTTTGTAACATTGCGAATGCAATAAGTGATTAACGACTTCGATATGACGGTAAGTTTATATTAGGATTCCAGCCAAACTCACGGAAGCAGTACAGAAAAATTGTTTTTGAACTGATTTAAAATATCAATGTTCCTGATTGTAAACAAATTTGAACGATTATGTTGACCAAAACAATCATGAAGTGCACGAAATGCATTTTGATTTAAACTCCCATTTTAATAATAACCCTGAATAACTTTAACGCATTGCTCGATTGTGTATCTTTATTTGGTTCAAATTGAATCAGTCTGAAATTGATAAATGTCAAATAAATTGTAGAAAAAAACTCGACGTTAAGGTGTGGTTCACATATAATATCTGCCCACCTTTATAAATTTGGTTAAATATTTTTTTTCACCACACAACTAGGCAGAAAGTAATTTACTACAGAATAGTAGCTATACATATATATAAAAAAAATTAGGCAACTAGGTGACCCACCATCCATACCAGGATCACGTATAATTGGAACAAATCTATCTGATATGGTGCTAATAAAAGAATATTTTTACCCAATAACTTATGGTTAATAATCAGTCGGTCACGCTCACTTAGTCACATAATTTTCAAGCAATAGTTTCATGAGAATTTGTTTTAACGTAAAATATGAACGTTGCACAATAGTAACAATAAACGAAACTAAAATCAAATGTTCCCATATGTAACAAGAGTTAAAAATAACATGTTAAAGGAGGAGGAAGATAAACAAAAAACAAGTAAGAGCACTATATTCGGCTGTGCGGATCTTTTATACCCACCACCAATTTTGTGTACATTTAAAGCACAATAATTATTATTTTGTTAATGGCTTGGAATAATCTCTTTATAATAAAATATACATCTCTTTCTTTGTAGAGGGTGGTTAAATTTTAAATTTAAAACAGAGGCCGAATTACGGCACTCGAACGTGATCGAAATTTGAAAACTCTTATTAGAATCTATATACCTAAAGCATACTCGATCGTTCGAGTAAAATTTCGATCGATATCGAATGCCGTAATTCGGCCCCAGGTCTGTATAAAATGTTAGAACATCTATGAATGCCTTCTAAATTCGTTAAATGAGAAGCATTGCTGTTTATCGCGATAGTGTGGCAAAAAAACAGTCAACTTCGACTCATCATCGTGCCAAACAATTGAGCATCAGCAATGTTATTTAAAATTTGGACTATCGGATCGAGGTGTGCCGTTGAGGTCGCGGGGCCATTTGGCCGATATTTTGTTCCATACATAATTGAACCATACAAATATTATCATTAAAAAAGAAATGATAATAATTTCCTAAATAATTTGTGTTTTATTCAAAATCAACATCGGCCCTTAAAATTTAACCACCCTTTATAACTTGGATATGCTGGTAAAATATTTTCGTAAATTAAGTGTTTCAGTGAAAATGGGCGTTAAAGTAAGCGTGTCAATAAAATTTCTGCTAATAAATACAACTTAGATATTTCAATATAGTCCGTAATTCTTCCAAAATATTTATTCATTGAGAAATTATATGAATTTGAAATAAAGCATTATATAGGATGTGGACGTAAGAGTGAGCGTGTCACCTAAATTTTCTGGCATAACAATAACATTGACTAGAAGGATTTCCGTAGCAAATTTTATCATCATACCTCTAATTTTGTCGGTTTTATAAATTTAAATTTCATTAACAGTAAATAACGTGGAAAGTGAGCGTTATAGAAGGTGTGTCGAAGTTATTTATGCTAATAAATACAACTTAGATATTTCAATAAAGCCCTTTATTATTCGATTTATAGAGAAATTATAAGAATTTTAGAGAAAACGTTGTTTGGGAGGTTGGCGTGTCACATTTATTTTCCGTCAGAAGAAAGCCTTTGACCAAAAAGCAATTCCTGCAAAATTTCAGAATCGTAGATCTAAATTTGTCACTCTTATTAGGTTTAAAATTTTTAACATATTAAAAAATACACTGCGCGGTATAAATTTTCGTACATTTTGATCTCTAACTCCCTTTCTAATACATGTATTTAAGCAATTTTTCTTTCTTCCTTATACTCCGATTTAGCCAATTTTCTATTTCAAACAAACCTTGTGTATAAGACATATTCTGGCAAAATTTGAGCCCACTAGCTTTTTCGATGGGACCTCTATCGTGCTTTTAACAGACGGACATACGGACGGACATAGCTAGATCGTCGTCAAATAAAACCCCGATTAAGAATATACATACCATTTTTTTGGTGGCGGATATAAATACTCAAATACTTAAAAAAAACACATTACAAAAAAATTTGTTTAGCTCTTTTACTAAAATTTTGCAAAAAATATTTGACCTTGTGTCACAAAAATTGGTCTGGTGATCACGGTCGGATCGTCCCGGGTATACAGTGGGGTATAGGGGTATAGAGGAGAGTTTTATCTACTAAATGGTGCTAATTTCTTTTTGTTATCTTATGTTTTCTAAAAGTTATGGTGTATTAAAAAAAGGAATTTAGAAAAATTTAAACCTAAAGATAAAAAAAAATTATTTCTAAACATTATAAACAATTTATTTTCATGTATTAATGGCTAACAAATTTTAAAATTATACAAAACTTATTTCGTTTGAAAATCTTCTAAAAGTAAAATGTTATAGAACTTTAAAAATCAAAATCTTACTAATAAATTTCCTGTTTTAGCAAAATGCTGAGCATGTCTATTTTGAATCACCCTGTGGCCCTTAAAATTTAACCACCCTTTACAAAACAATAGATAGATAAAAAAAAATGTGTTAAAATATGTATTTTAAATATTCAAATACTTATTTTAAATCTACTGATGCACATTTTTTTTTAATATTTTTAAATCTTAAACCTCATAAGACTGTGTATACAACTATATGTAAAGTTGGGCACAAATCATTACTCTAGTTAATTTTTGTCAACAAACTTCGGTCATTTTCGTTTTCACAAACCCCTATAAAATTCCTTTGTAGTTTGTGCAAAAAAATGTTACTAGAGTCATCTAGTGTTCTACGTGATGTTTAGCAAAGACATCATCCTCAGTGTTTGCAAAATGTAGTGGCGCCTTCAACAGATGTCGCCATCTGCAATAAATAAATGCTAATGAATATGACTAATATATTTTTATAAAAATTTAAAAAAAAAGTGGGCGTAGCACATTTATTTTCCGTTATAACGAAGACTTTGACCAAAAAACCATGTTTGCAAAATTTAAGAACCGTACATATAGTTTTGTCAGTTTTATTACGTTTTAAACTTCAAATATACACTGAGCGGTATAAATTTTCGTACATTTTGACCTATAACTCCTTTTCTAATGCATAGATTTAAGCAATTTTTGGGGAGAAATATTCTTTTTACTCGAGAAATATATATTCGAAGTTTCATGACTCTACGTTTATGCGTTTGGACACAATTCCTTTTTTTTCGATGTTTGAAGGACACGGTTTTTTCGACCTATTCTTGCTTTACGAGCTATAACTCTCTTTCTAATATTCCGATTTAGCCCATTTTCAATACCAAACAAACCTTGTCTATTAGAAAGATTCTGGCAAAATTTGAGCCCTTTAGCTTTTTCGGTGCGACCTCTATCGTGCTTTCAACAGACGGACAGACGGACAGACGGACGGACATAGCTAGATCGTCATCAAATCAAACCCCGATTCAAATATATATACTTTATGGGGTCTAAAATGGATATTTCGATGTGTTACAAACGGAATGACAAAATGAATATACCCCCACCATTTTTTTGGTGGCGGGTATAACAAGCAACAACCAAAAAATTGTTAACTTACAAAAAATATAAATGAGAGTCTTAAAAAAATGCAATATAACAAAAACAATAAATGTGCAACCTAGAAAAGCAACAAAATATTTTAGTTTTTATAATAAGACTGTTCACGTCAATAATTTAGGACCGTGCAAAAGTGCAAAGAAATCCTTTGCATTTTATTAACATAACAACAACATTAAAAAACAAATAAAGTGGAATGCGTTACCTGTCTCGTAAAATCGAGAATTACGAGAATTAGCTGTAAGAACAGAACCATAAAATAAAATAATTTAAACAAATGTATGCAAATAAACAACAACAGAGTACTTCACTGAAGACAACTAAGTTCTCTTTTTTATTCGGAAATGTTTTAAATTTACAAACAGTTACTGTGAATAACGTTATTATTCGGCGAGTATCCAGAAAATCCTGTAATATTGCTGGCAAAAACTTAAAATATTTCCACATGCAAAATCTTAAACTGAGATTATTTTATATATAAAAATTGTTTCTTCAAATTCTTGGAGGGCATCGCACCCCCCATAATGATCTAGCTACACCAATGTATATATATCTAACTGAAAAAAAAACAAGTAATATCAGTATCTTCGGCTGTGCCGAATCTTTTATAGCCACCACCAATACGATCACAAAATTTATCATTTTGATACTAACAGTAATCGCTATGAAATAATATCTTTATACTAAAACTAGCTTGTGCCCGCGACTTAGTCTGCGTAGTAATAAGGACAAAAGGAAGACTTAGTATTAGATTGTTATTTATATGTTTGTCAAATTTATCCAAACATTTACATTTATTATACCTATTAGTAGGATTATTAACTTGAAAATTTAAATTTGAAAATATAAAAGAAAAGTCAAAACAAAAATAAAAATTTTACAACGCAAACAACCTTTAGGCTGTGTTATGATGAGTTTGCAAACGACTTCGACTGGTTATCGGGATAAAAAGGAGCCTATGTGTTAATCTAGGTTGTTATCTATCTATGTGCCGAATTTCATTTAGTTCCGTTTAGCCGTTTTTGCGTGCTTAAGTAACAAATATCCAAACATGCAAACATCCAAATATACAAACATTTACATTTATTATATTAAGCAAGATATGTATGTATCACTTTCTTTTTAAAACTTCGATATGCTAGTAGAATGTTTTCATAATTTTAGTCATTTAATTAAAATGGGCGTTAAAGTAGGCGTGTCAATGTAGTTTTTACAAACATATTTAACTGAGATATTTCAATATAGTTCTTTATTCTTCTAAAATCTTTATTCAAAGCGAAATTATTGAATTTGAGATAAAGCGTTATATGGGAGGAGGGCGTAAATGTGGGCGTGCCACATTTATTTTCCATTATTACAAAGCCTTTGACAAAAAGAGCAATGTTTGCAAAATTTCAGAGTTATACATTCAATTTTGCCAGTTTTATTAAGTTTAAAATTTTGAATATACCGAAAAGTACACTGTGCGGTATAAATTTTCGTCATTTTGATCTATAACTTCTTTCCTAATGCATAGATTTAAGCAATTTTCAGAAAAATTTTTTTTGTTATCAGGAAATGTACATTCGAAGTTTCATGGCTCTGCGTTAATGCGTTTGGACACAATTGCATTTTATTTGATGTTGGAAGAACTCTTGCATTACGAGCTATAACTCTCTTTATAATATTCCGATTTAGCCCACTTCAATATCAAACAAACCTTGGGTATAAGAAAAATTTTGGCCTCCTAGCTTTTTCGGTTCGACCTTTATCGTGCTTTCAACAGACGGACGGACATAACTAGATCGCCAAAAAATTAAACCCCGATTCAGAAAATATATAACTTATGGTGTCGAAATTGGATATTTCGATGTGTTACAAATGGAATGACAAAATGAATATACCCCCATAGTTTTTTTTGATGGCGGATATAAAAAATTTGGAAATTACGCCGCAGTGCCTACATCCCAATTATTAGTCGAGTAAGGTAAAATTTCAAGCCAAGCTGCGATGCCGGCAGCGTCTATAAATTCAGACAAAAATTTATAAATAACAATTTTATTAACAAAAATACACTGAATACACTGTTTATTTTCATATATACAAACCAAACTATCTCTCTCGCTCTTCAATGTATTAAGTTTTTAAGGTATTTTGCAATGTTTAAGCTCGTATGTGTGTATTTTTTCATTAGTGTGCTCTTCACTTTATTCCAATTGTTTTATTTTATTTACAAAAAATCCATCATGGAAAAAAGGTGAATCGCAAACCAATAAAGTGTTTGAGTGTTTAGTATTATGAATATTATTGAGATGATGGATAAAAATGCTCAACCAATTGTTTTATATGCTGTGGTTTTAACAATCGAAAGTAACAATCGCTTGAACAGACAATATTTACATGCAGGAAAGTAATAATTAAACATAATATTTTACCAAGAGGGATTGCTCTGTTGTCTTGGATATCAACATATCCATCCCCACGTCTCTATTTAGTGGCCATTACCCTTTTCGTAAAATTTCTCATGAGCTTTCATAGAGATAAGTTTGTATCTTAGCGATGATGCGTTGTATTGCTCTAGTTTATTCGCATAATTTCGATAATTCACAAAACCCCAATGGAAAGAACCGCTGGCGTTAAATCGCATTATCTTGGTGGCCAGTATATCAGAATTTTTTCTACAGTCACTGCAGTTGTGGTTCCACCTATCTAAAATACTCCTTAGAAACAGGATCTATACTGTGCCATTAAAAAAATTAAAAAAAAAACTAGAGAATAAATAAAAACTTCTCATCAGAATACCTTAAATTTACCTACACAATTGTATAGGAAGAGCCGGAAAGGGTTAAGAAGCTAAATTTTAGAATTGCCGCTCGAACAAAGAAATGACACAAAGTGCATTCTTACTGACACCCCTTATATTAGGACGAGCTAGTATTATTTTTGAAATATATATGTAAATAGGAAAACCATGCGGCAGTTATACGCAGATATCACTGCTGCACCAGTTATCTCATATACTGCATTTATTTTTACATTATTAGTTTTACACTCAAAAATTTTAGAAAGTAGAATAAACATGACATAAAATTTAAAATAAATTTATTTTTAGTTAAAAATCGACCAATTAAATTTTAGCTCAAATTAAAAAGGCTTATTAAAGATGGAACACAAAAGAAAGTAACTAAAGGCTATAATACATGGCATGTTTTTTATATCTGACTTTAAAATTCGTAAGACATATGTAAATCTACATGTCTATCAAAATTCTACTTTTACAGGCAACCATTGCTGACTGCTTTGCAGCACCATAGATTTCTGCCAACGGCTGATATTACATCACGGATGGAAATCATGGTACAATTGTACTTTTTATGGTACATTTTTTACCTTGTTGGTACCGTGGTACTACCGCGAGCTACTTGATACAATTTAAAAATTTGTCGATGTTCTCTTTTTTTTTTGTGTGTCTTATTTAATTCTGTCAGCTTCTCTGTTGCAATGCTGTTGTCAAAGCGAATTTATGTACCAGGTGGTGTCAAGTATGCAACAACCAATTCTGCCTAGTACTTTATGGCAAACTTTTTACAAAAATCACCTGTTAATTTAGCACCACCTGGTACATGAATTTGACTTGGCTGTTGTTATATGTATTTTATTTTACTTATGATTCGTATGCATGTAAGGTGGACTTTAATAATTAAATACTAAAATGGTTCGATAAGATCACTCCAGAAAAAGTTATTATGAGAAAGACAAATTCAATAGTAACTCTTCTGGTGAAAATGTTTCCACACGAACAAACAAACTTTGAAGCAATAAATAATCAGTACACAACACTAGCCGATGTGATCGATCACACAAAGATCACACATAGAATCAAATATTTATTTTTTTTTGGTCTTAAGTATCACAGATAAAAAAAGGATTAAATTAGATTAAATTCCCAAAAATTTCAAGAATTGTAAGATTGTATTCTGTCTTTTCCACATTCCTCGGCCAACGTCAAACGAGCTTTTTCTTTTCAAAACCTAATTAAAACAAAGGAATGAAAAATACTACATGTTTTTACTGTTTCAAATTTGATACAAACAAAAGATTTATTGAAGTAAACAAATTCTTGTTGCTTACATTTTAAAATAACAGAAAATTTATTATCTAAAAGTATTTAATAAATAAAATTTGTTAAATAACCGATCTCTACTTATGTACCCATGAATGTAATATTTAAAATTTTTATTGTATACTGGATTTTTAATCACATTTTTGTTAAGTTTCCGTTGTTATTAATAAATATTAAAAAAAAAATGGTACCGCCATGGGCTAAGAAGTATATTTTGTTTTCATATTTGTTACAAAATCATAAAAGCCATTTTCCTTCCCTGTGTCAACTGTTTTGAGAGAAGAAAATAGAGCGCACTCTAATTGAAATTTTGTCAGATGTCTCAACACATATATTTTACAGAAGTAATGTTTTAAAGGTAACACACGATATGTTCCTATTTATCAGTGTGGAATTTGTTAAGTCAGACGTAAAAAACATGCCGTGCATTATAGCCTTAACAAAACTTAAAATATCCAGTATTTTTTTGAGTGTAGTTTTATCATTAACACTCCTTATTGATCTACTTATATTTGATATGAATCAACTGTTGTATTACATTTTAATTAGGTAATTAGAAAATCATAATCTTTGGTTGTGGTGACATTTTTGTGACTCTTTTGCTTTAAAAACTTTAAAATAAAACTTACTAAAAATTTTACCTATATTATATTTTATTACCGGCTCAAGTTCATTTTCTTTATTTAAATTTCTCATTTTATATCAAAAAATTAAATTTTATTTATAATAATGAAAGTATATATTTGGAAAAGTAATGCCGAGTGGAAAGTATTTTCAAAGCCAGCTACGGTTTCATCTTCAGCACTATTTGGTCGGAATGTCTAGGTGTTGGATGTAAATATCAAACATATCATACCTATTAATATTTACTGCAATGAGCAAGAACAAAACTTACCACAACTTGAGCTCTTCTCCTTATTCTATTTTTGTATACCCTTCATTTTTTTACTTGTCACATTTTATTGTATCTGTTCAACTGATCAGTCTGATGGTTTTTGTATTCACAACATTTCTCCTTTATATTTGACATAACCCAATAAATTAACAAATACATATGGTACGGTGCAACGACCATATTGACAGCTCAGTACAAACATTCTATTGAATAACTGCCTAGGAAAGCACAACCATGATTGATACTATTAAAATTTAAATGCAAAATAATTTTTTTTTTCCATAATCTTCAGGTTTTAATTTAGAGTAGGGTAACCCGGTTACTTTGGTTTATTTTAACCAACAATCTTATTCATTTTTTTTTCAATAACCACAAGGAAATTAAATGAACTGAAGTAACGATTTGTGCCTAATTCTATTTTAATTCTTCCATCACTCACGAGTGAATATTTTTTAAAATGCCGTACGGTGATGTTCAGGCCATTGCTAGCTGAGAAATATGCCTTCTTATAGATGTTTCTGGTGTTTTGTTAACACTTTCTGAAATCGTTAAATATTTTCTGCAGTTTAAAATAAGCGTTTTCAATCGGTTAGAGGCAAATCTCGAAAGGAGCAATGTTGGTGGTGACAATGAACTAATCAACGAATAATTTTTCCAGTTATTTTATTATTTTACTAGCTAATACCCGGTGTGCTTCGCCACCCCAAATTTTAGAATTTAATTCATATGGCAGGTGCCACGCCCACTATTGTTAATTCACCTATTTCTTGCCTAAATGTTCATTTGGGTGTCAAAGTTGCTATTGCAAAATTTACTACTCTAATCGATATCGTTTTCCAAATATACTAATTTTTGTATTTAATTCATATGTTGGTGCCACGCCCACTATTGGTAATGTACCCATTTTTTCCATATATGTTTATTTGAATATCAAAGCTGCTTTTGCAAAATTTTAGTACTCTAATCGATATAGTTTTCCAAATATACGAATTTTAGTATTAAATTCACAAGGTAGGTGCCACGCCCACTATTGATAATGCACCCATTTCTTGCCTAAATGTTCATTTGGGTGTCAAAGTTGCTCTTGCAAAATTTACTACTCTAATCGATATCGTTTTCCAAATATACTAATTTTTGTATTTAATTCATATGTTGGTGCCACGCCCACTATTGGTAATGTACCCATTTTTTCCATATATGTTTATTTGAATATCAAAGCTGCTTTTGCAAAATTTTAGTACTCTAATCGATATAGTTTTCCAAATATACGAATTTTAGTATTAAATTCACAAGGTAGGTGACACGCCCACTATTGATAATGCACCCATTTCTTGCCTAAATGTTCATTTGGGTGTCAAAGTTGCTCTTGCAAAATTTACTACTCTAATCGATATCGTTTTCCAAATATACTATTTTTTGTATTAAATTCATGTGGCCACTCCTACTATTGCAAGTCCGCCCATTTTTTACCCAAATGTTCGTGTGGATGTGCAAGTTTACCGTACTTAATTTAAAGACTCCAGCTGCATTAACTTTCGTGATATATTTAATACTTTTTCTTTAAAAGGGCGTGGCACCCCGCCCACTTACAATTTCAAACCAAAGTATAGCCTATAGTTGCTTCCAGACATACAGAAAGATTCTGTGAAAATTTCAAGGAAATCGGTCCAGCCGTTTAACCGTCTATAAAGCACAAACAAACAGACAAACATACAAACACGCATTGATTTTTATATATTTAGATTATATTATTATTTTATTATTTTGGTTCTTTGTTTAGTTGTGAGTATCTTCATTATCGACAGATTTTATATGTGAATCCCGGCCCAACCTGTATATATACTGTGATACTGGATTAAGAATTTAACAAATAATATAATAGTAGATTCAAGAAAGAGTATTTAACATACATCCCGAAAGTGTGCTACAAAGTGTGATTTATTCATTATTTCAATGTTGCCAAAGTTTTGGAATAAAATCTAAAAATCTAAAAAATAACTTATTGATATGTTAATAGGAATTTAAATGTAAACTAGATATAGTATACTAAACTAATGAAATTAAAATCAAATAAAACTTATTCTGTAACAATATTCTGGTAGTATTTTAGATAAAATTATTTGTTTTAATTAGCAAATTTTTCTGCCTTCTTACGTCCCCATTTTGGTCGTGTCCATATGGTACTATAAATGCTTAAGGTGCTATTAGGTGACTTCCTGTATTGCACTTTCCAGGCTTAGAAAAAAATAAACTCTGCAGAAGTCTTATTAATACTAGTCCTATCACCTCTCTTGTGCTTAAATATAATCACATTGTGTAATGTTATCATTGTATTTAGCGTTTTTCCCTGAGAGATCGAACAGATTATCCGTTCAGCTTGGAAAGAACTACTCTAGCCAAAGCTTCAAGCACCAATGTTACTATATTTCGTATTTTTTTCTAAAGGTGTGATTCACTCCAGAAAAACCATATTTGTAATTCATTTTCCATGTATGGTGATTTCTATTTATGATCTGCTTCCAAATTATTTTGTATCTAAAATTAGCCCAATATAGTTTGCTTTGTCACCATTGTTAAGTTTAAATTGTACAAGTTTTAATATTTAGCCCTTTTCTAAGGCCAAGATTCATTTTTCCAATCATGATATCTATCTCAATACAAGACACTGCTATTATTATTATTATCTAAAGGTAGAAATATTTTTTTCTCTAATCACTTAACTAATGTTTGCCAACCAAATTTTTTTATTGTAGATTAAATACAGTCTTTAAAGCACTGTGCATAATAAAAAAAATTCTTTTTCAAGTAGCAAATTATTAATAATAAAATTTCGTAAAGAGAACGACAAACTCTTATACATATACCAGGTTAATTTTTTAAAACGGCGTAATTATTTTTGTAACCTGCAGCTTAAAGTATGCAACAACAACTACAAAACATATAAAAAAAAACTTAAATAAAATTTTTGTTAATAAATTAGCAGTTGCATAGAACTACTGCAACAGTCTAAAAAACTAATAATTATAACTAAAAGCTGTGGGTAAAAAGTAACTGAAGTGCTGTGGCAACGTCTGGTGCAGTATAGCAAACACTTTGGTGCAATTTTTCATTTTCAAAAGCCAAAAAACATAGACGAAGTAAATGTTTCAAAGCAGTTTAACTTTTTTTTACTTTCTATATATTAACATTTATTTATTTTTTCATTAAGCCATTTCTATATCAATAAGTTAGTTGCTGGTCTGGAAATAAAATCACAAAATATTTACAAACTGGCTGAAGAAAACTGCCATAGAAATTAAAAACATTATTTTTGTGGTCCTTTTGCAGAAGCCATGTACATAGAAAAACATTATACATTCACTACCTATTTACTATAATGCATTATAAAGTGCAACAACGTAATACAAAGAAAAGTATACAAAATAATGGCAAAAGAAAAAAAAAATAATGAAAAATGATGAAATATAATGTTAGCTACTCTGGGCAGGAATAAATCAAAACAATATTTTTTTCCTTTCCACCACAGTTTTTATTGTAACAGCCTTAAACCTACAAGTGGTAAACAGTTACAGGTAAAATAAAATGATTAAAAAAATATTGTCAGGCTAGAGGGAAGAGATGTCGTTAAGATTAGTGCAAAATAAATATATATCTTTTACATAATTACTTACCATTTAAGGTAAGCACTTGACCTTCTTTTGTACTATATGCTTTAGAAAATTGCGCAGAGAAAATCAAACACCACTGTTGTAGTGAAGATTTTAATTTTATGGACTTTTACGAAAATGAGAGTTATAATAAGTAATTTCAATCGTTTATATTATTATTATGCAGAAATTATTTTTTTAAATAATTACTTACATAACATAGTACAGGGTGGGCCAAACGTCACCATGGCGTAATGTGTTAACAACTTTTACATTTATATGTTTCTTTTATAAAGGGTGGACCAACTATCGGTTTAAATATTAACCAGCTGTTATTTTGAATCTGGCAGTACATATGTCATTCTATTCTGTCACAAAATTCTGTATATTATTTCCGCTGAACGAAATGAATCGATTTACGTTTGAAGCCGCATGCCCAGATTACTCTGCGCTAGATGGGCCAAGAAAATGCACGATGATGTCGATTTTGTAAAAAAAAAAAAGTCATGAATTCCATTTTCATTTTGTTGGGTGCGTTAATAAGCAAAATTGTCGCACAAATGGTGCAACTTGTAGAGCAGAGGCATTATTGGCCCATGTTTCCTCGAAAATAAAAATGGATCAATCACAATGGTAAATCGAGACACCTATCGCACCATAAAAACCGATTTATTTGTGCCTACTCTTCATTGTATGCATGTGAACGATGTTTTGTTTCAACAGAATGGTGCAACTTGCCACACTCTGAAGCAATGATTCATTGCTTCGTTCATCGTCACCACCAACGTGGCACCGAAAAGATTACCTAAAAAGCATAACTGTAGGATTTGGGGTTCTGGAAATCCAACAACCATTCAACGAGGCCAATTGTACCACATAAGGTATCCAGTAGGTTGTATCTGAAAATATCATTGGGACGTACTTATTTTTTATTTGTAGTGTGAGAGCGTTGACAACTTAACGCAAATTTTTTTTTAGTATGACTGAAAATATATTCGATTATCTTTCTGCTAGAGCTATTTCAAGGCACGTAAATTGTAGTTTCTATTATAATTATAATTCTGTTGCTCTAAGGCTATCTCATGTACAGATAGAAACATATTTTCTGCTATTGATCAATGCTAAATTAGATTGAGATGAAACTCAAGATTTGTTTGAAGAAGATGATGAAAGATTTACATACGAAGTGAAGAAGATTCTGACGTGAAACAGGAACGTTGCAAAATTAAAGTTGTGATAAGAATGATGAATCGAATAATGAAAAAGTTATGACTTTGTGTGCGAACAGACACCTTAAGACTCTACGAAATCGCATAAAGAGGCAGCAAATATAAATCGCAAATAATAAATTATTTTTCTTCACGAACAACTGTCTAAGAGCTTTAATCCAATCACAAAAATAAATATGCCCAGGATTGAAACATTCTGCATTCTCAGTGCAGAGACAAGCATCAACGTTTGCGGAAATCAAAATATAAACGACGAGGTATGTTGCTGATATCGGGCAGCCAAAAATCTCGGCATGAAAAAATTCATATCTACTGTATCGCCATATTTCGAAAAAGATTTGAGTAAATTTAACGATTTCTTCGCTTTGACTAGCATGCTACAAGAATTGCGCAGGAAGATACAGGTAGCTATCAGAGACGTTTTCGAGATGTTTAATTCTAAACTAAGAAGGCATTATCGATTATATGGGTCAAATACCGTGGACGACGCGGAACATGCAGTACCGTGATACATGTTTTACCCTCAGGGGATCACGCGGTACATGCTAAACATGGTATTAAAATATGGTGGGCGTTTGACTCAACCTTAAATTATCCGATCATGGGAAAAATATACAGCGAAAAATTAAATATAAAGGATTAATTAATTTTAAAGGATTTAGTTGCTAGATATGAAAAAAAAACACTAGAAAAAATTTTACCATAAAAAAATTTTTTTGCAACATTGCCGTTAGGTAAACAGCTGGTTACATGGATGTTACCTGTTGTAGGAACATAAAAAAAAAACAATAGATATATTCCCGAAGAATTCAATACATCCCGATGTAGTGAAGTCACATTAATTATATTCGGTTTCTTAGAAAATATAACGTTGGTGTTCTATGTTTGAGCCAAAAGTTATTTTGTTGTCCATAATGCACAACAACAAAAAAAAAAAATAATTCTATATTAAAACAAGAGTAATGTGGACATCATGGACAAAATGTTTCCCCAGTATTCCACAAAAAGACCAACATTGCGCTGGTAATAAGCACTAGTTTTAGATATTTTTGGTTTAAAAAATTAAGTTTTATTTTTTTTTTAAACAACAATGTTTTGACAGAAAAAAATTCAATATGGTCACTCAGGAGTGTATTGGTAGAGCGAAGTTAAAGTGATATTATTTTCAATACTTAATAAAAATAAATTTTCATATTACATATTTTATAATTAACCCTGCTGGTAGGTGTGGACCATTTCGGTCAATTTTTTTTTCTTTTTGCTTTAACTTCACAACCGTTCAAGATATCAACATAAAACTTTAGCTCACGTGGTATTTTTTTATTGTATTGTTTCTAAAAAAAATTCAATTATCTATGATAAGTGAAAGATGAAAAAAATAAAAAGTTACGAATATTAGGTTTGAGACCATTTTGGTCCACCCATATTTATTGATTTAATCTTATGAAAAAATTTACAGAAATGGTGGAAAAATCGTTAAAAATTCTTAGTACAGAATGAGCAAATTATTTTTCGTTGTTAGTTTGCATATAAATTTACTGCACATGATGAACTTATTATCACATTTGGATCTACAGCAGCCGCAGATACCACGTTTTATAGTAGATGAGATTTTCTTTACACCGCTCATAGATGCTACACAAATAGAAGTTTATGTTCTAATTTCAGTCAGAAGTTTTGCGGATGATTTGTTTTTAGGTAAGTGGTATCGTTTTATCATGTGTTCTTGACCAAGGATAAACTCATCTGGCGTAAAAATTCTGGTCTCCTACGATTTGGATTAATTGGTGCCCACGAAACATCGATTTCTAAAAGTAATATAAATGCATTTATCAATATTTGTTTGTATTTTCAACTTTTATTTTTTCTTACATTGGCGGAAAAAATAACAAAAATAATCCTGGCATCTGGATACGGCAAATCGAGTTGGCCCTGGTTGTATGGAAATGACATTGTCAGCTAAAGTTCTAACGCGGCGGTCTAAAGGAGCTGCGCTCCATTGCATTTTATTTTTAGCAATATACAGTAAATCTATATCAGTGACTCCTGCACCATCTTCTTCGTTTTCTGACCCAAAATCATTTGTCAGAGTTCTTTCACATCTAAAATTTTTATCCTAAATATCGCCGATTTTCCATTTTTTTATCAAAGCAAACACATCAGACTCTGAACACAAACTAAAATAAAACTAATATGTACTGGTTATATAGCAAGATAGATTAGAAAAACATAGAAATAATGTAAACTCAATACGAAGCGGCAAAACGTCATTATGGCAAAGCAATAGAATTTGGGGGAATCACAAAAATATACAGAATGTTTATTATAGTATGTCATTCAGTGGTCAAAGTTTGACCGGTATTATATTTTAGTTATTTTTGAAACTAAACCCTATTTTAAATGAAACTAAACTCTATTTGTTTGCAGATTATTATAAATAGTCAAAAAACGCGTTCAGGTGCATTTATTATATTAAAAAAATGGTATGGACCAAACTGGTCCTATAACTAAGATTTGTAAGTTTTTTTACCTGCCAGCAGGATTAAAAAGATATAAGAATTTTAGGTCAGCCCTATATAATTTATTTATAAGTAAACTATTATGTGAAGCAATCATTTGCAGTATAGCTTATTGAGTAATAATTAGTTATTACCATATTTCTTTTGGGCTATATTTTAGCTGAATACCTAAATAAGTAAATTTATTTTGTTATCAGCTTTTAATAGACACTGTTGATATTGGACAGAGATTAATTTCGCAGTTTTGTCTTCCAGTGCAACAACTTCAAAAGGTTTACTAAAAACCTACCTAGATTAAGCTTATTTGGAAAAAATAAAATAGAAACTTAAAAAATAGTGCTTTGTTCGTAAAAGTGTTCTTAACACCATGTCCACTTCAGTGACAGTCACGTTAAAAATAATGCTGTTGTAACCTTAAACAAAAAACGGCAATGAAAAAAAAAGTGTTTTTTTTTCTTAACATTTATCACAGGAAGTAAGTGCACCCAGGATAGCTTAGATGTAAATGCAACCGGTTAAAGTAGATGCCTTAAAGTAAAACTTTTGCATCAAAATCAACTACTTTGAGAAGTTATCTCCAACAGTTTTTAGTTACTTTTTCGCTTGTTTGTTTGTTAGCTTTTAATATCTACGAACAATGTATTTCAAACACTTATTCTCGCAGACATTTTTCTAAAAAATATTTTTATCTTTTTTGTTCTCTTCAAGTAGAGGATATAGACAAAAAAGGCTGCGGAAGTAAAAATATAACAGAGAAGAAGATATGAACATGCAGTAGAAAAGTAAAATGTTGAGGTTTGGCATGAAATATTATACCTTAAGCTTTGGCACATAAACCAGCTGTGGTATTCTTTTCTATATAATTTGAAATGTATAGAAAAACAAATTAAGGAAAAAATACAAAAATATAAATTGTTTTTATTTGAGTTTATTTTGCACTAAGGCTAAGAAGACCTAAGCGTTCCTTTTGTTATGATTGTTGCTAGTTTTATATTTAAAAATTGCCGCAAAAAGGGATTTAATTTATTTCAGAATTTCATTTTACTTTTAAGCTCACCAACGCAGATAATATAAGAAGTTATTAGATGGCTCTTTCATTTGTTACTGTGTAAGTATGTATGAGTTATGTTCGGTGATTTCAGCCAGGAGTATAGGACTACAATATGAATTAAAAGAAATCACCTCAACAAAAAGTTAATAGCAAACCATTTAAATTGTAAATGGTGAGGTGATTAGTAAATTTAAGACTTTCAGCTCAAGGGTTAAAAAGAGTTTTTTTAAGGTAAAATTTCATGTTTTATATTTATATTTGGAAAATCATAAATTTATACAAAAAAAGTTTAATATTTAGTTTTGGTAGATTATTTTATAATTGAAAACATAATAGTTTTCTTCTTATGATTAAATTTTTATAATTATGTTATTTAAAAAAAAAAATTATTAAAATTTTGTATTAAAAATTTTTTGATAAATTTCTTATAATTTTGCACTTAAGATAAATTTTAAGGCAACTCGTGCAGGTATTTCAAGTTATACAATGGCGAATTGGTACAGGGAGACAGTGTTTTCTTAATTTTTTTATCAAGGCGAATTAATAACCAGGAATGAAAAGAAGTAATACCATTGACGAGACTACATTGGGAATAAGCCCAGATAAATTAAACTTGTTTTACATATGTATACATAAGTAAGTAGTAATTTTCTTAATGCTATTCTATATACTCAAAGACAAGCCTTTGTTACGACATGATCACGACGGTCATATTATATTCTCTTTAACAGTATTTGGCTGCCGACAAAAAGTAATAGTTATTTTATTTTATTATAATTTTTGTCAAGACAATCTAGCTTTTGTTTGAATTTTATTATTTAATTAGCGGATCCGGGATCCCCAATTTTAAGCCTTCAGACAAACTTTAGAGTAATAATACACAAATATTTAAGATATCAATGTGATCTGTTTTAATGGAATCAGTAGAGAACGATTTCATGAACAATGTTTTTCGATATGTTTTTCGGCGCAAAAACAAAAAGCGAAGACGATTTCCCAACACGCGAACATGCAACTTACAGCTGTCCTTGAGAAAAACAGAAAAATTCGAAATTAGTCCCACAGACTTCTAGTGATTGGCCTAGCAATTTACTGATTGTCATCGCAAATGCCAATCGAACGGGGAACTGAATCCGCTTGAATTGGAATGGAAGGTTAGTTAGAATAATGGGAATTCGCGGGAAAAGGACTTCCTCGCCTTTGAATTTGTACTTGATGACTTTTGCCTGAATCACATTGTTCATTAGCTTTTTGACGGACAACCGCGAACCGTTGCACAATTTTGGAGAATTGAGATTCCGCAAAATGATTATGATCGATACCACCTTTAGCTGTAAATTATGCGGCGGAGTTCCTGTTACATCAAGCGAGTTCCAAAGTTATGCTTTTACGTTAATGCGTAATTTAACAATACACAAAACTCGTAAAAATTTCAGCAAGAAAAATAGCACATTTACTGTAGAAAACTACAATGCCAAACTGACACCAGTCTAAGTCAACGTATAACGCCATCTATCATATTTTGGCTGATAACTTTCTTTTTTTTTTCATTTGAAAAGACATTAAGGAATAATTTCACACAAATTTTCATACAAAAACTCGATATTCGTTTTTTTCTAATTTTCCGACTTTTTCGGAGGGGTTTTCCAAAATTTTCTTCCGTAAAAACATTCTCCTTAAAAATACGAACAACAGAAATCAGCCAAGTCGTTCTCATTTTATGAATTACTATACCTTTTTACATCATTTTTATATAAATATATACATGTTTATTTTTCGTAAAAATTTCGATATGGTTGTTGTTTTAAAATAATCTAAAAAATTGTTATGACAAAAATAACACTAAATTAAAAATCATTTAAAATTACAAATAAAAAAAAGGTAAGACTACACATCTACGAATCAGTCAAGCTGTGATTTTTAATTTAATTTCAATTGTTCTTCCTATTGCTTAGTAAATTTTTATTTTTTTAAAGTATGGGATGTCAAAAAAATATACCAAAAAATTAAGAAAAAGTTAGAAATATTCAAAAATAAATGAGAAAATATAAAAAATAATGATATAAAAAATATAACTAAAAAGGTGAGCAGAATCAATTTATGCAATCAAAAGCAATATACAAGTAAAAGTGCTATATTCGGCCGCGCCGAATCTTATCTACCCTTCACAACGTGTATTCATGAAATAACAATTGTTTGTATCATCATTCATTTAATATAAAATACGTTCATATGTACACATATATATAAAAAATATACATATATAAAAACATCCCATTGCAAAATTATAAACTGAGTTTACGTATGTTAAAAATTACAAAAAAAAAAAAAAAATAAAAAAAATATTAATAAAAAATAATCAAAAAAAATATTTAAAAAAAAAATTAAAAAAATATATAAAAAAAATTAAAAAAAATATATTAAAAATATAAATTATATATAAAATAAAAAAAAATAATATAAAAAAAATTTTTTTTGTCTCAGCTGGAATTCGATGCCACGTTTAATCTAACCTGTATATATGTATGTTGTTTTTGTAATTGTGGATAAAACGAGGTGGACGTGGTATTTTGCTCATATCTCAGAAAGTTATGGAGCGATTGTGCTGAATTTCAATAGCGATTCATTTCCGGATATTTCCAAAAGATTGACACCATACACAGATCTGAGGAACATATAGTTGCTTCTAAAAGTTGTTTTCAACCAACACACGGACAGACGGTAAGGGCTTAATCGGCTCCTCTATTTAGAAGCTTTCAGAAAATATATACTTTATGGGGTCGGAAATGATAATTGTAGAAATTACAAACGGAATGACAAAGCTATATATACCCTTGTGCACCACAGGTGAAGGGTATAATAATTTGCAGTAGAAAAATGTCAAAAATTGAAGATTTCAACTGTAGTCATATATGTAGCTTTAATTCAATATAAAAACAAGTAAGAGCACTATATTCGGCTGTGCCGAATCTTTTATACCCACCACCAATTTTGTGTACATTTAAAGCACAATATTTATTATTTTGTTAATCGCTATGGAATAATCTCTTTATAATAAAATATGTATCACTTTCTTTGTAGAGGGTGGTTAAATTTTAAGGGCCCATGTTTAAGGTGAACCACATCTAAACTTCAACTTTTTTCTTGTATTTCATTTGACATTTCTCAGACTAACTCAATTTGAACCGTGGAAAGATACGCAATAGAGCAACGCTTTTAAATATTAAAGATTTTTATAAAAATGGGCGTTCAAATCAAAATGCATTTTGTGCACTTCGTGATTCTTTTGGTCAACATAATCGTTCGAATTCGTCCACAATCGTGAGAATTGTAAAAAATATTTAAATGTCTGCAAAGCAGGTCTGTATGAAATGTGAAAACATCTGTGAATGCCATCTCAGTTCGTTGAATGGGAAACATTGCTGTTTTTCACGATAACGTGGCAAAAGAGCAAGCAACCTCGACTCATCATCGTGCCCACCAATCGAGCATCAACAGTGTCATTGAAAATTTGGACTATCGGATCGTTGTGTGCCGCCTAGGTTGGGGAGCCATTTGGCCGATATTTTGTTCCATACATAATTGAAGCATACAAATATTATCATTATAAAAATAAATGATAATAATTTTATTCAAAATCAACATAGTCCCTTAAAATTAAACCACCCATTATAACTTCGGTATGCTAGTAAAATGTTTTCGTAAATTTAGTCTTTCAATGAAAGTGGCCGTTAAAATACGCGTGTCAATAAAGTTTCTGCTAATAAACATAACTTAGATATTTCTATATAGTCCTTTAGTATTTAAAATCTTTATTCATAGAGAATTTACATGAATTTAAGAGAAAGAAAGTGAATTTAAGGTTAAATTTTAAGGGCCACAGGGTGATTTAAAATATGAATTCTCTGCATTTTTCTAAAACGGGAAATTTATTAGTAAGATTTTGATTTTTAAACTTCTATAACATTTTGCTTTTAAAAGATTTTCAAACGAAATAAGTTTTGTATAATTTTAAAATTTGTTAGCCATTAGTACATAAAAATAAATTGTTTATAATGTTGAGATAATTTTTTTTTACTTAGGTCAAAATTTTCCTAATTTCCCATTTTTAATAGAGCATAACTTCAGGAGAACTTAAGCATAAGTTGTTAGCATGCCATCTAGTAGTTGCTAGTAGAGTCATCTATCTTATCATCTTTATCTTATATTTAGCTACAGTACAATAAATGGTGCAGTGTAAGATGAATAAATGCTAATATATATGACTAATATATTTTTATAAAAATTTAAGGAAAAAAGTGAGCGTGGCACATCTATTTTCCGTTATAACGAAGACTTTGACCAAGAAGCCATGTTTGCAAAATTTCAGAATCGTAAATATAGTTTTGTCAGTTTTATTACGTTTTAAATTTGAAATATACACTGTGCGGTATAAATTTTCGTACATTTTTATCTATAACTCTTTTCCTAATTCATAGATTTAAGCGATTTTCAGGGAAAAATATACTTTTGACTCGATAAATATATATTCGAAGTTTCATGACTACTTTTATGCGTCTGGACACAATTCAAAAGTGAAAGTGGGCGTTATAGTAGGCGTGTCAAAGTTGTTTTTGCTAATGAGTACAACTTAGGTGTTTCAATATAGTCCTTTATTATTCCAAAATCTTTATTAATAGAGAAATTATATGAATTTTAGGTAAAACGTTATATGGGAGGTGGACGTAAAAGTGGGCGTGGCACCTTAATTTTTTGGCATAGTAATGAAATTACCTAGGGGGATAGACGTAGCAAAATTTATCATCATACCTCTAATTTTAGCGGTTTTATGAGCTTTTAAATTTCATTAACGGTAGATAACATGAAAAGTGGGCGTTATAGTAGGCGTGTCAAAGTTATTTTTTCGAATGAGTACATCTTAGGTGTTTCAATATAGCCCTTTGTTATTCCAAAATCTTTATAATAGAGAAATTATATGAATTTTAGTTAAAACGTTATATGGGAGGTGGGCGTAAAAGTGGGCGTGGCACATTGATTTGCCGTTACAAGAAAGCGTGTCACCAAAAAACAAAGTGTGCAAAATTTCAGAGTCGTACATCCAATTTTGTTGCTTTTATGACGTTTTTGTTTTTAAATATACCGAAAAATACACTGAGCGGTATAAATTTTCGTACATTTTGACCTATAACTCCTTTTCTAATGCATAGATTTAAGCAATTTTTGGGGAGAAATATTCTTTTGACTCGAGAAATATATATTCGAAGTTTCATTTCGACCTATTCTTGCTTTACGAGCTATAACTCTCTTTCTAATATTCCGATTTAGCCCATTTTCAATACCAAACAAACCTTGTCTATTAGAAAGATTCTGGCAAAATTTGAGCCCTTTAGCTTTTTCGGTGCGACCTCTATCGTGCTTTCAACAGACGGACAGACGGACAGACGGATGGACATAGCTAGATCGTCATCAAATCAAACCCCGATTCAGAATATATATACTTTATGGGGTCTAAAATGGATATTTCGATGTGTTACAAACGGAATGACAAAATGAATATACCCCCACCATTTTTTTGGTGGCGGGTATAAAAACGTATTAAGTACAAAAACAATTAATGAATACAATTTGTTGGTAATATTTAGTGTTTGTTTTTTATACAAAAATTTAATTCTTCTTCAGGAAAAAATTCCCACTTTTATGCGGTTTTACGATATATACTACAAATGTTCTAAATTTTGTTAAAATATCTAATAATTTAATATAAATTACTGTAATTTAATTCTTAAGTCAAAAGTAAGTTTTTTAAATTTTCGACATTACTTTTTGTTAAACTGCATAATCCTTTAAGTTCTTTTGCCTGTTTATTTCAGCTAATTAAGACAATCACAAAGTTTTCTGTGACATAAAAAGAAAATTAACAAAATGCATTGAACCATGCATGTCAAAAGAGTTAAACAAATTGTCTTTAATGAGTTTGATTTTTATTTCTTTTTCTTATTTTTTTTTCTTTACCCGTTTTTAAGACTTATTTTATTTTATCTGTATTTTATATATTTAAAAAATTAAATGCTGGAGCATCTGTTTCACATTAAACATGTCATATCCGCTTCCTGTTCTAGTGCCCTTGATGGTTTTTAAATAAACTCTCCTTTCTTTGCGGTTCTGCTGGTAATTCCTTTTTAGCATCTCTGAGTCTTGTTGATATCGTCATTGACTCTGACTGCAAAAAGAAATGAATTAAAACAAAACAAATAATACAGAGTGAAATAAAAATTAGAAAAAAAAATATTATTGTACTGTTGCGTGCATAACAGTAATTCTTAACATGCAGTTTAGGTAATAGGAAAAATAAAAGTACTATATCGAAGGACACAAATAGAAAGGCTCTAAGTCGTATTTTTTTTAATAGTGTAAAATATCACAGTTTTATAAGTAACTATTTAAAATAATTTAATCCAGTTTGTGTTTGGAGATTGTAGTCCTCAACAACATATCGGAAAATAATTTTAGATAAACATCTAGTATTTTAGAGCTTTTGAACATAATAGGCAAGTCAATTTTTTGTTACGCAATCTACGCTCACATTATATCTACAACCAATTTTTGTAAAAAATATACCATTCAAAACGAATTTTCTTGCACAATCTTAATCATTTTAAAATTGGTTTAGTATCTTAGGAGTTATAAACGTTTAAAGTTGCAACAAACACATGCGCTAATTATATGTTTGAAACAAAACAAAAAATAAAATAAGCTGTTCAATCAACAAAGAGTGTTTTTTGTGTATGGTATAAAAAAACAAAATACAGAGTCACATTTACAACAAGAATACGATAGAATGGGTAAACAGCAGAAAATGCTACTATGCATAATATGACATAATCGATTGATAACATTTTTAAAAGGATTAACCATGGAATCCGTCAAATAAAGAGGATCTTATGAATGAGCAAGCAAACTTCCCAAAGTATAGTTTTCAAAATCATGAAGTTACTTCCACTACTTCCAGAAAAGACAAAGTCGAACTATTACTAGCAATTTATTAAGAATAGACTAAAGCATATCTTTACGATAAAATTGAAAGAAATTTTGGAGAGAAATCTAAGCTAAAGTGAGGATAAAGATCAGCTTAATTATGTCATAGAATCTTAAACGCTTTTCTTAATTAAACATTATTTAAAAAGTGTAATCTTAGTTGGTATTACAACCAAGCAAAAAATAGCACTAGTCCAATGTTACATTTTTCATGACTTCTAAATCATAAGTGCAAAAGGAGGCAAAAAAATGCCTTTTCCAAATACAAAATAGTTAGGTATTATTAATGTGCTTTTAAACACATACATATGCATGCAAAATATCTTGAAAAATTCATTTAAACAAGTACTATTAACCCGTGAAACGTGGGCCCTTTTCATCTACTATACATGCATTAGATGTACTTATTAGAA
This sequence comes from Phyto melanocephala, assembly GCA_941918925.1. Lineage (NCBI taxonomy): Eukaryota > Metazoa > Arthropoda > Insecta > Diptera > Rhinophoridae > Phyto > Phyto melanocephala. The sequence continues at coordinate 30,338,881 of OW799233.1, forward strand.
AGAAGTGCATTTTATTAATATACTAGCCAAATCCGGCGTGCGTTGCTACGTCCCTTATTGAATAAAAATGAACTCTGAATTTTAATTGAATATCAAGCTAAAAATTATAATCTTTTTTTATGGGCGTGGCACTGCCCACTTTTCTAAAGCTCTAAACACATAGACGCCAGCAGACTTCACAACTTCATAGCTTCAAATGCTGCCAACTTCAAATGCTGCTCTGAAGTTAGCTTCATAATTATTTTGAAGACAGCAACAACATAATAATCAGCTGATGTGCATTTTAGCAATACAAATTTCAGGGATGCCGCATATATATTTTATAATGAATAAAATTAAAGTTATTGATAAAAAAAATGTAATTATATCACGAAAAACTTTAAAAACACATACATTTGTTTCTTTATTGTATTTTTGTAATGTTCTTTTATGTTTAATATCAAAAATAAGTTTTTGTTATATTTTTCCAATTTAATATATGTAATGGCAACACTATATTTGTTCTTGCTGCCCGTCAAAATAGAAAATAGCCTAAGTTGGCAGCAGCAGCAAATGCTGTTGTGCAGTCGTGCTGCTGTGCTGCCGTCAAAATAATCGTTTTCATTTAAACACATGGATTTTATTTTTGACATATTGCTGCTTGCTGTCTGCTGTCGTCTATGTGTTTAGAGCATAATCACGAAGTTGTATAATCATGAGAGCTCAATATGTCTGTGCAAAGTTCCAGAAAAATCAGAGAAGTTCAAGAAAATGATAATTTTTTTTTTATGGGCGTGGCACTGCCCACTTTTATAATCACGAAATTGTAAAGTCATAACAGCTCAATACGGTCAAGTGAAAGTAGCTAAAAGTGATAACTAATTTTTATGGGCGTAGCCCACTTTTCTAATCACGAAATTATATAGTCACGACAGCTCAATATGTGTGCAAAGTTTCAGGAAAATTGGTCAAGTGCAAGTAGCTAAAACTGATAACTAATTTTTTATGGGCGTCGCCTCGCCCCCTTTTTTCCACCCATAAACACTCCCTGGAATGTTTACAACATTTTGCCAAAGTTTGAGTACGATCGGTTTTACAGTTTCGGAGTCTATAGACAACACACACACACACAGAGTATCACTTTTATATTTATGGACTTACTAGAAAAGCCCGGCGCGCGTTGCTACGCCCCTTCATGAATTTTAATCGCATTCTAAATTTTAATCGAATATCAAGTGCAAAGCTAAAAACTATAACTTTTTCTTTATGAGCGTGGCACTGCCCACTTTACTAATTACGAAACTGTATAGTAATGACAGCTCAATAAGTGTGCAAAGTTTCAGAAAAGTCCGTCCAGTGAAAGTACCTTAAAATTATAACTTTTTTAATGGGCCTAGCCCTGCCCACTTTTCTAGTCATGAAATTATATAGTCATGACAGCTCAATATGTGTGTAAAGTTTCAGAAAAATCGGTCTAGTGCAAGTACCTCAAAATGATACCTCTTTTTAATGGGCGTAGCACTGCCCACTTTTCTAATGACGAAAGTGTAAAGTCATGACAGCTCAGTATGTTTGCAAAGTTTCAGAAAATTCGGTCCAGTGCAAGTAGCTAAAACTGATAACTAATTTTTTATGGGCGTGGCGCTGCCCACTTTTCTAAATACGAAACTGTATAGTCATGACAACTCAATATGTGTGCAAAGTTTCAGAAAAATCGGTCCAGTGCAAGTACCTCAAAATGATACCTTTTTTTAATGGGCGTGGCACTGCCCACTTTTCTAATGACGAAAGTGTAAAGTCATGACAGCTCAGTATGTTTGCAAAGTTTCAGAAAATTCGCTCCAGTGCAAGTAGCTAAAACTGATAACTAATTTTTTATGGGCGTGGCCCCGCCCACTTTTTTAATCACGAAATTATAAAATCATGACAGCTTAATATGTGTGCAAAGTTTCAGAAACATCGGTCCAGTGCAAGTACCTCAAAATTTAAACTTTTTTAGGGGCGTGGCCCCGCCCACTTTTCTTATCACGAAATTATTTAGTAACGACAGCCCGATATGTGTGCAAAGTTTTAGAAAAATCGGTCAAGTGCAAGTAGCTAAAACTGATAACTAATTTTTATGGGCGTGGCCCCGCCCACTTTTTTCCACCCATAAACACTCCCTGGTATGTGTACAACAACTTTCCAAAGTTTGAGTCCGATCGGTTTTACAGTTTCGGAGTCTATAGCTAACACACACACACACACACACATATAGATAGTATAAAGACGTGACCTCGCATGATACGTTAATGTTAAAGTCATGCATGTTTCACCTAAATATAACCACATCGTCATGGGTTGAACTCATGCATTCACTATTTCTTTTGCATGTCTTTTTTTACTTGGCAATAGTTCATTTATTTATAAATTTAAAAAAAGGTGAAGCACATGTGGCTTTTGGATATTTATATATGTAAAAGATAATATTTCAACATCCTTAGAAAACTAAAAATAATAATATTCCAAATAACTTTTACCATTTTTAGTTGCAATTTAACTTTAAAATCTTATTTCTGTTTGTTAAACAAAAGTCACTTTGACTCCTTGTGCTCTCAGCCGCTCATATAAAACAAATTAATATAAAGATATTTTTTTATTTATTCTTAACAGTTTGCATACCGCTATTTAAAAAAAAAACAACAATTAAACAGTTGTATTACAGTTTGTAAGCAACAACCACAAAACAACATCAATTAAAAAAAAATTTGAAAATATAATCAAAACAATACAAAAAGAAAAATAAATAAAAGGAAAACTACAAAAATAAAAAAACAAAAAAAAAAAAATAATAATAAAATATTGTTTTGAAACAAAATTCTCAAGAGTTTTATTACTATTTGTTTTAATTAAAAACATGTACAGCAGTTTACTATTGCACAGCAATAGAACTTAGGTTCAATGCAAACAGAGAAAAACAATAATTAAAAAATCATTTATAAAAATAATTGCAAAACTACATTGACGATCATTTTATTAACAAATATTCAAAACTCAGCTGAAATTATTGCATTTCTATCGGTGGCTGCTGTGTTGAAGTGTCGAAGTTTAAAAGCTGGTATAAAATGATAAACTTAATTTATTGCATTTTGGGTTCTTTATGCTATTGTTTGTATGAGTTCGCTTCTATATACATGTATCTGATTCAGTGCCTGGGTATTGTCAAAGTCAACCTCATCCATCACTGGTAAACTCTACTATACTCATACATTATCACTCTAAATATCAACTCTTGTTATTCACTTTACTATGACTAAATGATTGTTTTATGCTGCGTTGTTTTGAATTTTTTATTTACTTTAATTGCAAAAAAAAGGCATTGGAAGGAAAAAAAAAGAAAAACATTGCGTCAAACAGTCTAAACTTGTAGAAACTAGAAAAAAATCTTAAAGTTCTGTATGGTTTTTTGGGGCTATAATTGTTTACATGGTTTTCCCCCGAAATTCTCTTTAGTATGGCACAGTGATAGATTAAACGAAAATTTCAAACACAGCAAACCACAAAGTGCGTCCCAAATCTTAAATACGAATATATTAATGTTAAATTTTAAGCAGACAACAATTTTAAATAACAATAAAACTCAGAAAAAACAAGTTTTATTAACCATAAAATTAATACACAACAATATGTAATTTTTAATATTAATGCTGAAATATGGTTCCTTCAGTACACAGCAACGCACTGTGCGACTGTTTTAACATGTAAAAGCAATTGTTTCATTAAAAAACACTCAAATCTCTGTTCATATTTCACAACTTTTTTTTCTTCGTTTTTGCTCTTTGTTAGTCTTGTTCTGCAGACTTTTGTCAACAAATTTGCTTTTTTGAAGTCCATCAAACCATTTAAAGCTACATATTGCAACTCGCAATGTTTGTCTTTGTGTTACAATGTCTCAAAATGTCAATCTCTCAACATTAATTTTCCAGCATCAACAATTTTGTTGTAAAACGCTTTTGTTCAGTCTGTAGTAAAACGAAAGCAACTAAAAGCAAGAACATATGCTATATTCGGCCAGACTGAATTTTTTTTAAAACTAAGTGTTATATATGCTAAAAAAGGTCTGATCTGACTCATGAGTTAAACGAAGAGTGAAGTAACTTTATCTAAATAATTTTTTTACATAATTAAGAACTAAAACTGAAAACTGGATAATTATTTCATTTAATTTTACTTTTAAATAATATATATTGTTTTGTTGGTATTTTTTTTTTTTTTTTTTGGTAACTGTACCACTAACAATATTATGTGGTTTCGAAAAAGTTGCATGATTGCTTAAGGTTTGAAAATTTATTTAAATATTTTTTGCTTAAAACGGTTCTTCTAACGCTTAAATTATAGAACCTATTTCAAACGAATAAGTTAGTTAATACACCTTTTTTATAAATTCCTGGCAACGTATGAGTAATATTAATTACTTAACAAGCTCATTATAACTTTATAACTTTATAGTTAGTTAGTTAAATTAAAAATTTTTAATCCTTCAGCGAACACAAATAGGTTAACCGCTTTTTTATTTCTATGCTTTTTTCGCAGAGTTCTAGAAATTTCAATGAAAAGGATATATAACGCACGTACCAGTGCTTTTGTAAAAAATATTTTTATTTGTAAAGTATATTTACTATAGAATGGTCATACACGTAGAACTACTACAAAGTTAACTCGAAAGTTGGGGAATAATTTAATTTTTTTATTCAAGAATGTATGAATGGCATGCGAATTCTTTAGCTTCTTTTTTTATTACAAAAATTAGGTTTTTCCTAATTGTTTCATTATAAGCCATTGTGCCAAGATTTTTAATTCTCAAACATATCGTAACGTTTTTATTATTTTTGTAAAAAAAAGCACAGTTTCCTAGTTAATTTAATCAACTTAGTAGCTTTTATTGTCAAATTATGAAGCAAATTATTTAGTTTATACCGACAAAGATTGACAATAAAAGGGAAACATATTGAAAAAATCGTAGAAAATTTTATCCCAAGAAGAAGTTAATCTTAGTATTGTTTTGGATCATTTAAAGTATAGTCAGAATTCAGTACCTGACAAAAAATATTTGTCGCGAGCCAGAAGAAGTTTGATTTTTTAAAACAAATTAAAGGTCAAGAGGTCGCTAATTTCCAACTTATTGTCGGCTCTCTTGTGATTTTGTCTTCTTCATGTGATAGCAATAGGAAAAATGAAACAAATTAAATGCAATCGGGGATCTGATATGGCTACTAGCAAAAATTTTTTGAAGAATCAAATTAGTTGCCGAAATGTCTATACATAAGGTAATGTAATTTGAACCACTTTTACCTACTGCATATTCTTTAACTGAGCCCAAATTGCATGTCGTGTCTTTTTTAGTCTGATACCGATAGCTGTTAAACTATATATCATACTAATGAGGGCTGAATGACTTTTTTCAGTTTATATGTATATATAGTATATGCAAATAACTGTGCAAAAAACTCACACCAGACAGCAGTATATGAATGTATGGCAATGGCTGGATATAGATTTAGTGCCACTGGCACGCACACGTTAGATGTGAGTGCTATGGGGGAAATTAGTCTGGGGTAGATGCTGGTGATAACAAAGGACTCTGTTATAAGGATTGTAGATAATCACCAGTTTGCCATGTGAACAAACGCCTGCGACGCAACGGGACTCACTGAGTTCGGGGAAACCTTGTAATCTCTGGGTAACGAAGGTGGTCGAAAAGGGGCCCGTTTATGGAAGAGGTATCCTTCGAAATCCCTCCAAAATGTATATATACACTAGAACTACGTTTACAAATCATGGATATTTATTTCCAAGATTCGAGCTCTGTTTGTTAAATAATGAAAATAATCGTCGACGATTAAGGAAAGACTGATAATTCAGCAATGAACACTAGATTCACTATTTTTTATAGACGTAAGTCAAAACTCTGATTTACGACGATTAAGAAGAGATTGATCATTCAGAAATGAACACTAGATTCACTAATAACGTAATAAAACCGGGTATGCAGAAAAAAAGTGGTGCAAAATCGGTCCGCCATATATTCCGGCAAAATTATTTTTCACACATAGAAAAAAAAACGTGGCAAACTATACTACAAATTGTTCTCATTATTAACAGCATAACCTCCACTTCACAACTACATCAACGTCCGTTGATTTCTCATCAAAATACGCTGTTTTGTATATGGAAAACCATATACACTTATCAGAAATATCAGAATTACGTTATTAGTGCCAAAAGAAATAGAGAAAAATTGACTTAAGCCAAATCAAAAATTCATACTGCTATTTTATTTTATGGTCCAACGTCAAAAAGTTTGAAACAATTTTATGTTTAAAAAAATATTAAAATAAATAATTTTCCAGAAAACCTTCATACATCATGTAGGGCACATCTTAAAGAATGTGTTTGTTCGTGGTAAGTTTGTTACAAAAAAAAGGGGGTCTGTGTAAATAAACAGTTTAAAGGAGAATACATAAAAAAAGCAAAAAACATAAAAAAATATGTAACATATTTGTGTTTATAAACATTTACATCATTATTCTATTGTATTAGAAAAACGTGAGTTGAACAACAATATGCACTACATCACGCACGATACTGTTGTGTAAGTCTGCCATTATTATTGTTATTATTTCGTTAAATCTGTGTTTGTAATAAAACGTATTCATATGTAGAAGTAAATGTACATGTTCCTACATAGTATATGTTAGTGCTGCTTGGTTTGTTACAATTTATTGGGAAAAATAACTGATGGCAGGATTACTTCAAAGACGTTTAAAGAATTGAGCATTTAAGTAGAGAACTTCTATGGACCACAAAAAATAAAAAGTTAAAGTCAAGTTCTATAGCAGGAAACTTATATTTGAGTTTCTTATTTCAGATGCCATACGATGTAGTCTTCGAAATGCTGCATGACATTTGGATAACTTTGGTTAAGTAAGGAAATTTATTTGGTTGTTGCGCTTTCTTTGTTATATCGCAGTTTAAAATAGGGGGAAGTCAGCACGCTTATTTTATAATCACTTGAACTCACTTTAAGAAATTTAGCACAGCAAAACTTTTTGTAGTTCTTAAATATTTGATAAAAATATCTTAAAGGGGAAATAGAGTGATTTAAAATTAGATTTTTAATTATTGATAATTTGTGGATGTATGGAAGTCTGGATTTTTTAAAATTTTAATATAAAATATTTATTCTTATGAAGCTTGTTTGTTTATTCTTTTTTTTTAATTATGGAACATAAAAGAATTCGTGCTGAGTGATAGTAATTTTTGCCTTTTTTTTTAACGAAAATTAATAATTTAATTTTTATATAAAAAGTAAAAAAAAAATTTATGCAATTTTTACTGAAATAAAGAGCTTTTTACTATGTTCGGATAACAATGGAAAGTATTTTAAAAATCACATCATTTGCCAGAAGTACGTCCTAATAGCAAAACTTTATGATCAAAATGTTTATTTGTTAGCACGAGCGTTGTGCTCATTAAACTATTAGGGCAGTTACACTTTGAAATTAAATTTTCAAAATATTGTAAACGAAATTGAAATGACCGATTTGGCAATAAGGAAATCAAACAATTTCTTTAAAAAGAAAGGGTGACTAGGTAAAGTAAAAACACGTATACCATCAATTAGTTGTAATATTTTGTACTGAATTATAAAAAAACATGTATCGAATAAGATACATTCTTATCATATGCCATTCATCAAATGGCCCCCATGGCCCGGTAACACTGGTCTGCATCAAAAATGCCTTTACTTCAAAATGTGTGAACTAAGGAGACCTTAACGCTAAATTTAAATCCGTTTTTAGTCGAATTCTATAGGGGGCTGTTTGCCATCGTCTGTGTAATGTATTATGCGGACTTTGATAATCATAACAACATACATATGCATTTATTTTTAAGGTTGCAAAAGCCGCACACACAGATTCATTTTGCTAAATCTGTTAAGCATGAACTATAATATCGGAATCGCATGCAATTACTTTTCTAGTTAAAAATGCTTATCAATTTTGCTTTAGATTTCCTAGCGATGAAAGAGACAGTGGCAGTGATTGCCGGAAACATGTTGCAATACCTGTTCCATAGCTTTTAGTAATTGTCTTGAAGAATCGTGAGCTCTTGTCTTTTATGAGCGCAACGCTTTAGAGTGAACTACAAAATATTGAAAATATTTGCTACTTTTTCATGACAGCAATGCGGCTATTAACGGGAAAAACTTATGACAAAATCATTTATCGAAACATTTCATTTGACTTACGACCATTTCTTTCATGCAATAATGCTTTACTTTGAATATTGTCTAACAGTGTCGAAATAATCAAATTATTGAAAATGTTTTTCCGTAATTCAAGCAGCTTTTGGCGGCACTCTCGTTTATAAAAGCAAGTTTTTAGGAGGTTGACCAATACGTTGAAGCGTAGGAGTCTAATTTTATAAAACCAACACAGTATTTTTAAATGTTTCGAGAGGCGAATAGTCTACACATTATTTGTACTTTCTGAACGTCTGTGTAATGTGTTATGCGGACTTTGGTAATCGTAACAACATACATATGCATTTATTTTTAAGGTTGCAAAAGCCGCACACACAGATTCATTTTGCTAAATCTGTGGAGCATTAACTATAATATCGTGACCGCATACAATTACTTTTCTAGTTAAAAATGATTATCAATTTTGCTTTAGATTTCCTAGCGATGAAAGAGACAGTGGCAGTGATTGCCGGAAACATGTTGCAATACCTGTTCCATAGCTTTTAGAAATTGTCTTAAAGAATCGTGAGCTCTTGTCTTTTATAAGCGCAACGCTTTAGAGTGAACTACAAAATCTTGAAAATATTTGCTACTTTTTCATGACGGCAATGCGGCTATTAACGGGAAAAACTTATGACAAAATCATTTATCGAAATATTTCATTTGACTTACGACCATTTCTTTTATGCAATAATGCTTTACTTTGAATATTGTCTAACAGTGTCGAAATAATCAAATTAATGAAAATGTTTTTCCGTAATTCAAGCAGCTTTTGGCGGCACTCTCGTTTAAAAAAGCAAGTTTTTAGGAGGCTGCCCAATACGTTGATGCGTAGGAGTCTAATTTTATAAAACCAACACAGTTTTTTTAAATGTTTCGAGAAGCGAATAGTCTACACATTATTTGTACTTTCTGGACTGGAAATTCTTCGAGGTATGCGAGCATTCTAAACATAATTTTCCATTTTTTTGTTATAAGTTTTAGCAATTGTAGTGCGTTGTTTATTTGCAAGGTGCTTAATTTTTAGTAATCGGAATAAATACATGCGGTATTTCAGAGTTGTGATTAGTCAGAGTTTCTATTTGCACAAAAAAATTACAACAAATATAAAAGGTGCACACCTGCTGAGACAATATTTATCTGCTCCAGACTGTTGTTTGCTTTCCGTAAACAAAACTCGAATTTTTAACAGCTTATGTGGTTTAGTAAAACGATCTTTTGTCTAAAATCATATTTAGCAATATAATATACTTCTGGAAGAATTTTACTTAAATTGTAAAAATCATTGCAATAAATTTATTCAATTAAACCAAAATCTACGAAATACAAGTAAGAGCGCTACAACGTGTAGTCATGCAAAAACAGTAGTTTGTATCACCATTCATCCAATATGAAATACGTACATACATATAAAAAACATACATATAAAATCATCCCATTGTAAAATTATAAATTTACGTATGTTTGTGAAAAAAAAAATAAAATAAAAAAAAAATAAAAAAAATATTAAAAAAAATAAATAAAAAAAAATTAAAAAAAAAAAATATTTAAAAAAAAAATTAAAAAAAAAATAATTAAAATATATTATATAATAAATATAAAACAAAAAAAAAATTAAAAAAAAATAAAAAAGAAAATAATAAAAATATAAATAATATATTAAATAAAAAAACAAATAAAAAAAATATTAAAAAAAAATATAAAAAATAAAAAAAATTTTTTGGCTCAGTTGGGATTCGATGCCACGTTTTATCTAACTAGTATACCCGTTTGTATGTTGTTGTTGTAATGTTGTTTTGTGAAAAAAAAATCGAGGTGGTCGTGGATTTTTGCTCATATCTCAGTTGTTTATGTACCGATGTTTCTGATTTTCAATACCGATCTACTCCCGAACATTCCTTCTTCAAAAAGTTTATTTCACCATACACACTGACAGACGGACAAACTGACAGAGCTTAATCGACTCCCCTATTCATAAGCTTTCAGAAAATATATACTTTATGGGGTCGGAAATGAAAATTGTAGAAATTTCACACAGAATGACAAACCTATATATACCCTTTTTCACTGTGTGAAGGGTATAAAAATAACACTTTTTTTAATTTCGGGACGTCAAATTTTTGTGTCCATCTATCTACGAAAACGAAGTGGGTAAAGCAATTTTAAAGCCATTACTATTAAAGACAATCGCAAAATAAAAAAAAAAAACAATACGAATAAACATTATTAGTTTGTTTATATGTGCGTAACATCTTTAAAACGTATAATTGATAAAAAATAAACATAAATGCTTTTTAAGATTAAACACATTCTTTTAACTGCACCAATTTTAAAAAATCCCAAATTTTCGGCAGAACACAGCTAAAAGATTTTAAAAAATTGTTAGCACCTTATACATGCCAAAATACTTGCATTTGTTTTTTTTTTTTATATTCTACATAAAACTTTAATATATTACTTCAAAGGACAGGAAATAAATTACAAAAATCTTGAGAGCTTTTGCCTCAAACCGTGTTTTCTATGTATTTTATAAACGTAGATGCCTGCAATCAATCGACCCCCCCCCCCCCCCAACCAAATCATCATAAACTTTTCTATTAAGAAACACTTAAAACTACAAGAACCACTTTAATTTAATTTATTTTAATTTTTTTTGTCTTTGCTGTAGGGGGTTTTTCACAAAACTAAAAAAGAAATGAAAAACACTTAATAAAATCACTTTTTCAAACACCATTAAGCAAATTTTTTGTTTTACTCTATGTATTTTTCACTCTATTAAAATCATTAAATTCCTCTTATATTTTTAATTTATATTCATTAGTGCAGCTAATTTTCTATCTAACACCATTAACATTTTGCATAAAAATACGCTGCCACACAGAATGCAAAAGAAAGAAAAAATCATAGTTTTTAATACTTATGAGATATAAAGTGCAATAGTGCAATAAAAATATTTTGTATACTTTTCTTAATAACATTGCTTAGAATTTGCATAACTAAAGTGCTTGAAAAAATAAATAGATGTGAGATTATGGCAACGGCATAGCAGGAGTATAAAAGCGAGAAACATTTAACCAAAATATAATTAAAAGGCGAAGAGAAATCGGAAAAAATCTGCTTTTGTAATTTAATTATGACGACTCTACAAACAATGTATTATTTTCTTCAAGAGTATGCAAATAAAATGTTATAAAATGTAATAATACTTTGATTTAATACTTGAACATAGAAACTGAGATGTATTTGAGGTGATTAACACTGAAAAGTTTTAACATTAGTAAATGCGTTCATATGGCGGATAATGTTATTAAAAGAATTTTTTAACAATGAAATTTCAAAATAGAATTAGTTTGATCAGGAATTTTTTGAATTTTTAATATTTCTATCCTTCAGAGTTCTTGGAAACTTTTACATCACTTTTAATATCTAATACTGTCGTATGCAACATCTTATTTTATTCTAATTTTTTAACGTCTGTTGGTTTATTTATTATAACTTCCTGTTAATTCATATCAAGGAAGTACTTTGCACTTAGAATGTTGCTTTTAATTCCGTTATCTTACTTCACCTTTACTTTAAAAATATAATGAAAAAACAAGTATAAGTGCGTTATACGGCCGTACCGAATCTTTAAATATCCTTCACCTACATCGCAGCGTAAACTACATTTCTGCGTTATTTTGCTGACGACTTATATGATTTTGAACTTTTACACAGGGTGTCCGTCAGGAAGGTATACTACTTTTTTTGTCGCCATTTTCGTAAACATTAGTCTTGACACTTCATATTTGGCAGTCGTGAAGTAGAGACGTGGCGTGATATTCGGTAAGCCAACGTGTTTTAATCGTTAAAAAATTTTATCAAAATTATTAATCGATTACTGTGACGATAAGAAAGTTACGTTACAAGAAACACTATTTATCGTGTAGTGAATAATTTTGAGAAAAGAGGGACTGTAGCTGATAGGCTCAAGAATAGACCGCAACATACTGCAAGATCGGCTGAAAACATTACGGCTGTTCAAGAAAGTGTTCAAAACAATCCCTCAATCTCAATACGACTCCGTACTCAGGAGGTTGGTCTTCAAGGAACCACTTTAGGTACAATTTCGCATAAAGATTTTCATTTGTTTCCACTTGAGAATCAGTTAGCAGAACAGGTTCTTTCAGAAGACCATTTACGATGCCGTACATATGCCAATAGGGTGTTACAGCTTGCCCATGACAACCCCGATTTTCATGAACATATAATAAGGAGTGACGACGCACATCTTCATTTAAATAGATGTGTGAATGAACAAAATAGTCGGTTCTGGGCAATAGAAAACCCTCAAATTTTTCACCAGTCACCTTTGCATCCATTAAAAGTGACAGCCTGGTGTGCAATTTAGTCAGGAGTCCTTACTTCTTTGAAACTGAAAACGGCGTTACGGTAACTGTCAATGAGGAGCGATATCGTGATATGATTGAAAACTTTCTAACTGCATGCTATGGGCTTGACTAAAATGTGATTTCAACAAGACGGAGCCACATCGCAAACAGCTAGGATTACAGTGAAATTACTGCGAAACCTCCTACCACAACAGGTTATTTCAAGGAATGATGATGTTTATTGTTCTTCACGTTCGCCTAATTTGTCTGCTCCGGACTTCTTTTTGTGGGGATATCTGAAAAGCAAAGTTTATGCAAACAAACCAGAAATGCTGGAGCAACTCAAACAAAATATTCGTGATGAAATTATTGAAATACCGCGTGAAATGTGTGAGAATGTAATAAAAAATATGATCAAAAGGGCTCGCATTTGTGAGGCTAACAGAGACGGACGTTTATCTGATATTATATTTCATACATAAATTACGAATGATATGTATATTGGGTACCTGCGGTAAATTGACAATAACCGAGTTTCAACCGAGTTTTTATAGCTTAGGCCTTTTTTATTTTTTAGATAAGTAGCTCTTAGGAAAAAGTACAAAATGTTAAGTATTTGCTTTAATTTTTTTTTAATTCCATTTATAAATTGAAAAATATTACGAATTTCGCACGAAAAAAATTTTTTTTCTCCATTAATTTTTGATAATTCCAAAACGATTAGAGATAGAGAAAAATTTTATTTAACTTTAGTAAATACAATGCACATCTTTTGGTGTTTTACTTTTGAAAATCGAATGACTGGTTCTTGAGTTAGGATGAAATATGTTTCCGTACCTGTTGGACTAGTCAGCAGTGTGCTGTTCTGCTAGTTTGGGGGTTGCGGGTTCGATTCCCGCCGGAGACTCTGGACTTGTCTGCTTCCTTTCTACTCTATTCTTACTTTTCTATTCAGGTATCACAAAGGGATCAATATAATGGACCCAAGTGAGCTGCACAACAGCTGCCTATTTTACCTAACCTAACCTTACCTGACTAATTTAGGGAAAAATATTTGCCACACCCATAAAAAAAAATCCCGATCTGATGGAAAAAAACTGACAACGGATTTGAGTTCAGCGCATCAAAATCCATATGGCCCACATAGTTTTAATTGACGGGAAGACAAAAATGATTTTTTGTAAAGCAGTGTTATTAGAATTAAAAATTAATTTTCATGAATTTCTAATATTTTCGAAAAAAATATTTAGAAAAAAATTACACAAATCAAAATTAATTTTGTTCAAAAATAATTAAAAGTTTTATTTATTTTTTCATAATAAATAATTCTAAAAATAAAACAACAAAATTTCACAAATTAAATTTCGTTTTTACTAGCTGTCGCCATATTACACGATACTAAAACGTAATTCGTGTATAATATGTTGAGACTCTTTAGGCAAAGTGTATACCACCATAAGTTTTTTCCATTTAAAAAAATATTGATTTAAAATCATTTACAATTTATTTGTTTGTATATTATGTACATATATAAAAATAGACACTTTTTAAGATTATAGCTTCACTAAATTAAATTTAATTATGTCATATTGTGCCTCCTTTCATCCGCCCGTATAATTTGCATTAAAAGGGACATAAAGTTTTATCTTAATGTATTAGTGTATTAATTCTATGGGAAACTTCAATGATTATACAATAAAATAGAAACCGAAATCAATTAATTATTTGTTGACTTTGTCAATATCAAATCAATTATTTTATTTGTTTGTTGTTGCATTCTAAGGGCGTTACTTAAACAGAAAAACTTTCAACAGCGTTAAAAATCATCAATTAGCAAAAATATCCAAATCCTTGAAGTTGATTATTTTAAACAATTCAAACGGATTTAAATTTTATTTCTTCTTATGCTTGTGTCGTTCTTTATTATCTAGTTGCTTCTATCTTTTTCAGCAGTGCATAAGGAGAGGGCATGATTAAGCTATTCCTGTGATAGTAATTAAATTAGGGCATGTTAATTACAGAAAAGAAACCTACGAATTATCACATCGCATATAAATCCTTATAGTGTCTTCTAGAAGCACCCTTGGAAGAAGGTTTTCAAAATAATCTGTCAATAATTTATCAATCAATTAAAGGTTTATAGAGGGTTTATTAAACAAATTTTTTTTATATATTTTCCATAAATGCTGTAATTTGTGGAAGAACTCAAATACTCATATCATCGACAACGTCCAAATTTTAAGGTAAAATTTTAACCGTTGGTCAGAAATGAAGTTAGCTTTATTAGTAATTCTGATTATGAATGAAAAAGCGCATTGCTATTACAATAGCTTTGTTTATAAGCAACCAAGTATTTTTTAGGTTTAGAAAATTTAAGAGCCATTCATCAACGCCAATTGCACCCCATAGGTGTATATTAGGATGTGGCATTACAACTAAAAATATCACTTGGTCTTACTTTAAAAAATTATTATGGAAGTGCTGTAAATGTAAATGGAGAGTGTTATTGGTTTATGATAGATAACAGACCTGAGATGAACTTTCAGCAGCATAGAGCCCGTGCCAACACTGTCCTAGACAGTTTCAAGTGTAATTTTTGAAAAATGAATTATATCCAGAAATTCGAAAACTAACTAATCAGCCCATTTACCAGATTTGTCAACACCTTACCAGTTTCTATTTCAAGACTAAATTTTAGAAGAAAATGTCTTAAAAGAGCCCATCTGTGCGAAGCTAAAAACAAGGGGTAATAAATGAAATACTTAATGTAAAATAATTCCATTTTGTGTATTTGACAATATGAAAAATAAAAAAAATATTTAGAATAAATATTTATCATTTCTTCATGCCTTATATTGAATTGTTAGGATCAACTGTTTT
The DNA here is from genome assembly GCA_941918925.1 of Phyto melanocephala. Taxonomy (NCBI): domain Eukaryota; kingdom Metazoa; phylum Arthropoda; class Insecta; order Diptera; family Rhinophoridae; genus Phyto; species Phyto melanocephala. The sequence continues at coordinate 30,354,394 of OW799233.1, forward strand.
AGCCATGAATTAAAATAAAAAATCATTTATATTTTCAGTTATGCAACGAAGTGTACGTGCGCAATTTCACAATTTTTGAGTAGATAGTCATCTACTTACATATGGACATCATATTTTGTTTTACAAGTTTTGAAAATTTTCTTGTACATAAAGTATGTGTCTGTTTACATGTGTACATGTGTGTACTACGTACTATATTTACAACCATTTGTTGACAAAATTTATGATCCAAATATGAACAGAAAAATGTTTATTTTGTAATTAAACATTAGATTTACATTTAAAGTGGCGTCTGCTAAAATATATAAAAAAAAAATAAAAATGAAAATTAGAGAATTACAAAATATATTGTCAATTTAACAAGAAAAAAAATGTAAGTATTTGGAAAATACTTAAACATAATTCTTCTTTTATCGGAATGAAAAAAGAAAAAAGAGAAAAGATAAGTTTTTCGATCAAAATTGTTACTTCTATGTACAAAACAATCTAAACTTAATAAAATATTCAACTAGTTTTACTGCATCCATTTTAGGTTATTTTTTATAAAGTTTTCTTAATACTACTGTGACAGTTTAAAATATTTTTGTATTTTTGCCCTTTTCATATGCACACAAAAATCTAGGAAAAAGTTTTTACTTATTTTAAACTTATATTTTTCTATTGCAGGAATAATGGAAAGGTGATAAAATGAAAACATCTTAAAGTTTTCGATTTTAAAAGAAAGAAGTTAAATAAAATTTTAGGAGCAACTGCTTAACCCTAGAAGTGTTTGCTACGTTGAATCGACAAATATTATTTATTTCAGGGACTGAAAATAATTATTTTGGATCTTAAAAAAAACATTAAAAAAAACCTCACAAGACACTTCTGTGGTTTTCATGGGCAACCACGTATGTCTTAAAATCAAATTTTTCAGGAGAGCTACAAAACCGTATTAGTGCTGAACGATTTTGGAATATACAAAAAAGTTACGTTGTTATGCCATTAAAATAATTAGAATGGGTCCATCTTATTTGGGAAATTTTTAAAACCAAGAAAAGGCCGTCTTAAACCAAGCAATATGGCTATATTAACTCAAAATCGTATAAAATGAACATACGCGGTTGCCCATGAAAACCACAGATTTAACCTTCTAACAGGTAAGACCGTCTTAAGCGGTCTTCGCTTTTTGGGCTGTAGCATCGTATTTTACAGCATTGTTTTACATTTGTTGTACTGCACAATACATTCCAATTAGTCGATTTTTAGCTGTGATCAATCAAGTGCAAAAAAAAAGTACGCAAAATACCATCAAAAATTATTTCGTAAATATATTTTTTTGGTCCTATTAAAAATTCACATTTAGAAATAGGTGATCGACTTCCAAATTTTACGGTAAGTAGGTACCATATTATATTTTAGTTTTAAAATATACTGGAAGTAAAAAAATATAAATTATTGTGCTTACAAGACGGTCTTGCCGGTTTGTGTGTGCAAAAATGTCCCCTCTTTTTCATTTTTATTTCATTATTGATTAAAAGATAAGTCATGAAAACACTATTGTTTTCATGTTGTTCTATTACTTGTTATAAAGTAATAGAACAGCATGACGGTCTTCCCTATTTGTTATCTGGTGTAGGTCCAGCATGTAATTTTTCATCTGAAAATTAAAACTTAATGTCCTCTTGACTATATCTAGCTGGAAAAAAAATATTGATTTAGTCCGGTCATTTTACGGTCTTGCCTATTAGAAGGTTAACTATATTTAAGAAATTTATATTTTTAATCTTATTTTCAGCAACGATTGTTATTGTTTGAAAACTGAAGTAATTTTAGATAATTATTTATCTTTTTATTTATTTTTATTTAATTCAAGGTTAGTAACCTAACTTCTAGGCCCTAAACGGTCACAAACTTCTACAAAAAAAAATTTACAATGCTTTTTACTATAAATATAAAAATACAATAAATCAAAAAAAAAATAGTATTGGCATTATAAAAGCATCAACAACTTGATTTTTTATATTAAAAGGCAGTGATAAATTTAAACTTACAAAAAGTAAAGTTAGATACAATAAAATTGACTCTCAAAATTCCAAGCTGAGTCAAGAATAATACCAAGACCTTGAATTTTTTCAACAAATTCTATCGTAGTACAATCCAAGCTATGAGAAAATTAATTTTTACTACTTTTAACAAATATAATTGGTTTTGACTTTTTAACATTAACACCAAGACCTTTATCAGAAATCCTGCATGATAACAATCCAACTGTATAGTCATGTTTTGGAAAACATCAGGAAACTTCATTTAATAAAAAGGAACACACATTTTACACGATATCTTACCAAAACTATCATTCTTAAACATTATTAAATCAAAGTCGCAATGCAGATCGCTAAAAAAAAACTCTGTAAACAAGAAGCATTGAAGCATTATCTACAAACTGCTTTCTATCAGACAGATACGAAAAAATTAATATACAAGCAGGCCACGAGAAACCATAATACATATGTAGTTTTCTAACAAAAATGGAATGACTTATTTTATCAAAAGCTTTAACCACATCTAACGATAGCAAGATAAGCACTTAATTCAATTAAGAATTTTTTGGATTTGTTCCCAGTCCAATATTAGGCTGGACGAATCTTATATACCCTTCACATAATGAATAGCGAAACTCTTTGGCAAAGCTGTTACTAGCATTTTTTTAAATAATGTAGGAGCTAGAAAGGTTTGTAACTTTTTATTATATTTTATAATACTTATATTTTTTGCACATTATTTTGATAATTTGGAACTATTAGACTAAGTATTTCTACAAAAGACTTGTCTTGCATACTTTTTGTATAACTGGTGGGCCACTTAAAGGTTTAAAATTTAAAATACAATAAAAAAACTGTGTGCGAATTCGGCAAATTAATTTTTCTTTTGTGAAGTACAATTGTTTCGGTTAGAAATTAAATATTACTTTATTTATTTATATGGGCTCCATGGCTGGCCTCACAGTACTCTATTCTATAGGACCAATTTCCGAGCAGTTTTCTATCTCGGCAATGGCATCAATAATGTTGGCCTTCAAATTCTCAATTGTCTCTGGTTTGTCTACATAATACTTGTCTTTAATGGCGCCCCACAGAAAATCGTCTAACGTTGCCAAATCGCAGCTTCTTGGCTGCCAATTGACGTCAATTTTGGCTAATTAGACGGCCAAGAAACGTTGTGCACAATAAATCGATTGTGGAATAAGATATGTGGCAAGCTTTACCATCATATTGAAATCAAACATCGTTCAAATCAATATTATGACGATCAGGTACTAAGAAATCGATTATCATGGTGCGACAGGTATCTGCATTGGAAGTAATGATTGCGCCGTCCTTATTTTTAAAGAAATATGGGCCAATTATGCCTACGCTCCACAAGATGCTCCAAACAACCACTCGTAATGGGTGCATTGGCTTCTGTAAGACCACCTTTGGGGTTTTTAAGCCCATAATACGGAATTTTTGCTTATTAACGTACCCACCAAGATGAAAATGAACTTCATCCAAATAGATGATTTTTTTGGCAAAATCATTTTCGAGCAATTTGCAACCAATAAATTGTAATCAAGCGTATATCGTTTCATTTCATGCAGCGTATATTCATAATTTACTGAATTTTGTGATAGAATTGAATGGAATAAATAGTGCCAGTTGCGAAATCGCTGGTACAAATTTAAACCGAAAGATGACCCATCCTATTTATATATACCGTTTTTCATCCTAGTGTGTAAATAATTGAAAGTATTTTTAAATTTCATATATATTTGGCCATACCGAAAATCTTAAATTTTTCCAAGTAACCTTGTTATTATTATACATTCCACAAAAAACTTTTTTTTTTTTTTAAAAGCTCTACAATTATTTTCGTATGTCTAGAATATTTTAAACTTTAACTGCCGTATTCATTAAAGATATTTTAGGTTTATTGAAGACTTGTTTGACAAATTTCTGTGCATCATCTGTCAAATAAGCCTTTCAGAATCCTAAAATACGTTTTATGAATGCGGCACTAAATGACTTACGTTCTTATAACTGTGCTAATATCCGGTAAAAATTTTAAATAGGCAAAATGTGGGCGTGGCGTACAAACATAATTACGATGACACTATGATTTTTGAAATTGCATCCTACTTACTCTGTTTGTTAACGTTATCGAGAATTGAATATTGCAAATTCAAATAATGTCATAGATGGCGCTAAAGTTCATTTATTAACAAATTATATATATAGAAATATTACCTGGAGTTAGTCAACATAATGCCAAAAGTGTACAAAAGCCAAATTTTTCCTTATATTGTTTTTTTAAGTATAATTCAATGTACTTATGTTGAACAATTTGTACCGAATAAAGGCAAAGCGTTGAAAACAAGAAAGTACAATTAGGGTTAAATAAAAAGTTACCAAATAGGAAAATAACAAAATAAAAATTTTGTCGATAATAATATCTGTTTAACTTTAAACTCTAATAATAATTAACTTAAACGCACAAAAATGACAAGAAGGCAAACACTTCAGCAACAAAAAGAAAAAAAATGCTTTCACGAATAAAAAATTAAAAAGAAAAATTAAAATAAATACAAATTAATGGTTAAAGTTATAAAAATATATCTCAAGGCTATAATGAGTTTGTTTGTTTGTTTGTTTATATGTTTTTGTGTGTAGGTACGTATGTATGTATGTTTTACATCGAAACGTGTGTACCTCTTATATGCATAATTTCGTGACTTAAAAAACTTTTTCATTTCTTTTTAATGTTTTTTTTTTAAACATTGCTAAGTGGGAAAGAAAAAATATAATAAAAAAGACTGCACAAAATTAAGATTATGCCAAGAACAGAATAACGTACAGCCTGCTTAAAACAAGACAAGAACATCATGACACAAATGAGATGGCTTAAAGTTTAAAGTTTAAAAGGCGTAAAATAGTCTAATTATGACAATAATGTTTAAGCTCAAAGTTTAAACGAATTTTGAAAATACAATTATGCGGATGGCAAGTCTATAAGATTGCCTATAATAAGTTGCACATAAAAAGAAGACAAGCAAAGTGCTTAGGATGATTAAAACAGCAAAAGGCTGACATAAAAATTATCTAGTATTTAGGGAATTAAGACTGGTGTTACTTAGCACATTTTAGTACTTGGTCTAGGTTAGTTAAGTAGTGTGTTTAAAAAGTTAATACAGTTAGAGTCGTTTATTATTTAAGGGAGAACAAATTTTTCTTAACCAGTTGCAGGGACGATTATTATATCAGAAAGATCATTGAAAAATGTTACTTTATGTTTTTACTATATCAATATAAGCATAATTAAATGTACATATTTTAATAATTTCAATATTAAAATTAAATAAAAACATTATTTAAAGCTACAGCCACGGTTGTAAGATTTATTTTGATTTCTGTTGCTGTTAAAAAAAATCTCCTCAATCGCCACAGCTTATTTTTCTTAGTTGTTGACAATTAAATATATATATATTTTTGTATTTAATAAAAATATTTTAATAAATAATAAAATTTGATCCTAATCGCTAATATTTAAATATATTTTATTTAATTTTTTTTTCTAATTTTTAAAACAAAGTAAAATGATTAGTGAAAAAAATGTTCAACGTTTGCTATAAAATAGTTTATAAGCGGTGGTTAAATTTTAAAGGCCGTCGTTGATTTCGAACAAAATACAAATTATTTAGAAAATTATTGTTATTTCTTTTAATTATGATAATATTTGTATGGTTCAATTATGTATGAACAAAATGTCGGCCAAATGGCCCCCGCGACCTCGACGGCACACCACCATCCGATGGTCCAAATTTTCAATAACAATGTTGATGTTCAATTGTTGGACACGATGATGAGTCTAGGTTTACATCTCTTTTGCCACACTATCGCAAAAAACACAATGGTTCCCATTCAACGAACTAAGAAGGCATTCACAGATGTTTTCACATATTATACAGACCTGTTTTGCAGAAATTTAAATATTTATTACAATTCTCCCGATTGAGGACGAATTTGGATGATTATGTTGACCAAAAGAATCACGAAGTGCACGAAATGCATTTTGATTTGAACGCCCATTTTCATAGTAAGCCTGAATATCTTTAACGCGTTGCTTGATTGCGTACGTTTCTTGGATCAAATTGAGTTGGTCTAAAATTATTAAATGTCAAATAAATTGCAGAAAAAACTTGACGTTTTGGTGTGGTTCACATTCAACATTGGCCTTTAATCTATAACCACCCTTTAGTATTCTACTTAAATATACGGAAAAATAATTCTCGTGGTTAGTATTTAACAAATATTAGCAATATAACTTCATGATAAGAAAAGTGGGCGGGGCCACGCCCATAAAAAAGATATAATTTTGAGGTACTTACACTGAACCAATTTTTTTGAAACTTTGCACACATATTAACCTGTTATGACTATATAATTTCGTGATTAGAAAAGTAGGCAGGGCCACGCCCATAAAAAATAAGTTATAATTTTTAGCTACTTGCACTAGATCGATTTTCCTGAAAACTTGCACACACATATTGAGCTGTCATGACAATATAATTTCGTGATTAAAAAAGTGGGCAGGGCCACGCCCATAAAAACAGTTATAATTTTGAGGTACTTGCTCTGGACCGATTTTTGTAAAACTTTGCACACATATTGAGCTATCATGACTATATAATTTCTTGATTAGAAAATGGGCAGTGTCACGCCCATAAAAAAAATTATCATTTTCAGTTACTTGAACTTCACAGATTTTTTCGAAACTTTGCAAACATATTGATTAGAAAAGTTGGCAGTGCCACGCCCATTAAAAAAAGTTATAATTTTTAGCTTTTTGCTTTTAATATTCAATTAAAACTCAGAATACATTTTTATTCATTAAGGGGCACAGCAAACGCGCGCCGGGCATTTCTAGTATAATATAAAACTCGCGATAAGAAGTTCGTATTGTGTTCTGTTTTGAAAACAAATTTTAGTAGATTTTTTTATTGAAAATAATCTTTGACTATTGGTTGCTACATATCAATGGTCAAAGGTAGACCCTAACTCGTATTTTTACAAGCAATTTAAAAAAGAAAATTACACTATGATATTGCAGTTTCTATTACGTTTTTGCCTTCTGCTGTAAAGTTACAATTATTTGAGTTATAGCCTTTCTACCTGTGACCAACGATATACATATATACATTTAGGTATGCCCAATGCGATAATATTTACATAAGAAAATACAACAAATTATTATGTTCTTTACACAACATCTAAATGAGCCACAAATTTGTTTGAACGGCTAAAATTTTATATATAAAACTACTAGAATAAAATTATTATTTAATTAACGATTTTCAAAACAAATTCATGACTCACGAAAAATAGCCAACAAAATTGCTAACTATTTTCTAAATCGGCAAAATTCGCCGTGTAGCCAATATAAACATTAGGCTGTCAAACAGGCTTTAATATTGCCACGTTTGGCGAGAGATCGCTAGATATAACAACCTTGGCTACACTTCAAGATATGCGGGGCACCTTTACGACGTGTGCAAAGTGTAGTTCTTGTTTTGTAGTATGTTAGAGAAAAATGTGAGTTACTTAAGTTATTTGAGTTAACATAGTTTTCTTTACAAGCTTTCTAACACAGTAACAATAAACATGCAAACATTGCAAGTTCTAATAGCGATAAAAATTTTAAGATCGATTTTTAAAATTATTATAGCTATTTTTTAACAGAAATTCGCTGTTAATCAGATATTTAATTTTCATTTGTTTAATATTTAGCCCTTATGTGCTCAGAATTGAAAACTGCATTTCTCTTACTTCTTTGTCCAAGACAAGGAAAATAGTAACGTGATATAATTTCGTTTTTAGTTAATTCTTATGAAAAGTTGATCAAAACAGCTTGAGTTTATTTTGTTGAGCATAATTTTCAGTATATGGTAGTCGTGTAATATGCATCGTACACTGGTTTTTAATCCAACTGCAGATATTGCGAGTGTTTTTATGCTTTTTTATCTCACATGCCTAGTACAGTACATAGTACAGAAGACATCGACTTGTTATTATCAGATATATGAGGAAATTAATAAATTGAAGAGAAGTAAAAGATGAATTTATGTGTCGCTTAAATAATGAGGCACGTTGGAAAATAGCTTTACTGCTGCTTATATTTTTTCTGTGGCACAATAGTATTACCGAAACTATAAAATATTATTTCACATTCTATTTCGGACGCCTGCTCGAACTTAACATAGCTTACATTTTTATAGTTACCTATGCTCTGTTGGTCTAGGTCTTTCATTTGATAGCAACATTATGGGGACTAAATGGTATATTTTTAATTACTAGATTTAACCGAAATATGAATTTACTGTACGCCATTTAAAACTGGGGCCATCATGGTTTCTAAATTTATAAAGAATCCTTTATATTCCACTTTTTATGCCTTTCCATAGACATCAGATAGATTGATCCTGTAAAAGAATTGCTTTTTTGTATGCAAATTTTAGGAAAACCGCGAAAACAGTTGTAGTTTTATCTCAGATTCTAGCCGTTTTATCGACACTACAGTTTGCAATTTGCTGTCACTGGCATGTCCAAAAATTATTTAAGAGGTTGAAAATATAAATTTGTATTTTGTGCTGTAAACCTTTATTTGAATTTTTATTCATATTAAAATGTTCAAGCTTTTTTTTTTGTTTTTACAAAGAATAAATAGATGAGATTTAGATAATACATTCCAATCGGCTAGCATTCGTAAAAATAAAAATCTTAAAAATGAACTAGAGCCTGAATAGAAATTTTGTTTATTTTTCCAAATAATTCGACTACCCCTTTTAGAAAATATGCAGCTAATGAGGTCGAAAAATAATATTGTAGAAACTACAAACATAATGACAAAATAATATACATATACATATACCCACGGTACTATGAGTGGATGAAGGGTTTATAAGCCGAAATAACTAATTATTGTTATTACTTTAACATAAAACATTTTATTTATAAAGTACAATATACAAAACCCAACATACATAATTTGTTATGGAAACAACGAAACGATTATAAACACTTATGTTGAAAGGACTGCTAAAAATACTTATTTCGACCTAAAAATTCTATGATATGCGCACAGTACATTTACATGTACATCCATTTACTAACACATATTAGTTAAGAAAAAAACTAGTAGAAAGTTTAATAATTCAGTTACATTTAAATAATGAAAAACCCAACTCAGATTCACTGACGTGGGTTTGTTTGTCAGTAAACTTCAATCAAACAATCAAATTGTGAAATACTAATATCCATCATTACCTTATTTATAGAAAATTATTGGACTTAAAACGAAAAAAAATAAAAACAATGATTATAGTACTCCGTCTTGCATTGATGTCATCAACTTAAAGTGATTACATTTTCTGAACCTTTTTCATTTCTTAGGATTTGTCTTAGCAATTAGACTGGCCCGATTATTTTTTTTTAACACATTGTATTACTTCTTGCAGTTTTGTTTAAACTAAATAAAAATGCTATATTCGGCTATGTCAAATCTGATTAAACCATTCACCATCATGTACATAGTTATAGTGACCGCAACGCAGTTAAACATAAATTTCAGATTCAATGTCATACGCCATCTTGGATACTGAATTTTTACATAGATACATGTATTTTACTAGTCAAGCCCATTTATTTGATACCCACAACCCCATTGATGGCATTTTGTTTAACACTTTGTCGGAAGCATGAGTCGACTAAACTTTTTAAAATTAAAAGTTATTTTAACATATTTAACTCTAGAGGATTGAAATTAAAGGCCTCCGCTTAAAGTTTAGTTGGTTAAATTTTCAAAAATAATAAATCCTGTAGCGGAAATTGAAGAAAGCTTATTCTAATATTTCACATATGTTCTGTAGTATTATTAATTTTTTGGCTATTTTCAAATATTGTTTGTTCAAATGTATTTCATTTTTAATTGAGGAATTATGCTCAACGAGTTTTTTTTAATCAATTGTACAATATTGAAATTCGAATGAATAATATAAATATGCTCAAACAATTTAGTACTCGCTTAATCGTTCCTAGAAATACCAGTTAAAGTAAGTTTTAGTCAAAATTATTTTTTCGATAATTCAATTTGATAATTAATCTAATCCATATTTGAATTAATTTAAATTACACTATAGTCACCAGTAGTAGTGGTACTGATACACTGGGAAAGTAACATTTTTATACCCGCCACCAAAAAAATGGTGGGGGTATATTCATTTTGTCATTCCGTTTGTAACACATCGAAATATCCATTTTAGACCCCATAAAGTATATATATTCCGAATCAGGGTTTGATTTGATGACGATCTAGCTATGTACGTCCGTCTGTCCGTCTGTCCGTCTGTTGAAAGCACGATAGAGGTCGCACCGAAAAAGTTAGGGGGCTCAAATCAAAGGTTTTTTTGGTATTGAAAATGGGCTAAATCGGAATATTAGGAAGAGAGTTATAGCTCGAAAAGCATGAGTAGGTCGAAAAAACCGTGTCCATCGAACATCGAATAAAATGGAATTGTGTCCAAACGCATAAATGTAGACTCATGAAACTTCGAATATATATTTCCGGAGTAAAAACAATATTTTTCTCCGAAAATTGTCTAAATCTATGCATTAGGAGAGGAGTTATCGATCAAAATGTACGAAAATTTATACCGCACAGTGTATTTTTCGGTATATTTAAAAACAAAAACGTCATAAAAGCAACAAAATTGGATGTACGCCTCTGAAATTTTGCACACATTCCGCTTTTTGGTGAGTGGCTTTTTTGTAACGAAAAATCAATGTGCCACGCTCACTTTTACGCCCACCTCCCATATAACGTTTTAACTAAAATTCATATAATTTCTCTATTAATAAAGATTTTGGAATAATAAAGGCCTATCTTGAAACACCTAAGTCGTACTCGTTCGCAAAAATAACTTTGACACGCCTACTATAACGCCCACTTTTGACGTTATCTACCGGTAGTGAAATTTAAAAGCTCATAAAACCGCCAAAATTAGAGGTATGATGATCAAATTTGCTACATGAATCCTTCTAATCAGTGTAATTGTTGTGCCAAAAAGTTTAGGTGACACGCACACTTTAACGCCTACCTCCCATATAACGGTTTATCTTAAATTCATGTAATTTCTCTATTGACAAAATTTTTGGGAAAATAAAGGACTATATTGAAATATCTAAGTGGTATTTATTAGCAGAAACTTTATTGACACTCCTACTTTAACGCCCACTTTTACTAAAAGACTACATTTACAAAAGCATTTTAGTAGCATATCGAAGTTATAAAGGGTGGTTAAATTTTAAGGACCGATGATGAATTTAAATAAAACACAAATTATTTAGAAAACTATTATCATTTCTTTTTGTAATGATAATATTTGTATGGTTCAATTATGTATTTAACAAAATATCGGCCAAATGCTCCCCCCCAATCCTTGGTACCACTCCTCTATCTGATGGTCCAAATTTTCAATGACAATGTTGATGCTCAATTGTTGGGCAGGATGATGAGTCGAGGTTGACTGCTCTTTTGCCACACTATCGCAAAAATCACCAGTGGTTCCCATTCAATGAACTAAGAAGGCATTCACAGATTTTCTAACATTTTATATAGACCTGTTTTGCAGAAATTTAAATATTTTTTTTGACAATTCTCCCGATTGTGGACGAATTTGAACGATTATGTTGATCAAAAGAATTACGAAGTGCACAAAATGCATTTCGAGTTGAACGCCCATTTTTATATATATTTTGAATTACGAAATTAAACTCATATATAAATTTATTTCACGCTATTTTAAATTTATTTTTATTGCATTATATTTTGATTTCTCTTGATATCCTTATTGATCATATATGTTATTCAGAAAATAAAAAAAAAAGATATTCGTTAATAAGTTTTCTATTGATTTGTTAGTTTTTTTTTAGAAATAACTTTCTAGGCACTGGCTTTGAATTTGTCTACGAATTATGCTTTGATTTTTATGTCAAAAAAAGGGGAAAAAACAGAGACAGTTTTGTTAATTTGCTCAGTTCTCACAAATATATAGAGTGATTGTGCCAGATTTTAAGAGCAATTCATTCCCGGATATTTCTAAAAGATTTAAAGCATTTACAGATTTGTGCAACATATTAAGGCTTCTAAAGTTGATTAAAACTTACTCATGTACAGACGAAAATTGCACAGTCGATTTCCCTTGTCATGTGATTTGAAATAATAAAATTTATTTGTTTGGTTTGGGAATGAATTTTGTAGAAATTACACGGTTGAAAGGTGTAGGTGTGTCTAATTTCAATTTTCAAATAATTCAAATTTTTAGTTTTCTTAAACTTTGCGTCTTACAAATAAAAATTAATAAATGTCCCACATATCTTTAAAGTTGTATTAAACACAAACATTTTTTAATTTAGGGATATATGGAAATGCTGCGAATTGTTGTGCGGTTAAATATCAAATTTAACAAGTAAGAGCACTATATTCGGCTGTGCCGAATCTTTTATACCCACCACCAATTTTGTGTACATTTAAAGCACAATAATTATTATTTTGTTAATGGCTTTCTTTGTAGAGGGTGGTTAAATTTTAAATTTAAAACAGAGGCCGAATTACGGCACTCGAACGTGATCGAAATTTGAAAACTCTTATTAGAATCTATATAACTAAAGCATACTCGATCGTTCGAGTAAAATTTCGATCGATATCGAATGCCGTAATTCGGCCCCGGTCTGTATAAAATGTTAGAACATCTATGAATGCATTCTAAATTCGTTAAATGAGAAGCATTGCTGTTTATCGCGATAGTGTGGCAAAAAAACAGTCAACTTCGACTCATCATCGTGCCAAACAATTGAGCATCAGCAATGTTATTTAAAATTTGGACTATCGGATCGAGGTGTGCCGTTGAGGTCGCGGGGCCATTTTGCCGATATATTGTTCCATACATAATTGAACCATACAAATATTATCATTAAAAGAGAAATGATAATAATTTCCTAAATAATTTGTGTTTTATTCAAAATCAACATCGGCCCTTAAAATTTAACCACCTTTTATAACTTGGATATGCTGGTAAAATGTTTTCGTAAATTAAGTGTTTCAGTGAAAATGGGCGTTAAAGTAAGCGTGTCAATAAAATTTCTGCTAATAAATACAACTTAGATATTTCAATATAGTCCGTAATTCTTCCAAAATATTTATTCATTGAGATATTATATGAATTTGAAATAAAGCATTATTAAGGATGTGGGCGTAAGAGTGGGCGTGTCACCTAAATTTTCTGGCATAACAATAACATTGACTAGAAGGATTTCCGTAGCAAATTTTATCATCATACCTCTAATTTTGTCGGTTTTATAAATTTAAATTTCATTAACAGTAAATAACGTGGAAAGTGAGCGTTATAGTAGGTGTGTCGAAGTTATTTATGCTAATAAATACAACTTAGATATTTCAATAAAGTCCTTTATTATTCGATTTATAGAGAAATTATAAGAATTTAAGAGAAAACGTTGTATGGGAGGTTGGCGTGTCACATTTATTTTCCGTCAGAAGAAAGCCTTTGACCAAAAAGCAATTCCTGCAAAATTTCAGAATCGTAGATCTAAATTTGTCACTCTTATTAGGTTTAAAATTTTTAACATATTGGAAAATACACTGCGCGGTATAAATTTTCGTACATTTTGATCTCTAACTCCCTTCCTAATGCATGCATTTAGGCAATTTTTCTTTCTTCCTTATACTCCGATTTAGCCAATTTTCTATTCCAAACAAACCTTGTGTATAAGACATATTCTGGCAAAATTTGAGCCCACTAGCTTTTTCGATGGGACCTCCATCGTGCTTTTAACAGACGGACATACGGACGGGCATAGCTAGATCGTCGTCAAATGAAACCCCGATTAAGAATATACATACCATTTTTTTGGTGACGGATATAAAAACTCAAATACTTCAAAAAAACACATTACAAAAAAATTTGTTTAGCTCTTTTACTAAAATTTTGCAAAAAATATTTGACCTTGTGTCACAAAAATTGGTCTGCTGATCACGGTCGGATCGTAACGGGTATAAAATGGGGTATAGGGGTATAGAGGAGAGTTTTATCTACTAAATGGTGCTAATTTCTTTTTGTTATCTTATGTTTTCTAGAAGTTCTAGAAGTATGGTGTATTAAAAAAAGGAATTTAGGAAAATTTAGACCTAAAGATAAAAAAAAATTATTTCTAAACATTATAAACAATTTATTTTCATGTACTAATGGCTAACAAATTTTAAAATTATACACAACTTATTTCGTTTGAAAATCTTCTAAAAGTAAAATGTTATAGAACTTTAAAAATCAAAATCTTACTAATAAATTTCCTGTTTTAGCAAAATGCTGAGCATGTCTATTTTGAATCACCCTGTGGCCCTTAAAATTTAACCACCCTTTACAAAAAAATAGATAGATAAAAAAAAATTTGTTAAAATATGTATTTTAAATATTCAAATACTTATTTTAAATCTACTGATGCACATTTTTTTTTAATATTTTTAAATCTTAAACCTCATAAGACTGTGTGTACAACTATATGTAAAGTTGGGCACAAATCATTACTCTAGTTAATTTTTGTCAACAAACTTCGGTCATTTTCGTTTTCACAAACCCCTATAAAATTCCTTTGTAGTTTGTGCAAAAAAATGTTACTAGAGTCATCTAGTGTTCTACGTGATGTTTAGCAAAGACATCATCCTCAGTGTTTGCAAAATGTAGTGGCGCCTTCAACAGATGTCGCCGTCTGCAATGAATAAATGCTAATATACATGACTAATATATTTTTATAAAAATTTAAAAAAAAGTGGGCGTGGCACATTTATTTTCCGTTATAACGAAGACTTTGACCAAAAAACCAAGTTTGCAAAATTTCAGAACCGTACATATAGTTTTGTCAGTTTTATTACGTTTTAAACTTCAAATATACACTGAGCGGTATAAATTTTCGTACATTTTGACCTATAACTCCTTTTCTAATGCATAGATTTAAGCAATTTTTAGGGAGAAATATTCTTTTGACTCGAGAAATATATATTCGAAGTTTCACGACTCTACGTTTATGCGTTTGGACACAATTCCTTTTTTTTCGATGTTTGAAGGACACGGTTTTTTCGACCTATTCTTGCTTTACGAGCTATAACTCTCTTTCTAATATTCCGATTTAGCCCATTTTCAATACCAAACAAACCTTGTCTATAAGAAAGATTCTGGCAAAATTTGAGCCCTTTAGCTTTTTCGGTGCGACCTCTATCGTGCTTTCAACAGACGGACAGACGGACAGACGGACGGACATAGCTAGATCGTCATCAAATCAAACCCCGATTCAGAATATATATACTTTATGGGGTCTAAAATGGATATTTCGATGTGTTACAAACGGAATGACAAAATGAATATACCCCCACCATTTTTTTGGTGGCGGGTATAAAAATTTAGTATTTATTATAGATTTAACTTTAATTTTATTTTTTAGTTTGAGGGGCTTAAAACACTGTTCGGGCAAGTAACGAGATATGGTGACCAATTCTATCATTTGTAACAAAACACGTGATTTAAAATACTTAAGCGTACATGTGTATTTGGAATAAATGTCAAGCTTCACGTCGCTAACAAGGAATAATTTCTTGCCTATTAAAATGTATTTACTGTTAACAGCTTAAAACGACAACTGTAATGGCCACAAAACGAGTCACTATATTATTCAGTTTTTATTTTTATTTTATTTTTAAATCACAAATTTTTACTCTCTGGGCAGTTATTTATGTAATATAAACAAAACAGAGCAATAACAAAAAGAAAATTTTTTAATTTTTTTTTTGTAAAATTTATGTACCAGAAGATTTGAGATTGTAACATCAATTTAAAATGAAGACTTTATAACTTTAGAGACTATATACCGGGTATCCGAAAAATGTCATGGCTACACTTTCAAAAGGATGACCCTTATAACATATCATACCAATATGATTTTTTAAATGAGAAAAAAATTCACCAAAGTAAATAAAGAAGGGCCGAAATATTGGCGGAGCTGTGAAGCTACTCCCATAATTTCCCCAAAAAAAAAAAAAAAAACAGCGTCAAACTAATACAGTTCGAGAAACTCAACAGCCTCCAGGAAATTCTTTGCAATACATTACTAAATTACCATACATGCAAAGAAAAAACATGGTTGTGGTAATCATAATCTAAGTTCAACATATTATAATTAAATTGTATGATTGTGGTTAAGGCACAATCATTATTATGTTTAATTACAGTATCATTTTTATATGACTACAGTCAAAATCGACAAAATTTGCTTTTTGTTGATATCCAAGTTTCTCCAAGTTTTTCCATTTTTTCAACTTTTTTGTGTACTTTTCTGACATCTCAAACTTTTAAAATTATAAAAATTTATTTAGCAAGAAAGAACAGCTGAAATCAAATTACTATTTTAAAAAATCATAGCTTGATTGATTTTTAATCATATTGTTGTCTTACCTATTATTTATTGATTATTTGTAATTCTTAATGCTTTTGAATATAATGTTATTTTTGTCATAATAATCTCATTTGATCATACTGTTTTTAAATGACAACCGTTTCGAATATTTTACGTTAAGTAAAGGTTAGATTTTAAAATTCAAACAAATGCTTGATTATCGTGACAAAATATAAGATGAACTAAAATACAAAATAACCATTTCTTGATTTCGACAACCCAATACTGTTTTAGGGAATATAATATGATCGTCGTAATCATGGGTTTTCTTTGCGTGTGGTTCAAAGCACTTCCTTTTGCTAGCATGAAAGAATTTCTGAAAAGAATTAAATTTAATATGATGCCAAGAAATAAAAGCTTTTCTAAAAAAAAATTTTATTGAAAAACTGTGTAATGTGTTTTTTCTTATTAGATGTTACCTATATAGTATCACCATCTTTAATTATTAAAAAGTAGTATTCCAGACAGCATTTTTTATTGCAATTAAACTTTAACCTCTTTTGTCACATTATGAAACACTCTTGGAACCCTTGTGCTCTAATGCAATCATATAAAGTAAATCACTCAAGACTAACAGTTCTGAAGATGTCCTTTAATTCTAAGCTTTATGATGCATTTAAATACAAGTATGTGCTTACATATAAAGAGGTAAAGAATATTTGTTTCAATCTTATTTGAAAAGAAAAATTTCATTTAATAATTTTTTTAAGAGAACAGATTTTAAAATCCTCAAAAAGTTTTGAATTATCTCCATTACTCACCATATTTAACTAAATGAGAAGATCGAGAATATCGAAACTATAATAAGAACATGAACTTTTATTTTTCTGTATTTTCTCAATATTTTACAAGACATGAGTTTCGAAAAATCACTGTGAAATGCATTTTACCTTTTAGTTGGGGAGAAACACGCGATCGTAAAACATTAACGGAACAGTTTTGAGTGTGTACATTTCGTTACATTTTTAAGATCTAAAAAAAGAATACAGATCTTTTAGAATAATATGAAAATCTGTTATTAAAATTGTACATAATTTTTATGATTTTTGAAATAATAAAATAAATATATGTGAACATAGTGAATAGTGGATTTTAAATAATAAAATGTACGTACATATACATACATGTATATAAGTATGTGTTTATATGTGTGCATGTTTTTCTTTTTAATGAAAATAAAAAAGATGAAACAGAAAATAAACAAAAACGGCACTAAAAAAATATTTAAAAAAAATAAATGTCAATTGTTGATATTCGGCGTAATTTATTACCATTTTATCTTAGATGAAAAGTTTGAACTACAAAATAAAGCATATTTCAAAAAAATAGAAAATCACGCGCAACGTAAAAATATTTTGAAATAAATAATAATAGAAGAAGTAAAAAAAATAGGAAACTCATGTGCCAAATGTTACTAGATATACATACATACTTTATTTATTTTAATTTTAAACGCAAAAAAAAATAAAAAATTTAATAGTATGAAAAAAAAGGAAACAAAAATTTGTATATCATGTTCAATTTAATTGATTGTTGTGAAATGTTTATTTGTGAATATTTTATTTTTGATACAAGTAGAAAAAAAAATTTTGTAAAGTACAATAGCGTTAACATGAAAATCGAAAATAAATGTGTAAAAATACATCAGTAAATAAAAATCAACAAATTGTGTTTACAAGTATAAATATTTCAATATTATAAAAATCGAAAACAACTTAATGATGTTATAGTGTTTTTAAATAAATGTGCATATGATTTATACATATTTAAAAAAAGAAAATGATTGACGCCAATACATTACATTGACGCAGTGCATTATATTTAAAAAAAAAATTTATCATTTATTTTATTTTAACGTCAATAGTTCGCGAGGAAAACAAAATTATTTTCAATTTTTTTTTTTTTTTTTTAACGCCAAATAAATTCAATTATTCATTTACATTTCTGTGTTTAAATTAAAATTCAATTGTTCAAGTTAATGTATGTTTATCCAGATACATGGCATATTTTTAAAATAACAATTGATAATTTGACTAAAAGTTTTACAATGCCATTGTTACATTGTCTCCGGAAATAAGGTTAACCTCAATACAGCGGCCATAACCATATGGCTGCCCAAGTTATGATGAACGGTGGCACTAATATATTTTTATTGCTTCCATGTTTATGGCCCATTTCCGCTGGTTTAAGATTTAGTTGTGGGGAGATTATTTTTATGTAAAGAAATCGAGTTGGTAGAAAATTATATTGTCGTTGCTTTTAAAAACTTAGTATAGTGTTTTTTATTAAGTTTCCACAAACGCAACTTTGCATTACTACTCTTAAACACACCTAGAAAGGTTAACTTTTGAAGCAAAAAAGATATTCTTAAATGGTTTGGTTGATAAAAAAGAGAATGGATAAAAAAATATCTCAAAAAATGTTATAAACGCCGACGCTGCTATAAAATGTATTTAAAAAAAATATTCGTACCCCTGCTAAACTAAAATTCTTTTTTTTTTCAAAACCCTATACAGAGTAAATTTTATATTTATATTAAATATAAATAGTTTATTTGTTTCAAATTCTGAGGGGAGATATTGCACTACCACCTCTTCACCAAAATGATGTAGTTACGCCCATGAGAAAAACAAACAGCAAATAAAAAATTCATTAAATTTAAATTGAGTCTTTTTGTTGTGAAATCTCTTGTTCTATTAATCGCATCAATATGGGGTTAAATGAAAACTAGTAAGGATATTCTGCACAAGTAAGAATGCTATATTCGGCCATGCAGAATTTGAAAATACCCTTCATCATCATGCATATACATAAGTAGTTATATTGAGAACATTGTATTATAGGCAAAATTTCAGATTTAATGTTATACACCGTTCGGCTTTACTATTTCAGACCACCCATCTTGGATTTTGAATTTTTTACATAGTTATCTGTATTTAACCCAAGCCCTTTAATTTGATACCCATATTGATAGGGTTAAGAAAAAAATTATGCGTTATTTTTTTAGGGAGCCTCTCATATTTTAACTTTTAATAGTTTACTGTATTCTACGGTTCAGTTTATTTCGTTTTATATAAATATTGTGGATTGAAGTGGGTTAATTTTTTATGACTAAGTTTGACACACATATAAATTCAGTGTACGCAATTCTATAATTTACTTAATATTTTTTATAATGAATTATATTTAGCTAGTCAAGACCTTTTTAATATCCATATTGCTTTTCTCTGTTGTCCAGAAGCTAAAAAAAAAACGATTTTCGTTTGTAAATTTTAAGAAAAGCACCAAATCTCAATCAATAAACTGCAGTAATAGCTTTTAACCGATTTGTCAGCTTTTCTCAACAATAATTTTGAGGCCTTAATCGTACTGTAGTTCTGATTATAAACAGCCAATTATAACTTCAATTTACATCCCATTAGGTGTACAACATAGTGTGGCATTAAGGGTGATCGAACGGATATTATTCGACTGGTTTTAACCGGGTTTTTTTCAGTGTTGTGGAAGCCAAATATTTTAAAATTGCCCATTTTTCGAATATCGAACAAACCTGTTTTTTTTTTTGGTACAAATAAACCGGTTATTGTGATGAGCTAAAGAGAACTACTAAATATATGCACCTACCAAAATGACCTACAAGAGTCAATCTCAAACAACACATTGTGTTGGATTTGTTTTATTTAGATAAGTGTCATAAGCGATCTGAAAGGCTAAAAACATTGCTTGGTGCTTTTTAGTCCAAGTCTAAGTGAAAGGTCATTTAATATGTCAAGTTTCATAAAAACAAAAAAAAATGCATAAACATACTTCAAAATACTTAAACTGCGTTTAGTTTCTAAAAGATTATTTTTATAGAAAAAAATTAAGAAGATCAACTCTTAATTATTATTATTTGAATTGAATAATGTGGTCACACCTATAATAATAAGTTGTTTACTACATGTACATAAGTAATTTTATTAATGAAATTGCGTATGTTTATATGCATATCACTCTCAAAATGTATCAATATTTTCCTAAAATATTTTTAAGCAAAAACTTTAAAAATTTCTGTTATGACTACAGTATATTTAACCGTTCTTTACCTTTTAAAAAGATTTTGTGTGCCGCCAAAATTAAAAAGGGGTCCGCCAAATAACTTCTTTTTTTTTTTTGAAAATGCTATAAAATAAAATACTGTGCTTCGGCTGTGTGGGACGTAGCGTGAAACCAAAAGTTGCCAATATCCTCCTTTTCATTTTTTGTAAACAAAAATTTGTTCAACATGGCCCCATAACGATAGCCATTGACTCGGCCACTCCTTGCTCATTTTCGAAGAAAAATGGCCCAATTATGCCTCTGGACCAAAATCCGCACCAAACAGTGACTTGTTTTGGGTGTATCGGCTTTTCAATGTATGCGTGCGGTTTTTCTGTGCCCCAAATGCGATAATTTTGCTTGGATACATAACCGCCAAGATCAAAATGAGTTTCATCTGAAAAGATAATTTTGTTGGCAAAATCGGCATCTTCTGGAAGTCTTAAGCTTATTATCTGTCAAATCAGACATGAGCTAAGTGTTACCATTTACGAAATAATCACTAGTTGAAAAACAAAACGTTAGATGGCGGACCCTTTAATTTTTCCAGAAAATGTATATTTTATATAGAAAAGCAAATAAAAAAAAAGATTTTTATATAAAGCGTGATTTTTTAAGAGCTATAGGAAAGTTTAAAAAAAAAACTCAGAAATTCTGAAAGATGCATGAAATCATTTTTTGAATCGATAGTACTGTCCATATAATTTAATGTTTAAAGATTATTTCATGCAAATGCTGACCGTGAATACGCCTCAAACGATCCATCCGCTTAGTCCAATTTTGGCATACTCTTTCCAACATTTCGGCCAGTATCTTATGAATAAATGCTGCAATGTTGTCTTCCAATGCTTCAATTGAAGCGAGCATGTGTGTGTAGACATAAACTTTAACATAGCCAAACAAAAAATAGTCTAAAGGCGTTAAATTGCACGATCTAGGCGGCCAATTGACCGGTCCCGAACGTGAAATAAAATGTTCACCGAACTCGCCTCTGAATAAGTCCATTGTTAAGCGTGCTGTGTGGCACATGCCACCGTCTTGTTGAAACCACATGTCATGCAAGTCAAGCTCTCATTTTGGGCAAAAAAAAGTTGGATATCATCTCACGGTAGCGCTCACCATTTACAGTTACGTTACGATTCTCATCATCTTTGAAGAAATACGGTCCAATGATGCCACCAGCCCATAAACCGCACCAAGCTGTGACTTTTTCTGGATGCATTGATAGCTTTTGCAATGCTTCTGGCTGATTTTCATTCCAAAATCGACAATTCTGCTTATTAACGATCCATTGTGCCAAAAATGAGCTTCCTCGCTGAACACAAGAAGCGCGCGATGAACTTTCTTTACAGAGCACGCATTTTAATAAGAAAATTGAATAATTTGCAAGCGTTGTTCGTCTGTAAGACTATTCATGGTTAAATTATAGACCAAACTGAAGACATTTGACAGTGAAACAGAACACGAAACGTGCGTCAGCTATTTAAACCAGTGTAGCCTAAAAGATAATAGCTAAAAAATCACCCTTTAATAAGCTTTAAAAGTTCTTGATTTGTAAGACATAAATTCTTAATTGGCAGTTAGTTAGCATACAAAAAATTATCGCAAATAATATATATAATTTACTGAAAAATAGGCAAAACCTGTTGATCACAGAAAATACCGTTCACGTACTTAAGTTTTGTTCAGAAGTAAATTAAAAAT
Source organism: Phyto melanocephala (assembly GCA_941918925.1). NCBI lineage: Eukaryota > Metazoa > Arthropoda > Insecta > Diptera > Rhinophoridae > Phyto > Phyto melanocephala. Next base: position 30,376,764 of record OW799233.1, read on the forward strand.
CTCGTTCTAAAGAAGAGAAACCTTGTAAACTAACATATAACAAAGTAAATTATTTCTTAACTCCTTAGTATTGAAACCGATTATTGAATTATTAGTTAATTCCCTTTAAAATATTTTTTTTTCCTTTAATTTCTATATTATTTAATTTCATAGTTTTATATCCACACAACTTGTTTTATTTCAGTTCATTAATTAAAATATATTAAAAAATAATAACGGGCTTTTTTACAAATTACAAACACCATTATACAGCAAATATTTAACAAGTATTTAATACTACTTTTAGTGTAATCATTTATTTAATTATATTTTTTTAAATATTTATCTACAATAAATTTATTACATTAAAAATCCTATTAGTTATTTGAATAACTATTAATTACTTATTCCCACATACATATGTAAATATGGTTGCTCTGGTCGTGGTAAATTATGCATATATGTATTTCAATTGTTAGCAGTCGTGTTGAGTAAACAATAAAATAATCATTAGACGCAATTAACTATTAAAAACCAACCTGCAAATAAATATTATATCATTAGTGGAAAAAATTAAAGTATTGTAGTAAAAAAAAGTGATTAAATCTAACGGCAAAATAATCATGGCCTTAATGACACGTCAAGTATTATCTGGGTAATCATTACTAAAGAGGCTATATTGTTTAAAATTATTCGAATCTTAAAGACGAACTTATTAATTTATTTTTTGCATAAATTTATTTAATTTGATTCTTTAATATAATGAAATTCAATTTACTTATTTCCGATTATGAAAGAATAAACAGAAAAAGTACGTTTTATTACGACACCAGATGAATGGGATGAATTTTCGAAACCAGCTACGGTTCTATTATCAGCACTTTTTGAACGGCAAGTTTTAAAGTATTGGATGTAAATATTATCTTTTTTACGTCACAAGTTTTTGTAATATAGAATCAAACATTGTATTTCTATTTATATTTACTGTCATAGTAAATAAGAATGAAAATTACAATTTTTTTTTTTTTTTTTCGTTTTTTGTTCTTACAAAATGTAATAATTATTTAAAATTGGAAGTTTCTACAAATTGGAAGTTTCTACAAATTTAACATACTTAAAATCTTGACTATTAATGGGTTAAAAACAAAATAATTACTTTTAAATATTAAATAGCAACAGCATGGTAATTTTATTATATCAATCTTATATTTTGCTTATTTTTAAAAAGTTCAAAACTCAAAATTTATTGAAAACATTTATGTTTACTTATGAAAAAAATGGTTTTTATTTCAGCTTAAAATTATAATACAGGTTTATGCGTAGAACAGCCCATGATATCAATGGTTATTTTGCGGAATAATTTGCAAATTAACATTCATAATTCATGTTAATAAATGGTATTAACTCATTAAACATCGATAATAAAATAATAATATAAATGAGTTCTAAAACGGAGTATAGTTCATTAATATTATCATAAAAAATACATGATCTTTCTTGTAATGCTAATGTTAAAATTTATAGTGTTAACACCAGAATCAAATTATTTCATAATCGGCAAACCTCCCGTATAATCGTTTTTTCGACATATGTATATAGCTTTGTCATTAAATTTATAATTTCTTCAGTATTAATTTCCAATATAAATTTTCTGAAAGCTTATGGATAGAAAAGTCGATCTAATAATTTTCGAAAGCTGGTTAAAATCAAACTTTCATAAACTTCCGCTTGTTACACAAAGCTTTTTTGAATCTCAATCGTTTGAAAAATTTTGCCCCCAAAACTTTCTGAGACAAAAGCAAATAAACACAACTGCCTCTGTTTACCACAAAAATCAACAGTTTCCAGCCCTATTATATCTCATGTTATTAGTCATAGATAAAACTTGCATCTCTGAATATTTGTGAAAATTTATAAAATGTATGCTAATACCACTAAAACCATAAGCTGGCGATGGGATGCTAATAAAGATAGCTTCTATTTAAAACTCGTATCCCAGCCGCTTCGGGAGTTAGTCACAAAATGTGGTTTTTGATCTAAATAGCTAAGCTATTTGATATTTGATATTTCACAAAATTATAATGGAACAAATTTGGAAATATAAGACAGAGTGGGACGAAATTTGAAAACATTTAACCCATCTTCATTGGTGCACATTTTGGGATGACTACCGTAATATTGAGAAAATTAACATTCCAATATGGGTTAATTTTCTACCCGATAATTAAGTTTAACTTCATGCGTTTTATGATGCTTCTTAGAAGGCGTATGATACTGCTCTCTATTTTCGAAGCTTGTCTGTAGAAGGTATCACTAAGCATTTGTCTGCTTCAAAAACAAAGGTGGTTCCTTTAAAATCTGAAACATTACCCCGTTTAGAACTTTGCGGAGTTGCTTTGATGGCAAACATGGTAGAATAGTTAATAGTTAAATCTGGCCAAGAATAAGGTTAATCTTTTGACATATTCTACTTTTGTTTTATCTTGGCTCAAAAAACCCCTTTCCATTGGCCAAGCTTTGTTAAGAACAGAATTGTACTAATTCTGGAGGAAGTTGATAATGATAACACTGTGCTAGTTGAAAAAACAGACAAGCCGGGCACCTAGCGTTTTAACATAATTCGGGTACGCTAAATCCAGTGGTGCCCTCGGTTTTTTAAGATTGGCTCTGGTTTTCGAGATATACCGTTATTTCGAAAATGGAGGAGGTTGCACCACATATGTTCGCGTAACTCAAAAACGCTTTAGCTTATTTCAAAAACTTAAAAAACCGAAATTCCGCAATAAAATTTCCTTTAAGAAAAGTAAAACTTCTTTCTAATATCCATAGTCGTTTTAGAAAAATAATTTTTTTTTTTTTTAAAAATTAATTTTTTTATCAAAATTTCGAAATTTTTGTTCTTTAAAAATTCATAAAAAATTAAAAAATGCAGCTAGGCTTCTAATTTTTTGCAAACATATAAAAAACAAAGCTGCTAACAAAACAAGCCATAAATGATTAAAATCTGTTAGCAACTTTTGATTTTATTCACAAAAGTCGACAAATTTTAATTAATCTAAGAATTTCATAAAACGCAACATTAGTATTGGGGCCCTCCTAAGGGATGGTGATAAAGGGAAAGTATAATTTAAGAAAATGTTAAGAACAAAAAACATTGGAGGTCGGTCATACATTTTATCCCCCTAGGAGTGAATCCTAGGCCTTAGAAACAAATGTTGGGAATGAAAAATAAAGTTGCGCTGGTCATACATTTGGCCCGTTTAGGGGTATCTCAGGCGCTGCAGGTGCAAAATTTAAGGCTAGGGTTCTACGCGTATAAAAAAATTTTAAATTAGTGACATGTAGCAAAACTGCTTTTAAGCTACTTTTGGAAGAATCAATGAATAAGCGCCAATCTCCAGGATTACATTCATTTTGCATTGTACAACGGTATTTGGCATGGTTCTTGGAATTAAAAATTAAAACATAGTATTTTTGAATTACCTGTGATTTCAAGTTATTGGCAATAAAATCTACATCTGGAAACGGTAGAAATATTATTCGTCCTGGCTTTTTTTTACAAAACATGCGACTAGTACTTTGATTAAAACAATTACAGTATAAATAAGAGTTCCTCAACCCCTTCACTGTCATATGGAAAATGCTTGCGAAAGTGATTAGTGAAGTTTAAAGCCTTTGACAGTCTTGTATCTAATCAGTTATATTGAAATATCTTAGATGCAGGCGTGTAAAAAGTTTAATTACTTTTGTTATGTGTGTGGGAAATATAAAAATATACCAAGTCGCCGTAAAATCACTACTGAAACAAGTACCTTGTATGAATCATATTTTTCTTTAAGTGTTATATATGGTAAGAGTTGGACACCATCAATAGTGTGTACACACTGCATTTACCATTTAAATAAGCGGGGAAAAAATGGAGATGCCATGCCATTTGGTGTTCCAATGATTTGGAGAGATCCCATTGTTCATGTTGAAGATGAGTGTTATGCGTGCATAAATTATACAGCGGGTATAAACAGAAGAAAAATGACTTATATGTCTTATACTGAAACAGCATATGCTCGATTTCCGCTGCCACATTCTGATGAAATTACTGTTCCGGGTAGCCATATACCAACAGAACATATTCCCTCAATAATTCATTCTGTTGAAGCGGATAGACCAGCTACTTCATTGTATCAACCGTCATGCTTCCCGGTTCCATGCAGTCACAATGAAATCACGCAAGATCGTCTGGATATAATGGTACGGCGTCTAAAATTATCTCAAAGACAGAGCATTCTCTTGGCAAAAGAGTTAAAACGAGCTAATATTTTAGCACCAGGTGTACAAACATACGGGGCTATCAATCGCCGTAGACGATTTACGACTTTTTTTAAATCTATTGAGAATAATTCTATTGCGTATTGTACTGACATCGCGGATTGGTTTTAACAATTCAAAATGAATATAATCCTGGAGATTGGCGCTTATTTATTGATTCTTCCAAAAGTAGCTTAAAAGCAGTTTTGCTACATGTCACTAATTTAAAAATTCCTCTTCCGATAGCACTTAGCACAAATACTAAAGAGACATACGCATCAATGAAAAAAATAATACAGTTAATTAAATATGAAGACCACAAGTGGAAAATATGCGCAGATTTAAAAGTGGTAGCTCTTTTAAGAGGCATGCAATTGCGCTATACTAAAAATATGTGCTTCATGTGCTTATGGAATACGCGTTTCGATGGCGACCAGTACAATTCACGGGATTGGGCTTTACGTCAGGAAAGCAGATTGCATAGAAACAATGTTATTGAATTACCACTTGTGTCGATGGAAAAGATTTTGCTTCCTCCACTCCACATCAAACTGGGTATTGTAAAAAATTTTATAAAAGCATTGAGCCCAGATGGTGTTGCTTTTACCGAATTGCACCGAATTTTTCCACGATTAAGCGGCATGAAAGTAAAAGAAGGTATGAACTCTAACTACTTTATTAGATTAGATTTATATTTCATTTCATAATGTTTCTATTTTACAGGAATTCTTAATGGACCGGACATTCGCCGTCTTATGAAGGACCATCAATTTGAGGTTGCATTGAATGATATCGAGCTATTGGCCTGGAATTGTGTGAAATCAGTAATAGAAAATGTATTAGGAAATCATCGGTTTGAGAACTGGCGAATTTTAATCAAAAATATGATAACCGCATTTAAAAACTTAAACGTTAGAATGTCATTGAAAATACATTTTTTGCATTGCCATGCCGAAAAATTTAATGAACAATCACCAGCCGAGTCTGATGAACATGGCGAGAGATTTCACCAAGTAACAGCCAGGCTCGAACACTGGTATAGCGGCAAACAACTTGATTCGCTATTAGGGGATATTTGTTGGAATCTGCAGGAGGAAGAAAAATAAATTTCTAAATAAAAACTACTTAACAACAAAAAATTTTTGTTTGGTTATATAAAAAATTCAAAAATTTCATCTTTTCTGAAAAAATCAAAAGTTGTAGACAGACTTTAATCACAAATAGCTTATTTTGCACCTGCGCAACTTTATTTTTCATTCCCATCATTTGTTTCTAAGGCCTAGGATTCACTCCTAGGGGGATAAAATGTATGACCGACCTTCATTGTTTTTTGTTCTTAACATTTTCTTAAATTATACTTTCCCTTTATCACCATCCCTTAGGGGGGCTCCCATACAAATATTGCGTTTTATGAAATTCTTAAATTAATTAAAATTTGTCGACTTTTGTGAATAAAATCAACATATTTTAATTGTTTATGGCTTGTTTTGTTTGCAGCTTTGTTTTTTATATGTTTGCAAAAAATTAGAAGCCTAGCTGCATTTCTTAATTTTTTATGAATTTTTAAAAAACAAAAATTTCGAAATTTTGATAAAAAAATTAATTTTTTTTTTCAAAAAAAAATTATTTTTCTAAAACGACTACGGATATTAGAAAGAAGTTTTACTTTTTTTAAAGGAAATTTTATTGCGGAATTTCGGTTTTTTAAGTTTTTGGAATAAGCTAAAGCGTTTTTGAGTTACGCGAACATATGTGGTGCAACCTCCTCCATTTTCGAAATAACGGTATATCTCGAAAATCAGAGCCAATATTAAAAAACCGAGGGCACCACTGGATTTAGCGTACCCGAGTTATGTTAAAACGCTAGGTGCTCAGCTTGTCACGAAAAAAAAGTGTCAATTTCATGCACAGTGTAATTGGTCCATGTAGATTTTAAGGACAATATCGCCGATTTTGCAAGTCGTGGCGTTCTTGCGCGAGACTTAGTTGATAATTCTAAGAATAAGACTTATCTTTGGACTGATTCTACTTGTGTCTTATCTTGGCTCAAAAAAAAACCCTTTCCATTGGCCAACCTTTGTTAAGAATAGAAATACACTACTTTTGATAATGAGAATTGGTCTCATGTAGATTCCAAGGACAACATCGCCGCTTTTGCAAGTCGTGGCATTATAGCGCGAGACTTAGTCAACAATTGTCTTTGTTGGCAAGGAACTTCTTGTCTAAGTCAATCGCGAAAGTTTTGGCCACGATCTACCTCCAATAATAACTAAAGTATTTGCTGTTCAGACTACACCCCGACTTGAAAGTGCAATGCGAATTATTTTGTTTGCAATATTTGAAAATCTGAAAATGTTTGTATGACACCTTAGATATAGCCCATTCAGAGTTAAAGTTTACGAAAGATCGTTTAATTTTAGTATGTCAGCGGAATTTTATCCGTAAATACACTTAATTGTCAAAATCTTCAACATTACATTAATACCTACAAGTGAAACAATTAAAAGCGAATTTATAATTGAATCCACATTATGCCACTACGTTTTTAAATAACTAACAAACTTAAAACTTTATTAGCATTACTTTGTTATTTAATTTTATTACATACATATGATTTGCATATGTGTTTGTAGAAACTCATTACGTCTATAACTCCTATAATACTAAACCGATTTTAATACGATCAATGAAATCTTTCAAGTATTATATGAATTTTTGAGTAAAAATCAACTTGCCTATTAATTTGTACAATTTTAAATTAAATGAGATCTGATTTATTATACAAAATTATTTTATTATAATCTAATATTTTCGCTGCCACATTGGTAGGTTTTTAGAGAAAAATTATAAAATTTGAAGAAATTAAACATTTTTTTTAAATTATTAAATTATTATTAATTGGATTTTTCAACTAATTTTACTTCTTTATAACTATGTTTTTGAGTTATGACTCCAACCCAGTCTTATATGAACATAACTTATTTCAATAAAAACTCATATTGATGATGTTTATTTGTAAATTTCATAATAAACAATCATATGCACCAAAAAAACTTGTATACAAATCATCAATAAGTATCATCATAAAAACTAATTACCCTGAAAAACAAGCACAAAAAAACTTAACAACAATGTGCATAATTAATATTGATTATTGATTGTAAATAATATAAATATGATAATGAAGCAAACAAAAACATAAACAATATTTAACATATGTTTTGTATACATAAATAGAATAATTTATTCGAATGGAAATGGGGATAAAAAAAATTATCAAGTAAATCAGAATAAACTCTTCAAATGAAAGTCATAAAATCTTTTATTTCATAGTTTATTGACGAAGCGAAACGAACTGCAAATTAATGTAAACAAAATCAAATTCTTACATAAACAAAATATTGAAAAATAAACAGCATTATCAACTTTGAAAATTCAAAAAGCACTAAAACCGGGAAAAATCGCGTGATTTTTAAAAATATAAGAATATAGCCTTGGAATCCTTATATTTCATTAAATTATAGAGTTCCATATTTAAATATATAAAGCTTCCTTAGCTCATATTGCAGGAATTAGGCCTCAAAAAAATTTGTAAACGATTTTATATGAAATAAAAAATTTTTAAACAAGACGGCAATTTAAACTTCATAGTTGTCAATTTAGTCATTTTTGTACAAAAAATAAAAGAAAAATTATAACATTTCATGCCAGTTGCTTTCGATATATCTTATTTCACAAGTGGCAATTAAACTGAAGTTCGGTTAATATCGATAATAGGCCTAAAAGCCTCTTCATAATTTCACATCGATATCTACTATCATTTGAATTCAAAATTATGAACTATTACCATTATGTAGATATTTACTACTTTAGGATGGGGAATTGTAAAATAAATACCATTAACCTCGATTTAAATTTTTTAAAAGTTCCTCCAATGTAATATTTTATAAAGTCACTACTTGCAAACAACTAAAAAATTTGCCCACATATTGAGTTTTCGTGACAATATAATTTTGCAAAAAAAAAGCTTTATATCTTGTAAACCATTCCAGATATTATGAAAGTAGTACCCGAATCTAAACGAGACATATAAATTAAATTTAGTTAATAAAACATAAAATAAAATATTTGATTAAACCGTAACTCTTTTTTTGAATAATTGCTGGTGCAAAATAATGATATGCTGACGGCATGTTAAAACAAAAATATTTTGTACTAACAATCCTAATTATTTTCTTTATTAATAGTTTTAATATTTTTCTATAGTCTCGACTTCATATCATTGTACAATTAATCTTTTTTATACCCGATGACAAAAAAATGGTGGGGGTATATTCATTTTGCCATTCCGTTTGTAACACTTTGAAATTTAAGACCCCATAAAGTATATATATTCGGAATCAGCGTTTGATTTGATGACGATCTAGCTATGTTCGTCCGTCTGTCCGTCTGTTGAAAGCACGATAGAGGTCGCACCGAAAAGCAAGAGGGCTCAAATTTTGCCAGAAAAACAAAACATACGAAAATTAAATTTAAATTAAAATTAAAACGTAATATAACTGACAAAATGATTATGAAATTCTGCAACCATTGCTTTTGGGTCAAATGCTTTGTACTAACGGAAAATAAATGTGACACGCCCACTTTTACGCCCACCTCTCATATAACGTTTTACCTCAAATTCATATAATTTCTCTATGAATAAATAAATAATTTCTCTATGTTAAAGAAAGGACTATATTGAAATATCTAAGTTGTATTTATTAGCAGAAACTTTACTGACACGCCTACTTTAACGTCCAATTTCCTTTGCCAGACAAGACTTTTTCTTAGATGCCTGTGGTTTGAAAAGCTAATATTTTCGCCATTTTATTTAATATGCCTTTCTGGCTTTTGCCCTTTTTTAAAATTTCAAATTACCAATTAATACCAAATAGACTATATTTGGTCACTATATTTAACGCTTTTATTGAGGACTCCATTTCAGATTTCAACGTATGCAGTATTTTACCAGTCAATCCATTTCATCTGACATCAATACTAAGCAGTTCGAATGGGATATATATGAAAATTTATTGTACGCCATTTTGTAGTTGCGGCCATCATTGATTTTAAGCTTTTTATTTAAAGGGTTTGTGATATACTAGCCAAGCTCATATTAACTGTCTCGATTGTTCAAAAGGTGGAAGAGACGAGTTTTTTAAATTTTAGAAAAATACCAGTGTTATTATCAAACCGATTTGTTAGTTTTCTCTAGCTTATCGAAGAATTATTTAGATGTATGAGTAAATTAATATGTTTAAAAAATAACATTTTTCAATATTTTTTTGTCCAAACTTTTTAAGAAATATTCCTAGACGAATTTTATATCTATAAATGGTATCACTCGCGTCTTCAAATTATTCAAGGACTGAAAACTATTAATTAAGTGTTTAAAAATATGCGAAAATCAGGAAAATTCCTATTCATTTGCTCATATCTCAGAAACTTATAAGGCGGATGTGCTGGATTTTAAAGGCAGTAAATTCTTGAATAATTTAAAAGGATTGACAAAACAGGATACAGGTCTCTGCCAAATATGGAGGCTCCAAAAACTTAATTTCAAGCAACACATGGGCAAACAAATAGACAGAGAGACGGACATTGCTTAATCGACTTCCCTATTCATAAGCATTTCGAAAATATACCCTTTTAGGTATATGTGAAGGATATACAAATAGAAATTTTGTATTTAGGGTCACCAATGAACAAGAGTAACATTTAAAATTATAGAAATAAGAAATGATCACTGACTTATCAAGTTTACAAAACAACAAAAAGCACTTGAAAAATGCTATAGGCAAAGAGTTAATTAAAAACGCTAAAAAATAGATTAGAAAAAAGGCATACAAATTCTGAAAAGCAAATATGCTAATTCTACTTTTCATTTTATGTTTTGATTTATTTACAACTAGAAAAGCCCGGCGCGCGTTGCTACGCCCCTTAATGAAAGTGTAGGTGCAAGTACCTCAAAATTATAACTTTCTTATGGGCGTCGTCCAGCCCACTTTTCTAATCACGAAATTATAAAGTCATGACAGCTCAATATGTGTGCAAAATTTCAGGAAAATCGGTCAAGTGCAAGTAGCTAAAACTGATAACTAATTTTATATGGGCGTGGCCCCGCCCACTTTTTGTCACCCATAAACACTCTCTGGAATGTGTACAACAACTTGCCAAAGTTTGAGTCCGATCGGTTGTACAGTTTCGGAGTCTAAAGCTAACACACAGACAGAGTTTTACTTTTATATATATAGAATAGATAATAGACGAATTACTTTGTTTAATAATATAAGCAAGCACAATTCTTTTTTTTTTTTTTTTGGTGAGGAAATTTATTTGTTTGCCTTACTTTGAGTGTTTATTTTAAGATGTTGTTTTACGTTTGTAGATTTTGTTTGTTTATAGTATGTTCAGTTTAGTGGACACATTTTTTTGTTTATATGTTGGAAGTAGTATCTAATCGGTCATATATAATAAAATGAAATATACACTGCGTTGCATTACCATAGTTACACTTAGTTGGATGTTTTGCTAAGCAAAAAAAAATTAACTTAAAACAGTGTTTTATAGTAAGATAACTGATTATTTAATATAATGAATCATTTGCCTGTGCCGACTATTGTGTACACCCCTCAACAATATTATAAAGTGAAGGCTTGAGATTCGGTGACATGTTGAAGAGAGAGGCACTTAAAGCCCAATCCATAACATTAATTAATGTGATGTTCTTAAATCGCATTTTCTTCTTCGCATGCATGACAGTCCCATGCAAGCCAGACGAGCTTAAATCTTCTTGTGAACTGGTTTTACACCAATTAATAAAGTAATGGTTTCTGAAATTATTAAAAATAAATATTAATCCTTTATAGGAATAAAAGTGTTTGTTCAGAAAATTCTGAGTCACTTACTATGCTTACAAACATCTAGCATTTTTCTTAAAGACTACAATACTGCCATAAAAAGTCTGAATAATTGGATTGCATAGAAACGGGGTGATTATAATAAAGGATCAGTGATTGAAAACGGATTTTACAGATGTCACTATAGCAATAGAAATTTTATTAAAATTTTTTAAAATTATTTCATAAGTTATGAACTTATTTACAGTTCAAGAGTAGGTAGCCTTTATTATAAAAATTTTTCATGAAAATTACCTGGAAAGTGTTGCACCCTCTAAAAAAGTCTTAATTAAGAGCATATTTTTAATAAAATCTGAAGCTTATTTCCAGTACCTATAATGACTTTCTTGTTACATAATTCGTGCGAGGATTTTGAAGTACTAGATTGTGAAAGCCATAAAAGGGATCGTAACTGCACTACTACATTTGAAGGTGTTTCTCAGAATGAACTTGACGATTTAATTAGAAATTTATATTAAACAAAGGAATTATCAAATATTCTCTAATTGACTTAAAAAAAGTTCTCTCCAGCAGAGCGTATCAATTATAGCTTTTAGTAGAGAGCGCGAAATCCTTTCCGTTTTCACTGTTTCCAATAATATGATTTGCTGTAAAGATATTCCTAGGCTTTTTAGTTTAATGAACTTTCCTGTATACCAACCATCAGATTGTTGACTTTTTAGTAATAGTCTCAAAAAAAGTTTTAAATGTGTTTTATTAAAGACAACAAATAAATTGAACTTGATCCTAATTGGCTACTCAACGAAATTTAAAAAAGTATATCAATATATAAAACTTGTTTTAGAAAAAATTTAATTTAATCAACTAATATATTTTACTAATATTTTACTAAGTCAACAAACAATATGGATACACTGCTATTTTATTTGCATTATAGCTGTGCGATAGACAAACACTGGAGTAAAAAAGAGAAAACTTTTAATATTTTTTTAAATATATTTTTTTTTAATAAAACATTCTGAATATCTTCGAAATTATAGGGAGGTGATTAAAATGTTAATTTGTGTCCATTTCTTTTTGATTGATTTTTTTTTTATTTAATCGAAGAACTTGTTGTCGAGAAAATGCAAATAATGTCATGCAGCATTCACTCATTTCTATATAACGGAAAATCTCGAGTTACAGAGTCAATTCAATAAAAAGAATTTTCAACCATCTTTGCTCAGTACCAAGTGTATATAAATTGACTACGAAATTTTAGACTTTACGTAAAAAATTTCCTATTTGGGTTCCTTTCTATAATTTTTAAGTCACAATTTTATTTTTTTTTTAATTCCACTCTTATTTCGTTTAGTTAAACACATATACAAAGTATAAAAATAAATTATTAGGTCATTTACAGAAATAAATTATTTTAATATAAACTCTTCAAAGAATTTAATATTTACATAAACATTTTAGCATATAAGAAGTTAACAAATATAATTGCTATTTTTATGATTTTATGCTAAAAACATTTTAACGCAATGCGTTGTTTTATTTAGCATTTAAAATTTCTTAATTAGCTACGAAAATCTGCACACACAATTTACATACATATAAACATGCACAAATACACACACATATACACGCACACGGCTCTTTAGCATTTATTTAATAGATAAAGAAAATAAAAAGAATTAAAATGCCGAAAGCAAAACAAAATCTGAAAACTATTCATTTAAGAAAAATATAAAAAAAAAGAACAACAACTGAACAAGAATAACAAGAGGAAACTGAGCCAAAAGTCAAGTTAAGGCAAAAATATTTATGCACTAGAATCTAGATAAAATAAGTCAACAAGCATGAGAGGCTAAATACAATTTAACAACAACGAATGTTAAACGACTTACAGTATAATTTGTATTTCAAAAAAGTGTGTAAAAGGTATTTAGTTCCTTTTTTTGACACCTTAATATCATATTTTGATTGTTTTTATCCGTTACTAGCCAAACCCGGCGCGCGTTGCTACGCCCCTTAATGAATCGAAATGCATTCTGAATTTTAATTGAATATCAAGTGCAAAAACCTAAATATTATAATTTTTTATGGGCGTGGCATTTCCCACTTTTCTAGTCACGAAATTGTAAAGCCATAACAGCTCAATATGTGTGCAAAGTTTCAGAAGAATCGGACCAGTGCAAGTATCCCAAAATTAAATTTGTTTTTATGGGCGTGGCCTTGCCCACTTTTCTAATCACGAAATTGTAAAGTCATAATAGCTCAATATGTGTGCAAAGTTTCAGAATAATCGGTCCAGTGCAAGTACCTCAAAATGATACCTTTTTTTTATGGGCGTGGCACTGCCCACTTTTCTAATCTTGAAATTATTTAGTCATGACAGCTCAATATGTGTGCAAAGTTTCAGAAAAATCGGTCTGATGCAAGTACCTCAAAATTATAGCCTTTTTTTATGGGCGTGGCCCCGCCCACTTTTTTAATCACAAAGTTATAAAGTCACGACAGCTTAATATGTTTGCAAAGTTTCAGAAAAATCGGTCCAGTGCAAGTACCTCAAAGTTAAAACTTTTTTAGGGGCGTGGCCCCGCCCACTTTTCTTATCACGAAATTATTTAGTCATGACAGCTCGATATGTGTGCAAAGTTTGAGAAAAATCGGTTAAGTGCAAGTAGCTAAAACTGATAACTAATTTTTTATGGGCGTGGCCCCGCCCACTTTTTTTCATCCATAAACACTCCCCGGTATGTGTACAACAACTTACCAAAGTTTGAGCCCGATCGGTTTTACAGTTTCAGAGTCTATAGCTAACACACACACACACACACACACACACAGAGTTTCACTTTTATATATATAGATAGATAGATAGAAGATAGATAGATAGATTTTAATTGTGTCTTTTCATTTATGTTCTATATATTTTTTTGTGTACCTTCTCAAACTATTTTTTTAAACATTAATGCTAGGTTAGCTGACAGCTGTGGCGGAGCTTACATGGGTCTATCGTATTGATCGCTTTATAATACCAGAACAGAATAGAAAGAATATAAATAGAAAAGATAGATAAGCAGACCAGTCCAGAGTCTCTGGCAGGAATCGGCCCGCAATCGCCAGACTATCCACCGGAGCACCCATACTTAAAAAAAATATTGTCTAAGAATATCTGTCTGTACATTAGATATTTTCTAAAAATTTTGATAAAGGTTGATATAAAATTCCAAAAACCAATTTTTATAATTATGTGTCTGCCTGTCTGTCCTTCTAATCTGAATTAGCTGAAAAAAATAATAAACAAAAATATTGGATGGATTTTAATAAAATTTTTATCGCAAGTTTATACTTAATTTCTAATAAAGAATAGAAAAATATTCCATCAAATAGGATTAAAATAGAAGAAGTTATTTTTAGTCGTTTTATATCAGTTTATTATTCATTACTCAAGAATTATTTTCGAGACAACTTCGAATTAGGTTTAATAATTATTTATCTTTGACAAATATTTCTTTATTATTTTTAATGACAACCATGTTGTTTTGTTTTGAGGTTGATCAAAAAAAGGTTTAAAAAAAGGAATATGAGCAAAAATTGTTATAAATTGAAAACAAGACCAAAAAATTGGCCTGACAATCCAAAAGATCTACCGCAAAATTGTTTGGGAAGAAAAAAATGTTTACATGATATTAGGAAGGCAAAGAAAATTAAAAGAATATCGAAAAAGCGCTCAACACATCTGTGCGCTGAACACTACTTATGCAGTTCTGGCAAAAAAAAATAAGTCTTTTTTTAAAAGTGGGCTCTATAAATACCGAAATATACATCAAAGAAACATTACAAAAGAAGTGTCTTCATATCATAAGAGAGCACAAAGTGTCCACATATTCTTGGCCCGATTTGGCATCATGCCAATATTGCAAAAAAGATCTGGGATGGTGCCAAAACAATTATACAGTCCTTACAAATTTCCGGAGCTAAGAGCAGTTTATAGATACTGGGCTCTTGCAAACAACAATTAAAGAGCACACAATTGTGTCGAAAAGTATGGAAGCTTTAAATGGAAATGGTCAAAAAGTGATTGAAATAATTATCAAATCTCTAATGGCAGGGTCTCCAAAAACGGTGTACAAATTAACAAGTAGTGGTTAGAACTATATAAAAGTTATAGTTCTTTTGTGATGTTTAATATTATATCAATTAATTTAAAAAAATCAATGCTTTAGGAATTTATAGATTTTGTCAAACTCAGTCCTTATGTAAGTTTATACACGCAAATATATACCATGGTGACGATATGATGGTCATATTATAATCTCTATAACAATATTTGGTTATTGATAACAATCAATAGCTATTTAAGTTATGTTTTGCAATTTTTATGGTCACAATAATCAATCATTTGTTTGAATTTTATCATCTAATGTTTGCTTCTTATTAAAACTTCGATATGGTTATCCTTTTAAAATAGTATGATTTACAAAATTATTATGATAAAAATTGTATCATAACTCTACAAAAATAACATTATATTCAAAGCCATTTGAAATTACAAATAACTATTAAATGATATTTAAAACAATAGTAAGATTACAAAGCAATCACGCTATGATATGCTGTAATCATAATTTGTTTTCAAACGTTCTTCTTCTTGTTAAATGAATTTTTATTATTCAAACGTTTGACATGTACAAAAAATATATAAAAATAGTATAAAAATTAACGAAATAATTAAAATAAACAACGAAATGTTTCATAAATTATAGGAAAAGTTGTATTGAAAATACTAAGTACGAAAAAAAGGATAAATAATTTATTATTTATATTTAATACATTTAAATCTTTAAACTCCTAAAATCAGCATGGGGCCGAAGCAAGTTAATTCTAATATTCTATATCTACTACACGATGTTTAATTTTGTTCCAATTAAATTTAATGTCGATGTCGGACATGTGAATTCTTATCTAAATATTATTTTGCTATGTCGCCTGATGTTGTACAAGTCTGATTTATGCTGGAGCAGTTGCTTCTGACCACAGGTCAATGTTAGAGTACAAATACATGCTCAGAATCTGGCGTAGATATTTATTTTTGTTGAAATGAAATGTGTTTTAGAAAAAATCAAATATTTTATGTTTAATTTTTAATCATAGTATGATAATTGCATTAAACATTAATTAACATAATAATGATAATTGGCAACCATAATATGTTTTAACTACACTCATACAATTCAATCATAGTATGTTGCTCTTCGGTTATGATTACCACAACCATGTTTTTTCTTTGCGTGTATGCAAAAAATATATAATTTTTAAAAATAGATTTTGTTTTTAATTTTGCTTATTAGACACCGATTTGTCCAATATTGTTTACGAAAAGCCCTAGAGACATATTATATTTATAAATAGTAAAAAACACATCTAAGAATTATCCTAAGGCTGAACAATGTTAACTTTTATGTTAAAGCTATGAGATACTTATATGAAAAGAACAGAGGCAGAACACATCTCAGATATTTATGACACAATCTCTGGATATTAGTAGTTATTAATTCCTGAATACATATTTTCAAAAGATTGATGCTACACACGTGTGTATAACACGTAGGTGCTTAAGCCGCATATTGCTTAATCGACACACCTATTCACAAAGTTATTTTATGAATTCTGCAAAAATTGTGAACGCAATGATAAACCTATATATACCATTGGCAGCACAGGTAAAGAGTAAATCTATTTTTTTTCTTGCAACTGATTATAGTTAATTATAAATAAAAATATCTTTATTCTTGAAATCCGTAAATATTTTCAAAATTGTAATTGAATTAAATATTCACTCATAAAAATCCAAAAAAATCTAAACAACAGATATTGACTTAAAATAATATTGGACAACATATAACAATATTATAGCGAAAAAAATATAAATTTGCGATACTGCGTATATTGTATGTATGTATATGATCATTAAAGTGGTATTGAATTTGTGGATAAGCTTTAGGATAAAAAAAAATAATAATAATACATTAAATTCATTTATCATAAAAGCATAAAGTAGGGTATTAAAAGTAAATAAAAATAAAATAGCAGCTGAGAATCACCCTCTTGTTATGCGTATTGCTTCTATTTTTATGTTTATTTTCTTCTTTTTTTTTCCATTTTTTACACAATATTTTCCTCTAGCTATTTTTAAAATACTACAAACAAAATACACTCACAATCTCAAACAATCAACAACGAAGCAGGCATTTCTATTAATACATAAAAATACTATGCTTTTGCATTCATACATACATACATACATACACATATATATAGTATATTGTAAGTATGTACGTACATACATATTAACATATTTTTCCGATTCGTTTGCTTGTGTTCTTGTATTTATATGTAAGTACAATTAAATAAATATATATTTATGTGCAACTGTGTTTTCGGATTTTTTTTTTATTGTTTTCGAAGATTCTGTTTAATGTTTAATTACGAGTATAGGTAATTTATTTCTTAAAAATAATTGTCAATAAATACTGTACCAATAAATTTATTTGTAGATTTTTTATTAATAGATATTTGGCGATAAATATCCTATTTTTAGACAAATTTCGATATCCTTAGAAATAAGTATGTGTATGCGTACTATGTCACTTCATTTTTCTATCGTGAAAAAAATTAACACTTTTTGTTTTTCTGTGCTGATTTTATTAATCAACCAGCAGTTTAACAGTTTGGTTTAAAGAATCTGAATCTTATAATACCCTCCACCACCATGTACATAAGTATAAATATCACATCCTAGCTAAGACTAGATTTTAGAGATCATGTAATACCCCATTTTCTTAATTATTTCCGCTGAAAGCTTTGATATTTAACTTTTATATAATTATTGTATTCTACTGGCCAAACTATTTTATTTGATACCCAGATTGTTGGAGATACAAACATTTTTTCTGCCATTTTGTTTCAGACGTTATCTTGGATTTTAAACTTTTTTTAATAGTTTTGATACATATATTGTTATACTCAAGCCCTTTTATTTTTTATCAATATTGTGGTGGTTAAAGGGGTTAAGTTCGTAACTAATATATTTGGCTCATATATTTGGCATTTATTTTAGAACGCCATTTCGAATTTTTTCCGTTTTCATAGCTAAATATATTTTAAAACTCAAACCCTTTCATTTAAACTCCATATTGGCTCTCTCGGTTGTATAGAAACAAAAACATATCGACTTCCATTTGTATATTTTGGAAAAATACCGAAGCAATGTGCTATGGTGCTTATATATCAGTTGGTTTCAAATTGATTTGTTTGTTTTCCGTAGAAATCATTTCTGAAATTACGGCTTATAATTTAGTATCTTATGCTTGGTTAAAAATTATTTTATAGTCTAAAATAATTTTATAGATTTAAAAAATACATATTTTTTAAAATAATTTTTGTCTATAACTTTGCTGATTAGTGACTAATTTATTCAGAATTTTTCATGATTATCTATAGAGGCATACCAAATATACAAATAGTCACAACCGTGTCTATAAATAAAATTATAATTTTCATTTAAAAAAAAAAAAACACACAAAATCGTGTTAATTTGCTCATATCTCAAAAAGTGGTCGATTATGCTGATTTCTAATACCAAACTGCTCCCGAATATTTCTGATATTTTGATACCATACACGGACAGATGAATATCCCTTAATCGAGTCCACTATTCATTCGTTTTAAGAAAACATATACCTTATGGGGTCGGAATTTCGAAAAAATTTCACTCGGAAACCTCTAATATAATAGTAAAAAATATAGGGTGATTTTATATTTATTGCTTGTGGTGCCTACCCAGCAAACAAATTTTGCACTAGTTCAGTGTAAATAATATTTTTTATGACTTCTTATTCATAAGTGCAAACGAAGGTATGAAGAATGCCTTCTATGAATAATAAATATTCAGCCTTTAGTGATGTACTTAAAAATACATGCTAATGCATGCACAATATCTTAAACAATTCATGTAAACAAACATTATTAACTCCTAAAACATGGGTTTCTTTTCATCTACTTTGGAGGCGTTGCATACTCTTGTTGGTATTGAATGAAATTCACTAATATATTCGTATAAACTCATGCTCTCCAATGACCCGTTAATGTGAAAAACATGCAGGTTCCACATAAATTGAACCACTTCATCATAGGTTGAACTTATGCATTCACTATTTCTTTTGAATTTCTCTTTTTGCTGGGTAGGGTAGTCGATAGAGCAGTGTCCACCTGTCCATGTATTAGTTGAGGTCAACTTTCAGAAGCTCTAAACATATTGTATGGATCTATGTATGATACCAATTTCTATTTAAATCCACCACAATCGCCCCATAACATTAATGTTTTTTTGATTTCTCGTATTTTTTTAATAAGACTTAAAATCTTGCAGTTTTAATATAATTTATAGAGACACTTAAAACTATTTGTAGAAACACTATGCCTTCAGGGCTATTCACAAAAAAAAATTTTTTTTGACGAATCGTTCACTATTCGGCAAAGTCTAAGCAAAGATAATTTTTTAAAATATATAAAAATGTGTTTAAATATATCTAATTACGAAAGCTTCTAATTAATTTTTGGACATGTAAATAATACCAAAATACAAGCGGCAGTCTTGGTAATAATGAGAAAAATGGACAAATCTGTTTAAAACTAACTGAGATATAAGCACAAAAATATAAGCGCTTCGGCATTTTTTCCTAAAATTTACAAAAGTATAATGTGGTTATCAAAAGAAATGGATTGACTTTAAAAAGATGTAAAATTTATGATGCCCGCTACTAAAAGAACAGCGTAAAATAAATTCATATGTGGGTCGAAACTAAATATTAAAAATGCAACTACGGTCTAATTAGCAGAATACAGTAAACTATAAAAAATGTAAAAGCCATAATGGCATTTAAACTATAATTACGAAAATTTTGGTCAAGAATAATAATTAGAGCTTTGGAACCTTCAATCACAATATTGACATCAAATAATAACGCTTGACAGGTAAAATAAGTAAACTAGGAAAAAGTGAAAATCCAAGACGGAACTTTTGAAAAAATAGCGTATAATTTGATGTCTCAACCCCATCAATATGTATATCAAATGAGAGCTTGACTAGTTAAATACAGCTGACAAAGCAGAAATTCAAAATCAATGATTGCATTGGAAAAAAAGTAAAGAAAGTGACGTAAAATATTAAATCTCAAAATCTGAGCAAATCCACGATGTGGTCAGTATATCTATGCATATAATGGTGAAGGGTATTATCAGATTCGACACAGCCGAAGATAGATTTTTTACTCGTTTTTTATGGCTTTAATAATATTAAAACGACTTTGCCCGAAAACCCACAAAAAGGTGTGAAATACAACGTTGTGTCAACAAAATACACACAAATATAAAAAAAAATCATTTATTCGAGTCAGGTGCTATGCCGATTCTCATCTCCATACAAAACCTTATTCTGAGTACATTATGATTCAATAAACAGATTCGGAATATAAAAACAACAATTTAATTTATATATAGTCCGTCGTTCACTATGGAACAGAGTTTTTGGTTTGTAACAAATTTTTGGAAAATATATTTTATAGCTTTGTTTTTATTTATATAAATCTATTATACAGAAATTGGCAACACTAGCATATACATATGTATGTATAGCTTTTTCTGTGAGAAATTTGTTTTGAGTGGGTTTGCTGTGCAAGAAAAAAATCAATGGAAATAAAAACAAAATGTACAATATTAATATGTGTGTATGTATATGTATGTTGCTCTATTACTGTGAATAGCTCGTTTGGTTTTTTGATTGTTTTGAATCAACAAAAATGAATCATACATATGTTTCTAATACCATACAACTAGATAATGGTAAAACATTTGGAGATGACTTGTCATTCCATTTGATATACTCTCAAACACCATTAAAGATATTTATTAATTGTCAGCGTGCTTAATGGTATTATTTTAAACATTTTATCTAATTCTTTCATATTATTTATGATTGATTTTAAAGGCTTCCTCCCTTATTTGTAATTTATTTTTAAATTTACTAGAGATTTATAAAATGAATTTTGTGTAGAATGTTATGCTAGACTGGACAAATTTTACGCAGTTTTTAGTTTAGGAAAATTTAAATTTTTTTTCTGATCAATGATGGTTCTCGGTAGACAAAGTAAGGGTTTATAAAACAAATTTTTAATTACAATTTATTTTATTAAACCTTCAGAATATTTATAAATTCGAAATAGCAAACATCTAATATCAAATAATAAAAACGCATGATTGCCTTTCCCTTTATATATATGTTCCTGTCGTTCCTATAAGGAGCATAGGGCCGTAACAAAAGACTTCCATCTGCTTCTGTTGATCGCGATGCTTTTAACCTCGTTCCAACTAGTTTGCATGTTTTTCGCCTGGATTTAAATTTTTCTGCGCCATGTGTGAGCTGGTCGGCCTCTTCTACGGCTACCCTGAGGGTTCCACTCAATAGCGGTTCTAGCAATGTCTGTGAGCGCTTTTCTCAGGGTATGACCTATCCACTTCCATTTTCGCCTCAGTATTTCTTTTGTTATGGGGGATTGGTTCGTTTCTTGCCATAGTCTGATATTGGATATGGTTTGCGGCCAGACAACTCGTAGTATTCTTCTAAGGCATTTGTTCATAAAAACTTGCATGGCATTCATGTCGCGAGTAGCTGCACTCCACGTTTCACAGCCGTAACGTTATGTGGAGGACATTTGAATTAAATATCTTTATTACTTTGACACTACGAGAGAGGGTTGAAGAGTTCCATACCTTATTAAGTTGGCCTTTCCCTTTAATAATATAATATTATTTAACTTCATATTTTTTTAATCTGATTTTTTATTGCAATAATCTCATTTAATATAAAAAAATATTTTGCTTACTCATTTAACTTAAAATAAACTTTAACCAAACATTAAGTAAAGCAATTTATTTGCCATAGATTTCGATTTATCCTACTGCGTACTGCTAAATAATCTGGTTAATTTAGGTTCCCCATCAATCGACCTTGCTCTCATATGCATATGCAAATTTCACTGGTTTCTATTTGATTTTATCTACAGTTTTCTTTGCAATATTTTTTATTTGTTTTTATGTAATTCTTTTTTGACTAGTATTTTACATGTTTTATTAGCATAAACGATTTTTTTGGGGTTATTGAACTATTTTTTTTTTTTATTTATTGTATTTTGCTTTTCCTTTCGTCCTTCTCACAGTATTTATCTGATGCAGAGAAATATAAATAAATTTAAAATATTTTTAAAATTGCTGCAACATTTAAATATATTTTTAGATTGAAAATAAGTTTTTTTTGAACAATTTTAAAGAGATTCTTTGTTTAGTTTAATTTTTTTTAACTATTTTGCACTTTCTTCCTGGCAAAGTTGTATGTTGGTAAATGGGCTAAAGTTTAAATAGTTGAAAATTAAACTAGAAAGAAACAAAAAGTGAAAAAAGTAAGAGAGATTTTTTTAATATAAGCATTTTGTTTTTGTTTTTTTTTTTTATATCAGACTAAAGAGCCTGCATTTCTTTTTAAGCGCAATAACGTTTAAAAATGCTGGCATTTACGAAGTTAAACAAAACAATATTGTTTTAAATTCTTGGTAGAAGAAATACACTTTGTTATAGGAATATAATGTATCCAAGTTTTAATTTTTTAAACTACAATGCATTGGTTGGCCAAATAGAAAGTCTTGTGGAAGCAAGGAAAAATGTATACAGTTTTATCATTCTATCAAGTATATAATTCCTAAGACTCTATTATTTAATCCGGGTACCAATAAGTAATATCCATCTGTTTATCTGTTTGTTTGATTGTAAAAATAGGCCCTATACTTTCAAGAAGCCCTATATATTTCACATTCCCGTATTCGGTATCAAACTTTAGAAATTAAAAAAAAAAATAAATTGGTATGGACTACGATTTAAATGGGTTCAAAATTGTTTGAGATATTAGCAAAAAACATGTTTTTTCCCAAATTTTTAACACAAAAATTAACAATTTTCCATTTAACCGTAGGATGCATAACCAATATATTCCACGCAAACACATATCTATGGTATCCGTGTACCCCATTTTAAATTTTAATAACTTTCAGCTGTACTGTATACGTGAAAACACTTGTTGATTCTTGTTATTGAAGAGAAACAGCGTTTTTATTAGGTTTTGGACGTATTTAATCAGGTATTTGCAACTGTGTATTCCCAGTGATGATCATTGTCACAGATCACCTTATTGTAGCCGCACGCATCTCATCCAGTATTTTCCGTCGAAACCTGCAAAATACGAGATAAAGGTTTGCTTGATTTGTGATGCCATGAAGTCTTTTTAATTGCATGGACAAATATATATCGACCAAGACGCATCTGAAAAAGAAACCAAACAAGGCGACCCAGTTATATTGGATACAGAGGAACCGGCCGAAACATAACAATGGACAATTTTTTACAACGACTGATCTTGCAGACCATTTAATATCCTGGAACGCTTAGGAAAAATAAAACATATTATCCGGCGGAAATGAAAGCGCAAAAGGAAAGATCTATAGTTCAACAACATTTGATTTTAGCTGTGTTGCTGCTTTCCTCGATGCACTATGATGGTGAGATAGCAGATAGTGACAAACTTAAAATTATAGAGTTTGACAATAAGAGCAAAGATGGTGTTGATGTCATGGGACAGTTACTTTTAGAGTATTCTACACAGCGAGCTAGGAAATGTTGGCCGCTATCATAATTTTTCATCGTTTTGGACATAACCGCCCTGGCTGTTTCTGAACTGTAACACATGCACAATGACATGATACCTTATTCTGGAAACAGACGAAAGCATTTTCTTCGTAAAATGGCTGAAGAAATGTGCATGACCATCATAGAAGAACGTGCAATTAAGCTCCAAATAACTAGGCTCTTCGCAACGAGAGTTACTCAAACCGACCCCTAGAAACTACTCGCGAAAGAGGTCAATCAACATGTACTGCAACTGGATCAAGAAAGCCAAAAACTGGATCTAGCTATTTATGATACATGCAGGAAACTAAACAAAGAAGAAAATTATAAAAGAAATGCAGTATTTGCCAGAATCCGATGTGCCTGAAACACTGATAACTCGTTGTATATGTATTTCTTGTGACAGTTATAAATAATATATATTTTAATATATAAATTTTTTTAATCATAGTAATGTAATTTTAATGAAAATTTCATAATAAAATCTTTTATTTACAACTTATTCGATTATTTGTTCAAATAAAAACTACAGCGTACACCCCCTGTGTTAGTAAATGTAATATCTTTGAATAGGTCTAATCTTTGGTAACTTAAAAAGGACTATTATTTTCTGGATTCAAAGTTTCCCTAATTTAATAGCATTAGCTTTGTAAATACAAATGTCCAAAGTCGCTAGTGGAGACACAGGTACCCTGTTATGCATTTTAGAGTTAAGATAATTATATATGCGGATAGTTTCTAAGAAATCGTTTGCTAGTCGGCAAAGTTATAGACAAAAAAATTATATTTCTAATTTTTAAAGTCAACGATGCATTTCTAGCTAAGCAGAGCTCCTTCTGATAGATGTTTCTAGTGATTCGTTAAAACTTTACTCAACACCTTCAATATTTTCCACAGCGTGAAAAAAACGTTGGCTACCGGTTCGAATCAATCTGGTGCCATGTTGGTGGTTACAATAAACTAAGTAATAAGTCACTGAATTAGAAGTCAAAGTTTTGACGTTAAAATGCCTGTTTATATTCTTTGCGTTAAAATAATTAATCGCTAATTTAAACAGTACTATATATATATATATATATATATATATATATATATATATATATATAATTTCCTTTAGCTCTATGTGGAGCGTAGGGCCATTACGAAAGTACGGTAATCATTCCTATTTTTAGATAGTTGTTTTAGTTCGTTCCATGATGTATTCATTTGGTGGATTTCGTTATTTGTGTTTCGTCGCCATGTTGTTTTTGGTCTACCTTGGATTCTGGTTCCTTGAGGGTTCCACCATAGGGCAGATCTGCATGTTTCCTTGACATCCTTTCTTAATGAATGACCAATCCAACTCCACTTTCTCCTTTGAATCTCTATATCGATTGGGATTTCGTTTGTAGATTCGTAGAGTCGCTGGTTAGAGATCACTCTGGGCCACCATATTCGGAGAATATTTATTAGACAGCGGTATTGTTACATTTTATTATTCTGTTTTTTTGTGAACAACTCAATTATTTTATACAGTATTTGATATTTTATCTGTAAAAAAAAACAAAAAATATATAAACATGAAAGTTATTTAATTTATTTACTTTTCGTCCAACTTGTACAATATAATACTTAAAATGTTTTCCTCAAACACATTTCTAAATATAACCTCTTAGTTAAAATAGTTAAGTGCCAAATTTTAAAGGAATTCCAAGAAAACATTTAAATTTATATTTGTGTATCCATTTTGGAATATTAATATATAAAAATCTGTGTGCAACTACTTAAACACTACACACAGGAAAAGAAAATTGTTAAAACGTTTTAATTTACTGTGAATAGAATTCACAAATAAAAACTAATATTTGGATTTAATTGAAGAAACAAAATTCAATAACAAAAGAAAAAACGATACAAATCTAAATGAAAATCAACTTAAAATAAGCCATAAAGTATTAAACTAAATTTACAAAAACAAAAACAAAAAACAGAACAAAAATAGAAAAATATTTTAAATAAATAAACCTAAACTAAATAAAATAAAATAAAAAGATATGAAAAGAATTTTAAAAGCCAGCCATAAAATAACAAAGTAAAAGAAAAGAGAAAAAAAATCCATAAAATTCTTATATAAAAATAGCTAAAACATTTTTGCTTCAAGATAAAATTCATACATATTTTTAAGCAAACCAAATAGTAAATAAACTGAAAACCAAATTACACTACACTAAAACATACTTAAATATATAAAAAAATAGAGCTAACTACAGCCAAAAACCAAAAAGACTAACAATATAAAAAAGACTGAATGAAACTACAGGGGCAAACAGAGCAGTGGTATAAGGAACACAAAAAATATCGACAGCCATGAAAGATTTAACAATATTTTGGATATTCTTGGTGACATTTCTCAGCATACATCACAATCAATTACAGTGTACAAGTGCTGTCGTAGTTAAACAACAACAGCAGATACAACAGCAATTACAGCAACTACATAAAACAGCTGCATTATCAACATCAACACTAATAAAATGGCGACAGCAGCAACATCAATGGTTTCCCAAGGGCACAACGAAAGAAGTAATAGGTGATGTTGTCGACATGCCTGACGACGATATTGATGAGACTGAAAAGAAAAAACAACATCAAGAAAAGAATGTAGAGAAAAATATCTTGGCAAAAGCCATCAATGTTAAACAAAAGAAAACTGCAATAAAAACTCTAAAACAAGCAGCAGTAGCAAAAAGAAAAATAACAGCAACAACGCCAACTACAACATCATGGAGTACAGCTACATCAATGAAATTATTCATGCAACAATTGCTGAAGCCGCACGAAGAAACATTAAAAGAACTTAATAATGCTGATGTTGTGGAGCCAAGACTTAAGGCGGATTCTTATGAAGCAGCATCCGAGGAAATCATAAATATTTCTAACATGCAAATTAGAAAAGAATATCAAAACCGAAATGATAACAACAAGTCAAATTCATTGATTTATGACTTTAAGGAAAATCTTCAAAATTTACTTAAATCGAATATTAGTCTGCTTAAGTTACAGCAGCAGCAGCAGCAGTTTAATGACGAACACGTATCAACGGCAACATCGTCGACTGTTAAACGTGCGGCTGTAATGTTGGCATCGCCTTCAACTACAACTTTTACCACAACACCCACAACAACAACTTCAACACCTCCAGTACACTTTATAACCCCCACATCCTATGCACCCACGTCTACGACGTCAACAAAAAAGCCACACAATGAATATTACATGTTTTCTGCTCATTCTACGCCCGTAGAACGTCGCCATATTATACCCGATAAACTACAGTATACTAGAGAGATTTTTATCAAACAGGGTCGTCTTATGGGTATTAAACGTAATTTTCAACCCTCGTCTGGTTTACGTGCCGTCGATCAATATCTCGGTTTACCCTATGCAGAGGCTCCTGTGGGTAGTCGTCGCTTTATGCCACCAGGTAAGTGTGTTCAATTATTAGTCAAGAGTATAAGTTACTTCTTATGTTTTATCATAAATAGCAGTCAGAATACAAAAGCACCAAAATATAAAAATATGTGCATAAAATATGTAATATAAAACATAAACATGTACAGAAAACTTAGATGAAAACGGCATATGGTAGTCATATACAATGTTATATGTTTTGTGGCCAATAATTTGTTGTATTTTTCATTTCATAACGATTTCTCTATATCGACAAGAACTTTTGACCAACTTTCAGCCTCTAAAAATATCTACGTTCAATGGTTAAGATGTTTCAAAGAAAGAACCAAAAAATAATGAACTTCGTAAGCTTTCTATCCATATGCAAAGCGACAATAATTTTTTTTTTATTTAGCTTTATTTCACTTATACGACCTTTTATCTAAATCGCATTATTTAAGACCTGTGAATTAAAATAAGTTTACTGTTATTGAGCTCAAGATTATTTTAACAAAACTATACTTTGCAGTCAAAGAGTTAAAACTACAGGTGATGTCAATGCATCTGTAAGATATTTTGGTTTAATTGAAAGATTATATATTTATTCAAATTTAAAAATTAATTTTCCTATGTTCGTCATTTTATAACCTAGCAATCAACTGATTTGTATGCTAATGTTTGCGTTGGAAAGGCCTGATTTTGCTAATGGCTGAAAAGAAAAAAAAAAACCACAAAATGTCTAGTGAGCTTAGGTCATGAACAACATATGTATCTTTGCCAGAACCTTAGCTTTAATTTTCAAACTCAATGCTGAACATTTTATCTTTTGAAATCTTGTATAAAAACTGTCGAATTTTTTATACCCGCCACCAAAAAAATGGAGGGGTATTAATTTTGTCATTCCGTCTTTAAAACAGCGAAATATCCACTGAGGATCCTTTAAAATAAATATTTTCTGACTCCTGGTTTCATTTTATGATGATTTAGCTAAATCCGTCTCTAGGTCCGTCTGGCCATCTGTAAGTATCTTGAAAGCACGATAGAGCTCGAACCGAAAAAATTAGGGCGATCAAACTCTGCCGTATGTATTTCTTATACACAAGGAAGGAAGAGATTTATAGCTCGTAATGCAAGAGTAGGCCAAGTAGACCAATGTCCTTCCTACCTCGAATAAAATTCGATTGTGTTAAAACACGTTGACGTCTAACAATGAAACTTCACATGTATATTTCCTGTTAAAAAAACATATATCTCCATTAAAATGGCTGACATCTATAGATTACGAAAGAAGTTATAGGTCAAGGTATAAGAAAATTTTTACCGTACATTGTCTTTTTCGGTATATTTAAAACTTAAATCGTAGTAAAAATAACAAAATTAGATGTACTTTTTGCTTTCTCGTCAATAACATTGTATTATTGGAATATTAAGGTGACACGCCTGCTTCAACGCCCACCTCCTATATACCAATTTATCTCAAATTCATATAATTTCTCTTTGAACGTATATTTCGAAAGAATAATGGACTCTATATTGAAATATCAAAGTTTAATTCATTAGCAGAAACTTCTTTGACACGCCTACTTCAACGCCCACTTCTAACAATGAAATTTAAAAAAAAATTGCATATATATATATGTATATATTTCTTGTCAATATAATTATAATTCCATAAAATTAAGGTGACACGCCCACTTTAGTGCCAACCTCTCATATATCGTTATATTTAAAATTCATATTATTTGCATATGGATACAGATTTTGAAAGCATAGAATATAGACACCTTATATTGATATACCTTAATTGAATCAACTAACAGATTCATTATCACGCCTACTTCAAAACCCACTTCTAACATAATTCACTTTTAATGAAATTTAAAAGCTCATAAAACCGACAGGATTAAATGTATTATGATGAAGTTTTGCACATATACATTTCTCGTCCATATAAGTAAGTTCCAAAAACTTAGGGTAACACGCCCACCTCCTATGTAACGCTTTATTTTAAATTCATGTTATTTCTAGTGGACAAAAATTAAAAAAAAATCATTTCTGTAATTATATTATAATTATATTATTTTAAAAGTAGGAGGTGCCTTGTCCACACAAGCTAGTTATTAAATCATTACTATTATTATTAGTTAAATAATTATTTAACTGCCTCTGGATACTCTTCAGTGTCCGTAATGTGGAAATACTTAAGGTTTTATTGCAATAAATAAATTAAATAAATAAATTAAAAGAACATCGAAGTTACACAAACAAAGGTATTTACGCATATTTCACTATAAAAAAAATTATTCCATAGCGATTACTGTTTATAACAAAATAATAAATTTTATCCTACAAAAGTACACATAATTGGTTTGGGGGTATCAAAAATTTTACACAGCCAAATATCTGTGCCAATGTCACTTTTTTGCTCTTTTGAGTTAATCATTGCATTTGATTTGTTTTCTTGCTCTATTTCATTATGGTAAAACAACTAAAGAAATATTTAACCCAGAACAGCTTTATAAATAAAATGCTGGCCAATGTCACTACAAAAGCATCTATAAAAGTTAAACTTTAATTCAAATTTTCTCAAAAGTAAATATTTTGACATTGGCCCTTTTAGCTCCAAGCCACAGATATAATGCTCTCACTTGTTTTTAATTAAAGTGCATATTTTAGGCGCGTATACCACACTTTTGCAGTGAAGAAAATTCTTCTCCCTATCCCATGTAATTTGTACAAAACAAATAATACTGTGAAATCTGAAAATCCGATTTTGACTTAATGTTGGTTAGTTACGTTGTTAATATAACTGTTGTTATTATTTTTCATTTGTTAAAAATTAAGCAATTTTAAGGTAAATTACTTTATTTTATCCCGATTTTTGTTTCTATTGAGAGGATTTTATTTAACAAACTATAAGTTAACAACATTGGCGCTCTTATTTAGGTTTGTCACTTCAGCGTTAGCTCTAAGCGAAATAAAACACAATGCTTTCCGCTCTTGTATAAACGCATTCTTTACTTTCTCAACTCTCTGTCGAAATAATATATATAAGTGTTAATATCTACAGTATATAAATTTAAATTTTTACCTTACATCTTACCTTACGGTATAGGGAGTCATGTCAGATTGTTATTGTTGTAATCTTTATTTCACTGATTATGAGGAAACGGCGAGATAGCTTTTTTTAAAAATTTTTTGTAGGTAAATGAAGATGTTATCTTTCGTTTGATATACATTTCATATTGGTTGATATCTTCCTAATATTTAAATTTCTCAAATGAAAATTGTTTAAACACATACACTCAAACATAAGTGTGGTGTTTGGTTGAGCGTTTGAGTTTGTAGCGTAAACACAAACTATGCTGCTGTTTCAGTGTGGACACAAACCTTTGGCTGTTGTTTTGATTGATGAAATATTGAAATTTCGTATATTTATTTATGTATTTAAGTGAAACAAAATGTTAAATGCGAATTTGAATTTAACATGGATATATAATTATAAAAAATATATGAAAAAATTAATTCATGCTGCCAAGTAAGCAAAATAACAATGCTGCTTGATGCTGTTTGACAGCAGTAACTATCAAATAAATAAATTTATTTGCTTATATTAATATTTATCATTTAATGTTATGCATGTTTCCTGTCTTATCGGATGGCGTATTCTACGTTAAAGTTAATGGCCGTGTCTCTGACACAGCCTGCAGGGACAGTCTAATGTTTTTTTTCAATATATTTTTAAAGAATAAAATTAAAAACTTTTATGTATATGATGCGAAAACTACCTAAAATATTTTTCATTATGATTTACACCAACAATTTTAAGATCGATCACAAAATAAAAAGCATTTGTTCTTTTTAAAAAATTGATAGATTAAAAAAAAAAATATGAAAATTTGGGATTAGCCCGTGTTTATATGTTGTTTACCCAGACCCAACAAAAGTTTATACTCATTCAATTACAATATTGTGAATTTTTTTACCTAGAAAACGAAATAAAAGTACCTTTACCAATTTTCAATATTCTATTTGTGTACTAATGTGTGTTTTCTTGCACCTTCATTTGAAAAGTAACTTCATTATATTAGGTCAAGTGTTGATTTTATGTTTTCTTTACATAAAACTTTACATATTACGATATATTAGAGTAGTGCCAAAAAGAAAAATAAAACTTTTCCTATGGCACCTTGATGTTGAAACAGGAAAATAAAGTCAATATTCATACATATTAGCAAAACCTATAAATATATTCTTGGTTAATTCAAAAGGTGTCCTAAGTATCGTTTTGTCATAATTATTCAAAATGTTAAAAAGGTTAATAAGTTTTACAAAAATGTTGGCAAATTATGACTTAAGGACAATACGACATATAACACACTCTTGTGTATAATATAAGTACATAAAAAAAATATCAAACCTGCTTGTAGTGTACCTATAGATTTTTTATAACTTTTTTATCTGAATGTCTGTCCATCTGTTTGTGTATCTACGATCGGATTAGATCGACTAAAAGGTTTTTACTTTTAACAGATGGCTGTGGTAATGGATTAAACAAACTATTGAACAGCACGGCTAAATGCAACCGTAAGTTGAAAAGATCATACGATTTAACACTATTAGACTTTTTGTTGAATTTATATCAATAAAGGCCATTACTATCTGATTTACAGCCAAACCTAAACAAGAGCAGCAAGTGCTTTTTGGCTGTCAAAAATTCTCCTGTTCATGCAATTTGTATGAGCGCTCTGCAATTGGAAAGTACAATTTTGACAAGGCGGTAGGTAAGAAAGTTGGATGCAGTACAACTTTTGTTGTTTTTATACCCTTCACACAGTGAAAAAGGGTATATATAGGTTTGTCATTCCGTGTGAACCTTTTATAATTTTCATTTCCGACCCCATAAAGAATATATTTTCTGAAAGCTTATGAATAGGGAAGTCGATTAAGCTCTGTCAGTCTGTCCGTCTGTTCGTGTGTATGTTGAAATCAACTTTTTGAAGCCCCCCGACATCGCTTGGACCCGGGTGGGGTATTAAAATATCAGAAATATTCGGGAGTAGATCACTATTGAAAATCAGAAACATGGGTACGTAAACAACTGAGATATGAGCAAAAATCCACGACCACCTCGATTTTTTTTTACAAAAACAATATTACAACAACATACATACATACAAACGTATATACTGGTTATAGAAAACGTGGCATCGAATCCCAGCTGAGCCAAAAAATTTTTTTTTAAATTTTTTTTTATTTTTTATTTAATATATTATATATATTTTTATTATTTTTTTAATATATTTTTTATTTTTTTTTGTTTTATATTTATTATATATATTTTAATTATTTTTTTCTAATAATTTTTTTAAATTTTTTAAAAAAAATTTTTTTTTTTATTTTTTTTTTACGTACATACGTAAATTTATAATTTTACAATGGGATGTTTTTATATATGTATGTTTTTTATATGTATGTACGTATTTCATATGTTATTGCATGACTACACGTTGTGAAGGGTATATAAGATTCGGCACGGCGGAATATAGCGCTCTTACTTGTTTACACAGAAAAAAATATTCCTTAAATTTGTTTAAATAATTGACTTTTTGATTTGTTTTAAAATTCTAATTACATTTTTCATTAACTAAATTAATTTTTATACCCGCCACCAAAAAAATGGTGGGGGTATATTCATTTTGTCATTCCGTTTGTAACACATCGAAATATCCATTTTAGACCCCATAAAGTATATATATTCTGAATCAGGGTTTGATTTGATGACGATCTAGCTATGTCCGTCCGTCTGTCCGACTGTCCGTCTGTCCGTCTGTCCGTCTGTCCGTCTGTTGAAAGCACGATAGAGGTCGCATTGAAAAAGCTAGGGGGCTCAAATTTTGCCAGAATCTTTCTTATAGACAAGGTTTGTTTGGTATTGAAAATGGGCTAAATCGGAATATTAGGAACAGAGTTATAGCTCGAAAGGCAAGAGTAGGTCGAAAAAACCGTGTCCTTCAAACATCGAATAAAAGGGAATTGTGTCCAAACGCATTAACGTAGACTCATGAAACTTCGAATATATATTTCCTGAGTAAAAACAATATTTTTCCCTGAAAATTATCTAAATCTATTCATTAGGAGAGGAGTTATCGATCAAAATGTACGAAAATTTATACCGCACAGTGTACTTTTCGGTATATATAAAAACAAAAACGTCATAAAAGCCACAAAATTAGATGTACGACTCTGAAATTTTGCACACTTTGCTTTTTGGTAAGAGGCTTTTTTGTAACGGAAAATCAATATGCCACGCCCACTTTTACGCCCACCTCCCATATAACGTTTTATTCAAAATTCATATAATTTCTCTATTAATAAAGATTTTGGAATTATAAAGGGCTATATTGAAACTCCTAAGTTGTACTCATTCGCAAAAATAACTTTGACACGCCTACTATAACGCCCACTTTTCACGTTATCTACCGTTAATGAAATTTAAAAGCTTATAAAACCGCCAAAACTAGAGGTATGATGATAAAATTTGCTACGTATATCCCCCTAGGCATTGTCATTACTGTGCCGGAAAATTAAGGTGCCACGCCCACTTTTACGCCCACCTCCCATATAACGTTTTACCTAAAATTCATATAATTTCTTTATTAATAAAGGTTTTGAAATAATAAAGGGCTATATTGAACCACCTAAGTTGTACTCATTCGCAAAAATAACTTTGACACGCCTACTATAACGCCCACTTTTCACGATATAAACCGTTAATGTAATTTAAAAGCTCATAAAACCGCCAAAAAAAAGATGTATGATGATCAAATTTGCTACATATATCCCCCTCGGCATTGTCATTACTGCGCCAGAAAATTAAGGTGCCACGCCCATTTTAACGCCTACCTCCCATATAACGTTTTAACTAAAATTCATATAATTTCTCTATTAATAAAGATTTTGGAATGACAAAGGGCTATATTGAAACACCTAAGTTGTACTTATTCGCAAAAATAACTTTGACACGCCTACTATAACGCCCAGAAATTTCAAAGCTCATAAAACCGCCAACATTAGAGGTATGATGATCAAATTTGCTACGTATATCCTTCTAGTCAATGATATTGGTGTGCCAAAAAGTTTAGGTGACACACCCACTTTAACGACTACCTCCCATATGACGGTTTATCTTAAATTCATGTAATTTCTCTATTGACAAAGTTCTTGGGAAAATAAAGGACCATATTGAAAAATCTAAGTTGTATTTATTAGCAGAAACTTTATTGACACGCCTACTTTAATGCCCACTTTCATTGAAAGAATACATTTACAAAAGCATTTTAGTAGCATATCGAAGTTATAAAGGATGGTTACATTTTAAGGGCCGATGTTGATTTTAAATAAAACACAAACTATGTAAGAAATTATTATCATTTCTTTTAATAATGATAATATTTGTATGGTTCAATTATGTATTTAGCAAAATATCGGCCAACTGGCCCCCCATCCTTGGCGCCACTCCTCTATCTGATGGTCCAAATTTTCAATGACAATGTTGATGCTCAATTGTTGGGCATGATGATGAGGCGAAGTTGACTGCTCTTTTGCCACACTATCGCAAAAACCAGCAGTGGTTCCCATTCAACGAACTAAGAAGGCATTCACAGATTTTCTAACATTTTATACAGACCTGTTTTGCAGAAATTTAAATATTTTTTACAATTCTCCCGATTGTGGACGAATTTGAACGATTATGTTGATCAAAAGAATTACGAAGTGCACAAAATGCATTTTGATTTGAACGCCCATTTTTATAAAAAACCTGAATAACTTTAAAGCGTTGCTTATTTGCGTATCTTTCCACGGATCAAATTGAGTAAGTTTGAAATTGAGAAATGTCAAGTGAAATGCAGAAAACAAGTTTAAATACTAGGTGTAGTTCACCTTCAACATGGGCCCTTAAAATTTAATCACACTCTACAAAGAAAGTGATACATATTTTATTATAAAGAGATTATTCCATAGCGATTAACAAAATAATAAAATGTACACAAAATTGGTGGTGGGTATAAAAGATTCGGCACAGCCGAATATAGTGCTCTTACTTGTTTTAATTGATATTAAATATTTTCAAAAAACAAAGAGATTTCTGTCAGTTGAATAAAATAAATAAAAAATAAAAAATATTATTTTAAATGAAATTTTTTGAAATTTGAATTTCTTAGAATAAATTTAATATAATTATTATTCAAGGAGCAGAATAATAAAAAATAGTAGACAATCTGCATGAAAAAGTTCTGGTAAGTGGAAGTGTATAAAAATATGTTCAGTTTTTAATATAATAAATGGTTTCAGTTTCATTGTAGATGTGCCCAAATCCAATAATTATCCGGTTAATATTCTTTATATCTAGGTTGTTGATGCTACCAGTTATTTTTGGATCTCCGGCTTTCAATATGGTGTTGTATGTCTACTTATGGAACCCTACTTCTTATGCTAAGTTATTTTTATATAAGTAACGAAATGTATTTAAAAACATAGATTCATATGTACCATATACATATGTATATTAAGAATATATAAATATCAAAAAATATATTTATTTTTTTTCTAAACAGGTTAACTGTCTGTTCAACGATGTCGAAAGAAAACCCAAGCGAAATTTCATTCGTACAAATACGTTGAAAACAAAAACAAATTTTTAGTTTTAGTTGTTGTTTTCAATATATTTGTACGAATGAAATTTCGCTTGGGATTTTTTTCGACATCGTTGAACAGGCAGTAAATAATTTTTGTTATTAATATAATAAATAATTTTATTATATAATTACCAAATCTCAAATAAAGACATGATTAAATTAATTAAAATAATTTTTGAAAATTTTGGAAATTTTAATTAATTTTTTAATACTGTTTTAATTGATATTTTTCTCAATATTTTTTTAATTAAAACTATTAATTTTCATTTAATTAATAGTATCATTTTGATGATTGGAGCAAGATTAAACAATTTTTTAATTATTAATATTAATTTCGTAATTGAAGTTCATATTTATTTTTTTCTGTGTTACTCTTGTAATTGTTGAAAAGTAAATAATGCCATTTTAGCTATTTTAAGGTTAATCTATCGATTTTATTTCTATTTAGTGACTTTTATTAAAAAACATAAGTGAACATTACAGTTCATTACACAAAGTTGACGCTCTCGATTAGGTTGGTCTATTAGCCGTTCGATATGTCAAAAATTGTATGTGTGTTTAGAAAGTGTGATAGTGTTAACAACAAGTGAATCAGTGTGACAGATTTTTTGAGAATTGTATCTGATTTTATAATCATTTTTAAAGTTTTATAAAATAGTTGTTTCTTTGCGATCATCGTTGCTTCTTGTCAAGTAAGTATGAGAGTATGGCATCCAATCAAACATTTTGTTGATGTTGTGGATGAATTTGTTTTTTCAAAATAACATGTGGATACTCAGAATCCTAAATGCGGCAATTTTGACGATTAACAAAGCCAACAATGTGAAAGTGTTCTTCATCACTTAGGATGATTTTGCTCGAAATATCAGTATCCTTTTGATGACGTTCAAGAATCCATTCCACAAACTCTTTTCGCTGTGCATGATTTAACTTTAGTGTGAATTGAATTATCAAATAAATAAATAAATAATTTTAGGACATTAAAAAGTTTTTTTATATAATTATTTTTGACATTCGCCAGTCTTTATTGGAAACTATTTTTATTTATTTTTAAAAACCAAAGAAACACGCTGGTAGATAATCAAACTCAAAACAGGGTGCTTTATTTGAATCCTGTTTTTTTCTTAAAGCACTATAAATAGATCTGGCTGTCGAGACCTTTCTTATATCCTGAAGGAACAATCTCTTGCTTTTCACTAAAAATTATTTCACTTAAATGTGATCCAATCGGAAAGCCTTATTATTAACTAATATCATTTGGCGAATTTCACGAAAAATACGGGCTTCCAAGGTTTGATTCGTAGCAACCTTATCAACAAAGACATATTACTTCAAGTGATGTAGGCGAAAAGTTGACAGGTATGTTACGCGGAATTAGTTGCTGACCAGAATAATTTACTCATAAAACCACTTCGCTGAAACCAAATATTTCTGGCAATACTGGCTTTAATTTCAAGCAACAAAAACTTTTCATGGAAATGCATTAGCTCTCGCTAATTTCGATGATTACACTGCCCACAAATCACACAAGATAGTGATGTTTTTTCAATATAACGGTAGTTTTAAACTTGATTTAGTTTCATTTTTAATATATATAGTGTATGCACAAGTTTGTTATACTTTCATATCTAAATGGTTAGCCAGAACTGTGCAAAAACAGCGGCCCGTATTGAACAGTCGCAGATCTCATTGACTTAAACCAAAGCGAAAAATCATATCTCGAGGCTTCAATTTCTGCACAAGTTTTTTAGGATTTTAAACCAAAATACTTTAAAGTTATTCATCAAGTTCTTTTACATGACATCTTTTTATATTTTCCTCGCCAAAGCTACAATATTTCCATCATACCGAAAGTCGATGATGCACATCACATGCTGAGTCCACGAAAAACCTTTCCTACAGAACACTCATTTATGTAAAGCAGTTATATAATTTGAAGCTGTTGTTGCGTTTCCAGGATAAATTAAAATAAGGCGACGGTATGATAACAGCCAAGCTTGAACTTAAAAAACAGCAGACAGTTTTCCGAGGCCTTCGGCCACGGACTGTCCCTGCAGGCTGTGTCAGAGACACGGCCATTAAGTTTAACGCAGAATACGCCATCCGATAAGACAGAAAACATATACAACAATATATGATAAATAATATAAGCAAATGAATATATTTATTTGATAGTTACTTTTGATAATATATGTACATAAGCTGATGGTAGAAAAAATAGGATAAGTATGTTTTTAAATTAAAAGAGTAAGATAAATGATAAATAACAGATGCAAATCAATTTGATTATTTGAAAGTTACTTTTGATAATATGGGCTTATGATAGGAAAAATATGATAAATATGTTTTTAAATTAACATTCAAATTTCTCGCAAAAACTAAGTCAATGGGTGTGTTATCAATAGTTGTGGGACCATCGTTTCGAATATAATCCAAATTAAATGTATGGCTCATATATTTCGCTTTCATTATTTCATCAATCAAAACAACAGCCGAAGGTTTGTGTCCACACTGAAACAGCAGCATAGTTTGTGTTCACGCTACAAACTCAAACACTCACCCAAACACCACACATATGTTTGAGTGTATGTGCTTAAAGAATTTTCATTTGAGAAATTTAAATATTAGGAAGATATCAACCAATATGAAATGTATATAAAACGAAAGATAACATCTTCATTTACCTACAAAAAATTTTTAAAAAAAGTTATTTCGCCGTTTCTTCATAATCAATGAAATAAAGATTACAACAATAACAATCTGACATGACTCCCTATACCGTAAGGTAAGACGTATTCTACGCCAAAAACTGTTAATGAATCAAAGTTCTAAAATTTAGCTTCGGCCACTGATTTTCACTACTGTTGTAAACAACTACTGCATAATTTTTTTTTTAATTTAACAGTCACACCCTTATTAGTGTGCAACCTTATTGCTTAAATTTGCCAACAGATATAAAAAAGCATGTGTATGTACACCCTCATAAAGAACATCTGTAGTATGTAGTTCAACATATGTATATACATACATATGTACATACATGTTCATATACATATGTAGTTAACTTTGGGTTTGTTAGTATTGTAACACTTTTATTTTATCTACAGTGTATTATGCATTTTAATGACTAAGTTTAAGTTGTATTCTGCTACTGCTGTTGTTTATTTTGCTTCTTGATTTCTAGATAGAAAGCACAATTTTTTTCCCTGACGTTACAATTAAATGAAGTGCGGATAGTAATTAAAAAAAGTGCAAAAGTTTCCGGAAAAGAATTTTTAAATTAATTATACACTTTAAAGAACTTTCAAATAGATAAAAGAAATTCTCAAGCTAACGATGTTACTGGAATTTTTAATTTGTTTAAAGAAAATCATTATTTTAGTATGAAAAACAAAAAGTTTGATTTGAGTATTAAATGTTTAAACTTAATTGTACCTAAATAAAATTTAAAAGTTTTAATATAAAATAAAAATCTATGAACCATCTATATACGCATATGAATTTATTTGTATTTTACCTTCGGTCCTGAACAACAATACATTTATATTTAGTACTAAGTTCATTGATTAGTTTAAAAACTAGGTTTGTGTTTGTTAAAATCTCTAATTGAAAATGTAATAAGCAATCAAAAAAACAAGAAAATCTCTTAATATTCTTAGCTGCTATAAGAAAGTTACGCTTAATATACATTTATAGCATTAGTGTGTGCACATTTAAATGGATATTCATATCCTTGTAACATTTTTGAAAGTTTTTGCCACCGGAAATGCAATAACAAAAGTTTACACATAAACAAATACACATCTATACCGGTATTAATACAAGGTTGCGCAATATTTGAAGTAGCCAAAGTTGGAAATGCTGTCAGTAAATGAAAATAAATAGATGTGTAAAGGGTGAGCTATGGGGATGTACTCAATTTATTAAGCACCTGAATTTGGCGATAATAAAACAAATATTTTTTAATGAAAAAATATATAAAATAAAAATTAAATTTATAATCCTACACATTTTTCTTGTCTTTAAAAAATGCAAGAAGAACTTGCATTATATATCACCAAAGAGTGAAATGATGTTATTAAAGATTAAGCTATAAAATGCAAAATTTATGAAAAGGTGTCCGAGCATTACTATGTAAACAAAAGAGTTTAAGTTTTATAATACCTTTCAAAGAACATTATTTAAGAGAGTTGTACGATTTTTTTACCTTTTGTAACGGGTGTGACATGGCTATTAAGCGTTTCTTATAAAACAATTATTTAGCTCATTAATAATTTGATACCATTAATTTTCAGTTTCAAAGAAGTAAGGTCCAATGATTCCTTCTAACCTAATTGCACTTTTAATAGATCCAAAGGTGATTGATGATAAGTTTCTTGGTTTTCCAATGGCCAGAACCGACTATTCTGTTTATTCACATATCAATTCAACCGAAAATGTGCCTCGTCACTCATTGTGATTTTTTCATGAAAATCGGGGTTGTCATGGGCGAGTTGTAATATTCTATTGGCATATGTACGGTGGCGTAAATGGCCTTCTTGAAGAAGCTCTTGTGTCAACTGAATCTTATATGGAAACAAATACAAGTCTTTGTGCAAAATTGTGGCCAAAGTTGTTCTCTGAAAACCAAGCTCCTGAGCACGGCGTCAAATTGAAATTAATGGATTGATTTGAACACTTTCTTGAACAGCAATAATGTTTTCAGCCGATCTTGCAGTACGTTATGGACCATGCTGGGGCCTATCAGCTAGAGTCCCTATTTTTTCGAAATCATTCACTACACGATAAATAGTGCATCTTGTTAGCACGATGTTTCTTCCAAAAATTTCACATAACTTTATCATCGTCATAGTAATCACTGATTGATCTTGATAAAATATTTTAACGATTAAAACACGTTGGCTTAACGAATATTTTTCCTAAATAAATTTGCCACGTTTCTACAAATTGTGTTGATCACATCCAACTCCGCTTCATCTGTACCACTGCTCTTGACATATAAAAATTGATTACGAGATAATAAACATTCAAAATATAGAAATGCATTTAGTGTAAGCAATGCAATTGGCCTATATTTCTCAACACTATTTGATTTTTTTTTATAGGGGAATATTGATATGCTCTACAATGACTACTGCAGAGTCATTAAAATACCTAATGTAATACTGTTGGGCTCTTTCAGAAGATAGACTTAAGTTTGTGGATTTTCTTTTCTTATAGGATCTAGCGGGCCACACAGTCGTGTCAGTGGTCAATCTAGCAGGTATGCTCCTTTTGCTGGTTGCTGGTTTTGTATACATCACGAATAGTAAATATTGTGGACCTAATGGTCATAAGCTAACAATTCGCTGCTATTGTCATATATTAATAGTCATAGAATTAATAAAAATAAATCCTTTAATTTACCGCCTGCTGTGGTACAAAGTGATGCAATTCAAAAATGAATCCATCTGATTTGCAACACTTTTAAAACACTAATTTCTGCTATACCCCATTGCTAAATGCATGAATACATTTTGGAAGTTATATTTTAAATTTTTTTAAACTTTTCTCTAAAAACTAAATTCTGCGAGGACTTTTACGATATTCTAACAAACAAACAATAAAAAAACGCAACCAAATAATATTTGCATATAAATTTATACAAACACAAGTTATAACTATTGTTAGCACTTTGCAAACAAAGAAACTAACACGTATGTACGTTAATATGCAAAATAATTGTTTCTAAGAATGGCTGTAATGTGCGTAATTCATATTGCTACAAGTTGTTGCAAAATTAAATTATGCCACAAGGACCACGATACCCAAATGTGTTGAGCAATACACTAAAGTATGACTAGAAAATAGCGAATTTTAATATTTTATTTATGTGTTTACATAATTGTTTAAATATATACGATTTTGCCGAATATAACCAAGTGTAACACAAAGAAACGTAATTAAATTCGTTGATGTGGTTTCATAAAAATTGAAGAACCATAAAATTTGTTATACAACATTTATGCGAATAAGAAGACATAATAACAAATTTGATATACATATATAAATTAGAATAAGTTTGTAAAATCTAAAAAAGGTGGATGTGTAATATATTTGCAATATTTACAATATATACTCTGTTGTACATTCCGAATGCAAGTAAATAGTTTGGAACTGGTATTGCAATGCTGATGTTTCGCGACTCTATTTTTTTAATATTGTGTACAGATTAAGAGTATATCAGCCAGAGTGGTGTTAGTTTTATTAATTTGATGTCGTTAAATGATGCTGTAACGATAATGAAAACAGCAATCGCACGACAATTATTTAGCGGTTTCATTTAAATGCTGTGACTGTAAAACATTTTCTAAGTTGTTACAGAGTTGTGCTCATTGTCTTTTTCTGTAAGGGTGATTATGCAATCATTACAATATATACTTACAATATTTTAAGATCGAATAATGACACTCACAATTCAAGTAATTTTATTTCTTAATAGCCCTTACTAATGCGCTTTGCCTTTGGCACAATATAAAATGAAATACAAAAATTTCAGAGATTTAAAAAGCGAATAATACAAAACAGTATTACACTAACTACTTAATCACAAAACAAGTAGGAGTGCTATATGAAGGGTCCGCCAAATAACTTTTTTTTGAAAATGGTATAAAAAAGAGGATAGCTTCGGCTATGTGCCACGTCGCTCCGTCCTGTTGAAACCAAATGTTGCCAATATCATCTTCTTCAATTTTTGTGCACAAAAATTCGTTCAACATGGCCCGATAACGATTATCATTCAATATGGCCACTCGTTGCACATTTTCATAGAAAAATGGTCCAATTATGCCTCTGGACCAAAATACGCATCAAACAGTGACTCCTTTTGGGTGTATCGGCTTTTCAATGTTTGCGTGCGGCTACTGTGCCCCAAATGCGACAATTTTGCTTGTTTACATAACCGCCAAGATCAAAATGAGCTTCATCTGAAAAAATGTTTTTTTTTTTTTGCAAAATCGGCCAAAATAATGTCGCAATATTCCTCAGCGTTGTTCATGCGTATACAAGATAAAATGGCCACATTTTAGCATAACCTAGGTTTTAGAATTATTAGTTATACACATTATTCCTTTGTTATTTCCGATGCCATTTTTAATTTAATTTTTTTTCATTATAAGCCGTATTTTACTAGTCAAGCCCTTTCATTTGATATTTGTATTAATGGGTTTAACAAAGTTTATGCCATTTTGTTTTAGGCATCTTCTAGGATTCTACACTCTTTATAGTTTGGTGTATTCAACTGATCATGTCTTTTCATTTGATACCAATATTGAGAGGGTTGAAGGAGTATATTTTTAAATAATAAATTTAAGCCATATGTAAATATATTGTACGCCATTTTGCGACCATCATGGATTTGAAATATTTTTATTTTATTTTTCAAGACACAGCCTATATATCCGGTGTCTAAATCTACACAAAAAAAGATTTTCGATTGTAAATTTTAGGAAAAACACCCAAAC
The DNA here is from genome assembly GCA_941918925.1 of Phyto melanocephala. Lineage (NCBI taxonomy): Eukaryota > Metazoa > Arthropoda > Insecta > Diptera > Rhinophoridae > Phyto > Phyto melanocephala. The sequence goes on from OW799233.1 coordinate 30,420,363, forward strand.
AGTTGTATATTGGAGTTTAAATTTCAGTTTCAAATGGATTTGTTAGTTTATCTCAGGAATAATTTTCCAGACTTCAGCTTAAAATATAATGCCTTAAGCTTGTTTTAAAATTATTTAAAAGCCTGAACAACTTGATAATATTAAAAGAACATACATTTGTCATATATTATTTATTTATTTATTTAATTTAATCAACATTATAAAATTTACAGTTAAGCAATATTTTTTAATTTAATTACAAAGATAAAGAAAGATAAAAACAACATTTAACGTATGCATTTGAGTTAAGAAACCTTATCAGCTTTCCACTTGTTACAGCAACATTATCAGAAAAGTCAATGTGAACACAGAACTTACAAATTACTAAAAAAATTCTTCTAATTGGATCAAAGTTAATGTAGTTTGATCTATGAAATGGTACATATGTATAACGGTTCATAAAATCTGAGCTGCCTATTAGCAACATTGATGCATATTTTACGTTAAAGATATGTAGAATCAATTTTACCTTGAATTAGATTCATGACAAATGCAATATTGGAAGCAATTCTTCGGCATTGTAACGTCGGGAGCGCAATGAGTAGTAAACGACTACGATGTATTAGAATTCCAACGAAGGTTACGAAGGTAGAAAAGAAAAAAATGTTTTTGGACTGTTTCAAGTTTTTGGATACCAAATTACTGACCCATATTCCAGTAAAGGTCTTACCAATGACGTGAATAAGGATCATTAAATTCCTTAGCCCAACGCTTTATGAAACTTAATACCCCATAAGCTTTATTTACTGTCATTATTACATGTAAGTTGAAATTAAATTTAACATCAAATAGAATTCCAAGATCCAAAAACGAATCAACAACATTAAAATTAGAGCCATTTACAGAGTAAACATTTGAAATCGGTGAATATCTAGAAAGTTATAGATTTGCATTTTGTTAAATTCAATTCCATAAGATTTACCGTACACCAATTAAAAAAATTATTGTAGGGGATGAGACTCTAGTTGTGTATGGAACTATTTAAATATTATAACAAAGGGTCTTAACCAGATAGAATCATCCAAGTTCACCTCAATTATTATAATATTTTATTTTGATTTATTAATGTGGGGCTTGAACTAGCTAAGTGCTAAATTCGCCCTCATATGATATTTTAAAAGAATAAGGTAGTTTTTCCGTTTAAGTGTTTCTTGCTAGTGTTTTCTATTCTTATGTTTAAATTTACAAAGTAACAAAATAAATACAGATTGAGTGGAATTTACTTATTGAGTAATACAGTTATAAAAGGTACATAAATATTTAATTTCAGAGCAAATGAGTAAAATAAAAGTAATATGTAAATGAGAAGTATTAAATAATTTAACTCAAAACAACAATTAAATACAGTCGAGAGATAAATAATAGCAACACAAATTAATTGTTATGACAAACATAAATAATAGAAAAATACAAAAATTATCAATAAACAAAACATAATAATTAAGTTCATGTTACAAAAATTATCAATAAACAAAACATAATAATTAAGTTCATGTTACATTATTCAAATCAGTTTGGAGATAAAAACTGTCGTCATCAGTTCTAATCCATAAATAAAGTTTAACATTATCAGCAAACATTAAAATACTGAAGTATTGAATAGCCTTTGGAAGATCATTCATAAGCAATAAAAATAAGATGGGGAACTCCGGAAGTTACTTCAATATGTTTTGATATACAATCATTATAAAAAACACATTATCTCCGATCCTTTAAATAGAACTAATCCATTTTAAAATGTTAACCGGAAACCCTAATTTCTTTAGCTTCACTAACAATAAATCATGGTTACCTTATCGAAGGCTTTACTAAAATCCGTATAGACTACATCAGTTTGGTTACCATTACAAAATCCTGTATTGATGATGGACGTTAGTTCTATTAGGTTTGTGGATGTAGATCTACCTTTACAAAAACCATGTTGTGCTGGATAAAGAATATATGTATACTTATAACTTAACCGATTCGACAACCGATTTTTTTTCCAAAGGCTAATTATATCTCTATATAGTCACATAAGTATCTACATAAGACTGAAAAAACAGGCAGTTGTGTTTTCTTGCTCATGTCTTATAAAGTTATAGTACAATTTTACCGAATTTATGCCGGATATTTCCAAATGATAGATAATCAAATACAGATCTGTACAATATGTGAAGGCTTCTAAAAGTTGATTTCAAACAACAAGCGTACAGACGGATACTCCTCAATCAACTCACCTAATCATTTAGAAAATACTTATAACTTTATGTGCTAGTAAATGAATATTGTAGAGATCAAAGCTTGTACAACCTTGGCACCACAGGTAAGGGCTAAAAAAAATGGTGCAAACAAAAAACAACAACTTAATTACTCAAAAGTTCTGCTAATGAAATAGGTCTTTTATAAAACGGAAAAGCCTGCTGGCAAACAATTCTGCAACCAGGCCAACTATATAATTAAAATGTTGTTTTCTTTCCTAATCCTGCTTATAAAAAATACTTTAGTGCTTTTTAATTTAAATCAAAACATCATTGCAATGTACTTTAATTCAAATCTCTAATTAACACGTCAACTTGTGTCTCATGGTGTTTGTAGATTTGTGTAATTTATTTTTTTGCATTTTCTAATAGTTATTTTCCTTTCATATGTAAATGTGTAACTGATAGTTGTTAGTTGAAGAATCGCAGATTATATATACACACATGTATTAGAATTATTACTCCCATCGGCAATTAATGAAAGTGGTTGTTGTGGCAAGGCCTTAGCAAAGCGACGCTGATGCAGTCTCTTAAAGAACTAATAAAAGTTATCTTCAGTTTTCGCCAAGCATAGTTTATTTATGCTCATTTAATATAACTGTTACCTCTAAGATTGTAGTTGTCACGTACGGACCAGGAAGTATTTAGAAGTTACGAGAATAGTAAAAGTTTTCTCAAAAAAGTTTTCACTTACGTCACATTTTCGGCCACAATTACGAGCTAAATGAATCAAAAGTAGGGCTCTTAAATCTAGAATTCAACATTTTAAAATTTTAGATAAAATTAACGGTGACTAAAGAACAATTCTTGGCTTTCGACCTTGTCAGTCAAAAGTATAGCTGCAGTAAGGGAAAAAATATCCAAGAATTCAGGGCCTTCTATTCGTCTCTAATCATTTACAAATGCTAACGAAGCACATTTTTGCTATAAATTTTTACGTTAATTAGACATTTTTTATTTTAAAACTTCTCCATATTCTTAAATCGCGTAGTATGTATGTGAGAACTGTTCAAAATAAATTGTATTAACAGAATGTTGGAAAATATAATTCCTGGCTTAGAAATTCTAAACTATGGAAATTGCCACCAATGCAGTCCAGTCCAGCAGTTTTGTTTTTCAATCAATTAACTGCATTGTTGATATGCCAAATAAAGTTCCAAGTATCCTATTAAAAATTTAGCGATACCTAAAGGCAGAGTAACTTATTAGAAATCAAATCTAAACTCTGTCATAGGGTTCAATTGAGTGAAACATAACCATGTAAAGCATGTAAAACTTATGGTCAACACTGTATTTGATTAGATGTGACTCGACATAACGCCATAGCCACAACTATAGAAATCAAATAAATTTCGGTTTTCGCCGTAATCATCATGAAATTAATAAACAAATAAAAACAAAAACATCTGATTATGGTTATGGCAGCACTAATAGGTGAAGAAAATATATTTATAGCTTAGGCAATAGTTATGGCTTTTGAATTATGATACAAAACTACTAATAATTCCCAGTTAGTCTTTTTAAAAAAACTAAGCGCATGTAAAAAGTTAACAGTTAGTAGCGACAAAAGAACTTGAGGTAAGCGCCCCTTTCGCGCTTGTAAAAATTTATTTTTAAGGTCGTGGCATTACAGCCTTGCAAAAGCTTTTCAATGATTTTTCTTATTTTACTTGTTTTCGTTTATTTTACTTGCACTTCAGTAAGATTAAGCAGCAAAAGCACATAGAGGGCTTAAATCCTGTGAAGCTTTTTAAAGATATTTCTTTACTTTGTTATCTATATAAGTCTTCTAAAGTTCGCTAGCCATTAGGCGTTAAACAAATATATGCTTTCTTTAAAGAATTTGAATTTATATGAGGCCCCGTTAAAGGCATTTTTCTACTTCTGCTTATCTCGATTAGTTTAAGTTAACGCAATATGCAGAACATGTTTGGTATTTGTTAGCAGAAGTGTTATATATTCATAGAAACAGGTAGAAAGATTATATTGGAAACTAAAATTTGTTCAGTTATTTTTACACCTACTTCATGGAGCTGCCCTTATTTGTAGCAACTTTAAGGAAATAAGATTAGGGCAATCTCTTTATTATAAATTTAATTTTCTATGGAAATTTTTTAAAAATCCTTGAAAAGATGTTTTATTTTTAATGAGAATATAAATAATAAATGGATGTTTATATTAAAATTGACTCATCAATAAAAATGTTGACACGAGCAGCTGTGGATGAGGCCTCTTCAAATGCTGGTATACATGTTGCTAGTCAAAATAAGTATCTCTTAAATTTTTCTTAAAAATTTGTTTAGAAATCTCTTGAAAAGAATAAGAATAGGACCGCTGATCCATTGACAATATTAATGTGTTACCTTTTGATAAAAAAATTAAAAAATACAAACATAAGATAATAATATAAGAACATTCCATAATAAAAAATTCAAATATATAAATATTTAGAAAATTGACTATTGTTCCAAATTTGGCAACATTTTCAGCATTCGCACAAACGAGAGACATTATTGAATAGACTATTTTAAGTACAAGGATTGAAATCAAACATATATTTACATCTGCACGACTGTATTCAAAATCCATTTAAACATAATCTTCTGTTTTTTAGCTATACAGCGTTTTTTATTCTGTATTAAAAAAATTAACCGATAAACTCTCAATCGAAAGAGAAACGAAGAGTATGGTTTGAGTATAAAATAATTTAAATTTTGACTACTTATTTAAGTGTAGTCAAACTACTCATAATAAATTACTTTTAATTTCTGCTGTTGTATATAAATATATATGCATGGGGTACAATCAGTTATTTAAACAAGTAAGATCACTATATTCGGCGGTGCTGATTCTTTAATTCCCACCACCAATTTGATGTACTTTTATAGCACAAAATTTATTATTTTGTCATTAACAGTATTCGCTATGAAATAATCTCTTTATACTAAAATATGTGTCACTTTCTTTGTATAACTTTGATATGCTAGTAAAATATTTTCGTAAATTTATTCTTTCAATGATAGTGGGCGTTAAAGTAGGCGTGTCAATATAGTTTCTGCTAATAAATAAAACTTCGATATTTCAATAGAGCACTTTATTCTTCCAACATTTTATTTATTGAGAAATTATATGAATTTGAGATAAGGCGATATATGGGAGGCTTGCGTTAAAGTGGGCGTGACACCTTAATTTTCTGGCATAACAGTAACATTGATTAAAAAGCTAAATATGCGAAATTTCATCAGCATACCTCAAATTCTGTCTGATTTATGAGCATTTAAATTTCATTAAGAGCAGATTACATGAAAAGTGGGCGTTATAGTAGGCGTGTCGAAAAAGGTTTTTTATTTTTCAATTTATATGGTTACGTGTATATTAATTAAGTAAAGTATATTTAAGTATTTACAAGTCCAACTGTTATTAATCATTGCCAGGTTTTTGCAATAACAAATGGTTTTTATACACATTTAACAAAAACTGTAAATTAAATGTGTTTGAATTAACGTTATATTCTTACAAATGACATTTCAACCTCTCGGCTTCTAATGGTTCAGAATACATTCAACTTATGCCACCCACTTACCTGTCAATCCAGAGACTGGAAAGTACCAGTTCTATGTTTACCTTTACATACTGGCATACTTACTAGATTCATTTTAATTAAAGTGATAAATTCTATAAAAAAATAATCCTCAGATTGTAAGATAAGCATTAAAACATATATCGTTAGTAAATTGAAACTCACTTTAGCAATAAAGAGCCGTTATTGTATCAGCCGTAAGCGTTTTAGATTCAAGCGTGTGTTTTGTCATTATAGCAAAGATATAATACATTTAAAACTTCAACGATTGATGCTGCAGACTATTGTTTTGGTAGGGTTGTTACTTGTGGCTATCAAAATTTAGTTCAATCGTAAAGTACAACTCCCACATAATTTCAAAATAAATTTTTTAGTAAGAAATCTATAAAACTAATGTAAAACTTTTTTTTATACTTATTTACCAGATGTTATAATAACAATTCTTTTGTTTTATTTCTAACCTGCTGTCATTGTGTTCAATTAGTACTTGTTACTCTGTTATAAAATGTGTATACACTAACCAGTAATATTGCTTACTTGTCATGTGTATTTGACATTTCAAACACATGCTTTCTTTTTTGTTCTCAATTGCAACATCTAGTATTTGCATTTAAACACTCGTAATACCACAGGAAAAGTTTTAACCTGTTACCCATTCTATTGACTCGTGGTTTGTTATATAAGCTTATAAATAAAGATATCTGCATATGTTTGTAAGAATATTTGCAATTGAGAATAGTAGAAAAAAACACATGCACTACATATGTATTGTTGCTACTTATATGACATACATGCATACGATTCTATATGCAAGCTTTGAGTGTATTTATATTTACTTATTCAAATGTAAAAAAAGTGTATGTGAATGTAGTATATATGGCTGTGTAAGTGTGTGTTGGAGAGTAGATGTTAACCGAGTTGTTTGGTTTTAACCAGAAGTAAAAATATACTGTTCCAATTTCACAAAAATTTGCAAAACAAGTGTGTGGTAAAATAACCCAACAGACAAATTATCTTAGGATTGGAAGTAAACAGAAGTTATTTCAAAATTCCAGCAGAATTATTAAATAATACTTTATGTCTTATAAAAAAGTTGCTTTTAGTTTTGTGTTTTCCTTTAGCTCATTTGTTTATTGGGCTGTCATTTGAAATTATCTTCGACGCCAGGCTGCCAAACTTTAACATGCGTTTGGGTGACCAAAAGTCTAGATCTAGTATAATAAAAACTTAAAGCTACAACACAATCAGAAAAAAAAAAATGCTCATCAAAATATAACTACATTAAATGTATTCGTACTAGAACTACACACAGTTGACTGACGAATGAATATAAATAATACCGAAATATTGTACAAAAGCACTAAAGCTCATAAGCATATTAATAAAGAAACTTTAAATTTTTCCTATTTTTTTGTTGTTGTTGTTGTTGTTTTTTCCTTATTAGGTCAAAAAGCCAATGGGACAATAAAATTGAAGGAAAAATGAAGTAAAATAAAATGTATTCTTAAAAAGTAACAACATAGCAAGTAGCAACTGGTGACGAAACAAAATTTATATAAATACAATTTCATTTGTCTATAAACTTCATCTGTGTGCTTACATACATGTGTGTGCGTGATACAATGTCCTTTAAGGGGTATTTTGTTATTCTTAGACGTAAACAAATAAAAAAGACATAAAGAAAATTAAATGATCAAGCATAAAAACCATTGACTAGTTAACGCAATAATAAAATATTTATTGAGCTTTATACGACTCCTAATACTACCAATATATTTATATATAAATTTTATGTTTACATGTATGCATGTTTGTGTGTATGGACTAAGGAGTAGGTGCCATTTTGACGGAAAATATAAGTAACAAAACTCTCGATATTAAGAAACTAAAAATAATAAAGGTTTAAGGATTTACTCTTTGGCTATTAAATAGGAAGATAGTAAATGTTTTTCCATTTAATTTTTTTTTTTTATAAATAATTTTTGTTAAATTTAAATTTTTATAAATTATTTCGCTTTGCTGAATCTATGCACAAATGTATCTATCAATCTACCTATCTCCTATTATTTAAAAAATGTAAGAGTGCTATATTCGGCCGTGCCGAATCTTATACACCCTTCACAACGTGTAGTCATGCAATAACAACTACATCACCCATCATTTCGTTAATATGATATACGTACATATATATATGTTTCATTATCTTTATAACAAAACATCCCATTATATATCAAATAAAAAAAAATTTTTTTTGTCTTAACAGTGATTTGAACCTACCTACGTTCATCCAGTTTGTATTGGTGAGAAAAGGCGAGGTGGTCTAGGTTTGTTCATCATATCTCAGTTATTTATAGAGCGATTTTTCCGATTTCAGTACCGATCTACTCCCGAATATTTGTAATATGTTGGTACTTAAGACGGGTCTTAGAAATGTCTAACGGCTTCCAAAAGTTGATTTCAACATATGCACGGACAGACTGACAAACGAACAATGCTTAATTAACTCTCTTATTCATAAGCTTTCAGAAAATATATACTTTATGGGGTCGGAACTGAAATGAAAAGAAATCACACATAATGACACACCCATATGTACCCTTACACTCACTGTGAAGGGTATAAAAATGGAAGGTTCTTATGGATGTTTTGTTTATACATGATGTTAGCATTACGCTTTCCATAAAAGGTAAAGAGTATTTGTCACATATCCATATTTCTGTTATACCTACAATTACTTTAGTCTACAAATTATGTGTGATACTGAAACAATATCAATTTAGTATAAACAAGTAAGAGCACTATATTCGGCTGTGCCGAATCTTTTATACCCACCACCAATTTTGTGTACATTTAAAGCACAATATTTATTATTTTGTTAATCGCTATGGAATAATCTTTTTTCAATAAAATATGTATCACTTTCTTTGTAGAGGGTGGTTAAATTTTAAGGGCCCATGTTGAAGGTGAACTACAGCTAGTTTTTAAATTTATTTTCTGCATTTCACTTGACATTTCTCAATCTCAAACTTACTCAATTTGATCCGTGGAAAGATACGCAAATCAGCAACGCTTTAAAGTTATTCAGGTTTTTTATAAAAATGGGCGTTTAAATCAAAATGCATTTTGTGCAGTTCGTAATTCTTTTGATCAACATAATCGTTCAAATTCATCCACAATCGGGAGAATTGTAAAAAATATTTAAATTTCTGCAAAACAGGTCTGTATAAAATGTTAGCAAATCTGTGAATGCCTTCTTAGTTCGTTGAATTGGAACCACTGCTGGTTTTTGCGATAGTGTGGCAAAAGAGCAGTCAACCTCGCCTCATCATCATGCCCAATAATTGAGAATCAACATTGTCATTGAAATTTTGGGCCATCAGATAGTGGAGTGGCGCCAAGGATGGGGGGAGGGCATTTGGCCGATATTTTGTTAAATACATAATTGAACCATACAAATATTATAATTACAAAAAGAAATAATAATAATATCCTAAATAATTTATGTTTTATTTAAATTCAACATAAAATTTAACCACCCTTTATAACTTCGAATGCAACTAAAATGCTTTTGTAAGTGTAGTCTTTCAATGAAAATGGGCGTTAAAGTAGGCATGTCAATAAAGTTTCTGCTAATAAATACAACTAAGATATTTCAATATAGTCCTTTATTTTCCCAAAAACTTTATTAATAGAGAAATTACATGAATTTAAGATAAACCGTTATATGGGACGTAGGCGTTAAAGTGCGCGTGTCACCTAAAATGGATATTTCGATGTGTTACAAACGGAATGACAAAATGGATATACCCCCACCATTTTTTTGAAGGCGGGTATAAAAAACAAAACAACAAAAGCAAACAAATTACATTGAATAGAAGGATATACGTAGCAAATTTGATCATCATACCTCTAATTTTGGCGGTTTTATGAGCTTTTAAATTTCATTAACGGTAGATAACGTGAAAAGTGGGCGTTATAGTAGGCTTGTCAAAGTTTTTTTTGCGAATAAGTACAACTTAGGTGTTTCAATATAGCCCTTTATTATTCCAAAATCTTTATTAATAGAGAAATTATATGAATTTTAGGTAAAACTTTATATGGGAGGTGGGCGTAAAAGTGGGCGTGACACCTTAATTTTCTGGCGCAGTAATGACATTGCCTAGGGGGATATACTTAGCAAATTTGATCAACATACCTCTAATTTTGGCGGTTTTATGAGCTTTTAAATTTAATTAACGGTAGATAACGTGAAAAGTGGGCGTTATAGTAGGCGTGTCAAAGTTATTTTTACGAATGAGTACAACTTAGGTGTTTCAATATAGCCCTTTATTATTCCAAAATCTTTATTAATAGAGAAATTATATGAATTTTAGGTAAAACGTTATATGGGAGGTGGGCGTAAAAGTGGGCGTGGCACATTGGTTTTCCGTTAAAAAAAAGCGTCTCACCAAAAAGCAAAGTGTGCAAAATTTCAGAGTCGTACATCCAATTTTGTTGCTTTTATGACGTTTTTGTTTTTAAATATACCGAAAAATACACTGTGCGGTATAAATTTTCGTACATTTTGATCGATAACTCCTCTCCTAATGCTTAGATTTAGATAATTTTTGGGGAAAAATATTGTTTTTACTCATGAAATATATATTCGAAGTTTCATGAGTCTACGTTAATGCGTTTGGACACAATTCCATTTTATTCGATGTTCGAAGGACACGTTTTTTTCGACCTACTCTTGCTTTTCGAGCTATAACTCTCTTCCTAATATTCCGATTTAGCCCATTTTCAATACCAAACAAACCTTGTCTATAAGAAAGATTCTGGCAAAATTTGAGGCCCCTAGCTTTTTCGGTGCGACCTCTATCGTGCTTTCAACAGACGGACAGACGGACAGACGGACAGACGGACAGACGGACAGACGGACGGACATAGCTAGATCGTCATCAAATCAAACCCTGATTCAGAATATATATACTTTATGGGGTCTAAAATGGATATTTCGATGTGTTACAAACGGAATGACAAAATGAATATACCCCCACCATTTTTTTGGTGGCGGGTATAAAAATAGCAAAATTAGTCTGACCGTAATCTCGATATGCGGCAAAAACTGCTGAATTTGTATTGGAGACGCCACACCCACTTCAAATCTTTAGAAGAGCTGTACGTTAAAATCTAACTTTGGCTTTAAAGCTTATTTTAAAAAAAAATTAGCCAAATATGTCTCGCCGTTATCTTTTGGTTTTGTTTATAAGATAACTTGCCTATTTTAAGAACCTTACTTGAGTCAGAAGGATTATTATAAAAAAATATTCGCCAAATCTGTCCGGCCGATATCTGGATATGCCGCAAAGTCTGTTGTTTTTTCTTGTAGATGCGCTACGTGATCTTTAAATTTTAACAAAAACTGCCCATAAGAACCTTACTTTAGTTTGAAGGAGTGTTTTAAGAAAAAAATTGTCAAGTCAGTTTGTCCGTTCTCTAGTTATGGCCTAACCAACGTACGCCAATTAATTTTTATATATAGATTTCACACACTTCTTAAAGGGAAATATTTGTCGAATAATGGTTTTTTTATAAAAAAAAAAAAAAATTAAAATTCCGCAAAATAAATCTCATTTTCCCAAATCACCTTGATGAACCTAAAACAACACTCTAAAGACATATTAAGTGAAATTGTATTGTTATAAAATCTTTTAACGGTGAATCTGCACGTAGCAATTTTTATTGTTGAGCACAAGCAAAACCGAAGGAAAATAGTTTTATCATTTCCCTATAATTATCGTAATTATCTGCTTATAAGATACAAAAACTTTTTTGTTTGATTACTTCTTCAAGTTCTGAAATTGTGTGGCCTGTGTGCAGTACAGGTCTTTTTGACAAAATGGTGGCAAATTTAAATCCGGTGCTTTTATTGGGACAACCAATATTTTATATATTTTGTTTAAGGTTAAAATAATACCGATCTATACCGATTATTTCTTTTTGAATTATTTTCAAATTTAATGAAATATTTGACGAATTCACAAGGTGTCCTAAGAATTGTACTGCTATAATTTGTAAAAATCTTAAAAATGTTTAACAATTTTACAAAAAACTATTTATAAAGTATTTCTCTTTTTATGACAAAATGACACTTCGAATTCCTTAAGAATAAAACAATTGATTAATTTTCTTTTTTCTCCCTGGGAAAATTCTACGACTAATATTCTTTCTTTTTTTTTATACCAATTTAAAATTTTATAAATTTTTCTACAAATATATTTGCACCACCTACAAAACATGACAAGTAACCCTTTTACTTTAAAATTTTGTATTTAATTTCTGCTTTTATTTTTCTCTCCCATTTTCCTTTCATCGATTAGGTGCTGCCTTACCTTGGCAAGGCTTGAAAATGGCTCATCACCTACCACCCGTTTGCCCACAAAAATTACCGGATATCTCTTTGCAAGGTACAGCTAAAATGTCCAAAGGCCGCTGTAAGCATTTGACACGTTTATTGCCTTATCTGAAAACGGAAAATGAGGATTGTTTGTATTTGAATGTTTATGTGCCGAGTGGAAATGATGATACTTCGGCTGATGCGGGTGGTGGTGTGCCATTTGCTTATGCTGCAGCAAGTCATGAGGAGGATAGTTTTATGCAAAAACCTTTATATCCTGTTGTTGTCTACATACATGGTGAATCGTTTGAATGGAATAGCGGAAATGCCTATGATGGCTCTGTACTGGCCAGCTACGGCGAAGTTATAGTCGTTACAGTAAACTATCGTTTAGGTATTTTAGGTAAGTGAAGTGACATCAAAACTAAAAAACATTTGTGTAACTTTTAATATCATTGTCTATAACAATTCTATGTATTTTGTGTTTCTTTTTTTCTTTCTCGTTTTTGTTTCTGCTGACTGGTTTGCTGCAGGTTTCATGAGACCTAGTATTAATGAGAATACAGTTGCAAACTTTGGCCTACTAGATCAAATAGCTGCTTTGCATTGGATAAAGGAAAATATTCATTCATTTGGTGGCGACAAGAATAGTGTTACACTAATGGGACACACAACTGGTGCGGCATGTATAAACTATCTTATGGTGTCACCTGTAGCTTCAGGTATGATTATCTAAATATAAATTTGCATGTCAAAGAGTGGACAGGTAAAGTTTTGTCTACAGTCAAGTTGTCATAATATGGAAGTTGACATTATCGTGGCTGTGGACAAGATGTAAATATGTACATATGTACATGAGCTTAAAGTTAAATATTAGTTAATAAGTTTTGTTTTTGGCATTAGACAGATGTTCTAAAACTTATGTCTTAACTGCTTGTAAATTAATGAAAGTATGTGTCAGAGAGAATCGAATTATTTTAAGTGATTTCAAAGGGAATTATGATTTATTTTTTAAGAAATATATTTTAGCATATGTAAAATCTAGATCTATTTTGATTGTAATCTAATATTGTATATGGTCTTTTTAATTTTTTTTAAATTTAAGCTTGCCTTATTTAAATATGATTTAAATTAAAAACATTGATTTTTATCCATTTTTACCCCTTTTCACCTCCTTAAAGTTTGAATTTAAAAAATTCCTTGTAAGTAAAATCTTCGTGTCCAAATTTTATATATATATCCTCTTTTAAGTTTAAGCTGTGCGATGACGGATTAGTTCGTCAGTCACTTCACTATTTTATACATATGTAAGTATAGATAGATTTATGTTTATTTCTAGTATCCTTGATAATTTAATTGATCTTAATTTATTTACATAAAAATTATATATTTATTTTAGAAAGCAAAAATCGAATGAAAGAATCCATAAAAATATTCTAAAATTTTTTACAAAACAAACTAGAATTATACAAAAATATTTTAACAAGTAAAGTTTTTAACAAGTAGGAAACTATAAAATTTAAATTAAAAATAAAGACACTACATTATTACTTGTCAAAATTTGAAGGATATGGAAGTATACAGCTTTGAAATTCCATTTGCTATTGTTTTGACAAACGAAAAAAATGCATACATATTCCTTTAATTTTTCATATGACACCCGAATTTTTATAAAATAATAAATAATGGGCCATTTATTGATTTAAATTTGAACCAGCTGTTACTTAGTCTCTGGCAATATTTATGTCATTATATTCTATCACAAAATTCGGTGAACGAAATGAATCGACTTATGCTCAAAGCAACATTTGAATTTATTGGATATTTATTTCCAAAACAATTGGTCAGAAGTTATACAAAAAAAGATTTTGCAAAAAAAATAGCTTTTCGGATGAAGATAATTTTTATCTGTTGGGCACGTTAGTAAGCAAAATTGCCATATTTATGGCTCAGAAAACTCAAACGTGATCTTACAGAAGCCGATAAACCCATTGCGAGTGACTGTTTGATGCAGCATCACTGGCCCTTATTTCTTTGAAAATAAGGAGGGCGTAACCATTACGGTCAATGAAGTCACATATAGCACCAAGTTCAAACGATATCTTTGTACCCGCCCTTCATGGTATTGATGTGAAAGACGTTTGGTTACAACAGGATGGTGCAACTTGTTACATATCTCATGCCACAATCGACTTATTGTATACAACGTTTGAAGGCCGTTTAATAAGGCGAAATGGTGATGTTAATTGGCTGTCAATGTGCTGCGTTTGATACCGTTGGAATATTTTCTGTAAGGCGCCCTTTATTACGAGAGTTATGTAGTTAAACCAGAGACAATCCAGCATTTGAAGGCCAACATTCATGATGCCATTGCCGATATACAATCCCATACACTCGAAAAAATTCTGGAAAATTGGTTCAGTAGAATAGGGTACTGTGAGGCCAGCTGCATCAGCTATATGAATGAAATAATAAAGGGTCCACCATTTAACGTTTCTTTTTTTCAACTAGTGCTTATTTCGTGAATGATAACACTTAGCTCATGTCTGATTTGACAGATAATTAGTTTTATCCTTCCGCTGAACGAACATGGTTGTGTATAGACTTGAATAACGCTGGGAAATATTGCGACATTACTTTGGCCGATTTTGCAAAGAAATCATCTTTTCACATGAAGCTCATTTTGATCTTGGCACATTTCACATTTCTTCGAAAAAGAGCAAGGAGTGGTCATTACAGTCAATGGCGCTCGTTATCGGGACATGTTGAACGAATTTTTGTTCTCAAGAATTGAAGAGGAGGATAATGGCAACATTTGGTTTCAACAGGACGGCGCTACGTGCCACACAGCCGAAGCTACACTTTTTTATAGCATTTTCAAAAAAAAAGTTATTTGGCGGACCCTTTATTTCATTTATAACCGAAACCACTGTACTTCACAGCCAAAAAAAATAAATTTGGCAAAATTTCAAACCATTATTTTTACATTTAAACTTTTAAATGACCCATCCTTTACATGCATATATTGTTTCCTTCAAAATTTAAAATCCTTGAAGGAGGAAAAACTATCATAAGCAACATAACGTTACATGGTGTAATTATTTTCCAAAAGTTGTTTATGGACTCGTTTGGAAATATTTGCAACAAATTTTCTGTATCTGTTCAATTTTAAATTTATTTTTATTAAAAAATAACTTTTTGTACATTATAATTTATCATTCTCTAAACTTCTGCAATTAGGAAAAATTTATTCTTTTTTCTTGGCGACCATTTTTTAAAGATATTTCGAAAATATTTCAATTAATTATTATTTGCATAATATTTTTTATTTAAAAAAAGTTAACACATAGCTTGCCATAGGTATATCAATAACTTCTCTAATGAATAAGAATTCGATAGCAAATAATTTACAAATTCATTTTAATCCCATCTTCTTTCAGCTTAATGTCTCATCGCCCGGTTAAATTTTATCCACAAATTCTCTTTTTTTTATTTTTGTCTTCCACTTATATTCTCATTTAAACATTTTTGTTTCCTTTCGCCTCTGTATCATTTACATAAAGGTTTATTCCATCGTGCCATTTTGATGTCCGGCTCTGCCATGTCTGATTGGGCTGCTACAAATCATTCACTACAGCTGACAATGCAAATTGCTCATGGCCTTAATTGTCCGCTTAACGATGACAATGAAGAAATGTTATCATGCTTACGCCAAAAACGGTAAGTAATTGAATTGATTTGGCCATTATGCTACTGATTATGCACACATACATACCAACTTATCTACTTGCACACAGATGCAAGCCTCTTTCATGGTAAAAACATAAAATGGAAACAGAAAAAATCTGCAAAATTTTTTTTTTACTAAACGTCAAATTAATACCAAATAGTTTTGTTTTACAAGTAGTAGTATTAGCGTTTAATGTTCGCCACTCTGTAAGTTAGTTAAATTAAGGACTTAATAATTTCCGTCAAGGACGCCATTATTTTTTGCGGTCATTTTCTTTTTTTTTTTAAGTTATTGAATTGATATATTTGTCGAATTTTTAATTGAGTCTTAATTTTTCCCGTAATAATTTACAAACACAAAAGTGCTAATTGTGGTTTATTCCCTTACTATTTCTTTATGCCTAACTGGGCTAAGTAATAAACTTATTATTGTTTATTATTGAGGCCATGCATTTATTTATGTTGAGAATTCAAAGTGCCAGAAATGGAAAACATTTTTATAACAATTATTACTCTATTATACTTCTTATTCTACGACATTTAGTTGAGGTTTTTGTGGAAAGCAAGATAAAAAGGTTATTAAGATTTTATTTACTTACTTGTAAATAATTAATAACCATTCAATAAATAAACCCATGCATAAAAGTAGAATAGTATATAACTATATGTACATTAAGGCATAAGAATTAATTTATTTGCAAGTTAAGGTGAATGTGTTTATTTTGTGGTATTTTGCCACTTAAGTTAGATTAGTGTTTACTTAATCTGTAAGCTTGTGTGTGTGTGGGTGTGAGTGTGTGTGCTTGAGGAAAACTAAAATTCTCAAGAGATTTACTAAAGATAAAGAAAATAAAATTTAATCTTGTGGAAAACTATAAATTTTAGTGATTATTAGGCTTTTTATTAGAAGCAAATGAAGTTTTAATAAAGTTTGATTGCATTGATTCATTAGCAATTTTTTAAATAATATATTTTGCATATTGTATATTTAAATGCTTAATTATCATGGAATTATGGATTTCGAAAGGATTTCTACAATAACAGTACAAAGTAACTGTCATATGTATAAAATTTATATAGAATTTATTTAATGTATATTGATCAAATTTCGATAGAAAATCAGTTTAATAAGCCCCCAATAAACCAATTTTATGCATACGGCGTTAAAAATTTTATAGAAAAGTAATGAAATTTTAACTATTTTTTTTCACACACGCGGGTTAATTGTCAATTTGTAATATTACCGCAATTAAAGGGCTTTATTGAGCTCAATTTACCATACTAAAAATTATTTTTAAATTGAGCAATATATACTTAATTGTTTCACTTATTATCTAATACCCTGTTCAGACATAAATTTTTTATTGTTTCAATTTAGTGTTGATTGAGCAATTAAAATAAGTGTTCACACATACTCAATTTATCTTTTCCCATTAGCATTTGAAAGCTGTAAAAATACGATGTATTGATACCAAATCAAATAATGCCTTCTCTTCAGTGTTTTTCCTGTTGATAAAATATATTTACAATTATATTTATACATATATATACTTATATGTATGTATTTAAATTTATTCAAACATTTTTTTAAAATTTTCTTCAAAAATTTTCCATTTTCTTAATTTTTATTTTTTGTATTTTTATTTGTTTGACATTAGAAATGCCACCTATAGAATTTTCTTCTCACTGAACATACTTCTCAAGAGTTGTGTTTCGAGTTTTAGACAATAAGTGAAACAATTAAGTATATATTGCTCAATTTAAAAATAATTTTTAATATGGTAAATTAAGCTCAATAAGGCCTTTAATTGCGATATTATTATAAATTGACAATTAAGGCGCCTGTGTGAACATAGTATAAAACTCGAAATACAACTCTTGAGAAGTATGTTCAGTGAGGAGAAAATTCTATAGGTGGCATTTTTAATGTCAAACAAATAAATATACAAAAAAACAAAAATTAAGCAAATGGAAAATGGTTGATGTAAATTTAAAAAAATTTTTTTTAATAAATTCAAATACATGTATATGAATACATAAATATAACTGTTAATATATTTTATGAACAGGAAAAGAACTGAAGAGAAGGCATTATTTGATTTGGTGTAAATCATCGTATTTTTACAGCTATTAAATGCTAATGGGAAAATATAAATTGAGTATGTATGAACACTTATTTTACTTAATTGCTCAATCAACAATTAAAACAATTAAACAATTAAAAATATCTGTCTGAACAGGCTATAAGAATTATTTTTTCAATTTAAATATTACTGTTCAATTTGAACTTAATTTTTATAGACATATCTGGAATTCAAAAAAAATATTTTTTTTTTATTAAAAATAGGTGGGAAATTAAAAGAGGCAAGTATATAATTTATTAATATTCTTCTCAAAAAAACAATTGTATTTTCAATACCCTCTATTTTATTACAGCCTTTTAAAAATATCTACTGTTTTTGTTTGTTAACTTAACCGGCACGTGAGAAATGAGCTTGATCGCTGAAGAAAAGTTTGTTCGAATATTCAGCATTGAAAGCAAGTTTCTAAGTCACGCTTGAACTATTATCACTGCATAACTATTTATTACACTACCACTAAACAACTGAATAAATAATTTGTAAAAACACTTTGGTATACTCTCAAGAAGGCCTGACGTCGCATTGTCATAATTTCCCAAACATTTTAAAATTAATGAAAACTTTTATATTCCTTAATATCAAATCTTTGAACATTTTTAAAAGTTTAAAAAAATTTACGACGGTTAGGATATCTTGTGTATTTACCAAATATGTTCTTAAACAGTGATGTAATCGTTTAAGTAATATAAAAAAAAAAGTTCTGTATAGTTCACTTATTATTGTATTATTTACAACTTTTATCACTACAGAATAATTTCTTTATACCCAGAAAAAAATCAATTTAAGAATCAGTAAAGACAAACTAAAACTAAGTAAAATTTTGTTTGAATTAGGATTTACCTATAAAAAAAATTGTCGTAAATTTTGATTTATAACAGTTTTGGTAATTGAAATAATTTTTGGGTAGTAATACTTTCCCCGCTCATTATGAACGCTATACTCTACGTTATTGGGCCTTGATCGCATATTATTTGATGTGATTAATAACCTACTTTTGCATTATAAGCTCTATTCTTATATACCGATTTAGGTCATTTTCAATACAAAATATTTTTAATGTGTAGAAAATATTCTGACAAAATATCATCCTTCTAACTTCTTTGATTTAAGCTCAATCGAGCTTTAGACAGACATAGTAACATCATCCTAAACTGAAACCGGGACTCAGAAAGTACATACTTTATGCTGTCTGAAATAAATATTTCGATGTGTTATAAACTTAATGAGAAAATTAATCTATCACCACAACATTTTTTTTTTGTGGTGGTGGAAAAAAAAACGCTTATGAAGGGAAAAAAATTTTCCAGGTTTTCCAGGCTATCTTCCACCTGTAAACTTTTTTTTAACTAAATAGTAGAAAATTGAGAAAGTTGTTAAATGGTTTTTAGTTTCATCATCTATTATAGAATACCAAAGAAGAAACGTAATGTTTACATAACAAACCTTACCTCCTTGGATCTATAACATCTGGTGTGAAATCGTACTGTGAAAACTGATATTTCTGTACTTGTGATTTAATTAGTGTGACTGAATCATAAAGTAACGTTTACATGCGACATTGACTTTATTTTTTAAATTTCTTGCATATTCACATCTACTATATTCGCTGTTTTGCTATGACTTTTTTTACTGTCTATATTTAAAACAGTCAACACATAACATTTCATCTTCTCTTGTTCCCACTTGTTATTTCTTTAAAAATTGTTTCTGTATTCATATAAAAATCAGAGAGGTGCTTGCAATTTTACAGCAAACAAAAAAAAACAAAAATTAATAATTCTTAAAAAAGAAGATAAGATTTATAGTGGTTTTTATAAATGTTTTTAAAGTACTTTGTCTTTTAAGAGAAATGTACCCAGTAAAAAAGGTAGTTGTGCAAATTGAATTACGTCATCGCAATTTTAAAATCTTTTTTGTTCATGCGAAATATTTTCCACAATTTATGTAAACAAACATCAATAACTTATCGAATTTCGGTTTCTTTCAAACTAATATGCATGTGTTCTATGTACTTATTGAAATGGAGTTGAATTTATTAACCCTTTACGGCGTCATGTTGTATTTCTGCAACATAAAAACACATTGTCAGCAATAATACGCTAGAGTAAAATTATGCATATTTTAACTGAATCGCACTGCTTCATCATCAGTTGAACTCCTGCATGAACACTTCTTGGTCGTATTAGTTTTTGCTGGGTATTTGATTAAAAAAACTGTATAAAAATGTAAACATTTACGTTGTGCTTGTTAATGCTACATAAGTATTATGTTGGCCTTTTTGGTTACCTTTCTTTAATATTAAATTTACATTTACTAAAATATTTTTGAAAGTATTTAATATGAATTTTTAATTTTTTAATGAAAAAGTTATTAAAAATATTGTACTTTGTTGTTTTTTATTATAAGTTTTAAAATCTTTTATAATTTAAATAATTTAAATGAACTAATGAAAAAACAAACTATTTCGAATTTTGTAAAGAGCAAAAAAGAAACAACAAAGCAAAAAATTTCAAAACATTTAATATAAGTTCATTGTTTGTGATGTAATTGCTCTTATCATGTAATTCACAGAACGTCAAGGTTAAATTTCAAACAAATTGAAGTTTTATAGACTTTTGTCAAAAAAACAAAAAATAATTATTAAATGAAAAAGATTTTGGGGAATTCTTAAAACAATGAGATACAAAAATAAACAATTTTGACAAGAAGATGCCAATTAGTAAACAATTTATTAGTAAACAAAGCAGTTTAAATATCATTTATGAATTATTAATCGGAATATTTTTTTACCTCCACTAAAGATGTTTTCTTATTAGTCTGCAGGTATACAGTTTTTTATTTGTAAAAAAAAAATAGGACAGTTTTGAAATTAGGTAAAAAATTCGGTATAGATGCACAGCCTAATGCTTGGCCCACAACTAGGACGAACGATGACAAATTATGGCGTCGGTCGAAATTCGCTGCAAGCTGCGAACTCTGCAATAGATTTATTTTATTTCTTACTCCGGCAAAAGACCAACAAATTGGTGCAATGGGACCATATTTATTATAAATAGTTTTTACTTAAATAATTGCTTTAATTATTTATTTTAAAACATTTAAAATATTTGAGTACTTTCACCGTACAAATTATGGAATACAATAGTACCTGATCGACATTAATATATATTCAATATGGTGATAAGACTGACACAATGAAGTATAAAGTAGGGCAAAATATTTTCGGTCCTATCTTTTATTCTAGCAGCCACCTCAGTGTACATTTAACAAGATACAAGCATTGGCAACTTTAACTTAATACGCTATCACTTACCAACAAATCTGATAATACCCTTCACCATCATGCACATTAGTATAATGACCACATCCTAGATTTGAGATTTCCCGTTATACACCATTTCTTTATTATTTAGGATATAATCTTTGATTTTAAATTTTTACATAGCTTACATAGCATCAATTGATACCCATATTGATAGAAAAAAAAAATATGTCCGTTATTCATTATTCATTAGTTATTATTGTGAATTTTATGAATTTATAATGGGTTGTTTTAACAATTTTTTGACAAAGAAATTAACGAAAAGTGCTGAGTCAGTCTGGTTATTCAGATCATTTATTCTCAAGCAGTCATTACGAAAGGAACACACGGCGGTCTCAAGCAGTGCTCGTCAAGGAATCATTAAATAACCTTAACTTTCTAATTACAATTGTAAGTTATCAGAAATCGAATAAATTGTATTTACTGTAACTAGTTGACAAAAAATTGTTTTGTTATTAATAGTGGTACACTTACGACACAAATTTTAATTCCTGATTCCATTTGAAAATTATAGCCTAAAACCCTTAGGTGACAGTTTCTTAACCACTAATTTGCCCGACAAACCCACCTTTACTTACATTTTTCATATATACTTAAGCTCGTTCGTTATTTTGTACGATTTGGTGAATTATTCGAAACTTTAATTGGCACAGTAAAGCAGTTAATTAAATAGTAGCTATGAGTAGTCACAATTGTGCCTATAAATTATCTTACGGCAGAATTTTTAAACCCGCCCCCAAAAATATGGTGGGGGTATATTCATTTTGTCATTTCGTTTGTAACACATCGAAATATACATTTTGGACACCATAAAGTATATATATTTTCCGAATCGATATTTAATTTTATGACGATCTAGCTATGTCCATCCGTCTTACTTTCCGTTTGTTGAAAGCACAATATAGGTCGAGCCGAAAAAACTATGGGGCTTTAGTTTTGGCAGAATATTTTTTATACACATGCTTTGTTTTTATTTTGAAAATGGGCTTAATAGGAGTATTAGGATGAGAGTTATAGCTCGTGCTGCAAGAGTAGATATAAAAAACATTTCCTTCCAACATCAAAACAAATTCATTTGTGTCCAAATGCATTAACGTAGAGCCATGAAATTTTGAATATACATTTCCTGAAAAAAAATATTTTGCCCTGAAAATTGCCTGAATTAAGCTAAAATTGCTTTTGATCAAGGGCTCTGCACTAACGGAAAATAAATGTGACACGCCCACCTACCATATAACGCTATATCTCAAATTCATATAATTTTTCTATGAACAATTTTTTTTTGGAAAAATTAAGGACTATATTGAAATATTTGTAAGCAGAAATTATATTGACATGCTTACTCAAACACCCACTGTCATCGAAAGACTAATAGCCTGTTTAACGATGTCGAAACAAAACCCAAACGAAATTTCCATTCGTACAAAAACGTTGAAAACAAAAACAGATTTTTAGTTTTTGTTGTTGTTTTCAATATATTTCTAAGAATGAAAATTTTGTTCGCATTTAGATAAACAGGCAGTTAATTTACGAAAACATTTTTCTAGCACATCGATGTGACACAAAGAAAGTAATACATATTTAAGTATATACACGCAAAGAAAAACCATGGTTACGACATGATCACGACGGTCATATTATTTTTTCTAAAACAATATTTGGTTGTCGAAAACAAGTAATAGTTATTTTTGTTTCATTTCATCATATATTTTGTCACGATAATCAAGCATTTGTTTGAATTGTATCATTTAATGATTACTTTTCGTAAAAATTCAAAATGGTTATCATTTAAAAATAGTATGATTTAAAAAAATTAATTTGACAAAAATAACATTATACTCAAAATCATTAAAAATTAAAAATAATCATTAAATAATAAGTGAGACAATAGTATGATTACAAAATAATCAAGCTATGATTTTTTTTAATAATAATTTGATTTCAATTGTTCTTCTTCTTGCTGAATAAATTTTTATTATTTTAAAAGTTTGAGATGTCAAAAAAAGGAACAAAAATTTTGAAAAATTAAAGAAAATTTAAAAATAAACGAGAAAATGTAAAAAAATATTGGTAAAAAATTGCAATTAAATTGGTTAGTACAATAAATATGTGTATGTTACAGCAAAAGACAATAATTTGCCGTAAAAAAGCAAAGATTGTCGATTTCAATTGTAGTCATATATTTGATTATTGAATGATACTTAAATTAAACATAATAATGATAACTGGTAACCATTATTATTTTAAACATAATCATACAATTCAATCATAGTATGTTGCTCTTCGATTATGGTTACCACAACCATATTTTTTCTTTGCGTGTAGAGATTAATTAATCGGGGGGCTTAAAAAAACTGTTTTCGACATACACATGAAAAAACGAATAATGATTAATCGATTCCCCTATTAAAAAGCCATCAGAAAATAAATACTTTGTGGGGCCGGAATTAAATGTTTTAAAAAATTTAGACGAAATGGAAACATATATAAGTACTAGCTTGTGGCCGCGACTTCGTCTGCGTTGTTATAGGGACAAAAGTTAGACTTAGTATTAACCTAGATTATTATTTATATGATTGTCAAATTTATCCAAGCTCACAAACATTCACATTGATTATAACTATAAGTAGGATTATTAATTTAAAATTTGAATTTATGTATGTATGTATAAAAGAAAAGTTAAAACTTTCAACAAAAATTAAAATTTTACAACACAAACAACCCGTGTAGACTGTGTGATGATGAGTTTGCAAACTATTTCGCCTGGTTATCGGGATAAAAAGAAGCCTATGTGTTAATCTACAGTGTTATCTATCTATGTGCCGAATTTCATTTAGTTTTGTTCAGCCGTTTTTGCGTGATTGAGTAACAAATATCCAAACATACAAACATTCACATTTAGTATATAAGTAGGATACCCGTACACTCTCTGTAAAGAGAATAAAAATAATTGAAGGCGAATGTGTAATATTTTTGTCTACTTGAAATTTTACATAAAAATTAAAATGCAAATCAAAACTGATCAGCTGATTTGTTACGGCTACGTTATTAAGTACAGCCTTTGCTACACTGGCATCAGATTAAGAGTTTCAAAGTTATACAAATAGCAGTAATTTATTCTTATTTATTTTAAGTACAATCGCTAAATAAAGTCTTATACCCTGTTCAGACAGATATTTGTAATTGTTTCAATTTAGTGTTGATTGAGCAATTAAAAAAAGTGTTAGCACATACTCAATTTATATTTTTCCATTAGCATTTAATAGCTGTAAAAATATGATGTATGTATACCAAATCAAATAATGCCTTCTCTTCAGTTCTTTTCCTGTTCATGAAATATATTTACAATTATATTTATATATACATGTGTATGTATTTGAATTTTTTTTTAATTTTTTTTTTAAGTTTTCATCACACATTTTCCATTTGCTTAATTTTAGTTTTTTGTATATTTATTTGTTTGACATTAGAAATGCCATCTTAAGGATTTTCCTCTCACTGAGCATACTTCTCAAGAGTTATATTTCGAGTTTTATATAATAAGTGAAAGAATTAAATATATATTGCTCAATCTAAAAATAATTTTTTGCATGGTAAATTGAGCTCAATACAGGCCTTTAATTGCGATAATATTTTAAATTGACAATTAAGGCGAGTGTGTGAACATAGTTTACTCAAAAATTTTGGGCATAACAATAAGATTTTATAATTACAACTAAATCCTACAATTACGAACAATTTTTGTTAGTTTTATAGTTTCATTCTCTGATGTTTAAATGTGTTTTGATTTGAACTTATCTTTTTAAAACCCTGAAGTTAAAAAGTTATATGTTTCTATAGAAAACTTAAACAGTATGCATAATTTTTTTAAAAAAGTTATTATGTAAAAAATCTACACCCCAGATTTATGTTTTGCCAATACTGTACCCATGATAAAACTTATGAATATCCAATTAAAGCTTTCTTACTTTGTTATTTGTCTGTACCCTTTAAACTCTAGAGAGAAAAATTATTTATAACAATAGTGTACATATTGATATGCAATATGATTACAATACGAAAACAAATTGTAATGCTTATACAATAGGAACATACATACACATATGAATATTATTTATTATGTTTTATACTTTTCCCTTGTTGCATATTACAAAAAATTTAATCAATTTCTTAACCTTATGTTTTGTTAGACTTTCTTACATACAAAACTTATGGAAAGTATGAAATGCTATAGCAGTTTCTGTTGCTATGTTTTGAGGAGTAATGGCATTTAATCAATTTATGTTATAGATTTTTACACTATGCAAATATGTATTAAGAATACTACAGTGAGATATGTTCGTTTAATCATATGTATTATATTTTTATGCAATTTTGCAATGGAAATAAGAAATTTAAAAACTGTAATACAACTAACTTGCAAATATTTCCTTAAGTTGTTGCCAATATTTCTCTGGATTTGGAAAAAAAAACAACTTTTATAAAATTTTTAAATATTTCACGAGAGCGAAAAAACAAAAAAAAAAAAATGCTAGACTAGATTTTTTAATATGGTTGGGATAATGTCACAGTAAAAGGCGAACTTGTGTGAAGGAACCAGAATTTTCGAAAAATATGTTTTAATTTAATATTCAAATTCTTCAGGATATTATTTATGTCCTTCACAAGACAGTATCAAAAGTATATATAAGATTTGGCTAAATTCATCTCCCTGTCCGTCTGTCCATATCTCCGTGTGTATGTTTAAATCAACTTTTTAAAGCCCCTACGTATACCTTAGACTCTTATATGGTATATTTAATAGATATTCTATTGAAAATTTTGTTATTGAAATTTTTTTTATTGAAAATCAGTTCCGTGGGTGCACTACGAGCTGATATATATGGGTGAAAGGATACCAGACTGGAAATTACTGATTCCTTTTCCACCTGAGACTTTACTTTGTTGCACAAAAGTAGGAAAACGACATTGGTACAGTTACAGTTGTAATAATACAAATAATGTAAAACATGGTCTTGTTTTCTTAAAAAATTTTCATTACATATTTATATCGACTTTGGTCCTTTAACTTGAAGTTCATGTTGGCCTGGACAATAGCTTTTAAATTTAACTTAAATGATTTTATTATGAATTATATTTATTTGGTTGTTGGGTTTAAGCTGGTTTATATGCATTTCACTGGTGCTTATGCCAGATCATCAGTAAACCTTAACCCAAATTCTGGAAAAAGTTTAAAATTTTTATAAGTTATATTATATTATTATCTAATTAACGAAATGAGAATTCAAAAATAAAACAAAAACTATAAAAAACTTTTTCAAACCCCAACCAACAATTTTTTTTAATTTTGAATTTATTTTATTTTTCTAATCCCTTTAATATTTGGCTAACCGTTGGTTAACACTAAATGCTTATAAGGGCAACCGAAAAATATAATCTTTTATTAGTTAATTTACTTAATTTAGTAAATTAACTAATTTTATTATGTATATAATTTGCTAATTCAAATATACCAAATAATTTTAAAATTGCACAGTACTGTGTATATGATTATTCATGCGACTAAAATGTAATTTATTTTATTTAAAATCAGTAAAATGAAACCAGAAACTGTAAGTGGATGAATTTATTTCTTTAAAGAATTTTTTGCTTATCTTATGAAAATAAAACTAAAAGCGATTAAACATTTAAGTATGAATAGAAAAGACTCAGACTAAGATCCTAAAATATTATCAAAATTATTTTTTTTTGACAATTGTTTAAAATTTTAATTTTTTAAAATTTTTTTGCGTCAACAGATATTTACAATGACAAATATTTTACAGATGTTTTATATTGTTTAATATATCTTCTTTATTTTTTATCCTTATTGCTTTTGTTCTATTTTACAATGTGGTCTAACAACTCAACATAAAATAGCACTAAATATATTATACATTATACTACTTTGACAAAAAAATCTAAACTTCCGCAAGTCAGCCAGTTGTTGGTTGTAATATAATGCCTAATTTTTTAAATCCTTAAAATTATTTTTTAATATTTTTTTTGTTCTTTTTTTTTATTTACTTTTCTAAGACACAAATATTTACATGGCTGATTATTTGATCAACTTTTTAGGATAACAAAGTTTTTAAATTAAAAATAACAAGGAAGAGTGCTATATTCGGCAGTGCCGAATCTTATATACCTTTCACAACGTGTGGTCATGCAACAAAAATTGTTTGTATCACCATTCATCTGATATGAAATACGTACATATATAAAGCATACATATCTAAATTTACGTATGTTTGTTAAAAAAAAAAATACTAAAAATATAAATAATAAATATAAAATAAAAAAAAATTAAAAACAAAATTTAAAGAAATTTCAAAAAAAAAAAACTAAAAAAAATATATATAAAAAAATTAAAAAATAAAATTTTTTTTTGGCTTAGCTAGGATTCGATGCCACGTTTACTCTAACCAGTATACCACGTTTGTATTTTGTTCTTGTATGTTGTTGTTGTGAAACAAAACAATGTGGTCGTTGGGTTTTTTGCTCATATCTCAGTTGTTTATGTACTGATGTTTCCGATTTTCCAAAATATTTCTGATATTTTAATACCTTACCTGTGACCAGCCGATGTCGGGGAGCTTTAAAAAGTTGATTTCAACATTACACACGGACAGACTGACAGAGCTTAATCGACTCCCCAATTCATTAGCTTTCAAAAAATATATACTTTATGGGGTCGAAAATGAAAATTGTAGAATTTTCACACGGAATGACAAACCTATATATACCCTTTTTCACTGTGTGAAGGATATAAAAAGAAACAGATATTTGCTTTTCGGCTTGTTTGTATGGGAGTAAATAAGTAAATATGTTAAACAAATTAACAACACAGTGTATTTGGTCTCTTTTTCTCTCTCTCTCTGTGTAACATATAACAACATTAACAAAAAATTAAATAAATAAAAACAAAAGCACACATACACACTTTTACATACATGCAGCCACATACAAACACATTATTAATGATCTTAAATAAACCTTAAGCAAATGAAAACAAACAATTTGTAGGGTTTTTCAATAGGGGAAAAGTGCTGTTAAAATAAAAAAAAAAACTTAAAGATTCTTAAATATATTTTATTTAATTAATTTTATTTAAGAGCCAAATAAATAATTACGTATAAAATATGTCACTATTAAAACTGTTGTCTTATCTTCTTAGGCTGATATGTATTTAAGAGCTTATATTTTTATAAAACCCCATTAAAGATTGTTCAATAAGGTCAAATGCATGGTTTGTGTGACTTATTCTCACAAGCTCTGTGAGGGATGAACATATCTGCAAAGTTTTTAATTCAAAATATTAATTGTGGCGTTTAATGTGTCCCACGTAATTCTATCATATGGCATTCCCAACTTGTTTTATTATTTTGAGCTTTTAAGCCCAATTTTTTAAAATGTTAGGTACCACGATATGACCTAAAATTTGCCGGTCTAATGAAGTTTGTCCAATTGCTTTTAAGCGATAACTTCAAGCCATAATTATCGAGTTTTACTTTTTGAAAACTTCTTTTTATAGAGCACAAAAAAAGCAGCAAATAATATAGACTATACTTAACGGGACCAAACGGTTTTTATTTAATTGTACAACACCATAAGTTTTGCCTCAAATTATTTTTTTTTTTGGTCAGAAAAGTCGCATAGTGATTTTTGCCAGCCACACGTTGTATTTTAGAGTCACATAATCAAAAAAAGAAATCAGGATTTATTTATATAATCTTGATCGTTGACAAAATCTGAAGAATATGGATGTTCATGAGAGTTTTCACCTATCGTTGCTCTTTCGTTCTGTTTTTTCAATTAATTTAGTTTAGCTCATTCTTCATATCCTGCAATAACTAAAATACCCGGTCACGTTACCCATATTGTTCTAACATCTTTTAATAATAAATAAATTTAATAAATAAATTATTTTTAATACTTTTATCAATTTTAGCTATAAGCAAATGAAATAACTCCCAATCATGAAAATGAAATAATCCCCAATGAAATAAACCCCATCAGCAACAAAAATGAAATTATGCCCAAAATTCATAAAAGAGTCAGTTTTATTAAGGATTTCATGAAGTCAATATGGACCAACAGCAAAATCGCAAATTTATTGATATAAATCGTGTGGAGGCCCGCAGGCGTCTTCTTCATAATATGGATATGCAATTTCGAAAGTGTGCCAGCATTCATAATCAATTTTTTTTGTTGAAAGAACATACAAAGCTTGTTTAATAGTGACTACTTCTGGTTTTGTAAATGGACTCAGTCCAGTGAAGTTATTTTCCCTTATACGATGGAAGCAATTTCAGATCAGCCACCAACGAGCTATCCTAAAACTTTCGAATGGCTTGAAAATCCAACTCATTGGAGACGTTATTATAGTTACAATATTGTAAAGAAGGCAGCAATTTTCTGTAATCGAGATGTGAGGAAGTACGGAGAAAGAATTGTTTAATATTTCCAATATATTTATTTTTGAACCGCAACTACCAAAAAATTATTTTCATGTACATACATAAATAATAAATAAATTTAATATATTATACGTAAGGAATGGTAAAAAAATAAAATGGTTGCTTATGAATTCAAGATGGAGAAAATATACGTTGTATGTATAAATGCTACCAGTTGGTTACACATTGTTATTATGTACCTCCTCACTGCTTGACAGAAGTGGAATCAACAACCGTTCGTAGACCAATTTCGTAGTCTGTCACGAAGGTCGCACCATCCAAATCCTGAACGTTATCATTTATGTATTTGAAAAGATATTGTAATATATTCACAGGCTAAAAGTTTTCTTGTAAAAGGCCTATTTTTATATAATTTATTTACAAACACCCCCAAAAACCTACAGCTTTAAAAATGAAATAACCCCCGAATACAAAATGAAATAAATATCACCCAAATTATACACGCTATGAAACAAGCCCCGAATTTTAAAAATTTGTTGGGTGTTATTTCATTGGAGATTATTTCATAATTTGAAAACCCCAAATGAGAAATGAAATAATTTCCAAAAAAAATTAAAAACGGCCCAAAAAAGTTGGGAGTTATTTCATATGAAATAACACCCAAAAATGTATGAAAAAAATTTGGAGAATATTTCATTTCTCGTTTGGGCGTTATTTCATTGGGGGGCTTTTCGTGGAGCCTATTAACATACATGTAGGTTTAAATGTCAATAGCTGTGGGAATAATTTGTATGAACATGCTAACTTATTTATATGTATTTAAGCACTTACCATAGAAAGGAATGTTCGTAATAATTCGCAAAAATATATTTCTTTACTCTGGATTTGTTTGAAAAAATGTTTGTGTTTTTTGCGAAATGTAGTTTTCTTTAAGATGATTTTGTATTTTTAACGCATCATTTTAGAATAGGTCGTTTGATTTAACTTACTTTTGATTTATTATATTCGTCTTCTATGAAAAACGGATGGTAAAAAAAACAAAACTGATAAGAAGGATATTTGGGCCGTAAAGTAATACCATAATTGAGGATATCATAATATACGAATAGATGCTTTGTTTGAGTTGTATGGTTGTGGTTAAAATAAGTGGACCGCAAATAATCATTGAATTATCCCATTTAATCATAATATAATAACTTTTGTTTATATTTTCTTCGACCTTAAATTGGTATCAACAATTGGGCTCAAGGTCACCTTGACCCTGACTTTACTTAATTCCAAATTATCTAAACCTTAAAACATTATAAACACTTTATTAACTATTTTTTTAAAATTAATTCAAAGGATTATAAAAACATGATATACCTTTTCAACTCATATCAAACTTTTAAACTAAAAACAAAATTATTTGACAATAAACAGAACCGAAACAAAATATTATTAAAAGCTATCACATCTTTATTATTGCACAATCGTAATTGTATTGCAACTAAAATTTAATGAATATTTGAACTTAAAATTTCTTTTATGGGCTAAAAGAAATATTTATGAAATTTACAGTTAGAAAATGATATCATGTAATTTTGAGTCAAATCTGCGGTGGTCCCTTCGGAAGGTCTAATCTTGGGCTACTCGTTTGACCATAGCAAACAACGCTAGTAATGTTGGCTTCCTAAGCATTTATCGTAGCAAGATTATTTCTGGACACCCCAAACTTTGCATATCGCCAGAGAAAATAGTTCAAGGGAGTGATGTCGTACGGTCTACGTGATCAATTTGCCGCACCTAAACGCGAAATTAAGTGCTCACCGCAATAAATTCTCAACAATTGTTTTAAGTACTGTATAACATGGATGTGCACAGGACGCAATATGCAGTGAATATGCCCCGAATCCACCTTAGGAACCTCATAGCGGTCATTACCGGACACTGGCCTATAGTACACATGCGAAAAGACTAAATATCCCTTACGACGACTACTGCAGAAGTTGCGATAACGAGGAAGAGACAACTGAACATCTTCTCTGTAATTGTCCTGCATTCGGGGACCTAAGACACCAGATTCAGCGAATACTTGTAAGTAAAACTTGTCTTTCCGCAGTTGATCTGGGAAAGATCGACACCTTCGTACACAGGACAGGATGGCTGAGGACCGACGGCCAGAGGACATAGACGAACGGGCGTTGGTGCCTACGGTATCACAACGGGACTCTCGGAGGACCCAAGTGAGCTATGCCTTCGGGCGGCTGCCGGATCTAACCTAACCTAACCTAACCTTAGCATGTGGGATACTGAAATACAAAAATATTCAGAGGAATGTAAGAATATTTTAGCCATAGTTAGGCGGCAATCTTGTCATTCAAGTCAAGTTTGTGGTACCAAATATAGCATAAGAACTAAATATAACTTTCAAAACAATTGATTTAAGTTATCATTTTAGAATTTTAATTCTATCTAGAATTTTTGTTCTATCTGAAAATGAGTTGTTCTTAAAATATTCGCAGTGCTAGAAAAGCGGAACGATCGAATGGTGTACTATGTGACCAGTCATGGCAGTCATATGATTGATATAATAGTTAATTTCTAACCGAAAAAATTATACTTCACAAAAAAAAATTTTTTAGACCTTTTTTGTTTTATTGCATTATTAAATGTAAACTTTTATTATTATTTATTTATTTTTAGTATAATATATTAGTATATTAGATGAGTAACAAAAGAATAATTCATTTTAAATATAATTTATTTATAAGCTTGCAACAAGCCCACGAAAATAAGTTTATTACAAGGGTTTCACAATAATATTGTCAACACTTTTTTAAACTTAAGCTTTAATGGTTACAAGCTTGCTTCAAAATACACATTTTTAAGACGTCTTGGTCTTTTGGGATTTTTCTTATACTCTCTTTAATACATATGTATTTCTTCTTAGTCCTCCTATCACCACAGTTCCATAAATTGAAAATATGAATTCATGAGCGAGGCATATTTTATACAAAACAAGTAAGAGCACTATATTCGGCTGTGCCGAATCTTTTATACCCACCACCAATTTTGTGTACATTTAAAACACAATATTTATTATTTTGTTAATCGCTATGTAATAATCTCTTTATAATAAAATATGTATCACTTTCTTTGTAGAGGGTGGTTAAATTTTAAGGGCTCATGTTGAAGGTGAACTATAACTAGTCTTTAAATTTGTTTTCTGCATTTCACTTGACATTTCTCAATCTCAAACTTACTCAATTTGATCCGTGGAAAGATACGCAAATGAGCAACGATTTAAAATTATTCAGGTTTTTTATAAAAATGGGCGTTCAAATCAAAATGCATTTTGTGCACTTCGTAATTCTTTTGATCAACATAATCGTTCAAATTCGTCCACAATCGGGACAATTGTAAAAAATATATAAATTTCTGCAAAACAGATCTGTATAAAATGTTAGAAAATCTGTGAATGCCTTCTTAGTTCGTTGAATGAGAACCACTGCTGGTTTTTGCGATAGTGTGGCAAAAGAGCAGTCAACCTCGCATCATCATCAAGCCCAACAATTGAGCATCAACATTGTCAATTAAACTTTGGACAATCAGATAGAGGAGTGGCGCCAAGGATGGGGGGGGCCATTTGGCCGATATTTTGTTAAATACATAATTGAACCATACATATATTATCACTACAAAAAGAAATAATAAGAATTTCCTAAATAATTTGTGTTTTATTTAAATTCAACATAAAATTTAACCACCCTTTATAACTTCGATATGCTACTAAAATGCTTTTGTAAATGTAGTCTTTCAATGAAAGTGGGCGTTAAAGTAGGCGTGTCAATAAAGTTTCTGCTCTTAAATACAACTTAGATATTTCAATATAGTCCTTTATTTTCCCAAAAACTTTGTCAATAGAGAAATTACATGAATTTTAGGAAAACGTTATATGGGAGGTAGGCGTTAAAGTGGGCGTGTCACCTAAACTTTTTGGCACAACAATTACATTGATTTGAAGAATATACGTAGCAAATTTGATCATCATACCTCTAATTTTGTGAAAAGTGGGCGTTATAGTAGGCGTGTCAAAGTTGTTTTTGCAAATGGGCACAACTTAAGTGTTTCAATATAGTCTTTATCTTTAATCTTTATTAATAGAGAAATTATATGAATTTTAGGAAAACGTTATATGGGAGGTGGGCGTAAAAATGTGCGTGGTACCTTAATTTTCTGGCATAGTAATGACAATGCATAGGGGGATATACGTAGCAAATTTTATCATCATATCTCTAATTTTGGCGGTTTTATGAGCTTTTTAATTTCATTAACTGTAGATAACGTGAAAAGTGGGCGTTATAGTAGGCGTGTCAAAGTTGTTTTCGCGAATGAGTACAACTTAGGTGTTTCAATATAGTCCTTTATTATTCCAAAATCTTTATTAATAGAGAAATTATATGAATTTAAGGTAAAACGTTATATGGGAGGTGGGCGTAAAAGTGGGCGTGGCACATCGATTTTCCGTTACAAAAAAGCGTCTCACCAAAAACCAAAGTGTGCAAAATTTCAGAGTCGTACATCCAATTTTGTTCCTTTTATGACGTTTTTGTTTTTAAATATACCGAAAAATACACTGTGCAGTATAAATTTTCGTACATTTTGATCGATAACTCCTCTCCTAATGCATAGATTTAGATAATTTTTAGGGAAAAATATTGTTTTTGCTCATGAAACATATATTCGAAGTTTCATGAATCTACCTTAATGCGTTTGGACACAATTCCATTTTATTCGATGTTCGAAGGACGCGGTTCTTTCGACCTACTCTTGCTTTTCGAGCTATAACTCTCTTCCTGATATTCCGATTTTCAATACCAAACAAACATTGTCTATAAGAAAGATTCTGGCAAAATTTGAGCCCCCTAGCTTTTTCGGTGCGATCTCTATCGTGCTTTCAACAGACGGACAGACGGACAGACGGACAGACGGACGGACATAGCTAGATCGTCATAAAATCAAACCCTGATTCAGAATATACATACTTTATGGGGTCTAAAATGGATATTTCGATGTGTTACAAACGGAATGACAAAATGAATATACCCCCACCATTTTTTTGGTGGCGGGTATAAAAAAGTTCTACCAATTTTCTACCAAATTATTCAAGTAAAATTTTAAAAACTTTTTTTTACACATTTGCACCCCAAAAAAATTTAAATGAGTGTATCTGACTCTTTGTATAAATATGTAAGTGCGACTACATTTAAAACAAATTTTATACTATTTATACTCAAGTACACAGCTACACATACATTTATGGTATACAAAACTGAAAATAAATAGACATGTAGAAGTGTGAGTGTGTTTTATAATTAACATAACTAATGTTATTATACCCTTCACACAGTGAAAAAGGGTATATATAGGTTTGTCATTCCGTGTGAAATTTCTACAATTTTCATTTCCGACCCCATAAAGTATATATATTCTGAAAGCTTATGAATAGGGAAGTCGATTAAGCCTTGTCAGTCTGTCCGTCTGTCCGTGTGTATGTTGAAATCAACTTTTTGAAGCCCCCCGACATCGCTTGGACCTGGGTGAGGTATTAAAATATCAGAAATATTCGGGAGTAGATCGCTATTGAAAATCAGAAACATCGGTACATAAACATCTGAGATATGAGCAAAAACCCACGACCACCTCGATTTTTTTTTCACAAAAACAACATTACAACAACAACATACATACATACAAACGTGTATACTGGTTAGAGAAAACGTGGCATCGAATCCCAGCTGAGCCAAAAAAATTTTTTTTTTTATTTTAAAAATTTTTTTTTTTTATTTTAAAAATTTTTTTTTAAATTTTTTTTTTATTTTTTATTTAATATATTATTTATATTTTTATTATTTTTTTTTTTTTAATTTTTTTTTTTTTTTTTTTTTTTTTGTTTTATATTAATTATATATATTTTAATTATTTTTTTTAAATTTTTTTTTAAATTTTTTTTTTTTTAATTTTTTTTTTTATTTTTTTTAACATACATACGTAAATTTATAATTTTACAATGGGATGTTTTTATATTGTATGTTTTTTATATGTATGTACGTATTTCATATGGGATAAATGGTGATACAAACTACTGTTATTGCATGACTACACGGTGTGAAGGGTATATAAGATTCGGCACGGCCGAATATAGCGCTCTTACTTGTTTTTTCACTTCTTGTTTTGCTTTGTGCTTTTAATAATAGTTTTTGTTTGAAGAGAGAGAGAGAAAATAAAAACTATTTGTTTTTTTTTTTTGTTTAAAATACGAATGCACATTTTGTTATGTTTCTATTGTTATTGTTGCTGTTTTTCAGCTTGTTGTGTTTTTGTTTGCTTTGTTCATATAGTATTATTGTTTTATTATTTTTTTATTAAACTTTTTATAAAACGTATGTTGTGTG
The DNA here is from genome assembly GCA_941918925.1 of Phyto melanocephala. Classification (NCBI taxonomy): domain Eukaryota; kingdom Metazoa; phylum Arthropoda; class Insecta; order Diptera; family Rhinophoridae; genus Phyto; species Phyto melanocephala. Next base: position 30,456,689 of record OW799233.1, read on the forward strand.
TATGATTGTATGAAAGAAACAACAACCAATGCTAAATTAATTCAAAAGCAAAAACAACAATGTCACAAATAATTCTAACAAAACTTTGTTTTATACTTCCTGTTTTGTCTGCGTAAGTGTGTGTGTGTGTGAAAAAATATTCGGTGTGTGAGTGCGAGTGTTATTCGTACATATGTGTTTGTGGTTGTACATTTCATTGACAGTATGTTGTTTATTTGTTTACAGGATCGGAAAATAATGCTGCATTGTCATTTTTATGCTTTGTAATAGGACTAGTGTTGCCAGCCGTAGCCTTGGAAAGCTTACAATCTTTTATAATAAAATTATAAGAAATACATTAAAATAACTAATCAATTAAAAGTGCTATTTTTTCATGTGTTTAGTATTTTATGACAGCCAAAAATTTTTTTTTTACCCAAAATAACTTTTTTTGTCCTACTTTGGTCTGAGCAACGCTAAATTAAATAATTAGATTATTCAATGAATATTTCAATGCTTTCATAGGATCAAATTTTTACGTTCTGTTATGCCATAAATGTAAGCAAATCCCCAAAAATTTATTAGTATATGTTATTTAAAAAAGGTTGGATAAATTTTGTTAAAAAAGTAAACTCAGAATTCTAACATAAAATCGTCTTTAAACTATGCTAACATTAAATCTGCCTAGAAGTGTTGAAGAGATAATGTGCAAATTTTCAGCACAAAAATTTTTAAGAAGTATGTATGTATGGTCTATAATAATTTATAAAATTGTCTTAAATTATTTAACTAAAATCTTTTTTTAAACGATTTTAAGATTTTTAATAAATTCTAACTTGCACATATATTATGCACAAAAGTCTAAAAAAGGTTAAACTTACGTTACGTAAATCATGCAAGATATTGAGGAATATGATGGTGATTTAAATTTTTGACATTCAAATATCAGCATTATTCCCCTTTTAACAGACAAGATATGCACGTGTGAAAAGAGGTTAAACTTTTTTCCAACACACTGTGAGTCATGTATTTCTTATATTGTCATACACCGCCTTACTGAATATCAATTCTAAAATCTACTATTATTATTGTTATAGAATATTACAAAACATTGTAGGTCGTTACCATTAGGCAGTGCTAAAATAAATCGTCGAACAAACGCCGCTCCGACAGAAGTTAAACAACAGAGTTCGTTGTGTATATCAAATTCAATTTATTTATTTATTCATTTCCTTTATTCATTTCATTCATAAAAATCTTATTTAATTTAAACGACAAAAACTGTATCTACAGGAGAAGCTTATATTAAGATTCTAGCCAACTTCTTCGAATATGATTTAAATCACTCATAAATAGAATTTTTAAATATCTTAGTAAAGGATAACTCAAAAAATGATGACTTTTTTAATTTTTTTCTTTACTTTAAAACATTTGCACTATAAGTGAATGCCGTTGTTAACTATGAAATTTTCCTATCTATCTGGCACCACATGGTTTTCATGCCAACAAGCTGATTATCTTTTAAAACCTAGCAGAGATCAAGTTGATTTTGGATAACCTGTTCTAGAAAGAGAATTTTTAATTGATTAAAACAAATTAAAGGCGGACGGGATAAGACCTGGCGGATAAGGTAAAATTTCCCAAAAACTTCATTTTAAATATGTAGCCGAGCGTTGTAATGATGAAATTTTAAGGTTTCTTTCTGTACGTTCTGAGAACTTTTCACAAAATTCTCACTTCAAATAAATCATCATGTAGATGGGACCCTTTTCGTTTCCCTCAAACTCAGTGTCAGGGCTAGTTGTTTGTTGTGTCAATCGAGCTGGCTTGTCGGGATACACAAGCGCATAGGATTATTGTTTAACCTGCGTTGTTATGATGGAATTTTATAGGCTTTTTGCTCATTCTGCGCGCTTTTCACGAAATTCTCACTTTAAACAAATCATCTGCATTCGGTACATGTAAATGGAACCCTTTTCGTTTTGCTCAAACTCAGTGTTATTAATATTTGAATGTTGTTTCAATAGCTAGTTTGTAAATTTTTTCATCCCAAGTAACGATTTGGTACAAAACTGAGTTTCTTTCATAGAGTTCAAACAGAATTGTGGAAAAACAGAATCCTCTTTGCTCTCAATTTGAATAGCACTCAATTTCCCTGTTTTCGGCTGAATTCTGCTAACCGTGAACATTTTGCAATTGCTGCTAAATTAGCTCTTATTAAATTTACAAACTCTTATTGTGTTTGAGAACAATCTTAATTGAGTAGTGTTTAAATTTTTGCTAGTATAGGCATTGTTTGTCTTCTATGTTAACATCATCTCTCGTACGCATAAATTGATGGAACACATTCAATTTTGACGGTAGTGTGCAATCTTTGTGCATCAGTGTCACTTTTTTCAAACAAGAGAATTAAAGCAAAAGTTCCTGCATATAACGCTATGTAAACCTTTTTTCTTTTCCTGACTGATTGAATATAAAAACCGCCTTCTAAAAGACTCCACCTGTTTTTAATCTCGCACATAATATATAAAATTTAATAAACAAAAGTTGTGTAGCGAGTCTACATTTTCTTATTAATTTTCTTATACTAAGCATGGGGAATAATGTTACATAATTTACTTCCGTTTTTAGGCTTGTAGTGATCCTTTGAAATTTGTTACTGCATTGATCGAATTTTCGTAACTATTAAGTTTAAGGATTGCCTCAGGCTTCTTTATATTAACCGTGACCTCAAATAAACCTAAAGAAAATAATGACATACTGATAAATTTGTCGAACATGCTGGCCAATTAACTTCCAAATTTCTAGAAATTTTCTTTCTTTTATTTGCTTTCAAAAATCTTTAATTCAAAAGCCCATTGTGTCTTGAGTGGCTCCATACTGCCAAAAAAGCAATTTAGATCTCTTTTATAGCACATGATGAACAAAAATTTTAATCAGAAACCAGTATCGCTCTTCATTTATGGTTACAGAACTTCCATCCTAATTTTCGAAGAAATAGAGCTAAATGATATTTTCAGATATTAAGCCACATCATTCTGTACACCAACTAGGATGCAATTAGCGTTGATGAATGGCTTTTGGATTTCAGAACCCCATAACCTTCAGCTTTGCTTGTTAACAAAGCAGTTTGAATGAAACGAGCTTTATCAAACAGTATTTGGTTTTTAATGAAGTTGATTTTATTTTTGGCCAACTTTAGAAATTGAATTACAACAAAAAAAACCTTTTCGATAATCCGAGGGTTTTATCTTGTAATACTTGTGTCTTATATAATCAACAGTATTGGAAGAAAGTAAATGTTTTTAACATTATCTAACAACTAAAATTATCTGATAAACTGTATTTCTCTATATAATATTTGACGAAATCACTGTTGCCCTAAGCCAATGGTAATTTACATGTTTGAAACGAAATTGTAACCAGAGAGCTTTAATCTCAAAAGGTCTTAACGACAAAAAAATGTATGTATAAATATATATCAAAAAATCTACGGTTAAATATTAAATTTATTAAATAAGTTTCAGTGTTAATGTTTCTCCAAAAACAAACTGAGTTTTTATTAAGCACCAAATGATAGTGCTTAAACAAACTTTAACGTTTAGGTACCTTTTAAACATAAATAATTAAATATGCGAATGATTACTTTATAGGTTTTTTTACTTTATATTTCTACGACTGTAAATAAATGTCTTCAGGTTAATTGTATGCTTTCATATGAAACAAGTACAATTGCAAACATACAAAGGAATCAATTAAATATTGCTCGTTTCGTAAATATAATTAAGTTAAGTTAATTAAGTCACTAGAGTGACCTGACGTTTTGATAAAATGTTACATTCGATATTGTCTATTACTTGGGGAAATGATATTAAATATTTAGATTTGTTATATTTCTCGTACATGGTCATATATTTTTTCGCAAGCACAAGCAATTCTCACAAAGCTTTCAACTAGATTTAGTACGTGAACATAATTCACTAGAGATACAATAATAAAAATGTTATTTGTTTGTGAATGTTTAAATATGCCAATTGATTTTAGTCCCCAGATTAAATGAGTTTGAAAGTTAACCAAACAAAATTTTGAGTCTTTCAAATGAGCTCACATTAGGAAAATATTTAATGAAAAATAAAAGTGATAACTTTTTTCTGAAATGCAATTGTTTAATAAGCTAAATTATATCTTGCTACTGTCTAAAGTTCAATTAAACTAAAATTTTTTATTTGAGATTATGAAAGACATCATTTTAAATGAAAAAAAATTTAATTAAATGTATATGTTCCTATAAAATCTATGTCCTATTTATGAAATCAAATACTTGCACATATAAATACAAGTTAATTGTATGAACTAAATTATGTTTGTCCTTAGATAAATATAATTAAAAAAAACTGATGATTTCTGATTAAGTTTCTTTTAATATTTCTCTTTATTATTTTTTCTCTTTGCTCATCAATGAACAATTTTAATTAATTTTACTTAAAATATCCTTCAATCTGCCCTAAACTTTATTCACTGAACGCAATACATTAAATATATCTATTTATTGTGCTTTAAATCTCATTATATTAAAAGCTAAAGGCTTTCAAGTATAAATTTGATCAACAATAAAGTATAAATATTTGTATCTCTAAAAATTTTCAACTTATTTCTAACAATTTTATTAGTTTGACAAACCTTTTAGGATTTTGATGATGTATTTTGGATGGTTTTCTCAATACAGAAAAAAATTTAAAAACGTGACTTTTATGACAAACAGAAATACGTAGAAAATTGCAAAAGTTTATGAAAGTACATACGAGGGTAATGCAAAAATTAATCTGAATACTGTTAAAATTAAAGCCACCATATTCAATATAGTATATAAAACAAAATAGCTTTTTAAATGCACAAAGATATAAATTTTTGTTATACAAACTTCGGAAGTTGTTTTTGAATAAGATAATTAAACTGTTATATACTCCTAAGTAATGAGATTTTTTTTGCCCTTTTAAGTTAAAAATCTATATATATATAAGTGAAACTCAATGTGTGTGTGTGTGTGTGTGTTAACCATAGACTCCAAAACTGTAAAACCGATCGGACTCAAACCTTGGCAAGTTGTTATACACATACCAGGGAGTGTTTATGGGTGAAAAAAAGTGGGCGGGGCTACGTCCATAAAAATTAGTTATCATTTTTAGCTACTTGCACTTCACCGATTTTTCTGAAACTTTGCACACATATCTAGCTTTTGTGACTAAATAATTTCGTGACAAGAAAAGGGGGCGGGGCCACGCCCATAAAAAAATTATAATTTTGAGGTACTTGTACTAGACCGATTTTTCTGAAACTTTGCACACATATTGAGCTGTCATGATTATATACTTTTGTGATTAGAAAAGTGGGCAGGGCCATGCCCATAAAATAAATTTATAATTTTGAAGTACTTGCACTGGCCCGATTTTTTTGAAACTTTGCACACATATTGAGCTATCATGACTTTATAATTTCGTGGCTAGAAAAGTGGGCAGTGCCACGCCCATAAAAAATAAGTTATCATTTTTAGCTACTTGCACTAGATCGATGTTTCTGAAACTTTTCACACACATATTGAGTTCTCATGATTATACAATTTCGTGATTAGAAAAGTGGGCAATGCCACGCCCATTAAAAAATTTTTAAATTTTTAGCTTTTTGCACTTGATATTAAATTTAAATTCGGAATGCATTTTTATTCATTAAGGGGCGTAGAAATGCGCGCCGGGCTTTTCTAGTAATTAAATAAAAATGAGTAGTACACTAGTACAAGTTAATTAGTTAAGCTTGCCTTGAAGTTCGATTTATGGATTAGACTACTTACAGTTTGACTACACAGAGAAAACCGTAATTATTGTTGCTGATGATATAGATTAGTTGTGATATTAGAATGTTATTGTTGTGCTAAGAAATTACGATTCTTGCAACAGAAATTTTATAAACACAAAATAAAAGTTCGCTTAGAAGAACTGAACCTTTCGACGGCTTAATAAATAAAACAACTATTGATATAATTTTTAATCAATTTTTCCTATAAAATAAAATTTTGAATGAAATCTAGTTTTGTAGGAAAAATATAGTTTAACTTTTATAGATTTTTAGTAAATAAGATTTCTATACATTATTTTTAAAATTTTTATTTAATAAAAATATAAGTATGTATGTTTTTCAAAATTTTACAAATTGTACTACAAATCTGTAGTCATTTTAGTGAAAATATTCCGTAAAAGAAAAGTTTTGACTAGTTTGGTCTTAATAAAAATGGAATTTTTAAATAAATTAAATTTTAAGTTTGATTTTCTTTATTCTGTTTATTTATTTCTGTTGTTTTTCTTTAAAAACAATCTTTTCATCCTGTTCTCCAACAAAAACATAAATAATGTACATCAGAATTTTCATTCATAATAGAACAAAACATCAATATAAGCACAAATACAAATACAAACGCATGTACACTGTACGTCTGTGCAACATTAAGTATTTTGAAAAATATGTTGTAGAATATTTGTTAAAGAAAAATTGCATTAAACTTAAGGTCTACAAGTACTTTTAAATAGAAGAACGCAAACAACAACAAAATATTTATAAATAACTACGTTGAATGATATTAAACTAAACTGCTATAAATCACACATGACTGACTGCATTTATTTTTATTTCAAAAATGTTAAAAAAAAACAGTATTTTTACAAGATGTAGAAGAATATTGTTAAAATGTTTTCAAAATCAACTTAATGTACTTTTAAGTTTATTTGCTTAAAATTGTATATGAGTGTTTGTGTCAAAATTTTGTATAATTTTTAAAATATAAGCTTCTTTTGCAACCAATTTCCTTAAGCATATGTTTCTTTATTTATGAATAAAATCCTTCATGTGTATGTACATGTATGCATAAATTGTAAAATTCAAAATTTTCAATATGTACGGTTGATAATTCTAACATCATTATGTATATTAAAATACTTATATACATATGTATATATATATAAAAGTGAAACTATGTGTGTGTGTGTGTTTTAGATATAGACTCTGGAACTGTAAAACCGATCGGACTCAAACTTTGGCAAGTTGTTGTAGACATTCTAGGAAGTGTTTATGGGTGGTAAGAAGTGGGCGGGTTCACTCCCATTAAAAAAGTTAATTTTTTGATTTTTGCACTTGATATTCAATTAAAATTCAGAATGCATTTTTATTCTTAAGGGGCGTAGCAGGGCGCGCCGGGCTTTTCTAGTATTACATAAATAAAATTGTTACTTTGGTATTTAAAAAATATACACGCATGCTATATGTGTCGATAACGTAAAACTTCTTATGTCTGTTTTAATAGTTTTTCAGGAAGTACCTTTTAAATTTTTGAATTGATTTTTAAATATCGATTCCCTTTAATATAAAGACTAATATTTGAATATTGTTATCTAGAAATAAAACACCATTTTTATATTCGTTTTCCCAGCTAAAATAAAATAAATTATTATTTCAAATAATATTGTTCGATAGAAAACTAAAAGCTTTAAGTTTTTAAGCTATAACTTCCCTCAGATTATCCAAAATTGTTTGAGGAAATTCGTTTAAAGATTGTTCTTTTGCGAGAGTACAATGGTGTTATTATCTTAATTTAAGCTTATATCGACTTAAGCAAGAATTCATTTTTGCCACAGATATATTGGGCGAGTTTTAACCATTCGATTTTTGAATATTGAAAACAGAAAGTTGACAAAAGATTATGAAACATTTACTTGAGCCGATATTTAAATGCCTGTAATTTACTATTTAAATGTTATTTCATGAATATGATGCCCGCTTCAGCGCCGCACATAGGGGTATTTCGCCAATCTATCCGGACATTTGGTCAAAAGTGAAATATAAAATATGAAAAAATTTAAGAAATGTAAAAATTTAAGTTCGCAGCTCGACAGACAACAAAATTTTACATCGCTTAGTGTACTTTCAAGACTTTTGCTCAAGATTTGTTGCTTTAGGACACTCTTAAATTCAAGAAAGTTGAATAAATTGCTTGAATACTTATTGACTTTTAATGGTTTTGAGAGGTTTACAATATATATTTTTGTGGCTAAACCAATAAAGTTTACATTGATTTCTTTTTCCTGTTAAAGTTTATATTAACAGATTCTTATAAAAATCTCAGGAAAACTTATTTTAAAAATTTTTATAACAAAAAATTCGTATAAATTTAACAAAATGGTTTTTTGTAAACTTCTTGAGAAAAAAAACATCAAAACGTTCTTGAAAGTGAGTGCAGTCGCAAACTAATTTGAAATTTTTTTGAATATATCACTTTTTTTCTGTTTTTGCGTTGGGATACCTTCCTTTACCCATAAATTAATGCTGGCGATAAAGGATGCATTTGCTAAACAAAAGTATAGGGAAACTTTAAAAATATAGAATTTTTCAGAGGCAGAATTAGTTCTTTTTAGGAAAAAAAATAAATAAATAAATTTTAGACAAGCTTCATTAATCTAGGAGAACTCAATTACTTTTAAAAAGCAATAAAAGCTAAAAAAAGGAATGTCCAGTTAGATTGGCAAAATTCCTCTATGTTTAGCTTTTCGATTAATTTATCTAATGGCAGCTGTAATGTTGTCATCTAGGGCTGAAATTGTGCGTGATTTGTTTAAATACACGAGATATATCACTTATCACCAAACTAATAGTCTAGTGGAATCAAACTGCATGATCTTGGCGGCTAATGTACTTAATAATTTGCTCACAAAAGTAGCATCTCAATAGGTTAAAAGTAATGCATGTCGTGTGGAATGTCTTGTTGAAACAATATAAATACCAAGACCAGTTGTTGTATTTTTGGGAAAAAGTTGGTTATCATCGCTCCAAATATTGCAGCTGATCGAATAAAACAAGATCAATTGCTAAAAACTGCGACGCTATATCGCGATCCTCAATGACACAGGCCAATACGAGTACAGCGCAATATTATTCACGGTCTGAACTCTTCGCAAACGAGCCAGTTGATTAGTGCCATAAAATTGATACTGCTACAAAATTCGGTCACAAAAGCTGCATAATATTTCGCAGAACTTTTTTCATACTAAAAAACCGAAAAAATTTCCCTTTTCATAGTCAAACATACTTACAAGTTTTATTATTAGCTAGAACTATTTCGAATACAGGATAATGTTAGAACTTCAGAGTACTCAAAATATTAAGTTAGTATTTGTTTATGGTGAGTTAAGGTAATAATTTTATAATTTTTTTTTATTTCGATAGAAAATCAAATATTAAAATATTTATTTAAACATTTCTTTTAAAAATTATTTTTTCTTTTTCGATAAACAATGTCTATCCCTAATACAATTTAAAATATGTGATAGCAAGTGTTTTTTTACACTTCAGGAATCATCTATGATACATTTTTTAAATCAGTTGTTTGAAAAGTTTTGTTTAAATTAAGCATAAATTTGCATAATCAAAAACCAAGTTGAATGACTTTTTTATACACTTGAGCTGTATGAATAAAATTCTTTGATTTTGGTTTAAAAAGTATATATTTAAATATGGCTACTAAAGGCACTAACACAAATGATAAATTTCTAGGCGAAAAAATAACATAAATTTAAAAAAACAACAACAATGAGTATAGTTTAAAAGCTAGTTATTTGAAAGGCACATTTCTATGGTCATAAAATATTTTTTTTTTCTTTTTAAGTAACTTTGTAAAAAATTTAAGTGTATTATGGAATATTTCTCAAAACACCTAAAACTAAAATGTTGAAATTTATATATTTTATTAATTCATAGAAAAAGCGTTTGCTGATTTCAGAAGAAAGTTTAAATTTAAAGAAATATTTTAAATTAAACAAATAAAACCTTTTTTGTATAGAAATGTATATTATTCCTTACACCACAATACACATAAAAAATATAAAATTGTGTGTGTTGAATGCTATATTCTTTATATTTTCTATATTGGGCCACATTCCTAGAGGCCATTTTGCTATATGAAGTGGGGTCTTGTCATTAGTTGTTTTTCTTGTAGGTGGTGCTTCATTTACATCCAAGTGATGCTGCAAGGAATAGGTTGGCACATCAGCGGCTTTTACTTTTTTATTTGTGGATATGTCTGGAGGAGAGTAAATATTCTTAAACGAATAACTTGAAAACGGCGATGAAAATGTTTGTCACCACCAGGGCGCTTCGGTTTTAAGTACTATTGATACGCCAACCTCACTAAGGAGAGGGCAACAGCAATTGCTTTTATATATTTTATATATTGCCTGATTTTTTGAAAGAGAGAAATAAGTTGTGTACACCTCACATACATTAATTAGCATTTTGAGTTGTATAGTTTAAACATTTATAAACAAACAAAAAACACGTCTCTTCATACACATATTATAAACAATTTTTTCAAATTAATACAAATTGTATAATCAACTACTGCCAGATGCGTTTTAAAAACTTCCCCACATTAATATGCGATACCCAATAAGTTTTGCTTAATAAAGTTTACACAACACCTTTGACACGTGTAGCTTGGGTAGAAAATTGGATTATAAATAAATAAAATAAAGAATTGTGTGCACATGCTTTGGTAAACTAAACCTTTTATTTGCAGAAGTTTCTTTTGTTTGGCAAATTGGACGAAAAAAAAACTGACTTTCAAATACATTGTCATCAAAATATTGTACAAAAGTGAGATTAAGTTTGTTTAAAAACTTTTTATTTCCGTTTCTGTGTAGTAGTTTTAAGTGTGTTAAATGTTATTTATTTTTTTTTGTTTAATCTTCATAAATTTAAATATTATTTATTAGTTTCTAATACTGGCTTTCAAGTTCGTCCAATTTTAATCTTTAACTTAGGATGTCAAAAAATAGGAAAGAGGACGTGGTGAATAATTTTACCTTTTTAAATTTACACATTTTTTTTATTAAAATACCTTTTTTCTTTTTAATGCTTTTTTTTTAAATAAGCTGTAATAACTTCCCTTACCAAAAAAATAAATTAAACAAGTAAGAGCACTATATTCGGCTGTGCCGAATCTTTTATACCCACCACCAATTTTGTGTACATTTAAAGCACAATAATTATTATTTTGTTAATCGCTTGGAATAATCTCTTTATAATAAAATATACATCTCTTTCTTTGTAGAGGATGGTTAAATTTTAAATTTAAAACAGAGGCCGAATTACGGCACTCGAACGTGATCGAAATTTGAAAACTCTTATTAGAATCTATATACCTAAAGCATACTCGATCGTTCGAGTAAAATTTCGATCGATATCGAATGCCGTAATTCGGCCCCAGGTCTGTATAAAATGTTAGAACATCTATGAATGCCTTCTAAATTCGTTAAATGAGAAGCATTGCTGTTTATCGCGATAGTGTGTCAAAAAAACAGTCAACTTCGACTCATCATCGTGCCAAACAATTGAGCATCAGCAATGTTATTTAAAATTTGCACTATCGGATTGAGGTGTGCCGTTGAGGTCGCGGGGGCCATTTGGCCGATATTTTGTTCCATACATAATTGAACCATACAAATATTATCATTAAAAAAGAAATGATAATAATTTCCTAAATATTTTGTGTTTTATTCAAAATTAACATCGGCCCTTAGAATTTAACCACCCTTTATAACTTGGATATGCTGGTAAAATGTTTTCGTAAATTAAGTGTTTCAGTGAAAATGGGCGTTAAAATAAGCGTGCCAATAAAATTTCTGCTAATAAATACAACTTAGATATTTCAATATAGTCCGTAATTCTTCCAAAATATTTATTCATTGAGAAATTATATGAATTTGAAATAAAGCATTATATAGGATGTGGGCGTAAGAGTGGGCGTGTCACCTAAATTTTCTGGCATAACAATAACATTGACTAGAAGGATTTCCGTAGCAAATTTTATCATCATACCTCTAATTTTGTCGGTTTTATAAATTTAAATTTCATTAACAGTAAATAACGTGGAAAGTGAGCGTTAAAGTAGGTGTGTCGAAGTTATTTATGCTAATAAATACAACTTAGATATTTCAATAAAGTCCTTTATTATTCGATTTATAGAGAAATTATAAGAATTTAAGAGAAAACGTTGTATGGGAGGTTGGCGTGTCACATTTATTTTCCGTCAGAAGAAAGCCTTTGACCAAAAAGCAATTCCTGCAAAATTTCAGAATCGTAGATCTAAAATCTCTTATTAGGTTTAAAATTTTTAACATATTGGAAAATACACTGCGCGGTATAAATTTTCGTACATTTTGATCTCTAACTCCCTTCCTAATACATGCATTTAGGCAATTTTTCTTTCTTCCTTATACTCCGATTTAGCCAATTTTCTATTCCAAACAAACCTTGTGTATAAGACATATTCTGGCAAAATTTGAACCCACTAGCTTTTTCGATGGGACCTCTATCGTGCTTTTAACAGGCGGACAGACGGACGGACATAGCTAGATCGTCATCAAATAAAACCCCGATTAAGAATATACATACCATTTTTTTGGTGGCGGATATAAAAACTCAAATACTTCAAAAAAACACATTACAAAAAAATTTGTTTAGCTCTTTTACTAAAATTTTGCAAAAAATATTTGACCTTGTGTCACAAAAATTGGTCTGCTGATCACGGTCGGATCGTAACGGGTATAAAATGGGGTATAGGGGTATAGAGGAGAGTTTTATCTACTAAATGGTGCTAATATCTTTTTGTTATCTTATGTTTTCTAGAAGTTATGGTGTATTAAAAAAAGGAATTTAGGAAAATTTAGACCTAAAGATAAAAAAAAAATTATTTCTAAACATTATAAACAATTTATTTTCATGTATTAATGGCTAACAAATTTTAAAATTATACAAAACTTATTTCGTTTGAAAATCTTCTAAAAGTAAAATGTTATAGAACTTTAAAAATCAAAATCTTACTAATAAATTTCCTGTTTTAGCAAAATGCTGAGCATGTCTATTTTGAATCACCCTGTGGCCCTTAAAATTTAACCACCCTTTACAAAAAAATAGATAGATAAAAAAAAATTTGTTAAAATATGTATTTTAAATATTCAAATACTTATTTTAAATCTACTGATGCACATTTTTTTTTAATATTTTTAAATCTTAAACCTCATAAGACTGTGTGTACAACTATATGTTAAGTTGGGCACAAATCATTACTCTAGTTAATTTTTGTCAACAAACTTCGGTCATTTTCGTTTTCACAAACCCCTATAAAATTCCTTTGTAGTTTGTGCAAAAAAATGTTACTAGAGTCATCTAGTGTTCTACGTGATGTTTAGCAAAGACATCATCCTCAGTGTTTGCAAAATGTAGTGGCGCCTTCAACAGATGTCGCCATCTGCAATGAATAAATGCTAATGAATATGACTAATATATTTTTATAAAAATTTAAAAAAAAAGTGGGCGTGGCACATTTATTTTCCGTTATAACGAAGACTTTGACCAAAAAACCATGTTTGCAAAATTTCAGAACCGTACATATAGTTTTGTCAGTTTTATTACGTTTTAAACTTCAAATATACACTGAGCGGTATAAATTTTCGTACATTTTGACCTATAACTCCTTTTCTAATGCACAGATTTAAGCAATTTTTGGGGAGAAATATTCTTTTGACTCGAGAAATATATATTCGAAGTTTCATGACTCTACGTTCATCCGTTTGGACACAATTCCATTTTATTCGATGTTAGCAGGACACGGTTTTTTCGACCTATTCTTGCTTTACGAGCTATAACTCTCTGCCTAATATTCCGATTTAGCCCATTTTCAATACCAAACAAACCTTGTCTATAAGAAAGATTCTGGTAAAATTTGAGCCCCCTAGCTTTTTCGGTGCGACCTCTATCGTGCTTTCAACAGACGGACAGACGGACAGACGGACGGACATAGCTAGATCGTCATCAAATCAAACCCTGATTCAGAATATATATACTTTATGGGGTCTAAAATGGATATTTCGATGTGTTACAAACGGAATGACAAAATGAATATACCCCCACCATTTTTTTGGTGGCGGGTATAAAAATAAAGAAAGTTAATATTTTTATCTGAATAAAACTGGCCTTTTATTTCACAAGCTTTTGTTTTTGTTATTACAAAAACTAAAAATCTTAAGTTACAAATAAAATGGAATTTAAAACATAAAAAAATTGAATATCATTTTTTCACAGCCCAAAGTGTTGATTAAAAATAAAAGAGATCCTGTTAATAAATTACAAAAAATTGCAGGTACCTCCAGGGTACCTATGTACATTGGTTTACTGCAAAACAAAAATTAGAGTCACGTTTTCCACTTTAGTCTGCTGGGACATAAATATCATAAGGTGCGAGTTGCAGGTATCGATTCCCTTGGAGGTGGGCCACGGGGTCTTAACCTACAATATTTTCATTCGTTTCCCGTTGTAGAAAAGTAAGTTTTGATTATGCTGCCTGCGTTCTGAGTTGCAAAACTAATACTCTCGCTATCTTTTTCTAAAGAACGTTTTCTTAAGGTAGATTTAAAATTTATTGACGATTGGAAAAGTATAAATGCGTTTGTAACGCTTGTATCTAAAATTCTATAAAATAAGGCCAAAGGTCATAAGATTATTATATTAGATTTTATTAATTAATTTACAAATTTTCAATGACAATATTGATGTTCGATTGTTGGGCACGATAATGAGTCGAAATTGACTGCTCTTTTGCCACACTATCGCGAAAAACAGCAACGTCTTTCATCCAACGAACTAAGAAGGCATTCACAGATGTTTTCACAATTCATACAGACCTGTTTTGTTGAAATTAAAATATTTTTTACAATTCTCCAGTTTGTGGGCGAATGTGAACGATTATGTTGACCAAAAGAATCATGAAGTGCACGAAATGCATTTTGATTTAAACGCCCATTTTTATAATTAGCCTGGATAACTTTAACGCGTTGCTCATTTTGCGTTGCATATCTTTCCATGGTTCAAATTGAGTTAGTCTGAAATTGAGAAATGTCAAATGAAATGCAGAAGACAGATTTAACGTTTAGATGTTGTTCACATTCAACATCGGCTGTTAATATTTAACCTTCTGTCAGTGCATAGTAAATTTTACATAGTCTGTGCATGGGGTCAACCTGACCCCACATATATTTAAATGCATTTTCTAAGCTTTTTGTTAAAAAATAGTCGTTTCTATTGTTATTTATTAATGAAAAAAAAACTTATTTTATTCAGAATATATAAGATTGACATTAAGATAATTTAAATTATATTATATTACATAAAAAATTAGCCAGATGCATCGTCTGACATGATTTCGTTGTTTTCTTCTTCAAGGGAATCCATTACTTCTTCGTTGACACAGTTTATGCAAACGGTTTTTATATGTGTTGTGCAAGAAGGCTGATTGCAGACATAACATCTTGTTCCTGTTTTTTTATCAGCGGATCGAGGGCAAATGTAACATCTTGGTCGCTTACTGACAGATCTATTCGCCGCTGTTCCTTCAGTTGTTGTGCTCTGTCTTATGTTTATTATATCATATCCAATTTGATGAATAGCAATTTTAACATTTTTTTTCATTGCCCGTGGGTTTGATAATCGGTGCAATATATGATCATTTACCAATTGCATAGCCAGCTCCTTCAAAAAGATTTTACGTTCATTGTTTTTCCGCTGAATATATAGTTGTGGATTAGCACATTTGTACAGATTATAAGCGGCTATACCTGCGATATCAATCATATTAAAAAATAGAACCATTGGCCATCGTTTGGTCTTTCTCTTGCAGGTATAGGTACGAACTAATTTGTCGAGTGTGTCAACACCTCCCTTTGTTTTATTATAGTCCAATATTATGTTGGGTTTATTCGTATCGAGGTCAACAATATCATCATTGTGTAGAGTGGATAGTAACAATACATTCTTGTTTGGCTTCGGAACATAACTTACCAAAGTCAGATGGTTGTCGAAGCAAAATTTAGAAGAATTCAGGTCTCGCTTCTTAATTTCGGCCTTGTTCGTAAATTCTTTAGGTAGATCTGGTTTATTTGAGCGAATTGTTCCAATTATTGTTGTTTTTTTCTGCAACATTTGTTCTGCTAATGGACAGCTTGTAAAAAAGTTATCCATCGTAATAGTTCGTCCTTTATTGATATATGGTGTAGATAATCGATGAACTAAATTTAATGCGTAATCAACCGAACGTATCTCATTCGGTTGTTTGCCTACATAAACTTCTGCTTTCAATGGGTACGAATTCAACGCATCGCAAATCCAAAAAATCTTAATCCCGTACTTGCCTGGCTTTGATGGTATATACTGTCTGAATGAACATCGGCCACGAGTTAATACCAATTGTTCATCTATAGTTAAGAATGATGATGGTTTATAAGGTCCTTTGATATTTGCCAAAAACATATTCCAAACATCATGGAAAGCTGCTAGCTTATCTTCCTTCAAACGTTCTGCTCTAGTCTGATAATTGTCGAAGCGCAGGAATCGTAAAAGCTGCTGCACTCTTTGTAATGACATTGCAGCCCGATAAAAAGGACGATTGTCTAGGCGGTACAATTCATCCAATCTTTCGTCCCAGTTTTTATGAACACCAGCGTATATAAGTATACCAATCAGGGCATAAATTTCATTTGAATTTGTATCATACCAAATACGTGCAGGGTTACTATTTATAGTGTAGAAATGGCGAGCTTTTCTATTTGTTTCGGCCACTATTACATTTATTAATGTCTCTGGAACTAATTTTTTGAATGCGGACAGATGAGTATTTATATTTACAGCTGTTTCTGCAGAAATTCCTTGTCGTTCTCTCAAGATCTGAAAGTCGCGAACTCTGGTTACATTTGGTGGACTTGCTCTCCATTTTCTTTTGTACTTTTTATTTTGCGCGTAATACCAAATTCCTTCTTCTTCCACTTCAGGTTCCTCATCAGTTTCAATATTTTGTACTTCTTCTTCTTCACCAGTTTCTATATTTTCTTCTTCGTTTTCTATATTTTGCAATTCAACAGCAGCTTCATCTGCTGCTAAATCACAATCAGAAAAGTCACTATCAATGTTATCATCTGCTACCTCTTCCTCATCAGATTCGGTAATGCTATCGAAAAGATTTCGAATATCCTGGCTATTTTGTCTTTTTAGGGCCATCTAAATAACAAAACAAATTATTATATGCATAGAAAATTACACTACATAAAGTAACCAAAAAAATATATATACTCACCTTATAATAATAGTTATTTATGTGAATATATTTATAATTATTACAGACAAATAAATTTATAATAAAAACACCTCTATTCATATGTGTTGAATAGAAAACACTGAATGTTTTCTATTTTCAATTTTTGCATTTGAAAAAGAAAGAACTTCAATATATTGTTACACGGGAAATCCCCTAAAACACAAAGAAATTTAAAACTAAATACAAAATGCATAGCAAAATAATTGGGGTCAGATTAACCCCAATGCACCAAAATATGCTTGACTTGCTTAAAACTGTCGTAGCTTAGTCATTTATAATGTTTTTTCGATTATTTTTTTTGCAATGTGTGAGTTAAACATTAGTTGAGGCTTATCTAGTTGCTTGGTATAGTAAGTTGGTGTAAAACCTTATTAAATCACTTTTACAAAGACTGGGGTCAATTTGACCCCTATGCACTGACAGAAGGTTAACCACTCTTTCTCTGCCCACGTACTTGCTACAACGGCCAAAATACAACCGAATATAAGTTATGATCGGCGCACAATTGGGATGAACGATGAATTTTGCTCAACACGACAATAATGACAATAATGACGAAATAGTAACATTTTTATAGTTGATAAAAATGTATACTGTTTGTGCAAAGAAATAACAAAATCAATCCAAGAATTTAAATTGTTGTTTAACTTAACAAAATAATAAATATTATTTCTGTCATAGTAAAAACTTTTTTACGTATAAGTAAACGTTTACAAAGAACGTGCTGGGTACGTGCAGTAAATAATAATAACAATTTTTTTTTTGTATAATAGCTAATAGTGTGAACATATGAAAAAATATCATTTAAAAAACTTAAACATTTGCAAAAACACAAATAAAAACAAATTTTTGTACTTAACTTTTTTATACTTTTTGTAAATGTTTTAAAATAAAAAATAAAACAATTATTAAAGTACAAACTAACTTGATTTTCTGAAAAGTTGAAAAGTAAAACCAAATATAATTCCAAATGGTCACCTTGTACCAATTTTTTCGTCATTCGCAGGCATTTAGAAATATAAGTAAATTTATTGCAGAGTTTGCCGCGTATAGCAAATTTCGATGGACGCCATAATTGTATTCATTCTCATAAACACAAATGTGTTTTATTTTTTCTGAAGAATATTTGCGGCAAAAGATTCGTCGTTCGTTCCAATTGTATGCTTAAATTTATTGTGATATTGAAGAGCGAAAAAGAAGATAATTATAAAATAATATAAAATTAGAAGAACTAAAATGGCGTTAACTTAAAATCTAATCAAAAGCATTGTAATAAAAAAGATGTTCGAATATAAGATTTTAAAATAACGAATACACTTTTTTATATTAACTAAAAACGGCGATAATACGTACTTTTGCAACTACGATGTATTTATACGACACTCTACAAACATAGGTTAAATTGTTGTTAGTGTTGTACGAAACAATTAATGCAGAAATGATCAACAAAATGCGTACAACTACTATGATGTACAATACCTACGACAGCTTGTGAATTGAGCAATTATTATTTAATTTTATAGAAATGCATTTTTATTAACAACTTCTGATTTTTCATTTATTTGCAGATATCAGGATATTTTAAAAATACGCACAACATTGTCGCAATTTTCAACATCACTGGGCCCAATTGTTGATGGTCATGTCATTCCAAATCAACCATACAAAGTAATGGGACATTATACTGAGCATTTTAGTCGGTATGTATGAAGAGAAGATATAAGTTATTTTTCTTAAAAATGATTATTGTTTCCTGTTATTGCAAGGATTTATAATTTTTGAAATTTCAATAACAAGATACCAGGATATTTTCTTCTTTTAAAGTTTAAAAAAATTTTCAGTAAATTTTAAGCTAAAATAATTAATGGCTATTAAATTATACAGTCTACAAAATTTGTCATAATTGCAACTTTTACTTATTTTTGAGCTGCAAAGTTTTTTAAAATTTATATTTCTGTACGATATATTTTCATTAAAAAAATTTCGTTTTCATTTTAGTAAAAAAAGTTTGATTTTTCATTGTTTTCTTTAAAGAATGCAAATTTACAACTCGTCAATTAAAACAATGAAGGTTAAACAAAAAGAAATTTTTTTTCTTCATCACTCGTTTTTTTCCTTTTGACTTAAATACTTTTCTTATGTTGAATGCTAAATGTACAGTAATTAAATACAATGTACGTATAGGTGACTCCATATTTACTTTATGTCTGGTAATTTTATTTATTGCTTTAATTTTTTTCAAGTTTAAAAGATTTTTTTTTTAAATTGCTGAAACTGCTAGATACACAAGGTCTATTATCATTTCATATTATCATTTGTCAAAATATCCCAAAGTTTTTAAATGGTGAAAAATATCAATTTGGTTTATTATAAATACAAAATAATAGCACACTTTCTAAATACAAACATAAAATAACTGGTAATTTATCATGAAGGTTGATTTTCAATTGGCTGTTTTTAACCGATGATGCACGACTTATACCAAACTGCTTTGTCATTTTCGATCAGTAGGTCATCATCACTCACACCACAACAGCTTTTGCAAGCTGTTCAGCTATATTGCAAAAAATATCTTAAAGTTAAAAATGGTTTTCCTGCGATTCGAAGAATTTACGCTGCTCATAATCGATTCAGTGATAAAGCGTACTTCTGGCTCAATGGATATATTAATAAATAAAATTTTCGTAGTAAGGTTTATGAGCGACCCCAAGAGTAACAAGAGCTACTTTTATATCTATAAAAAACAAAGTTTTGGTGTGGTTTATAGGCTGGTAGAATAATTCGTTTATATCTCATATATTGAGGTAAATTACTGATGGTAGTAACCATTATCGCATCATTACAACGGACTGTGTGCTTCCTGAAATTTAACCAAATGATCTCAGTAAGCTCTGGTTTCAAAAAGACAGCGCTACGATCCGTGCAGCACGTTTGACAAAGGACTTGTTGAGAAATTATTTTAGTGAGCACTTAATTTCAAGTTTCGCTACGGTAAATTGGCCAGCTAGATCGTACGATACCATACCCTTGACTAAAGGATGTAAATTTTGTGATCTTCGAGAATAGTACGGCTATGATTGACGATTAGGAAGCCAACTTTAATTGTGTTAATCGACGTAGTTGTAGCCAACATTTATAGTGATAATTTTCACAGAATAAATGCTATGAATAGTTCTTAAGTCAACCTTCATGATGGTTCACCCGATGTATACTCGTACTAAGTAATTAATAAAAAAAAACAATACCATTTGGTTTGTTGTTTTATTTGTTGGTAAGAATTTTGGTAAAGATCAATGAGAGATGTGGTCTGATCATTGAATTAAATTTCAGAGAACCGCCACGATTGTGATCGAGTAATGTCTACATGCTGCAGCTAGCAGTTTTACCTATATTTTTTTTTTTTGATTAATTTAAATGCACCTTTCTCGAGCAATCTATCCATCTATCTATCTACCTATCTATCTATCTTTGTATCTAGCTATTTATCTATCTATCTATCTATCTATCTATCTATCTATCTATCTATCTATCTATCTATCTATCTATCTATCTATCTATCTATCTATCTATCTATCTATCTATCTATCTATCTATCTATCTATCTATCTATCTATCTATCTATCTATCTATCTATCTATCTGTCTGTCTGTCTGTCTGTCTGTCTGTCTATCTATCTATCTATCTATCTATCTATCTATCTATCTATCTATCTATCTATCTATCTATCTATATATCTATCATTCTATCTATCTATCTATCTATCTATCTATCTATCTATCTTTTTTTTTTTTTTGGACGTAGTAATAGCGCACTATCAATTAGTGGTCCTACACAGGAACCACCACCCCGGCACCGCTCTCGTATTACTTCGGGGTGGAGTTCATTTACTGGTCAAAACAGTCGTCACATTCGTCATAGATTAGGGGTTCTGCACTTGTATTCGCCGGCATTTTGCCTTCTCCCTCATAATCTCCTCCATGACGAGCGAGTATTTACACCAGTTCTCCGTCTTTAATAGCATTAAATCTATCAATTGTGTTAATGTCGTATTCTAGGGTATGTTTTGCCTATTTCCCCAGGACATACATTTCATGATGGTTATTCTCGTCTTCGTTGCAGATTTCGCATATTGAGGATTGTCTTATCCAGAACTTTTGTAGGTAGCTGCCAAAATTGCCGTGGCCACTGAAAACCTTAGTCAGGTAGTAATTCATTTCCCCATGCTTTCTGTTCATCCAAGTTTTAATGTTGGGAATAAGAGCGTGAGTCCATCTTCCTTTATTCGTTTCGTCCCAAAATCTTTGCCGCGTTTGAAGTAGCCTCTCTCTTGCATCCATTTTTATACGAAAATTCTCCATGCTATGGTTCTCAATGGCATGTGTCATAGACACTCGTTCATCGTATATTTCCTTTCTTTAATTAAGCAGCAGGTCAATGGCTGGTACACCACCGAGAACAGACTCAGCTAGGGTTGATATTGTTCGGTATGCCGATGTTACACGTAATGTACATGTTCTATGCACTTTTTGCAGAAGGTCTCTAAGTTTCTTGCTGTTGGAGACGGCCTCACTTATAACAGGAGCTGCATATAGAACCTGTGAGTACGCTACTGAAGCAATTAAACGTCTGGTTGTTTGTCCCGGACCTTTAATATTCGGCATTATCCTTGAAAGTTTTGATGCAGTTCCCAAAGCCTTCTCAGACACCATCCTAATGTGTGGCTCAAAAGAAAGTCTGCTGTCCAAAATTTCTCAAAGGTATTTCAAGGTTTTGCCCATACTTATCTCGTGTCCATCCACTGTCAGTTTCGGATACTCAAAAAACAAGAAATTTAAAGAATACGACTTTTAAAAATTTTGCGTACTAATTAAGATGAAGTATTGTTTAAAAGAGTTAGCTGATAGAATGGAAACACCTATACTCTTAGATACAAAATCAAAAAGAATTTTCAATTATACTAGCAACCTGTCACTCACTTGCTCAGCTACGGAAATGTAAGCAAAATTTCAGTCAAGACCTTGACTACACCCTACCGCCAGTAAAACGGTGTCGTTTTACGTTTAGATTGCTGTCATAGTTGTGACATATGCACTATTCAAATAGCAAAGTATGTTTTACTCTTTTATGAACGAAATACCCATTCAGCTTCAACTGTTTGTGTTACCAATCATTGGAAAAAATAAAAAGAACTTTATCTACAATAAGAGCTACTAAACTAAATAAACGGAAAGGAAAATCTTGATGCCTTAAGAATCCGAAGAAAATTGCAACAGAAGAATAGAAGCAAATTACACAAGCTATAATTAAAAATTAAAAGAAAAATGTAATGATGTTTTAAACCAGCTTTTATTTATTTAACAGAAGAAAACAAAAAGAATGTACTAAATATACGCAGCGTAACAAATCTAAAATAAATAAACCAAAAAGAAAAGAAAAGAAACAACGTCAAAGAATTCGCATGAACATTTTTTTCAACATAAAAAAAATTAATAAAAATCAAAGACAACAAAGAAAATGAAACAGAAATTATTTTAAATTTAAATTAACTTAAAGTTATGTAATAATGATATTTAAGGAACTCGGTTCTTACGTTTAATAAAAAGAGATTGAATTACTAAATTTGTTTGTAGTACGTATGTAAGTATATGTATGTACTGAAAACGATAAAATAAAACAATTATTTTCTTAACATAAACGTGCTGCTGTTTTGACAGGAAAATCTTAAAAAAAATAAAAAATTATTAAATCTTATACTTATAAAATGAAATTTTTAAAATATTTACCTGTTACAACTGAAGAAGCCTCAATATGTACATGGAAATCAACAAAATATTAATAAAGCTACATATCGTTGGTCACAGGTAGAAAGGCGGTTTGTATTATCATAATGTAACTACTTTTTTAAAACTGCTTGTAAAACTTTTACTTTTGATACTGTTGCATTAAAATCGTGTGTCAAGATGTATGTGTGTGAAATGTATTGAAATTTTTTGAAAAAGACTAGTTATAGCCTTTCTATTTGTGACCATCGATATATACATTTACCACGTTTTAAGGAGCAAGTTTTCTTTGTAAATATTTTTCTTTCGAATACAATTAGTTTAAATAAAAAGACTTATTTCTTGGTATTCTAAATATTCATCAGCTTATTCTTATCTGAGTTGTTCCTGTAAGTGATTGTCAATTACACTTCATATCAAATATGAAGTATTGTGTATGAAAATATAAAAATTACTTAAGAGTAATACTTGTAAAGGGAGGGCCAACAGTTACCATGGGATTTAAGAATTTTATAAATTTTTCGTTCATATTTACTTTTTGTTTTAAATTACAGATTATAAAATATATAAAACAGATTAAGTATCAAAAATAATGTCACTTTAATGACCTCCTCAGCTTCGCAATGATAACCTCGTTTAGAGCATTTTCCATTACATCTTTCAAAATTTTTGTTTGTAGCGCTTGACCTTGAGTACAAGAATGGTCCCGGGCTTGTTCACATATCTTCTCTTCTTTAAATAAATCTAAAGAAAGTAATCGCGAGCTGACAAATCTAACAAGCGCGCTGGGCAATTATTTTCCAAATATCTTTAAATTATTTGCTTTTCAAAAGTTTGACATTAAAGTACTATTGTGTCTCGCGCAGTATAGGCAGTAGCTGCAAAATCACACCTCAGGTCTGTTTTGAAATGTACGATGTCAAAAAATGTTCTGTAATAAACCAATAATGCTCTCCATTTACGGTTAAAGCACATCTATTTTCATTTTTAAACAAATAAGTTCCAATGATATTTTTAGTCCTATACACCAAATGGGATACAATTTTTGTTTCCAAATGGCTTTTGAATTTTTGGATTCGCTGAGTTTACTGTACTGCTTATTAACCAAGCTATTCAAGTGAAAATGAGCTTCATCACTCAAAGTGAGAGTTTCAATAACGTTGATTTTTCTTCTTCTGGAAAGCTGTTAAAATTTAAGTGCTAAATTCAGAGGTTACCGATAATCTGCTTGTTTTATCTCTTAAACCAATTGCATTTTATATGAGAATAGGATCAAATCTTTTTTTAAAATGCACATGATTGACATAAGAGTTATTCCTAAGTGAGTATATCGTCTTCTGGTGTTTCGTTAACACTTTGTTTTACATGTTAAATATTGTTTGCAGTGCTTCTGCTTCTGCACTTTTCTTACTTAAATTTCTAGTTAACTCTTGGACTTTACTTTAACAGTTTTCGGGAAACATAAATAATATCAAATATTTATTAACGGTTCATAAAAGAGATTGTATACAGTAATTCAATTATAAACCTTTTATAACATTTATCTCTCGTGAATAACAACGATTATATTTAGGTTACTTTTGCAGAATTATCTCATATTTAAAAGTTGGGGAGGAGCATATTGTATAAGAAGATTAATACTGTTACTGGTTTTTTAAATAAGTATGCAAATAAGTTTCTTATTATAACATAAAAATGCACGGCTATATACATATAAAAGTGATGTTTACCGATTTGGTAGATTTTTTTTTAATTACTAATAGTATAGGTTCTTTGTAACCAAGAAATATAGTAATGAAAATTAGTTAATCTACTCCCCTCTGTTTGGACACTGCATCAATTTGTGAAAGCCATTTTTATTGTGTACAAAATGAAGAGCTTTACAAAAATTTAACTGGTGCTTCACACACTATTATCTCTCTATGTGGCTATTAAGGCTACTAAGTCAATATGATAATTTTACAAAAAAAAAAAACAGTCGCGTTATGCTTAATTAACGTCGGAAAATGTTGCAAATATTTTTTTTTAAATTTAGTGCCCAAAATGGTTATTTGTTGAAAAAAGTTGTTATCAAAATGAAATGTGCAAAAAGTTCATTCATTGTTTCTATCATAGCACAATATGTATCCACGAGAAGGTGACTGCTGTGCTCTTTTACAAGATCCAGTTGTATAAGTTATTGAAGACAATCCATCAGCAACTTCATTTCGGATTCTCAGCTATGATCTTACAGAATCTCTAATCAGACAATAAATTTGATTGAAAAATCATGATATTGGACGACGCGCATATTTATCTTAGCTATATGTCAACAGGCAATATCTCTGCATCTGGTGATCGAGAAATTTGCACATTATTAAAGAGAATTTTATGCATGCACATACAGGGTGGACCAAAAGTCGCGTCTGCGTGTAAAAATTGAATAACTTTTCTGTTTATTATTATTTTTTATTAAATTTTTTTTTTAATTATAATATTATCTTTGTATGACCTAAATTTTAATTATGAAAAATAATGTCAGAGAGATGACCACCATTTTCATCGATGCACAATTGGGCTCTTAAACAGGCGTTTTGCATAACTGCACGCAAGGTTTCAGGCTCTATTGCCCTGATCTCAGCTTCAATGTTGTTCTTTAGCTGCTCTATAGTTTGAGGCTTGTTTACATACACTCGTTCTTTGAGATAACCCCATAAAAAATAATCAGAGGCAGTTAAATCCAATTAAATTCTGAATTTTTCGAGATAATTTGGTCGTCAAAAATTTAATTTAAAAGCGTCATTGTGGCACGGGCCGTGTGTGCTGTTGCTTCATCCTGCTGAAACCACTTGTTGGCTGCCTCAGGGCGTACAAAATTATTAAGCATGGCGCGATATCTGTCCCCATTCACCGTTACTGTATTACCAACTTCATCCTCGAAGAACGATTAAAAGTAAAATTCTACCACTTTCGTTCGTTGCTCAGTCGTTAAATTTTGCATGGTGGTGTAACACGATGAATCGATGAATAAAATCTGAAAAAAAAAATAAAAAATATTAATAAACAAAAAAGTTATTCAATTTTTACACGCAGGGGTGACTTTTGGTCCACCCTGTATATTCATAATTTAGTACGGTTTAATGGTTTAATCATTTATCCATTTTCCATATACAGAAAATGATTTTATTACTGTTAAAATAGTGTAAAACCATTATCGAATGGATCAAGTAAAATATATGAAAATGGTTGCAGGAAGATGATCTTTTGCGCATTAATCTGTTATCAATCATCTTAATGATTTCAATTATCTTGCAGGTGAGATTTAAATCTCTATATATTTTCCGAAGCTTATGACTAGCGAAGTTGAATAATCAATGTCTTTTAGTCACTTTTTTTGAATCCCCTTGATGTCGCTCGGAGCCGTAAAATATATTCGGTATTGAAAATTAAAAAATTGGTTCATAAACAACTAAGATATGAGGAAAAAGACCACCACTTTTTTTAAAACACAACCATACAAACTTTTTGAATGCCGGCTTTAAGCGGATAAAATTATTATAAACAATAAAAAAAAAACTTGTGTACGTATTTCATGTAAATGAGGAAGAAATTGTGTAAAAATGTAATCTGCATAATATTGGTATCCGATGAATAGACTTGATCAGTAGGATAAAGTAAAAAATACTAATAACAAATTTAAAACCAAAATGGCGGATAATTTTTTTCTCAGATCGATAAATTTTGGTATCAAATGATATGGCTTGACTAGCAAATTACAGTAACTTATGTACTTAAAAATCTAAAATCAAATATGATATCTTAAATAATGAAGCAAAATGCCATACAAAATTTGTCTGGGCTAAGTTATATGATGGTCGCTACACCTCTGTACAGGATGGTTAATGGTATTACCAGATACTGCACAGACGAATATAGCATTCTTGTTTGCATCTTGTGGGCTGCTATTAAAAATAGATGAAGTCATCAGTACTCTTATTGCTAATATGCTCGAAGTCATTCGTGAGGAAGAATCGGAGTCTTGAGAAGTTAGAATGAATAGATAAGTTACTACGAAGCTAGCCGAATGAATAAAATAAAATTGCATAAATAATTGAATTGCTTGGTATTCCATTAAAGCCATTAAATATGAAAAAAATTAATTTATTAAAAAGAGAACTTGTTAAAAATATAATTTTTTATAAAATTATAAGAAAAAGCGTTATTATATAATTTTTGTAGTTTTTATTATAAAAAGTGAATTTATTACAAATATATATTTTTAAGAATTTTTAAGAAAAAACTTTTGCTGGGAGTTTTAATTAAAATTTGTGGTATTTTTTCCACAAATTAGTCTACAAATATTTAAGCTAACATTTTTTATTAAGCTTATATTAGTGACAAAAAGTCTACTAATTAAGATTTTATTAAAAAATTATGTAAAATTAAATAGTTTATTTAATATTTTGCCACCTTTTATCATACTTTTGAAATGCCTTTAATACGCTGTAACTTTTTAATTTTTTTCTTTCAACATGTATTAATTTTTTCTTATTTTTGTCTCCTTCGTTCCAGTTATGATTTATTATTTGGTATCACTGAGTCTGAAGCGTATCATTCGTTGGGTGCCGTAGCTTTGGAGGAAGGATTACGTGAAAATGAACGTGATAATTTATTGCGCTTTTATATGCAAAGTCGGTTTGATGTTCGTCCCGATTTAGCTTTAGCAGCTACACTGAAAAAGTAAGTATGTAGTTTTAAAAATAAACATGCTCACACACATAATAAATCCATACATGAGTACAATTTGTAATAATCGTACACACACACGAACACATTCATTCATTCGAGTATTCTAGAGTAAACAAGAAAGAGTGCTATATTCGGCCGTGCCGAATCTTATATACACTTCACAACGTGTAGTCATGCAATATCAATAGTTTGTGTCACCATTCATCTCATATGAAATACGTACATACATGTAAAAAACATACATATATAAAAACATCCTATTGAAAAATTATAAATTTATCTACGTATGTATGTTAAAAAAATTAAAAAAAAAATAAAAAATTAAAAAAAAAATAAATTAAAAAAAGATAAAAAATTAAAAAATTAAAAAAAAAAAAATAAATAAAAAATAAAAAAAAAAAATAATAAATATATAAATAATATATCAAATAAAAAATAAAAAAAAGTTTTTTTGGCTCAGCTGGGATTCGAAGCCACTTTTACTCTAACCAGTATTGTTTGTATATATGTTGTTGTTGTGTTTAAAAAAGCGAGGTGGCCGTGGTTTTTTGCTCATATCTCAGTTGTTTATGTACCGATGTTTCTGATTTTTAATACCGATCTCAAGTGATGACGGGAGGCTTCAAAATGTTGATTTCAACTTACACACGGACAGACAGTTAGACGGACAGACGGATAGACTGACAGAGCTTAATCGACTTCCATATTCATAAGCTTTCAGAAAATGTATACTTTTTGGGTCGGAAATGAAAATTGAAGAAATTTCACACGGAATGACAAACCTATATATTTATACCCTTTTTCACTGTGTGAAGGGTATAAAAAGAAAATCGGTATAAATAATATGAAAGAAACGAAAGCATCTAAATTTATGTTTATGCAAATTGGCTTCATATATTTAAAACACTCTTTAGTACATGTACATACATCTATATGGACATTTATGTGTTTATTTGCATACGCATTACTTAGTCGTGTGTTATTATGAGCACTTAAACATTTGTATGGAATCCATACTATGGATACATGCTCAAACATACAAACAAACATATTCATCTCTTTTATAAGCACACAATTGCATAAGTATTTATTCATAAATAAACTTGTTAGTAATCTTTTGTATGCAAGCATGTGAGTGAGTGAGTGTATTTCTGTGTATTTCTAAAGTTTCTCTACATAAATACGTACACCGAGAATAGTATGTGGAATAGTTTGTTTTTTACACTTTTTAACTGCAATCATTTAAAAGAGTTTGTTTTAAATTTCTACAGAGTTGAAAAAAATAACAAAAACTTTTACTTTTCTATATTTTGTTTTTAAAGTCTCTTTATTTAAATATTGTTAAATAAATAATTAAGGAGTATATTCTTGTATAATTAGTGAGTGAAATACTGAAAGGGCATTCTATTTGATTACAGTATCTGGTGGGAGTAGAAACAAGAATCAAAGAAGTTGTGACGTACAATCATTTCTCTAACAGTTTTGACCTTGAGTTCAAGGATTTGTTCGAATATTCTCGCTCCCTAAAATAGCCTCAAATAAATAGACGGTTGCTGACAAGTCTGGTCTTCCAAATTTTTAGAAATTAATCGCTCTCGAAAAATGTTACATAAAAGTTCTATTGTAACTCGGAAAGTGGCTGGCTGGAATTTTTGAATTCGATAAACAAATACTGCTCTCTATTTATGGTTACAGCACAATCATCTTCACTTTAGAAAAAGTAAAGCGCAATGTTATTTTCAGATGTAATGCCACAACACTCTGTAAGAAGTGTAATTGGCTTTGATAACTGGCTCTTGAATTTTAAGAACCCAGGAATTTTCTGTTCTACTTATTAACAAAGCTACTCAAAGGAAAATGAGCTCCATCACCCATAATTAGTTTTAATTTACTAAAGTTTCTGGTATTTTGTTAAAAAATTTGCTCTACACGTTTAATATTCTTCTCAGTGTGAATAAAACGTGGCCTACCGTTTAGAGCCAGATCTCTTAAGGTGGTGACGATGAACTTAGCAAAGAACCATTGCTTAACAGGACGAAATTCTGACTTTCATATATCAATGATATACACTTTGCGATAAAATAATTGAACGCTGATTAAAACGATAAAATTCTTTTATTCTGGTCCTCTTTTCTGTTGTGAATCTCTACATTAGTTATGCTCCAGATGTGGTTTTATAATTTAAAAAACAAATAAATCTATATGCCGAAGCTCGAGAAAACTAGCATGAACTGAACCCACAGAAAAAATGATAAGTTCATAGATTTTACGGTTACTGAAATCGTGCAACACTTGTACACAACCAATCGATCTTATATTCTCTAAAATACTAAAGAGTTGCCTAAAATGTTTCTAAAGTGCTATACACAGCTTTCAATTACCATAATTCAGTGTAAACATAAATCACAAATCAATACATTCACTAAAAAAAATTAATTATCACTAAAAAAGTTAGTTTTCTACAGCTTTGTTAGTGTTTATGTTTTCAAACAAACACTAACCGACAACGAAATAAAAAATCTGCAAATCATAGCAAACACATCGAGTACAATAGAACATATACAAAAAACGTAAAAACTATTAAAAAGCAGTGTAAGTAAATAGTAAATAACATTTAGGGCAGTTTAAAGGGAAAACAATTTATTTTAAGTATATTTTTTAATACATGTAAACTTATCGCATTAAAGATTATTAAAAGTTAAAGTCATTGTGTAAGTTGTTCTTAAATCTAGGTCTTCTATCAAAACAGTCAAATATGTTTCGACTTTTTACTTATGATTTAATGTTTTATTTTAACTTTTTATTTTTTTTTAACGTTGTTCTACTTTATTTTTATTCTATTCTTCAATATTTTTATTTATAAAACAAAACACATTTTTTTGCAAGAATGTATTTAATATTGAGAGAGTAATATAATTACACAATTGTAAATCTAATGAAATTACTTGTAAGCCTTTTTTCTAATGCTTGTGCAGCTCCTTAGTATATACTTAAGCTAAATACATTCACTTTAAGCAAATATTTGTTTTAAAAGTGTGATTACTATTTTTTTGGTATATATTTTTTCGTAGAAAAATACCTACAAAACCTTTAGCAATCAATTGATATTCCAATTTTATTTACCACGGATGAAATTAATATATATTAGCGATTACATTCATTTTGACAAATGGTTGAGTAACGTAAAGATGCCTTTGGATAAATAACATTTTTTGTTTTTAAGAAAATAAAAGAGTTTGTAGTATTTTTATTTAAATATATTTATTAAAATCTAACTGCCGTATTCATCCAAAATGCTTAAGGTTTACTTAAGTCTAATTTTACAAATTTCTGTACAACATCTGCCAAATAAGCCTTTAATTAACCTAAAAAAAGCTACTGAAAATAACTAGATCTCAAAAAAAAATTAAAAACTGACAATGAAAATATTTTATAATAAAATCCATTCTTTTTCAGCAGTATTTTTGTCGGTTTTATTATGTATGAAGGTTTTATAGTTGTGCTCTTAAAAAAAGAAAAACTTTAAAATTAACAAGTAAGAGCACTATATTCGGCTGTGCCGAATCTTTTATACCCACCACCAATTTTGTGTACATTTAAAGCACAATAATTATTATTTTGTTAATGGCTTTCTTTGTAGAGGGTGGTTAAATTTTTAAATTTAAAACAGAGGCCGAATTACGGCACTCGAACGTGATCGAAATTTGAAAACTCTTATTAGAATCTATATACCTAAAGCATACTCGATCGTTCGAGTAAAATTTCGATCGATATCGAATGCCGTAATTCGGCCCCAGGTCTGTATAAAATGTTAGAACATCTATGAATGCCTTCTAAATTCGTTAAATGAGAAGCATTGCTGTTTATCGCGATAGTGTGGCAAAAAAACAGTCAACTTCGACTCATCATCGTGCCAAACAATTGAGCATCAGCAATGTTATTTAAAATTTGGACTATCGGATCGAGGTGTGCCGTTGAGGTCGCGGGGCCATTTGGCCGATATTTTGTTCCATACATAATTGAACCATACAAATATTATCATTAAAAAAGAAATGATAATAATTTCCTAAATAATTTGTGTTTAATTCAAAATCAACATCGGCCCTTAAAATTTAACCACCCTTTATAACTTGGATATGCTGGTAAAATGTTTTCGTAAATTAAGTGTTTCAGTGAAAATGGGCGTTAAAGTAAGCGTGTCAATAAAATTTCTGCTAATAAATACAACTTAGATATTTCAATATAGTCCGTAATTCTTCCAAAATATTTATTCATTGAGAAATTATATGAATTTGAAATAAAGCATTATATAGGATGTGGGTGTAAGAGTGGGCATGTCACCTAAATTTTCTGGCATAACAATAACATTGACTAGAAGGATTTCCGTAGCAAATTTTATCATCATACCTCTAATTTTGTCGGTTTTATAAATTTAAATTTCATTAACAGTAAATAACGTGGAAAGTGAGCGTTATAGTAGGTGTGTCGAAGTTATTTATGCTAATAAATACAACTTAGATATTTCAATAAAGTCCTTTATTATTCGATTTATAGAGAAATTATAAGAATTTGAGAGAAAACGTTGTATGGGAGGTTGGCGTGTCACATTTATTTTCCGTCAGAAGAAGGCCTTTGACCAAAAAGCAATTCCTGCAAAATTTCAGAATCGTAGATCTAAATTTGTCACTCTTATTAGGTTTAAAATTTTTAACATATTGGAAAAAACACTGCGCGGTATAAATTTTCGTACATTTTGATCTCTAACTCCCTTCCTAATACATGCATTTAGGCAATTTTTCTTTCTTCCTTATACTCCGATTTAGCCAATTTTCTATTCCAAACAAACCTTGTGTATAAGACATATTCTGGCAAAATTTGAGCCCACTAGCTTTTTCGATGGGACCTCTATCGTGCTTTTAACAGACGGACATACGGACGGACATAGCTAGATCGTCGTCAAATGAAACCCCGATTAAGAATATACATACAATTTTTTTGGTGGCGGATATAAAAACTCAAATACTTCAAAAAAACACATTACAAAAAAATTTGTTTAGCTCTTTTACTAAAATTTTGCAAAAAATATTTGACCTTGTGTCACAAAAATTGGTCTGCTGATCACGGTCGGATCGTAACGGGTATAAAATGGGGTATAGGGGTATAGAGGAGAGTTTTATCTACTAAATGGTGCTAATTTCTTTTTGTTATCTTATGTTTTCTAGAAGTTCTAGAAGTATGGTGTATTAAAAAAAGGAATTTAGGAAAATTTAGACCTAAAGATAAAAAAAAAATTATTTCTAAACATTATAAACAATTTATTTTCATGTACTAATGGCTAACAAATTTTAAAATTATACAAAACTTATTTCGTTTGAAAATCTTCTAAAAGTAAAATGTTATAGAACTTTAAAAATCAAAATCTTACTAATAAATTTCCTGTTTTAGCAAAATGCTGAGCATGTCTATTTTGAATCACCCTGTGGCCCTTAAAATTTAACCACCCTTTACAAAAGAATAGATAAATAAAAAAAAAATTTAGTTAAAATATGTATTTTAAATATTCAAATACTTATTTTAAATCTACTGATGCACATTTTTTTAAAATATTTTTAAATCTTAAACCTCATAAGACTGTGTGTACAACTATATGTAAAGTTGGGCACAAATCATTACTCTAGTTAATTTTTGTCAACAAACTTCGGTCATTTTCGTTTTCACAAACCCCTATAAAATTCCTTTGTAGTTTGTGCAAAAAAATGTTACTAGAGTCATCTAGTGTTCTACGTGATGTTTAGCAAAGACATCATCCTCAGTGTTTGCAAAATGTAGTGGCGCCTTCAACAGATGTCGCCATCTGCAATGAATAAATGCTAATGAATATGACTAATATATTTTTATAAAAATTTAAAAAAAAAGTGGGCGTGGCACATTTATTTTCAGTTATAACGAAGACTTTGACCAAAAAACCATGTTTGCAAAATTTCAGAACCGTACATATAGTTTTGTCAGTTTTATTACGTTTTAAACTTCAAATATACACTGAGCGGTATAAATTTTCGTACATTTTGACCTATAACTCCTTTTCTAATGCATAGATTTAAACAATTTTTGGGGAGAAATATTCTTTTGACTCGAGAAATATATATTCGAAGTTTCAGGACTCTACGTTTATGCGTTTGGACACAATTCCTTTTTTTTCGATGTTTGAAGGACACTGTTTTTTCGACCTATTCTTGCTTTACGAGCTATAACTCTCTTTCTAATATTCCGATTTAGCCCATTTTCAATACCAAACAAACCTTGTCTATTAGAAAGATTCTGGCAAAATTTGAGCCCTTTAGCTTTTTCGGTGCGACCTCTATCGTGCTTTCAACAGACGGACAGACGGACAGACGGACGGACATAGCTAGATCGTCATCAAATCAAACCCCGATTCAGAATATATATACTTTATGGGGTCTAAAATGGATATTTCGATGTGTTACAAACGGAATGACAAAATGAATATACCCCCACCATTTTTTTGGTGGCGGGTATAAAAAGTGCACGTAATCTTACGCAATCAACTTTAGGAGTCTAGCTTCTTTTCCTTATTATCTTAAATCTATTTAATTAATTATTTAATAAAAAGAAAATGGCAGTCATTTAAATCTCTGTTTAATAACTATTTCAATGACATGACATTATCTGGTAACACTTACTCATAATAAATGTTTTTGTCATTCCTTAGATACAATGTTTCGTGTAGAAAAGGGCGTTACATATTTGTAGCCTGTTAAATGCATGTCTGTCCATACCCACTTTGGCTGTCTTCTGCTATTGTTTTTCTATATTCTTTTATTTATGCCTGTGCATCTCTGTTAATTAGGCTGGCATAATATAAAGTTTTTAACAAAGTTTAAATGAAAACTGCATAAAAGATAGAAAGTCTTATAATGAGACTTTAAATTACTATGTACAGAAAATTTATTGCTTAGAAACGTTTGATTTATTCAATAGTTGACTTTTTATGGTTTTAAATTGTATTTTTAAATTAAATAATACATTTTATTAAAATATAAGAAATTGTGTCATATCAACAAAAAACTTAAAAAAATTTAATAAATTTTATAAAATTTGTACAACTTATGTTTATAAAATTCAGCGTAGACTATTAAATATTAAAAAGCCCATGACAACCAATATCTTTTAGTACAAATAAATTTAGGAAGACTTAAATTGGCCACCGAGATCAAACGATATGAATCTCTATACACATTTGTAGTTTTTTTAAGTTTTTTATTTGTATTTATTTACAACAAAACAAAAGACGTTTTAGTTGAGCTAGACATTGATAACAAAGTTTAGATTTGCAATGAACTGCATAAAGTTTATGTAAAAAAAATGAAAACAAAAATAAAGGTTAAATCATATTTGTATAAAAAAAATAAAGTTTTTATTAACACTGACCTTACAAATTTTATCAAAGATATTAAATATTTTGTAAAAAATATGCCATGAGTAAATTTTTTTTTAACCATATGACGTTGCTAAAAATTTGCAAATAATTTGCGAGTTTATATCAGAGTATTGACATTCAAAAGCAATATCGCGATGACGAAACTGTATTAAGCTTTTCACTCTGCAGAATCTAGAAAATTGCAAATGTTCTTAATGATATTTAAGCACTGTAGTCGCAATAATTTACGAAAAAAATTAAGTTTATAAATGACATATTAAATAAAGGATCAAGTGGATGAGACTTTTGTATGTTACAATCAGCGTTCTCATTTCTTTTAGTAATATTTTAACTTGCAAGGTTGTAAATAACTGATTAGGCCATTAACTTTGCAGCATGCTATATACTTTAGCACAAGCCCGTATGGGTTTTTTTGTTTCGGCCAGATTAGTAAGCCTTAAGCCTTAAGTCTTAATCTGTAGAATTTTTATACAATTAATTCAGTAAACTGTCATTTCGGTTAACGATATACAATATATAAATTTACCGTATTCGAATGAACGCTTTTACATTAACAATTAAATTTCTGTTACAATTAAATCATAAAGGGTGAACTAAAACGATCATTATATAGTCAAATTTTTTTATAATCCTTATAGGTCCTTAAGGTTAGTTTTTGATACTAGTTAACATGTCAGCAATTTTTTACACATGAATGATTTCTGCACCACCCTAATTGCACATTTGTTTGTATGTTTGATTGTGTGGTTGTGTGTGAGTTATTATATCAAAAAAAGTTTTAGTTATGTTACCGTCGTATTTTCAAGTCATTTATCATTATTAAAAATACATATATGACAAAAGGATTTGTGACAATTATGTTTAATGCTCTTACTCTCGAAAAATACAAAGTATTCATTCTAGCTAATGCTTTTTAACTGAATTTATAACAATTTAAGTGTATTAAAGCCAAAAATATTAATAATCCCTTTTATATCCTGCATCATCATCTCTTTAATTTGCTTAAATTTTTTAATTCCTTTTTTGTAAAAAGAGTTTCTAAATATATTTGCTATTATGTTTTTAGGGTGTTTTAAAGTGACTTACATTGACAAATTGATTAGAGTCTTTAAAAATGTTAAGTAATAACATAATCGTCATAAGTTTACTGCAACAATTTGAAGTTGGAGAATTCCAATAAGCAATTGTAAAATGAAAGTGTGTTAATTTTTTACAAAAGAAGCTGAAAATCCAATATAAAATACTTTGTGTTGAAGGTAGGATTTTGACGAACGAATAAATATTTTGTCATTATTATAACTGAAGTTTAACCTACCAGCGAAGTTTTAAATAGCAGAAAACTATTTATCCATCCGATTAAATCCTACATTTAACTAATGCCGATAAGTAAAAACATCATTGTATAATTTAATTTTTGTAGACTCTTTAAGAGATTTGAAAAAATCAAGGTTTTAAATTATCGTCTGAAATGGGTATTTCACAGCTCAAATTTTATTTATTTGTTTTTTTTTCGTAAAAACAGCGACGACAATCTTCTTGTTTAAAATCTAGCATATACTTACTTTAAGACTTATTACAGACCCCTTTTTACCTTTAAGTGTAGAGGTTTTCTGCAAAGGTTACATCTGCTCATTTTGTTTGGAGCCTTAGTCTCCGATGCTGTAGGGTCTATCGTTTTATCTTCAAAAATCATTGCCATTGTATCATAACATGTTATTTATCTTCGTCCCCTAGTACGTCAGCAAACTGATTTTTCATAAAAAGCTTGTCTTAGTATACGTTAACGGACATTCTACAAGAGTGACTTTACCATCTTGTTCCTGTCGATTTTGTTTACTAGGGACTTGGCATTTAGGCTAGCTTGAATACTGTCACTTCTAGCTTTATCACGGAGGGTTAAACCTGCTTCTTAGGTACTTCATTTTGACCGCCATAAACTTTTACTGTTCGACGTTAAAGCCTGCTATGCGCATCGGTATGTTAAGCTGGAGTTACATACCATGCATTTATCCGTTGTTCCGTTTTATGCATCTGTCAAAAAGTAGAATCAGTGTAATTGTTATGACAAGTTACACGGCAAAACGCAAAGAATGCATAAACGTATCAACGCAGCAAAGTAGGTTTACTTTCTACTGTTGTTGATAGCGATGGATGACAAATATTATTTTTTGGTCGATGTTATCGATAAATCTGATTGTGTGCTGGATTTATTTTTTTCATTTTTTTGTATTAAAAAATGTTTTTAATAAAAGAAAAAACATTCGAAATAAAGTTTATAATTACTTTTAAGAAAAACATACATAAAAACTTATTTTAAACACAATTTTTCCATTACCAGGATTATTTTTATCTATTTATCGATAACTATTATGTGCTGAGTAACATCTCTGTTTGTTAATTATTAAAAGAAAACAAGTGCAATAGGACATGCTTATTAATGCTTGTGTTATTTTTGAACTTTTTGTAGCACAAAATTTCATGTACATAAACTAAATGAATTCCATAAATTCCCTTCAAATGTCAATTTCACTTTCCATTTTGGCAATATTGTTTTTAGTTAATAAACATATAAACACAACATTTGATTAAAACAAAAAAGTTGATGCATAAAACGCATTGTATGTAACTTGAATTTAGAAATGTAAAAAAAGGTGAAAAAGTATCAAACGCAACAACGCATGAACGGATGGTCTGTAACTCCACCTTTAGTGTTTCAACATACGTTGCGTTAAAAGCAGCATAAAACTTAGTAAAAATATAGTTTTTAATACTTCTTATTAACTGAATTAATTGTTCATTTACACGAAACAGGTTAAAAGGGTTCGGCCTCCGAGGGCATAATATAAAAAGCTATGACTTGAAATCACTCCAATAAGCGATTACTGTCGGTTTGTCTATGTGAACCCTGTTATCAATGCAGTAATATTAAATATGTCAAAGAACATTACAGATTTTCATATATGTTTCATTCACATTAACATAACAAATAAGCGCTGTTGCTAATTAAGGGAGTTTCTTGCAAAATCTACCGGTTTTGATATCACTATCTAGAAGAGAATGTGTTTTAATTTTTAGCGGGTATTCTATCGATTCTTTTAACAGAATCGAAAGTACAATTTTTTAAACCTTTTAATCTGATATCAATACTAAGAAAAATTTTTGTACGTTAAATTTTAATTATTAAAAAAAATTTTTAGATCGCCTGATTCAAAATTTTTAAATTATCTTATTATTATTGTAGTTTTTGGTTCGGGTATGTATAGAAAATTGCAGGTCAAAAATTTAAATTTAATAAACCTGAAAAGCAAAAGCAAAAATCCGATCCTATATGTCACAATCTCAAAAATTGCAGCAAATTAAGTAAAGTTAACTAAGTCCCGTTATCAATATTGTGTGTTGAAATTTTTATTCTAATTTTTCACAAAATCAGCTGATTAGCAGAAATATTTTAAAAGCCGTATTATGAGCGAAAAAGTTTAAAAGAAAATTTTAAAAATCCAGCTATGTGTAAATACCAATAAGAGCAAAAACAAGTAAGAGCACTATATTCGGCTGTGCCGAAGCATTTATACCCACCACCAATTTTTTGTACTTATATAGCACAGAATTTATTATTTTGTTATTAACAGTAGTCGCTATGACATAATCTCTTTATACTAAAATATGTATCACTTTCTTTGTATAACTTGGATATGCTAGTAAAATGTTTTCGTAATTTTAGTCTTTCAATGAAAGTGGACGTAAAAGTAGGCGTGGCAGAAAAGTTTCTGCTAATAAGTAAAACTTAGATATTTCAATATAGTCCTTTATTATTTTAAAATCTTTATTCTTAGAGAAATTATTCGAATTCGAGATAAAGCGTTATATGAGTGGTGGGCGTAAAAGTGGGCGTGTCACATTTATTTTCAGTTAGTACAGAACCTCTGACCAAAAAGCAATGGTATTATTACGTTTTGAATTTTGAATATACCGAAAAACACACTGCGAGGTATAAATTTTCGTACGTTTTGATCTATAACTCCTTTCCTAATCCATTGAATTAAGAAATTTATAAGGAAAAATTTTTCTTTTACTCAGGATGTATATATTCGAAATTTCATGATTCTACGTCAATGCGTTTGAACACAATTTCATTTTATTCGATGTTGGAAGGACATGGTTTTTTTTACCTACTCTTGCATTACGATCTATAACTCTCTTCCTAATATTCCAATTTAGGCCATTTTCAATACCAAACAAAACTTGTGTATAAGAAAGATTCTGGCAAAATTTAAGCCCCCCTTGCTTTTTTGTTCCCACCACTATGGTGCTTTCAACAGACGGACATACGGACGGACATAGCTAGATCGTCGTAAAATGAAACACCGATTCAGAATATAAATACTTTATGGGGTCTATTAGGAATGACAAAATGAATATACCCCCACAATTTTTTTGGTAACGAGTATAAAAATGCTGAAAAAAGTGTTAATGTAAATATTGAAAAAAAATCAAAATTTTGAAGCCACTAAAATCTAAAAATTGTTGTATACTTTTACGAAACAGAAACATGTTTTTTTGTATAACCTTAATAGGCTATAAGTGTATAGTATTGTTCAGATAATTAATTTAGTTTAGTTTAATTTAAGTGTGAAGTAAAAAAAGAAAATTTAGAAATTTAAAATAACTGGACAAAAAATTCATTCATATTAATTAAGTTGGTGAGCTCTATTTACTCTATATATAAGTTCAAAGTTAACTAAATTCAATAAATGTAAAAAAAATAATTCTATTAAATTATTTAATTCTAATATATATGAAATACTTTTTACATTTTCAAAGCCTTATTTTTTATTATAAAATTTATTAAAAAATTTATTTATTATAAAACTTATTAATTATTATTTATTTACTCTTCATTCAACCCTACTGTGCACTTGCCAATTATTTACAGTCATTTATTTTTATGATTTCCTATTTAAATTGATTAACACATGTTTTACCAACATATTGACAATATTGTAAATGATTGTTAATGTGCACACATACATACATGTTTTCACATTAAACGAATTGACAATAATTTGATAAATTTAAATGCGCTTAAATAGTTTATGAGGACTTATTAAAATATTTAAAATACCACATTTAAAATGTGAAAAAGAAAAAGAAAATAAACAAAATCACTAGACGTTAACCGTAAATGCACATGCATAAAATATGCAAATTTTGTATTGAAGAATATATAAATTGACGTCTGCATTGCAGATAAGAATTTGTTGCAAGACGTTAAGGAAATTTATTTTTATTATACAGATGAAAAGTACTTAAAAGGCAAGAGGAAGTATACATTTTAAAAGGATTTCGGTAAATACTTATTGTATATTAAAACGTGTAAGTACATAGTCTACGTAAAATTTATTGTTTATTTAAAGAGCAGCACAAGCAAAAGAGAAATGGATTACAAGCAATAGAATTAAATTTAAAATAGTGTGTGTATATTAATCAATATAAGCTACATACTTGCAAAAATATGTATGTGTTGTGCTTGAACCCTGCTACCACGCTATGGTCTTTTGGTGACCCAAATCGTATTTAAGATTACCGTATTTCTAACTGGTGAAATATATTTGAAAGTTCTTACTACTCAGTGCATCAATTGTTGAAATATATTGAATTCAATTAGTCTTATCACCATTTTGGACTTAGACAATTTGTTATTGCAAGTATTTACACATATCATGTTCGGGTCATTTTATGACCCTCTATCATTTTTGTTAAACGAATAATAAATATAAAATATGCATATATAACAAAATAATAATGACCGACAAAACGCCCAAAAAAATAACGCATGGTTGTTGAAAGAGAGTCAACAAAAGCCCTTTGTGCAGAGAACACCTCTCTTTTGCGAATGCACTGGAATGCGTTTCCAGTGGCACAGAAGCCTTCAGTTTATTGACCGTAACTAATGGCACAGAATTTTTTGATAAAGATCGGATGATAAAGTGGACAACAACAACTTCTTTGCAATGTGTGAGTCGTGCAAGTGAAAATATTCTTCACACAAAATCTGGAGTGACTTCTTATGCTATTCATCGTATTTCGAAAATTCGTGATACTTTTGATGTATGCCTTACAGAAGCTATGAAAAGGGATATAATTCACTACAGCAATTTGCAAGAAAGTGCCATTTTCGAAAGTTTTCAAGCTATAGATGCTATTGAGTTCGATGCTTACCTGAAACTTCTTATACCTATTGGTATTTATTTACAATTTAGTTTTTCTTTTATAATTGTATACAAAACATATTTTTCTTTTAGGAGGCTACCGGTCATATGGTGAAAGTGTTAACTTCCTGTGGGACGAGTTTCATGGACGTCCTTCTTTGAGAGCAATCATGTCTTTACAGCTATTAAGCAATATTTCTCGTGTACAAGAATTTGACGATAGGCAAATATAAGATCGGAATAAAGAGGAGATAAACTTGCTCCTATTCGCACATTTTATGAGCAATGGACTCAAAATTTGCAACTGCTTTACGTTCCAAGTGCTAATATTTATAACGATTGACGAACAGTTTATTCCGTCCCGAGGTAGATGTCCTTTCAAAGTATATATCCAAGTTATCCTGGGATATATGGCATGAAAGAGTGGATAGCAGCGGATTCTGACAAAAATTATAATGAACACAGAGAAAATCGTTTAAGTCAATCCTATAATTTTATGGCCGTGTAATGTGACTTATTTGCTATTTGGTTTGTTCAGTGTAAAAAGAAGATTTTTACTCAATTAGTTTTAAGCAATATATACATTTAACACGGAACTTTTTGAGAAGTGAGTATTAGTCAGCTATTAACATTACATTTTGAAGTGGTCCTTTGACCATCAAGATCATGAGACTTAACTCCACTAGATTACTCTTTGCAGAGATACATCAAATATTTCTTATACAGAAACGAGCCAGTCCTGAAAGAAAATATTACAGCTGCTATTAGTTAGATATCGACCGAAATGTTGTTGAAATTATACCAGAAGATTAACACTAAAAAATACATATTTAAAAAATGAATGAAAAAAATTCGTGTATACCCATAAAAAATGTTTCCTTAACGGTTAAATATATTCCCATAGCTATTTCATTTTCTTTTCAATTCACAATACGTATATAGATGAAACTCTATAAGTCATTCGATTAACGTATAAATCGGTCTCTCAACAAGTTTTTTTTTTTTTATTAGTGATATAGTTTTCTATATATATATTGATCACACTTCACTCTGTAGTTATCACACTTACAACTAAAGAAGACAATAAAAACATGTTCTTTTAACCGGTGTAAAAATAATTTACCCATATCAAAAACAATTTACCCATGTCAAACACATAAGGTCGATCGGCTTAAAAAATATGAAATTGAATTATTTAAACAAAATTATTAAATTTTTTTAAATAAATTTTTAAACCTTGACAATTTTCAAAACAAAAATAAGCATTTGTGTTGTCACGTCTATTAAAGAATAGACGATTGGTATAAAAATGTCAAGAAATGTTTAAAAGACAGT
Organism: Phyto melanocephala; assembly: GCA_941918925.1. Lineage (NCBI taxonomy): Eukaryota > Metazoa > Arthropoda > Insecta > Diptera > Rhinophoridae > Phyto > Phyto melanocephala. The sequence continues at coordinate 30,499,418 of OW799233.1, forward strand.
TTAGACAAATGAATTGTGATGAATTATTAATCAATAATAATATTTTGCTAAAATTTTTTGGTTAACACTAGCCAGACGTTCTTTTTATTTAAAAATTACATCTACTGAAATTATTTTTTTAAATCTTAAAAACATTTAAAAACTATTTTTTTGAAGGCAGTTAGCCTTTGCGTTTATAAACATAATTTTTAAATCATATTTTTTTCTTCTATTTTTTTTTGCATTTTCTGCCATGTACAAGTACAGTTCAAGACTTTTTTTTAAATTTTTCTTTTGTTGTAAGATGGTTTTGTTGGTTTTATTTGTGTGCGTAGTATTGTTGTAGGGTTTCCGTTAAATATTGGATATAAACTTTAGTTTTTTTAAATGTAAATATTTAAAATTATATAAAACACTTTAAAAAAGAAATACATCAGTATTAAGGTTCCATACCGTCGAAAAATAAATTTTACTTGACATAAAATTAAATATTCGTAAAGAAGTTAGTGAAAAAAAATTTGGATAATGTGGTAAAATAATGATGTGAATAATCAAACATGTGTCAGCCTCTTAAGAACAATTAAATATTTCTGTAATAAAACAAAATTTTGAAGAATCCCTAGATCTTGTGGGCCTCAATCTAAAGTCAATGTCAATGGCCCACAATTCATTTTAGATTTTAAAGATGGACTTCGGAGTTATAGAGGACATGCAACCCCAAAAGTGCAAATTTTTGTAATAAAAATTTCATAAGAAATACGGTCTTGTGGGCGTAATCATAGAAAAAATTTCCTGATATTGTTTTCCATTATAAATGTCAGACATGCCTTGTTTTCATTTAAATAAATAACCGATGATTGCGAATAAAAATATTCATCTTTCTATATATTTTCTAACACTCTTGTTGTTGTGATCAATTGGCGCAGATTTTAATATAACGATTTAACCAATTTTCATGTATGTTTGTCTTTTACACGTTACTGTTACTATTAAATAAATTGAGAGGATACTATTCGATTTTGATTAAAATTTCAAATAAAAATATTTCGTAAAGTACCAGAAATTTCAATATTTTTTATTTCCTTTGATGTCACAATTAATTTTTTATGTCAGTGTGATGAGTAGCTTGAAAATTATTACAAACAAATTTTTCGTTAGTGCACTTTTAGTTGTAGATTTTTTTTATGTTTAACCAAGTATGGAAGCTGTGAACACTTTGGGACTAACATAGTTGAATTTATCTTATTGAAAAGAAAACTGGTTTAAGATATCCTTTTTACCTGCCTCTGGATAAGCGCTTTTAAGCATTACTGCTTATTATTTAGGTGTAGTTGTGAGATATCTTTGAAGTTTTTCAATGGAAATATACATTTAGAAAAACATTGAACTTGAGAGCCTTTTCATTGACCTGCTTCTTAAAAAAAATTTTTAAGGAGTTATGATATATATCACGTGAGATAACTTGCTAGCCAAACTAGATCTTCAACAATTCAATTGTATTGTACACTACCGCTGTACTGTTAAAATCACATATAGCCCAAAAATACTCCGATATTGTAGTCTTTCCGCAATAGCCGTTGGACGTTGTTAGCGTTTCAAAAGTAAATTTTTTCGCATAAAGTTGTGACCGTGCATTACTTCAGGCTGCTGTCTTTTCCAGATGTGACATCCCACGTAATTAAGTTAATTTCTAACATCAATTTCATAATTCGCAAACATTCTTGAAGTTTGTATATTTCCACAATTAAGAGCTTCTCGAAAGCACGGCTAGTGCTTTTAGAGAAATAATACATTTTAAAACTTTTCTGGGCGCATGTTAAATTTGTTTTTATTTTCAACCTACTTTTTTGCTTTGAGTTGCACTCTATTTTTTTATTATGGCCCATTTTAATTTTTAGTATTTGAATTAAGTAAAAAGAAACTACTTTTACATAAAATTTTAATAAAACAAATTGTAGCCATTAAATAAGCTAATTTTAATAAAATTTATAACATAAGTGGGACATTATTTTCTCTTCTCATCGCAATAAATAGATTCTAAATATATATTACAGTTTTTGGGAGAAATTGCTTTAGAACACGAATAAAGGAAGGTTGCATTAATATCATAAAAATAAAAGTATTTTATACGTTTTGCAGCACAAGTAGTAAAATAATTTTCTATCAAGATAAGAAAAGTTATTTAAACTTTAGTAAGTGTATGTTCATCTTAATAAAGTTCTTTGGTGATGGAGAGTACGAAAATAATCAAAGTGACCTTGAGGCAATTGTTAGGTAGTGTAAAATTTTATTAAAGATAATTCTAAACAAAGCAGTTAAAGGTTAAATCCCCCAAAATGTGTTTGTTTTTCACTATAACAGCGTAATAAAGTATAAAGTTATAAAAATTAGTTTCATTTGAATTATAACAACGGATAAATCCGAATTCATCTACAACGAGATTTGGGATTGTTTTTATTTATTTACAATACAAACTCAGTTAACTACAGTTCAAGCATAAGGTCACTTCATTATATCCAGGAACTCCGGACATTACCAAACTCTTTTTTTTCTGATTGCACTTATAAAATACAGAGATTCGTCATGCAATTGAGGGAAAAAATTAAAGTTTATTTTGAAAACATGTGTTCTTAATTAAAATTTAAAATAAATTATATATTATACTACCTAAGTCCGGCGCGCGTTTCTACGCCTCTTAATGAATAAAAATGCATTCTGAATTTTAATTGAATATTAAGTGCAAGAAGCTAAAAATTATAACTTTTTTATGGGCGTGGCACGTCCCACTTTACTAATCATGAAATTAGTCATGTCATGACAGTTCAATATGTGTGCAAAGTATCAGAAAAACCGGCAAAGTTCAAGTAGCTTAGAATTATAAGTTTTCTTATGGGCGTGGTCCTGCTCCCTTTTCTAATCACGAAATTGTATAGTCATGACAGCTCAATATGTGTGCATAGTTTAAGAAAAATTGGTCCAGTACAAGTATCTCAAAATTAAAACTTTTTTTATGGGCGTGGCCCTGCCCAATTTTCTAATCACGAAATTATATAGTCATGACAGCTCAATATGTGTACAAAGTTTCAGGAAAATCGGCCAAGTGCAATAAATAAAAAAAGTTTTAATTTTAAGGCACTGAGACTTTAAGTTAATTGATTATATTTGAACATTATTAAAAAAAATTTCCAGAAAAAAAAAACAAGTAAAAGTGCTATATTGGGCCATTTCGAATTTAATAGTATCCCTTACCATCACGTCCATGGTTATTCTAGATTGCAGAATTTATTAAATACTAGTTTTCTTTATTATTTCCGGCGTCATCTTTCTATTAATCAAGGCCTTTCATTTATAGGCCATTTATAGGCTATAATCATAGGGTTAAAAATATGTCCGAGATTTGGTTTCAGACGCTATCTTGGTTTTTACATTTTTAAAACTTTAATGTGTTTTTTTAATTAAGCCCTTTCATTTAATATCAATATTGTAGGAGTTAAAGGGAACAAAGCCGTAACTACCATTTTTAACTCATATTGTCGCCATTAGATCTAGCACGCCATTTGGAGATTTAACTCATTCATAGTTAACTGTATTGTACTAGTCAAAGCCTTTTATTTGATACCAATGGGGGGTAAATTTTCAAGGGCAAGATATGACCCATATATTAATTTATTGATCGCCATTTTATAGTAGCGGCCATCATGGATTGAAATTTTTTGGAGAATAGTGTATGGCACAATCTAAGTCATGTCATTTGATACCTATATTGACACTCTTGGATGTAGAGAAACTAATAAAAATCGATATTGGTTTGCAAGTTTTATCTATTGGTAGTTTTATCTATGCCAGTTGCAATTCGATTTGTTATTTTTTGTTCGTTTTTTGACAAAATAATTTTTGAGACTACGATGTTTTCAGCGTGTACACAAATTATTAAAGAGGTTAAAAAATTTAATATATATTTAAAATAATGTATAATTTTCCAAATAATTTTTGCCTATAACTTTGCCGATTAGTAACCAATTTGTCCAAAATTATTCACACTTCGCTCTAAACTGTGAAAAATATGGATCTAATATATGTGCTGATTTTCAAAATTGATCTGCTCTCAAAAACGTATAATAATTGATATAACAGACATGTCTTGTCGATGTTGAGTGGTTTATAAAGCTGAATTTAACACGCACAGCAACAGATGGACTGACAAGCAAGCAATCGACTCATTCGCTTTAAGAATATATCTGTTGCTTGGAGGTAAAAGGGCCAATGTCACTTTGTTGCTCTTTTGAGTTAATCATTGCATTAGATTTGTTTTCTTGCTCTATTTCATTACGGTAAAACAGCTAAAGTCTTACTTAACCCAGAACAGCTTTATAAATAAAATGCTGGCCAATGTCACTATGAACGCACCTATAAAAGTTAAAGTTCAATTCCAATTTTCTCAAAAGTTTTCACATTGGCCCTTTTAGCTTCAAGCCACATACTTTGTGGTCTGAAATGAATATTTTAGATACTTTATATGGAATGACAAACCTTTAAATATAAATCCTTGCACTCTCTATGAAGTTTACAAAAACACAATTCAGTTTTGATTTTTTTTTTTATATTAAACGAATAAATTTTGACATACATTGGACACCCTAAGCCAAACACATGCATAAAAGCAACCCAAAAAATATTAAATCCTAAGCCAACTTTTACACCCACCACTTATCAACAGACAAAGTTTTATTTGTCTAAAAAAACAACAGGCATTAGAGAAACATGAATATAAAATTAAAAAAAAATATAAATAAATAAAAATATTTAAAATGTCTGCATATGTGACTGTTCGCTGAGACAGGGAGACATGCTACACATTCATACATAAGTGTATCCTATACATAACTATAAAAAAATAAAATTAAAGAATGAAATAACAACATCCACAGCAACGGCAGCATTTTGTTACAAATAAATTTATGATGTTGTTTTAACAAACAAGGACAAACGCACGCACACATATGACGGCAAACTTACACATCCTTGTATGCATATATTGAAAATGTAGTTTATAATACCTTTAGCAAAAAATATGTTAAATATAAAGTAAAAATAAAATAAATATATAATTTATGTTGCTTAAACTTTTTCTTTTTCATTTAATTTTTTATTATGCACATATTACGACAACAATTTCGCAAGCAAAAAAGAAATCAAAGTGTTAAAAAAGGAGTTTTTACATCTAGGTCCTTGAGTTTCTTTTCTTTTTTTTTCATATATTTCTCATATTTTAGATAAAGCCATAAGTTATTCATTTATAAATATTAAACTATACTGACACATATTTTCTTATGATTGCATTTTAATAACTTGGACACTTACATACTAACGCAGAGGTTTTATGAATTGTTTTTTATGTAACATTTTTTGAGCAGTAGTTTAGCAAAGAATTAAATAAAAACTTGTATTTTCTAATCCTTTTATTAAAAAAAAAAGACAAAAGGGATTTTTGCAAGATTTACAAAATATTGTCATATTCCTTTTGTTTCTAGTTTGTGATTTTAAATTAAATTTATGTGGCATAAACTTAAAAAAATTTAAATATGAACGGGTACGGTGGACTGAAGTGGTCATTTTGTAACATTTTGTATAAATCTTTTATTTTTGTTAGAATCAGTTTTTTTTTTTGTTAAAAATATTTTTAAGTGAAACAAATGCTTTTTATGTTTACTTTTCATGCATTTCGGTTTTAAAAACTACCTCTTTAGAAACTGAGTTCTACTACAACAAACAGTGGCGCCTTTTAGATAAAATAAACTAATAAATATTTATCTTTTTAGGCACTTACCTGGTTTGAGTAGTTAAAACAAACTACGTTTTGTAGCAGAAACCCAAGTCCTTTCAAAAATTTCATTACGATACATCCTGTCTTGTCCAACGAGCGGTCTTCGTGTATTAAACAACAACAGTATTTATTGGTCTTACCATTACCTAAAAATCGCAAACCCTTGTGTACTGGTGTAGACTCATCTCTGTCTTCTGCATCCTTGTCTCAAACATCGTAATTTATGGTTAGTTTCGTATACTCTCAAGTATTTTTTTTTGTGCAGACGTTGAATTCGATTCAAAAACGTATCGATAATCTATACCCTTCTATCTTTGTGTTATGAGCATAGCATCAGATATTTTAGCGTTTATGATTAGTCCCTGTTTATAATACCATTTCTCGGTTAAACTGGGTGCCTGTTTTATATATACTAAAATGTTCTCTATAAATTTTTCACCAACAACATTTGCTTCATAATTTGCATACCGTATCTTGTGTATACCTAGTACCCCTAGTCTCTTGCGGAGGCCCTTTGCGGTTTTTTTTCAGAAAAAAAGGTGCTAAGTCTCCACCCTGCAGACAAACTTTGATTAGTTTTCCCTGAATCCTTGTGCAGATATTCTCCCGCTAACAGCATTCCTAAGTCGGTCAAATGATATCTTGCCAATGGCATTTTCTATATTAATTTATACGGACCAAGCGACATCCTCATTTAATATCTGTCTTTCCGCAATGCTCACGAGTCAATCAAGCCCATCATAATATATCAATAATATCCATCATTGTATTTTTCGCATGGAGGTAAATATGAGGAATTTAAACTTTATCAGCGATCATAAGGGGTTCTAAATTGTCTTCGTCGTACAAATATCGCCTTTGCGAATAAATCCATCTTTGAACACAGGGTTCCCAGATACATTATACAGTCTTCTTATTTATTTTTTAAAAACTGCATTTCTTTCAGCTCCAACTTCTTATTGTAATTATCTTAAAAGCTAGGGTTTTTCTTTCGGGTTCTTGTGAGTTCTGCTAGTTTCGCTTTTGATGAATTTAACTTTGCCGTTTCACTTTGCTATAAAATCTATCCGATCCACTATCGTCAAGGGAAACGCTTTCTTCAAACTAAGCTTAGCAGTCGATTTTATCCACTCTCCGGCCTTTCATATTCTGAAGTGCCCGATGTGAAACACTTTCCAAAATCTCTATATCAAATCGCTTTTATTTGATATTGAAACTCTTTATCGAATGACTACGTTACGACAGTGGAACATATTCATCGTTATATATTTGACGTTTCGTATGATATCTCTATTTTTAGAAAAATTATATAGACCACATAAGCGAGCCATTATAAAGACATTTAAGTTTGATTCCTCCAGGCCCTTAACAGATATCTCAGTAATATATAGAGTATATCTTTCGCAAATTGGCCAGAAATTTTCCTTATGCTTTTGCCTATGTTTGGCTTAGCGCTAGTCTTGTACTACTGCTCAGCTTCTGGATGCTGTCCTTTATCAACCCTGCTCTTCGACAGCTCTCGTATGCCGTACGAGTGGCTGTAGTCTTAAGTTTTTTTGGGTTAAATTTTTTGTGTTTCTTACCATTCAACCTTTTTTGGGGTAATTCTATATCTGTCAACCCTAAGGCTATCAGTGTTACTCGCCATTTTTCCATAGCCTTCCTTTTCCTATGATGTTTCCTCTTTTTTATTGGCTACTCGGTTTTATCAAATAGCATAGTCTTCGATTGGGCATTTGAATCTTTAACTACCGTGATGATAACAAACGCTGCTAACCCTACTGAGCGTAGATGCATCTATTTTATCCACAATCACTGCTCTACCAACTGCAGTATACTCTGGAGAAACTTCAGAGATTAACCGATTCACCTGCTACAACGCTTTGTTGTCCGTCTCTTTTGAAATTTCATGGTCATTTCTATACTGCAACTCACTTCAACCTGTACGATATTCCCATGAGTTCTGTAGAAAAGTTATCGATCTGCGCAGAGCTTCATGTACGCTGAGAAACCTTCAGTGCAACTGCAGATCAACAAGTATCTAGTGTTTATATAATAAATACCAAGCGCCTGTAAGGCCACCCCTTCCTATCGCATGTAGTTCCACGTGGCTCAGGGGAGATTTTTAGGAGTCTACAATTCAAACGACGTCATTGAAGGCAGTTGTCGCTAATGGTACCAATTACAGCACTACTAGATAGTTTAATCCCAATGCGAGGAAAAAACTGCCTATTGGCTGCGTCTATCAATTTCCTCTATATGTAGGGGATAAAGTTAAGAACAAGTATTAACATCCAACAGATCTGTAGCACTTTTTACCAGTTTAAAATCGTAAAATATGAAAAAAATTTGATTCACCGATCGATGCTTTCTACTTTCAGTTTTAGCTTACCATTTCTTTTTATCTGATATACTGAATTTATTAAACTTTATATCGTTTTAATGCAAGTCTATTTAGAATTTTTATTTTTTTAGTTCTTGTTTTTTTTTTATTTTAAACCAATTTTCTTATCTTGTTGAGTAGTCAAAAAAGAAAATGTCTTTGCTAAACATTTTTTTTTCTTTTTTACTCGTTACTATGAACAACTCAATTTGCACACAAATACATAGAAACACAGGCATATGTGTAGATTTAAAAATGAATATGCATATGTTACCTAACCATACCAACAAGTATATGTATGTAAGTATGAATGTTCTTAACTATATCTTGATAAAAATACAAAATACTAGGAAAAACTAAGTTCAAGAAATTTCATATACATACTTTTATCTTTTGCAGTATTTTTTGAATATTTTACTGGAAATTTTGCTAGAATATGTAGTTGGTTAAAAAAAAGCGAAACTTTAACAACCAAGAGCAAGCAGCGTAACATATGATACTTTAAACATTATTCTCTTGTCATACCCTATAACACACCATATCGTCTTTAGTTAAAGGAGTTTTTAAAATAAGTCTCTTTAGTAGTCTCGTGTTTGAGGGTTTTTTAAACCTTTTTCTTTTCAAAGTCTTATAAGTCGACTGTAAAATTTTTTAATTATTTTTTATTTGTTTACTGATAAAGACAGAGAGAAATATAGAAAAAAAATTTTGGCAATTGTAGAAAAATTAGGCAAATAATAAAGTAGAAAAAGTTTTACATAGAATCTAATAATTTGAAATGATAACATTAGCAAGTTGTAGGTTCAATATAACCTAGATAAGCACATAAAGAAAAAGCTGTAAATCGGCTTAATATAATCAATGAATAAACATGATGCATTGTAATTTTTCCATATTTCTTTGTCTGCAAGAAAAAACACCGTTTAGGTGACTACGTCTTCAAAAATTGTCTTATTTGGTCATATTTTGTTAGTTAAATTGGATTTCTATTTCATTATTTTAATTAAAATTAATTTATTTTACATTTCAGTTCCTATTTCCATTTGTGAAATATTCTTAAATATTCAGTAGCATGAAATACTTTCAACATTCACATTCGATCTGATTGTGGTCCATTGTGTTCTCTTTGATAAAAAAAAACTAAGAACGAAAGCAAATAGTAAAATCAGGATAAATTAAGAAAAGATATAATGTTGAAGGACTAAAATGAAACAGCTGCGAAAACATAACTTATTAAGCCTTTATTGCTTATATACTTACCACCCGTCTCTCGTGATAGATTCAATGACATTACCCAGTTTGAACTCCGATACATCACTCAACTCGTCACGGAATCGCTTAACTTACCATCTCAATCTAAATTTCTATTGCCTTAGTTTCGACAAAGAACAACATCCATTGTTTATAACTTTTTCCGATCCTCACACATCCTAAAATAATTCGGAATACTGCAATACAATCTTTTGTTCCTAGCACTTACTAAGCAATGTCCTTAGACAAACCGTATTCAGATTTTGAAATACCAAAGAATCTGACCATTAGTGGCCGATACATGCCGATACCTCTTCATATTTCGACCCTCGTTCAGGTGCACCGCGTGCAATTTCTTTTCCAACAACTCCACAGTACCTTGGAATCTAACTGAATCTGATCTTAAACAAGCGCATAATTCTATCAAGAATCTTTACACATTACCCAACAAGCCTAAATTGAGAATAATTTCCTTTAAAGACATTAAAAACCACCTGCGCTATTCATGTAAAGAACAATTTATAACATAGTTTTTCGAATATGTTCCAATAAAAGACACGGTTCCCTCTAGATGGAACATTTTAAAATTTTCAGTTTATTTGCAAAACCTCCCCATATTCTATCTAACGAAATAGACCATCCTCGATTCCTGCGTGAGAATTGCACACTCTTTATACAGTCCGTCGGATTTACACCAGCAATCCTTTTCAGGTATTATTAATGGCGGTTTTATATGAAAATAGTCCGTAACATTTTCCTGACATTGAATGCAATCCTAAAGACCGGTTTTTATAAGACCCTAGTGTGGCTTATATTAAATATCCTACCCAACGCCGTTTAATATAGCCTTTTAAGGCCTCTTTCCACAATTCCCTGCACCCAAAACTATATACGTATGATGTTAAAGAAAACCTCTAGTGCCACTGCAGCACATACATGTACCTTTGTCCACTACCTCACACTACATACTACATCCATATGTCAAAATAAGTCTAACTACTGTCGTGTAAATTCAATTTTCAACCTTTGTTCGTAGGCCCCATCTCTTGCCTGTTAAGTTTTTGCATGTATAGTTGTCTCTCAGTCTCCTCTTTAAACTATCCTGTGTATTTTTTTCTTTAATGACATATAAATCTCTTGACCTTCGCTGATGCAAACTCTATCACCTAAACGCCTCAATCTTATATCCCTACAGAACTAGCCCAGTAATGTCCGGGTTTACAGCCAAGTATAATTTAGATCTATATGTATATGGGTATATGGAAGCAGACCTCTTCCATCAACGGGTCCCTTTTCAACCCTCTGCGTTACCCAGATATTACAAGCTTACCCCGATCTGACTGAGTTCCGTGCCGTCCCAGGCGTTTGCTCTAGGCTTTTGTGACTTCAGACTGTTTATTATCTACAATCCTCATTTTCGTACTCTGGCAACATAGAAATTATAAACAATTCAAGTTTTGTAGCATACTTTCAGGATATTAGAAAATTTAAATTTTCTAGAATTTCTATTGTTTGGAAAATACTCGATCTTATGGTATAAATGTAGTAAACTACAGCAAGTACTTAGTGTAGATATACACAAGACATATAAGTGAATATCAGGCTGATTAAAATAATAGCAAACTATTAAAAAAAAACATGTTAAAATTTAATTGTGTTTGAATAAATATAACTTTAATAACATAAGTTTAAACTAATAATTAGCAACTAAAAGAATTCAGGGTTTGTGTAAAGAAATTAAATAGTTTAAATGTAGCAATATTCATCTATGTATATAGCATAGCTTTTTAACACCAAATACCACAGTAATAGTGCACTGAACCAATAAAAACATTTAAATGAGCTGAATGAGTTGCTTAAATAAGAGCGTCATGTCATTAGCATCTACATTCATAGTGACAACCTTTTTCAAAACTAATTAATACAATAAAATAAAGACTATATTTGTCTGAATGTTACTTCTTTTAAAAAAAATATATGACACAAGACTACCTAATAATTAAGTTAATTTTTCACTTCTTCCCTTGGTTTAGCTTAAATTATAGTCGATCTTCAATTTCTCCTTTGCATTACTCCTGTCTGCAAATAACAATCAAGGTAAGCCTTCTACACAACATCTGCATTTTATATGGCTTTATTTGTTAACGTCTGATGATTTTCTTCTCTACCATCACATTCGGCTTTAGATATAAAACGTTTTGAATTTACACTCCATTATTTTATCAGCACATACATACTTTTTTATTTAACAAAACAAAACAAGAACGAAAGGTAATAAAAACATATAAAATAAAATATTTTTGTATTAAATATATTAGCTGGAAAAATTACAAGGACACCTACATGAAAATATTTTATTACAAATTTTAGAACCAGATTTTAAGTGCTTTTTTATGTTTGTACTCGTAATTAAAGGTCTTAAGATAATGAGTATTTAGATAAATACATATACGTATATTATTACTTTGTATATATAAATGTTTAATTTAGTTAAAACAAGTTCTTAAGAATTAATTTTTTTATTAAAGAAATATGATCTAAAATAATTGAAGTGTAAACTTAATCAACTAAAATTTACAACCCCTACAATGACCTGACTGCGTTTTTTTTAGCTATTTCGAATTATATTAAAGTTCTGCCAAGACTTTCAAATATTATTTCACATTATTATTCTAAGTAGAAAACTAACCAACTCTTAATTGAATTTCTTCTCGGCCAGTCAGAAAAAAAATTAAAAATATTAAAAGAAATAGACCTTAAATTTATTTTATACATTTAACTCTATTTATTTATCACATAATGGTCGATTTTCTTTGTTGTCTTAAAATAACTTGCACACTTGCAGATGGCAACATAATTAAATCAGAATCAAAAAAATATTACACATACGCCTTGTTGACACTTTCATTTTGCACTCGTGCTTTTATTTAATTAAAATAACCAAACTGTAATTAAAAAAAAATGTTTAAGAAGCAAAAGTAAAGAAAAACAACAAAAAGATATAGAAAAAAAATAACAATATAAACTTTATTTATTTTATATTTGTGTTTACACACACAATACTATTAATTTTGCCAACACTAGTGGCAGAAACTTTAATAGAGAAATAGTTTTCGTTCGAAGAAAACAAGAATAGGGCGTGTCATAGACTGGTGCTTTAATATTTTAAAATGCAATTAATTTTTTATTTACAACGATTTTTAATTTAGTTTATAAATTTCAAATATCACAACTTAATACACATAATAAATTTTGGTTTTAAGGACAAAACTTTTTCTTTTACTAAAAGTTATTCTTTACAATAGCAATTAGCTTTAATTAATTTTTATTAATTAAATAATATTTTTCAATGTAACGCCTTAGTGTTGTCCTACTTGGATTCAGAATGTTCTTAAACTTTTTAAGATTAGTGTAGGAGCATTTTTTCAGCTTCTGACGTACTCTTCCATCTCCAAAACTTTAAGTTAATTTTAAAACTCCTTAGAGGGTTTAGTATTTTTAAAGTTAATGGTATTAAAAAATTATTTCATTTTGGATTATAAGTTTAGGTTAGATTGAAAAAGAGAGGTACTAAAAACCCAAACCCATAAAAGGTTTCCACGTATGCCCCATTGGCATGTCGTGTGCTCTATAGAAATGAAAAATTCCCCTGCTGAAACCATAATCCTAATTTCGTCAACGTAAAAATATCGACTAGGTCAGAAACCCAGTTCCTTCGATGTAATTCTCCATCGATCTCAAATTTGAATTTCTCAGGCATTCCAAGTTCGGCATAATATCCACCTTAAAAAAGGTAAATAAGCTTTCTCCTCCTCCTCGCATGCCCTAGATGTCGTTTTCATTTCCGTGCGACCCGTTATCGCAGTAGTTAATCTCCATAATCTCGGTCTACTCAGTTTCAGAATTTCCTTCCACTTTCTAATGGTGTTTTTTTTCTGACGTAAATGTTGCATTAATTCTGCCCTATGCCTTTTTTTGTGTTCTTTTCTTAAAAATATGCAATATTATAAACGGGTGACATGTTCCTTTGTAATAATGTTGCCATAAAAATGAGAAAAAATGTTACATATCGTACCCTGAATTAAATCAAAGTGTTAGAATATTGCACTCTTTAACAGCTGATATTAAAAAGGAGAATTAAGTTTTTCTAGTGGTTAAAAACAATTGTTGGTCCCAAATTATTAAAATGAAGCAAAAAAAACAAGTAAGAGCACTATATTCGGCTGTGCCGAATCTTTTATACCCACCACCAATTTTGTGTACATTTAAAGCACAATAATTATTATTTTGTTAATCGCTTGGAATAATCTCTTTATAATAAAATATACATCTCTTTCTTTGTAGAGGATGGTTAAATTTTAAATTTAAAACAGAGGCCGAATTACGGCACTCGAACGTGATCGAAATTTGAAAACTCTTATTAGAATCTATATACCTAAAGCATACTCGATCGTTCGAGTAAAATTTCGATCGATATCGAATGCCGTAATTCGGCCCCAGGTCTGTATAAAATGTTAGAACATCTATGAATGCCTTCTAAATTCGTTAAATGAGAAGCATTGCTGTTTATCGCGATAGTGTGGCAAAAAAACAGTCAACTTCGATTGAGCATCAGCAATGTTATTTAAAATTTGGACTATCGAATCGAGGTGTGCCGTTGAGGTCGCGGGGCCATTTGGCCGATATTTTGTTCCATACATAATTGAACCATACAAATGTTATCATTAAAAAAGAAATGATAATAATTTCCTAAATAATTTGTGTTTTATTCAAAATCAACATCGGCCCTTAAAATTTAACCACCCTTTATAACTTGGATATGCTGGTAAAATGTTTTCGTAAATTAAGTGTTTCAGTGAAAATGGGCGTTAAAGTAAGCGTGTCAATAAAATTTCTGCTAATAAATACAACTTAGATATTTCAATATAGTCCGTAATTCTTCCAAAATATTTATTCATTGAGAAATTATATGAATTTGAAATAAAGCATTATATAGGATGTGGGCGTAAGAGTGGGCGTGTCACCTAAATTTTCTGGCATAACAATAACATTGACTAGAAGGATTTCCGTAGCAAATTTTATCATCATACCTCTAATTTTGTCGGTTTTATAAATTTAAATTTCATTAACAGTAAATAACGTGGAAAGTGAGCGTTATAGAAGGTGTGTCGAAGTTATTTATGCTAATAAATACAACTTAGATATTTCAATAAAGTCCTTTATTATTCGATTTATAGAGAAATTATAAGAATTTGAGAGAAAACGTTGTATGGGAACGTTGTTGTTGGCGTGTCACATTTATTTTCCATCAGAAGAAAGCCTTTGACCAAAAAGCAATTCCTGCAAAATTTCAGAATCGTAGATCTAAATTTGTCACTCTTATTAGGTTTAAAATTTTTAACATATTGGAAAATACACTGCGCGGTATAAATTTTCGTACATTTTGATCTCTAACTCCCTTCCTAATACATGCATTTAGGCAATTTTTCTTTCTTCCTTATACTCCGATTTAGCCAATTTTCTATTCCAAACAAACCTTGTGTATAAGACATATTCTGGCAAAATTTGAGCCCACTAGCTTTTTCGATGGGACCTCTATCGTGCTTTTAACAGACGGACAGACGGACGGACATAGCTAGATCGTCATCAAATAAAACCCCGATTAAGAATATACATACCATTTTTTTGGTGGCGGATATAAATACTCAAATACTTAAAAAAAACACATTACAAAAAAATTTGTTTAGCTCTTTTACTAAAATTTTGCAAAAAATATTTGACCTTGTGTCACAAAAATTGGTCTGCTGATCACGGTCGGATCGTAACGGGTATAAAATGGGGTATAAGGGTATAGAGGAGAGTTTTATCTACTAAATGGTGCTAATTTCTTTTTGTTATCTTATGTTTTCTAGAAGTTATGGTGTATTAAAAAAAGGAATTTAGGAAAATTTAGACCTAAAGATAAAAAAAATTATTTCTAAACATTATAAACAATTTATTTTCATGTACTAATGGCTAACAAATTTTAAAATTATACAAAACTTATTTCGTTTGAAAATCTTCTAAAAGTAAAATGTTATAGAACTTTAAAAATCAAAATCTTACTAATAAATTTCCTGTTTTAGCAAAATGCTGAGCATGTCTATTTTGAATCACCCTGTGGCCCTTAAAATTTAACCACCCTTTACAAAAAAATAGATAGATAAAAAAAAAATTTGTTAAAATATGTATTTTAAATATTCAAATACTTATTTTAAATCTACTGATGCACATTTTTTTTTAATATTTTTAAATCTTAAACCTCATAAGACTGTGTGTACAACTATATGTTAAGTTGGGCACAAATCATTACTCTAGTTAATTTTTGTCAACAAACTTCGGTCATTTTCGTTTTCACAAACCCCTATAAAATTCCTTTGTAGTTTGTGCAAAAAAATGTTACTAGAGTCATCTAGTGTTCTACGTGATGTTTAGCAAAGACATCATCCTCAGTGTTTGCAAAATGTAGTGGCGACTTCAACAGATGTCGCCATCTGCAATGAATAAATGCTAATGAATATGACTAATATATTTTTATAAAAATTTAAAAAAAAAGTGGGCGTGGCACATTTATTTTCCGTTATAACGAAGACTTTGACCAAAAAACCATGTTTGCAAAATTTCAGAACCGTACATATAGTTTTGTCAGTTTTATTACGTTTTAAACTTCAAATATACACTGAGCGGTATAAATTTTCGTACATTTTGACCTATAACTCCTTTTCTAATGCACAGATTTAAGCAATTTTTGGGGAGAAATATTCTTTTGACTCGAGAAATATATATTCGAAGTTTCATGACTCTACGTTCATCCGTTTGGACACAATTCCATTTTATTCGATGTTAGCAGGACACGGTTTTTTCGACCTATTCTTGCTTTACGAGCTATAACTCTCTGCCTAATATTCCAATTTAGCCCATTTTCAATACCAAACAAACCTTGTCTATAAGAAAGATTCTGGCAAAATTTGAGCCCCCTAGCTTTTTCGGTGCGACCTCTATCGTGCTTTCAACAGACGGACAGACGGACAGACGGACAGACGGACGGACATAGCTAGATCGTCATCAAATCAAACCCTGATTCAGAATATATATACTTTATGGGGTCTAAAATGGATATTTCGATGTGTTACAAACGGAATGACAAAATGAATATACCCCCACCATTTTTTTGGTGGCGGGTATAAAAAAAGTGCAGTTTTACATAAAAATATGCTGTCATGTAAAAAAGGTGAAAATTTCTGTTCTATTCTGCTGATTATAAAGGTAGCGTTTTGTTAGGGTGCAGGTGACCTTTGAAAAGTGTTTAACTATAAAAGGGCAACATTGTTTGTTAGAAAATAAAAGACCATAAGATTTGAGTCACCCCACAGTATATTCGTCACTTTACCGACATTTGCATTTCGCCATTTTCTGATTTGTTCCTCCATCGCCCAAAATTTAAGATCATTTTTGAACTGCTGAAAGGGTTAGCATTTTCCTAGGTTTTTTCATTTAAAAATTATCCCATTTTGGATAATTTATCGACTTTTTTGTTTCTGATTATGCCGTTATGATTTAGAACGCATATAATTTTTATACGTTCACAATTCGTATGCGAGTTTATCTTATTCTTGCATTGCAGGACATTTCAAGATTCAACTTTTTCATTCATAAGTATTCTCATAACTGACTGGCTATCCGTAAAGATAAGAATCAGACCCACGTTATCAGTTTCTTTTATCCATTTAATACCTTCCGTGATTGCTAAATTTTAAGCCTGAAAAACGGTATTGCGACCTAGTAGACGAAAGTATTTATTTCTGTTTCGGCTCATGTAATATCGATACTTTGTGTATCTCTTACCCTAATTACTTCATACCAGTATTCTCCTTCCGTTATTATGTGATGCAGTTAACCCATTACTGTCTGACCACCGAACTCGTTGTCCGATTTTATTAAAATTTCACACAGATGGTATTTAGGCTATTTATATTGATATGGTAATATATATATTTTTTAATCTGGGGTACCGACGCCTGTGGAATCTTGGCATTTTTCTATCCACTTTGGCAAAAATGAGTTCTAAATGCTCTTAAATTTTTTTAATGTTCTCATATCTCGTCGGGATTTTGTCACACGTCACCTCTGTGATATTTTCCATCGGTAAGATATCAGTTATTTTTTGGTGTCTGGTTTAATAGTGTCTTACCAGCAATTCACACATTGCATAAAGGCGCTTTATATTTCACCTGTATCTCTATCGATCGAATTGATAATGTATTCTCAATAGCCATTGCTTTATGTCCTTTTCATGGCACTGCAAATACTAATGCAGCACTGCACTTGAATCTCTTGAAAAGGTTTTCTATTTGCCTTATTTTTTAAGGATGTCCACCATTTGGATTATTTGTCGGTGTATCGCTTTCGAATATGCCGTGATATCCTGGAATACTGAAAACGCGAGCTTACCTCACGCTTCTATTGCAGGATACACCGAGATTCAACACTTTCGTTCATTAGGGTCTTAAGAACTTATAAATAAATTTAATATTAATCGTTAATTGGGCATCAATCCCCTTCTGTAATAGCATTAATCTGAGTCTGAATAATCGTATTGTGATAGAAGTTATTATCTATTTTAATTTTTCTTATAGCTGTGTAAATTTCAGGCCTGTTTCTAATAGGAAAATTAATATTTTGGTATCATGCTGTTACAAGCCAGCTGACAAAGTCCTTTTATTAAGCAAAGCTTAATCTGTTATTGTAATGTGTTTAACGCTCCTTGTTTTGACAGGTTTCGCATTGAGATCATAAAACATTGCCTTATGGTCAAGAGAGAAAAATATACAGCAATACGGTTTGCTTAGTATCACCCACAATAACTCGATACCCAAATCTGTATACTAAAACGTCATGAAAAAAATTAACTTTTGATTCAGCATAGAAATTTTTTTACAGAAAGTGTTGTGGTTTGAAACATATGAATTTTTGTAGATTTTATAAGGTTACAAGGTGTCTTATTGATATGATTTTTTTTTTAAATTTTGAAAAGGTTTACAAACTAAACAGAAAACAATTCAATATATGCTTTTCATTAAACTCAAAGATTTTTTTGGTAAATATTGATATTATGAGAATACAAATATAGGACTTTGTATGATTACACCATTCATCAAAAATGTATTAAAAAATTATAAAAAAAAATATTTTATTTTATAGTTAAAAACATACTTTCAAATTTATAAATTTATAAAAATTATTTTTATTCTAATTCAAAAAATAAATATATATTTTAAGCTATAACATACACTGTCAATTAAATAATGAGAACCATTTAATTTTTGAAATTAATAATTATTTTAATGAAATTTTGAAAAACTTTTATGCCATTGAATTGGACCTCGCCGTAACATCTACTATAGTTTAATGAAAAATTCCTTAAAAAACACAATAAAAAAATACTCTTTTTTTTAGATTTTTCAACAACCAATTAATAAGTTGTAATTAAAAATTAATTTTTTTTCATCAAAAGAGAAAGATCATTAATAATTTTGTAAGTTTAGTGATCATGTTTAATACATTTCACTAGTGGGTGCTTAGCTCCTTTATTGAGAATAACCTTAAATAAAAAGTGTTTTATTAAATCATAAAGTGACCTTAAAGTGTTGAAAGAAATCTCATGCATGATCGCTTGAGTAAGTGATTTCTTAAAGTCCCTTGCGGGAAAGCCAACCCCAAAGATTTTTAATTAAGTTTATGTAAAGCAAATATGGCAGACAAAAAAGAGAACGAACATTTTGGTTTGAAGTAAATTATTTTTGTTACTATGTAAAGGAGAACAATGTTCTTGCAAAGCTCATGAAAACTGCCAAATATTCATATTTATCTGATTCCATCAGAGTGATGTAAGTTGCTTCAGTCATTTTAACAAGTTAGAATTCATAATAAATTGTGCTGTAAAACGGTAAACACCCAGACCGTAACTCCACCTTCTTTACTGTGATGGCAACTCAAAAATAGCTACTTTCTTTACTACTTTACTTTCTTGTAAATACTGAAAATAGTAATTGTGGCTATTTGGATCATCCAAATCGACCTTCTTTTAATTAAAGAAACCTACAGTATGGTAATCGTTAACATGACACTATTTAGCGACAGTCTAGTTGTTTAGCTGGACGTCAGCTTAAAGCCTGATTTTTGTGACAGAAATACTTATGAAATGTGTACAAACTAGTGAGTTACTTAAAAACCCTAATTTCACTATAACTTGCAAACGTGCACTGGCAAACGCTTTACAGCTTAATAATGATTATAATTCTATAAAAATTTTGCTATAGCCAAATCAAATAAGCGAACGAACGGTGATAACTTTGCTGTCAGCACGTTTGCTATGAAAATAAAATCTATTGCTGCCGTTAAGTAATAATTTTGAATGTCATCTTAAAAAAAAATTTATTGAAGAGAGATTTTTTTTTTTTTTTTTTTTCTAATAGAAAACTTATTTCTACACATTTCAACTGTAATCGTAAAATTTAATCCCCTAATCCATATTCACAAAACTGTTAAACGCCCAGATTTTTATAACATCATAACACAAACACCAACTAACCTTAATGTGTGTTTAGAGTGGAGAGGAAAAACAGCAAAAAGAACATCAAAACTAAAACTACTTCGAACAGATGTATATTACGAGAAAAAGAAAACTCTTCTCTATTTATTTCAGTTTAACAATGTTTTTTTTTCGCTTTGCAGAGAATAAAACTGCATATCACAACTTACTTATAAAAGAACAAAATAAATAAAAATATAAAACTGTTTCTCATCCATTGTTAGGTTTTTGTTCTATTTGTTCTTTTGAAACAGTTAGAAAAAAAAAGTAAATCTTACATTGACACAACAATAAGTATAAAGGACATTATTATCATTAAATTAAATTCAACAAAAAGTATCAGGAGTATAAATAAAAATAAAACATTTCTCTGTATATTCTTAAAGAATATTATTAAGAAAATAAAGTTTCATAGACTACTGCAGAACAATGTGTGAAAATAAAGGATCATCAAACAGGGAGGGCAAATATTTCACTTGGTTCAGTGTTGAGTTTAAAAATATTCTCATGTTGCCTATTTTTTAATCTTCTTATTTTATTCTCTTGTATCTTAAACTATGGGTTGATGAAACGCCAGAGCGTATTTTCACCAATGCAAATCCAGGGAAATGCCATATGAGAAAGTTTGTTGCCAAGGACATACCAAAAGGATGTTTTTTCCCATTATAATTTTAGCTCTTACTAATTAATTCAGAGAGTTTTAGATTTTTGAGGCTTTGTGTGGTTACCTAAGGCGGCTTGTAAGCTAGCAAAAAAGCTTTTTGAAATAATGATTTAATAGGGTTAATGGATACTTTAGATTGGGTAAACGCTTCATGATATAAGGTTGAAAAAAATCACAATGGCCACTAATATTGCCATAGTTTATAGTAATATAAACTACTTTGCTTAAAGAAAAAGAATCGAAAGCCGCTGACGAGTGCCTTAACCGGTATATGAAAATTGGATTATTTATTGCAAAAAAGCAAATGTATTCGTTGGACTTATGCGTTTTCAGTGAGGTTGAGGGAAATTTATATGCGGTTAAAAATCTACTTCCTCTCTATGTGGTGCTTATCGTGAGAGGTCATCGGACGAATACGACATTTACTGCGACTCAACACGTATGATCTACAGTAAACGATCAATTCTAATCTTTGTTAGAGGTTTTAAATTGCCATCTTCTAAAGTGACTTAAGCATCTTCTATTTATGTCCTTCTTTTATACTTTCTCTCTTCTTCAGTAGAACTTTCAATATGTTTAAGAGGCATAACTTTATATACATATTCTGTATTTGTCCTCTGTATCGGTCCTCTTCAAACAGAACAAACAAAAAAAAGGTGGTTAAATTTCAAGGGCCGATTAAAAATGTGAATCACACCGAAAATTTAAGGTTTTTTTTCTGCATTTCATTTGAAATTTCTCAATTTCAGACTAACTCGAGTTAAACCATGGAAAGAATCACAATTGACCAACGCGTTAAAGCTATTCAGGCTTATTATGAAAATGGGCGTGCGTTCAAATCAAAATGTATTTTGTGCACTTCGTGATTCAACGTGTTGGTCAACAAAATCGTTCCAATTCGTCCACAATTGTAAAATATTTAAATTTCAACAAAACAGATCTGTATAAAATGTGGAAACATCTATGAATGCCTTCTTAGTTCGTTGAATGGGAAACATTGCTCTTTTTTGCGATAGTGTGGCAAACATCAACATTGTCATTGAAACATTGGACCATCCAATGGAGGTGTGCCGCCGAAGTAGCGGGGGCCATTTGGCCGATATTTTGTTCCACATATAACTTAACCATACCAATATTATCATAATAAAAAGATATTACAATCATTTCCTAAACGATTTGTGTTTTATTCAAAATCAAAATCGGCCCTTCAAATTTAACCACCCTTTATATAGGAGTCTTTGCGTGAAGCAGGATATAGTCAAAAAAGTATTTAAATTACTTCCTTTTCCTGATATAAAATAATGTAGTTGTTTTAGAGGAAAAAATAGTTTTATTTCAACTTGTTTTGTGTTCTGACGGGACGAAATATTTTTTTAACATATTTTTAAGTTAAAATGCCAGTGAGCCTTACATTGACCTTTCCTGACTTTAAGTAAAAATGCAATAAAATAATAAAAAAAAATCATTAAAATTCTCCAGCGTATTTGAATGCACAGCAAACAAACGTAGATTACAATAAATAACGTAATTTCAAAGCAATCACTGAAAAGTAAATGAAACAAAATATAACAACTACTTATTTTGTATTACGAGTACTAAGAAGTTGATGACACACAAAATTTCTAAGTAGAGTTAATAGATATATGTTGAGAAGGAAAAAGTTTAGTCTCTGGATCAGATCTGTGTTCCACTGCAAGTCGTAAGTAAAACACTTTTATTTTTATTTAAAATCGTATTATTAGACAAACCAAAATCTAAGTGCAATGATGACAACTTCTCTTTAAAACCCCAAGTAGTATTAAATTATACAGAATCGTATATTCGCAGTTAAAACAAGAAAGAGACACTCAGATTTAGTTGATAATAGTGAAAAATAAAAAATATTTTTTTTTTTTGATTTGGTTTAAAAAGTTTCAGACATAAGTACAAATTTAAAATCTATTAAAAATAGCCAAAGTTGACACACATCTTATACATTTGCTTTAGCTGAGTCCTGTGCCGAAAGTTGATATATTTATTTTGTAGAAAGTGTAAATCTAACAAAAAAATACATTAAATCTTTTTTAATAAAATTTCAATAAATTAAGACGTTTATTTTAGAGTTTATCTTATAAAAGGTGATTTTTTATTTGTGTTCAGTAATGTTTGCCATTTAAGCATGAAAAAACTAACAAACGAACAACGCTTGCTAATCATTGAATTTTATTATCAAAATTTGTGTAAGAAATGTATCGAATATTTTGTCCATTTCTTGTTCATCTTAATGGACTCACCTAATAGCCTGTTTGAGCTATTGGGCCCATGTAAACTACATCATAACAGTGCCACAAGCTACATGATACGCCATACCATGAACCCAATAAGAGATGAGTTATAATCTTTCGTTTTGGAGTAGTCCGTTGGCCGCTAATACTATACTATTTGACCCCACAAAACTTTGTTTGTAGATACGTAAAGTCTTTTATATTATAGGACCAGCCAGCCACAATTGTAGCCCTGGAAGATAACAACAACTGCCGTTTGGGAAATACCGGAGGAAAGGCAAAAAAAGTATGCCAAGTTTAGAGCTCATGAGCGGACCACCTACAGCGTAGTAGCTGCCAGCATTTACATGAAATATTCTTTAAAAAGTAAAAACCAGGAATTCGTTTATCGCTTCCATGATAAATTTTACAACAATTTTCAAACTATCTGTGGTTTTTTTTTTTAGAATTTTCCTTGCTCAAACGCTTTAAAAATCACCCAACATTAGGTAATAAAACATCAACAAAATTTAATAGCATTGTAAAATAAACATAAAACAATTCATTTCATTTTAATATAATTTACAAAGTTTTAAGCATAAGCGCACTTATATTTACTACGAATATTCGCAAACAACTAAATGACCAAGTGGCTGTCCTTTTCTGTTTCTGCTTTTTCTATAAATTGGCTATTTCTACAGGATTCTTATTTTTAACGAATTTGTACGAGAATGACTTATCTTATATTGAAATTGCTATAAAATAGCGTAATTTTTTTTATTAGTTTTTTTTTTTAATTTTACTATGCTTTTATCTTATTGAGCTGTTAAATATAAATTATCTTAGCCTCATAAAATATTTCAAATCAAGTACAATTCTCGTTTTTTTTTTCGTGGTTATTGGCGATAAATTTAAAACTAAAATTGGAGTTCATCAAATTTTTTATTATTTTGTCCAACTTTAATACTTTGCTTTGACGCCGACGTACCGAATATGATAGAAATTATAATTCATGGCCAATTTTCAATCCAAGCTTACTTCAAGAAAACTCCGAGCGATTAGGATAGCTGTCACGCAAAACAGTGCAGACAATTTAAAATTCTCTGCTTCTTCACCCTTTATATTTTTTACATAAAATATTGATAACAGTCAATTTTGTGAATACAAAGATCAGATGCGTTAAGTAGTATTTTATTATTTTTATTTTATTTATTTAATAGATAAATTAAGTATATATTTACATAACTTTCAAATAAAAATAAATTTTTATCTAAAGGGTCCGCCATCTAACTTTTTTTTTTCAACTAGTGTCTCTTTCATGAATGGTAATACTTAGCTTATGTTTGATTTGACAGATAATTAGTTTTATCCTTCCGCTGAACGAATATGGATGTGTATACACTTGAACAACGCTGCGAGACATTGCGACATTACTTTGGCCGATTTTGCCAAAAAAAATTATCTTTTCAGATGAAGCTCATTTTGATTGTCGCTTTTTACGCACAGAAAAAAGAATTTATATACTTATATACTTATATATATGTATTTTGCAATTGTTAACAGAAACTAAGCAAATTCATTTATAATTAGTTTTCTGTATTTTAAACAAGCTGCCAAATAGTCAACAAGAATACCTTGTGACATGCCTGTCCATTGAGTATGTTGAGTACTTCGACTAAGTTCAATTGTCTTTTAAATATTACAGCCAAAGTCTATTATAGATAGGGCAGATGCCAATGAGAAGCAGTGTGTTTTCCGGTTCGTCTAGATTACAAAGGGTACATAATCCCACTAAGGTTGCTCTTAGTGGTCTAAAGTTAATATCTTGTAGGCCTTCTCTAGCTCTTACTAGTCGACTTATTTCACGTGACGAGAAAGCAATTGGCAACAACATTGTATCTGCGGATATAAATCATGAAATTATGAGTTTATTGCATCGGAGTTTAAGTTGTTAATTTCATAAGATTTTACTAGAGGCAGAATTGATTTGTAGTATTTGAAAAGAAGGACAGAATTGTTTAAGGGAACAAAATTAATCTAGGCACACAAGTTCGCCCAATCCTCAGTCCAAAATGTGGGTTTTGCAATAATAAATTCAGCAAGCTTGTGTGGCAGTCTATTAGAAGTCATAATAGGGATTTTATTGATGTAAGCGAAATGCATTTTTAATGTATATAAATATAAGGACTTTATACCAGTTTCTAAAAGAAGTACATGCTTTTGTTCTATATATATATATATACTAGCTAATACCCGATGTGCTTCGCCACCCCAAATTGTAGTATTTAATTCATATGGCAGGTGCCACGCCCACTATTGTTAATGCACCCATTTTTTCCATAAATATTTATTTGAATATCAAAGTTGCTTTTGCAAAATTTTAGTACTCTAATCGATATCGTTTTCCAGATATACGAATTTTAGTACTTAATTCATATGGTAGGTGCCACGCCCACTATTGATAATGCACCCATTTCTTGCCTTAATGTTCATTTGGATGTCAAAGTTGATCTTGCAAAATTTTACTACTCTAATCGATATCGTTTTCCAAATATACGAATTTTAGTATTTAATTCATGTGGCTACGCCTACTATTGCAAATACGCCCATTTTTTACCCAAATGTTTGTGTGGATGTCAAAGTTTACCGTATTTAATTTGAAGACTCTAGCTGCATTAGCTTTCGTGATATTTAATACTTATTTTTCAATAGGGCGTGGCACCCCGCCCACTTACAATTTCAAACCAAAGTATAGCCTTTAGTTCTTTGCAGACATACAGAAAGATTCGGTGAAAATTTCAAGGAAATCGGTACTATTGCGAAAAACTGAAACTTTTGATTTGCAGAGGTTGACTTTTAGGTGCCACAAGTTACTCAATATTTTGGAGACCGCTTGGTAAGTCAGATAGTATGACGATATTCAGCATAGAGAAGTAATATGACGTTCCCTACTGATATCCCTCCTCTAAGGTTACCGTAAAGAGTAGTATTTATTGTGATTAAACAAATAACGTTAAAAAAAATAATTGATGAAATAACAATTTGTAATTACTAAAGAATTAACAAAAATGTACCGGGTTAAATCTATGTAGATTCCTTAACTTAACTTGTTTTGCTTTTGTTTAAAAATAATTTCGTTATATTTCTTACGCTTTTATCACATCAACCTCTTAACATTCGCTCAGGATAACAACTAATACACTTTTAACTTTATATTCATTACACAACATTTTGGCACATTGAACAAATTTATAATTAAGTTTTCCCATGTCACCCCATATTTTAATGTTATTAAATACGCATTAAAAAATTTCAACCATTACAGCGATGCTGTTAATGAAATCCCATAAAGATAAAATAGTTGTACTGACTCACAGTTATCATCACAGCAGCAATTACTTGAGGTCATTTACAATCAGTTTTAGTTTATAACTTAAAGTAGTTTTATTTTATAACATTTTATTTTTAATACTTTTTTGAAATAATTATAAAATATACAAAGAGTTAATTACACACGGTTATCAGTTTCCCTAGAGGAAATTAAATAGAAAATCAACAAATGAACACAGGCGCACACACACATACACGAACACACCTTAATAGTTTTAATAAGTTCTATCATACTTTAGCAATGTTTGAATGATAAACCTATTCATTACATAATTCTATGTGTATTTTTAAATTTTATACAAAAACAAAATTAAACAATAATAATAAAGTACTTTTTAAATAAACCGCTTTTTATACACAAACATTTATTTTTATAAAATATTTTTATTCTTCCATTAAATTTATGTTCATAAACAAGTGAACAACGTTGTTGTAAGTGTGTTGCTGCTGCATGAAATATACACACATAAATAATATTTGTTGAACATTGTGAAGAAATATTAAAAAATATGTAAAATGTAAAAAAATAAGGAGTGTCAGTACACATTGCTCTTAATACATCAAGACAAATAGTCTGACATAGAGTCAAATAAGCAAACAGACAGATAGACGGATATATAGACAAATATGTATATTTATTTATAACAATACAAGTATGATGTTATACTACATACTAAATGTGTACATACATACATACATAAATATATTCACTTGACTCTAACAGGCAATTTATGAATTGTTTTAGCATTTCCGACACGGAAGCGCTATAAAAATATGTTTTATGATGTTTGCATTACATATGTAGTATACATGTGCACGACGTTCATGTATGCATATATTTAACATTATGATTGCTCGGTTGGAATGAAGGTAACTTAAATACACATGCTATTATTATAGACGTTGGTAATCTGGATTAAAGTATTAAAATATTATTTTTAAGGTCTTTATTATTTCCAAATGAAAAATATGAAGTGATATGACAAGCAAGAAAATGAAATTTCACTGTATGACGTTTTCATTTGGCACGTGGCAGTGATTTTGTTAATATGCTATATGTCAACAGAAAGTAAATTTTGTGTAAATTGTATAAACAATTTTTTATTTTAAATGTATCTTAAATTGTTGAGGATTACTGTGAAGAATCTAAAAAAAAAAAAAAAAAAAAAGAAAATTAAAATGCCTTATACCCAAAATCTTTTAATTTATCTTATTAATATGTTTTGGTGCCTGTTTTACCCTGCTGATTCAATATCTTCTTAATGCAATGATATTTGTCCTCCTATATATTGTATATGTTGAACGTGAACCACACCTTAAAGTCAAGTTTTTTTCTGCATTTCATTTGACATTTCTCAATTTGACTAAATCAATTTGAACCATGGAAAGATACACAATCGTGCAATGCATTAAAGTTATTCAAGCTTATTATGAAAATGGGCGTTCAAATCAAAATGCATATCGTGCTCGTACAGCTCGTACTGCAGAAAATATTGCTGCTGTTAGCGATAGTGTTAACTCGTCGTCGTGCCCAACAATTGCACCACTCACGCTCGTCGTTGATGAACATTATGCATAAAGACTTGCATTTGCATGCTAACAAGATGCAATTGGCTCAAAAAATAAAGCCCCTTGACCATTTCAAACGTCGTCAATGGTCAGAATGGTGGCAAGAAATGGCAACCGAGAATGATAAATTTTCAAAGAACATTATCTTCAGTGATGAGGCATATTTTCACCTCAGTGGATACGTCAAAAATATTTGGGCGAATAATAATCCAAGAGTGATTGTCGAAAACCCAATGCACCCACAAAGAGTGACTGTTTGGTGCGGTTTATGGGCTAGCGGCATCATCAGGCCGTATTTTTTTCCCCAAAATGGTGTTCGCTATCGTGAGATATTAACGAACTTTTTCTGACTCAAATTGGAAGATATGAATGTGGAAGATATATGGTTTCAACAGGACGGTCCCAATTGCCACACAGATAACGAAACAATTGCTATTTTGCTCGACAAATTCAATTGTCATGTTATCTCATGTGGTGTCCTTGTCAATTGGCCACCATGATCACATAATTTGACACCGTTGAACTTCTTTCTTTGGGTTAATTTGAAAGAAAAGGTGTACGTCGATAAGCCGGCAATAAATCGAGAGCTAATAAATCAGATAATTCAGCAAATTAACGCTATCGAAGCACAATTATGCCTCAGCGTTAAAGAAAATTTAAACCATTGGATGAAGGCATTCCGCCGAGGTCACGGCAGCCATTTGGCCGACATACGTATGAATCATATCAATTTTATTATAATAAAAAAAAATGACAATACTTTCCTAATAATTTTGTATTTTATTTAAAATCAACATCAGCCCTTAAAATTTAACCACCCATTCATATCAAGGCAAATTCATTTAGGGGATAACATGTCTTTTTGTTGCCACTTTGTAAATTAAATTCGAATAAATATTCACTGAACTCTATAAATTAAGAATGTGATTTGGAGATTTCAGAAATTGACTATGATTCGGAATTAACAAAACAATTAATTATAAAACAGAAAGCGAATAATACGTGGGTGCAATTACTTTTGATCTCCTTTTTACTGCTGAAAACAAAATGATGTTGAGTGCTTCTACCGCACCTACTCAATCTATTAGAAATACTCTTATGAATATTATATATCAGCACAGCCAGAATCAATTATGTTTGCAACATATAGATGTACTGACATCATGCTAATATCTTTATGCTTCGCTTTACCTTTAATAGGAAAGATAATAGTTAAAAATGCAAATATTTTGACAGAGTTAAATTGGGTGACAAATTGAAGAAGACTCATTGCGGGCATATATTGCGGTATTTATTCTGGATGAAGTATATTGCGATGTTCGCTTTTATTTTTAGTAAAAAGGTATGTCGTTTATAGAATTTATACCAGGTATTGCAAGAAACGATGACGTTCATAATTTTGATTACTTTCCATTCTGGTCGCAAACCAAATGCGTAGAAACTACAAATTTGCTCCTCTTTATGAACTGTTAGAGCGTTGGCAATTCCTTCTTCAAATATTTTACAACTGTCATGAAAATATTACTGTTAATGAAAATTTTCTGAAGTTTAAAGGACGATACTTCTTGAGGCAATTTATGCCATCAAAACCGGCGAAATATGTATGGTTTGAAATTTTTGTTAGTAGTGAATTCAAATTTAGACTTCGCCTGTAGGATACAGCCATATCTTGGAAAAGCTGAAAATACAAATCCTGAATAAAACCAGGCACAATGCGTTATGCTGTAACTGATGGAAGGCTTAAAAAAATAAATAACTTCTTCTTTACTTTTTATTAAACCAATTTGGAATTTGCAGTTAGTGTTAGTCTAAAGCAGATTTCAAATGCTCTATTTGCGAGAAAATTATTTGCAAAACTGACAGAAAAATATAGTTTTCAGCATGTAATAGAAAAAAAGATTTACATAAAATTTTTTTTTTTTTGGTAAATAACCAAAACACTTAATATTTTAATTTCTATCATATAAAAATACATGCTGGACCAAATGGTTTCAAGTAAATTTTTTTTTTCAACTTTATGTAAAATAAATTATAAGACAACGTTATTTGAAAACCAGAAAGAGAAGAAGCCCTGATTGTTAATGAATAAATGATATGTGTAATTTATTACTTATTTTTTTATTTACAAAAATGATTTATAAGGGCAACAACAACAGTATATATAACCTTCAGAACGTGTAGTCGCGCAATACTAATAGTTTTATAACCATTCATCTCATATGAAATACGTACATACATATACAAAACATACATTTATAAAAACATCCCATTGCAAAATTATAAATTTACGCTAGTGTGTTAAAAAAAATATATTAAAAAAAAAATAAAAAAATAAATTTAAAAAAAATTAAAAAAAAAAGTAAAAAAAAAAATATTAAAAAAATAAGAAAAAAATAAAAAAAAAATAAAAAAAAAATTAGAAAAAAAATATAAATATGAATAATATATTAAACAAAAAAAAAAAATTTTTTTGGCACAGCTGGGGTTCGATGCCACGTTTACTCTACCCAGTATACCACGTTTGTATGTATGTTGTTGTTGTGTTAAAGAAAACCGAGGTGGTCGTGGGGTTTTGCTCATATTTCAGTTGTCAATGCCTCTGATTTTCAATATCGATCTACTCCCGAATATTTCTGATACTTTAGTACCTCACCCGGGTTCAGACGATGTCAGGGGCTTCAAAAAGTTGATTTTAACAGACGGTCAGATGGAAAGACTGACAGAGCTTAATCGACTCCCCTATTCATAAGCTTTCAGAAAATATTTACTTTATGGGGTCGGAAATGAAAATTGTAGAAATTATAAACGGAATGACAAAGCTATATTAGGTATATATACCCTTGTGCACCACAGGTGAAGGGTATAAAAATTATATTTTTAAAGTATATGTATACCAAAATATGTAACTTATATGGAAACATTCCAATTTAGATAAAAGTTTATCGGCTTCATCCGGCTGTCAGCTATCGCCGTTTATTATTTATCACGCGCCTCTACTATCACAGGCGTTGACTGTTTATTATCCGCATAATACAATATTGCTGTCGTCTTCACAATAATTAAATAGCTTTCTACACAGCAACGACTGTAGCCCACGACAATTGTAGTCATGCAGCTGTGTAGCCTGCAGTCGTCTATGTGTTTACATAGCATAACAATTTGACCTTAATGTTTTTGGAAGTATAATTATTTACGAAAATTTACTTAAGAATAATTGATAAAAAATTAAAGCAAAATGTAATTTTAAACTGTAATGCCTCGTGTAATTTATTGGCTGCAGTTGTTTAACAAGTTAAAGTATAAAGTTCTATTCAATTTGTTATACTCTTATTAAAATTTAAAATTAATTTAAACTTTACATTAATTAAGATTTTATGTTAATTACAACTCTGAACAAAAACTGCAATCTATTATTATATTGTGTAATTACAAGAAAATACAGAATATTATGCAATTTAATCCTTTAAAAAATTGTCCTTGCAATATAAAGTAAAGAAGAGAAGAATGATGGAATTATTTTTATAGAATGTATTATTTTAGCGTTTTTTCTCATTTATTATCTTTCATTCTTTACCATTATATGTGGGTAAAATATAATGTGTGCATGTGTGCGTGTACAAAGATATCACAGCTTTAATCTTCAATTAATCCTACTTGCATTTTTGTATAGTTTTTGTTAAAGAGAAACAGATTTAAATACTTATCTATGCTATATACTTATGCTATAGAATAAATATTATTTCTACGCAAATTGTATTCTTTTGTTCTCTTAACTTTAGAAGCAATAAATAGCGGGCTGTATGTATTTATAACATTAGTTTCGATCTATTTAAAAAAATATATTTTTTGTACTCCTTTGAAATTACCTTTTTTATGTGTTATAATATTTTATTATTTTTTTTTAATAGTAGACCTTTTTTGAAAAATTCAAGCCACCTAACTGTAGTTGCAAACATCAAATTCTAATTTTAAAAATTATTATAAAACGTATATAATTTAAATCTCAGAGGGATATAAAAATTTGTTTTCTAAATGGACTTACACACACATATATACATATATCTATTAAATAAATATGTTATTTTCATATAATATTTTCTTGCTTACTCCCTCAATTATTTCTATTTTAAATTACAATATTATGAATTTATGAAAAAATAATGCGCAAAGTGTGAAATAAATTTTAACGCTACCACACTTAACATGTTTGACCTCAAGGTATTTATAAAAGCTTGCACACAAAAACTTTTTTTCTAAACAACCGTATGTGTGTATGTAATTGAAAAAGAAAAATATTGTGTTATGATGGCCTTCATCAAGGCCTATTCGGAAGACTGTTGAATGTAGTAAACCCTCCTTTTAGAAGATATTTTATATCTGATGTTTTTAAATATTTTCCGGAAAAAAATGATTTTTTTTCAACTCAACAGTTAAAATTTTTTTTTTATTTTATTCCTAAAAAATAAAATAGTTTTATAATAAAATTTTTTCTAAAAATAGATTCTGGCAGGAGTTGTTTAATTCACTGTAGAATAATTGACGTAGAGCTTAATCTTTTGCTACAGATTTAATATAATTTGTATACAAAATTGTACGTATGTGGCCTAGATAATCCTATAATGGCAAAATTTTTTTTCGGCCCTTTCAGCTCAAAATTTAATTAACTATTTTAAACCGTTCAGATTATATAGTTACGATAGAGGTATTATAGAATTTTACAAAAAAATACCTGTTACAAAAAGTAATTTTACAATTGAAAAACTGTTGAACTAAAAGCTATGGGACTGTATGCTAATAAGCTAGAATTAAATATGTTACGCACACAAACAATAAACATGTTTGTGACAATGATAATTTAAGAGCAACATAATATGTTTGAATTGTATATTTGTGATTTATTCAAATAAATTTTCATTATTATTGTATTTAATTAGGGGATCAAATTTCACAGAATTTAAGTAAAGTAATTCATATAAAAAGGCAAGCAAAAAAAAATAACTTATAGCAGTTAATGGATAAAAACTAGGGTGATCGATATTCGACTTTTTAAAGAAACCGGTTTTTAAATAGTTTGAAATTAGGAATTAAAAAAAAAACCGGTTGCTATTTTGAAAATTGGGAAAAAACCGGTTAACCGGTTCGAATATATAAAATATTAATATATTAGAAAAATATTGGTAAAAAAAAGATATATCTAAATATGAAGTTTTGACAGTTTATATGCGTTTGTCTGCACAATTACGCAATAACTGACATAAATGCAGTCGATTAATTTGGTTTTAATTAGTTGAATTTAAGGATAAAAAGTACGCTTTACAAGTAAAATAAATAAAAGCAATAAATTAATACATAAATAAATAAGACTTTTTATAAGGCTGTTATAAATTTGTGTATCTCCTTCTGTACATTTTTTAAATGTTTAATAGATCTTTTAAACTAATATACACTAAGGTATTTTGTTTGAAATGATTTATGTAATTTCAAATACATTTTAAAGGCTAGGGAGAAAATCTTTAAAATTTGATTTTAAAAATTTTTTCTTATACCCCTGACAGACATACAAATATAGGCATAGACTAGTTTGTTCGATGGTTAAATTGAAATTTAAGTTGACAGACACTCAATGCCATTAATTAAAATTAGGATCTGGAAGGTTTTTCTTTATTGTAACTACACTTTTAACCTAAAAGCGATCGATCAGCTAAGTTTATGCTTCAATTACCTTTAACTATTAACGTTAGGTTTATATCCTATAAAAAATAATATTTAAGCTCAATTATTTTGCTTATTTTAGATTTCTTACAATTTTATGGAGAAATATTTAATAGTTTTTATTTTCTGATTTTTGGAAACTTTTCGCGTACTAAATATATTCTATGGTACGATTGGTTACAAAGATATATGAAAATAAACTTTAAAAAATAAAAAAAACCGACTTTTTCGGATAAAAAACACCGGTGTATTCGATATTCGAAAAATCAACATTTAGAAAAAACCACCAGCTGAAAGAGGAAAAACCCGGATTTTCCACCGGTTGTTAAACCGATTCGATCACCCTAGAAAAAACTCAAGTATTTGCTTAATATTTTTATTAAATCAATCAATAAATACATAAGTTATTAATTTATAAAATGGCCACTCACATTTATGTAAAGATATTTCAAGGTTCGTGCTTTAATGCATTCGAATTATCTTACAAATTGTATGAAGTTTCACTTTTGTTTTAGCATGTAAAAGTATAAAAAAAGGGGACCCCTTACAAAGGCTCCAATATGTGTATATAAAACAAGCTTCAAGCTTTTTTGAAAAATTAATTTTTTAGAAAAATCAATGCATTTAAAATTTCATCAGATAGTCTGATCTAATTTTGTTACCTATTTTTGTTTTTGAGAGCCAGAGTTCGAAATTAACGCCTGTAGGTGATTTAGTTAATAAGTAATTATATGCAGATATACTCTTCACTTGCCTCCAGAAATAAGAAGATCTATTTGGTTTCTAATATGTATACCATAACCTTTAATATTTTGAGCTTTTGTAGGACTCTTGCATATTTCACTAGCTTTATTTAATTTTTTTACTTTAATCGGCAGTGTTATCTTCAAATAATGATAAATTAAAATCAGGATTTTCTCCAGAGAAGCTGCTGTTTTAGATAATTAAGTTATTCAAAAGTGTTGACTTAGTTGTTTTTCTTCCTTGTATTCTTTTAGGAAGATCACTTAATTTGCTATCCGTTTTGAAATTTTATCGAGCATAAGCAAGAGGGCAGCATCGGCTTTATCTAGATTCATATCATTGCGGCAAAGGGCTTCAGCTGTTACCTTTACTAGGTTTAAGATAACTATCATTTGTTTAAATCTAGAAAATTCTTTATCATTAATTTGTAGTAATTTTAAATTTATTAATGAGTTTTTAAGAGGCATTTCTTATTTAAAAAATCATTCGCAAATATCAACAAATGTGTTCCATCTTGCTTTGCAACCGATTCAGGAGTTAAAAAAGTTTGTATATACTTATATTTTAAAAAAATATAATATTTTTGCCTATAACTTTGCCCATTAGTCCAAAATATTTCATGAGTATCTCTAGAAATATACCAAATTTATGAATAGTAACAAAAAACGTAGTTTTTTTTTGCTCATACGTCAGATAGTGATTATGTGATTTTGCTGATTTCTAATACCAATCTGCTTCTGAGTATTTCTAGTAT
Source organism: Phyto melanocephala (assembly GCA_941918925.1). Taxonomy (NCBI): domain Eukaryota; kingdom Metazoa; phylum Arthropoda; class Insecta; order Diptera; family Rhinophoridae; genus Phyto; species Phyto melanocephala. The sequence goes on from OW799233.1 coordinate 30,534,561, forward strand.
TTTGATACCTTAAACGGGTCTTGGCAATGTCGGGGGTTTTGAAAACGTTGATTTCAACATATACACAAACGGACATACAGACAGACAGATGGATAATAATTAATCGATTCCCCTATTTAAAAGCTTTTAGAAATAAAATACTTTATGGGGTCGGAAATTAATATTGTAGAAATATTTACGCGGAACGACAAACCCATATGAAGAGTATAATAATAAATTTCAATCGCTTGATTATCGTGACGATATAAATAATAAAATAACAGTAACTAAATATAACTTGTTTTCGATAATTAAAAATTTTTATATAATATGACCGTCGTGATCATGTCATAACCATGGCTTTTCTTTGCGCTTACCTAAGTATGGCTTCAACAAATTCTTTTCAAGAATGTGGTTTTTGTTGCTAATTTTTGTTCCAAACAAAACATATTAAACTATTGTTTAAAAATCTAATAGTCATATAAATGCATATTAAAAAAATTTGGCCCTATTTTGGCTCTTAAAAATTGACAATTTGACCCAAAACAAAAAAGTTCAAAATGTACCACTGTTTCAACAAAATAATAAATATATTTTATAATGTTAAAAGGCCCTAAATAACCCGTTCAAAACTACATGTTTGCCGTTTACATAAACATTTGAAATGATTATTCCTACTTATCAATATGCCCAGCAAAAAATTTTAAGAATATTAAAAGAAAATAGTTTAAGAAGTAAAATATAATTTTGGGTGGTATACATGTAGTACTGTACTAACTATGTTGTGAAATCTAAAATATTTAATCTTAAAAGATGTTTAAATTGTGTTTTCGTAAATCAAACTGGTGTCAGGTTTATTATTGTTTAACTTTTATAAACGAAAAATCGTACAAATTGTTTGTCAGTATGTATAAATGTTGGATTAAAGAGACCATTTATAATCCTCTCAAAAACAATTGTGAAATTTTGTTTTGCGTATTTAGTATTTTTTTCACACTTAATATTGAAATTTTATTTTAAATGTGAACGTTAATACATTCTATTTTTTCTTAGAAAATATTACCGCCTGTACAAGCATGGTTTCTTTAAAAATGTATTTCTTTAAATATCAAAATTATATTTTCGGATCAGAAAAGTGCATATTTACAAATTTAAACAATCAAGATGTTCCGAAATTCTTGTTTATATTCACTAGGTTAGGTTAGGTTGCAAAACTGGGGCACTAAAGTTCAAACTAAAAAAAATTATACAAAAAATTATATATTGGCATGTTGTGCACTCTATATGGAAACGAAATTTCAGTAATAAAACCATAGTCCCCCCTTAATTCCTTAGATATTTCAAGTTCGCCATAATGTTATAGGTTTTTAATCTAATACGTCCAAACGCAAGACAGTATCAAAGGTAAGTTCTGTTGTCTTCCTCGCATACTCTACATGTCATTTCCTCTGACAATCCCATGCGAGCTGATGAGTTCTCATATCCGTGTGACTTGTTATTTTACTAGTTAATCTCCTTAGTATTGGTCTACTCAATTTCAGAGTCTTCTTCGATTTCTCAAGATTTGCATCACCACATAGTATCGTTAACCGATACCAGTATTTCGCCATTTTCCGACGCCCAAACTTTAAGTTCTTTTTAAACCGCTGAAAGGGTTTAGCATTTTCCGAGGTTATATTAGTTACAAATTTTCCCATTTTGGATAATTTATCGGCTTTTTCTTTTCTGATTATGCCACGATGGCTTGGTAATATGGATATTATTTCCAGACTCTCACAATTTACATTCGTGCTTATTTCGCCACTGCATTGCAGGACGCTTCAAGGTTCATTCATTACCATCCTAATTACCGACTGTCCGTCCGTAAAGATATGAATCAGGGCATTATTATCAGTTTCTTTTATCTATTTTATGCTTTTCGTAATTTTCACAAACTCAGCCTCGAAAACAGTATCGTAATCTGGTAGACGGAAATATTTAATTCTGAGTCGGTGCAGTTCAACAAAATGAGCAATGTTCTGTCAAACAATTTTTTCTAGTCATCAAAGTGAAAAAATATTTTTCCCTACACGCCTTTCGTCTGAAATGAATCATGTACATTCAAGTGGGTTGTGAAGTCAGCCCCTAGAATGGCAGATGTTTATATGACAATCCTAAAACTATAAACATATTTTCGCCACGCCTGAAAATACACATGATTTAGTTTATTGTACAGGGTGGGCCAAAAGTCACCATAGGATTTAGAAATTTTATAAGAGCTACTCTTACTATGTATGCTTTATTTTGGCCAAAACTTTTTAATAAACGAATAGCTTGGGAAACGCAACAATCACTTTGGAATAAATGTACTACGTTATTTAAGGATAAAGTAATTTATTTTAATGCACAATCTATGGCAACATATGATCTATGCAAAATTTTTAATTAAAATTTGATCTAAATAAGAACTAGTTACTTTATCTAAACAAAAATTAAAGTTTTCATGTATGATACGGGCCGGATTATTAATGAATTTCATAGATTAAACTAAAGTAGGTTTATATATAGCTGTCAGTGGTTAAAAATTAAATTGGCATTTAAAGGGGAGTAATGTCTCTTGCACTCTCTTATATAATTATTCTATTGATATCAAAAATACAGCTGTCCAATATAAATGCAAAATTGTTGAAACTAAACAAAAAATTCTTATGACAACACCTCATTATTGAAAGCCGGAAAAATTCGAACAATTTAAATCTAAATTTCCGGTTAATGCATATGTTACCCTTTATGTGTTAATAAAAAGGAGTAGAGAGGATGACAACCGTATAACTGTTATTCATATTTACTGTATGTGGGTTAACGAGCCACATCACACACACACAGCAAAAAGAGAAATAAAAGGTTAAACTCAGGTGCTGGCAAAGTACCTGCAACTGCTGTTGTGACTGTTAAAAGAAAATATTTTGCACTTTATTACCTGTTAAACAACAATAACAACAACAAAAACTACACCAATAAAAGCAAACAACCTCACAAACATTATTTAGATCAACAAGAAATATAAGCACTGTTAAACATGGTACTTTAGTAAAGATTTTCTTTACCATAAAATTTTGTCTTCTTATGACCATGTGTGCAAACGTACAGAGATAATGTGTATATTAAGCAGGGACCGCAGTGGTTATAAGTGATATCAAAAAAGTTATTTTATAACAGTTCTTTTAAGAATTTAAATAAAACTCAATCTTTAAGAGTTATTTTTCAAGGTAAAAATAAAAGAAACAAGTCAGAAACAATTTTGCATACTAATACAATTTATCTTGCACTAAGTTCATTCCAAAATCTGATTTTTTTCAATTAATTAATTTGTTTTTGACATTTAAAAATATTTTCAAGCAAATAAATTTTCAAGTATCAAACACCAGCAGATTGGTCCGCTATATAACCAATGTGATGATCGACCGTCGACAAGCGAGGAAGCTTTACGATCTTCACTGGATGTTTTCCCATCTTCGCCGGATGTTTGTGATACATCCCAATCTCAAACATCGCTTTTGGGTCAGTATTTGAACTCCCTTAATGTAGACAGGGAACAAGAAGAGCAAGAAAATGAAAATGATGAAAAAAAACCTTCTATGAAATCGATAACTTTTTTCCAAGGCAGTTATAGATTGATAAACCCTTTTTTTTGAATACTGGGAGACAAAAAAATATCATATCCTTACTTGTATAAATTGGCAAAAACTGTTCAATGTGTTCCTACAACCCAAGTAAGCGTGGAAAGAGCATTATCTGCTCTTAAGTTGGTATTGAGCGACCTGCGGCCAAATCTTTCACCAGAAAATTTGGAAAAAATAATGTTTGTTAAAATAAACAAATAAAAGAAAGTCTGTTAAAAAAAAGTAAACAAATGAATTTTAATTACGACAAAAATATTACCCTCTTCAAAAGAGGGTTATTTTATGAAGGCGAAATGAGTTTTACTTAAGACGGAAAAAATAAAACTCCTCAGATAAGTTTTATTTTAGACGGAAAAAATAAAACTCCTCAGATAAGTTTTGTTTTAGACGGAAAAAATAAAACTCCTAAAATGAGTTCTATTTTAGACGGAACAAATAAAACTCTTTTTTTGTAAGATCACCACAGATTCTGAAAGAGCTCGTCAGTTCGAATCTATTGATATATGACTCCGTTGGCTCTAACATGAAGAGTTTTTATGTTTAAATTTTCCGGATAACTGTTATTTACGGTCCCTGATATTAAGTATTAGATTCATGCTAGTGAAACCATATACAGCTGCATTTAAGAAATCATGTTAAGGTAAACTTTTTTGTTGGTTTCTTACTTTTAAGATATGTAATATGGTTAACTTTTTATTAATTGACATGCATGAATGCTATATGATTTTCTAACGTTACATTTCGATTGTCTTTACTGTTGTAAACATTTTATCAATTAAGCGAAGATGTAAAAATTTCGTCCAGAGGCAATTGCAGCCAATATCTATCTTCTGTTAGCTATAGACTCCGAAACTGTAAAACCGATCGCACTCAAACTTTAGATAGTTGTTGTAGACATTCCAGGGAGTGTTTATGGGTGGTAAAAAGTGGGCGAGGCAACGCCCATAAATAAAGTTATAATTTTGAGGTACTTGCACTAGACCGATTTTTCTGAAACTTTGCACACATATTGAGCTGTCATGACTATATAATTTCGTGATTAGAAAAACGGGCAGGGCTAAGCCCATAAATAAAGTTATAATTTTGAGGTACTTGCACTGGACCGATTTTTCTGAAACTTTGCACACATATTGAGCTGTCATGACTTTACAGTTTCGTGATTAGAAAATTGGACAGTGCCACGCCCGTAGAAAAAGTTATAATATTAAGCTTCTTGCACTTGATTTTCAATTAAAATTCAGAATGCATTTTTATTCATTAAGGGGCGTAGCAACGCACGCCGGGCTTGGCTAGTATGCATATAAAATGGTACTTCAAAAATCAATCGATATTATTGGCAGTTCAAAAAAAAAGGAATATTAAATTTTAATGAGACTGTCATCTAGGGGTTAAGTATATTCAAGAGATTAAAATATGAAGCTCGAGAAACTAAACATTTAAGGGTGTTTCTAAAGTCAGCTCAGTTGCGGGACTTGTCTCTTTTTTTGCATAAGTATTATAAGGTATTAAGTTTACAAATTTTACGATATTATTTAAACTAGTGTTTTCTGCGACTATAGTCTAGTTGTAAATTTAGCAATATTCTCTACGTTTAATTTTGTATACCATATTCTGGTTTTCTGTACACAATTTCACGCGAACTGTTGTCAAACTTCATATCAATAAAAATTCTAAAGAAATACTTATGGACTGAGTAATCTGTACTGTGTTTGTAAATTAAAAAAAAACATATAAAATGTTTCTATTAAAATTTAAACAATATTTTATGAGATAATGTGAATTCAAAGCAAGAGCTAATAATTCTTTTTTTTACTTGCTCCATTTAAAATTCTTTCGTGTAAAATAAATAAACTTGTTTTATATATTTCACAAATTAAAACAGAGTACCAGGCAAGGCAGTTGTTCAGCTGTTAAAATTCATAGATAAAAAGCAATTTTCTCTCTTCTTTCAATTATTTCAAATCTCAAATTTCAAGTTGATTTAACATGTTTACGCAATATTTTTTTGTTTTGTTACACACATAGATTTTGCACAGGTTCTAATAGCAACTCTAAATGCCTGGCTACTCTTTAAATACTGAACTAATTTTAATAAGATAAAAATTGGGACATATGCAGGAAAATTTCGTTCAAATGGTGTTCTTCTTATTTTTGCCTTTATATCGGTTTTATAATCTCAGCGTTAAATGCGTGACAAAAAATCGACTTACCTAAAAATATATAACATTCTAGTGAAACCTAAAAACTCCAAAAATAATAGCAACTTTATTTAATCATTAGACATATGACTCTTCTTACTCGAAAATAAACTAAGCTCTTACAAGTTGTTCTAAATTTGGGATTGTAATAGCTTAGAAATAACTCCTAGGCCACCTGGAGTCCTCAAATTTTAGATAAGTCACAGAGTTTAATTGTTAATTGACTCTCCTCATGTGTGTCTTATATGTACCAAAAGAAATCTGAACTGTCTTTAATTCATTTAAAATGAAACTTTATTGGATGACATTCTGATGATGATCCTGTCTTCTTAGATAGGCAAAAGATTATTATACTTCACCTTAATCTGATGATCGAGGCTGTCATCTGGATATGATGATGATGAGATCGTCATCGACACCACATATTATCTGCTATAAGACCGCCTGATTTCGCAGATGAAAACGTAATCACAAAGTGTACATTAGTTTTCTTACCCTCATCCTCAAGCTAAAATTCTGTGCAACAAACGCATTTTAATGTAAACGACGGCTAAACCAATAGACTCGCTATTCTTATTCCAAGTTTCTACAGCGAAACGCCTAATGTAAGCACGTGTTTAATGGTAAAATGCTATGGTTTACGGAATTTTGAATTTCGAGAGTACAATTGAAATGTGCTACTGACCTTTTCGATTTTATCTGCAAGGTTTTTCATGCTACAGAAAGAACTGTTTGCAACTTACCTTTAAATCTTATGAACGATCACTATCCGCAACTTATTACGTGACTGCTTACCTTAAGCTCAGCACCTTTGGATCCTCAATTTTAAGATGTTTCCTAATAAAAGTTTTTTAATGATAATTTTCTTTTTACCAAAAACTTTTGAATTTTATTAAAGTCCAATTATTCAATATATGTAAATACGAGCAATTACATACATATTTACTTGCAGTAAATAAAAGCAACACAAACTTTTATCTGTGTTAGTTTGTTGCTTGTTCTGCAGATTTCCTTGAGTTTGTTTTTGCTGCTTCTTTTTTTTGGACAAAGACATGTGTTCTTATGATTCCTTATATTCATACCATTTATGTATGTATATATTACCTAATGTATATGTTTTAGTTATGTATCTGCAAGCAGCAAGTAAGAGCACACAAAACTATTTTTTGTTGCCACTTGACTACATACCTATTTGTAAGCTTAAAATTTGCCTTAATGCAGTTGAACTTTGTTGTTAGAAACAGAGACCAGGTGACAAACACAAGTTAAGATGGTGCCAACCAAAATAAAGGAGCTTTAAGAGGTAAATGCTTTGTGAGATGAATTATACTTAACATTTTTAATAGAGGTTACATTCATATCATGAGATATGCTGAATAAATAAAGAGCCTTAAGGGAAATTAAATGAATTACAGTAATTAAATTCTTTATAGTCTTCAAACATGAAATAGATTTATTTAAAAGTTAATGAACAGGGTGAGCCAACTTAGGTTAACGTACCTTAATTTTATATTTGCAATTTTTGTGCGAATATTCCGATTTAGTTCTCGAATGTTTTGTTTTGTTTATTGATGTAAAACCATTTCTTTAAGAGACCGCACAAAAAATCAGAGTTTTAAAATTTGGAGATTATTCGGCAATTTGAAATTTTTCGCAGAATTTTCATTGTCTTTACTGCCCCGAATATGGTTTCTTTTATTAACTCTTTCAGACATAATTTCACACCAAACACCGCTGCCGTAAATTCGGGAGTTCTGTTTATTAATATATCCTTTCAAATGGAGATATGTTTGTATGCTCACAATAAGACCGTTGAAAAATTTGCATGTTTTCCTGAAAGCAAAGTTATTCTAGTATATTGTAGCCATTGTGAACTTACAAAAGATTAAAAATCAAACAAACTGCAATAACATAAGAAATAGATTGAGGCTGGAACAACGATTCTTGTTACTTACAGAAGATTTATTGTGTTTAGTTATGGAGCTAATTTTTAGGTTAATGGCAATTACGTCCAGAAAAATGTGTCATTTGGTGCCCTTCAAAAATAAATTCAAGGCTACCAAATTATAATCGATTCTTAAAACACACAGAATATTTAATTGTTTTCAATGATGAATAAAATTTTTGGAATAACGGGTCTGTGTTTGCGTTGAGGTGGTCAAGTCATTACATCAGGAAAAACGCATTATTTGGTGGAGTTTACACGATAGTTTCTTGATCGTACTTTGTCTCTTCAAAACTAAAATAAAGGCTTACATCGTTATTGTTGCATGTAAGTAATTTTATGTTCGAAACTAAGGATAATGCTACCATATACGAGATGTGAGACCAACAGAATTCGAGAATTCAAACTGTTAAATATTCTACGTGAAATAATTGAATGGTGCCAGATAACTCACCTCTCAGTTATTTAATGTAGAGTCACGTGAAGTCACTTCTTTATACTGAAAAACCAGTAACAATTGTTACCAATATTGTTTATGTTATTTATGACATTTGTCACAAAATTAAATATCCATAACAAGCTTCGCCAAAAACAGTTAGGAAATCCAAATACCTTAAGCCATTTTTAAATGTTAATGACATATATTGATTTATCGATAAAAAAAATTAAAGTTATTTTTACAATTGCAAGTTCAAGTTCCATTGGGCGTTAAAATATACCCCACGCTAAAGGAGAGTTGACTCATGTCATTTACGTTTATATGAAATTTTTTAGGTATACAAGTGGCATTTTGTATACCTTTTTGGTGGTTGTTATTAAAGAACACAAAATGTTTATCCACTTAGAAACGAATATCTAACACTATCCCCAAATTTTTTTATTACAAAAAATCGCCTGTTTTTCTTATACTGATGTTGAACAAACCATTATCGTCTTTCAACAAACTCTTATGAAACCTCAGCAATTTCCTTCCTTGCATTTCCAACATTCCTACGTATACATTTTTTATATGTTTCCGCTCAGAAACACATTCCCTTCGACATTTGTATACATTTGTACAAATGTATGTACGTAAGTGTACAAGCTCTTACATCATAAGATTTTCCTTGAAATGTTTATTTTGTTAAGATCGTTATTTAAGTACGTGTGCAATGTTTAGATTATACGGTAGCGATATGTTTAAAAATGTTGGTGCAATGATTTTACCTTGTTTCGTTGAGAGAAGTGTACGAGAATATGTGCGCTGGTCTTTGGATGATATTGGACATGAACGTTAGGTAAATATTGCTATTTAATATTTGAAAGAATATAACAAAATACTTTAAGATTTTAGTGCGCCAACGGACGACTCAATAGTATGCTAAATTTAAATTTTAAAAGTTAAAAATTCGATTTCCACTAGAAATATTGGTAGGTCACTTGACAGCAGACGCATTTGTAATTAAATTGCAATTTTAAAATAAACGAACATCAAAACTAAACAAGTAAGAGCACTATATTCGGCTGTGCCGAATCTTTTTTACCCACCACCAATTTGATGTACTTTTAAAGCACAGCATTTATTATTTTGTGATTAACAGTAATCGCTATGGAATAATATCTTAATACTAAAATATGTATCACTTTCTTTGTATAACTTCGATATGGTAGTAAAATGTTTTCATAATGTTAGTTTTTCAATGAAAGTGGACGTTAAAGTAGGCGTGTCAATAAAGTTTCTGCTAATAAATACAACCTACATATTTCAATGTAGTCTTTTATTATTCCAAAATCTTTATTCATAGAGAAATTATATTAATTTAAGTTTATGTGTTATGTGGGAGGTGGGCGTAAGAGTGGGCGTGCCACATTCATTTTCCGTTAGTACAAACCCTTTGACCAAAAAGCAATGGTTGAAAAAAATCCGAATCATACATATAATTTTGCCGGTTGTATTACGTTTTAAATTTGGAATATATCGAAAAATACACTGCGCGGTATAAATTTTCGTACATTTTAATCTTCAACTCCTTTCTAAATGCATAGATTTAAGTAATTTTCAGGAAAAGAAAAATATTGTTTCTACTCAGGAAATATATATTCTAAGTTTCATGGTTCTACGTTAATGCGTTTGGACACAATTGCATTTTATTCGATGTTGGAAGGACATGGTTTTTTTGACCTACTCTTGCATTACGAGCTATAACTCTCTACCTTATATTTTGATTTAGCCCATTTTCAATACCAAACAAACCTTGTATATAAGAAAGGTTCTGGCAAAATTTTACACCCCGAGCTTTTTCGGTCCGGAGAAGTCAACCTCTACCCGTCATCGTGCCCAACAATTGAACATCAACATTGTCATTAAAAATTTAGACAATCGGATGGAGGTGTGCAGCCGAAGTCACAGCGGCCATTTGGCCGATATATTATTCCATAGATAAGTGAACTATACAAATATTAGTATAATAAAAAGAAATGACAATAATTTCCTAAATAATTTGTGTTTTATTCAAAATCAACATCGGCTCTTAAATTTTAATAAAAAATTCGGCACAGAATATAGTGCTCTCACATGTTTTTTACTATCCTAATTGGGGAAGTATTTAAAGTCTTATGGGTGTTTCTGAAAACTGCATATACATGCATACATACATACATATATATACTTTCATTAAAGCTCAGCAAGATTGTTTGTTACCTTACAAACTTTTAAATACCCTATACTATCAATACATATGCAGAAATTATTATGTTTTGAATTTTTAAGCCCAGTGTTCTGTTTCAATTTGTGAAATATGTTGAGCAACGTTTTACACGTAAAATGTGGCATAAAAAATAAATTTTTTGCTTTAACTTTCCTACGAAAAAACTATTGTCACTATTATTTCATACGATATAAAAAGTGGCTTAAAATGTTGGCAGAATTTTTCATATGTATTCCACCTTGAAAACAGAGTAATGCTTAGGCAATATTATTCCATGAGTGCTTCATATTTTTATACCCGCCACCAAAAAAATGGTGGGGGTATATTCATTTTGTCATTCCGTTTGTAACACATCGAAATATCCATTTTAGACCCCATAAAGTATATATATTCTGAATCAGGGTTTGATTTTATGACGATCTAGCTATGTCCGTCCGTCTGTCCGTCTGTCCGTCTGTCCGTCTGTCCGTCTGTCCGTCTGTTGAAAGCACGATAGAGGTCGCACCGAAAAAGCTAGGGGGCTCAAATTTTGCCAGAATCTTTCTTATAGACAAGGTTTGTTTGGTATTGAAAATGGGCTAAATCGGTACATTAGGAAGAGAGTTATAGCTCGAAAAGCAAGAGTAGGTCGAAAAAACCCTGTCCTTCAAACATCGAATAAAATGGAATTGTGTCCAAACGCATTAACGTAGACTCATGAAACTTCGAATATATATTTCCTGAGTAAAAACAATATTTTTCCCTGAAAATTATCTAAATCTATGCATTAGGAGAGGAGTTATCGATCAAAATGTACGAAAATTTATACCGCACAGTGTATTTTTCGGTATATTTAAAAACAAAAACGTCATAAAAGCAACAAAATTGGATGTACGACTCTGAAATTTTGCATACTTTGCTTATTGGTGAGACGCTTTTTTGTAACGGAAAATCAATGTGCCACGCCCACTTTTACGCCCACCTCCCATATAACGTTTTACCCAAAATTCATATAATTTCTCAATTTATGTAGATTTTGGAATAATAAAGGGCTATATTGAAACATCTCAGTTGTACTCATTCGAAAATACAACTTTGACACGCCCACTATAACGCCCACTTTTCACGTTATATACCGTTAATGAAATTTAAAAGCTCATAAAACCGCCAAAATTAGAGGTATGATGATCAAATTCGCTACGTATATCCTTTTAGGCAATGTCATTACTGCGCCAGAAAATTAAGGCGCCACGCCCACTTTTACGCCCACCTCCCATATAACGTTTTACTTAAAATTCATATAATTCCTCTATTAATAAAGATTTTGGAATAATAAAGGACTATATTGAAACACCTAAGTTGTACTCATTCGCAAAAATAACTTTGACACGCCTACTATAACGCCCACTTTTCACGTTATATACCGTTAATGAAATTTAAAAGCTCATAAAACCGCCAAAATAAGAGGTATGAGGATAAAATTTGCTACGTATATCCCCCTAGGCAATGTCATTACTGTGCTAGAAATTTGAGTTGCCACGCCCACTTTTACGCCCACCTCCCATATAACGTTTTACTCAAAATTCCTCTAATTTCTCTATTAATAATGATTTTGGATTAGTAAAGGGCTATATTGAAACACCTAAGTTGTACTCATTCGCCAAAACAACTTTGACACGCCTACTATAACGCCCACTTTTCACGTAATCTACCGTTAATGAAATTTAAAAGCTCATAAAACCGCCAAAATTAGAGGTATGATGATCAAATTTGCTGTGTATATCCTCCTAATCAATGTCATTGTTGTGCCAAAAAGTTTAGGTGACACGGCCACTTTAACGCCTACCTCCCATACAACGGCTTACCTTAAATTCATGTAATTTCTCTATTGACAAAGTTTTTGGGAAAATAAAGGGCTATATTGAAATATTTAAGTTGTATTTATTCGTAGAAACTTTATTGACACAGCTACTTTAACACACTTTCATTGAATTTCATTTCATTTAAGGACCGATGTTGTATTTAAATAAAACACAAATTATTTAGGATATTATTATTTCTTTTTATAATGATAATATTTGTATGGTTCAATTATGTATTTAACAAAATATCGGCCAAATGACAACCCCCCCCCCCACCCTTGGCGCCACTCCTCTATCTGATGGTCCAAATTTTCAATGACAATGTTGATGCTCAATTATTGGGCATGATGATGAGTCGAGGTTGACTGCTCTTTTGCCACACTATCGCAAAAAACAGCAACAGTTCCCATTCAACGAACTAAGAAGGCATTCACAGATTTTCTAACATTTTATACAGACCTGTTTTGCAGAAATTTAAATATTTTTTACAATTCTCCCGATTGTGGACGAATTTGAACGATTATGTTGATCAAAAGAATTACGAAGTGCACAAAATGCATTTTGACTTGAACGCCCATTTTTATAAAAAACCTGAATAACTTTAACGCGTTGCTCATTTGCGTATCTTTCCACTGTTCAAATTAAGTTGGTCAAAATATCAAATAAAATGCAAAAAAAACTTGTTGTTTGTGTGGCTCATCTTCAACATGGGCCCTTAAAATTTAACCACCCTCTACAAAGAAAGTGATACATATTTTATTATAAAGAGATTATCCATAATGATTAACAAAATAATAAATATTGTGCTTAAAATGTACACAAAATTGGTGGTGGGTATAAAAGATTCGGCACAGCCGAATATAGTGCTCTTACTTGTTAAAATGCAGTTTGATAGCAGTTCACATTAAATATTGAACAGAATATCAGGCTTTAGAGGAAAAAAATAGAATTTTTAAATGGTAGAATGAGATTTTTAAATCTCTGCTTGTATCGGGTCTAGAAGTGGCAGCAGTGGCCTTTAGCAGTCCATTATAGGAAATATTGTTTTTAATCTTAAGCTGTCAAAAGTGCAGCTGGCTTAAAAAAAAAATTTTGTGCGTAAATTATACAGCAGATCAAATCAAGGACAAAAAAAACAAAAATTGCAGTACAAAAAGACTAATTGCCGTATTAAAACAAAAATATTAAAGGTTTATTTAAGGCTTATTTTGTAGTTTTTTAAGGAAATTTTGCCACATATCCTTTAATAAACCTAAAATATTTTTTGTATGAATACGGCTGTAATAGTTCCACTTTGCAAATTTTCTGATAAACTGTTCAAAAACTAAAGGGTTCGCAAAGTTAACGATAAATGTAAATTAATGTTTTTTTATTTCTTAATATTTTATTTCACTGAATCATAAACTTAACAGATTACAATTATGTAGATAATCGCATATGTGCTCTACTTTGTTAAAATGATCATGTCAAACCCTTATAAATTTGGGTTGCAGCATTAAATGCACAACTGATTATAGGGTGATTGCCAAAGATATTTGACTTTGATGCCATTGAAAATTAAAAGATGTCTAAGAGGGAAATTCTGATTACCTTGTCAATAGAGTACTCATTCAATATGCTCTTATCGAATCGTTTCGTTAAATGTAAGGCATGTAGCGCCAAGCTGTAAGTCATATTGATATCCGAATTTATTATATAAAATTCTGTTATCGATTCGCGATAAAATACACCAATAGAACCCCAAGTTAGATTATTTCGACTATTAAGATATAAAACAGAATTTCATCTGCAACTCAGTACAATATCGCTAAGATAGAAGCATAAGACCAAACACTCGTCCATTAGTCACTTGTAGTCCTTTCGAACTGGTAGCTAGTTTTAATTAAAGGTTTTATTCTATTTCCTATACGGTTCGTCATTGTTACCTTTTAAAAATATTAATTTTTTAGGCGAGTTGCAATAATGGCCCTTAAAGTTATTATGAGATATCTGGGATTCGGCACTGCCGATTATATCACTCTTATAATTTTTTACAAAACATCTTTTTGCCACTAAGGAAATGCCTTTACACATCTTTACATACAAACCAATATACATGTGTATGTAAGTGTAGAAGAAGAAAACACTAAAGTGCAATAAGTATAAAATCATAAAGCAAATACTAAAGGTTTTTGTGGTTTGATAAATGCATTCTAGAGTTTGCGTTTAGGTTAGTGTTTGTGTCTGTGTCTGTTTATACATTTTTATGTATTTATATGGCAGTGTATTTGCCAAATGTTGTTTGTGGTTTGTTGTCTCTATTGCAAGTGGTAATTTAACACAGCACGTACACACATATAATTTGTACGAATATAATTTTTATTTATTTCTTATATCTACTTATGTTCTTATCTAAATTTTCTATTTTAGCCTTCCATATTCCCCTTTTAAATTTCCTTTTTAAAGAAGATCTTGATAGTGTAGTAAAAACTTGCATGAATAGTTTTTCGTTATACTCATTAAAATGGGAGATTTTTTTGTTAAAGTTTTATATAAAATAATTATCTTTAAAAGAAATATGTGGTTTACTAATTAATTCGCCTTTATTGAACTTTTAATTAATGATTAACCTGTATTAAAGAAACAAACATAGAAAGAAAAGTAAATAAATTAAATTATAAAATCCGTTAGATTAATATGTGTATTCTTTTAATTATTTTAGATATAAAAATATTCTTAAAGTTTAGTATCTGTAAACACAATTTATTAACTTTGACTTATCTCCCAGCAAAAAAAAAAACTATAACAAAGATTTAATTTTGGTGAAAACACTAATGATTTAAGCATTATCGTGTAATTGGAGATCATGTGTTTACATGAATGTATTAATGAATTTTACTCCATTATAAGAAGTTCATAAAACTCATGCCTTCACTACTTCCATTTTATTTTGCTGGGCTGTTTTAACTTCTTGGTTTTTATACCAACCACCAAAAAAATGGTTAACCACCGAAAAACGTTAAGAGACAAAACGTATGTTTAGATTATTTCGATCTCACACTATATCATCTTATGTAATAACAACATGATATGAACTAACAAGAGTTAATAATCAGTGCATTTGAATAAACAATAACAACTGTACATACATAATTCAGCTTTAAAACCTTTTAAAAACTGACTTGAAAAAACAGTTTAAATTATTTGTTTGTCTACTAATAAATAGCTGTCGTAATTATTAATATAATTTTTAATCAAATAGGTCATGCAAATAGCTAAATATATATCAGTTCAAGATACAGGAAAAATGAAATTTTTGATACTAAGTATTCTTAGTTGATATAAATTCTATAATTTTTTTTATTATTTTACATATTTCTAATATTAAGTACATATAAATATAATATGTCTGTATATGTACTAAGATAGGCTTTAAAATTAGCTTTTAAAAATTTTACTTACTGATAAAGCCAGTAAAAATCAATTGTCTTTTTAAAATTTATTTATTTAAGAAAGGGCTTATGAGAAATTATATAGATTTTCTTTATCCTCTATACATACTTATGATGTACGTTCGCATACATGTAAGTATTTAATACATTGTACACACAAAATGTTTGTCTACATATGTATGTTTGTAATCAATTACGATATTTGTATGCAGTTAAAATAATTTATTTTATAAAGTGTTTAAAAAACACATCTAAAAACACTTTACACACATCCAAGCATACATATACATAAATATGTGATATTGTGAAAGACTGTATACACACTTCTATGCTCATAATATAGACAGTAAAAAAATCTAACACTTAGGAAGAATATTAATATATTTATCTAAAGTGTTTAAGATTTAATATTTAAATTTCAATTACTTACACATGAGAAACACACACAGAGCCACATACAAACATACATACATATACATACACATACATAGTACATATAGGTATGTGCAAGTGTATGTGTTATAATAAAAATGGCAGAAATGCTAATATATTCATGATTTTATATTCTTACAGTTATATTATGTAAAATAGGGTTATACTTTAAATAAAGTAATTTTTTTTTTCTTCTTATTAGTAAGTATGTTTGTTAATGTCCAAGTTAAAATTACTTCTAAATATGGCAAATAAATGACAAATAAATGAAAGAAACAAGAAACAAGAATCAAGTGAATTACATATACATATATCTGTCTGGCAGTACCAAACTGGATTTTTTAGACGGTAAAAAGACATTATCATAATGAAAAACGACAAACTTTATCAGCATTTGTAGCTTCTTCTATTTGGGATAAGTTAAATCCTAATAATACATTTAAACTTCTATTAGAGCTAATTTTTTTTAAATCCAGGATACTTTAAAATCGAAAGTATGGGATATGCTCCTAATAGATAGATTAAACAAAATTCATTATATTTTTAAATATATTTAAATAAAGATAAACATACTAGTCAGATTATTAAATTTTTATAAATGAGAAATATGGTTAGTTTTTTTTTATTCTCCCACAGATGGCGCTGTTGTCGTACTCTAGAATACTATTTTATATATACATTATCTGCTGTATTCATAAAAAATATCTAAGGCTTATTAAATTTGTCTTTTAAACATTTTAATTAAAATACATGCAAACACTTTTAGAAAAAAAAAGTAAAGTGTAAAAATGAATATCAGAGAAAACTTCTTTTGTGATTAAGGAATGTTATTTCTTTTAAATATTTTACAAAATAAAAATATTATTTCAGATTAAGAGCAGTGTTTCCAGTTTGTCAAATAATTTATGTAAATAATATTTCCTCACCATTAAAGCTCTTTACTCTGGCATTGAGTATACGCAAAGAAGAATCATGGTTACGACCAAGGCATACTTATTCATCAGGTACTCTTGATTCGTTAGCTGATTATTTTTTTTATTACTTATTTTTAATTTCAGCTGTCTTAATAAATAAATAAAAAACAATTTTCTCTCTTTTCAAATTAATTCAAAAGTCAAACTTCATATATAAAAAATATAAACAAAAAATTCTCTCCGAACTGCAATTACCTAATAAATAAATATGTCTTGGCTTACGACATGATCACAACGGTCATAATATGTTCTTTAAAACAATATTTGGTTATTATTTCGTCCCGATAGTCAAGCGTTTGTTAGAATTTTATCATTTCATATTAATTTTTTGTAAAATTTCAATAAAAAGAGTATGATTTGTAAAATTATGATGATAGTATGATGTTTTCGCAAAAATAATATTAAATTCAAGAACATTTTAAATTTGCAAATATCCAATAAATTATAGAGAAAACAGTAGTATGATTACAACGCAATTTGTATCAATTAAAATTGATTTTCAAATGTTGTTCTCTTTGCTGAATAAATTTTATTAATTCAAAACTCTAACATGTAAAAAATATAGAAAAACTTAGGAAAAAAATTTTATAAAATATAGAAATATTAAAAATACACCACCAAATATAAAATAATATTTTTAAAAAAATTTCTGATTTAATAGGTAATTAAAATCCATATAAGTAATAGAAGAAAAAACATTACTTGCTTTACCAGAGGGTAAAGGGATCAATTTCACTTGTAGGCATATTATGATAATTGCTTAATGCATAAGCATAATAATGAAAGCTGACAACCATTATATGTTTTAACCACAATCATACAATTCAATCAAAGTATGTTGCTCTAAGATTATGATTTCATGTTTTCTCTTTGCGTGTAGTGACATGGCTTTTTTTTCCAACGTCTCATCCTCTTTCTCACAGCAACGGCAGAAACCGATACAGTTCGATTACCATTTTGCAATAAACTACATAATACCGCAGTTACCGGTCAAAATGCCTATTAGCAGCTTTACAGCTTTTTTTTTCAAATAATAAAAATTGTTCGTTCAATCTTATTGTTGAGTTCGCATAGTGGAGGGTACGCTGGGGTAAGAAGTTTTTATCTCAGACTCTTTTCATGCCAGCTTATCTGGCACTTTGTTTACAGTAATACCGAGTGATTTGGGATCTAGTACAGTTTTATTTTGCGGGCTATTCTTCGAACTAAGCTTCTCTAAGCGTTAGCATTTACTGACTTGACTACGTTGAATTTCAGATCAGCTTGACTGTCGGCATAGATAGTCTATCACTGGTTGATTTTCTTCGTAAACCAAGTTATCAACTTCCTTATTTGTAAAAACTTTTCCTGGAAATACCCCATTTCGAGAGGGATAAGAATATATACTTACTGCCTGTTCAACGATGTCGAAAGAAAACCCAAGCGAAATTTCATTCGTACAAATGTATTGAAAACAACAACAAAAACTAAAAATTTGTTTTTGTTTTCAACGTATTTGTATGAATGAAATTTCGGGTTTTCTTTCGACATCGTTGAACAGGCAGTTAGTTCAGACGGGTGCATTGGTTTTATTCATATTTAATGTATTATTGAAGAAAAAAATTTATTTAATTATTTTTTAAAGATAAAATTAAAAATGTGCTCGGATGTACTTAGCCAAGAGGTCCCAAAAATAATCTACTAAACTGGTGGGTGACTTGCAGATACTTAACTCAGGGATTTCTTCAGAGATGTCACCGCCATCTGATTGACGAGTTTTTGTAAAGTTTTTATTTAAAATGTAAATTTTTAACTATTTTATTTTGGCGGTGCATTTAGTTGTGGCAGAACAAGGATTCTACAAAACATACTAGATATCTTGTTTACTAAAATTAATAATGGATAATACGATTAGTCAAAGTATAGCAAAATCTTCACATCAAACGTATCCTTTTTATTTTTTATGAAACAAGCACTACAAAATTTAATCCACTTTTGCTGTGCGTGGAGAGTGCTAGTTACGTTAAATTTCAACAGAAGAACCGTAGATGACAATAAGCTGTTTAAGTAATTTCTTCTTATTTTATCCAATTCTATTCTTTAACAGGCAAAAACGTCATTTTTATATTTGACTCAAATATTGGGATAACCTGTAGAAGCCTTAAGTTACGCACATATGAACCTGTCTTATTTGACAGCACACAAAAAGGAAATTAGTGGTACTGTTTAATATCTTTTTAATTATCTATATTAGCTGTTCCAAGGACATTAAATTAGACATATGGTGCTGAGTGAACTTATAATTAACTATAGGAATTTATTGAGTTTTTTAATTAAAAATAAAAATATATAAGAACAGGAGCAGGAGAAGCAACTAACGGAAACATAAGCTCAGTGAAGCTTTTTTATGGTTTGAAATATATTTAATAATGAACATAAGTTTAAGTAAAGATGCATGTTTTTTTACAGTTTGAAATTGTTTATTTATTAAAAAAAAAAATACTAAAAGGAAAAGAAAAAATTTCCAACTCTTTAAAGTAACTCGGCTTTGTATAAAAAGAAGTTTGGTGCTTAAAAATTTTTCGGTATCATACAGAATGTGTTTCTACAAACTATGTAGACCAGAAACACATTTTTAATTTACAACACTCAACGGTGTTTTATATCGTCTATTAGAATACAGCTTGAGTTACTTAATTGTGAACAGAATTTTTGTTTTATTGTTTGTATGTGGGAATTGTTAAACGTCAAATAGATAACTAGTAGTGCGATTAACTTACAAGTTTTAATGATTGTCGTATCATTAAAAGAAGTTAGCATCAGTTTTATCGACTTCGGTATTCAGTAACATATTTTAACGAGAGTTGTTATTGTTATCTAAACGACAACAATTGCATTCTTGTTTATTTTATCGACAAAAATTTAAACTTTATACCTGACTAAAAAACTACTTGTTCAATTCTTGACTATGGCGCAACTACCTACTATGTTTTAATGACAAATATGTCACTTTAGCGCATAGGTGCCCATTTCATTAAACAATTGCTTGTACGCCCCACCTCTTTTAAATTTATGCTCTAATGAAAATTACCAAAAACTAGCATAAAATGCTCTTTATACCAAAAATACTAAAAACACCCCTTATACGTGAGGTAACTCAACAGATTGTTTAGTCCGATCGCGAAAAGATATTTTAGTATATTTTGTCTAGAATTATGTGGCTTTTGGAAGCCAGGGAGAGACCTTAACGGAGAAAATGTAAAACCGTAAGTTGCGATGTATGCCTGATGTCAGAAGAGTGTCACGGAAACCCGGCTACTCTACTTGTATCCAGCCAATGCCACCTGCCTTCGGCGTTTTAAAATAAGATATTTTGCCTGATTTTTGCCGCGACCGAACTTGCGTTGGAAATGTCCTAAACAGAACCAGTTCTGGTTAGCTCATTTACCCGCTTGTTACCATTGTGGCCCTTAGTGGACTAAGCCTTGACGACTTGACCGACTAACTAGGATGTGGGGGTATATGACCTAAATGAGTAACGTGCCACCTGACTGTCAACAAAAATACTAATATTCCAATAAATATTCTTGTCATTTACTATCCTACATGTCTCCTATATAGCGCATATTTTAGCCAATAATATGCTTCATTCATCCGGAAGACAAAAAGAGAACTTTATCGTTTATTATAACTTTGTGAGAGACGTAACCGCTTGCAACTGCTGACTCCATCTTAGAGCCATCCGTATATATTCTGATGTCAAAGCTCCCTTTTTCATATACTCCTGTAGAGAATTAGAATTCTAACTAACCTTTAAAAATCCATATAATGGGCGAAATACTTAGTAGGTTGGTTCGGAATCAAAGGCCAGCTGAAAAAAAATTTTCATGACAATATATTTTCAATATCCAATATCCATATGCGTTGAGCCTTGCTGCACTACCTGCAGAATTGGCCATAATATGAAGGTCATTAGAAAAAACCTGGAACATGGTGTTCAATGCTTTTGAAAAAAAGTGTAGCTTCGGCTGTGTGGCACGTAGCGCCGTCCAGTTAAAACCAAATGTTGCCAATATTCTCCTCTTCAATTCTTGTGAACAAAAATTCGTTCAACATGGCGCGATAACGATCGTCATTGACTACGGCCACTCCTTGCTCATTTTGGAAGACAAATGGCCTAATTATGCCTCTGGACCAAAATCCGCACCAAATAGTGACTCGTTTTGGGTGTATCGGCTTTTCAATGTATGCGTGCGGGTTTTCTGTGCACCAAATGCGACAATTTTGCTTGTTTACATACCCGCCAAGATCAAAATGAGCTTCATCTGAAAAGATGATTTTTTTTGGCAAAATTGGCCAAAGTAATGTCGCAATATTTCCCAGCGTCCTGTGCTTAGGACTGATGATCCTTCTTCTCCTTAATGACCTGGCAAATGATTAGCAAACAGATAATCTGGACTTTGAATATAAAGGTTGGTTATATTTTAAGGGCCGATTTTGATTTTGAATAAAACACAAATTATTTAGGAAATTATTGTCATTGAATTGGAATTTTGAAAAAGTTGTTCAGGGAGACGCAAGGGAATAACTTAGCATAGGAAGAAGTGCAATCCAATTTGCTTAGTCCGCAGTTATACCTAAAGATATTGTTAAAAACCATATTAGGTTTACGCATACTGGCCATGTCACAATCACTAAAAGTTTCGCAGCCATACGTTAAACTAGGAATTAAAAGAATTCTGCAATCAGAATGTATATCGAGAGGAGTATCAATTTGTTTATGCCACAAATATCTTAGTTTGCTATAAACTTGACCCAGAACGCTGATCATGACGTCATCATTTATAGATGGAACAACTCCTTTGTTCTATTAACAAAATATTTTTATTCATTATAATTTAGACAGAGCTCATTTGCCGTCGCGCAAAGGCGATATCTATTCAGGTTGAAATTAAACTTTTCAACATTAACACTAATCATTTGTAGTGATCTATTCAAATATAGCTGTAGTCTGTAATCTGTATTCGCAGGTTGTCAGGACAATTGATTCTAGGACATAAGAAAAATTTTGTCACAAAACAAGTGTTGTCGATTAAAGATATTGTGCTACTAGAATATTATTCCTACCTTCTTTATAAACAAAATGTTATATACTAAGAACCTCCCTAATATATGTTTGTGCATAAATTGTGAGTATTTTATATAAACAAAATAATATTTTTAGATTCGTTGTTAAAAGTCCCTTTCATCTTTGTATACACACGATTACTTTTTTATGTTTTTTAAATAGAAATTTTTCTGTTTTAGATTTTACTTTTATATTATTTTTAAGTGACTTTCATTTCTACATATTTTTTTCTTTGTTTTGTCCTTTTGTTTTTCAGGTATAGCGAAATGTACAACAATCCCATTAAGGCTACGAACATGGAACATCGTGATGTTATTTTGGATATTTTATCAGATGCACGTGTTGTTGGACCACTAATGCAGACTGGTTTATTTCATGCTGACGTGAATCGACATAATTATATGTATGTTTTTGGACACAATAGCTTTGGTGGACCACATGCCAGCGTAAGTGCGATTTGGATTGTAGTTTATTGGAAATATATTTGGTTTTATATTTTCCATTTTTCTATTTTAATTTTTTTTTTTTCATTTAGAAACGTGTCAAATCCATAAGTATTTATCAATTATACATAATTACATTTTCATTTGAAGAAAGGTAGTGTGCAAAATAGTTGGAGGTGTATATAATTGTCAACAAGCAATATTGAATAGCAATTCATTTTAATTGAATTAACATTCGTTGAATGCATGTCAATTAGAGTAGTAGCGATAAGGGTAAAATGAAATTAGTGACACATTTGACGTGCAGTATATATACTATAGAAATTAAACAACTTTGTCACTTTCTTAATTTTGTTACAAAAAGAAAAATAAGCAAACAACTTACACAAGACTTTAATTCCCCCGAAAGTTTATTCAATCTTACACAACATTTAATATCACTTGCATGTCTTTGAATTACCTGTATTTAATATTTAGTCTATTGAAAAGCTAAAGAAAGCAACAACAAACAAGCTAAACAAGGATAAAATATTTAAACGCACATATAAAATGTGAGGATGATTGTGAACACATGTGTAAGTAAAATGGAAATATTTGAAATTGAAGAATTTATTTACCAGCTCAAAGTATTTATTGGTTTGGAATGTGGTCAGTTTTTTTTCAATCACTAGACATTACGCATCGGTCAAGTGGCTTTAAGACGTGACCTCTTAAATTGGATTAGGTAGTTAGAGTAAAGAAAAAAGCATTTAACCCTTGTGTGAAAATTTTTCATTTTGTTTTGTATTTTTCTGCAAATTTTTTTATATTTTCGAAGACACTTAAGAGTATTCCAGTTTCACATGAACATGTCAATATAAATACAATAGGTAGACGGTTGAGAAAAATTAAATTGAATTCTTAAGTCAAAAGTAATTAAAAATATCAATTTGCTGTACGTGCTCCAAATGTTTAAAATCGCAAATCTGCTATTACATTCTATTTATACCACATTTATACGTGTAGTATTTTATAAGTTTCTCTAATTCCTGTTTTCTGTTACAGTTTCTACCAGGCAACACTACTTATAGAACTAAAGATTTTGCTTTTGGTTTCCCTGTTTCCATTCAGTTTAGTAGAAATATTAATGTTTTTAAATATGGCTCTTCTTGACTTTCTTTTCGAAGTCCCGTTTTAGCGGGAGTATAATTTTTTCTGTCAAAATCTTTGATTACATCTTGTAACAGATATTATTTTTTTTTTGGCTAGATATGAGAAATTGATTTTATCTCGACTAAATGTAGTGAAATTTTATAATTTTGCAAAATATTTATATATAATCTTTAATTGTTTATCCTATAACTGTTTGCCTATTATATGAAAAAACAATATTTTTTCAAGAATTTATTCTTCAGTATCCTTCAAAGTTCCTTTTTTATTCAACCCTTCGCCTTTTACATGTTGTGACTTTCACATTCGTACAATCTTAGGCAGACCTACTCAGTTTTAAATGTAGTTAATTTAGAAAAAAATATATCTTTGCCAGAGCACCAACACTGCTTCTGCTGGCCAGTACTAAATTAGTCAAATAAAAATTAGAATTATTGCTCCGCTGCGATTTGAAACTAGGATACTTTGGTTTTGAAGTTTTGAGCTTTAACCACTTTACCGCGTTGTTAAATTTATGTTTTTTATAGGTTAAAACTTAATATGCATATAATAACATAGACAGACAATAACGTTAATTTGCATTAAAGGTCTTAATTCAGATTAACTTATCAATTATCCCCATTCTAATGAGTATTATATATCACGTAAATGCACTAAATCATATTGAATTTAAACTGAATTTAGCAATTTCAATATGGCAACACGGTCGGCAATCAATCAAAAAATTAAAAAATCAAAAATGTTAAATAAAAATAGATTTGATATGTTGAAATTTTATATATATTTTTTGGAATGCCTTTCTGTTTAGGTGTAAGTTTTCCTTAATACTGGTATCGTAAGCACGTCGCACTTCCAAAAAGTGCTGTTACGGTCTTTTAAAAAAATACCATATACCTACATTTGATTTATAACCTCAATGAAAAGATACCATTAAACCTACGAATTTCCACAATTCCCTTTCTCTTATTTCAGAGTGTCCTTCTGCCATCCCAACTTGTAGCAACATGTTCAGATTTGTGATTGCTAGTGCATTTACAATTTTTACTAAATGCAAAAACTGTCGTCTGTCACAGCAAAATTTTAATTTGCAAATTAACGCTGTCGTCTGTCTATGGTATAAAACTCGATAAATAAAGCTTTGTTAATCTAAATTATTTTAATAAATCCTAGGTTCGAATTTAATCCTTTAGTACAAGCAAATTTGATATGACAACTTTAAAGTTCATGCCCCATATTTGGCTTATTTCGTTTTTTATATGTATATTTAAAATATTGTCAAAATATTTATTTAGTGTTGTATAGTAAACTCAGCTTTAATGAGATGTACAGGACGATTTTTTTTATAACAATTTCATCCTTTTTAAGCATATAAAAAATATAAAAAATTACACCACAATCAAATATTGTGCATTTGCTTTTTAAAAAGGAGTGTGAATAATTTTTTTTCTTTGTTATGTTTTTAATAAAATAAATTTTTATTTATGTTACTTATTTGGCGATTTGTCTTACAATGTTATCGAAAAAAAAACATATAAATTATGTAGAGTCTTAAAAAAAATATTTTTCTTATGAGAATATGTATGTATTACTATTGTTGCTTTTCTGTGTGTTGTCTGTTGTTGATTTTGTGCCGGAAAATTATTTCATATGTAGCGTGTTGCTAGTCTTTACAGAAGTGGATGTATAAATATTAAACTATCTGTGTTGGGTTTGTTAGATATTGGATTAGAGCCAAATAAACTACAGGAAAAAAGTTAAAGTTACACTAAAATTTAACTGAAAATAAAACACAAAGCAAACTAATGTTCATTGAAACAAAAACAAAAAAAAAAAAAAAAAAAAACACACAGTCATGAATAATTTGACAAAAAGAGAATTGTAAGAAATATATTAGAAATGGAGAAAAAAGAAATGTCATGGAACTTTATGAAACTTTTTGTTAAGTTTGTTTTTTCTTATTTTTTTTTTTTTATTTCGGGATCATAAAGGATGATGTGGCATTGATATTAAAGTTTTTCTTTCTCGTAGTTGTAAAAAAAAAACTTCTAAACCAAAAACACGTACATACATATGAGTTGAAAATTGCCTTTGTAACGGTTTTCAATTGTGAGGGTGTTAGCCATGAAAAATTTTTAAAATATTTGACTCGCATTATAAGTCTTTAAAATACATAAAACTTTTAAGCCTTTTAAGTAAAAACTTAAATCTTTTATATCGTTGAAATATGTATTAACATCTTTGTGTAATTTCGATTTGCTATTTATTAATGGAATGGAACCTTAAATATTTCTACACAAAAGTGATATTACTCTCTTTTACTATAATCTTATATATCAACAGAAACTGAACTATATAAACTGAAGTATCCCAGCAAAATCTTTTTGAAATTGTGTAATAGGTTGTCATTACTTCATAAATTACATAGTAATGAGGGGTCGTTACTAACATCATTATTTTAAAGTACAGAGTAATGGCTTTTTGGTTATGACCTTCGTCAATACTTCTTATATATTTTTTTAAACAGTGAACTTTAAATTAACTTCATAAATATTATAATATGCCCAATATTATAATTCCTATATTTTTTTGTATTGCAACAGTATAAAAATATCCAGCTATAATTCAGCTTAATTGGTAACTAATTATTTTATTGCTTTTTGTAAGTTCATTTGTAAGCGAGGGTCATGATTTATGGGACAACTCAAACAAACATAAGTAATTATTCGGTCGAAAAGTAACTAGTTTATGTGTATCTCCAATATTACTTGCTAACTTACTAGGTAAGTAAAGATTTTGCTGGGATATAGCTAGAGAATATTAACATTGTGTTGGCATGGCACCTAGTAGTTTTAAAATTATATAATTAATGTTTGAATTCAACTTTGCATATCCATTACAAAGTTCTTTTTGACCATATAGAAATAATATTAATTTAATATAGATCGAAGGATGGGTGCTAAAGTATGCTTCTTACTTTTACATATTTTCTGGAACTAAATTAAAGTTAAATATATATATTCGAAATTTCATCACCATCCTTCTAATTTTTTCAGTTTTGTGAGCTTTTAAGTTTTATTGATAGTGGCAAACGTGATAATTGGGCGTTGAATGTCAAATTAATTTCTACTAATGAATGAAATATATATTTACAATATTTTATCGCTCTACGTCAATGCGTTTCGACACCATCGCATTTTATTCGATGTTGGAAGGACAGTGTTTTTTTTAACCCATTCTTGCATTAGAAGTTGTAACTTGCTTCCCAGTGTACTGATTTAGCTAACTTTCAATACAAATAAACCTTATGTATTAGAAATACTCTGGACAAATTTTATCCCCCAAACTTTTTCGGTTGGAGTTCTATTGTGCTTTCAACTGTCGGACAGACGGATGGGCATAGGTTGATCATGCTAAAATGATAGCAGAGCTCAGAAAATATGTTCTTTATTGGGTCAAAAATTTATATTTCGATGTGTTAAAAACCGAATGACAAAAAGAATATACCCCCACACAATACAATATAAATCTTAAGGCATTTCTCCTGGTTTAATAAAAAGTGATGTAAATAAACATCTATGTGAGGTTTTACTTCATTATTTAATTAAACACCTGTTTCATTAAAATGAATTAATTGTGTATTCTTATTTATTAATTAACCCATAAATGAAATAAATTATGTTTAATAACTTGTAAAACGATCAATCAAAAATAATGCGTAAAACTCTAAATACAATTATTTAATTTCTGTACAATATTAAAAGCATTGATACAAGTTACATATGCTTAAAGTTAATCACATTTTATTAATATGTTTGCTAATTAAGCATCAAGGACTATAAATATCTAATTTTTATCAAATTTTGTTCATTTAATTTTATATAACTTACAATACTAATGGGTGTTTCATCGTGAAGTTTGATCAATTATGTAAAATAAAACATATACATTTGAAAGTAATCTTAATATTTTTATTAACGGTTTAAAGAACAATTTATAGCATTAACTCTTTGAAGATTATATCATTTAAATATTGGCCACGACCATGTCTGCGGCAGATCATTCAAAATGTTCATTCGAGCATAGCGAATGGTATTTCAATCATAGCTGGCTTCAGACTTAACATATCTCTAGAGAAAAAAGTACAAGAGCGTGATATCGCACGATTTAAATTGCCAATTAACCATAGCAAAACGTGAAAAAAGACTTTTGTTTTAACTGCTGTACGACTTGTAACACCATTTTGTTGAAGCTAGAGCGAGACAATACGCTTAAATTTCAGGAATAATATAGTTAGTTATTATGGTGCGCAAATGATTACCATTGACGGTAAAACTTTTAAGGATAATTTGGGTGTGGTACATCTAGCTTTAGTTTGTATGTTTGGCTCTTTAATTTTTTATATTTGACTTATACTTAACCCTTTTTAATCTTAATTACCTTGAAAACAACTTTCATTATTATAAATTTAATTTTTGGCATAGCTTGACTATTACCTTTCCCACTCCTATTGTAATAAAGTTGAACCCAGTCAGCATTGCTGGCACCAAAAATAATTTTTGTATTACATTCATTGAAAAATTAATTCTAATATCCCTGTTAATTCTTAGAAAAAAGTTCATTGTTGTTAGTAAAATTTCTTTTATACTCCCTAATTTGCTTCCCACCAAATCTTTAATACAATTTTAAACCCTATTTTATTTTATATTTTTCTATTTTCCTGTAAAAATGAGATACTGTCTGATAATAAAAAAATAATTTTATATTAAATCAGGTAACGAAGTATCTGCATACAAAATTGCATCAAAATCGATCTACTGGTTTTTTAACCAATCTATTTCAGACAGAGATACAAAAACCCAGACAAACATTTTAAAAGGTGGAATACGATTCCATCGAAATTAAAAAAAGTATACGTATCGTATACAGGCAGTTTTTTACAGCCTTATTATAAGTATATATATGTATTTGTGAAATTGTAATAATATTTAATAAAAAATAGCTTAGAGCTTAAACGAATAACAATATATGGTTTTGTTGACAAAAAATTATGCTAATTGCCCATGATAGAAAAGCTAACCTTAACATTAATCAAAAAATTTTAACGACCCTTTTCACAATTTATGATTATCATAACTTAACAAGAACATTAACAGGCCGTCACTATAATAAACAAGAACTGTTTAACCTACGGTTACTGTTTTGCGATTTACTATCTTTCGGTTACTTAACCAAAAGTTGGTATACAAATTATGGTAAAAATGTGTTCTTTTATTTAGAAAAAATCGTTCAATGAGAAATTTAAATCCTGGAATGTTGATCTTTATTGGAAATTTATTTCTAACACGAAGACAATTAGTCGGGAATTGCACGAAAACGTCAAATATCTTTCAGATGAAGCTAATTTTCATCTTGGTAAGTACGTTAGTGAGCAAAATTGGCGTACTTGAGAATCAGAAAACTCAAACGTGGCCTTACAAAAGCCTATGCATCTATTACGAGTGACCGTTTGTTGCGTCTTGTGGAGTGGAGGCGTCACTGGCCCATATTTCTTCGAAAATAAGGACGCCGCACCCATGGCGGTCAATGAAGACACCTATCGTTTCATGATTTATTTATGTCCGCTCGTGGTATTGATATGAACGATGTTTGGTTTTATCAGGATGGTGGAACTTGCCACACATCTGGTGCCACAATCGATTTATTGCGCTCAACGGTTGATGTCCATTCAATTAGCCCAAATGGTAATGCCACTTGCAATCTAAGAAGCTGCGATTTGAACCTATTTTCTATCAGGCGCTGTCAAAGAAAAGAGTTATGCAGACAAACCAGAGACAATTGAGCATTTGAAGACTAACATTCGTGATGCCATAGCCAAGATACAACCCCATACAATCGAAAAAATGCTCGAAAATTTTTATGATAGAATGGGATACGGTGAAGCCATCTTCAATAGTTATATGTGTGATATGATATTTCATTTCAAACCAAAACAATTGCAAAAAGAAAAATATAAAAACATTTCAAATCGTTTTTGTTTTATTGCATTTCTAAATTTAAACTTTTAAATGATCCACCCTTTAATTGCATTTTTTACGTTTTAAGCCTTTACATTTCAAAAATTGAAAATATTGCAGCAACCTGAGTTCTGATTTTTTTTCTTTTATTTTCTATTTTACTTTCTTTCTCTAGTGAAAATCTTGAGCAATTAAATTTAATTAAAAACTTTTTAATTAATGTGATAGCCATTTATTTTGGTCCAACATACAGATAAAGTTAAAAGAAATATATTATAATCGCAGGTTCTGTGAGCAGAACCATAAATATATCAAAAGCATTTTAACCTCAATCATCAATTTTAACCTCCAAAATGGTTATGAGTATAAAGAGTAAAGTTTAAGAAATTTTTTAATTATTTATCAAGTGGTGATGAATGGACCACTTTTGAGCACTAGATTCTGCAATTTGCTTTAGCTAATATGGGAGGTTCTGCGTCATTTGTAAAACATTAGTGACGGTAATCATGATGGTCTTTTTTCTTTGCAAGCCGCTAGTACTTCCAATTGCTTAGATTTCTAAGTGTCTTTTTATACCCGCCACCAAAAAAATGGTGGGGGTATATTCATTTTGTCATTCCGTTTGTAACACATCGAAATATCCATTTTAGACCCCATAAAGTATATATATTCTGAATCGGGATTTGATTTGATGACGATCTAGCTATGTCCGTCCGTCTGTCCGTCTGTCCGTCTGTCCGTCTGTCCGTCTGTCCGTCTGTCCGTCTGTTGAAAGCACGATAGAGGTCGCACCGAAAAAGCTAAAGGGCTCAAATTTTGCCAGAATCTTTCTAATAGACAAGGTTTGTTTGGTATTGAAAATGGGCTAAATCGGAATATTAGAAAGAGAGTTATAGCTCGTAAAGCAAGAATAGGTCAAAAAAACCGTGTCCTTCAAACATCGAAAAAAAAGGAATTGTGTCCAAACGCATAAACGTAGAGTCATGAAACTTCGAATATATATTTCTCGAGTCAAAAGAATATTTCTCCCCAAAAATTGCTTAAATCTATGCATTAGAAAAGGAGTTATAGGTCAAAATGTACGAAAATTTATACCGCTCAGTGTATATTTGAAGTTTAAAACGTAATAAAACTGACAAAACTATATGTACGGTTCTGAAATTTTGCAAACATGGTTTTTTGGTCAAAGTCTTCGTTATAACGGAAAATAAATGTGCCACGCCCACTTTTTTTTTAAATTTTTATAAAAATATATTAGTCATATTCATTAGCATTTATTTATTGCAGATGGCGACATCTGTTGAAGGCGCCACTACATTTTGCAAACACTGAGGATGATGTCTTTGCTAAACATCACGTAGAACACTAGATGACTCTAGTAACATTTTTTTGCACAAACTACAAGGAATTTTATAGGGGTTTGTGAAAACGAAAATGACCGAAGTTTGTTGACAAAAATTAACTAGAGTAATGATTTGTGCCCAACTTTACATATAGTTGTACACACAGTCTTATGAGGTTTAAGATTTAAAAATATTAAAAAAAATGTGCATCAGTAGATTTAAAATATGTATTTGAATATTTAAAATACATTTTTTAGTCAAATTATATTTTTATCTATCTATTCTTTTGTAAAGGGTGGTTAAATTTTAAGGGCCACAGGGTGATTCAAAATAGACATGCTCAGCATTTTGCTAAAACAGGAAATTTATTAGTAAGATTTTGATTTTTAAAGTTCTATAACATTTTACTTTTAGAAGATTTTCAAACGAAATAAGTTTTGTATAATTTTAAAATTTGTTAGCCATTAGTACATGAAAATAAATTGTTTATAATGTTTAGAAATAATTTTTTTTTTATCTTTAGGTCTAAATTTTCCTAAATTCCTTTTTTTAATACACCATAACTTCTAGAAAACATAAGATAACAAAAAGAAATTAGCACCATTTAGTAGATAAAACTCTCCTCTATACCCCTATACCCCATTTTATACCCGTTACGATCCGACCGTGATCAGCAGATCAATTTTTGTGACACAAGGTCAAATATTTTTTGCAAAATTTTAGTAAAAGAGCTAAACAAATTTTTTTGTAAAGTGTTTTTTTGAAGTATTTGAGTTTTTATATCCGCCACCAAAAAAATGGTATGTATATTCTTAATCGGAGTTTTATTTGACGACGATCTAGCTATGTCCGTCCGTATGTCCGTCTGTTAAAAGCACGATAGAGGTCCCATCGAAAAAGCTAGTGGGCTCAAATTTTGCCAGAATATGTCTTATACACAAGGTTTGTTTGGAATAGAAAATTGGCTAAATCGGAGTATAAGGAAGAAAGAAAAATTGCCTAAATGCATGTATTAGGAAGGGAGTTAGAGATCAAAATGTACGAAAATTTATACCGCGCAGTGTATTTTCCAATATGTTAAAAATTTTAAACCTAATAAGAGTGACAAATTTAGATCTACGATTCTGAAATTTTGCAGGAATTGCTTTTTGGTCAAAGGCTTTCTTCTGACGGAAAATAAATGTGACACGCCAACCTCCAATACAACGTTTGCTCTCAAATTCTTATAATTTCTCTATAAATCGAATAATAAAGGACTTTATTGAAATATCTAAGTTGTATTTATTAGCATAAATAACTTCGACACACCTACTATAACGCTCACTTTCCACGTTATTTACTGTTAATGAAATTTAAATTTATAAAACCGACAAAATTAGAGGTATGATGATAAAATTTGCTACGGAAATCCTTCTAGTCAATGTTATTGTTATGCCAGAAAATTTAGGTGACACGCCCACTCTTACGCCCACATCCTATATAATGCTTTATTTCAAATTCATATAATATCTCAATGAATAAATATTTTGGAAGAATTACGGACTATATTGAAATATCTAAGTTGTATTTATTAGCAAAAATTTTATTGACACGCTTACTTTAACGCCCATTTTCACTGAAACACTTAATTTACGAAAACATTTTACCAGCATATCCAAGTTATAAAGGGTGGTTAAATTTTAAGGGCCGATGTTGATTTTGAATAAAACACAAATTATTTAGGAAATTATTATCATTTCTTTTTTAATGATAATATTTCTATGGTTCAATTATGTATGGAAAAAAATATTGGCCAAATGGCCCCGCGACCTCAACGGCACACCTCGATCTGATAGTCCAAATTTTAAATAACATTGCTGATGCTCAATTGTTTGGCACGATGATGAGTCGAAGTTGACTGTTTTTTTGCCACACTATCGCGATAAACAGCAATGCTTCTCATATAACGAATTTAGAAGGCATTCATAGATGTTCTAACATTTTATACAGACCTGGGGCCGAATTACGGCATTCGATATCGATCGAAATTTTACTCGAACGATCGAGTATGCTTTAGGTATATAGATTCTAATAAGAGTTTTCAAATTTCGATCACGTTCGAGTGCCGTAATTCGGCCTCTGTTTTAAATTTAAAATTTAACCACCCTCTACAAAGAAAGCCATTAACAAAATAATAATTATTGTGCTTTAAATGTACACAAAATTGGTGGTGGGTATAAAAGATTCGGCACAGCCGAATATAGTGCTCTTACTTGTTTATTAAGGCAAGTGTTCAATAAACATCTTATAAACCTTCAGACATAGAAAAATCGTAGTTTCAACATGATCAAGCAGATAATATTTGTTATAAAAATTTTCTAAGTAATTCAATATCATAAATAAAACACAGTTTTTTTATTATATTAAACATAACGGCAGCTAAGTGTTTGTTTAAATTTTATTGCTTAATGTTTGCTTGTAATGAAAGTTAAATGTGCTTATTATCCAGAATAACATGATGATTGTATGCTTACGAAACATCTTTAATAATCGTGTGAGGTCATAATATAAGAATTGATTCAACAAGTAAAAGCTCAGTTTTCTTTAGAATATTATAATTTTAAAAATTTTGTTGTCGTACAAGAAGATTTTAAAACAAACAATAGCGCTATATGTAGCTGATTCGAACCTTTTAGATC
This sequence comes from Phyto melanocephala, assembly GCA_941918925.1. Classification (NCBI taxonomy): domain Eukaryota; kingdom Metazoa; phylum Arthropoda; class Insecta; order Diptera; family Rhinophoridae; genus Phyto; species Phyto melanocephala. The sequence goes on from OW799233.1 coordinate 30,568,444, forward strand.
CTTCATACAGTTTGCAGTTAAATGTTTATTAACTGTTATTAAACTGTTTATTGTTTATCATTTTTGGTTGCAGGTTCATACAAATGTTCGTATGAATGAAAAACAGAAGTACTTCAGGTATTTCGCTTATATTCCAGTTATTTATGTGTCAATTTTATTGTGTTCAGTTTCAACAACTGTAACAAAAACTTATTTAGGACATCGACAATCTAAGCTTTTAATCAACAATTTTTTTTCAAAAATTTTGCTCGTCGATATTTTTGACGCTGAACTAAGATTTTATATTAATTTTGCAAAATTACAAATTTTATATAGCAAACTTTTCAAGAGATTCAATAGGTTGTACATAGGTATACTGACCACATCGTAGCTTAGCCAATATTTTAGATTTCATACAATACGCTACTTTTCTTTATTAACTACGCCGCCATCTTTGATTTTGAATTTTTACATTGTTACCTGTATTCTACTAGTCAAACCTTTTCATTTGCTACCCATGTTGTTGGGGTTAAAAAACTTGCTCCGCCATTTTGTTTCAGACGCCATCTTGGATTTTACACTTTTAATAGTTTACTATATTCTATTGGTCGAGCGCTTTTTTGATACTTATATTGTGGGGGTTAGAGGGAACAGAGTCGTTACTACAATATTTGACTCATATATTCGCAATTTAATCTAGAACGTCATTTTAATTTTCTTTTCATATCTAATTATATTTTAATACTCACGCCCTTTTCATTTGATCCCCATATTGGCTCACTTGGTTGTATAGAAACTGAACAAAAACCTTTTTTCGTTTGTAAATGTTAGAAAAAACATCGAAGCAGTTGAACTTTAGTGCTTATATCTCAGTTGGCATCGAACCGATTTGTTAGTTTTTTAGAAATAATTTCTGAAATGACCGCTTATAATTTGATATTTTAAGCGATTTCAAAACAACTAAGTTAAGTTTAAAAAATTTTGATAAAAAATTTTCCCTATAGCTTTGCGGATTAGTGACTAATTTGCACAAAATTGTTCACGAGTACCTCCAAAAGCATAACAAATTCTTATATAGTAGCAGCTTTGTCTATAAATTATGTAAGGGCTGGAAAATTTTAATTTCTGTGGTGAAAATTGGCGAAAAAACCAAAGCAGTCGTGTTTATTTGCTCATATCTCAGACAGTTTTGGGGTGATTATGCCGATTTCTAATACCAATATGGTCCCAAATATTTCTGATATTTTACACAGATTTTGACGATGGCAGGGAATATAAAATGTTGATTTCAACATACACACGGACAGACGGATAGAGCATAATCGATTCCCCTATTCATAGGCTTTCAGAAAATATATACTTTATGGGATCGGAAATGAATATTGTAGAAATTTCACACTGAATGATAAATCTATATATACCCTTTTACACTGTGGTGTGATGAGTATAATAAATAGATTAAAATATAAATTATAAGAACAAAGATTAAATACGATTAAATGGATCGACCGCAATACATACATGTATGTATTTATAGTTTTATAAAAAGAGTTAAAATTATTTTAAATCAATATGAACTAGTATATGATAGAAACGAATGTAGAATTATAATAATTAATATAAAATTGCTTAATTTTTTTTACTCTTAAGATGCTTAATTATTACTTGTTCACTTAGTTTTCTGCTTTAAAAAATTATTGTTATCTACCTTTGACCTTTTCGAATTTTTAATTCTTTTTAATATATTTCTTTAACTTTCTTTAACTATAATTCTTTGTTTTTCTTTCGAGTAATTGTTTTTTTTTTGTCAACTTCAAATCTCGTACCTCTAGTCTGTGAATCTTATAAAATATGTACAGTAAAGTAAATAATCGATATTTAAACCATAAGACAATAACATATGATCCTGAGTAATACTTTAATAATATGTAAAGTGAATTCCCAAAACCAACTTTACAATAATTCCCAAAACCCAAATGGAGAAAACTTTAACTTAAGACATATTATGTGATTTGAACACCCCTTTATTCACCGAATAACTTTAAGATTAAAAGATCCAAATAATAGCACCATTAATATACAACCTTAAGCCGCAAAGAATGTGTTTATTACGCTTGCTTAGACTTTGTGCTACTTTGAAGCATTTTCATTTTTTTTTTTTTTTGTATCTACAAAAACTAATATAAATATTATTGTTTAAAAGTATATGTATACATATGTTTGATTATATGTACATATGTATATTTGACTTTCTTTTTAAAAAAAAATTCTTGGCATTGCTAGATTTGTAATGAAAGTTTTTCCTTTATTTTCTTTATTGCTAGACATCTTTTGTTCCTACATAAATAACATACTTTTATACACAAGAGTCGTCTTTATTTGTTGTTAATGTATCATTCAACTAATACTTTTTGCTGTTTGTTTTACTGTTGTACAAGTATTTTGTTTCCAAAACCAATTGTTTTATATGTCATACTTTGTTATGTTTTTATTGTATTATTTTTAAAATTCAGTTTCAATATTGTTACACTTGTATTTATTTTAACTTGTTTTGTATTTAATGGTGAACGTCTGTGTAGTGTATCCTAAATATTAAAAGTCTTTATTTCATTATTGTTACTATTATAAAGTTTTAATGTGTTTTGTTTGTCCTGTGTGTATATGTTTGAATGTATGTAGTAGATATGTGTTTGGTTGTGCCTTAAATTGCTTTTATGTCCAAAAAATTCTCCATTGTTGTGCTACATTATATTTCACTTATATACGAGTAGTACCGTTGTTGTTGTTGGTGTTGTTTTTGTCGTTATTGGTATTAGCATCATTTCGTTATAAAGTTATAGTTGTCTGTTTTTGTTAGTTTTTGTTGCAAAAAATAAATATTTATAACAAAACTTTAATTTTTGAGCTGGTTTTGGCAGCAACTTTTTCATAAGATGAAACTTATCCTTTACAGCAATTCAATATATATTTTTAAGACTATTATTATTATCACTATATTTTTGCTCGTTTTTAAAACAATATTTGGTAAACAAGGCAAAATAAAAATTTGAATTGGTTTTTGGATTTACTTTCTTGCATGTCCTAATAAGTTGCAAGAAAACTTTAATTTTATCTGCTGATGACAGGCAATCATACAGTTAATATATTTATATAACTCAATTTATGTTATATATTTATACCTAAGTCGATGTCTTTTAACATAATTTACGCTCATATAATACAACTGATTTTGATGGAAACAATATACCATTTTAAAAGAATTTTCTTTCAGTTGTTCAGAATCTATATCTTATTAAAATCCTTTAAGTGCTTTAGTAGTTATAAGCATTGCTACTATTTAATACATAAGCAAGCCACATGTGACATATACAAAGTAATGCGTGTTAATAGAAATTGTTTTTGTAAAGAGTAATTTTGTCCGTGATAAAAAAAACAAAACAAATCCCTTTAAAAGATGTTTTTTTTTGCTTTCTGTTTTGAAATTGTTGTTCACAGTTTAAAGCATGTACTTCCAAATCGATAATTGTTTTCCTTGAGCCAACAATTTTTAGGAATAACTCTTTTTTGTGAAACAATGAAATGAAAAGTTTTCACATATTCAATCATATGGTGCCATCATATAATTTACTCTACAGAAGCTTTCTATTTTACAGTTTTACAGAACGAGAAATGAACTGCCAAAACGCAACTACAAAGTTAAGTGCTGCTGAACTTTAAGTAGTGGTAGTTATAATTTCATCTAAAATTTGTTTGAAAAATTCAATATAAGTATGTCCAAAAAAAAAAAACTTTAATTAATATACGGAAAAAACTTCACTGGTAACATGCCACCTTGGCGAAGTGTCCACTGTAGTCCGGGTAAATAGGTAATACCGGCTTCTCTACCTAAAGAGGTTGGGTGCCCCGGTGGTCGATAGGGTACTGGTTTGCTAGTCTGGGGGTTGTGGGCTCTACTATCTCTCTCTTCTTTTCTATTCTTATTTTTTATTCAGGTACCACAAAGGCATCAATATAATGGACCCAAGTGAGCTGCACAACAGCTGCCTGTTATACCTACATACCTACCTATAGAGGTTAGGGAAACTTAAATGTCGATGAAGCGCATCGCACGCTCATAGCTGTTGCGCAATGAGAGAAAAGATAGTGATATCAGAACTTTACTGACGAGGCATAGGAAAATCGTGGGTGAATTCAAAGAGGTTAGGGAGACTCAAGACGCGACAGACTAAAGAACACATTAAATGTTACTGCTGAGGGGGATTGATTTAAGTTATCGGCAGTCACCAGTGTGCAATATGAAATCGTTGTCTAGTCAAAAGAAAACGCCTGTATTGGAGTAAGACTCAGTGAAGGAAGAAATGCCGATTGGTAGCCATGAAATCGCTGTAGATCAAATGGGTTTTAAAAACCAACCCGTAATATTATTGGTTTTCTTTGCTATCCCCCTTAAATACTTACATATAAATATCAGTAGTAATCCCCAAAAACTAGACTCTATGATAATTACTTTTACAAAATTATAACAAAACAGAAATTTTAAAAAAAATTTTATACAAATACACAATTATATAAAACTTCCATTATTCTTGCCAATAATTTAAAATTTTATTCAGAAAGCATTTTCTTCCTCGTAAAAATGTTTTTTAATATGAGCAAATAAATACACAATTTATGGAGACTGATCGATAAAACAAAAAACAAAATATAATTTTTCATCACTTTTATCGAACACAGTTGAATTGTTCTCTCGCCGCTCATGACGCTAAAAAAAATTGAAAGTAAACCTACTTTTTGCATTGCATGCGTCAGAACATCATCTAGCTACAACTACATTGAACACGATGGGTTTTTGGTTGTAGTTGTTATATATATTTATCCTTAGTTGTTATTTATTTTCGTTGATACAGACCAGAGAACAGTTAAATTTGTTTTTTTTTATGAATTAGAAAAAATCTCAAAAAATTAGCGTTTAATTGACAATATATCAATTGAGTAAAGCAATGTATGATATGATACAGTGTAATATATGTAGTGTATGTAATATTTAATGTAGTAGAATCTAGAGGGCGACTTTTGATAATCGCTGCGAATATCCCTACAGAAAACAGTCTGGCGGTGTTAATTCTTATTATTTTATGTGTAGGCGGATTCACAGATCCGAAATGTGAAACTATGCGGTTTACCAACGTTTCCATCAATAAATCAATTGTGGTAAAGGTTGTGTGGCATATTGCGATGTTTTGTTGAAGCCACAGGTCCTGCACTTCATAATTATTTAGTTGAAGACCCATGGTCTGCAACGTTCTGACCAGCATCGTTTTTTTTTGAGGAAGTACGGGCCACATAAAGTACACCAAAGAGTCAGTTTTCTTGGATGTAACGCTATCTCAACATACGCTTGAGAAATATCATCACTTCAAATATGACAGTTTTGTTTATTGACGTAACAATTTAAACAAAAGTGAGCTTCGTCGGTAAATAAAATATTTTTACCGTAAAATGGACGTAGTGTGCGATATGTATTTTGAACTGAACCATGATTTTCAAAATAATTTAACATTATTCGAAAGCGTGGTTCAAGAGTCAGTCTATTCATGTTTAAATGCGAAGCTAAACTACACTAAACACAAATTACTTGACAGCTGATAAAATTTCCGCCGGTTAAAAACTGTTGTCAATTTAAAATTCTATAACTCTACGCAAAACATTCTGTAAAACAATAAACTTACAGTTCCAAGAGTAGCGAATACTAAACAATTGGTGTGAATATATTTTATGCTGATTGAAATAATTTCTGAACATATTATAACTTGTACTATACAAAATTTAAACCTGTTATATTTTTGGTGTTTCTTTGAATATTAATCTAAAATGAATTACTAAATTGTTGATTTCCTCACGACAACTAGTTAAAGAAATATAATTTTTTGAGGAATTGATGGTATTTACAAACTTAACTTAAAAATGTAAATGAATGCTGAGCGAATGGTTTGAATGTTTTTAGTTTGTTCATATGACATCATGTTATTTCAGTGAGTTTGCAAATTATCTATACATAATTCTATCGTTGTCAATTAAATGCAATACAAAAACCATGAATATACGAATAGGCAGAAAGCATGAATGATTTCATTCTTTTCTCTGATACAGACTGAACAAATTATTTTAATTTCTTTTGTACAACAGGATAATATTACTTTGTACTGCGGATAAGGAGGTCGTTTAGATATTCAACTTGTGAAATCCCAAAATTAAACTTGACTACCAGTTGTCACCACTTTTAAATTACAATTAAGAGAGCAAGATTTTTTCTGGGAAATCATTTATTGTAACAAGTGGTATTTTTTATTAACAACTGACAATAGAAAAACTTATCACTTAAGTAAAGCTGATGAAATCTCTTGACAAAATTAAGTAAAAATATTTACTAAAGAAAGTAAGTTAAATACATTTCAAAAAGTTAATAAAAAAAACGAAAATCTTGTACAAAACAAACTACATTTTGCAACAGCTCTTACGTATTTGATAAAAAGTATTTATTATATTAAAAAGAACACTGAAAGAAATCCAAATAAGTGAAAATAAATAATTTTGAAATGTATATGGCAGTGCGGCCAACATTATGGTTTTATACTTATAAAAAGTGAGCAGAAACTAGACAAATTCTAAAATGAAATAGAAATAAAAATAAGCAAAATATATATTTTTTATTTTATTAATATGAAAACAAGCAAAAACTACAGAAATAAACTACGTAGTCACGTTCAAAATTATAGTTAGTTATTCCGTTTTATTCATTCTTTTTGTTTTTTTTTGTTTTTTGTCGGTGACTTGAGTCTTACATTCTACTGTTATTGTAACAATGTGCCAAAGTGGTATTAAAATAATAACCAGAAAATTTGTTAGTTTTAAAATAATGTTGAATTTCTATGTATTTGTGAGAGCCAAGGAAGATGAGAAACGAAAGCAAAAGAAAATATATAAATGTGCAAAAATAATGGGAAGTCTACAGAAAAAAATTTAGTTATAATTTAATGTAGTTTTGATAAAATTTGTTTTAAATTTTGAAAATATTTTCGATAGAATTTTTGTTTGAATGTATTAAAATGTAGACTGAATTTATACTAGCTAACATATTTTAGAATGAAGGTTGGATGTACAGTTAATAATTGCTAGCAAATTTGTTAGGCTTCAACACTCTTAATTGAATGAAGTTGAAGTTAGGATGATTAACGAATGCCGCTCGTTGCTTCTTAAATATTCTTTAATCCAAATGTAGCCCGCGGTTACGCCTTAAACTTTGATTTTGGCCAATTTTTAAAATCATTTCGGTCGATATCTCACCAATGGAAATTGTACTATTGACTCCGGGGCTCAAATCAAATCTTAGTAGCCAATTTTAACTACGCCAAAACGTAATTTATCACCAAACTCACCTTCAATTGTATAGTGTGTTCATGGATTAGTGTGGCTCCGTATCGTATCAATTTGGAAAAAAAAGTGGGTAGACATTGCACGTAACCGATCGAATAGCACAAGCCCAAAAGTTGATAATGGAGGTAATTTGACATATCACGATCTGTATTAAAAACAAGTAACAGTGCTATATTCGGCCGTGCCGAATCTTATATATCCTTCACAACGTGTAGTCATGCAATAACAATTGTTTGTATCACCATTCATACCATATAAAATACGTGTATACGTACACGTTAGAATAAATGTGGCATCGAATCCCAGCTGAGCCAAAAAAATTTTATTTTATTTTATTTAATATATTATTTATATTTTATTATTTTTTTTATATTTTTTTTAAATTTTCTTTAAATTTTTTTTAAAAAATTTTTTTAGAAAAATTTTTAAAAAATTTTTTTAATTTTTGTTTAAAATTTTTTTAAAATTTTTTTTTGTAGTTTTTTTTATTATTTTTTTCTTATTTTTAATATTTTTTTTTTGTAATTTTTTTTGTTTGGTATGTTTTTTACATGTATGTATGTATGTATGTTGTTGTTGTAATTGTGAAAAAAAACGAGGTGGTCGTGGTTTTTTGCTCATATCTCAGAAAGTTATGGGGCGATTGTGCTGAATTTCAATAGCGATTCATTCCTGGATATTTCCAAGAGATTGATACCATATACAGATCTGAGGAACATATAGTTGCTTCTAGAAGTTGATTTCAACCAACACACGGACAGACGGGCAGACGGACAGACGGACAGACGGATAGACGGACAGACGGTCAGGGCTTAATCGACTCCTCTATTCATAAGCTTTCAGAAAATATATACTTTATGGGGTCGGAAATGAAAATTGTAGAAATTACAAACGGAATGACAAAGCTATATATACCCTTGTGCACCACAGGTGAAGGGTATAATAACCGTTACAGCAGCAATATTCTTATTTGTATGCACTCTTCGCATACAAGTACGTGGACTACTACCTAATAAACATAAATTGGTGCGAAACTTAGTTACAGCAGCTTGAAAAGCCGGTTCGATAGGTGGAGTATGAATATGCCCATACCATACACAGTCCTCATAAAGAGCCCGCATTTGGGTAATAAAATTCAATACAATAAAACTCAAAAACAATAAAACTCAAATACAATAAAATATAAATAAATCTATATATATAAAAGTGAAACTGTGTGTGTGTGTGTGTGTGTGTTAGCTATAGACTCCGAAACTGTAAAACCGATCGGGCTCAAACTTTGGTAAGTTGTTGTACAAATACCAGGGAGTGTTTATGGGTGAAAAAAGTGGGCGGGGTCACGCCCATAAAAAATTAGTTATCAGTTTTAGCTACTTGCACTTTGCACACATATCGAGCTGTCATGACTAAATAATTTCGTGATAAGAAAAGTGGGCGGGGCCACGCCCCTAAAAAAGTTTTAATATTGAGGTACTTGCACTGGACCGATTTTTCTGAAACTTTGCACACATATTAAGCTGTCATGACTTTATAATTTCGTGATTGAAAAAGTGGGCGGGGTCACGTCCATTATAAATTAGTTATCAGTTTTAGCTACTTGCACTGGACGAATTTTCTGAAACTTTGCAAACATACTAAGCTGTCATGACTTTACACTTTCGTCATTAGAAAAGTGGGCAGTGCCACGCCCATTAAAAAAAGGTATCATTTTGAGGTACTTGCACTGGACCGATTTTTCTGAAACTTTGCATACATATTGAGCTGTCATGACTATACAATTTCGTGATTAGAAAAGTGGGCAGGGGTAGGCCCATTAAAAAAATTATAGTTTTAAGGTACTTTCACTGGACCGACTTTTCTGAAACTTTGCACACTTATTGAGCTGTCATGACTATACAGTTTCGTAATAAGAAAAGTGGGCAGTGCCACGCCCATAAAAAAAGGTATCATTTTGAGGTACTTGCACTGGACCGATTTTTCTGAAACTTTGCACACATATTGAGCTGTCATGACTATACAATTTCGTGATTAGAAAAGTGGGCAGGGGTAGGCCCATTAAAAAAATTATAGTTTTAAGGTACTTTCACTGGACCGACTTTTCTGAAACTTTGCACACTTATTGAGCTGTCATGACTATACAGTTTCGTAATTAGAAAAGTGGGCAGTGCCAGGCTCATAAAGAAAAAGTTATAGTTTTTAGCCTTGCACTTGATATAAGATTAAAATTTAGAGTGCTATTAAAATTCATGAAGGGGCGTAGCAACGCGCGCCGGGCTTTTCTAGTAAAATATATAATTTAAGCGTTGTTCGTTTGTAAGTCTACTTATCGTGAAATGGCAACAGAGCATCTTCCACTACCACACGTCACGCATCTTTTTTACAACTAAAATTCGAGTAGCAAAAAATCATCATTATAAATCTTAATTTTTGTATGCGATGTAACAATTCTTAGCTCTCTGTTTTGCAATAAATAAACGCTAATTTCATTCCTATTAGGACCACTTTAATCATGCCTTTCTTTTAAGCACTGTTGTAGATGGTTGCAGAAAGTAGAAGAGAAATATAAAACAAGTAATAGCACTATATTCGGCTGTGCCGAATCTTTTATACCCACCACCAATTCTGTGTACATTTAAAGCACAATAATTATTATTTTGTTAATGGCTTTCTTTGTAGAGGGTGGTTAAATTTTAAATTTAAAACAGAGGCCGAATTACGGCACTCGAACGTGATCGAAATTTGAAAACTCTTATTAGAATCTATATACCTAAAGCATACTCGATCGTTCGAGTAAAATTTCGATCGATATCGAATGCCGTAATTCGGCCCCAGGTCTGTATAAAATGTTAGAACATCTATGAATGCCTTCTAAATTCGTTAAATGAGAAGCATTGCTGTTTATCGCGATAGTGTGGCAAAAAAACAGTCAACTTCGACTCATCATCGTGCCACACAATTGAGCATCAGCAATGTTATTTAAAATTTGGACTATCGGATCGAGGTGTGCCGTTGAGGTCGCGGGGCCATTTGGCCGATATTTTGTTCCATACATAATTGAACCATACAAATATTATCATTAAAAAAGAAATGATAATAATTTCCTAAATAATTTGTGTTTTATTCAAAATCAACATCGGCCCTTAAAATTTAACCACCTTTTATAACTTGGATATGCTGGTAAAATGTTTTCGTAAATTAAGTGTTTCAGTGAAAATGGGCGTTAAAGTAAGCGTGTTTATAAAATTTCTGCTAATAAATACAACTTAGATATTTCAATATAGTCCGTAATTCTTCCAAAATATTTATTCATTGAGATATTATATGAATTTGAAATAAAGGATTATATAGGATGTGGGCGTAACAGTGGGCGTGTCACCTAAATTTTCTGGCATAACAATAACATTGACTAGAAGGATTTCCGTAGCAAATTTTATCATCATACCTCTAATTTTGTCGGTTTTATAAATTTAAATTTCATTAACAGTAAATAACGTGGAAAGTGAGCGTTATAGTAGGTGTGTCGAAGTCATTTATGCTAATAAATACAACTTAGATATTTCAATAAAGTCCTTTATTATTCGATTTATAGAGAAATTATAAGAATTTAAGAGAAAACGTTGTATGGGAGGTTGGCGTGTCACATTTATTTTCCGTCAGAAGAAAGCCTTTGACCAAAAAGCAATTCCTGCAAAATTTCAGAATCGTAGATCTAAATTTGTCACTCTTGTTAGGTTTAAAATTTTTAACATATTGGAAAATACACTGCGCGGTATAAATTTTCGTACATTTTGATCTCTAACTCCCTTCCTAATGCATGCATTTAGGCAATTTTTCTTTCTTCCTTATACTCCGATTTAGCCAATTTTCTATTCCAAACAAACCTTGTGTATAAGACATATTCTGGCAAAATTTGAGCCCACTAGCTTTTTCGATGGGACCTCTATCGTGCTTTTAACAGACGGACATACGGACGGACATAGCTAGATCGTCGTCAAATGAAACCCCAATTAAGAATATACATACAATTTTTTTGGTGGCGGATATAAAAACTCAAATACTTCAAAAAAACACATTACAAAAAAATTTGTTTAGCTCTTTTACTAAAATTTTGCAAAAAATATTTGACCTTGTGTCACAAAAATTGGTCTGCTGATCACGGTCGGATCGTAACGGGTATAAAATGGGGAGGAGAGGAGAGTTTTATCTACTAAATGGTGCTAATTCCTTTTTGTTATCTTATGTTTTCTAGAAGTTATGGTGTATTAAAAAAAGGAATTTAGGAAAATTTAGACCTAAAGATAAAAAAAAATTATTTCTAAACATTATAAACAATTTATTTTAATGTACTAATGGCTAACAAATTTTAAAATTATACAAAACTTATTTCGTTTGAAAATCTTTTAAAAGCAAAATGTTATAGAACTTTAAAAATCAAAATCTTACTAATAAATTTCCTGTTTTAGCAAAACTCTGAGCATGTCTATTTTGAATCACCCTGTGGCCCTTAAAATTTAACCACCCTTTGCAAGAGAATAGATAGATAAAAAAAAAATTAGTTAAAATATGTATTTTAGATATTCAAATACTTATTTTAAATCTACTGATGCACATTTTTTTAAAATATTTTTAAATATTAAACCTCATAAGACTGTGTGTACAACTATATGTAAAGTTGGGCACAAATCATTACTCTAGTTAATTTTTGTCAACAAACTTCGGTCATTTTCGTTTTCACAAACCCCTATAAAATTCCTTTGTAGTTTGTGCAAAAAAATGTTACTAGAGTCATCTAGTGTTCTACGTGATGTTTAGCAAAGACATCATCCTCAGTGTTTGCAAAATGTAGTGGCGCCTTCAACAGATGTCGCCATCTGCAATGAATAAATGCTAATGAATATGACTAATATATTTTTATAAAAATTTAAAAAAAAGTGGGCGTGGCACATTTATTTTCCGTTATAACGAAGACTTTGACCAAAAAACCATGTTTGCAAAATTTCAGAACCGTACATATAGTTTTGTCAGTTTTATTACGTTTTAAACTTCAAATATACACTGAGCGGTATAATTTTTCGATGTTTGAAGGACACGGTTTTTTCGACCTACTCTTGCTTTACGAGCTATAACTCTCTTCCTAATATTCCGATATAGCCCATTTTCAATACCAAACAAACCTTGTCTATAAGAAAGATTCTGGCAAAATTTGAGCCCTTTAGCTTTTTCGGTGCGACCTCTATCGTGCTTTCAACAGACGGACAGACGGACAGACGGACGGACATAGCTAGATCATCATCAAATCAAACCCCGATTCAGAATATATATACTTTATGGGGTCTAAAATGGATATTTCGATGTGTTACAAACGGAATGACAAAATGAATATACCCCCACCATTTTTTTGGTGGCGGGTATAAAAAATTTCCACTTCAATTAAACTTTTTTTTTTCTGCACTGCCGTAATAGGAGGACTGTATTTGAAAAAATTTTCTATAACATAAATAATAACAAATCTGATTACAAAAAAAAAAAAATTATTTTATAACCACATTTTTAGTGAGTTTATTAGAACACATTACACAGATATTGTGTGATTTTAATTTTACACAATTTTCTTGTATCCTTTCCTTTAACGCTTTATGAACTGCTTATTTCGTTTGAGACCAATTCCCAGTATCTTACAAATGGCATGAATTCTGGACAGTTTGTTTGACTTCTCCAGGCATCAAAAAACATAATTATTTCAATACTTAAAGGTAGCTTTGATGTAAAGGCAAAAGACTAGATTATGCCACTAGAAGATAGATACTACATGCTGTGTAACGAAAGGCTTAAGTCCCTTTTCCCAATTTGATATTCATTTACGAATTTATTGTACAAAAGACCTACTTCTCTCATCTTAGTAACAGATAACTTGCCATACCGGGATTTTTTATTGATTTTTTAAATAAAAAACTCTATTATTCTGGTTCTTTGTTCAGCTGAAAATCTTTACTCCATTATTTATTCTTCAGATATCTTTTATATATATAAAAGAGTAACGTCACAGACTGACTGACTGATTCATCATCACACAGCCCAAACGCAAAGAGCTAGAGACATGAAATTTAGACAATTGGTTCTTCCTGCAATGTGTAGCTTCACTAAAAAGGGATTTTTGTAAATTCGTACTTTAAGGGGAGAAAAGGGTAAAAACGGGTAAAATCGGTAATCTTATATCTGCTAAACTAAAAATGATACAAATTAAACTGAAAAAGTATTGTAATTTGCATAAAAAATAAGCTGACAGATGTCGATTTTTTTTGAATTTTCAACCACTTAGGGGGAAAAACGGGTAAAAACTATAATTTGGTACTTTTTTGGTATCCTATGTAACTTCCAAACACATAAAGCTAGGAAAAAAATTAAACTATATTAAGTAATCCGCAGAAAAATATTAATAGGAATTCGGTACTTTTTTCAAATTCACATGTATAAGGGGTAAAAATTGTCCCTTTTTTGGTACCTTTTTTAAAAGAAACTTTACTAATATTATTCAATGGGAAAAAATTTGATATTTATTATTTCCCAATCGAATATGAACAATTATTTAGGTGAAATTTTTGGAAACTTTTTTGGGGACAAAAAACGTACTAAAAAGGCGAAAATTCCGGAAAATGTATGTAATTCATAATTAGATGGCCACTTTTCACAAAATTGTTAATTGGAATTTCACCAGACTTAAAACATTATGATATTTAATAAAAATTAAAACACATTCATAACAGGGGAAAAATCGGGAAAAGAGTTTGGTACTTCTTAGAACATAATTACTTTTACACAAAAAATAGTAGATTTACTGAGTTTAAATCATGTCTATTAAAATATTTTATTACATAGGTATTTGAACATTTTAAACTTGGAATTCGGAACTTGGACCAAAAATGTACTTTTTCGCATATCTATGGTACTTTTTGTATTTTCTACGTTGATAAAAGTAAAATTGTAAAATAAACGAATATTGATTCCAGGTTAGACTAAAAATTTTTAAGGTACTTTTTGTATTTTCTACGTTTATGAAGATAGGTTTGTACAATCAAGGACTATTGATTCCAGGTGGGACTAAAAATGTTATTGGCGACCTAAAAGGTACTTTTTTGAATTTTTGTGGGACTTTTTGTATTTTCAACGTTGGCGAAGCTAGAATTTCAAAAATAGTGACTATTGATACCAGGTGAGACTGAAAAATTTATGAGCGACCAGAAAGGTACTTTTTTGAAATTTTATGGGACTTTTTGCATTTTCTACGTTTATGAAGCTAAAATTGTGAAATAAAGGATTAATGATTCAAGTTGAGAACTAAAATGACATTGGCGACGCATTTTTAAAGAACTCTTGGTATTTTTACGTTTGTGAACAAAGATTCTTAAAATTACTTTTTATTGGTCCGAGGTCTAACTTCTAATATTGTGGACGACCAAAAAATTACTTTTTCTAATTTCTTTTATATTTTGTATACATAGAATTCTGAATGTAGGTAATAATAAGCCAAGTTGATGTTTTTAGTGAAGGAAAAAATTTTACTTTTATTATTTTTAGGGTAATTTTTGCAAATTCTGAATTTATGAATCTTAATTTTTGAAACTCATTGATCTTGGTTTTAGGTAGGAAATATATGCCCGTTATATCCAAAATTGAATCAGAGATTCAAATTTTCATAAATTGAACCAAAAGTATTTAATAATTATAAATAGGTCTTGAGTATTCAATAAATAGTATGAACTGTGCTATTGAAGTAGCGGGTTATATGATAGTTATTTTTAGATCGGAAAAATAAATACATATATTTATATGTATATATAAAAGATAGAGGTTTTAAATTTTATTTGCAGAACAGACATGCAAACACTTTAAATATTTGCATGGCTTTAAAATTATATAAAATTTAATATAATAAGTTCGTTAGTTTTTAGTAAGCAAAATGAATTACATTATAGTCTTTTGCTAATTTTTGTGATGGTTTTCCAATATTTGGTTGATGAAATATATTTTTTTATATTTTCATCTTTTTAAATACGAAACTTGATTAAATTTCTTTCGCACAGTGACACTATTGAAAATTAAATTCAACTATTGTAATAGCAACAAACGATTATGAAAACAATTGCAAATAAAAGTAATAATAATAATTGTACTACTACTCCGCTACTACCAATACTACTGCAAAAAAGCACAGAATTTTCTATAGACGACAACTGTTCATTTCTGTAGGTTACATTTATTTCTATTTTTTCTATTTTTATTTTTTCATTTTTTCCTTATTTTCTTTTATTGCAGTTGCCACACAGTATAGCGGGTGAAGAGTTGGCCTTTGTATTTGGTGCACCATTAGCATCCGCTGGTCTTTTTCATGGAATCCAGTACACTGCACAAGAAAAACTTCTAGCCGAAGCTGTAATGTCATACTGGTGTAATTTTGTCAAGACTGGGTAAGAATCTTTTACTATTTATTAAATAACTAGATGAATATTAAATTAAATAAAAATTAAAATAAAGAAGGTTGTAACGAATTTTATATATCAACCACCCAGTTAGTATTTTAAAAGTTCAGTAATCTTCTTCTTCTTCTTTAAGTTAAAAGTAATTTGATACTAGAAAAAAAACTTGCCTCAGGAATCTTACAAATGTGTTTATATGTAAAGAGTTTCTTAGTATGAATCCACTTTTAAATTTTAAAACAAAAATACATATATTTTTAGATGTTTGTGATTTTCTAAACGTATTGTAAAGATTGAGTATGGATTGAAATATCCGTTAAATGCCTGCTATATCACATCTCCGGTGAGAGGTGATTACACTTGTCATGCTATTTTTATTGACCTTTTCACAGAGATGTGACAGTATCTCACTACGATGCTCTGGATTTCAGATTTGAGTGGACAAATTTTTTCTGCTTCGGCCAGTTGACATTAGAATTTCAGGAGAAAATTTTTTTCTGAAAATCGTTGCTACCTAGAAATGGATTATTTTATTCTCGGTCTGGCAGATTGCTTAAACCGCATTTTTCCATGGTCCTGTAAAGAATGCCGTTCACAGTCACTAAAATTTCGGTCCCAACCATGGTGTAATTACATAAGATGATAGCGTAAAGGAGAGCAATTTTTGTCTCTCTTTTTTTATGTATGGAGTTTGACAATTTCCGGAGTTGAAATAATTTTTTTAATATGTAGTTTGACATACTCCAGAGCACAAAAAAATAATCAGCTGGGCTGGCACCGCCACCTTGTATAATTACACCATGGTCCCAACCGAAATAATCGACTCTTTTTCAAAATGTATTTCTTCAAATTTATTTACCACTCTTCAAAGGGTTGACACTAAAAGTCTCTCGAAGTTTGCAAGAGGTCTTTCCTTTTTTTTCGAAATTATAACGCGTTGATGTTTTTGACGCCATATGTTTCCTGTAAACATTTTATCTAAATATCTTATTTTACATTTTTTTTATATATAATATTTATGTATATATTTGTTTTGTAAAGCACTCCGTTTGTAATAACCAAAACAATTATATGTGACAGGTGCCAAATTTTTAGAGTTGCCAATTTCACGAAAAAATAACACTAAATTTATAAAGTATATAAATATATTACTGAGACACCCTTTATTTGCGAAATACATCACTTTAACTTTTTGGTTCTATTGGGATAATACATCATAAAGAAAGCTCGAATCGTGTTATTTTTAAGAAAAAATAAAACAATAATGAAAAGAAGTTCAGTTATTTTTAAATATCGATATTACAGTTAATATAATGAATCGGAATCTGCAAATGAATAGTATCGGAATAATAATAATAATAATCTCAAAAACCTTATTGAGACTTTTTCCTTAGAATATGCAAAATTAATAAGTCTTTGCAAAAATATTGTAGTTCTTTGTAGTCGTTATCACATTGAACTTATAGCCTAAAATTTAAAAATTTAAAATATAATACAAATTGAAAAAAGTTCATAAAAATTAAAATACAATAAAAATATTTTTATTTTAGATTTTAGATTTTCGAACATTTTTTCTTATTTAAAAGAATTAATTTCAGGCAAAATTTTACACTTAATACAAGATCCTTTTCTTAAAATCAATTGATAATGATTTAAGATTTGTACCAAGGCATATTTATTCATCAGGTAATTGCAGTTCGGAGAGTTTTTTTTTGTTTATATTTTTTATATATGAAGTTCGACATTTGAAATAAATTATAAAATAGAGAAAATTGTTTTTCATTTATGCATTTTGACAGTTGAAATTTACAATAAGTGATGAAAAAAATAATCAACTGACGAATCAAGCAAGAGTACCTGATGAAAAATATGCCTTGGTTTTGTACATTAGATTTTTTTTATTTTTTTTTTTTAAAGCAAACAATTTATCTGGCAGCCCTAAGTAGGATTTTGTACAACATCAAAAGTGCTAGCGTATATGTAGCATATTTAAAGGCTTCCACTAACGCTAAAGTTATGGTTTTGGTTATGACTCTCAGTCTTGGTAAAATAAGAAGAACACCTTTCTCCAGAATTATAAAAGCAGTCTATACCAAGTTAAAAGTCCTTATTCACACTTTCCAACCTTTGCTAGTAAGATCTGAAACTTATATCATCCTACACAAATAATTATGCTTAGACATTGACATATAACGGCTATTCCATGAACTTACACTGTTACAGGATAGTTAATGGCTTATGAAAAAACTAATAATGCAAATGAATTCAAATCCATTAAAGTTATGATTTATCTAAAAATATGAACGAAGAGGTTACGATAATGCCTATTTTAAATTATATTTTATATCCTAAATTAAATAATGACTTTTATGAACAAAAGATTGTTAATTTGTGCCGTAGACAACTATTTAACTTTAAGAATTAATTAATTAATTAGAAACAATTTTTTTACGATTTCACAATTCATTGTGGTGTATTTAAGTAGGTACGTTTGTAAGTATTGCTGAAATATGTCTTTTACCTACACTTGTATATGTTGCAAACAAAATGAGAAACGTGATATGCGCCACCTTTATCTGGTTGTTTTCTTTTCATGTAGATGTTGGAGTTGGCTGGGTTTATGTTTTTTTTTTCCTTCGAAGCAACATCACGTTACACTATAATCATTATTAAATATTTTTATGATTATCTACAAACAGATTTTGTCATTTTTTTTTTCTTTCTCACTTACTTTCTTTTAATATATTTTTGCTTTTTTTTAGCTTTTGCACTTAAACGTTTATGTTTGTAGATACAAATAGATTTTTATATTTTCTAGCAAGCAATAACTATCAAGTTAAAATTTCTAAAGCTTCAAGAAGTTAAGGAAATCTAAAAAAAGAGTACAAAAGAAAATTGCAAATAATAACAATAATGTCATGGTAGTGGCAATGGCAATGGCAGTAATGCTAGCAGCAATAGTTGTTTTGTAAATGTACGAATAGTTCTAGCTCTAGTTAAAGTTCCAATTTAAGGATTTGTTTGTTTTCTTGACAGCTATATGATTTCCCTTTATAACAGTGTGTCGGTATCTTTCAAAAAGATTGCTTCCAGTTATGGCAGTTTTTAGCATCCCAATCATACTTTATCGTTGGCTCAAAGTTTCTTAAAATCTAAATTGAATTTTTACTTTCATACTTGTTTTACTTATTTACTCTCCTTTAAGTCAAATAGTTAAGTAGTATAAGTTTATTTTTTCAATATCTTTCAATTAGCCTTATACATGTATAAACCTAAATATGGCTGTATGTAATTTGATATGGTTATTTGTTGTGTGCATGTGTTGAAGAAAAGAAGAAAAGCATTTCAATAACTATTTCTGTTAAAATTTATTTTTAGAAATCCAAAGGCTCCTTGGAAGGGTAATTTTATTAATTTGCATGCCCTGGAATGGGATCGTTATGATTTGGAATGGCCGGAATTTAATAAACGCTCACAAGCCTACATGAATATTGGTAAGAAACAAAATGTTTAAAACAAATATTTTTACAAAAAGTCAATCGAAATTTGTCGATTAATATTATTATTATTATTATGCATTTCATTTAGATTGTAATTTCTATAATATTAACTTTGGACCACAAAAAGTATATATTTTCTGAAAGCTTATTATTAGAGGAGTCAAATGTCCGTAGCTAGGTGGGTAGGCATAAAGTTGAATAAAGTTTTCCTGCGTGCGTCACAAGAATAAAAAAATGTCTTTTCTTGGAAACAGTAAAGCTAAGTATTGAAATCTGAAATCTGAATCGGGGTTCAAATTTATGACGATGTTGTTATTTCCGTCCGTCTGTCCGTCCGTCTGTCCATCCGTCCATATGTGGAAAGCTCGATAGAGGTCGGACCGAAAAACCTAAAGGGCTGAAATTTTGCAAAAATATTGTCTATACACAAAGTTTGTTTGGTACTACATAAAGGCTAAATCGGAATATTAGGAAGAGAGTTACAGCTCGTAATGCAGGTCAAAAAAACCTTGTCTTTCCAACCTCGAATAAAATGATATTATGTCCAAACGCATTAACGTAAAGCCACAAAATTTCGAATGTATATTTCCTGAAAATAAGAAATATTTTTCCCAGAACATTTTTTAAATCTATGCATTAGGAAAGGAGTTATGGATTAAAATGTACGAAAATTCATACTGCACAGTGTATTTTCGGTATATTTAAAATTTCGAACCTAATAAAACTGACAAAATTAGATGTCACGCCACATTTTACGCCCACCTCCCATATAACGCTTTATCTTAAATTCATATAAATTCTCTATGACTAAATATTTTGGAATAATAAGGACTATAATGAAATATCTAAGTTTTATTTATTAGCAAAAAAAACTTCGACACGCCTACTATAGTGCCCACTTTTCACGTGATCTACTGTCAATGAGCTCATAAAACCGACCAAAATTAAATATATTTTGATGAAATTTGTTGCATAAATCTTTCTAGTCATTTTCATTGTTATTAATTAAGGTGACACGCCCACTTTAACGCCTACCTCCCATATAACGGTTTATCTAAAATTTATTTAATTTCTCTATGGACAAAGGTTTTTTAAGAATAAAGGATTATATTGAAATATTTAAGTTGTATTTATTAGCAGCAACTTTATGGACACGCCTACTTTAACGCCCACTTTCAATGGAAGACTAAAATTACGAAAACATTTTACTAGCATATCGCAGTTATACAATGAAAGTGATACTTATTTTAGTAAAAAGAGATTATTCCATAGCGATTACTGTTAATAACAAAATAATAGATTTTGTGCTATAAAAATACAGAAAATTGGAAATACAGATTCGGCACAGCCGAATATAGTCCTCTTATTTTTTTTTTTTTTTAATGTAAAAAATTTTTAACGGTATAGTAATTAAAGATAAATATGATAACTTCATGCTATGGCACGACTATATATATATATTCTGCTTTAGTGGGTTTCGCTGTTAATCTGGTTTCTCATATCTTACACAAAATTTTAATTTTTAAATATACGTAAAATAAATAGACTTAATAAATAAAAAAAATCAGCAGCATTAAAAATTTCATTAGTTTAAAATTTAATCAGTTTTAATTTGACCATGACAACTTGAGTTTCTTTTATTTTCAAGTATATTTAATTTAATTTAATTTTTTTAAACACAATAAAACAAATTGTATTAAGAAAATGTTCAATTTTACCCAGTAGCAATCAATCTTAATTAAAAATATATAAAAGCACGGTTAATGGAAACAGTGATAATTAAAATCGTTAGTGACATTTAAATTGGTAATTATAAATACATAATTTATTTTTTTTTATTATTAATTAAGAAAAAACTATAATTTAGTTACAAAAGTATAATCTGGTGACTTTAGATATAATTATAAAACCAAAAACAAACACGAACAAAAGAAAATAAAAATTATAAGAAGGTATCACCAAAATAATTTCGTTAGGTTTTATGGTAATCAGAATTGATTGCACTTAATTAAGTACTTTTGTTCTGTCGTAAAGTAAGAAACTAAATAAATTACTTTGAGAAAGAATAAGATTCACCATTTAGTCAGTTTCAGATCGAGCATATGTTGTTTGAGGGTTTTAGTTTTTATTAACAATAACATTTTGCATTTGCCCAAATTATTAGTTATTTCAAGAAAAAAATTTCCATTTTTTTAATATGTATGCTTTTGCCACCACAATACAACCCCCCACCCAGGATCCGCGCTTGATTTAGTATAACTAAATTTAATTTATTCATTTTAAAATTTAAAACTTTTGCTTGGCGTTTTAAAAAGAATTGTTTCTTCTTACTGTTATTTTAATAAAAAAAATTGTTTCATTCTCTTAGGAATTATCAATTATCAGTTAAGCCCAACTGCTTTCAATATACTCGGAGTAAACTTTTCTTAAATTCCTATATTTAAATCCACAAAAACAATTGTTACCACCCTAATCTCTAATAACTCCTAAAATATTGATCCAATTTTTATAATGGCTGCAGAAAAATTCCTTTTAAATCTTATGAAACCCACAATATCTTTATTTTATTATTTAAATTATTGTTAGCATAAGCCCATATCCTTAAACTTATTGAATTTACTTGCTCTTTAGAAAACACTTTTTCCGAAATTCTCTTGAAATATTAAACTAAAGTTAAAGTACAAAAATATAAAAGATTCTACATAAAAATGTACTGCATATTTAAACACACTTTAATAAATAGGAATGCAATTTTATTCAATTTTCTAAAAAGAAAAAGAGAATAAAAAATTTATTCTTATTTGCAACATAGAAAATATTTCAATATTTTATGAAATTATATTTCAATATAAAAACGCTTTTTTTCTTTTCTTTGGTAACAGGCATACCCCCATCTGTTGGGTATAAATATCGACAGGTCTATATGAATTTTTGGAATAAAGAATTGCCCGATGAACTCAATCAAATTGCACACATACAACAGCAGCCATTTTTGCAAACTAACCTTTACAATAGCAATAATAACAATAACTATGCTGTTAGCGGAACTACAGCAATTTATCCCAAACGTTATGGTGCTAAACTAGATGTAATAACCGGTCACATGAATAAATTTGGTACACGTGATAATGGTGCCGAAGATCCGGTAAGAACATTAAAATTATTACTGCAAGAGCCATATGCAAGTGCTGGCAAAGAAACACAGGCGGAAAATATGTACAATGCACCACCCTCTACCCAATACAAGGGCATAGTTGTGTCTGGTAGTAATGGTGATGCTAAAGCTACAGACTTTGAAGTGCGTAATAATGGTTATACATCGAAGATGGCATACACAACACGTTCACCGTATGCACCCGTTTATGGCTCTAGACAATTTGACACAGATTTTGGTAATGATAGAGAGGGCGCAGCAGGGGGTAGGGGACTGGCTGACAGTGGCAGCAGGACAAATAATGGCAATTATGTAAATGAGGATAACAACAAGCCATCGGGTGATGAAGCTGACAACAACGAAGAAGTAGCAAAATCAGAAACCACTTTACATCTATTAATCGGCTTAATAATTGTATTCATCATTTTGAATGTCATCATTTATTCTACTTTCTTTATGCAAAAGAAAAAGAAGGCCAAGACATTGCAACGCAAACTAGGCGGTGGCATTTTAAGTTATGATGGTACTACAGATGATGATTTGAAAAGATCTAAAACTAATACTTCCCATCAAGGGGATGATGGTGATGATAGCTTTATTATGGATACGATGAGAAAATCAAATACCTATGAACAGGTTAAGACAGAGAGATCACCAATTAATGGTTTTAAGATATCTAGGCAATTGAGCTGTTCCACTGTGGATACACATACAAAAGTAAGTGAATGGATTACGACCACAGAACCTCATAAGCAAGTTAGTTTGCAGAGAAACGCTAGCAGCAGTGGAAACTCCAAAAACTCCTCATCTTTCTCTAGTTCTATAAGAGGAAGTGATTCTTTCGGTAAGCCTCAACCGTGTAAGGTGAGTGTGGCCATAGATGCAACACCTGAAGGCCGAGGTAGCAGTGTCTTAGAACAGGAGCCAATTGAGGTAACTAAAATGAAACAAGAAGGTCGTAGTATTATTATTTGCCAGGATATAGAGGTGGAAGATCAAGAGCTTTTAACGCCACAAGATTCCTTAGACGCTAGTCGTTATACACTAATGCGCCAACATTCAGCAGCTACTGAGGCCTGTGAAACAGAACTCATACAACCTATGCATCAGCACTCTAGATCAGATCCAGTTGAAATGTACTACAATCAAAATGAAAAGATCACTAGTTTTATTTCAAATGAGGACAATGATTTACAGGATATAAATGTCACCAGCAGAGATGAAGATTACGATATTGTACCCGAATCTTTGTCGGCTGAGCAACAGTTAAATGTCATTAAAAGAAGAAAATATCCCAAAGTTTTGCCTACGTTCATGCAGCATGAAAGAGAAACAGACTCCCCACCCATGACCAAAGATTTGAGCATGATTTATAAGAGAAACTCATTGCCACCAAATGCTTACTATCCACATTTTGCCACAACTAGCAAACTACAGCCACCCCTACCGCCACCACGTACTACGGCCACCTTAGGGCGAAAATGCTCTTTGGCTAGAAGAAACAGTAATAGCATAACAACATCTCCTCTAATGGTGGCTCATGACTATGCCGAAGAGGAAGAGGAGGAACCAGAAATTACACAAAACACTTTAATAGTGGGTTCATTAAAACCTACAGAGGCTTATTACTCAACCTTGAGAAGACATAATAAGCCAGCTAACTTGGATACACAAATAAAAAATTACCATCTTCCATCACAAATAGCAGCAAATGCATCCCCAAAACCATTATCTAAATACCAGCAGTCAGTACTTCACTCATTTGAATCTCAGCCACCCAACTATGAGACGCCCGAAAGAGATGTGGCAGCTCATCTAACGAAAAGGGTGTATAGCATTCAACCTCCCCAGGCAAACGATAGCAAACATCAACCTTCATGCTGTAATTCAGAACCTACTACACCTTTATATTATACACCTAAAATACCAACGGCAATGATAAGTGGCTCGTATGCAGCACTACCACCAGGAATAGTATACGCTCAACCTAAAAAATCTCACATACCACGTGTATTAACAAATACTGCAGGGGCAGGAGTATCTAATGCAAGTCTTATACATTCCAGTGTAAATGAAAGTGATGATGCCGTGAATTCTCTGCCTTCTTCAAACGATGCTGTTGCATACAAAGATACAACTAATTGCTGTCAGGTTGTGCCAGAGGTACCAAATGACAATCAAGTGTCATCTAGAGAAACTTTACAAACACCTGATACAATTACAACATCAGCAGCAATGCTACATACACGTATACCACAATTGCAAAGAAATGCAAATGTAACAACAACGCAACCACAGCAACAGAAGATTAATATTGATAAAACAAATGCAAATCTAATACCCAAGGCAACAATAACGACATCTAACCTATTGACAGCTGCAGCAGCACAAGCAACAGCTAAAAAACAAACTTTACCATTAACACAAAATAGCGAAACAACAGCAAGCGATTTTTCCTCA
Organism: Phyto melanocephala; assembly: GCA_941918925.1. Taxonomy (NCBI): domain Eukaryota; kingdom Metazoa; phylum Arthropoda; class Insecta; order Diptera; family Rhinophoridae; genus Phyto; species Phyto melanocephala. Next base: position 30,593,445 of record OW799233.1, read on the forward strand.
ACAAAAGTATTATCTACAGCTTTAACAGCAACACAAGCACAACCTGCAACTACAACATCATCAACCTCATTAGCAACAGAAACATCAAAAACTATATTGACAACACCTTCGATGACTTCTTCCGGCTTAGATAATTGCAAAAGTTATGATGTGGCAGCAAAGAAATCTTCTAGCAAAAAGACTTCATCAATAACTTCATCATCCTCGACGTCGTCATCGTTGTCACAACAATCCGATTCAGGCTCAACGTCATCAGCCACATCATCATCAACGGGTACGGTTCGTACAGAACTTCAACAAAAATGAGACACCACCACAAATAGGACAAGTGTAAAAATCATCAATTGTCAGATATTCACTAACTTGGCATTTTTTTCTTAATTTTTTTTTTTATGTAAACTGCATGTGCATATAAGTTTACACTTTTTTTGTCTCTTTTGTAAATGTATTCGTTTTTTTATTTATTTATCAATTTAATTTTGCAACATATTCTTTATCTTATTGCATGGGAGAATAAGAAGAAACCAAAAATTTTTACTATTGTCAATCGCAACAGTGGTTTCAAGAGTTAATAAACTTTATCTTTTAAACACATACAGGTTAGAACTAATATATTTTTTACTTGAATTTATATTTAATTAGTAAGAAATATAAGAAACTAGTTTTGAGTCAGTTTAAAAATATGCAGTTTTATTAACTACTAGCCAAACCCGGCGCGCGTCGCTACGCCCCTTAATGAATCGAAATGCATTCTGAATTTTAATTGAATATCAAGTGCAAAAACCTAAAAATTATAATTTTTTCTGGGCCTGGCATTTCCCACTTTTCTAATCACGAAATTGTAAAGTCAAAATAGCTCAATATGTGTGCAAAGTTTCATAAAAATCGGTCTGATGCAAGTACCTCAAAATTATAGCCTTTTTTTATGGGCGTGGCCCTGCCCACTTTTTTAATCACGAAGTTATAAAGTCACGACAGCTTAATATGTGTGCAAAGTTTCACAAAAATCGGTCCAGTGCAAGTACCTCAAAGTTAAAACTATTTTAGGGGCGTGGCCCCGCCCACTTTTCTTATCACGAAATTATTTAGTCATGACAGCTCGATATGTGTGCAAAGTTTCAGAAAAATCGGTCAAGTGCAAGTAGCTAAAACTGATAACTAATTTTTTATGGGCGTGGCCCCGCCCACTTTTTTTTCATCCATAAACACTCCCCGGTATGTGTACAACAATTTACCAAAGTTTGAGCCCGATCGGTTTTACAGTTTCAGAGTCTATAGCTAACACACACACACACACAGAGTTTCACTTTTATATATATAGATAACTTTATATTACATATTAAGCTTTTAGTTCAAATATTTAGTTAAGAAAAGTACATTCATTAAGAAACTATAATAAGAATAATTAATAAACAATAAAACTTTGATTGAATTTTATTTTTGAATAAAGTTTTTAATTTTAAATTTCTGAAGGTGGTGCATTGCTTTGGATAGCTATTCTACGTTCCTACAAGAAAGACTTTTGCAAACAGTTTTTTTTCACATTTTTAAGATTCAAATTCAAAATTGCCATGTGTGAGCATAAAGGCAAGTTCGTCCGAAATTTAGGAAAAAGTAGGGCAATTAAAATCGTCATATGTAACCATAGAGCTATTATATTCCTGTAATGAATGCATTTAACAATGACTCCTTTTTCATTCTCATCATCAATCGATGAGGATTTTCTAAGCCTCAAATTCGACAATTTTGTGCATTAACTTAGCGATTAGATGAAAATGAGCTTCATTCGAGAATTTGCCTTTTTTGAGAAATCGCCATTATCTTTAATTTGCTGAATTACCCATTGAACGGAATACCGGCGCCATCTGTGGTCTGCTAGTTTAAGCTTTTTAGTAAGCTAAACTATGTTCCCGTGAATATGAAGGTCTTTTGACAAAATTCGCTGCAAATACGATGCGTTGCGTTTACAAAAGCAATTTTTTTAAGCGACCAACCGGTACGTTGGTGCACTGTAGTCTAAAAGCTGAATTAGTGGAGCGCATCTGTATGTAATGTATCAGCTGTTTTTTTTTGGCTTATGAGAAGCACTACAAAAGCTTTCTGAGTTTTAACCGCAGTTGTAACGTATCATATCTGTAGACTTTTGCCAAATCAACTCAAAATAATACATCATGTTCGGATGTATACACTAAGAATGTATAAAATAAACTCAGGTATTGCTTATTACTCGTATATAAATGTAAAATATATAGGAATTTAAATTGTTTGTTATATTGTATATTATTGTGTGTATACATATGTATATACAAACAATAATTTGATATTTATATAGGGTCCAGAAAAACCCTCACGCATACATTTAAAAGCCGATACACCCAAAACGAGTCACTGTTTGGAGCGGATTTTGGTCCAGAGGAATCACTGGACAATTTCTTTTTAGAAAATAAGCAATGAGTGGCCGTAGTCAATGGCCACACAGCCGAAGCTACACTTTTTTTTATAATATTTCAAAAAAAAAAAGTTATTTGGCAAACCCTTTATTTTTACCCCCATATAAATTTATAAAATATAAAATGAGTTTTAAATATACTTATTTTATTTAAAATTTTTTATAAAAAATTGTCTTAAAATTGTCCTTGATTATAGATCTATAATATTAATATAAATTTACAAGTAAGAGTGCTATTTATATTCGGCCTTCCCGAATCTGATAACGCCCTTCACAGTCAGGTATAATCCCACATAGTAGCTTAACATAAATTTCATGTTATACGCCATTTTTCTTTATTATTTGCGACGCCATTCTTGATTTTTAACTTTAACATAGCTACTTGTATTCTAGTGCTCAAGCCCTTTTATTCGATAGCAATATTGACGGTGTTCAAGGAAATACCAGATTAGACCCACATATAACTTTATTGTCCGCCATTTTATAGTGGCAGTCATTATGAAGTTTAATTTTTTATAGTGCCTTATATTGCACTTGTCAAGTCCTTTCAGATGATACCAATAATGACTCTCGCGACTGTCTAAAAGCTGTAAAAAATTGATTTTTGTTTGTAAATTTTTGGAATAAGTATTTTTCGAAAAAAATTCTTGCGTATAACTTTACCGATTCACGAATATCTCTTGAGGCACATTCTATCTACAAATAGTAGCAAATGTGCCTATAACATATTCTATGGCTAAAAAATCTTAATTTTGGTGGTAAAATATGGGAAAACACAGAAAGTTATGGAGCGATTGTGCTTAACTTCTATAGTGATTTATTTCCGCATATTTTCAAAAGATTGATACCACACACTGGTCTTAGAAACATGTGATTGGTACTAAAAGTTGATTTCAACCAACACACGGACAGACGGGCAGACTGACAGACAGATATGCCTTAAATCAACTCCTCAAAACCACTTTAAATTAAAAAGAGTTTCTTTGTCGTTAAAAAAATTTAAGCTACTTACAAATATCACTATGCTCATCATCTCCAACAAATTTCGAAACCATTTTATCTAGTTCGTCATAATTTATTCTGTGCATATTTACCGCTCCTATTTCAAAATCATTAAGTTGTTTTTGAAGATTCATCATCTCATAACGCATTTTCAATATTTTTATTTGTTTTTCAATTTCCGATTCTTGAGAAAGAGCAGACGTAATAGGTGGAGCAGTTATCATGGCATTTGAGGAAACAGGTGTACACCCTAATAAACTGGAGGGTACGGAGGTTGTTGCATCTGTTGTTAGAGCAAAATGTACTGTTTCTTGAGTAAAGGCTGCAGTAGCAGGTGAAACAGTTGTCGAGAAATTTGAGAAACAGTTGTACATCCTAATGTAATAGAGGGAACAGAGGCTATTATTCCTGTTGTTGGCACAAAGAATATAAGGCCTTCAGCAGATGTTGTATTAGATAATCTTACGGAAGTTTAGTTGGAGTTGAGAACACATGGAATATTAACGGAAGTTGCAGAGGTAAAAACATCGGTGTTTAAAGCGGAGGTTAAAGCGGAAGTTACAGCAGGAAGTTACAGCAACGTGCATACGACGGAAGTTGAAGATGTCAATAAAAAAATATCGGAAGTTAAATTTGTAATTTCAGGAGAAACAATTCCCACATCGCAAGAGCTTGACTTTCTAGGAGCTTCTTTTACAGAATCGTGTAGGCTTCTTAACTGACTCATTGTTGCAGATTCAGGAAAAGACATTCCTGATGCAATCAAACTATTCAATTTTAATAATTTGTATGACCCCACACCTGAATTGTTAATTGGTTTCCAAAAAACTAAACTTTGAAACAATGATAATTAAAAAATATCAAACAACAAGTTAATTATAAACAAGCATATTAAAAGTTATACATATTTATATATAAATATTATTCACAAATTATTGTTCTGATACCATTAGGTACTTTTTCTTCACAACAGTTCCCATTAGAAAAATGCTAATTCACATCACTGTGTTGTAAACAGCTGTTTATTTTTCGTTGCAAAAAACAAGGCAAATAAATTAAGTTTAAATGAAGTAAATTGTTTAAATGTAATTGTTAATCCTAGAACTTTACTTAATTAAACACAAGCTTATTTGAAAAATACTTTTAAATTATTTTATGGTAGTATATACACTAATGCTGTTTTGTTTATGTATTACAAAAACACATGACACATTTTCAGTTGTTCCGTAACTGCACCAACGTGTTTATAATACGTTACATAACAGTACGGATACAGCAACGTTCGGATAACGAGGATTTTAGTATCCATTACGTTCCCAGTTTCTTCAAATCAAACCACACAAATTCAAACCACCTTTAAATAGTAAACGTATTGGGAGCTCTTTCTCAACTGAAAACTCTTCAAAGCTTTCGAATAGTCTCAGCATAACTTTCCAAATTTTGTTAGTAAATTTCAATAGTTATAACGTTTTGTTCTTTCCATAAGCGCTACAATATTTATTTTTAAAAGGAGTGGAACTTAAGCAGCCTGTAAAAAGACATAATTAATATTAAAATTTTAATACTTGTTTGGTACTTTGAACTTTATTGAATTGCTTTAGTTTACTCAAAAAAAGAAAATTTTGTGTAAACGAACTAAAATATTATTTTCTCAATTTTCACACTCAAGATGAAACAAATAAAATAGATATTAAAAATTTGTGCAGTTTATGCCTAAAACTTTAAAAAAATATTTGCATTTTACCTAATGGTATCAGAACTTAAGCTACTCAATCAAAAAGATTATCATAATTAAATTTTTTATTTAAATTAAATTGCAGATTTATAAAAGATTTTGTTTTAGCAAATTTTTAATAGATTATTTTTAATAAATTCGATATTTCACATTGAATAAAATTTCTTTGAGTAAAAATATAAATAAATCCTCTTAACTTTAAGTGAATTATAATGAGTTGTAGTTCAAATTCGTAAGTACTCAACCAGATTATGACGTAAACAAATCATTTTAGTAGCAGAAAAATCTTATTGAATTTAATGTAATACCACTGTTACATTATCACAAAAAACTCAACAAATATTTTGTATTAAAAAAAGCTAAAGCAGCACATGTTGCATGGAATTGTTCTTCTTTAAGCTAAGCACAAACTCAGATATTTGGAAGCGAAAAAATAATAAAAAGTTTTAGCTTAAGAGACTTCATTCTGTCAACATTTGATGTTGTCATTGAATTTATTTGGTTTTGTTTCTTTCTGATTTCATTTTATCACTCGTCTATTTCTCAACTCTTAAGCTATACTAACTTAGTTTATTCTAAATCAGCAGTTCTGATCCCACAACAAACAGAGCCATACACACTCGTACACCTACAATATATGAAAAGTTGTATGTGGCAGGTACTTAAGCAAATTCAACTACAAGAAGTGAGTGGATAAACAATTCTATGTTGTATTAGAAACAAAAACTATAAAAATAAACAAAAGTTTTTAATGTTAAAAGGAAAATGAAGTTGAAAAAGAAAAAATGAAGAATACAGGTTTGACTTATTTTTGAGGTTATAAAATGATTGATAAATAAAAATATTTCTTTAAAATGCTGTTGTAGTAGGTATTAAATACGCTCAAATAAAAGACTTTGAACATTCTTAAACATTTTGCGGGTATTTTTTGGGCCTGGTAATAATTAATATATTAGCAACGTGTTGTTCACCTATATTCGGCTGTGCCGAATTATTACTTTTACAGCACAAAATTCATTATTTTTTTGCGAAATACTTTATGTGTTTATGCAAAAAATAATTTAGCTTAACATATGCAATCAATACACATGTCAATAGACATGTCACTTTTGACTGAATTATTACTTGTCACGCTGTTCATAAGCTAACACCAACAACTTCTTGCACTAGCATAAAAACTTTACTATTCAATAATAAACATTTGCGCTTATCGGTATTTTGCATTATTTTTCACTCAGCATTTGTGGCAGCAATACAAAAGAAGCAGCACAACTACGGAATAAAACATTAATGAAAAAGTTACTTAGACGTTTCGAAAACAGGCAACAAACAAAAAACTTTTATGATTTATTTCTTTCAAAGCAAGAAAAGAGGAAAAATAAAATAAAACCAAACAAAAAAAAAACTTGTTGCTTCAATCAAGCGCGGACTAAGAGGGGAGGGAAAAAGAATATTCATTAGCAATATCGTACCCCAACTAATTCTTTCCACAGAGCAAACAATTCATAAATTTAAAGAATGCGAAATTAACGCCCCTAAACACACGCATCTGCTTTAACTCAATATATTAGTAGTGAAGGTGCACGATATGTCACCATCTGTTCATGGAGTATAATATGTTCTAGAATCTCAAGGAATATAATATTTTTTTTTTGATTTATACTAAACAAATAAAGGCCGTATTCATAAAAAATATTTTAGGTTTATTGAAGTCTTATTTGACAAATTTCTCTACAACATCTCTCAAATAAGCCTTTAATAAACCTAAAATATTTTTTATGAATACGGCCCTAAATATTTTGAAATAATTTACTGCTACGGGAAAAATACGAGCTAGTGGCTACAACGAACACATGGAAAGTTCATATGGTATTGTATTTGGCTACAACAATATTACAACAACACTACTATCTAACTATAGAGCGAATTTCAGACACGGTTTCGAGTAGAGCTATAAAGTCAAACTGCCACACGATCGTCGGAAATAAAAAAGCAAAACGACTTACAACATTAAATTTGAAATCTGCACTACGCTATTAAGTATGTGGTAACTATACCTATAAAAATGAAGGAGAAGGGTTATTTAAGATTCAGTGCGGCCGTATTTGAAAAACGTAGATTCAAAAACATTTTTGTCAATCAATGATATAAAAACTAAGATCATACGTTTAAATTAGTTATTGTACCAAATAATATTGTTGGTCAAAAAAATGTAAGCATATCACTTCCTGAAAAAGTTCTTTCAACTTTTTAATTCAACTTAAGTTTTAATCTATTTAGGCAGTTATTAATTTAACCCACAAAAATATTGTAGTAAAATAATGTCTGTATAACATTGCATTCGTAAAAGCGAAACAATCATTGGTTGTTTTTCTCTTTGTTTTCCCAGAATTAGGTCTTATTAATTTTATTGTTAATTGCTGCATCTTCAAAGTTACATTTTTAGTTTTGCATAAAAGAACAATAACGTTTAATATAAACAACTAATAAAAATAAATACCACTCATTTCTCTGAGCTTCAAGTTCGAATTCGTTTAGTTTTTCAGTTTTGCAAACTCTTATTCGTGCCGCTGCTATTAAAAACAAGTTAGAGCACTATATTCGATAGCGCCGAATCTTTGATACCCACCACCAATTTTATGTACTTTTATAGCACAGAATTTATTATAATATCTTTATACTAAAATATCTATCACTTTCTTTGTATAACTTCGACATGCTAATAAAATGTTTTCGTAATATTAGTCTTTCACTGAAAGTGGACGTTAAAGTAGGCGTGTCAATAAAGTTTCTGCTAATAAATACAACTTAGATATTTCAATATAGTCCTTTCTTCTTCCAAAATCTTTATTCATAGAAAAATTATATAAATTCAAGGTAAAGCGTTATATGGGAGGTGGGCGTGTCAAATTTATTTTCCGTTATAATAAAGCCTTTGATCAAAAAGCAATGTTTGCAAAATTTCAGAATCGTATATCTAATTTTGTCAGTTATATTATGTTTAAAGTTTTGAATATACCGAAAAATACACTGCGCGGTATAAATTTTCGTATGTTTTGCTTTTCTGGCAAAATTTTAGATCCCTTGCTTTTTCGGTCCGACCTGTATCGTTCTTTCAACAGACGGACGGATATAGGTAGATCGTCATAAAATGAAACCCCGATTCAGAATATATATACTTTATGGGGTCTAAAGTGGATATTTCGATGTGTTACAAACGGAATGACAAAATGAATATACGCCCCCCTTTTTTTTTGGTGGCGTATGAAGAAATTATTTACTTTTTCATTTATGTAAATGAATGCGAAATGCAGTCAAAGTGGAAATTTTAAAAAGTAAATGTTCTAGTTTTAAACAAAAGAAAATATTTAAAATTTAATTGTTTCAATAATGAATTAATATGAAAAGTTTTTTGCAAGTTGACCAGTTATGATAAAAAACTGTAATTACTATAATAGTAAAGCATTGTTAAGGTTTTTTACTTAACTTCTTAGAGTGGTAAAATAAATTAATGATTAAAAAAAAACAAATAAAGTGACGCCTTAAAATAATTGATTTAAAATAAGAAAACCCATCAAACGGAATCTAAAAAATAGACGAAATAAAAAAGCCCTCAATGTCAGGTTTATTTAAAGGACATTTTAGCGAGACTCCATATACAAAGCGACGCAAAACTAATAACCGTAACGTAACTGGCGTTTACACATACCACTAACAGTTCGAAAAACTCAATATACTTACAATTTTTTACTAATACACTCACATTTTTCGCTATGACAGCTCTAGTGGCAGCTAAATTTACATGAAATTTGACAATGGCACTGTACTAAATGTCAAAACGATAAAAAATATTTCCCTCTTAAAATTTAATGCAAATTTACTGGATTTATGTTAATTTTTAATTAAAGTATTAACTTGTCAAATGTGTTTTATACCCTTCACCTGTGGTGCACAAGGGTATATATAGCTTTGTCATTCCGTTTGTAATTTCTACAATTTTCATTTTCGATCCCATAAAGTATATATTTTCTGAAAGCTTATGAATAGAGGAGTCGATTAAGCCCTGAACGTCTGTCCATCTGTCCGTCTGTCCGTGTTGGTTGAAATCAACTTTTATTAGCAACTGTATGTTCTCCAGATCTGTGCTTGGAAATATCCAGGAATGAATCGCTATTGAAATTCAGCACAATCGCTCCATAACTTTCTGAGATATCAGCAAAAAACCACGACCACCTCGTTATTTTTCACAATTACAACAACAACCTACATACGTACTGGTTAAAGTAAACGTGGCATCGAATTCCAGCTGAACCAAAAAGATTTTATTTTATTTAATATATTATGTATATTTTATTATTTTTTTTTAAATTTTTTTTTGTAATATTTTTTATTTTTTTATTTTTAATATATATTTTTTTTGTATTTTTATACCCGCCACCAAAAAAATGGTGGGGGTATATTCATTTTGTCATTCCGTTTGTAACACATCGAAATATCCATTTTAGACCCCATAAAGTATATATATTCTGAATCGGGGTTTGATTTGATGACGATCTAGCTATGTCCGTCCGTCTGTCCGTCTGTCCGTCTGTTGAAAGCACGATAGAGGTCGCACCGAAAAAGCTAGGGGGCTCAAATTTTGCCAGAATCTTTCTTATAGACAAGGTTTGTTTGGTATTGAAAATGGGCTAAATCGGAATATTAGGAAGAGAGTTATAGCTCGAAAAGCAGAAGTAGGTCGAAAAAACCGTGTCCTTCTAACATCGAATAAAATGGAATTGTGTCCAAACGGATAAACGTAGAGTCATGAAACTTCGGATATATATTTCTCGAATCAAAAGAATATTTCTCCCCAAAAATTGCTTAAATCTATGCATTAGAAAAGGAGTTATAGGTCAAAATGTACGAAAATTTATACCGCTCAGTGTATATTTGAAATTTAAAACGTAATAAAACTGACAAAACTATATGTACGGTTCTGAAATTTTGCAAACATGGATTTTTGGTCAAAGTCTTCGTTATAACGGAAAATAAATGTGCCACGTCCACTTTTTTTTTTAATTTTTATAAAAATATATTAGTCATATTCATTTGCATTTATTCATTGCAGATGGCGACATCTGTTGAAGGCGCCACTACATTTTGCAAACACTGAGGATGATGTCTTTGCTAAACATCACGTAGAACACTAGATGACTCTAGTAACATTTTTTTGCCCAAACTACAAAGGAATTTTATAGGGGTTTGTGAAAACGAAAATGACCGAAGTTTGTTGACAAAAATTAACTAGAGTAATGATTTGTGCCCAACTTTACATATAGTTGTTCCCACAGTTTTATGAGGTTATAGATTTAAAAATATAAAAAAATGTGCATCAGTAGATTTAAAATAAGTATTTGAATATCTAAAATACATATTTTAACTAATTTTTTTTTTATCTATCTATTCTCTTGCAAAGGGTGGTTAAATTTTAAAGGCCACAGGGTGATTCAAAATAGACATGCTCAGCATTTTGCTAAAACAGGAAATTTATTAGTAAGATTTTGATTTTTAAAGTTCTATAACATTTTACTTTTAGAAGATTTTCAAACGAAATAAGTTTTGTATAATTTTAAAATTTGTTAGCCATTAATACATGAAAATAAATTGTTTATAATGTTTAGAAATAATTTTTTTTATTTTATCTTTAGGTCTAAATTTTCCTAAATTCCTTTTTTTAATACACTATACTTCTAGAATTTCTAGAAAACATAAGATAACAAAAAGAAATTAGCACCATTTAGTAGATAAAACTCTCCTCTATACCCCTATACCCAATTTTATACCCGATACGATCCGACCGTGATCAGCAGACCAATTTTTGTGACACAAGGTCAAATATTTTTTGCAAAATTTTAGTAAAAGAGCTAAACAAATTTTTTTGTAATGTGTTTTTTTGAAGTATTTGAGTTTTTATATCCGCCACCAAAAAAATGGTATGTATATTCCTAATCGGGGTTTTATTTGATGACGATCTAGCTATGTCCGTCCGTCTGTCCGTCTGTTAAAAGCACGATAGAGGTCCCATCGAAAAAGCTAGTGGGTTCAAATTTTGCCAAAATATGTCTTATACACAAGGTTTGTTTGGAATAGAAAATTGGCTAAATCGGAGTATAAGGAAGAAAGAAAAATTGCCTAAATGCATGTATTAGGAAGGGAGTTAGAGATCAAAATGTACGAAAATTTATACCGCGCAGTGTATTTTCCAATATGTTAAAAATTTTAAACCTAATAAGAGTGACAAATTTAGATCTACGATTCTGAAATTTTGCAGGAATTGCTTTTTGGTCAAAGGCTTTCTTCTGACGGAAAATAAATGTGACACGCCAACCTCCCATACAACGTTTTCTCTCAAATTCTTATAATTTCTCTATAAATCGAATAATAAAGGACTTTATTGAAATATCTAAGTTGTATTTATTAGCATAAATAACTTCGACACACCTACTATAACGCTCACTTTCACGTTATTTACTGTTAATGAAATTTAAATTTATAAAACCGACAAAATTAGAGGTATGATGATAAAATTTGCTACGGAAATCCTTCTAGCCAATGTTATTGTTATGCCAGAAAATTTAGGTGACACGCCCACTCTTACGCCCACATCCTATATAATGCTTTATTTCAAATTCATATAATTTCTCAATGAATAAATATTTTGGAAGAATTACGGACTATATTGAAATATCTAAGTTGTATTTATTAGCAGAAATTTTATTGACACGCTTACTTTAACGCCCATTTTCACTGAAACACTTAATTTACGAAAATATTTTACCAGCATATCTAAGTTATAAAGGGTGGTTAAATTTTAAGGGCCGATGTTGATTTTGAATAAAACACAAATTATTTAGGAAATTATTATCATTTCTTTTTTAATGATAATATTTGTATGGTTTAATTATGTATGGAACAAAATATCGGCCAAATGGCCCCGCGACCTCAACGGCACACCTCGATCCGATAGTCCAAATTTTAAATAACATTGCTGATGCTCAATTGTTTGGCACGATGATGAGTCGAATTTGACTGTTTTTTTGCCACACTATCGCGATAAACAGCAATGCTTCTCATTTAACGAATTTAGAAGGCATTCATAGATGTTCTAACATTTTATACAGACCTGGGGCCGAATTACGGCATTCGATATCGATCAAAATTTTACTCGAACGATCGAGTATGCTTTAAGTATATAGATTCTAATAAGAGTTTTCAAATTTCGATCACGTTCGAGTGCCGTAATTCGGCCTCTGTTTTAAATTTAAAATTTAACCACCCTCTACAAAGAAAGAGATGTATATTTTATTATAAAGAGATTATTCCAAGCGATTAACAAAATAATAATTATTGTGCTTTAAATGTACACAAAATTGGTGGTGGGTATAAAAGATTCGGCACAGCCGAATATAGTGCTCTTACTTGTTTTTTTTTGTGGCGGATGAAGAAATTATTTACTTTTTCATTTATGTAAATGAATGCGAAATGCAGTCAAAGTGGAAATTTTAAAAAGCAAATGTTCTAGTTTTAAACAAAAGAAAATATTTAAAATTTAATTGTTTCAATAATGAATTAATATGAAAAGTTTTTTGCAAGTTGACCAGTTATGATAAAAAACTGTAATTACTATAATAGTAAAGCATTGTTAAGGTTTTTTACTTAACTTTTCAGAGTGGTAAAATAAATTATTGATTAAAAAAAAAAAAACAAATAAAATGGCGCCTTAAAATAATTGATTTAAAATAAGAAAACCCATCAAACGGAATCTAAAAAATAGACGAAATAAAAAAGCCCTCAATGTCAGGTTTATTTAAAGGACATTTTAGCGAGACTCCATATACAAAGCGACGCAAAACTAATAACCGTAACGTAACTGGCGTTTACACATACCACTAACAGTTCGAAAAACTCAATATACTTAAAATTTTTTACTAATACACTCACATTTTTCGCTATGACAGCTCTAGTGGCAGCTAAATTTACATGAAATTTGACAATGGCACTGTACTAAATGTCAAAACGATAAAAAATATTTCCCTCTTAAAATTTAATGCAAATTTACTGGATTTATGTAAATTTTTAATTAAAGTATTAACTTGTCAAATGTGTTTTATACCCTTCACCTGTGGTGCACAAGGGTATATATAGCTTTGTCATTCCGTTTGTAATTTCTACAATTTTCATTTTCGATCCCATAAAGTATATATTTTCTGAAAGCTTATGACTAGAGGAGTCGATTAAGCCCTGAACGTCTGTCCATCTGTCCGTCTGTCCGTGTTGGTTGAAATCAACTTTTATTAGCAACTGTATGTTCTCCAGATCTGTGCTTGGAAATATCCAGGAATGAATCGCTATTGAAATTCAGCACAATCGCTCCATAACTTTCTGAGATATCAGCAAAAAACCACGACCACCTCGTTATTTTTCACAATTACAACAACAACCTACATACGTACTGGTTAAAGTAAACGTGGCATCGAATTCCAGCTGAACCAAAAAGATTTTATTTTATTTTATTTAATATATTATGTATATTTTATTATTTTTTCTTAAATTTTTTTTTGTAATATTTTTTATTTTTTTATTTTTAATATATATTTTTTTTGTATTTTTTTTTTTTTTTTGTATGTTTTTTACATGTATGTACGTATTTTATATGAGATTTTATATTATGACTACACGTTGTGAAGGGTATATAAGATTCGGCACGGCCGAATATAGCACTGTTACTTGTTTTGATATAGTTTGTGAAATGCGCACTAAAAAAGCAATTTGTTAATTATTGACCATTACTATTATTAAAATAATACTAATAATAATAAATATTACAAGCTTCACCGAAAATTCGCTTGTATGATGAACTCGGTGATGATCTTTGCAAATGTCGATTTACGTCAATCATATTTGACATTTGTGAACTAGACGGCTGCAGAATACAATCATACAAACAATAGAGCGCTGTACTCCGCAAGAGCGTGTAATAAATTAATAATTTCTTTAACCAATAATCGGTCGATGGTGTTAGCTCAACGCCAACTTAGTCATAAAATTTCTTTAGATCTTCCCATTTAACCATCCCAGGCTACTTTCTTTTGGAATACTAAATGTCGCCGGCTTATGCCAAGAAGCCCCCGGGCAAACGCAACCCTTAAGAAGAATATTCGACAGGAATGCGAACAATTATAACCAGAAATATTGATAAAAGTTATGTACAATGCGACAAAATGGGCACAAATGTGTATCAACGCTAGCGGCAGCCACTTGGCTAATTTCATATTTTCCAATTAACAGAAAAAATTGTACAGGCCCAAAAAAGGATTTCCATCACTTAAAATTTTTTTTTTTATTTAGTAAAAAAGTTATTCAAAAATTATTAATTTTGAGACATAAAACTAAAACAGCTTCTTAAGAGATTTATAAATCAAATTTCCATAGAAAATAAGTTCTATAAACTTTTTACAAACATTGAGTAATTTAGATAATATGAATAAAACTGATTGAATTTATTTATGGCTCCTTAATATCAAAAAATGTTTTCTTTGTACCTCATGCAGCCCATTTTATTCTCTTTCTTTTTTTAATAACGATCTACCGAACTGACCTTACTGGAAACTCTATAATAAATTAATATAGTATTTACTTCATTAAAAATAAATTTTGTAATATAATTTCTTTACAATCACTTAATTGATTTTTTATTGGTAAATTTTTCTTCTTTTGTTTAATAAACTTTCTACTTAATTGACTTGTTTATTTACCACAAAACATGAAATCTTAATCTAAGCCTCAATAAATAAATGAGTATTTATCTACAAAGATGTTATAAATACAACTAAAGTATCATAATATGAAACTCAAATATTGTGGTCATAGTGTTTTTACAAATAAACTTGTGAATATGATACAATTTTATACCACAATATTTGCTGACTTTATTTTGTGAAATCTTTACATTTTACTGCAAATATTTTTCTTTTTCATATCAAGACAAACAAAAATTATTTTTTGTTTCGTTTTTAATAATATTAGGTGTAAAATTTAATTTTTGTATTTTGAAGTATTTTAATTTGTTCTTTTTTTAGTAGGTAATAAAACACCTCAGAGCTTATCGTTAGTTTCTTCATTTACTAAATACAGAATAATTATAATTCTGATTTATTTCACTTGGCCTCATTAACACCCGTTTCTCTGACATTTACTCAATGGGGTAGCCAGACATTTTTTCTGAGGGTGGCAAAAGCTTAGATATTTTTTTTATTGCTAAATCTTAAACAGAGTTATATTTGTATGCAATTAAAATGCAAATAATACTTATTTTGTAAATGTGTTCGATTTTTTTTATCAATAAAATTATTTTATTTTAATCCAGTATTTCGCTCGATATTTCACTTTGGTAGTTTCTTAAGGGAATGTTTTTTATATATAAAAAAATAATTATAATTTATTAATTTATAAATTAGTAAATAATTCTACTACTAATAGTATCAGGGTACACTGAACAGATATCACGTATTTGTCGTACATTAAGGGCCGTATTCATAAAAAATATTTAAGGTTTATTAAAGGCTTATTTGACAGATGTTGTAGAGAAATTTGTCAAATAAGCCTTCAGATGTTGTAGAGAAATTTGTCAAATAAGCCTTCAATAAACCTAAAATATTTTTTATGAATACGGCAATAAATTTTTTTTAAATAAAATAAAAAACCAAAAAGAAAATATTTTAAATAAATGAATCTAACAACAAAATTAAATGTGACAAAAAATCAAAATGAGAAAAAGTAAACGCAAACAAGAGTGAAAGATGAAATTGATTAATTGGATATATCTGCAGCAATAATAACTGCTTAAGTCGATATATGCCAAGATTAAGAAAACAACACCATGGCAATTCCTCGGTTTAAAGCTGCCCACAGGCAAATTTTTAATAATTTTGTACAACTTTTTAAGAAATTAAGGCGTAAAAACTGTTCGCCTATATTTTTAAACAATATCATTTGGAATAGGCAATAAATTCTTAAAAGGGTATATATAGGTTTGTCATTCCGTGTGAAATTTCTACAATTTTCATTTCGGACCCCATAAAGTATATATTTTCTGAAAGCTTATGAATAGGGGAGTCGATTAAGCTATGTGGTGAGGTATTAATATATCAGAAATATTCGGGAGTAGATCGGTATTGAAAATCAGAAACAGCGGTACATAAACAACTGAGATATGAGCAAAAACCCACGACCACCTCGATTTTTTTTTCACAAAAACAACATTACAACTACAACATACATACATACATACATACATACATACATACATACATACATACATACATACAAACGTGTATACTGGGTAGAATAAACGTGGCATCGAATACCAGCTGAGCCAAAAATTTTTTGTTTTTTTTTTATATTTTTTTTTAATTTTTTTTTAATTTTTTTTTTATTTTTTATTTTATATATTATTTATATTATTTATATTAATTCTATTGATAAAAGAATATCAATTGTGTTTTGCATGCTAATACAGCCAATAACTATCACTTGTTATACTTACTGGGCTTTAATTTATTTTAAAGAATTTATGTCCCTAAAATGAAAGTTTATAGAGTGTAGTTCACCCTATAGTCGCTATACTAAAATATAATATAAAGCTTACTCTGAAAACTTAAACTGAGCCAATTTCGGTTAATGCAATCTTTTGATTTACCAATAATGTTACCAAATACTAATTTGTTTAATAGGGTATAATAAAAGAGAATATTGCCCTGCAAATTTAAACAATTTGAAAACATATTTTTCAATGACTTCTATCTTTAATCTAAACAAATTAAAGCCTTAGGCAAATATGTTAGGATTTTCCTAAAAAAAAAGACCAAAAGAAACAATTAAGTAAAATATTTCAGTTTTGGTTGACCAGAAAAAAGATATTTATTTTCCCTTAAGTCAAATAAATTATTTGCTTATGAGGTATAAAAATAAAAACAAGGAAAATATTTAAGATATTTTTAAGCAAATCAGCAGAAAGAAAATTATACAATAAACAAAATCATACCACTAGAAAGTTTAAGTAAAGAAACAAATAAATAAAAATTGTTTTTAATAAATTAACAAAATGTGGTAAAAATACTGTGGAGAAAGAAATATTCAGAGTTGAAAAAACGTTTTAGCAAGGAAAACCTTAGAATAATACTATGTAAAACAAAAAACAAAAATCAATTATACTTCAATTTAGAGTAGGAGTATGAACGATACATAAATAAGCCACTTTATGTGGTAAATGTTATTACCTGTTCTGCGAAAAAAAGGCTAATACTTTTGTAACTCAACAAATTAGTGCACTTTAAACATTCCACTAACTAACTAATTTAACTGGACGATGCAAACAATATGTCCAAAATGAATTTTTGGTTAATTACTGACTTCATTATCTGGTATAAAAGAAAAGTTCAATTTAAATAATGAAAATCAATTATTTATTTAATTTTATTGCTTAAATTTAATGTAAATTAATATTTAAGTGGTCCATATAAAGTAATACTTTTACTGGTGTTTAAGGTCCTTGTAAATGTTAAACTTTTTTGATATTCCAACTTGAGCATAATTTGTAATGCTTTAATGCCATAGTATAAGTAATTTGTTGTATTCTGTTGTGTAAATTTATTATAAATATTGTATTAAAGTTTTTTTTTTTTTTGTGTAGCCTCAATAAAAACATGAATTCCATATAAAACTCTAACTGCTTTTGCATATTTTAAATTTATTTGCTTTTTATGTTTCTTTTTTTTATGTTTTTAAAGTTTGTGTAACCTTAAAGCAACAACAATGATTTAGATTATAAAAGTATGTAATGTAATACATAAAACGGAGGCGAATTTTAAGTATTCCTCACAAAGAAGAGAAAGGAGTTCTACATTAATATAACTAAAGTGAAAAAATGAATTATGGCATCAGAACAGCTGTTTTTTTGTCTACAGGAAAAGCTATAAAAAACTTTAAAAATATCCAAAAAATATATAAAGTTACACACACAAAGACAGGTAATACATTTCTAAATAACATTTCGCATTCATTATTAGAACAATCTTAAAGCACTGCAGTAGTAAAATTCATTAAAACATTTATAATAGATAGAAGGAAAAAATGTCCTTGTAAGTTATAAATGAATTTTCATAAGGAAAAAAACAAACATTACAAATTGAAACCCAAAATATAATAACACTTAAAATTCATACATCATTATTTTTAAAAGAAGTTAATAATACACACAGAAGAGGGTATTTAAATAACTTAACAAACCACATACGTATATTTCCATCGAACCCACTAAACTTACTGCATTTTGTCAAAACTTTTACCGAAAAAAAATTGAGTCAAAACAAACAAAAATGAAATCTAAAAACGAATCATGAGTTGTAATATTCTTTACCACAAATTCGGTTAAACGCAAAGCTGACAGTAATAAAAACATTTCTATACCAGTGTTCTGTATAGAGTAAAATTAGTTTTGCAAAAATGCAAGTGTAATATGTAACAAAAAAAAAAAAACAAATACGTGAGAGCGCTACATTCCGGTTAGTCGATTTATTTATATCCGCTTTTTGTATAAAATAAAAGTAGAAGAAATTCTATGACTCAAATATTTTCTAATTACTTTTCAGTTTTACTGGCGTCACGTTAATGGATTACAAAACTTAAAATTCTCTTTCGTTAACTCGTAGTTTTTCACAACTTGAACGAAAATACATTTCTAAATATTTGATAGATAGTCATGGAGGATCAGGCAGTAGTGTGTTGGTCCTCTAATTGGGAGGTTGGCTATTTTTATTACCGCTAGAGACGCAGATCTGTTACTCCAATAATTTAATGGAAAAATTAATTTTTTTATTGCATTGTTATTATAGAAAGGAAACAAATATACAAAACAATGTATTTTATATCTTGAAGTAATGCTTCTGAAAGCTCAATTTGGTTAATATTCTTATTAGAAAGCAGAATATAAGAAACTAATATAAGTTGATTTAGAGTCACGGTTCAAAGATAACAATATAACTCACAATGCCACATCTTAAAGAGATCTAAGAAAATGGGAACTTTAAATCTTTCTTGACTACATTTTGTTTAACACACTTAGGGCGATTATAACAACTTGCCGACAAAGTTTGGTTGGTTGGTTATCGTGGTAGTTCGCTGCACGCCAACAGTCAAGTAGAGTCTATATGACTCCGTTTTGACAGGACCACATCACTCGTCAGCTCTTAATGTATCCCAGAATAAATCCAAGAGTAAGGATACTAGATCCACCCCGTGGCCGTGAGGTACCTCAGTAAATAATTCAGTCCAACTTCAGATATCGCAGAGAGGCCATTCAGTATATGTTCGCCCAGAAATCTGTGTCTTTTAGCCGCCAGTGCAGGACATTCGCAGAAAAGGTGGAAAACCGATTCCTCCTTCTCTCTATCCAGACAGCTGCGACAATGGTCGTTCGATGGAAGTCCGAGTCGACTTGCATGTTTGCCTAACATCCAGTGACAAGTCAATACCGCCAGCAACCTCGATATGTTCCTCCGACTTCGCCTGGTAAGTTGCAATGTACGTCGTGCATCAAAAGAGGGCCACGTAAGCCATGCCACCTTACACGTGCTCAGCCCACGCCACCTGTCATTAGCCTTTAGTAGTCCCTAACGGGATTGCAACTGGTAGTTAAAATAGTTTAGTTGTCAAACTGTAAGAATTGAAAATTAATTTTAGAATTTTTTAGAAAAAAATTCTGCAATGTATCCAGGAATCTTTTGAAACAACAAAAACAAAGACTCTCCTGCAGAGTTGATTTAGTTCTTATCAGATAACAAAAACGTTTGTTGAAGGCATATTTTTCAAAATCTGTACTTGCTTTTTTCATGAGCAGCTTTAAACTTTAATACATTTCTTCGCCTTTTTTACTTTTACCTTTTAACAGGTATATGCAACGGCGAATTGATACAACAAATCAACATATCTCAATTACTATAAATTGGAAAGTATAATTAACAAGATTCACAACATTGCTCATACCGGTATTAAAGCCACTTTTAATTCTTTTCGAAAATGATTAGTTTGGCTTCAAATGCGAAAAAGATAACCAAGCACATATCATCACCTTTAAAAAAATATTTTTTGCCTTATTAACGTTTTAAACATTTTAACATTGATATCATGTCGCCTCTTTTATCATCTAAATGACATCGTTATTAACTCGGAAACAATTTTCCGGGCTCCAATTAGGAAATGGCTATCTCGACTTGGAATTCCACGTAAAATTTCTACCGATCAAGATTTTCAATTTATGTCAACACTTTTTTAAGAATTATCAAGACTTCTAGGCATTCATTAATTACAAACAACCGCATATTATCCTCAGGCATATAAAATTGTTGAACGATGACATAGAACTCTAAAAAATTCCTTAATGTATTATAATATAACAAATTAGACTACTATACTTCTATTGGTTCTCTTGGAATTGCGAACAACATTTAAACCTGATTTATGTGCATCACCAGCTGAAGTGGTATACTGTACTATTTTAAAATTGCCAGAAGCATTTTTTATAGATATCGAATTTACACCACACATTTTTTCAAAACTCTTTCAATTGACATGAGTAATTTTCGTCCTGTAGAAACCTTTTCTTACTCAACCTTACGATGGACCCTTTTTGGTTTTGAAACGAAATAATAAACATAAACTATTAAGTAAACATTAATTCAAAAATTTAGATACACCTACATATATGAAAAGACCATTCAAAACCAACGTTTTCTCCAATCTCATCTCAAATCTAGCTACGAGAATACACTTTCTTATCTGGAAGGGAATAATATGTGGTTACAATTCGTTTAGACATACATAGATATTAAATTAAATCTAAATAGTTTGTTATTTTATTATGAATTTAAAATATAAAAAAAAACCTCATTAATAGTTACAATTTTTCAAAATCAACACGTATTTCAATTACTATCACCATCTTAACTGCACTTTTATTTCATTACCTTTATATTAAACTGGTACATTAAACATTGATTTTCTTAATGAAATTATTTTACACAGCTGCCTTAATACAGAATATTAAGTATTGACACAGCTTTCGCTTCTTTTTCAATTTAATACAATTTTACTTTATTATTTTTTGTTTTCAATTAAAACCGGCAAATTGAGAGCGTAAGTTGGAGAACAGTTTACGCAAACAAACTCTTAACGATATTCTGATGATGTTTTCATTTGTTAAAAACAATATAAGCCCTGTTATTAGCAGAACCAGAATGCATTATTAATGTACATTGTAAACATTCATGTAAATGGCAGTTTAATACTTAAACTGCGGTTATTTCTTAATGGCTGTTTCTATACAGCAACGATGGTGAGGATAAAGTTTTTCTACTTTTCTTAAATGAATCAAACGATGCTGCTCGAACGCCGCATGAAGTTTCTCTTACCTCTATTGATCGTCATTATTGAATAAGCTAATTAAGGTAAAACAATACCAAGTGTATTACAAGTTTTTTTTTATTTACAAGAACTGTGTCGTAGTGGCAAAGGGTAAAAGGGATTACTGCAAGGATTTGTAAAGTTTTTTTATCCAGGAATTTTTTAATTTGTAATTGAATGGTATGTAAAAGTAAAACGACCAGGGTGAGAAAGGGATTATTCTTAAATAGTATACTTGAGGCCTTCTTTAATTAATGACTTAACAATTACTTGGAAATTCAATTATAATAAAAGCAATTTATTTTTAGCTGCATGAAAATGTTTAAAATCAAAATATTTATTCGTTTTGCCTGCATGGTTAAAGAGGAGAAACCTTATAAGTTCAATGAAATAAGTATAAGTTGAATGAAATATTTTCATACAGAATTCTACAATGTTTAGAAATGTATGTGTGTATGTAAATTTTTGGTGACATATAACGTTAACATATTAAAATATATTAATAAGACTTATAAACAAAATGGCGCAAACGTTTCTACTAAGACTTATAAACAAAATGGCTACTCGATTATCTGGGATTGTATTTATTTTTTTGTAAAAAAAACTTTGTTTTTGTTTTTCGTTTGCATTTCTTATGTTTGAAATTTTATTTTTTTATTGACATGTTTTTTTTTTATATGTTATCTTCACAAGTGCCATTCGCAAACTATAGTTCCAAAGAAAAACTAACAAAACGGTTTAAATTTATCTGAGATATAAGCACAAAAATGCAACTTCTTCGGTATTTGCAAACGAAAATCGATTTATTTCAGCTTCCACTACAAAATCCTAAAATATTGTTATCAAATAAAAAGGCATAAGTGATGAGTCATTTTGGGTGGTAAAAGCTTAGAAATTTTTTCTAGCAGCAAAATCTTAATCTGAGTTAATTTTGTGTGTTTATTAAAATTAAATAGTTAATTTGTCCAAGATTTAGGTGACTAAAACATTTCCCAAAAAACATTTTCCCAAAAATTATGTAGTTACGCCAATGGATAGGCTGCAGCAAATGTCATACGAATTAAGATTCCGAGATGGCGTCGGAGAGGAAACTGATCACTACATTAAAATGAATGTAGGATTAGCTACGATATATAAGAGGTGTATATCTATCTCACCGGGTACGTGAACAAGCAAAACTATCACTTCTGGTACACTGAAAATTCACGAGTATTGCGCAAGGAGCCATTATACCCGCTGTAACTGACTTAATGGTACGCTGTTGACGCTGGAGGAGTCATTGGGTCATTTTTTTTTTTCGAGAACGCTGCAATCAATTGTGACGGCACCCATTTGGCCGATATCATCTTCTCGACTTGATCAATAAAATTCAAAAGGTTTGAAAAAACATAATCAAAGTTTTTCATTTCGAAATAAAATGAGATCCAAACAACATCGGATGACTTTATTTGGCCCACATTGTATTACATTGTTATAAAGGCTCGTGACCAACATCATTATTTTAAAATACAAAATAGTAAATTGCTTTTAATGACTTTCGTATATAACCGCATAATGTATACGGTTGCAATGTGTACAATATTATAATAATAATGTTTTTTATTATCGAATTTGTGTAAAACTAACCAGTTGTAATTAAGGTTAATGGGTAACTATATTTTTTTTTTAAATAACATTTGTAAACAAGCAAATAAACGGCATGTTTTTTACATCTGACTTGTCAAGTTCTCCACTGCTACTGCGAACATGTCATGTATTACTTTAAAACATTTCTCTGTAAAAAAAGCGTGTTAAGACTTCTGACAAAATTTCAATTAGAGCGGGCCGTTTCGCAGAGGGTTGAAATTTACCAAAAGTGAGGATAAATTCAATAGCTGAACTTTATCCTACACATTCGTGTGTGGTACAGGGTGAAAGGTAATTAAATTCTACATCACAATTTGCCAAAAACTTTTGTTTTGAGTAAATTACTCTATCGACTGTGAGCTATTAATGTCAAATAATTATTCAAAATTTTTCGCGCCATGCCTAAAACTGAAAATTGAGAAATTTTGGGTGCTGATAATTCTTATTAAGCGTTCTAAAAGTAATTTCATTAAAATGGAACCATCAACTTTAGGTATTTGGCTACATAATTGCATCAATGTTTTTTAGATAAATGTTTTGCAAATATTTTTAATATTTTTTTAAAAAGTGCTCCATATTTGGGGTATTTTCGATATATACACAAAGTTTCAACAAATTTCTTGTTGTGATCCAGCAAATTTTATTAAGTAATATTTTAATATTGTATTTTAACTTCTTTATTCCACACCAAACTTTTGCAGAGGCACCGCGTTTTTTTACTTATTAAAATTTTTGTGAAAGAATTCCAGTTGCTAAATACTTAACCTTAAAAAACAAACAACAAATCAATTTGTTTGTTTTTAACTCTCTTTTGTCTTAACGGGTTAAACATTTTTTTATACCCGCCACCAAAAAAATGGTGGGGGTATATTCATTTTGTCATTCCGTTTGTAACACATCGAAATATCCATTTTAGACCCCATAAAGTATATATATTCTGAATCAGGGTTTGATTTGATTACGATCTAGCTATGTCCGTCCGTCTGTCCGTCTGTCCGTCTGTCCGTCTGTTTAAAGCACGATAGAGGTCGCACCGAAAAAGCTAGGAGGCTCAAATTTTGCCAGAATCTTTCTTATAGACAAGGTTTGTTTGGTATTGAAAATGGGCTATATCGGAATATTAAGAAGTGAGTTATAGCTCGGAATGCAAGAGTAGGTCGAAAAAACCGTGTCCTACGAACATCGAATAAAATGGTATTGTGTCCAAACGGATTAACGTACAGTCATGAAACTTCGAATATATATTTCTCGAGTCAAAACAATATTTCTCACCAAAAATTACCTAAATCTAATCATTAGGAAAGGAGTTATCGATCAAAATGTACGAAAATTTATACCGCACAGTGTATTTTTCGGTATATTTAAAAACAAAAACGTCATAAAAGCAACAAAATTGGATGTACGACTCTGAAATTTTGCACACTTTGCTTTTTGGTGAAACGCTTTTTTGTAACGGAAAATCAATGTGCCACGCCCACTTTTACGCCCACCTCCCATATAACGTTTTACCTAAAATTCATATAATTTCTCTATTAATATAGATTTTGGAATAATAAAGGACTATATTGAAAAACCTTAGTTGTAGTTATTAGCAAAAATAACTTTGACACGCCTACTACAACGCCCACTTTTCACGATATCTACCGTTAATGAAATTTAAAAGCTCATAAAACCGCCAAAATTAGAGGTATGATGATCAAATTTGCTACGTAAATCCAGAAAATTAAGGTGCCACGAACACTTTTACGCCCATAACATATAACGTTTTACCTAAAATTCATATAATTTCTCTACTAGTAAAGATTTTGGAATAATAAAGGGCTATATTGAAACACCTAAGTTGTACTCATTCGCAAAAACAACTTTGACACGCCTACTATAACGCCCATTTTTCACGTTATCTACACTTAATGAAATTTAAAAGCTCATAAAACCGCCAAAATTAGAGGTATGATGATCAAATTTGCTACATATATCCTTCTAATCAATGTATTTTTTTTTGTGTCAAAAAGTTTAAGTGACGCGCCCACTTTAACGCCTACCTCCCATATAACTGTTTATCTTAAATTCATGTAATTTCTCTATTGGCAAAGTTTTTGGGAAAATAAAGGACTATTGTGAAATATCTAAGTTGTATTTATTAGCAGAAACTTTATTGACACGCCTACTTTAACGCCCACTTTCATTGAAAGACTACATTTACAAAAGCACTTTAGTAGCATATCGAAGTTATAAAGGGTGGTTAAATTTTAAGGACCGATGTTGAATTTAAATAAAACACAAATTATTTAGGAAATTATTATTATTTCTTTTTGTAATGATAATATTTGTACGGTTAAATTATGTATTTAACAAAATATCGGCCAAATGCCCCCGCCCCCATCCTTGGCGCCACTCCTCTATCTGATGGTCCAAATTTTCAATGACAATGTTGATGCTCAATTGTTGGGCACGATGATGAGTCGAGGTTGACTGCTCTTTTGCCACACTATCGCAAAAAACAGCAATGGTTCCCATTCAACGAACTAAGAAGGCATTCACTGATTTTCAAACATTTTATACTGACCTGTTTTGCAGAAATTTAAATATTTTTTACAATTTTCCCGATTGTGGATGAATTTGAATGATTATGTTGATCAAAAGAATTACGAAGTGCACAAAATGCATTTTGAACTGAACGGCCCATTTTCATAAAAAACCTAAATAACTTTAAAGCGTTGCTCATTTGCGTATCTTTCCACGGATCAAATTGAGTAAGTTTGAGATTGAGAAATGTCAAATGAAATGCAGAAAACTAATTTAAAGACTGGCTGTAGTTCACCTTCAACATGGGCCCTTAAAATTTAACCACCCTCTACAAAGAAAGTGATACATATTTTATTATAAAAAGATTATTCCATAATGAGTAACAAAATAATAAATATTGTGCTTTAAATGAACACAAAATTGGTGGTGGGTATAAAAGATTCGGCACAGCCGAATATAGTGCTCTTACTTGTTTTAATTTTTTTTTTCAAAAATGCTGTGTTTTTATGTATTTATGATAATTCTGTAATGTAGCTTTTTCGAAAAAATTAGTACATTTATAACCTTTTGTAAAAAACAAAAGTTGGATTTTAGATAAGATTTATAGTAATACAAATACAAATTATATATCTGTTATTTTAATTTTTTAATAAAACATTGAGTATGCTTTAATTCTCAGTTTTACTCATTAATTTATCGCTTTTTATTCCAAAGTTACAGCATAAATTGTGAACTAAGGTCTTTTTTTCCAAAAAACAAAATTGCGCTTAACGGGTTAAAAAAAATTTTTTTTAACTTTTTTTTCTAAAATACTGTGTTTTTATGTGCTTATAATAACCCATCAATAAAAAAATATAATATTTAAAAACTACGGCGTCTATGAATAAATCGCCACTTTGGGTACTATCGAACCCACTGTGCGTTGGCAGAAATATTTGCTGCCGCAAAGAAGTCAGCGACAGTTGCCTGGAAAAGTACACTTTTGACAGGCATGTAGATTTACATATGCCTCACAAATTTTAAAGTCAGATAACAAAAACATGCCGTGTATTATAGCCTTAAGCGAAAGTCATAAACTTTTATCCGGTAAAATATTAACTGGTTTATGTATATCTCAAATATAGATTGCTAACTTACTAAATGAGAAAAAATTTTATTAGGAATTATATTGGGAGTTATAGAATTTAAAACAGAATATCTACTCTGTAAATTGACTCGAAATACATTATATTGTCGAACTACAATGTATTAAACATATAGATCGCAAAAATTTTAATTGCAGATCGAGTTTTGGAGTAACTCTTCCAGCAGCTTCATTAGTGCGTACTGCTTTAGCAACACCTAGTGGACACTACCCAGCAAAAATATTTCACACAAGTTCAATGTGAATAACATTTTTCATGACATCTAGTTCAGAATTGCAAAAGGAGGAATAACGAAAGCCTTCTCCAAATACAAAGTAGTTAGCCTTTAGTGATTTGCATCAAAATGTATGCAAATTGCATTAAAAAAATCTGTAAACAGACATTATTAACTCATAAAACATGGGTTATTTTTCATCTGTTGTGCATGAGTTTCAATTCCAATAAATAATTGAGTAAAATTAAATAATATATTCATAACAACACATGCTCTCCAATGACACTTTAAAGTAAAAATCATGCTTGTTTTACGCTAACTGAACCCCTTCATAATGGGTTGAACTCATGCATTTGCTATTTCTTTTGCATGTCTTTTTTTGCTGGGTTTGTTTATAATACTTCTTTACATATGTTCCTTAGACCAGACGCTTTATTTATTTCACAAAATGAATGAATGCATTATGCAAGATAAGGGCTCTTGTATTAAGGTATGTCTTTTTATGTTTTTTTAATATTTTTAATTTGATCAATTTATGGTTTATTTTTATACGTTCTACTAATTGGTATTGGTTAATTTCTTTAAACAATCATAATCATTTGTAAGTAATCAAAAAATATAAATTCATAATAATCCTTCTGTCTGATGTCTTTTAAATATCTCATTTTATAAATTGTTTTCTTGCTGGTATAAATATTTTATGATTGGCACTTGACACAATCCTTTTCAACTCAATATTTTAAACTCATGGATTATTAACCAAAACAACCAGCTGTACTACTCAATTGATGTGAACTTTAAAATTTTTGTGCAAATACTAACTTAGAAATTCCAGTCAGGTAATATAAAAGTTATGAAGTGGAAAAATTTAACAAGAAAATTATTACACACACCTACATTACCAAGAATGATTAAATAAAGATTACGCCATCACGCAGTCATAAAAAAACATTTCTGCGCATGTAGGAATTCTGACGTCACTCAAGCTGTGTTCTGATTGGCTAATAAAATTCAGCTATATAACTAATAATGTTTGTGTAAAAACATGACAGTGGGACAAATTGTTATTTTTCTAACTAAATGTTTTGAAAGCAAAAAAATTATTTATATATAGGTATATACATATTTATTTTCATTTTTTTATTACAATATTTCACTATTATATTAGGTGTAGAATTCATTTCATTTAGTTATTTTATAAAATTTTCTTTTTCGCTTATAAGTATTTTAAGCGATTTCGACATTTGGTTTCCTAATTCTAAAATACATTCGACACCTAAAAAAAAGTTTTTTCACGTATTCACTGGCTTCAATTTCTTTGGCTTCCAACAAATGTTTTTGTAAATATCCGCTTGAAAGTAATAATTTGTAACCATTTAATTTGAAATATATGGTGTAAGTTTGGAAGCGATCTTCTTCAATATCAGTCGGCCTTGGAGCATTTTCCGCGACCAATTTTTCTTCAAAACTATTTGGAATATCATTTTGCTTTTCAGTTTCACGTAGTCCTTCATATACATTTGAAACTTCAGTTTCATTAGCAGTTTTCGTTTCACATTTAATAGCACTAGTGTCTAAAGACGGAACTGCATGGGATTTTGAAATTTTTGCACGCCGTTTGCTAAATTCTATTCATAATGCCTTAGTAATGTACTGCAAGAATTAATTTTGTTTTAACTTACCCATTTCAAATATCAAGTTTCTTTCAATATCTTCTTGCTTGAAATGTAAAGCACAAATTTTTTCTTCATCCGCATTTACAGGCTTCACTCGTTTGCAAAATATTACCCATAACTTCCTTCGAGATTCATCTTTTGAAAAATTGTAAAATGATATAGCTTTTTGAATATACAAACGTTTTATTAAAAATGCGCAATTTATTAGGTTTTAATATAATTTCTCACTTGTTTTTTTGCTGTTATTTTGCTTGCATTTGCCCACTACACATTTTATATTTGCTCTCTTTCTTATCTTTTCACTTTATTTTGTTTTCTGTTTTGCAGCTTTTAAATAACCAAATTAAAACACTTTTTATATAATTTTAATAATTTTAATATTATTTATATTTTTTTATAAAATATGACACGAAATTCGTTGTTTATTAAACACCGATGTAATAATTTTTTTTAGAACTCTCTGAGTAAATTAATTACAGGGCTGCCAACTATCTCAGAATACATAAATTTTTTGTAAGAAATTATAGATTTTACATATGATACAGACTTGGTAACCTTTGTGAGGGGATTACTACGTCATCTAACGGTAAATCATGCGCAAGGCGTAATCTTTATTTAATCATTCTTGTACATTACAAACACAAGTTTTCCAAATTTGTTTTCATTTCATTGGCAACAAACAAATAAAAAAAAATGTGTTTTATTATTTAAGGTTAAGGAAACAATTAATTGATAAGAAAATAGTTAATAACTTTTACAACAATTTAGAGTCTTGAATATTGAATAAACTTTTTAACATAAACAACAAATTAAACGTACTAAATTCTAAAAGTATACAAATTTAAAATTCAAGCAAATGGGCATAAAGTGATTAAGCTTCTAATGCTTTTTACTATTATTGAAAAACGCTTGATTAAGATTAATATGTCCATGATCATTGAAAATAACTACTTTCAGAATTATTAAGATTAAAGTACACATACTTGAGTTTCTAGTTGATTTAACCATTGCTCGCTTTCTGGCTGAAATAATGACTCAAAATTAAATATATCTTTTAAAAAAGGGGAAGTTTTCTTAATTATTATAAATGCTCTTAGGTTTTTAATATCGTTAAATATTATGTCATACTAAATAAATATGATTATTTTGCAAATATCTAAGTATAATAAATACCTACTATTTTAAAAATAATAATTCTGAACTATGTCATTATAACAGCCAGCGAGCTATATGTAATCCTATCTACGATTAAAGTTCTTGCTGACAGAATAATATATTCCAGAGGACATCTGGCTGCTGAAAGCTGTTAACTTTTCTGTAAAATATTGATAATATTGGCAACTGTAAAACTAAAATTGCTGCACTGTTTAAAAATGTTTTTTTTTTAAATAAAATTTTAAAATTTATATCCTTCTTATGCTTTCAATATTAGCAATTAGAACCCATTAAATTTTAATAAGGAAATTTATAGTTTTATGAAATAAATAAAATAAAAAGTAGACAATTTGAAACTTTGTGTTTTTTTAATAACGAGCTTTTTCTGGGTTAGGTGCTTTTTGAAATTTCAAAGTTGACAACGTTACCTCTATTCTCACTACAAACTCTAAGTTTGCATAAAGTAACGATTTGTGCCCAACTCAAGCATATAAGAGCTGTGATATAATATTATGTTTGTTTGTGTGATTATAGATACATGATTTAGAAAAACAAAAGGAAGTTGCGAGTAAAACATTACCTGTACTTCCTTCATATTTCCTTGTACAAGGTGGGCTCTTATTATTGCAAATGGCGGCCAATGTCAGATTTTTTTTGACATTTGTGAACTAGACAGATGTGGAATGCAAGTGGATAAGCTATGGAGCGATGTACTCCCCAAGAACGCGGAATAATCGCTTCGAGGCCACAGTGGACGATTTTTCAACTAAAATCATAATGAGCGATGACGCTCATTTCCACCTCAGCGGGTACGTAAACAAGCAAAACTATCGCTTATAGGGCATCGAGAATCCACGAGTAATGCACGAGGAGCCATTACACCCGCTGTTCATGTTGGAGGAGTCATCAAGCCATTTTTTTCGAGGACACCGCTGGTCAAACGATAACAGTGGACGGTGTGCGCTATAGGGCCATGTTAGTTAGGACTGGAGGATATGTGGTTCCAACAGGACGAAGCAACGGCACACACTGCGCGAGCTGTAACCGATATTCTAAAGGCGGTCGCCTGATCTCTAAATTTGGCTATTTACATTGGCTCTCAAAATTGTCCGACTTAACCCTTCGACTTTATTTGAGGGGTTTTTTGAAGTCCCGTGATTACCTGAACAAAACGGATACGCTGAAAGCCCTCAAGGATAACATTCGACACGAATGCGAGAATCTGCCGCGCGAAATTCTCGCCAAAGTGATAAAAAATGCCATATAATAAGCCTGTATAGCAATTAATTGTAATGGCATTCATTTGGCCATCATCTTTTCGAATTGGACAATAAAATTATTAAGAGAAAAATTAAAACCAAACAATATCGGATGACTTCTTTTGGCCCACCTTGAACTTGTCTCTTCACTTAATTTAAATTTTTAAGTTTTGCGGAAATTATGACCACGAGGCGCTTAGGATTTTTGGTGAATACACAATATAAATTTTTCGTAGTCTCATACGTAGATTAATAATTTTTTACAATTACTTTTTTTCTAACTCATTGATTGTTGTTAGGGGTTTTTTTTGATTGAATTCAAGCAAATATATTGATAAAAATTTGTTAAAAAGTACAAAAAACATTAATTATAAAAAAAGAACTTTCCTACCATTAGTTTATAGTAAATTTAATTTTTATTTAAATATGGTGCTTTAATTGCGACCAATAAATCTTTAACTGTTTTTGAAGAAACAAAATCATACTTTTAAAATAAATTGCTTTTAATACAAATTAGATGAATGGTGCTCACAGTTTAATTTTGTGCAAGTATTTCATGAAGGCCAAATGCAATTGTTAATATCCTTAGAAACATTTAATATTATTTTCCCCACTATTTTTCGATCATTTGTGCTTTTTAACATTGTTCCATTTCCTATGGGCATACCAGGGTGGCAATTTATTATGCGTTCAATGGCTAAAACTTCAAAACATGCTAACAAACCACTCAGTACTACCAATGCGACCACCACAGAGCCCAGCAAATGCAGTTAATTTGCTAAAGAAAAAAAAACCAAAAGAAAAACTAAAATTGTGGTCAAATTTTGTTTGGGTTTTATTTATTTTCTATTTTTTTGAACTTGCTTTCTTAAATGTTTCAATGTATAAAAGAATATATTTGAAAAAAATTCTTGCCTTGGAAAAAAATACAATAAAAAATTATTTTCTGTTAAAGATTAGTATTGTTAATTGTGGCTTACTTATGTGCTAAACCGCATGAGAAGAATAAGTAGACATGTATTTAGTATTAATTATCAAAATGTTTGGAAAAATATTTTTAGTTCCTTATTCGAATGAAAACCTTAAAAGAAGTCTCTTTTTAGAAAAAGTTTGTTTAAACACGTACAACTATTGTTTGTGCTGTAATTTTAAGAAGATCCCCAAGAAACAACTGAACAAATTTCAACAATAATACGTTTAAAGGTATACATGTATAAATGTTTGTGTATGTGTGTGTATGTATGTGCGTTTGTATGTTTTTTTAACTTTTTAGGTCACACGTTCTTCACCTATAAAATGTGTCATGAGAGGATTTTTTTACTATTGTTGTTTGGCATTTCAATTTTCAGTTAAATAAAAAACCTTTGAATGATATAGAATTGCTAAATCACGACTCATGCAAAACCAATACAAATGTCAAAAGCGATTTGAACTAAAAAATAAAATAAACAAAGGAAAATACCAATCAATGAGATGTAGGCTTTTTTTGATGATTTATGTAAAATACATATTTCTTCTCAAAAATCGTTCTATACTTAAACAATTTAAAATCTTGCCGAAACTCTAACTCACTAAAGTTCTCCAAATGCTGTGTGAACATTAATTGAAACTTTGTACAAATAATGTTAGAAATAAAAAACCATATATGTAGATACTAAGAATAACACAATTTTTTATTATACTTAAGCCTTAAGCAATTTACTTCTTAGTTCAAGGCATATATAAATATATTCATAAAGGCTATAAAACACGGCATGTGTTTTACACCTGACTTTAAAATTTGTGAGACATATGTTAATCTACGTGTCTGTCAAAATTGTACTTCTACGCTGACTGCTTTGCAGCAGCAGAGATTTCTGTCAATGGCTGATGTCACAAGTTTTGATGGAAGAAAATAAAGCGCACTCTAATTAATATTTTGTCAGATGTATCAACACATGTTTTTTTACAGAAGTAATGTTTTAAAGGTAACACACGATATGTTTGTATTAGCAGTGGAAAATTTGACAAGTCAGATGTAAAAAACACGCAGTGTATTAGCTCCTTAAGGAAACTGCAGTTCGAAAAGAATTATTTTTTTAATTTTTGATATTTTAAATAGAGAAGAGAATAAAGAGAATCGTTTCTTATGAATGGATTTTCATAGTTGAAGTTAAAACAAGTAAGAGCACTATATTCGGCTGTGCCGAATCTTTTATACCCACCACCAATTTTGTGTACATTTAAAGCACAATATTTATTATTTTGTTAATCGCTTTAGAATAATCTCTTTATAATAAAATATGTATCACTTTCTTTTTTAAGGTGGTTCAATTTTAAGGGCCCATGTTGAAGGTCAACTACACCTAGTCTTTAAATTTGTTTTCTGCATTTTATTTGACATTTCCCAATCTCAAACTTACTCAATTTGATCCGTGGAAAGATACGCAATCGAGCAACGCTTTAAAGTTATTCAGGATTTATATGAAAATGGGCGTTCAAATAAAAATGCATTTTGTGCACTTCGTAATTCTTTTGATCAACATAATCGTTCAAATTCGTCCACAATCGCTAGAATTGTAAAAAATATTTAAATTTCTGCAAAACAGGTCTGTATAAAATGTTAGAATATCTGTGAATGCCTTCTTAGTTCGTTGAATGGGAACCACTGCTGGTTTTTGCGATAGTGTGGCAAAAGAGCAGTCAACCTAGCCCCATCATCATGCCCAACAATTGAGCATCAACATTGTCATTGAAAATTTGGACCATCAGATAGAGGAGTGGCGCCAAGGATGGGGGGGCCATTTGGCCGATATTTTGTTAAATACATAATTGAACCATACACATATTATAATTACAAAAAGAAATAATAATAATTTCCTAAATAATTTGTGTTTTATTTAAATTCAACATCGGCACTTAAAATTTAACCACCCTTTATAACTTCGATATGCTACTAAAATGCTTTTGTAAATATAGTCTTTCAATGAAAGTGGGCATTAAAGTAGGCGTGTCAATAAAGCTTCTGCTAATAAACATAACTTAGATATTTCAATATAGTCCTTTATTTTCCCAAAAACTTTGTCAATAGAGAAATTACATTAATTTAAGATAAACCGTTATTTATTAGAAGGATATATGTAGCAAATTTCATCATCATACCTCTAATTTTGTCGGTTTTATGAGCTTTTAAATTTCATTAATGGTAGATAACGTGAAAAGTGGGCGTTATAGTAGGCGTGTCAAAGTTGTTTTTGCTAATGAGTACAACTAAGGTATTTCAATATAGTCCTTTATTAATCCAAAATCTTTATTAATAGAGAAATTATATGAATTTCAGTTAAACTGTTATATGGGAGGTGGCGTGGCACATTGATTTTCCGTTACAAAAAAGCCTCTCACCAAAAAGCAAAGTGTGCAAAATTTCAGAGTCGTACATCAAAGTTTGTTGCTTTTATGACGTTTTTGTTTTTAAATAAACCGAAAAATACACTGTGCGGTATAAATTTTCGTACATTTTGATCGATAACTCCTTTCTTAATGCATAGATTTAGATAATTTTCGGGGAATAATATTGTTTTTACTCAGAAAATGTATATTCGAAGTTTCATGAGTCTACGTTAATGCGTTTGGACACAATTCCATTTTATTCGACGTTCGAAGGACACGGTTTTTTCGACCTACTCTTGCTTTTCGAGCTATAACTCTCTTCCTAATATTTCGATTTAGCCTATTTTCAATACCAAACAAATTTTGTCTATAAGAAAGATTCTGGCAAAATTTGAGCCCCCTAGCTTTTTCTATGCGACCTCTATCGTGCTTTTAACAGACGGACAGACGGACGGACATAGCTATATCGTTATCAAATCAAACCCTGATTCAGAATATATATAGTTTATGGGGTCTAAAATGGATATTTCGATGTGTTACAAACGAAATGACAAAATGAATATACCCCCACCATTTTTTTGGTGGCGGGAATAAAAATCGTGAAGGGATATATTCATTTTGTCATTCGTTATAACACATAGAAAAACGCATTTTAGAACCCTTAAAGAATTTATTTGCTGAATCCAGATTTTATTGTAGGAAAATTTAGCTTTGTCCATCCGTCCGTTTGTCTGTGAAAAGCACGACAGAGCTTAAACGAAATAAGATAGAGAGGTTAAATTGCAACAGAATATATCCTATACATCAGAAGTTTGTAAGAGCTATAGCTTGTAGTGTGAGAGTAAATTATAAAAGATATCTATCTGATATCGAACAAAGTTCCATTGCCTCTAAAAATCAAATATTGTAGTAAAGAATATGGGTAATTTTACTCCTATTGTAAAAATACTTAGGTTTTATTTTGGGATAAATGTAACAAAATAAATTAATAGCAAATTAGACGTTAGAAAAAAAATTAATACCTATTTTAGTAGAAAGAAGTAATTTTATTGTGACTAAAATTGTTAAAAATAACTGATTTCTTGCTTTAAAAGTACTACACAAAATTAGTGGGGTACCAAACATTGGCCCCAGCTAAATATAATACTCTTACTTGTATTATTTGAATTTGTCAGTTTAGAAATAATATATTTATTTGTCTCATCAGATAAATGCTTGCTCTTCTGTAAGTGTGCTGCATAAAAAAATGTGGTTAAATTTTAAGGGCCGATATTGATTTTGAATAAAACACAAATAACTTAGGAAATTATTATTATTGCTTTTTGTAATGATAATATTTGTATGGTTCAATTATGTGTGGAACAAAATATCGGCCAAATGACCCCGCGACCACGGCGGCACACCTTCATCCCATGATCCAAATTTTCAATGCCAAAGTTGATGTTTAATTGTTGGGCACGATAATTAGTCGAGGTTGACTGCTCTTTTGCCACACTATCGCAAAAAGAAAGGCTATGTTTCCCATTCAACGAACTAAGTTGGCATTCACATTTTACACACCTGTTTTGCTGAAATTTGAATATGTTTTTGTTTTTGAATAGCTTAAATAGTAAAAGCCGAAAATAAAATTGATAAAGATTGTACTTGTACTAAAGCATTTACTTAAATATTAAATAGTGCTTTGTATACTAGTGTTACAACGAAGTCTAAAAATTTTACTACTTGTAATCTTTTACTTGTTTAAATTTATTTTATTGCAGATAAAATAACTTGTTTATATTGTTTTTGCTAACTATTGTGAAGAGACGACAAGTACTACTAGTTAAATTTTTCTTTATGCAATGGCTTTTAAATTTTCTTTACTAAATGCTTTAAGCTATTTTAGCTTAGAGTGTCACTGTCACATTGACACAATACCAAACACTCATAAAAACACTTAGACATCATTTGTATAAAACACACTTAAATATAATACCACTGTATGTACGAGATAGAAGTGTTTGTATAAGTGACAAAAAAAAATAGAAAACAATTGCTGCTACTACTATTATACATACATACATAATATATACATACAGTCGTGTCTGGATATAGTGAATTAATTTTTGCAAGGCTTGTTCATAGTATGCAGGTTGTTCTCTATATCAAGGTTGAAATTTTTTATTTACTAAAAATACATGTAAATGCAATAGCTGATTAGAAACAATTTGTACAAAAAAATAAATATATGTACATATGTATTTAAGTTTAATAAAAGAATTGTTGTTGAAGTTGTTTTCAAAATTTTGTTCACTATTAGAATTTTTCACTATGTAGAGTACTCCATGCAAACATTTTTATGTTCATTATGGAGGTGTTCACAATATCGGGTGTTCACTATATCCAGACACGACTGTATAACGTATGTAGTAGTAAACATGCAAGTACGTAAATAAATGTTAAATATATACAAGATAAAATTGCAAAAATGGATGCACTATGCGAATTTACACTGATGCCCGTATCT
Source organism: Phyto melanocephala (assembly GCA_941918925.1). Classification (NCBI taxonomy): domain Eukaryota; kingdom Metazoa; phylum Arthropoda; class Insecta; order Diptera; family Rhinophoridae; genus Phyto; species Phyto melanocephala. The sequence goes on from OW799233.1 coordinate 30,630,607, forward strand.
ATGAGGCTGAAACGTAGTACGTATTGCTATGAAATGTATTGCTTATGTAATCTACAAACTGTTTTTATTTTGAAATAAAAAGCAGCATTTACCTTGTTTTTAAAATACAAAACAATTACTTTAGAAAACAGATAAACTAAATATTGCTCATGACATTTAATTGATTGCCTGCTGGCAACAGTTTTAGCTACAAAACTTAAAAACAATAAGAAGTAGAAATTATTTATTATCAAGCGTTTTCCTAAAGTTATCTTCGTTTTCTATACACCCATTTGTAATGTCTCCATAAATTTTTTGAATTGATCCACTTTAATAAAACCTCTTGAAAATAAAATTTATTTGGTTTTATTCTCTGTATGCAAACTGTAACCAACAACCTGTTTGCCTAACTGAATTTATGTTCATTGGTGTCTGTATTTATAACAGCCAAGGTATGTTTTTCAAATACATATGTATGTATGTACGTATTTGCATTTGGATAAGAATAAGGTTGAACATGTGTATTGTATGTTTACAAAATAGTGGCTGCCTTTGTTGTAGTATTTATTTGTTAAACAAGTTTTACTTTGTTATGTTTTTGTATTTTGTACTTTTTATACAACTTTTCTTTAGTAAACATCCCCTACACCTTTTTGTATTGTACGATATAAAAAAGTTTTTAATGTTACCTCTTAAGGACTTCAACGGAATTTAAAAAATAAAATTTTAAATTAATGTCAATGTTGTGGTAGACTAGTAATTTTTTTTTATTTGTCTGCGAGTGTGGCAGTAGCAAATTTATTGCCCCCAAAATTTTTTTGTTATAAAGATAATGATAATTATATCGGGTGATTTATTGAGAGGTTTGATTTTCAATGGGTTTTTTTATTGAGAGATCACCCATGAATCATATAAAATTGCTTTATCATTTTTGTTCAGTATCGTTTGACAAGTCATCATGGAGTGACCCACACCGGCGTTTCCAAATTGTTTAGCTTTATTCCAAAGACTACACAGACACTACCAATCGCATAGTTTCGTTGTGATAGTAGAACTTTACAGTTATATCTACAGGCAGCACTAATAAATTATGACTCTTGCAATAGAAATTTTATAATCACAAATGAAAAGTTCGATTGCAGAAACTGAACCATTCGATTGACAATGAATATGATTTTCTGTTTTCTAAGTATAGCTTTTTATAAAAAATGTTTTTGTGCGATTTGAGAAACTTACTTACGTTTATTCAGGAAGCACATTTCTGGTTTAATGGATAAATTAATAAAAAAAATTGCCGTAGTTTGTCCGATGAGCAACCCGAATACTGAAAATGTTATTGTTAATGGTAAACGTTATCGTCAATGGTAAACGTTATCACACCATACTAACGGACAATGTACCTCTGAAATTTAAGCACATGGTCTCGATGAGCTCTGATTTAAATAAGACGGTGCTACGAGTTATACAGCGCTTAAAAAAATGGACTTGTTGAAAAATCATTTTGGTGAGCACTAAATTTCACGTTATGTTACGATAAGTTTGTCACCTAGATCCGATATCACACCTTTGGACTTTTGTTTATTTTTTGAAAATAAACAGTATAAGCTCTTTATAAATAAACTAACTACGATTAATTTTCAACCCTACATTAATCGTGAGATACCAGTCACTTTACTCGAACGAGTCGACCAAAATAATTCTTTTTGAATAGACCAATTCAGATGTAGTAGATGTGGCCAACATTTACATTATATCTTTTTTAAATCGATAATAAAATATTTTAATACTAGCCAAGCCCGGCGCGCGTTGCTACGCCCCTTAATGAATAAAAATGTATTCTGAATTTTAATTGAATATAAAGTGAAAGAATCTGAAAATTATAACTTTTTATGGGCGTGGTCGTGCCCATTTTTCTAATCACGAAATCAATAATCATGAGAGTTTAACAAGTGTGCAAAGTTTCAGAAAAATCGGTCAAGTGCAAGTAGCTAAAAATGATAACTTATTTTTATGGGCGTAACCCCGCCTCCTTTTTACCACCTATTAACACTCCCTGAAATATGTATAATAACTTGATAAAGTTTGAGTGCGATCGGCTTTACGGTTTCGGAGTCTATAGCTAACACACACACATACAGAATTTTACTTATATATATACAATAAATAAATAAAACCTTACAATGAGTCACCCGATACTAACTATATCTACATAAATAAAAATCAAATGTCGTTCGTTGGTAAGCGCATCACTAAAGAACAGCTACACCGATTTCGCAAAGTTTTTTTTTAATGTTTGGTCATAACAAACTTGTAGTTTCACGGAAACAAAAATAAAATATCTAAAAACTATTATACCTTCTTCTCATTTGCATTATTTCAGCCAACAAACGATACGATCGGGGCAATGAGAAAAACTTATTGTATGTCACATTACATAAGTTGTTAGTTATAGAGTTTTTATAATTTTAATTATCAGATTTTAGAAAAGGGCGAGGCATTTCCTATATAAAGAATATATATTTAATGACATATCTACAGAACTATAATTGTTATAGGTTTTAAATTCTGTGAAACATACTGCGATATTAGTTTTTTTTCGGGCATCTAATCGATAAAATTAGAAAAAAGACGTGATGAATTCTCAACTGACTGTTTAGTGTGCTTTATGGGTTGATGAAATCATTGGACCGTTCTCATTTAAAAACGATGCTGGTAGGAACGTATTAGTCATAGAGCTTATAGAGCGTCAAAAAGTCATGATAAGTGGCTTTTTCCTTCAACAAAATGTCAATGATCAACCTATGCAATGAGTACTTGAAACAGGCTCTACGCCCTTTATTTGCTTACTTATGGGTAAGCAAAGTTCAAATTTGAGAAAAAATTAACTTTATAAAAAGTAAAATGAAACATTTTTTAAATTTTTTAATACTGTGTGTTTCTTTTAAAAGATTTTTACTATTAAAAATTACACTGTGCATGAAATTGACACTTTTTTTTCGTGACAAGCTAAGCAGCTAGCGTTTTAACATAATTTGGGTACGCTAAATCCAGTGGTGCCCTCGGTTTTTTAAGATTGGCTCTGGTTTTCGAGATATACCGTTATTTCGAAAATGGAGGAGGTTGCACCACATATGTTCGCGTAACTCAAAAACGCTTTAGCTTATTCCAAAAACTTAAAAAACCGAAATTCCGCAATAAAACTTTCTTTAAGAAAAGTAAAACTTCTTTCTAATATCCTTAGTCGTTTTAGAAAAATAATTTTTTTTTTTGAAAAAAAAATTAATTTTTTTATCAAAATTTCGAAATTTTTGTTCTTTAAAAATTCATAAAAAATTAAAAAATGCAGCTAGGCTTCTAATTTTTTGCAAACATATAAAAAACAAAGCTGCTAACAAAACAAGTCATAAATGATTAAAATCTGTTAGCAACTTTTGATTTTATTCACAAAAGTCGACAAATTTTAATTAATTTAAGAATTTCATAAAACGCAATATTTGTATGGGAGCCCCCCTAAGGGATGGTTATAAAGGGAAAGTATAATTTAAGAAAATGTTAAGAACAAAAAACAATGAAGGTCGGTCATACATTTTATCCCCCTAGGAGTGAATCCTAGGCCCTAGAAACAAATGTTGGGAATGAAAAATAAAGTTGCGCTGGTCATACTTTTGGCCCATTTAGGGGTATCTCAGGCGCTGCAGGTGCAAAATTTAAGGCTAGGGTTCTACGCGTATAAAAAAATTTTAAATTAGTGACATGTAGCAAAACTGCTTTCAAGCTACTTTTGGAAGAATCAATGAATAAGCGCCAATCTCCAAGATTATATTCATTTTGCATTGTTAAAACCAATCCGCGGATGTCAGTACAATACGCAATAGAATTATTCTCAATAGATTTAAAAAAGTCAAAAAGATTTAAAAAAGAGAATGCTCTGTCTTTGAGATAATTTTAGACGCCGTACCATTATATCCAGACGATCTTGCGTGATTTCATTGTGACTGCATGGAACCGTGATGCATGACGGTTGATACATTGAAGTAGCTGGTCTATCCGCTTCAACAGAATGAATTATTGAGGAAATATGTTCTGTTGGTATATGGCTACCCGGAACAGTAATTTTATCAGAATGTGGCAGCGGAAATTGAGCATATGCTGTTTCAGTATAAGACATATAAATCATTTTTCTTCTGTTTATACCCGCTGTATAATTTATGCACGCATAACACTCATCTTCAACATGAACTATGTGATCTCTCCAAATCATTGGAACACCAAATGGCATGGCATCTCCATTTTTCCCCCCTTATTTAAATGGTAAATGCAGTGTGTACACACTATTGATGGTGTCCAACTCTTACCATATATAACCCTTAAAGAAAAATATGATTCATACAAGGTACTTGTTTCAGTAGTGATTTTACGGCGACTTGGTATATTTTTTATATTTCCCACACACATAACAAAAGTAATTAAACTTTTTACACGGCCCCATCTTAGATATTTCAATATACTTATGAGGAACTCTTATTTATACTGTAATTGTTTTAATCAAAGTACTAGTCGCATGTTTTGTAAAAAACAAGCCAGGACGAATAATATTTCTACCGTTTCCAGGTGTAGATTTTATTGCCAATAACTTGAAATCACAGGTAATTCAAAAATACTATGTTTTAATTTTTAATTCCAAGAACCATGCCAAATACCGTTGTACAATGCAAAATGAATGTAATCCTGGAGATTGGCGCTTATTTATTGATTCTTCCAAAAGTAGCTTAAAAGCAGTTTTGCTACATGTCACTAATTTAAAATTTTTTTATACGCGTAGAACCCTAGCCTTAAATTTTGCACCTGCAGCGCCTGAGATACCCCTAAATGGGCCAAAAGTATGACCAGCGCAACTTTATTTTTCATTCCCAACATTTGTTTCTAAGGCCTAGGATTCACTCCTAGGGGGATAAAATGTATGACCGACCTTCATTGTTTTTTGTTCTTAACATTTTCTTAAATTATACTTTCCCTTTATCACCATCCCTTAGGGGGGCTCCCATACAAATATTGCGTTTTATGAAATTCTTAAATTAATTAAAATTTGTCGACTTTTGTGAATAAAATCAAAAGTTGCTAACAGATTTTAATCAGTTATGGCTTGTTTTGTTAGCAGCTTTGTTTTTTATATGTTTGCAAAAAATTAGAAGCCTAGCTGCATTTTTTAATTTTTTATGAATTTTTAAAGAACAAAAATTTCGAAATTTTGATAAAAAAATTAATTTTTTTTTCAAAAAAAAAATTATTTTTCTAAAACGACTACGGATATTAGAAAGAAATTTTACTTTTCTTATTTTATTGCAGAATTTCGGTTTTTTAAGTTTTTGGAATAAGCTAAAGCGTTTTTGAGTTACGCGAACATATGTGGTGCAACCTCCTCCATTTTCGATATAACGGTATATCTCGAAAACCAGAGCCAATCTTAAAAAACCGAGAGCACCACTGGATTTAGCGTACCCGAATTATGTTAAAACGCTAGGTGTTTGGCTTGTCTGTTTTTTCAACTAGCACAGTGTTATTTTAGAAACGATAAAAAAAAAATTTTTTTAATTTTTTTTTTTTGTAAAGTATTGCTCACACTTTGTAAAAGATGCTCTATGCAAAAAAACTAATAATTTCTAAATTATAATTATTTTCTAATTCCTTTCAAAGTTTACGAAGTTTTTAGCCATCCTTTTTTTATAAAATTTATTAAGGGGCTACCGTACTTCTTCAAAAGGCTCTCTAATTGCAATGAAAACGCAGGTGGCTTTTATATACATTTTGACATGCCATATTATTTTTAATCAAGATTAATAAATATGTATATTTTAGGGTTAAAATTCATTAATTGTTTGCTCTGTGGCTGCTTAAACTATTTTTTAATAGAAGACAAAATTTGTATTGTGATGTTGAGGTAGAATTATTCTTTCTCCCTGGATTAAGCGCTGATATTCATTAACTTCATTATTACTAGTAGTAACATTTAACCTATATTTTACATTTTGTATATTTCTATATGTATGAATTCGCTACAATTATTCTAGAACATCTACCTGAAATAGATGTAATTTGTTTTAACAAGTTCTATTTACTACCCAAACACAGACGGCCATGTATATACATATACGAGGGGTGCCTTTTATACTTGGGGATCAGGGACAACAAATAAATATTAAAAAATGTATTTTAACGTACCAGCCTTTCATTAGATGTCTGAAAACGTCGACTTCGCCATATATTATTTATATTCGGGAAGAAAAAGACTATATGCCGAATATTTCATTAATTCGACGTGCGCCAAAGTCCCTTTCTTTGTTGTGTAGCATTCATAAGTCACTCCTACACCAATGGCTTAATTGCGACAAGTACACTATTTCCGAAAAAATGGGCGACTAGTTTCTTTGAGTTCTAATAATTTGTATGTTAATGTTCACCTTAAAAAACCCATACAGTTAACTACCTATTGTGTATTTTCTGGCTCATATGCGTGGATCTGCGCTTTGGTATTTTCTAAACGTTTCTTGCAACCAATTAACAAAAGTCTGTTTTCAGCGATTATTATTATTACAGGAAAATTTTAATGCAATATTATATGTATCCTGAGCCCACTAATAACTAAAGTCGCTTCAATTTCATGATAAGTTGTGTGACTATCCTGCAGTATCATTTCACTCAGATTTTCTGAACAACAGCAAATTTTGGGCGAACTATACGAAACTCGTCGCTAAAAGAACTACGATCCCCATCAAATTAAGTTAAAAAATGCAAAACATTTTTTCTTAATGACACTTCATCGCTAAGATCGAATTAAGTTCATTGGTTCTCTATTGCAGATTTAATCCACGTCAAGTTGTAAAAAATAATCGCAAGAAAAAGGTCACGATTTAATTCCATTATTTTTTTTGCCGACATGAAATTCTCTAGTTACTGTAAACAACACAAATAGCGTTCGTACATTAAAGTGTTTGTACTGCAAAGCGTTATTAAATGTTGTAAATGTCAAATTGAACTAAGTTTATGAATGTCGGTTGCCGTATAACAGCACTGAGGTTGTCTAATTCCGTAAATTTAAAGCCAACCCTCGTATAACTTTTATTTATTGCTCACATCAACACAGATAAATGTGCAGACATATAATACAGTATCATTTAAAGAGGGTTTCAATAGGGACATAAAATTTGTTTAGTTAATTATTAGGTGAATGGGTTGATTTTGTGATTTTAAATTTTTTTTATGGCACCTTTAATGTGGATAATGAAGCAAATTAAAACCTTCAAATTTTTGTAATCTTTACAGTGCAGGAGTGAATATATTATTTTTGGAATACTTTATATTAAAAAAATATTTTGACAATTAGCTAAACCCAACCCCAAGTTTAAACACGTTTGCTTATATTCATTCTTTGTAGCTATTTCTTGAACAGTAATTTACCCATAATCTCACGTTGTAGGTAAAAAACAGCCATTGAAAGTGAAACCTTCTAAAGAATCAAACGCACTTAAGTCTTTTTAATTTTTCAATAAAAATTAGTAGTTTGTATAGGTTTTACCAGTGTCCAATGGTTTAAAATGAATATAATCAATATCAGCTATAAACACTCAACTTAGTTCAGGAAATAAAAAATCCAGTCCAGCGACTTACCCTTCACTCGCTATTTTCCAACGTTGGTTGTAAACATAATTTATTAAACTCACAAGTTGTAAAGAAATAATATATTTAATTGTAATTTTTTTTAAATATTTTAATGCCTAAAATACTCTGTAAAGTTTGCACACTCACCCTTGAAATTTATTACCAAAATTCGTGCTTTGGGAGAAATGTGTTTCGTCAATAGCTCCCATTTCATGGTCGCCCTAACCGACCCTCCAAACAGGCTATTCAAGCTGTTGTGACAAAATTTCACCGTAAGCCATACGCGATGAGTACCCACCGAGTGAAATATTGCTGTTCTATCGGCCAGTATCATTGAAGATCGCGTTTTGTCAATTCCTCGCCGTGCACAATTAAAAGCTTGTGTTCTTCGACCACCTGGAAGATTTTATATCAGGACCTCTATATAAAATTTTAAAGATTGAACTTGTATGACATGTGTTTTCAACAAGATGGGGTCCCACGCCACACAGCAATCAATACCATTAACATATAAAAAGGGTGGTGTGGTCAGAAATATATCGTATAATTTAGCGCAGTCCATTGTCCGCTGTGATCTCGCTTTTTGACCCGCTAATTGTCTAATAATTAGGAACGAGCCCACCAAAATACTGGAAAGGACATGGCAAGATCGGCATTCAAGGATAAACCATCTACGGTGTGGCTGCGGGCAACATTTACATGAAATAATCTTAAAAACTTTAATGGTTGGCATTAATATATGGCCCTTAATGAATATTTTGTTTTTCATTAAATTTTGCAAACTTTTGTGTTTTTTTTTTAATTGTCAAAACTTAAGCGGTTAATAAATCACAAAATGATCCAAAAATCAGACTGCATGTTTTTTCCAATGATTATAAGGGATAAACAAAATTTCCGGCAATAATGTCTGAAAGAGAATTTTCTGTTCGTCCTCACAAAAAAATAAATAAATATAAATTTCAATTACGAAATTAATATAATCAATTAAAAAGTTATTTGATTTTGCATCAATCATCAAAATACTACTACTAATCAAATGAAAATTAATAATTTTAATTAAAAAAAAAAAATTAGAAAAAAAATATCAATTAAAACTGTATTAAAAATAAATCAAACCTTCTATAATTTTTAAAAATTTTATTAATAAATTTAATTCCGCCTATAATAACAATTTGGTATTAATATAATTAAAGTTTTAATTGCATCAGCAATGTAATTATTAAATCAGTTTTAAATAAAATTACCCAAAAAAAGAAAATAATATTTTTTTAAGTAAATAATAATAAAATAATAATAAAAATAAATAGAATTTTAAAACAAATCAAAAAGTCAATCAATAAGGAAAATTTAAGCAATAATTTTTTTCTGTGACATAACGCTGCTATTAGGACTCTATTGGAAAAGTAGTCTGAAAACATTCAACAATCAATATAATCCTAATGATTACTGCAGAGAAACAATTACTAGGATTTCATGGTCGTTTTATATTTTGTTTGTTTATTTTATCGTAACCGGACATACTTTGTCTAAAATGGAATGGAAACATTTTTCATCTTGATGTCTTTTTCTCATTACACAGCCGTGATAAAAAACTTTAAAGTTAAAATATTATAATAGATGAAGAAAAGCTCAATTCTACAGTTTTAGCAGCTACGCCAACTAGGCTACTAATATTTGTACAGTGTGCAAATACCTTAAAGCCAATATCGCCTGCTCTTTGGCATTACAATTAATCTTAAAAAAATTTCACTCTTAATTAAGCAACCTAAAAGTTCTATGTTACTATTGAGAAACCCTTTATTATAATTTACGATGCAAACTGCATAGGGTGTACATTTACATTGTATTGCATTACAGTGCATATACTGCATGTTATAATATGCTACTCGAAATGACTAGAGCATATATAAAATCTACACTAAAATATACGTGATAATTGCTACAGAAGAATACCTTTGCGTGTGTTGGAAGAAAGTAATGAGAAATTAAAGCATTTTTACCCTACAGTGTTTATAATGTTGAGCTTGTATGCCGGCAGCCACATAAGGGTGGTTCCTCTTTTTGTGACTGATAGAAAAGCTGACATTGTTTCCTGTCACGGGTTGGTGAGAAAAACCAAGCTATTTTGAATTAATTCTTGTGTCAGCAATTAAAACATTTAAACCAGTTTTTTAGCAGCTGCTTTAATATCAGATTAATAAACTAAGAACAAATCTAACTTTTAAAGTAAAACAAAAAAATATTGAAAAAATTGGTTACTAACTAGAAAAGCTATAGGCAGAAATATTTTTTTTTAAATAACAAGTTCTTCAAGCTTATAGTTAATTGTTGGACACGCTGATGAAGCCGAATTGCAAATTGTGGTCTGAGAAAATATAAAAAAAAGAAAATAACAAAACAGCTTAAATCAAACTGAGATCCAAGCACAAAAATACAATTCCTTTTGTATATTTTTCTTAAATTTACAAACGAAAATCGAATATCTCCAGTTGCTCGTTTGCCGAGAGGATCAATATCATGTGAATGAGCTTGAATGTATAATAGAACTAGCTTTGTAAAAAATTTAAATTGAACATGATGTCAGAAGTATTGAAGCAAAATATTGAATATCACTAAATCTTAAATCTACTGAAGACAACGCTATAATGAGGTCATTATAGCTATGTACATGATTGGCCACGCCAAATATACCACTTTTATTTTTCATAACAACGTCAACCCTAATATTAAAATATAAAAAATAGGAAAAGGGGTATGCAAATTTAAACAAACATCATGTAGAGATTGTGGAAATAAAATAGATTTTTCTTACAAATGTTTAACGTGCTCATAATGATAATTTTGCAATTAAACATGTACACACATTCACGTGAAAATGTTGTACTTATACAGTAAACAATTATTGTACATATACGAGTATAGAATATTTAAGGATAAAAAGAAAATAATTACTATAATTCGGTTATGTTATAAAGCAATTAAAGATGCTTTTGTTAAGAAGTACATTGTAAAATTAAATATGCTCGTATTGTAAATAAATAGCAATGTTTACCTAATAATGATATTACAAGCACATTTCAATTAAATCATATTTGAATAGAAGATTTCGTAAATATGTATTTGTTTACGTATTATTTAAATTATACAAACACATTTCTCTATGTAAGTATATGTTTACTGTTTATACATATTAAAGCACTACTGTAACACAAGTCGTAAGATCCTTCGAAAATTTTGTGTAGAACGCATAGAATAGAATAATACAAAAGCAATGTGTAGTAAACTGAAGAAGAAAATGATGATAAAAAATTCTATCATTTTTTAAATCGTTTAAAATAATCAAGAGTGCTATTCCACAGGTGCAGTATCAGATGAACAAGGTAAAAGATTTCATCAAGACATGAATTGGAAATGGTCATTTGATCGATTGAACAAAAAACTTTTGATAAATATATGAAAAGAAAAAATTTACTAATAATATAATAATTTAATTAATGATTTACTACAATAATACGAGAAATGCACGAAACAAAGATGTAGATTTGAAAGAATAAACAACGCATCGATTATATTGGCAGTAAGAAATACAATTATTTATCTCCTCATATAAAATTGATAAATAGAATTTCGGCTTACAAAGCTTTCTGCAAATAATACTTGTATTTTAATATCGAAATACTACTTTAATCTAAGTTAATTGTTTTTTAGTTATAAATTTATATTTATATATGTACATATGAATACAACTTTTTGTTGACTAATTTATTATACCCTTCACCTGTGCTGCACAAGGGTATATATATGTAGCTTTGTCACTCCGTTTGTAATTTCTACAATTTTCATTTCCGACCCCATAAAGTATATATTTTCTGAAAGCTTATGAATAGAGGAGTCCATTAAGCCCTGACCGCCTGTCCTAGTCCGTGTGTTGGTTGAAATCAACTTTTAGAAGCAACTTTATGTTCCTTAGATCTCTATATGGTATCAATCTCTGAAATTGAAATTCAGCACAATCGCCCCATAACTTTCTGAGATATGAGCAAAAAACACGACCACCTCGTTTTTTTCACAATTACAACAACAACATACATACATACTGGTTAAAGTAAACGTGGCATCGAATTCCAGCTGAGCCAAAAAAAATGTGTTTTATTTTATTTTTTTTTAATTTTTTTTTTGTAATTTTTTTTATTATTTTTTTTTAGTTTAATATATTTTTTTTTTGTAATTTTTTTGTTTTTTGGTATGTTTTTTACATGTATGTACGTATTTTATATGAGATGAATGGTGATGCAAACAATTGTTTTTGCATGACTACACGTTGTGAAGGTTATATAAGATTCGGCACGGCCGAATATAGCACTGGTACTTGTTTTTTATTTTTTTACCCGCCCCCAAAAAAATGGTGGGGGTATATTCATTTTGTCATTCCGTTTGTAACACATCGAAATATCCATTCTGAAATATATATTCTGAATTGGGGTTTCATTTTATGACGATCTAGCTATGTCCATCGGTCTGTCCGTCTGTTGAAATTATGGTAGAAGTCGGACGCTAGGGTTCTTAAATTTTGCCAGATTATTTCTTATACACAAGGTTTGTTTGGTATTGAAAATGGGCTAAATCAGAATATTTGGAAGAGAGGTTTAGATCGTAATGCAAGAGTAGGTCAAAAAAACATGTCCTTCCAACATCGAATAAAATGTAATGTGTCCAAAGGCATAAACGTAGAGTCATGAAATTTCGATTGTATATTTCCTAAGTAAAAAAATATTTTTCCCTCAAAACTGCTAAAAGCTATGAATTAAGAAAGGAGTTATAGCTCAAAATATACGAAAATTTCTACCGCGCAGTGTATTCTTCAGTACATTTAATATTTAAAACGTAATAAAACTGGCAAAATTAGATGTATGATTCTGACAAATATTGCTTTTTGGTCAAAGACTTTGCACTTACGGAAAATAAATATGATACGCCCACTTTTACGCCCACTTTTACGCCCACTTTTACGCCCACCTACTATATAACGCTTTATGTCAAATTCATATAATTTCTCTATGAATAAGGATTTTGACAGAATAAAGGACTCTATATTAAAACATCTTAGTTGAGTTTATTGGCAGAAGCTATTTCGACACGCCCACTTATCACGAAATTTGCTGTTAATAAAATCTAAAAGCTAATAAAACCGGCAAAATTAAAGGTATGATGATGAAATATCGTACAACAATGTCATTGTTATGCCAAGTGGCACGCCCACTTTAACGCCTATATCCCATATAACGGTTTAACTTGAATTCATACAATTTGTTTGCGGACAATGTTGTGGAAGAATAAATGACTATATTGAAATATCTTAGTCTTATTTATTAGCAGAATTTATATTAACACGCCTTCTTCAACGCCCATTTTCGATTAAGGACTAAATTCACGAAAACATTTTACTAACATATCGAAGTTATACAAAGAAAGTTATACATATTTTAGTATCAAGAGATTATTCGAAAGCGATTACTGCTAATAACAAAATAATAAATTTTGTGCTATAAATATACAAATTATATTTACAAAACCAAATTCAAAACAATTACAAATTTAAAAATAACTAATTATTTATATAAAGATCAAGAAAAAAAAACAATTTGTACTTGTTTTAAATTTATTTTTTGTTTATATAATTTTTATCTTTACCCTAAAAAAGCTACACATTATGTGATAGCGATATATTGGTTTTAATAAAATTTTTTTATAAAGAGGTAAAAACTGAAGAAAATAAAAAATTATTGTTTAGCTGACTTTTTTTTGTTTTCATCACAATGGGACTAATCATTTTTAGATTATGATGAAATGAAAGCATAGCTGCCTATTTCGGTCGAAATATTAGACATGCCCTTAAAAGGCTCAGTCCGATTTAAATATGTCGAGATAAAATCTGTATAGTTCACAGATTTTTGCTGTAGATCAGTGTTATTTAGCAAAACTTGTGATTAATGGAAATTTGTCAAATCGAAAAAAAAAGATTAAAATTAGTTCTTTTATATTCGGTCTAAATGCTAAACTTTTTTTTTATAAATAAACATTTACTTTATATAATTTATGGGCCTTAGTTATAGCTTACAGCAAGCCAAAGGCATAAAAACAATAATATATTTGCTATTAGGAATATCGACATATAGATAATTATAAAATTTCACAAAGTTGTAAACAAACCTAATAGCTGACTGACACTTTACTCTTAGGAAAGATTGAGTACCATATGAAGAAGCTATACCCAATTTTAAGAAGTGTTGCAAAAGTAACTAAAACTTAATTACTAAAATTTAATAATTTTGTGTGCTTCATTAATCAATTTGTTTTGTGACTACCTTTGCAACAATTCTCTCTGCTCCATTTCTGTTGGTACGTATAAGTACTTTATATAATTAATATTCAGTTATATATATAAAGCCCTTCAAAATATTGTTCCAACTTGTATTTTGCTGTCTATCAATAAAATGTTCAATGTAAATGCATCAATATTTGTCACTTCAGTGATTTTGTTCTCTCAAAGCATTCGCCAGATAATTGAAATCATTCAAATTATTCATCATCAACACCATCGACTCTTACATACATATGTACATACGTTACAAAACCCAAATCAATATTGATTGAGGTGTCTTGCAGGCAGGTAATTGAAATGTTGCATTGAAATTAAATATTTTTCTAGGCTAGTATTGTTGTAAGCCATTTACTATGCATCTATATATATAAAAGTGAAACTCTGTGTGTGTGTGTGTGTGTTAGCTATAGACTCCGAAACTGTAAAACCGATCGGGCTTAAACTTTGGTAAGTTGTTGTACACATACCAGGGAGTGTTTATGGGTGGAAAAAAGTGGGCGGTGCCACGCCCATAAAAAATTAATTATCAGTTTTAGCTACTTGCACTTGACCGATTTTTCTGAAACTTTGCACACATATCGAGCTGTCATGACTAAATAATTTCGTGATAAGAAAAGTGGGCGGGGCCACGCCCCTAAAAAAGTTTTAAGTTTGAGGTACTTGCACTGGACCGATTTTTCTGAAACTTTGCACACATATTGAGCTGTCATGACTTTATAATTTCGTGATTGAAAAAGTGGGCGGGGCCACGGCCATAAAAAATAAGTTATCAGTTTTAGCTACTTGCACTGTACCGAATTTTCTGAAACTTTGCAGACATACTGAGCTGTCATGACTTTACACTTTCGTCATTAGAAAAGTGGGCAGTGCCGCGCCCATTAAAAAAAGGGATCATTTTGAGGTACTTGCACTGGAACGATTTTTCTGAAACTTTGCACACATATTGAGTTGTCATAACTATACTGTTTCGTATTTAGAAAAGTGGGCAGTGCCACGCCCATAAGAAAAGGTATCATTTTGAGGTACTTACATTGGACCGATCTTTCTGAAACTTTGCACACTTATTGAGCTGTCATGACTATACAGTTTCGGAATTAGAAAGGTGGGCAGTGCCATGCCCACCTTTCTAATTACCTTGCACTTGATATTCGATTAAAATTTAGAATGCGATTAAAATTCATGAAGGGGCGTAGCAACGCGCGCCGGGCTTTTCTAGTTTTAAATAAACATGAAAGATTATTTTATTGCACATGAATGCTTAAAGAGAAAAACAATTTAAATAAAATACATATGCGTATTAATTTAAGTAAAATATTTATAATGCGTGTTAAATTTTTAAATAGTTTTACTGCATTTGTGCAAGCACATTTCGACGTTGATTTGATTGGTTTTCTTATTTGAAAGAATTTTTATTTTATTTTATTTAAAATTCATAGTTTTTTCTCTTACATTTGGCGTTTAATGGTGTTGTCACAATAAACCGAAAATTATTTGTTTTTCTCTGTTTTTGTTATTTTGTCAACCGACATTTACAATTGGTTTAAGAAAAAAATTTAATTTATTTGTTAATATCCCAGTAAAATGGGAAATATTTCAACGACATTGAACATTTGACATTAATACAAAGAGATCAAATGTAGAAAGACTGCATTCTCAGTTTTTTTTATAAATTGTTTATTCATGGTTTTTAAATTAAATTAAAATTTTAAATTAAAAGATTCAAAATGTAAAATATCAACATGGGTGTCATGGAAATAAACAGTAGAATACAAAAAAATCTTTTGAAAATGTATCATTCCGTTCATTGGAAATTTGGTAATTAGTGAATAATAACAAAACAATTAAATATTTAAATTTTTAAGCTTTTACACTAAAACTAAAATTATTTTGTTAGTACTGATTATTTAGCTTTATTATTGATACTCTTCTCTGGGGATATGGAGATATTGACGAAATACAGTCTGCGAAGAGTTTGTGTAACCCTCCAGGTTGCATTATAAATGCGCTTTCCACACCGTTCACATGCCTGAAATCACATTTAAACATTAATACATTAAAATTTTATAAATAATAAATAAAATCAGTTGGACTTTAAAATAATAGTAAAATGGTTATCACTGGTTTATTTCAATCTTAAGGCCTAACTATATTATGCTTTTGCTGGCTTAAGCTACTGTCAAAAATCAACGAAAAGTCTGTCAAATGCTTAAGAGAATTTTTGAAGACTTTTCGGTGAATATATTGTACTTTTAAAACTTAAATACTTACCATGATTAGTTGCAAATATTTGTACTTTTGCAAAAGCTGTTTTATTTCTGTATTTCCTAAATATATCGATATTGTCATAAAATTATTATTTAATGTGTAAAATTTATAAATATTTTACCATAAACCAAAAAATGTATAAATTTTTTCTCTTATTTCAAAAACAAATGATAACATTAATTAAAACGTACTAAATATTGCAACAGTGTGTACATATCAAATGAAAATCTATTTTCGTAAGCAAAGTACGATCAGAGTCGCTGTTTGCTTAAGCAAATGACACTTGACGAAACTTGACGAAAAGTTTCTTAAGTACAATATAGTTGTATACATTTAATTTTATGTAATCGCACATTTGCTTAAGCCAGCAAAAGCATAATATCTTTCCGTACCTATAAGTTAATTCAAAATTTTATTTTTATAACCTTAACCATTTGTAATTTTTAACGTATTAGGCCCGTAAAGCATATATTTTTTTTAAAGAAGGAATAGTTAAAGCGATTAAGTAATATCAGTTTGTCGTTGCGTTGCTTAAAATCAACTTTTAAAAACTCCCACATATTGCTCTTTGTACAAATTGGAAAGCGCTTGCTCTTTGTTTATTGGGTAATGGAGCAAAATGAAGTCAATGCCAATTCTGAAAGGAAAAGACATCTTCTCCAATGAAGCACGTTTTCATCTCAAAGGCTATGTGAATACACCAATTTGTCGACTTTGAGGCACAAGAAATCGCCATAAAATACATGAGAAATAAGCTCAACCGCAACGTGCAAATGTCTGGTGTGATATTTTTCTCTGGGGTTCTGTGAAATCTCGAACTTATACTAATAAGCCGAAATTCCTCTGCTCAATTTAGAGATCCAAAGCGTAATCGATAAGGTGAAAAAATCGTAAAAGATTTCACAAAAATAGTAATGGCCTATCATCAGAGCCGTATAAACATATTTTTTCTGGGAAAGATATTTTTTACTTAGGATATATACCTATAAAGTTTTATCGCTCGAAATCAATGCGCTTAGACACAATCGCATTTTTTTATGCAGGATGGACATTATTTGTTTACCTTCTCTTACATTACGAGCTATAACTCTCTTTTTAAGATATTCCAACAGACGGATAGGCGGACCAAGACTAAGAAACAAAGTACTTTAATTGATATTTTGAACCATTACAAACGGACTGGCAAACTTACTATACCATAAGTAATCGATTTAAGTATTTAAAACTTACCGCTTCAATTTCCACAATATGAGTATTAAATGAATGGATTTGACCAGTAGATTATTGTAAACCATAAAAAATTTAACAAAAAGACGACGTCCGAAACAAAATAAGTTTATTTTTTAATCCATCAATATGGGTATCAACTGAAGGAGCTTGACTAGTAGAATTCTATATTAAAATTTTAGGTCAAATGTCACGTCTAAAATACGGTGAGATCATGATATCCATGTAGAAGATGGTAAAGGGTATTATAAGGTTTGGCATGGCCGACAATAGAATTTTAATTTCAATTTTTTTAATTTTTAATTTTAATTAATATTCCAATCAAGAATGATTAGAACAAGATTACGCCTTGCAATCATATGATTGATACCACAAGAAAAAAATTGCTAAAAGTAATAAACTGCTAAATTGATTAATTCATTTATTAATAAATAATAAAAAATAATAATAAAAAGTAATAAATGACAAATAAATATAAAAAACCAAGTGATTATTTTTCTTTTTTTGTGAAATTAACTTAAAAACTATAAATAATCTGATGTGACGTACATGGACAGAACGAAAACTTTTTTTACACTCGGAATGCGTAATCTTGTTTTTATAATTTTGCATGTCAATTAATTGCTGGGAGCTACGGTCAGACACATATATTAATTTACATATATGTATGTAGTTGAATAGTTACATATAAGAATTGTCACTGTATTTAAAAATAAAACTGACTTGATGACGGTATTAAATTTAAACGCAACATTATGGTTTATGTTCACATCAGTAAAGTTTGCTGTATGTAAGTTTGATAAAAAATAATAAAAACAACAAAATTATATATCAATTTAAGGTCAATTTAATCCGTTATAATGTTTCAGTATTACCAAGTAATAGACCTACAAAAATCAAAGCCGACAATTCTAAATATTGCTTGTATATGTAGGACAGATTTTATCCAAAAAAAATTTTCTAATTTGTTTTCTTCTTAGATTTTTAAGAAACGTAAAACAGAAAAGCATTAACAATAACTTCGTTTTATTTGATTCTTTTCAATATGGTTTTTTAAGCTCATCTGAAATAAATAGGCAAAAATAGAATAGTTTTTTGCTGGTGAGAATAATTTTTCTATTTATTTATCAACCGATTGTAACAGAACACTTATAATTTATAAGAGATATTCTTAATACAGTGCAAAAATTATATTTTGTTGAAATCGATTTAGGTTCCATTAAAATAATGTTCTACACCACGCATAGATCTTAAAAATCAAGAGAAATTTAAGTTAATTTTATACACAAATCTATTTTTCAATAGTTTATACAATTCTGTTTGAAAGTTACAAATATCAAAACATATTTTTGCTGATTTGCTTGTGTAGGATATAAATTTATGCGTAAACTTTTAATTATATAAATATTATTTTTATATACATACGTAATTTACAAATTTAATAAAAATACAATTTTGATATTCGAATTAGAGTTTGTTTGTGAATAAAGTTTATTTTCAGCCGAAATCATTCTAGTTTTTATTTATTTTTTCTTCTATATTTATAATTATATTGAAAATGAGCATTTAAAATGTAAGTACGCACACATAATAAACTGACGTCTTTATACATATGTATGTATATGTAAATGCATATTCATATACATATAAATAATATATTTTCATGAAAGTTGACTTGTGTTTTTGAATATTTGATTTGGTTTAATATAATAAAAACAAAACAAAGGATGGATCCGCGCTATTTATTATACCCTTCACACAGTGAACAAGTAACAGTGCTATATTCGGCCGTGCCGAATCTTATATACCCTTCACAACGTGTAGTCATGCAATAACAATTGTTTGTATCACCATTCATCCCATATAAAATACGTGCATACGTACACGTTAGAATAAATGTGGCATCGAATCCCAGCTGAGCCAAAAAAATTTTATTTTATTTTATTTAATATATTATTTATATTTTATTATTTTTTTTTATATTTTTTTTAAATTTTTTTAAAAAAATTTTTTAGAAAAATTTTTAAAAAATTTTTTTAAATTTTTTTTTAAATTTTTTTAAAAATTTTTTTTGTAGTTTTTTTTATTATTTTTTTCTTATTTTTAATATTTTTTTTTTTGTAATTTTTTTTGTTTGGTATGTTTTTTACATGTATCTATGTATGTATGTTGTTGTTGTAATTGTGAAAAAAAACGAGGTGGTCGTGGTTTTTTGCTCATATCTCAGAAAGTTATGGGGCGATTGTGCTGAATTTCAATAGCGATTCATTCCTGGATATTTCCAAGAGATTGATACCATATACAGATCTGAGGAACATATAGTTGCTTCTAAAAGTTGATTTCAACCAACACACGGACAGACGGGCAGACGGACAGACGGTCAGGGCTTAATCGACTCCTCTATTCATAAGCTTTCAGAAAATATATACTTTATGGGGTCGGAAATGAAAATTGTAGAAATTACAAACGGAATGACAAACCTATATATACCCTTGTGCACCACAGGTGAAGGGTATAAGGGTATTTTTTTCTTGTTTAGATTTTAAATGAAATTCAAACCTGTCCGTGTGAATGTTGAAATCAACTTTCTGAAGCCCTCTGACATCGCCTGGATCCGAGTGAAGTATTAAAATATCAGAAATATTCGGAAGCAGATCGGTATTAAAAATCAAAACAAATTGGTACATAAGCAACTGAGATATGAGGAAAAAACCACGAACACCTAATTTTCTGACACAGCAATGAAAATGCCCAGGGGGATATACGTAGCAAATTTTATCATCATACCTTTAATTTTGGCGGTTTTATAAGCTTTTAAATTTCATTAACGGTAGATAACGTGAAAAGTGGGCGTTATAGTAGGCGTGTCCAAGTTATTTTTGCCAATAAGTACTACCTAGATGTTTCAATATAGTCCTTTTTTATTCCAAAATCTATATTAATAGAGAAATTATATGAATTTTGGGTAAAACGTTATATGGGAGGTGGGCGTAAAAGTGGGCGTGGCACATTGATTTTTTGTTAGAACAAAGCACTTGACCAAAAAGCCATGTGTGCAAAATTTCAGAGTCGTACATCCAATTTTGTTGCTTTTATGACGTTTTTGTTTTTAAATATACCGAAAAATACACTGTGCGGTGTAAATTTTCGTACATTTTGATCGATAACTCCTCTCCTAATGCATAGATGTAAATAATTTTCGGGGAAAAACATTGTTTTTACTCGAGAAATATATATTCGAAGTTTCATGAGTCTACGTTAATGCGTTTGGACACAATTCCATTTTATTCGATGTTTGAAGGACACGGTTTTTTCGACCTACTCTTGCTTTTCGAGCTATAACTCTCTTCCTAATATTGCGATTTAGCCTATTTTCAATACCAAACAAACCTTATCTATAAGAAAGATTCTGGCAAAATTTGAGCCCGCTAGCTTTTTCGGTGCGACCTCTATCGTGCTTTCAACAGACGGACAATCGGACAGACGGACGGACATAGCTAGATCGTCATCAAATCAAACCCTGATTCAGAATATATATACTTTATGGGGTCTAAAATGGATATTTCGATGTGTTACAAACGGAATGACAAAATGATTATACCCCCACCATTTTTTTGGTGGCGGGTATAAAAATATAAACAAATATGTTATTAAACAATTACTAACATACATGAGCATTAGACCATACCAAAAAAACTTGTCACGTTGTGTAATATAAGGGCGGTATCTCAGGGAAGAAGGAACCTAGATCTAGAGTTTAAGACTAAAATAAGGTTCGTGAAGCCAAATGGTCTCTAAAGCAAAGCATTTGTCCCCTTCAGACAAAAAATTCAGTATATTACATCTTAAGATCCGACGAATAATTTAAAACATAAAGTATATATTTTCTGAAAGCTTATGAATAGGGAAGTCGATTAAGCTCTGTCAGTCTGTCCGTGTGTATGTTGAAATCAACTTTTTGAAGCCCTCCGACATCGCTCGCTGAAGTATTAGAATATCAGAAATATTCGGGAGTAGATAGGTTTCGAAAATCAGAAAGATCGATACATAAACAACTGAGATATGAGCAAAAACCCACGACCACCTCGATTTTTTTTTCACAAAAACAACATTACAACAACATAATACAAACATACAAACTTGTATATTGGTTAGAGAAAACGTGGCATCGAATCCCAGCTGAGCCAAAAAATTTTTTTATTATATTTTTTTTTTTATTTTTTATTTAATATATTATTTATATTTTTTTTATGATTTTTTTTTTATTTTTTTTTTTTTATTTTTTGTTTGTTTTATATTTGTTATATATATTTTAATTATTTAAAAAAAAATTTTTTTTTTAATTTTTTATTTTTAATTTTTCAAAAATTTTTTTTTTTAAATTTTTTTTATATTTTATTTTTTTATTTTTTTAACATACATACATACATACATACGTAAATTTATAATTTTACAATGTATGTACGTTTTTCATATGGGATGAATTGTGGTACAAACTACTGTTATTGCATGACTACACGTTGTGAAGGGTATATAAGATTCGGCACGGCCGAATATAGCGCTCTTACTTGTTTTGCTCTAAATTTATGTACGACTTCAATTTAAAAGTTATTAAATAGTTTTTTATTAACATTTGCTGTAATCTGCTGTTTAAAATATTGATCATACTTCGCGCTCTGAGAATTCTTATTTATACTGGGTGATTCGGTATTATACCGAAGTTAGTGCCTCAGAAAATATATTTTATGAAGATTCACGCTTCGCATCATATATTCTCACTTCGGCTTTTTTTAATTTTAATCATCTCGCTATCAACTCGCCATCACTCTGCGATAATTCTCTAATAATTCTACTTAATAGCATTTTTTATATCAAACTGTGGTTTTCGGAGTGTACATCCAATCCCGTTCCACTTTGTTCTTAGTTTTTATACACATAATAGTAATTGAAGTTTTTCATCCCAGATGGTTCTAGGTCAAAAAAATCATATAATTCGGAGAAAATTATTTATGAAATCTTGCAATGCTTTAATGTTTCGGCAGGCAACATTCTAAGTTCTAGAACAATATACCAACGTTGATTTGATATTGGTTTTAAAAATTCATATTTAAAAGCGACGTCAAAATACAACGATTTCCATTTCTTACTGAGTTGAACGAAAGAGTAAGAGGCTTTTTTATGCAACTGATTGTCAGTTCGACTATTTATTAATTGATTTTTTATCACAAATGATCTTAAGGTTATACACTTATGTGATACCAATTTATTAGAAATACTTTTGAGAACGTTATTGTGGTATAGAAAATCAGCTATTTCCACCCACTAGCGGCTCATATATGAGAACATATTCTTGGCGAAAACCAGTGTAAATTTCTTATGGCAGAGACCCTGTGTACACACATTTTATCAATTAAATGAGTCTAGGTAAAATTTCCATGCATTTGAGATTATTTTAAATGATACTATGGGCATTTTTTACAGTCGGACTGTGTAATCCTGTTTTTATTATTCTTGCTATATGTATGGGTATGTAATGGCTGTTTCACTATAATATATTTTCCTTTACTCATCTCCATTCATTCATTCGTTTGTTTGGTAAAAAAAAAAAAAAAAAGTTATAGCGCAGTAAAAATATCACATACTCTGAAAGTGAGAGAGAGCATGTTTAACCATATTAGTGGCAGAATGCCGGTAGTAAAATACATACTAAAACAACAATAAACTAATTTATTTACATGCAATTTTTAACAGAAATTGACAATGTAATTAGAAAAAAATTAAACGTTTTCGAATTTCACACAGACGACTAGAAATGCAGTAAGCAAACTGTTTTAAAGCACATCGCTCATATTGTTTAAAATACAGGAGATAAACAAATGCATATTAATTATGCACATGCGAATTAATTTATATGAAGCAAAAAAAAAACCATAAATAAAATTTATATAAAAAAAAATACATTAAGAAAGTCTAACAAATTAACATATATTTTTAAAATGTATGGTAAATCTATTAATCGCTTAAAAGCCTGGCAAACTGTGCAATTTGTATATTTTCCCACCCCTGCAAATAAACTCTTAAACATTTTATATAATTTTCTTTTGTAAAACACGTTTAAGTTTGAGCGACAACTCAGCCTGTAAAGAAGAATGAAATTGTTTAATATTTATTCACAAAATACTAAGATGGAAAAGTTTAAATAAGATTTTTCCAATATCAGTTTAGCTGTACAGAAAATATGGAATTGGTAAATGCACTTTTATTTTTTCTAATAGCGTTTTTCAGACTCAGTATGATTGAAGAAGTTGCAATTCCATGATATGACTGACTCTGTAGATAAAGTCTTTACTGTACATGAAGTGTTAGGAGTACTCATTTATCTGACTAATAAGCATTTAATTCTATTTTTCCATTCACAACTCCTAAGCGGATTATGACGGTTATTTTATATATTCTATAACAATCTTTGGTTATCGAAAACAAGTAACAGGTTTTTATATTCAAGATTTGTTTGAATTATATCAGTTAATGTTTGTTTTTTATGCAAACATCGATATGGTTGTCCTTTTGAAAATGGTATGATTTACAAAGTTATTGCGACAAAATTGGTATGATTTTTCTATAAAAATAGCAATATATTCGAAGTTATTTAAAATTACAAATACCAATTAAATGATAAGTGGAACAGCAATATGATAACAAAGCAATTATGCCTTGATATGTATTGATCAGAATTTGTTATTTTTTGCTAAATAAATTTTTATTATTTGAAAGTTTGACATGTAAAAAATATATCGACAAAATTTTACAAATAATAGAGAAGCAATCAAAATTCATATAAAAAGTTTTATATAAAAAACTAAGTACAATATATCTGTGGCTTGGAGCTAAAAGAGCCAATGTCACTTGTTTGCTCTTTTGAGTTAAACATTGCAATAGATTTGTTTTCTTGCTCTATTTCATTATGGTAAAAGTCACACTTAACTCAGGACAGCTTCATAAATAAAAAGCTGCCCAATGTCACTATGAAAGCACCTATAAAAGTTAAAGTTTAATTCCAATTTTCTCAAAAGTAAATATTTCGACATTGGCCCTTTTAGCTCCAAGCCACGGATATAGGATAAATAATAATTTATTTTATATGCATACAAATTTGCTTCTTTAAACTCCTACAACACAGAAAAAAATAAATATGAATTTCAATTACGAAATCAATACTATAAATTAAAAAAATGTTTAATTTTGCTCCAATCATCAAAATGATACTATTAATTAAATGAAAATTAATAGTTTTAATTGAAAAAATATTGCGACAAATATTAATTAAAACAGTATTAAAAAATTTTTAAAAATTATTTTAATTAATCAAATCATGCCTATAATTGAAATGTGCGATTTATATAAATATTTAATGAATTTATTGTATCAGTAATTTATATTATTAAAACTGTTTTAAATTAAATCACCCAAAAAGAAAAAAATTATTTTTTTAATATTTTTTCTTAACATAAATTTTAATTATATTTCATTACTTATATGTATACTAATAATTTTATATAAGATGTAATGTTCCACAAGTACACATACTATGCCATGTCAAACGCCGGATTTCTAAAAATAATTAATAGCATCAATAACCTAGACATAATGGAATATTTACCGGTAAAAAAGTTTGATCAGAGCGTAGACTCCTAATGACTTACCTTTAAAAATGAGAATCTTGAGCAATATACCAGAATCCAAGAAATATTGGCTTTGGAAACATCTAGAATGAAACTGAAACAATTTATTATATTTAAAACAAAATATATTTATTATTTGTTTGCACCTGCCAGAACTATCTTTTATAGATTGTCCACTATTTTTTATTATTCTGTTCCATGGATTACAAATATTAAATTTATCTTTCGAAAGCAAATTTTCAAAAAATGTCATTTAAAATAAAATTTTTTATTTTTTCACCTGAAAGAAATCTCAATATTTTTTTAAAAAAATATTTTATATCAATTAAAAAAATTAATTAAATTAAATAAAATTTTAATTAGAATTTAAAAACAAGTCAAAAGGTTAAATAATTAAAAAAATTTAAGGAATATTTTTTCCTGTAAAGCAGTAAGGCCCGAAGCAAGTTCCTTTAAATATTCTGTATCTTATACACGAGCCAAAGAAACAAAATTCTCAAAAAACTTGGTGTAAAATTTTAACTCAAAAATTGGTTATATTGTATTTTTCATATTTATTATTTTTTTTTTTTCATATCCATCAAGTTTCTCTCAGCAAAACTAAAAAATTTTGACATGAAAAAATGGTTAGTTTTTAGGTTCTAAAGCTACATGAAAATTGTATATATATATGGGCGAGCCACAAAGACAAAAATCCCAAAAATCTTAGGGTAAAATTTTAACTTAAGCAAGTAAGAGCCCTATATATGGCTGTGACGAATCTTTTATACCCACCACCAATTTTATGTTGTTTTATGTCTCATTTTTTATAATTTTGTTTAAATGTGTAATGTCTGTCTAAGCACATTTAAATCACATCAAATGAGTTAGAGAAAAAAAAAGGAAACTAAAGTAGGCGGGAAATAGCACGTAGGCTGGGAAAATGCCTTTTAAAAAGGGACAGGACGGGATTCCTGATATTCTTGGGGTTTAAATAAAAAATGCACACTTTATATATCAATTCAATGTACTTACATATTTTATTAAGCAAAATACTTATTTTATCAAAAATTATAATTGGACTTTGTATAGCTAAAATGAGCCAAAAGGGATGTTGTGACGAGCCAAAGTCAGAATAAGGAATGAATTAAAACTAATCGATACCATTTAAACAATAATTCACAATAATCGATTTCGAAAACTAATAATTCACATTTTATATAAATCAGAGCCTTAAAACTATGTCATAAATAGAGAATTCTTTTGAACATCCTGCGGCCTCTTGATCAGCATGATCAATTTTATTACAGTTTCTTCGCCAAGCGCTCAAGAGCTCGCAAGGCACCCAACAAAATGCGTTTCTGATTTTCTGTTGAACCTCTTGACGACTGCCTTATAGATCGATGGTTATTAATGCGGGTTGATTGCGCTGGACGTCGATTCGTACCATGTCGAGCATGAATCCGATGGTTATCAGATCGGGATGGCCTACTCATATTAGGATTTTTAGCATTATCGTTGTTAGTGGTCGATACAGGTTTACTGGGTGAATTGTGAAGTAAAGTGTGATGAGCCCAACCACATTTTTGGCATACATCCGCCGAGGTACAATCGTCAGTGGCATGCGACCTTGCTAGACAGTTTTTGCAATAGCCATGTATACGGACTTGACGTCTACGGTTCTCCCAGCTCATGCTTAAAAACACCTTACAGTACCGTAGCGGATGTATGCCAAAAATGTGGTTGGGCTCATCACACTTTACTTCACAATTCACCCAGTAAACCTGTATCGACCACTAACAACCTTCCGGTTCGAAGGACCATGTTTAAATGTGTAATGTCTGTCTAAGCACATTTAAATCACATCAAATGAGTTAGAGAAAAAAAAAGGAAACTAAAGTAGGCGGGAAATAGCACGTAGGCTGGGAAAATGCCTTTTAAAAAGGGACAGGACGGGATTCCTGATATTCTTGGGGTTTAAATAAAAAATGCACACTTTATATATCAATTCAATGTACTTACATATTTTATTAAGCAAAATACTTATTTTATCAAAAATTATAATTGGACTTTGTATAGCTAAAATGAGCCAAAAGGGATGTTGTGACGAGCCAAAGTCAGAATAAGGAATGAATTAAAACTAATCGATACCATTTAAACAATAATTCACAATAATCGATTTCGAAAACTAATAATTCACATTTTATATAAATCAGAGCCTTAAAACTATGTCATAAATAGAGAATTCTTTTGAACAAATTTGTTATTTTATTACTAACAGTAATCGCTATGGGATAATATCTTTATACTAAAATATGTATCACTATCTTTGTATAACTACGATATGCTACTAAAATGTTTTCGTAATTTTAGTCTTTCAATGAAAGTGGACGTTAAAGTAGGTGGTCAATATAGTTTCTGCTAATAAATACAACTTAGATATTTCAATATAGTACATAGAGAAATTATATGAATTTGAGATAAAGCGTTTTATGGTAGGTGGGCATAAAAGTGGGCATGTCACATTTGTTTTCTGTACTGAGCACGCCCTGTGGGTTCCACAAATATTCTGTTTGCTATGTCGCCTGAGGGTTTCACCAATTGTGTGCACTTGTGTTTGCGCTATTAACGTTAGATCGGTTGCTGGTCAGCTTCTAACCTGAGGCGAATTTTCGAGATTTTTGTGTTTACCCTTAGAGTTTTGCGTAGACATTTAATTTTGTTGAAATAAAATGTGTTTTAAAAAGAGCAAAAACTTTATGTTTTGTTTTTAAACAACATTGGATAATTGCATAAATTAAACATAACAATGGTAACGTACAGCTGTTATATGTTTGAACAGCAATCATGGTATGTTGCTTTTCGAATTCCATATAGGAAATTTTATTTATTTTAGAGTGAAGATTATTCTACTAATTGAGTACTCTTATTTGAAACCCAAATTGAGAAGTATTGTTTTAAAAATACTAAATTAAAAATAAAATTCTGTGGTTATGGACAATGATTTGAATTTTTACGTAGTTTACTGTATACTACTAGTCAAGCCCTTAAATTTGATACCCATATTGATGGGGTTAAAAAAAATTGATTCGCCATATTGTTTTAGACACCATCTTGGATTTTACATTTCTTAATAATTTACTGTATTCTATTGGTCAAGCCCTTTCATTTGATATCAATATTGAGGGGCGTTTAAGAAGATACATTTTAAAATACCAAATTTCGCTCATATGGAAATTTATTTTCCGCCAACATGAATTTTAATTTTTTATAGTGCTTATATTGCGATTGTCAAGTCCTTTCAGATTATACCTATATTGACTCTCTCGTTTGTCCAAAAGCTGTTAAAAATTGATTTTCGTTTGTAAATTTTTGGAATATATATTTTTCAAAAAAAAATTTTTGCCTATAACTTTACCGATTAGAGTAAGCTTTATCCAAAATTTTTCATAAACATCTCAAGAGGCATATTATATCTACAAATAGTATTAAAGGTACTGAAAATTATTCTATGGTTGAAAAATTTAAATTTTGGTGGTAAAAATATAGGAAAAAAACAAAGGCAATCGTGTTCATTTGCTCATATCTCAGAAAGTTATACGGCGATTATGGTGAATTTCAACAGTGATACATTCCAGGATATTTACAAAATATTGATATCATACACAGATCTGAGGAACATAGAGTTGGTTTTAAAAGTTGATTTCAACCAACACACGGTCAGACGGACAGACGGACATGGCTTGATCGACTCCTCTATTCATAAGCTTCAGAAAATGGGAACTTCATGAGGTCGGAAATGAAAATTGTATATATACTCTTGTGCACCACTGGTGAAGGATGTAACAAATGACAGATCATGACATATTACAAATCATAAATCATATCATCCCTATTCGAAAACCTTTTACATAAAACAAAACACATAATACTGTATTTAAATAGAAAATTTAAAATACAAGGGAAGTTGTGACTTCAAATACTGATAATTTTATTTTACTTTTTATAATTTAGTTATACACTTCTTTTTACTCACAAACAATATACATAATTCAGTTAATAATTATAATTTTACTTAAAGACACAACTTAGTTTTTTCGCTTGTACATATATAAATTAAAATTTTGTTTTTCCTTCTTCGAAATTTTGTTCTTTCACAAATTATTTATTTATTCATGTTATTTTGGTTTTGGGTATATTTTGTAAGTCCTTTTAACAAATCTGCCCTTAATTATAAAAGTGATATAAGTCACATATTTTTTGTTTCGAGATATTTAATGCTATGCGTTTGAATAAAATGTTTGTAAAATTAAAATTTTGGATTTATTTAATCTGAGTTAACGAGAATTTCTTATTAATCTGCAATTTTTTGCATATATCATGCGAAAATATTTTCGGAGATTGAATTGACTTGAACCATTTTCAGAATTAACTGAATGACCAAGCCAGAAACTTAGCAATAATTTTAGTTAAGGAATTTATGGAGGAATGTAGCTTTGTAAACATATATGATTCTTATATTTTTTTTTCGTTAATAATTTAGTGATCGAGTATAATGGAAATAATCGAATATTTTCATAATTTCTTAGACTTCCTCTTCAAGGTGAAAAATCTAAAATCTGAAATTTAGAGTCATCCAAAGTTGTTCTATAAAACATCTTATATGGTTTAATTTTTAGGAATTGCATCACAATATTAATTTTTAATTAAAATTAAATTTTTTCTGTGTTACTGCTAAACATTTGGCAATAACTTTTTCTTAAGTTCATAAATGCACAACCAATATAAAACGAAAGATATTCATATAATGAAAACATGTGTAATATACAAAGGGTACAATTTTTATAAGTTCACAAGAACACGTGTTCCAGCCGTTGTCATTACTGTCAGCAGCATATTTTAAAAAACTAATAATAAATACTTAATTTTTAAAAATTTTCGACTTAGACCATTTTCAGAATTAACACAAAACGAATTCTATTTATCGTTGAAATAACAATCATTTATAAATGGTTAATTTTTGACAATATTACGAAAATAACATTGAACTAATTAAGTCTCAAGTGATACGTAGGTGTGAAGGAACTGATAAACTCATTTAATTTATTTTCTGACTTGGACCATTTTTATAATAAAGGACACAAATACGGATCGCTGGTGACTTTAATTTGAATTTTAATATTTTATTTTGTTTTGTTTTCGCTTTAAGTTTATTTGGTTTTACTGTCATAAGGCAACAGGTAAAATCTTTGTTGTTTGTTTTGACTTTAGAAAAAAAAGCCAAGAACTGTTGACTTTAGGTTTTTCTAAAGAACAACAAACGAAGCTTTAATAAGTGATTTTGTTTTAGTTGTGTTTTTCTTTAAGGATTATATTAAACATTTGTTTAATTTTTTTGTGCTTCGTCTTTAGTAAAAAATGTTTTAAAAAAAGTTAACAACTTTTTAATTTATCAAAGTGATTTTACTAATAAGAGATATAGTCGGCTCACTGTTTTTCCTAAATTTTGTGAAATTTTAACTTCTTAACATTTACTTAAAACTCTTTAATTTATTAGCAATAAAATCAGATTTATCATACACAAGCTTCATGTTTTCACAAATATTACACCAAATTTGGCCATCATTTCATAATTAGACTATCCTGCATAGACAAACACTGGACATGCAACGAGTACAAATTATCAAATTTTTGTTTTGTGATATCAAGCACGAAAATATTTGTGCTATGAGAGCAACGGCCGTTTAAAAACTTCGTATTTTATTTTTTAGTTGTTTTATTATTTTCAAACATTTATTTACATGTTGGAATTACGATGTTCTATACGACTCTCAGATATAAAAGGCATTACGATGCCCTTTATAATACTCTTTGCCTATCATGTTAAGGGTATATATACCTTTGTCTTACTGCTTGTAATTTCCCATCCTATAAAATACATATTTTCGGAAAAGTTAATTATAGGGAAGTATTTGATTGAAATTAATTTTGAGAATTCTTCGCTTATTGCACTAACCTACCTGTATGATTAATATTTTTTGAAATATTCAAAACTGAATTGCTATTAGGATTAATTGGTATCTTCCCATAACGTCCTGTACTTTTACCATAAAAGAGCCCTAGGATAGTTTTTAGAAAACCTTGTTTTTATTTCAAGATATGATCTACCTTTACGGCTATTTGCAAAATATTTTAGATAAATCGGTGACTAATAGGCAAAGTTATAGGCAAAAATAATTTAGAATAAAATATATACTTATTTCAAATATATGAAGTTACTAACGCTTCTCATTTAATTTTTGGATACACAAAAGACACAAAATTACAAGTCCTAGTATAAAAAATTTTTTATGAAAAAGCTGACAGATCACTTAACTTAAATGGGATATTAGGAGCTAAATACAACTGCTTCGGTTTTTTTCCAGGATTTGTCAGGGCTGTCTACCACAGCCTCAATTGGGTATACTATAAAAAGTCTTGCCTAGCAGAATATATTACACTATAAAAAAATGTAAAATTCATGATGCCCGCTGCTTAAAATTTGTGTAAAATAAATTTATATATGGATTAAATTTAGGATTTATACCATATAAAGAGCCTTGACAGTAGAATGCATAACATTATGAAAAAGTTGAATGCCAAGATGGCGTACTAAACCGAATGGTGGATATATAGGTAAAAAAGTGTAATTATGGATGTTCCTCTTTCATCACTCACAATATTGAGATATTGTCTTGACCAGTAAAATACTAAATTATGAGGAAGTTTAAAATTAAAGATGGCGTCCGAATAAAAACATAATATGATTGAATTGTATGATTGTGGTGAAAATATATAATGTTTGCTAGTTATCATTGTTGTATTTGTTAAAGTACAATTGGGTGATTCACAAGGTATCTTATCATGTCATATTGTCATATTATTCTAAAATTCTACAATGGTTTAAAAATTTTGTTGTTGCTTTTCAAACAAAAAGTGTCTTATAATAATAGAACTTTGTACGCTATGTTTATTGTGCTGTCGTACTTAATAAGCCGTCGCCGTTCATTGTATAATTTTATAGGGCCGACATCCAAATTTAAGCGCATTTGCTAATTTTTGATAACAAATCACTGGTGGCATCAAATGAGATCGGCTAAGGACTCAACTGTTTTTATTTATCAAACAAAATTTAATTTATTTGTGATTTATTTACTTGAGTCTGCCATTACAACATCTAAAATGTACTTTTCGCACAAACTAGCTATTATTTTGTTTTTTTTTTCACTTGTTTTTGTCATTATGAAAGAAAATATTTATTTTTACAATTGTTTTACATCAGCTGATTTAAATTCAAAATAGCACACTTAATTATGAGAGGTTGTTCACAATAGTCTTAATTTTTCATACTATTTTTATAGGACATATGATTTTATGACACTACTGTGAATGTTTCAAATATCAATTACAGTTGAAATCGACAATCTTTGCCTTTCTTATACGATAAATTATTGTATTTTGCTGTTAGTTGTAGTTAGACATACAATTTAAAGCAACGTTTTTTATAAAAGAGAGATTACTTTTCATACGTTAGAAATACTCCGAATGTTTATTATCATTTTTAGGCAATTGATTTTAACACACTTACCTCTTTAATTGTAATTTTTATACTCAAATATTTTTTACGATTTCCGTTTATTTTTAGATTTCTCTATTTTTTTTTTGAATTTTTAAATATTTTTTAGGCATCCCAAACTCTTAAAATATTCAACATTTTTTCAGCAAGAAGAAGAACAGTAGAATTCAAATTATGTATTATTAAAAAATCATTGCTTGATTACTTTGTAGTCATATTGTTGTCTCACCTATTATCTAATGACTATTTGTAATTTAAATATAAGTTATTATGTTTGTCATAATAATTTATTTGAAATCATACACTTTTTGAGAGACAACCATATCGTTATTTTTACGAAAAGTAAACGTCAAATGATAAAATTTAAACAAACGCTTTGTTGTCGTGACAACATATACGATAGAATATAATAAAAATAACCATAACTTGTTGTCTACAACCAAATATTGTTATAGAGAACATAATATTATCTCTGTGATCATGTCGTGATTATGGATTAACCTTGCGTGTAACAAACTACGTAAAATTTTAAAATCAAAAACAACTTCGAATATAGTAAAGAAAAATGGTGTATAACATTTTATATTAAATATAGGATATGGTGCAATGTAGTCTTTACCTACGTAAATATAGATGAAGGGCATAACCAGATTCGACAACGCCTAATTCAGCACTCTTATTTATTTGATGTTACTTGATTCATATACATATGGCGAGTCCAATTATTTTGTAAGGGATGATTTTTTAGCTATTATCTTTTTGGCAACACTGGTTTAAACAGCTGACGCACGTTTCGTGTTTTCTTTCACTGTCAAACATCTTCAGTTTGGTCTATAATTTAACCATGAATCGTCTTACAAACGAACAACGCTTGCAAATTATTGAATTTTATTATCAAAATGCGTGTTCTGTTATGAAAGTTCATCGCGCGCTTCTTATTGAAAAATTGTGATAAGCGACAAAGCTCATTTTTAGCTCAATGGGTACGTTAGTAAGCAGAATTGTCGATTTTGAAGTGAAGATCAGCCAGCAGCATTGCAAGAGCTACCAATGCATACAGAAAAAGTCACAGTTTGTTGCGGTTTATGGGCTGGTGGCATCAAAGGACCGTACTTCTTCAAAGATGATGCGAATCGTAACGTAACTGTGAATGGTGAGCGCTACCGTGAGATGATATCCAACTTTTTTTGCCCAAAATGCAAGAGCTTGACTTGCATGACATGTGGTTTCAACAACACGGTGCCTCATGCCACACAGCACGCTTAACAATGGACTTATTAAGAGGAGAGTTCGGTAAACATTTTATTTCACGTTCGGGACCAGTCAATTGGCCGCCTAGATCGTGCGATTTAACGCTTTTTTTTTTGTGGGGCTATGTTAAAGCTCATGTCTGTACACATATGCCCGCTTCAATTGATGCATTGGAAGACAACATTGAAGAATTTATTTATGAGTTACCGGCCGAAATGTTGGAATGAGTATGCCAAAATTGGACTAAGCAGATGGACCATTTGAGGCGCAGTCACGGTTAACATTTGCATGAACTAATCTTCAAACATTAAATTATATGGACCGTACTATCGATTTAAATAAAGATTTCATGAATTTTTCTGAATTTTATGTGTTTCTTTTCAAAACTCTCCTATAGTTCTTAAAAATCACGCTTTAGAAGCCTCTGGCACAAAAACAAAATCCAGTATTCCAATCAAGTTTGGGACAGTTATTGGATATCATCAGGTCTTATTTTTATCAGCTAATTAAGAATCAAATTTTAATTATTTAAATTTAAACATTTTGAAAAATTTGTTCATTATTTCTTTTTCTTCTATCTAATTGAAAATATAAATCACTTCCCAAGACAAATTAAAATTTACCAAAATAATGCGTTCTGAGCAGTAAACATTAGGCTGTAAAAATAATTAAAACTCCAAGCAGCCGTATCTACTTTTAAGAAATGCATACATGCTTTCTCCTTTACATGCATATTTACAAATATATATCATCCTGTGGCTAGACAGCGAATTTATGTATATTGCATTGTCAAGCGACATATTGCAATATATACTTACTTGTTCATACACATGAACACACATGCACGTTCATACAACCAAACATAAGTTACGTAATACATATGCTATTGTGAAATGTTGAAAGCAGCTTAAGCTTGCACTTTTTAGCAAGCATGTACATCATTCATTGTCATTCCCAGTTACAAATGCACAAATGTTTGTGTGTATGTGTGACAGCATATTCATACTTATACCACAACATGATATATTTCTTATGCACATAACTACATATAAAACAGCATACTTTTGTACATATTAACTACTTACTTCAACTCATTACTCACAAGTATATGCATGACTATATCGTTTATATATTTCTTTTGTTGCTTTTGACTTTAATACTCAACATCATCGTCAGCTTGATGATGTTTTTCTTCAATAA
Source organism: Phyto melanocephala (assembly GCA_941918925.1). Lineage (NCBI taxonomy): Eukaryota > Metazoa > Arthropoda > Insecta > Diptera > Rhinophoridae > Phyto > Phyto melanocephala. The sequence continues at coordinate 30,665,843 of OW799233.1, forward strand.
TTTAAGTTCTTTGTGTGGGTTACTTGTAGCATCAAAAATGTATTTCAACATTTGTGTGAGTGGTACGTACGTATATATTGAAGTGGTTTTTTTAAGGTGCGTGTGTGTTTCTCTTTAATTTTATATCATTTGTTATAACATTTTTAATTATGTGTTTGTAAATGTACATTTTCCTTATTATAAATTAATTTTTTATTTTTCTTACTTTTATTTGTAAAAGAACTAGTTGCATGAAAAACAGACATTTAGTACCACAACTGTAAAAAATAACTCTTTGTTAATGCATACATGTTGTTTGATAAAAAGTCCTTTTGGTTTATCCTTCGCTCTTTGTATGATATTGGCATTTTCATGTTGTTAAATTCTGTTTTTCATTAAAGCATTATTTGCACTCCTTATTTAATAAATTCCATTTTCAGGATAAAATAAAACCAACAATAAAAACCAAGCAAACACAAAAAAATAAGAATATTAATGTGAAATTGTGTATTGTGTAGATTTTACTGTTGATCTATTTTATAAAGTATACAAGGACACAATGTTTAAGGAAGGTAAGTTAAAATGAATAAGATTAAAATGAGCAGTGCACTATAAACACGTCAGCATGCATACTTGTACAGTGTGTTTTAAATATGGAAATGGATGTTCGTGCTAAAATTTTTTTTTCTATTAATTTTTAGTTTAATAGTCTAATAATATTTCCAATTACTTGTATAAAAAATGTATCAGTAAAATCAGCTGTATGTTACCACTGACCTACTTAGTAAGGTTACAGAAAAAGGTTTTGATATTGTTCAATGATTCATCGAAAATTGTCGCAAATGATCATGCAAGTTATCCGCCGAGAAGATAGACTCTTTTGTTTTGCCGCCATTTTCGTAAACATTAGTCTTGACAGTTCAAAATTGGCAGTCGTGAAGTAGAGACGTAGCAAATTTATTATGGAGAAATATTCAATAAACCAAAGTGTTTTAATTGTTAAAAGATTTTATAAAACCAATCATCTGTTTGTGTGACGATAAGAAATTTATGTGAAACTTTTGAGAGAATCAACGTGCCAACAAGACGAACTTTTTTTAGTGAATGATTTTGAAGAAAGAAGAACTATAGCTAATAGGCGCAAGCATGGACCACAAAATATTGCAAAAGCAGCTGAAAAAATTACTGCTGTTCAAGAAACTGTTCACAGTAATCCATCAATCTTAATTCGATGCCATGCTCAGGTGCTTGGTCTTTGGTTACAATTTTGCACAAAGACTTGCATTTATTTTCACTTTAGATTTAGCTAACACAAGAGCATTTTCAAAAAGACCATTTACGCCGCCGTACATATGTTAATAGGATGTGTCAGCTCGCCCAAGACAACCCCGAGTTTCATGAAAAAATCATAATGAGTGATGAGGCAAATATTCATTTTATTGTACATATATGTGAATAAACAGAATAGTCGGTGCTGGGCAATGGAAAACCCTCAAATTATTCATCAGTCACCTTTGCATAACGGTAACTGTTAATGTGAAGCGATATCGTGATATGATTGAAAACTTTTTAACGCCACAACTACATGCTTTAGGCTTGACTAACATGTGGTTTCAACAAGACAGTGCCACATCGCATACAGCCAGGAGTACAATGCAATTACTGCGAGACATCTTTCCACAATAAGTTAATTCAAGAAATGGCCATGAGTGGCCTCCAATTTTGCCTGATTAAACTTCTTATTTTAGGGATATCTAAAACGTAAGGTTTATGAAAACAAATCAGAAACGCTGAAGCAACTCAAACAAAATATTCGTAATGAAATTAATGAAACACTGCGTGAAATGTCTGAGAATGTAATAAAAAATGTGCTCAAAAAGCCTCGCATTTGTGAGGCTAACGGAGGTGGATATTTATCTGACATTAAATTCAACACCTATCAATATAAGATCCATTTTTGTTTTATTTAATCAAAAATTATACATTGGCTTAGAAGTGGGAAAAAGAAACAAAATGGGAAAGATTTTTATATATTATTTGTTAAAATATTATCAAATAATTGTAATAAATAACCACTTAGTTTATTATTGCAGAAAGCAATATGGGGAAACTTCAAATAATTTTCATATTAAAAACGAATAAAACACCATATAAAACAAAAAATTATTATTTTAACGATTTTGCTAAATAATTCCAAAGCAAAAAGAAGAATTGAAAACCTAAGACAAAGGACAGAGAACAGAGTCCGTGAAAGGGGATATTAGACATCAGCAAGTGAAATGTTTTTGTGGATTCCTATTTCGTATTAGAAAAGAACACATGTAAATGTCAATAAAATAACGTGTCACATTAAAAACACATATTAATATCTTGAATCACTACTGAATAATAAACAGGCAGTGCCGGATATAATAACAAATAAAAACAGATTTTCTTTTTAATTTGATGATACTGACGTGACTGATATACTGCCCATTAAAAAATTTATATTACTGCGTGAAATATATCTAAGTCATGGATTCTTTTTTTTTCTGGTAATAAGATTTAGAGCCTTTAGATTAAATTATTTATTATCATTTGTTTTTAAAGCTGATTAGTTTTAGAGTGGGAACTTTTAATAAGAAGTCATTTTTGTTTTGACAGCTAATTTGAAAGTTCGAAAATTTATCGTGAAAAGACCAACAAGGCATATTCATGCAGGTATGTTCAAAAGCAAATTGCTACAGCAAATACTTTCTGTTTATGCCATTGTTTATTTGTTTAAGATTTGTGATATTATTTAAATAAAAAGCTAAATCGGGAATTATGTAACTGTATTTCTTGACAGTCATTTTGTACAACACAAGAAATTTCACTTGTGTATGAGAATGAAACTTTGCTACGCCATTTGTTGTGATGGTTGTAAAAACATTACATGGACAATACTCTGCAATAGACATCTTGACTGCTTCGGAGAATCGATGGTACCAGAGACCAAAAAATAATAATATGTGTCAGAGACAAAAATGGTAAAAGACCAAGATCCAAAAAGGGGGATTTTTGTCTATAATTTAATAGCATAAAGTTTCATTTAGTTTACAATAATTATAGTCGTCAAATCCAATAAAATATATGTTTTGCATTGTACTAAAAATACAATTACATTAGTTTGAAATTTTATTTCTAATTTTTTTTTTTAAATAAAAGTTAAAAACAAGTTTTTTTTATTTTATTGGTTTTTTTTAGTTATAATTAAAAAAAAAAGAACGAAATACACAAAGTTTGTCAGTAGCGTTTATTACCGCCTGGGCTAATAATTTCAACTATTTCAATTCGTCTTGAAATAGACTTACACCAGAGCGTTAGTCAATTCGACAATCTTTTTGGGAAGCCTACAAAAAACGCTTATAAAGGGTCCGCCAAATAACTTTTTTTTTTGAAAATGTTATAAAAAAAAGTGTAGCTTCGGCTGTGTGGCACTTAGCGCTGTCCTGTTGAAACCATTTGTTGCCGATATCCTTTTGTTCAAATTTTGTGAACAAAAATTCGTTCAACATGGCCCGATAACAATCGTCGTTGATACTCCTTGGTTATTTTCGAAGAAAAATGGCTCAATTTAATGTCGCAATATTTCCCAGCGTTGTTCAAGCATATAGACAACCATATTCGTTCAGCGGAAGGATAAAATTATTTATCTGTCAAATCAGACATGAGCTAAGAAGTGTGACCATTCACGAAATAAGCATTAGTTGAAAAAAACGTTAGATGGCGGACGCTTTAGTTAAGCTACTCTAATATACAAAATTATAGGATTCAGGGCGATGGTAATCATAAATATATTGGCGAAATAGAATTACATTCAGATAAAGTCACAGTTTGGTGCTCTGAATCACTAACTCATGTGGCTTTACAAATAAAGAAGCTCTTAACGATGCAGAGGACGGCGAGTAGTATAAAGTCAAACTTGTTAACTTCTTCGTTCCTTAATTGGAAGACATAAGTATTGCAGATATGTGGTTTTAGCAGAATGATGCCATGTTTCACTGAGAGAAATATTTGACGAACAGCGTTGTTTAACTCGTTCATGTGATTCAACGCTTACTGGTTACACTGTAAAACAAAACGACATTTTTTCTTACATAACACGATTACCATAATGAATTCTGATAGAGAGAAAAATATATATTTTAATTAGCATTTTGAAAGTTTAGTCTACGGATGGTTAAATTTCCTTTTCTTTAAAATTTATGGTGAATCAACGTAAAAAACTATTCGATCCTCTCTTAAATAGAACAAGTAATGAAAAGAATATTTAAACTGAAACATAAACCTATTTGAGTGTTTTGATAGTAAATCACAGCAAAAAAAAAACTGGCACAGAAATTATCTTTAAATTTTATGTAATGAAATTAGTTTGTTGCTATTAAAAAATTGCTTATAGGAAAGCGTTTTTCCCTTTAAACTTCCCAAATTGTAAATAATTACTTAGCAACGCTGGTGTTTAATATTAAGTTTGAATTTTTTGCATTTGTTGTAAGGTTTTTGCTACGACTAACCGTTTCTTTATCTCATTGTAACTTTTTGTTGTGATACCCTGCTCTGTAGAGAAAAACTTTTCGACTTATAATTATTTCATATTAATCAGAGTAATGTTTTGTTATTTTTGTTGTTATATACACCGATATATTGTGGTCGGAGTTAGTGTGAAAAATGAAACACAGAACATTTTGCGCAGCTTCTTAACATAAACGAATGATTGTTCTTGCAATTTTACCAATATGGAGCAGTTGAACATGTCGTATGAGGAATTTTTATGACCATATTTATTTTGTTGTCAACGGATGCTCGCTGAGTCCATATAATTAATAAAAAAAAATTTAATTTGGCTGACACATAAATGAAATATAAAAGCACTTAGCATTTAAATATCAATGAAATAAAATGATCTAAATAATAGCCAATTAATTGCACATCCTTTATATCCTATATCTCATATTGTGAGCAGTTATAAAAAGTATAATTTGTGGATCTTTATTTCTTTACTATATCGAAGCTCTAATCTTTCCGTAATCGATGGCATTTTTGTCGAAATTTATTTGTCACTTTTTATGAAGATTGCAAATAACTTTTCAATAATTTCCGTGACATTGTAATGACTATCCGTATGTCAATACAAAGTATTATTGTAAGTTAATTTAAAGTTATAAGACTGTCATACATTTTCATCAAATGGTAACACTTTAAGTTTATCTTTTTTCCAAATAAAAAATTATTTAATTTAGATTTTGTTGTGTTCCAAGTTGATTCAGCTTTCTAGCTAAAATTTGTAGTAAAATAAATCAAAAAGATTTAAAAAACGGGCGTAACTCTAAAAATATTTTCTTTACATTAATTGAAAGGCCGGTTAAGTATATTTAACTTTCATAATATGATTGGATTTTCAAATTCACTTAAAATATTAAATTAATATCCTTCGCCAATCAAATGAGATATTTATAAGTCTTTGATGTCGAACTAGTATTCCGTAACATTGCATTGCAACACTCTTATCCACTGTCGTTTGTCCTTCACTATTTATTTTTATTATTTTTTTATGTTTATTTGCATACGTTATTTACTCCTGATATTGTTTGTCTTTTTTCTTACCTCTTTTTTTTAATTTCTTTTCAACGACAATAAACTGAAAAGACAGAGTAAAACCCAAGTCAAGTAAAATGCAAACAAAAAGTAAACAACATTAAAAATAGCGCCAGAGATTATACTTATGTATATGTTTGTATATATATTTATACTTCAACAGAAATCCAACAGAACGAAAGACAGACGGATGTATAAATGTGATGGACAAAAAGACAATTTGTAAAAAAAAAGCTTGAAGGCAATAATTTTTGATGCCTTTCATATTCTGCGTAATAATTTCAGTTCGGTTACCTGTAGTAACATTAAACAGATTGTAAAAGACTCAAAAGATGCGAATATAATAAATGCACGAAAAACGCATACATATAAGCATACATGCTTACGTACTGAAATGTTTTTATATGAATTCCTTAACACAGGCATACTTATGCCAGCAAAAATTTATATACATGCATACATTGACGAACACTTTGTTGTTAAAAATTGTCTGAAGAAATCATATTGAAAACGTCGTGTTAACTGGCACATCTTTAAGACCAGGCAAAACTGTTCTCTGACGTATGTTTATCATTCTTAAATAAGAGACGTAGTTGGCAGCTAGAGAAAATTATTAAAAAATTCCATTTTCTGCCTGAAAAAATTTGTTTTAATGTCAATTCTTAAGAGGCATCTTTAGCATGTTTATTTTGTAATTTTAAGTATTTTTTGTGCGTTTAATCCAACATAATAACTATTCAGGGGTAATGTGCATAACAATGAGTTGTTAATTTTATGTTTCTTATTTTCATGTTCGTAAAACCCATGAAGTTTGAGTAACATTTTCATATTTTGCACAAATTTTCAGATGGTATTTGGAAGCAACTTTGACAAGTAGCCAAAAAGCACTTTAATAAAATTCAATGTGACAGCAGACATATGATACTGGTATAAACGGTAATGGATTGTTTTCACCAGTCAAGAAATAAAAAAAATTTTAAGTAATTTGTTTACGAGAGGCTTAGAGCACAAGGGGTTCAAGGGACTTGTGTTAAATAATAAGAAAAAGGAAATTAGAGCTATATTGCAATAAAAAATGTTAAGTGCTATCTGGAATATAACTTTTCAGTTAATAAGTATGAATTCTGAGATATATTTTAATCTAACAAAAGAGAGAAAATACTTTTTACATTCACACACATAAAAAAATTACCTTTGAAGTATTGCATGTGCTAAAACTTTTTTTAAATTTCTAAATAAATGAACTTGTATCTAAAACACAGTTATTTAATTAATTTTTTAAATATCAAATAATTTTTTAAATAACATTTTAGTAATTAAGGCTTTTATGGTTCTTTGTTAAATATCTTAGTCCTCATAATCAGTTTCCATGACATCATTTGGCCAATCGTTATATCATCTCATCTGTGCTTGTTTTTTTTCGAAGCTTCTTTCATTTTATCTTAAGAAATCGCTTTGAGGCATTCAAAAAAGTGCCTTGAGCCATTTAATGAAGTATCTGGAGCTATTCTTTGTAAATTGGAAGATCCTGCAGGTTATAAAATTTCTCGAACTTTATTGTTTTGACGCTATTTTTTAGAGGTAGTTTTTTGAGTAACTGCTTGATTCGAACAACATTAAGGGCTTTTCGTATGTATGTTTCTGCAAAAAAATTAAAAATTACAAAAAAAAAATAAAAAAACAAATATTAAAAACAAAAACAACAATAAAAAAAATGACAAAAAAAATATTAAAAAAAATTTTTTTTTTCATATTAAAAAAAATTTTTTTAAGAAATTAAAAAAAAACATAAAAAAGTAATAAAAATATACATAATATATAAAAAAAAAATTTTTTTTTGGCTCAGCTGGGATTCGATTTAACCAGTATATATGTATGTATGTTGTTGTTGTTGTAATTGTGAAAAAAACGAGGTGGTCGTGGTTTTTTGCTTATATCTCAGAAAGTTATAGGGCGATTGTGCTGAATTGCAATATTGATTCATTCCCGGATATTTCCAAAAGATTGATACCATACACAGATCTGAGGAATATAGTTGCTTCTAAAATTTGAATTCAACCAACACACGGACAGGCGGACAGATGGTCAGGGCTTAATCGACTCCTCTATTCATAAGCATTTGGTCGGAAATAATAATTTTAGAAATTACAAACGCTATGACAAAGCTATATATATACCCTTGTACACCACAGGTGAAGGGTATAAAAATTATTTAAATAAATTACCAACAAATAATTCAAAAATTTTCAGCAATAATTTTTTATGTAAATATATGAGAAACAAAACAAATTTATCAACTCTTAAGATAAAAATTCATTATTTTAGAAACTCAATAAGTTGGCATACTATACATAACTCCTGTGCAAAATGGATATAGGCATGATTGAGCTTGCTGAGCAATTTAAACAATTTATCTTAAACTATAAATTGATAAACATATCTAACATTGTAAGTGGTAAATGTATCTAAAAGTTTAACAATCTCAATTTGTAGCTACGTGTAGACATTTTATGTTACAAGACATAATACTAAACGCAGTGACTTACTTATCCCTTAACCTTTCATTGTACCCATTTCCTAGCAAAAACTTTAACTGTCTCCCTTCTCTTCTCACAAGGCATCATCAGGACAAGCAATTTTATGGTTAGTTTGCTTAAGAATAATGAGATGTAAATAGTATTAGATTTTTTACTTAAGGACCAGAAATTGTTTGGGGTTAGTTGGTTTTGTTTATATTAACTTTGTTAATTTGTTTGATTGTTATTTAACAATAAGGCTCGTTTAAAGATTTGTTTTTCTATTTTGTGTCCCTTAAAGTTGATTGTTTTCGGTGCATTTGTATTAAGTTGTTGTTCATAAAAAGTAACATTTTTTAAATTATTTTTGTCGTCTTAACTATTAACCCAGACAAGAAGAAAAACATGTTCATTTAAAATCTTGAGTTAGGATATAAAAATGTTCAAGTTTCCTAATCACAAGAGTAAAATCTTAGCCAAACGGCGTCTTTGTATAAATAATTTCAGATAAATCACGTAAAAAAAATAATCAAAATATATTGCTGTTGTACGTGTGTCTGACACAAATTTTAAGGAAATTCTGTTTGTCTATTTATATCTGTACGAAAATGGTTTAAATTCATAACTATACCCTATAGGTGTCACTGTATTCCTCTTTATTTTCCATTATTTATTAAATAAATGCTGCTAATGTTAATGCTATTAAAATTTAATGTCATGTATTATTAATATTACTGATAAACGCCAGATGTTTGTTTTTTTTTTATTAAATATGAAATAACTAATTAGGAAAAATTGCCACAATTTAGTGGTTTTTTGTCTGTTTGTATTTATATAAACGATGTGTAATTACGTAGTTCAACTTAATACTTACTGTTATGTATTAAGTTTTTCTGAGCATGTATTATTAAAATATCATAAAAGTAAATATGGGTATTAATTAATAATTTGTGAAATGAAATTCATTTAGTTTCAAGTATTAAAGTATCTACGCTCTATTGGATTTAAATATTATATTATTGACAAAAAAATAATACTATGATTGATGAAAAATAACAAGAGGCCCATGTTCAGTCCGTCTATTTGATGACTATTTGATATATAAATTGCCACGGTATTTCCTATAAAATTTTACTTATTTTATTAAAAAAAATCTAAGCGATAAAACAACTGACTCATTAAAACTTGACAAAAAGGTTGTTTCATAAAGGCAATGTTGTATTGCAGTGTAAAATTACAATTCTTTCATAAGGCAAATCTTATTTTTTTGAAAAAATATTTTGTTCCCAAATTAGTAACGACAACAGAATGCATCAAAGATCTAAGGCTACTTCTATAAAAAACTATAAATTCATACTAAATGTAACATTAAACACAATTATGAAAACAACTAAAATAAATTAGTTCGATTGATGATATTCAGTACTTTATAATCAGGGGCAAAATTACGGCATTCGATCACGATCGAAATTTTACTCGAACGATCCAGTTTACTGTGCTTTAGGTATAGAGATTCTAATAAGAATTTTCAAATTTCGATCACGTTCGAATGCCGTAATTTGCCCCCAGATTCTAAATGCGAGATGGCGAATAACATTTAATTAGTAAGTAAAAAATTTGTAAAAAAAAAAATACACTATACCTCAAATAAATTGCATGTCTTAGGAGGCGTTCGAAGCAGAACGGCGGATTAAATTGTACAACCCCCTTCACAAGGAGTACATTCTTAAAAATTAAAAATCCTAGAAATTAAAATCAAAAATGGCATCTGAAAGAAACTGGATAATTTTGTATATTTTCTGCACCTCTCACCATAAAATGTTTATCAAGTAAAAAGGGTAATAAATGTAAATTGACTTGCACAATACAGTATACTAGGATTGTTTTCAAATTACAAATGCCCATAATTACAAAATTGATTTTATTTTTATATCCGCCACCAAAAAAATGGTGAAGGTATATTCATTTTGTCATTCCGTTTGTAACACATCGAAATATCCATTTTAGACCCCATAGAGTATGTATATTCTGAATCAGGGTTTCATTTGATGACGATCTAGCTATGTCCGTCCGTCTGTCCGTCTGTCGAAAGCTCGATAGAGGTCGCACCAAAAAAGCTAGGGGGCTCAAATTTTGCCAGAATCTTTCTTATAGCCAAGGTTTGTTTGGTATTGAAAATGGGCTAAATCAGAATATTAGGAAGAGAGTTATAGCTCGAAAAGCAAGAGTAGGTCGAAAAAACCGTGTCCTTCGAACATCGAATAAAATGGAATTGTGTCCAACCGCATTAACGTAGACTCATGAAACTTCGAATTTATATTTCCTGAGTAAAAAAAATATTTTTCTTCGAAAATTATTTAAATCTATGCATTAGGAGAGGAGCTATCGATCAAAATGTACGAAAATTTATACCGCACAGTGTATTTTTCGGTATATTTAAAAACAAAAACGTCATAAAAGCAACAAAATTGGATGTAGGACTCTGAAATTTTGCGAACTTTGTTTCTTGGTAAGATGCTTTTTTGCAACGGAAAATCAATATGCCACGCCCACTTTTACGCCCACCTCCCATATAACGTTTTACCCAAAATTCATATAATTTCTTCATAAATAAAGATTTTGGAATAACAAAGAGCTATATTGAAACACCTAAGTTGTACTCATTCGCAAAAATAACTTTGACACGCCTGCTATAACGCCCACTTTTCACGTTATCTACCGTTAATGAAATTTAAATGCTCATAAAACAACAAAAATTAGATTATGATGTTCAAATTTGCTTCGTATATTCCCCTAGACAATGTCCTTACTGTGCCAGAATATTAAGGTGCCACGCCCACTTTTAGGCCCACCTCCCATATAACGTTTTACCTCAAATTCATATAATTTCTCTAGTAATAAAGATTTTGGAATAATAAACGGCTATACTGAAAAACGTAAGTTGTACTCATTCACAAAAATAACTTTGACACGACTACTATAACGCCCATTTTTCACGTTATCTACCGTTAATGAAATTTAAAAGCTCATAAAACCGCCAAAATTAGAGGTATGATGATAAAATTTGCTACGTATATCCCACTAGGCAATTTCATTACTGTGCCTGAAAATTTAGGTGCCACGCCCACTTTTACGCCCACCTCCCATATAACGTTTTACCTAAAATTCATATAATTTCTCTATTAATAAAGATTTTGGAATAACAAAGGGCTATATTGAAACACCTAAGTTGTACTCATTCGCAAAAACAACTTTGACACTCCTACTATAACGCCCACTTTTCACGTTATCTACGTATTTACGTATATCCTTCTAATCAATGTAATTGTTGTGCCAAAAAGTTTAGGTGACACACCCACTTTAACGCCTACCTCCCATATAACGGTTTATCTTAAATTCATGTAATTTCTCTATTGACAAAGTTTTTGGGAAAATAAAGGTCTATATTGAAATATATAAGTTGTATTTATTAGCAGAAAATTTAATGACACGCCTAATTTAACGCCCACTTTCATTGAAAGACAAAATTTACGAAAACATTTTACTATTATATCGAAGTTATTAAGAGTGGTTAAATTTTAAGGGCCGATGTGGAATTTAAATAAAACACAAATTATTTAAGAAATTATTATCATTTCTTTTTGTAATTATAATATTTGCCAAATGGCCCCCCCATCCTTGGCGCCACTCCTCTATCTGATGGTCCAAATTTTCAATGACAATGTTGATGCTCAATTCTTGGGCATGATGATGAGGCGAGGTTGACTGTTCTTTTGCCACACTTTTGCAAAAAACATCAATGGTTCCCATTCGATGAACTAAGAAGGCATTCACAGATTTTCTAACATTTTATACAGACCTATTTTGCAGAAATTTAAATATTTTTTACAATTCTCCCGATTGTGGACGAGTTTGAATGATTATGTTGATTAAAAGAATTAAGAAGTGCACAAAATGCATTTTGATTTGAAGGCGCATTGTTTAAAAAACCTGAATAACTTTAAAGCGTTGCTTACTTGCGTATCTTTCTACGGATCAAATTGAGTAAGTTTTAGATTAAGAAATGTCAAATGAAATGCAGAAAACAATTTTAAAGACTAGGTGTAGTTCACCTTCAACATGGGCCCTTAAAATTTAATTACCCTCTACAAAGAAAGTGATACATATTTTATTATAAAGAGATTATTCCATAATGATTAACAAAATAATAAATATTGTGCTTTAAATGTACACAAAATTGGTGGTGGGTATAAAAGATTCGGCACAGCCGAATATAGTGCTCTTACTTGTTAATTATGAAATATATTTATATTATTTATATAATTATTGAAAGAAATATTTTTTTTAATTAATTATGTATATTAAAAACTGATTGGGTTGCTTATGCGTTATGAATGTGCAAATCAAAACAAGTGTAAAATGGAGGCTTACATATTCATCTAACATCTCCCAGCCAACCAAATGAGTGTCAAATAAAATGGATTAATTATTAGAACAAAACACCGTATCACATATTGCTTCAGTCATATAATGAGATATGAATAATGAGATTAGTTTGGATTTTTCACAAACCCATAACTAGATCTTTCTGGATTGTGCAATGCCCCCGACGATCTTTTTAAATTTAAAAAAAGAATATAAAATACATATAAAATTAACTCAGTTAAAGATTTTGTACAACCACTCCAACAACCCTCACCCATTTAAAAAAAAAAATTTAAGCTAAAATCTTAGATACGTCAATACACACACTAGAATTTCGGTTCAGTGGCGAATCTATAAGAGAAAAAAATATTATATTTTTCCACATTGATTCATTATTTTTTTTTCGGTAAGTAATTTTTTTGACAATAACAATATATATGTTAAATCAAAACTTCTCCCCCAAACGTTTAAGCTGGATTCGGGCCTTTTTTAAATGTTTTAAAAATTAAACATGATCGATAATTTTATCTGACTTGTTTATTAAATCTTTAGATTTAAAAATAATTTTATTTGTTTCCAACATTTTCTTGTTTTTGTTATATTGTTATATAAAAAAAAATATTTGATTTATAATATCTCTGTTAAATAATTGTTTAAACCAAAACCTCAACCTCAAATATAGGGTGGGCTATTTCAATTTTTAATTTTAAGCTACCAAATACTTTAACTTTGAAAGGTAAATTAACATAAATTTTTACTTTTATTACAGGTTAATATTTGACATTTGTAAAATGGGATGCTATATGCTCGAATAAAATTGGAATATATTAAAACTTACTGCCAAAGTAGAACCTTTAATGCAAACTGTACTTCAGTTTGTGCGTCAATTTGTCAAGCGAACCCATTAAAATGGATCGTAATTTGACAAAGCAACCCGTGTAGGTCCCCATCCAAAACGTTCAAGTTAAAGTATTGCTACTGTAGCTAAGAATATACAATAATATCCAAAAATATCAACTTGTCATCGCTCTTAGGAACTAAACACTTCCAGCGCTTCTTTGAGAAAAAAAATGGGTTGATCTTATGGAGTACTTCCGAGCCAGTCGTTGTAGTCAGATGAATAATATTGTGTTCTCAAATGACAAAAATTAAATCTTTTAAATAAAGCCAGAAATTTTTAAAAAATCAGTACTTCCCTTTATAACCAAATTTAAAATTCTTATTAACCCACATTGTAGTTTTTACATTAAATGTGATTTTGTCTTATTTATTAGAACTATATTGGTACATTACCAAGGTGTCCTAAGTGTCGTGTTACGTCATAACGTCATGGTGTTAAAAAATTTTTAAAAACTTTTTAAAAATTCTTCAACAAACAATATAATTCTTGTCACCGATTTTTATGTTTGGGAAATTATGACTTAATGGCAATACAAAAATTAGAACTTCTTGTAAATGCACTGCATATGTGTTTGCACCATGTGGTGTACACATTTAAATTGATGGTAATTATTAGTTTATGTATCTAATTGTGGCTGCAATTATTTAATTAATATATGTATGCTTACTATATTTAATACAAGCATGTATTGTTAAGAACTTTTTAATTACTTTCCAAAAAGTACAAAAACAGAAATAGATAGTTTATTGTGGTTTAATATAAATATGTCCAGTCCAGTTGAACAAACAAGCAAACACTACAAAAATTTTTTTCTGTAACTAATACTGTTTTTTAACAGAATATATTATACACCAAAATATAACCACTGCAATTTTCAAAAAATAATAAAGCTTTGCATAACTCAATTTATTAATTTCTTTAATTAAAAGTAAAAACATTTTTGTATGTATAGATATATGAAGAGGAATTGACGCAATTTACGCAAATAATTAAACATCTTTTCAACTATGAAATAAATACTAGGGTGATCGATTATTCGACTTTTTTAAGCAACCGGTTTTCAAATAGATTGAAATTTAAAATCTAAAAAAAACCGGTTGCTATTTTGAAAAGTGAGAAAAAACCGGATAACCGGTTCGAATATATAAAATATAATATATAGAAAAAAATTAAAAAATATTGTAAAAAAAGATTATAATTAAATTTATATATAAATATGAAATTTTTACAGTTTATATACGTTTGGCTGCACAATTACGCAATAACTGACATGAATGCAGTTGACTAATTTAGTTGAATTTAAAGACAAAAGGTACTGTTTACAAGTAAAATAAATAAATACAATAAATTAATACATAAGTTAATAAGACTTTTTATAAGGCTGTTATAAATATTTGTATCTCCTTCTGTAAATTTTTTTTTAATGTAAAATAGATCTTTTAAACTAATATGCACTAACGTATTTTGTTTGAAATTATTTCTGCAATTTGAAATACATTTTAAAGGCTAGGGAAAAAATCTTTGAAATTTAATTTTAAAAATTCTTTCTTATACCCCTGACAGACATACAAATATAGACATAAACTAGCTTATTCGATGGTTTAATTGAAATTTAAGTTGACAGACACTCAATGTCATCAATTAAAATTAGGATCTGGAAAAAGAGATTATTGGTTTTTCTTTATTGTAACTACACTTTTTACCTAAAAGTGATCGATCAGCTAAGTTTATGCTTCAATTACCTTTAACTTTTAACGCTAGGTTTATATCCTATAAAAAGTAACATTACAGCTCAATTATTTTTTCTTATTTTACATTTGTTTTTTAAACAACAAATAAATTTCATACAATATTATGGAATAATATTTAATAGTTTTTATTTTCTGATTTTTGGAAACTTTAAGCGTTCTAAATATACTATAGTACGACTGGTTACAAAGATATATGAAAATAAACTTTAAAAAATAAGTAAACCGGCTTATTCGGATAAAAAAACCGGTGTATTCGATATTCAAAAAACTAACATTTAGAAAAAACCGCCAGCTGAAATAGGAAAAAACCGGGTTTTCCACCGGTTGTAAAACCGAGTCGATCACCCTAATAAATACACAGTTCAGTTAGTCATAAATTATTTGTTTGCCAATACTTTTATCTTTTAATTATCAATATACTTTTATATTTTACATTCTTAAATACCTTACTTTTCCATTAAACTATTTTTTTTTTTGAACATAACAGGTTGATGAAAAATAAAAATCAGATGCAAATTTAAAATTGTACGCATCGTTGAGCTTAAAAACACTATTGTTGTTTTCATAAATTTTACTAGCCTTTGAATTTATTTATTGATTTCTGATAGAAGTAAAAACAACATACAGCCACATGTTTTTGGTTTACTTGCCAACCTCTACTCGTATTTAACAAAATGAAATTATTGTTGCTGGTTAATTTGTATGACCAGATA
Source organism: Phyto melanocephala (assembly GCA_941918925.1). Classification (NCBI taxonomy): domain Eukaryota; kingdom Metazoa; phylum Arthropoda; class Insecta; order Diptera; family Rhinophoridae; genus Phyto; species Phyto melanocephala. Next base: position 30,681,744 of record OW799233.1, read on the forward strand.
TATAAACATGAGTATATCTACGACAATATATGTCTGTTTATATCACAGGTTTTTAAAACATTTAAATTAAGATACAATAATAAATAATTAACATTACGGCTTTTTTCTCCCCTGTTTGTTGCATTGATGTTGTCGTAAAAAATAAAATTTACAAAACAATTGCTAAAATAATAAATTTAAAAAAATATACTACTTTATAATATGTAGTATACGAATCAATTTAATTCACTGCAATGTATATTGTATTTTAAAAAATATATGCATATATGTAGTATACATAGTAGGGTAAACCAAAACAAACTGTTTTAATATTTTTTATTTCGTATGGATTATGTTTAAGCATATCCTTAAAAGCTACTTTACATTGTTAAACCATAAGGCTGTTGGAGCATTAATTTATCTGATGACCCTTCATTGAAATCGGTATCAAGATACATACGTCTTACTTTCTCTATAATACTAGCTAAACCTGCAGCACTCTGCTTATACCACTACTACTTTATTCCTAAAAATCACTGGATCCGGAAAAAAAGTCCTCAAATTAGATGCTAATCCAATAAATGGTGAACACAACATTTAAAACCGAAAAAATACAACAAAACATATTTTAAGCGGAAGTCTAAATTGTTACACTCTTTAACTGTTTTGCTTTATATAACATACACATAAAGCATTCTTTACAAAAACTATTTGTATCAGCAGGCATTATATTGTTAATTTTTGGTTCTACATACATGTGGTTTGGCTTGTATGTTAAAAGCATTTTTAAATGCTGTTATGTCTTCTTAAGTACAAACTGATTTTAATGGGATCTATATTTCGCACATCTACAAAAAAATCCTTTAAAAAGGTATATTTTTTATTTATGTTTTAACTGTATTACAATAATACAAAATTTTTCACAATTGTTTTATTATAAAACTGTTTGGCTATAATCATGTGTTAGAACTTAACCCATCCCCAAACGAGTTCGATCAAGCTAAATATTTTCCTAGAACTTTTGTTTATTGGAAGAAATCAAAAAATTTGATAATAATACCATCTGTTTGCTGCTACAACAACCGATTCTGCTGAAAACCATTACAAGTAAATTATATTAAATACTTCATTAATTTTTTATTTCAAATAACTGCATGTTTATTAAGAAATTATCTTTTTTATTTTTATTGATCAGTTGGAAGAAGGAGAAAAACCTAAGAAATTTTTTAAGTGTATATCAGAAAATATTTTAATGTTAAAAATCTGTGAAAATTGTGGAGGCTAGAACAATGACCATGGAAATCTGGCAATGCAGATAGTCTTCTACCACAAAAGAAGATGTAAAAATAAACTTATACCTGGTATAACTAACTACTTGATTGTAGAGAAAGCATCGAGACATAGTGTATTACATAACCCAATTTCTGAGTAGACACGGTGCCTTTGGAAAATACTTTCATCGCTTTGGATTGAGACAGTCGTCTCTGTGGATGCTTTATATGTCCAAGATGCAGTTTCATGAGGGAGTATATCCAACGACAACACGGCACTGAAATGGAAGCCGGTAACATTATTCAGCTAATGGTGGATTTACCCGTAAACTGAAGACATATTGTAAAGTATGTATTTATGTCAGGCGGATTATTTTAGAATTATCTAGCGCCTAAAAGATCACAGTAGAGATTGAATAACCCATCCATACAGGTGATTAAATACTTCATGGTGGTACCACCAGGACAGGGATGACGTTTGAAGTGTTTTAGCGGGTAAAAGTCCAGCAATTTGTCTTTTAATGATTTCACCTTGTTAAAAAAAGATAAAGAGATAGAGAGATAGATAGATAGATAGTTAGATGGATAGATACATAGATTGAAAGATAGATAGATAGATAGATAGATAGATAGATAGATAGATAGATAGATAGATAGATAGATAGATAGATAGATCGATAGATAGATAGATAGATAGATAGATAGATATATAGATAGATAGATAGATAGATAGATAGATAGGTAGATAGATAGATAGACAGATAGATAGATAGATAGATAGATAGATAGATAGATAGATAGATAGATAGATAAATAAATAGATAGATAGATAGATAGATAGATAGATAGATAGATAGAAAGATAGATAGATAGATAGTGTAATAGTCGTTTATGTGCACCCACTTTTTTACCATGAAATTTTCATAGGCCATTATTGCTATTTGTTACCCCTCTTCAAATTGAACATTTAAATACAATGTAGAATCAGAGTTAAAATTTTCACTAGATTTGTCTTAACCAATTTTAGATTTCTGTGCCCAAATTTTTGCAAACAATGTATCTGACACCAACATTTGTCGCTTGTGTGTATTTTAATATTAGATGCAATTGATAATTGTTATACTATATTTCAAGCAAAAATATTTTCTATTTTTCAAAGAAATAAAACTACTTAAAAACTACAAAAACATATGCTTGAAACAAAATCTTATGATACTCGTCTTAATTCGGATGCGTGAGTTTAAATTTACAACCAGTTATCGAAAAATAGTATCCACTTCAAATTTTTTATCGACGTCTTGTTACATGTTCACTAAATTGTCACATGGCAACCCTGCTATATTTTTGACATTTCAATAAAATCTATTACTATTCTTTCGTTTGCGAACTTTCGTTCTTTTGCCTTCATGGCTGATATTTCCTTTTTCGTTTAGCCATCAAGCAAGAAACACCTGAAATTTTATTTGTGCAAAAGAAATATATACATTTCAATAAAAAAGGCATCCGCCTATATTTCAAACATTTGTAGGAAGAATCACCAGTCGTAAGTGCGTTGGAAACGTACTAAAGGTAAATTTCACTTAAAATTTAATTTTCCAATTCTAACTTTACGTCTCTTAAATAACACGTTTTCTTTTGTGGTATAGTGTGTGAATTAAGCTATTGAAAAATAGCTGGGCCATAAAATTAGGCAATTATCCGAGCAACAAATAGCCGCCTTGCAAATCACTCAAAATAATTGGCACATTTGTGGGCAAAGCCACGCGGTATTCGTGGTACCCACATTTTGAAGTCCATAAAAACCCGTAGTGAGGATCTGATAAATGAGGTTAGAAGGAACCTTGTCCTTCTACTCGTTAATAAGCGTGCGTACTTTTCATCGATTAAACAGGCATAATTATAAACCATTTAACGTTAACCTACACAAGTTTTAAATTCAATATTTCACGCCTGTAAGCCATCTGGTATTTCTTTTACGACTCAGTACAGAACGTCAACTGTTACAGCAAAAATTTCTTCAGCTTAAAACATAAACTTAAGTAAATTCCACATATAATCCTACAGCATCAAGGCGTTTAAAAGTCGCTCTATAAAACAACAAAAAGAACAAATAAAACAAAAAACAGAACAGAATCAATGTTTTTAAAATTCTATTAATTTAAATTCCACTTTGTGATTTTTAAACGTTAGTAAACTGGTGTAACAGGCAAAATTATTGTTTCCTTTTTAACTTCTAATTAAAAGTCGTACATACAAATGCAAAAACACAAAGAAAAAAAATAAAAATAAAAAAAAAACAAAATAAAAATAAAAAAAAACAAAATAAAAAAAAAAACAACGACAAATATGCATACAAAAAAATTAACAATATTATAAACCAAAACCGTGTACAATGGCAATTAATTTTCATCAATAAGCAAGAATAAACAAATTTAATATTTATTTTACTAAACATAGCAGCAGACATAGCAGCCTGCATCGGATTCTGGGAAGGCCTTCAGCAGATCATGATACAGGGTAAGTGAACGCAAATTTTATTTATTTACTCTTGCATTTATCACGACCTATATACGCATGTACATGCGACAAACAATGATACATAAAAAACTCGTTTTTTAATGAAAGAAAAGTAAGATCAAAACAAAGCAACATCAAACATGTTACATCCAACCTTTTTCAAAGTTTTGTGGTTGCATTCTCTTTTATTTGTTTTATCGAAACATAATGAAAATATTGCACAAACAAATAAATAAGAATGCAAAGAAAGCAACGGTCAAACTGACTTTATTTACATTCATCAAAATTCCAAATGTCAATGTGTCGTTTTTTGTGTATGTACATTCATATGTAACGTAAGATTGCCATAACAATAACTAAATAAAGAAAATACCAACTTGTGGTATGAATAGAAATGTCTTGCACGCGAATTCTAATTAGATTTTTTTTTCTCCATTTACTGCCTATAAGTAAAAAGAACAACAACCTTGCACTATACACAAATTAAATAAAATCTGTAAATCTTAAACAACATAACTATTAACGTCGGCAAAAACGAATCAATAAACACAAATTTTGATAGTAATTAATAAAACGTAAATATATTATAAATATTAGTTTATAGTTCAACTTATACCGAATTAATTTTAATCGAAACGAACGTTTGTCGATATTGTTTAATTACATATATAATGTAATTACAGCATTATGCAATTATATAAAGATTTTAGTAGTTATATATGTACAATCGAATTTATATATATTTAAAATAATGGTTATAACATTATATAATAAATAAATACATATTACAATGAATTGGTAAATACGGAAATTCGTGGCTTTCTTATTGGCCCTGGGATGAGAGAAATGTAAGTGTGATAAGAACAAATTTTCTTTTGGGGTTCTAGTTAATTCGTAACGTCTCTAGAACAATGGATGGTGAGGGTTTTGAGACGTGTCACCCAAATTACACCATGGTGACAATAAAGGCAAGTGTGGACAGTTTAAATACAATCATTTAGAACACTCAGTAGTTTGATTGTTTATTTAGTGTAGGCAATGGTAAGGGCTTATAGGGAGTCTACAAAAAGAGTAATGTATTTGGATAAGTACAGTAGGAAGAAAGGGACAAGAACCTCCCCTACACGACTATCAGCTAGCTAAGCAATGGCTCCCAAAAAGTCTTATTCTGGCTACTGTTTTGATGCAACTACATGCAGGATATTTTTCTTGTAGAACAGGCATCACTTTAAGAAAAAACATTTACATTTAAAATTTTTTTTTGTGTACATTACAATAGATACACGCAAAGAAAAAATATGGTTGTGGTAACCATAATCGAAGAGCAACATACTATGATTGAATTGTATGATTATGGTTAAAAATAATAATGATTGCCAGTTATCATTATTATGTTTAATTTAAGTATCATTCAATAATCATAAATATGACCACAATTGAAATCGACAATTTTTGCTTTTTTGCGGCAAATTATTGTCTTTTGCTGTAACATACACATATTGATTGTACTTACCAATTTAATTGCAATTTTTTTGTCAATTTTTTTAATATTTTCACCTTTATTTTTAAATTTTCTTTAAATTTTCAAAATATTTGTTCCTTTTTTTGACATCTCAAACTTTTAAAATAATAAAAATTTATTCAGCAAGAAGAAGAACAGTTGAAATCAAATTATTATTAAAAAAAAATCATACCTTGATTAATTTGTAATCATACTGTTGTCTCACTTATTATTTAATGATTATTTGTAATTTTTAATGCTTTTGAATATAATGTTATTTTTGTCAAATTAGTTTTTTTAAATCATATTATTTTAAAATGATAACTATTTTGAAATTTGTACGAAAAGTAATCATTAAACGATACAATTCAAACAAATGCTTGATTATCGTGACAAAATATATGATGAAATGAAACAAAAATAACTATTACTTGTTTTCGACAACCAAATATTGTTTTGGAAAAAATAATATGACCGTCGTGATCATCCCGTAACCATGGTTTTTCTTTGCGTGTAGATAGATTGATTGAGCAGTCAGCAGAATTAGAAGTTGGATGGACGCGGCAGGACTACAACTGGTGCAGCATAAGATGGAAGCAGTTTTAATTAGTAACCGTCGAAAGCACCAAACCATGGTCATTCGAGTAGATCAGCACGAAATTATATCAAAGAAATAACTCAAGTATCTCGGAGTAATGATCGATGAAAGCACAAATTTCGGGGTACATATTAACTAAATATCGGACAAAGCATCGAAGGTTACTGCTGATCTGTCTAGCAGGATGCCAAATGTCGGCGGTCCTAAGCAGAGCAAGCGGCATGTTATTGCCAGGGTAGTTATCTCTATCATGCTGTACACAGCACCAATATGGTCAAACGGCTTGAAGTTACAAAAGGCAAAAAAAAACTGTCATTGGTATGCTATGCTAGTCTGTAGTTCCTACCGAACAGTATCCGCTGACGCAACAAACGTTATAGCTGCTATTATACCAATAGACATATTTGCTGGCGAAGCACTACAAAGATATGAAAGGGCAAAAGGCGACAATTCTAGAAAAAAAGCTCGAATTGATGAAAGGGAGGAGAGCATGCAAAGATGGCCAGCTTGTTGGGATGAGAGCCAAAAGGAACGATACACATTTAAGCTCATTCCAAACATAGTCAGCTGGATTAGTAGGAGGTATGGAGAAGTTAATTATTACCTTATCACGAAGAGTATAGAAGCTATTTGTTCAAATGTGAGCATGATGACTCTCCTGCATGCCCACTATCTCCAGGTATAATAGAGCATGTGGAACACATAATATTTAACTGCCATAGATTTGTAAATGACAAAGCTGGCCTGGATTATCCATGTAATGTTGGAAGGCCATGACAACTGGCAGAGAATATTACCTATATTAGGGTTGTGCTACTTAAGCTATGAGCAGGAATAAAAAAGGAAGGACTCTGGAAATGTCAATCTCGTAACCAACTGAGTCTTTCTACCCTGCAACGTAATATCTTAACAGGCAGTTCCGCAGCGAGTGGTGATGAAGAAGGCGGTGGTTTTAGTCGGTAGGAATCCGATATAACCCAAAACATCGAAAATCAATGTAAGATTTCCACCTCTCCTCCAAAAAAAAAAAGAAAAACACAAATGATTGATAGATAGGTTAAGTCGAAGATGAAACGTACATTCATGGGTCTAGGTGGTGTTTTTTGAAACTTATTAGGCGCTACATTCATTCATAATAAAATCATATTTATGTGCACGCAAAGAAAAAATATGGTTGTGGTAACCATAATCGAAGAGCAACATACTATGATTGAATTGTATGATTATGTTTAAAATAATAGTGGTTACAGTTATCATTATTATGTTATTTTAAAGTATCATTCAATAATCATATATATGGCTACAATTGAAATCGACAATTTTTGCTTTTTTGCGGCAAATTATTGTCTTTTGCTGTAACATACACATATTGATTGTACTTACCAATTTAATTGCAATTTTTTTGAAAATTTTTTTTAACATTTTCACGTTTATTTTTAAATTTTCTTTAATTTTTCAAAATTTTTGTTCTTTGTTTTGACATCTCAAACTTTTAAAATAATAAAAATTTATTCAGCAAGAAGAAGAACATTTGAAATCAAATTATTATTACAAAAAAATCATAGCTTGATAAATTTGTAATCACACTGTTGCCTCACTTATTATTTAATGATTATTTTTAATTTATAATGCTTTTGAATATAATTTTATTTTTGTCAAATTAATTTTTTTAAATCATACTATTTTTAAATGATAACCATTTTAAAATTTTTATTAAAAGTAATCATTAAACGATACAATTCAAATAAATGCTTGATTATCGTGACAAAATATTTGATGAAATGAAACAAAAATAACTATTACTTGTTTTCGACAACCAAATATTGTTTTAGAAAAAATAATATGACCGTCGTGATCATGCCGTAACCATGGTTTTTCTTTGCGTGTGTTTATGCTCTTTCTGTCATAGTTGTTGCTTGTGTAGTCTAAGAAAGGTAACAGCTTTTGCGTACATTATAACGCTTCCTGTTTATAACTAAAGCTTGGATGGAAAAGGAGAGCACAAGAAAAATTTTAAGTATTTCGTCAATTTTTTTTATGTTATAAGCTTTAGAATGTGATTTTATTTTTAACACATATACCCAGGAACTTTGTTGAAAATGATTGTATGTTAAGCTTGTTTTGAAAGATAAAAATAATATTCAAAAAAAATTTCCAGAAATACAAATCTCCCAATTAGGATTGGATTATTTTGTTTTACTGATAAATAACTTTTTTTTTAAAAAATAAACTCACTAAGTTATTTAGTGGTTTCAGATCTGACAGCAATTTATGAATGATGTTTCATATCATTTTTCATTTGGTTGACATACGTTTAAGATTTGTTTCTAAAAAACCTCATATTTCAAACATTTGGTTTTCTTAATATTTGTGGGTCATTAACTTAAAAGAAACAATAAACAAATCTTGTTGAGATAAATAAATTACATAAAGAACTCTGAACATATAAATGAAGTCTGTATGGATTTTGTTCATTGCCAGACTTTTCCTTTAGACTAACTTAGAAGTTATTTATAAATACACCAATTGAAAGTATGAAGAAAACAAATAATTCATCAATCAAAATAAATGCTCTCGTTACAGAAACTTTTATAAAAAGAAAAAAAAAATAAGCGTTAAAGAAATTTCATTGAATATTTTTCTTTTTAAACTTAATATTTGCTGATAAAGTCGCTTTATAACGTCTTAGCTATAAAGAGAGTTCACGGCAGTTATATATATTTTTTTTATTTTTTGTTAATTTTATTTTTTGGATAATAAAGACAAATTACCGTGTCAAGTTACAACGTCGAACAACACGTGCAAACAATAAAACTTTATTAACGAAATAGCCGTTTTTTATATTGGTAACATGGGTTTTCATTAAGTGGCAAGTTATGTCAATAAGCCACAAAGGACCAGTGAGTGCCCTTATAGTCAGCATTAACAGTCGGCGTTTTCAAACATAGCCTGAGCAATGAGCCAAATCGCAATAATGAGGGCATTAAATGTGTATGTTTTGAACTGTAAATACGTAATTGCATTTGTAATAACAATATACAAAGAAGCAGCGTAAAGAGGAGTTGCGATTACTTAAAAATTAAATTGTTGGTCTACCTCTTTAAATACAGTATTAGAAATTGAATGTTGGATTGTAGAATATGGAGTGTTAAAAAGTTTTCAAACTTATAACTTTTTAAAAAACCAACTAAAATAATTAACTTGACCTTGCTTCTATATTCTTAGTTCTTAATAAATTTAGACAATATTGAAAATTACATAAATATTTTTTAGTACAATTACAGTTTGCTTCTAAGATACAGGATGGTCTATCTAAAAGGCACGAAGCTAAAGCCTCGGACGTAAGCATTTATTTCATTATAATTCAAACTAACTAGTTATTATTGATATATTTTAAGTTGTACTTACAATACTTTCTCTTTTAACACTATAATATAATTAATGGAAACACCCTGTGACTGATGATGGAACACGCAAATGAAGAATTTAGCATCTGGTCTCATGTTCTAAAAGCTGGCTCGGGCGAACGACTGGAAAAATAAGCTGTCAACTGACACAATTAAGATCAGGGCACAGATTCTTCCGAAAGTATTTAAATACATAAAATAGGCAAATGTTGAACTAATCACTGCATATGCGAGGAGGACGAATAATTGAATAATATAGAACATACGTTCTTCATGTTCTATAAATAAATAAAAAGGCAACACATGGTCAAAGCTTAAACATCTCCAATAAATGTATAGAATATAATTAACAACATAACCAAAATCCCAACACCAATACCAACATCATATCAGAAAACCCACTAATGTTATGTAACGATGACAACAAATCTGCAGTTAAAAATTAAACCTTAAAGCAGCGAATTAAAAATCGAACAAAATTAATGACAACCTACAAGAAGGCATTAATACAATGGAGAATGACTGAAGCAACAGGAGTCCATCCTGAAGAAGTTCTAATGCATTTACGGGTGTATTGCTTTTCAACGGTAGAATATATTAGAAGTTTTTAGTTCGTATGCCAATAGGAGAAGTCAGATACATATAAAACTTCGGTAACGATCTTTAGTGTATACAAAACTGCATAGTTACCTTTTTATCTGAAAAAAAGGACATGCTTCTGTCAATTTATTTGTGTGAATGCAATGATCTTACATTATTTTGAACATAAATATTAAACACAAACACGTTTTTCAATCAACAAATTTGGTTTTGTTACTGATATTTTTAATAGTTTTATGAAAATGAAAGTAACTTTGGGGAGAACGAGAAATAGATCCAGTAATATCACTTATAAATATTAACAATCGACTAATTTTTTATATAATAGTTTAAGCTTTATATAAAACTTTATTTGATGCGATACCACCATAATGTTTCGCAAATACATACTACACACACATATGTACGTTGTTTAATAAAAAATAAAAAATGTTTATATAAAAATCCATTGTGTTTTACACAAACATATCAAAAGATATACTCCAGATACCATAAAAGTGCATACATGTGGCCATTTTTATGGTTGATAAATATTTTTTCGTTACTGTGTTTTACAAAACTGTATTTTTGATGGCACATACAATATACACATGTATGTATGTTTATATGTAAACAAATAGCGAATTTCAAAAGGGTCACAACATTTATGTGTGAAAATATGTTTTATTTTCCATGATCCGTAAATTATGGTTAAACTTAATTAAACAAATCTTAAATTATAGCAAATATTAAATGTTTATACTGCTGATCTTACTTTTATAAAAAGCCCTTTATATTAGATATGCAGCTTGGAAAGAATATAGTGAGTAAAACTACCAATATCATTTATAATTTTTTATACCCGCCACCAAAAAAATGGTGGGGGTATATTCATTTTGTCATTCCGTTTGTAACACATCGAAATATCCATTTTAGACCCCATAAAGTATATATATTCTGAATCGGGGTTTGATTTGATGACGATCTAGCTATGTCCGTCCGTCTGTCCGTCTGTCCGTCTGTCCGTCTGTTGAAAGCACGATAGAGGTCGCACCGAAAAAGCTAAAGGGCTCAAATTTTGCCAGAATCTTTCTAATAGACAAGGTTTGTTTGGTATTGAAAATGGGCTAAATCGGAATATTAGAAAGAGAGTTATAGCTCGTAAAGCAAGAATAGGTCGAAAAAACCGTGTCCTTCAAACATCGAAAAAAAAGGAATTGTGTCCAAACGCATAAACGTAGAGTCATGAAACTTCGAATATATATTTCTCGAGTCAAAAGAATATTTCTCCCTAAAAATTGCTTAAATCTATGCATTAGAAAAGGAGTTATAGGTCAAAATGTACGAAAATTTATACCGCTCAGTGTATATTTGAAGTTTAAAACGTAATAAAACTGACAAAACTATATGTACGGTTCTGAAATTTTGCAAACATGGTTTTTTGGTCAAAGTCTTCGTTATAACGGAAAATAAATGTGCCACGCCCACTTTTTTTTTAAATTTTTATAAAAATATATTAGTCATATTCATTAGCATTTATTCATATCAGATGGCGACATCTGTTGAAGGCGCCACTACATTTTGCAAACACTAAGGATGTTGTCTTTGCTAAACATCACGTAGAACACTAGATGACTCTAGTAACATTTTTTTGCACAAACTACAAAGGAATTTTATAGGGGTTTGTGAAAACGAAAATGACCGAAGTTTGTTGACAAAAATTAACTAGAGTAATGATTTGTGCCCAACTTTACATATAGTTGTACACACAGTCTTATGAGGTTTAAGATTTAAAAATATTTAAAAAAAAATGTGCATCAGTAGATTTAAAATAAGTATTTGAATATTTAAAATACATATTTTAACAAATTTTTTTTTTATCTATCTATTTTTTTGTAAAGGGTGGTTAAATTTTAAGGGCCACAGGGTGACTCAAAATAGACATGCTCAGCATTTTGCTAAAACAGGAAATTTATTAGTAAGATTTTGATTTTTAAAGTTCTATAACATTTTGCTTTTAAAAGATTTTCAAACGAAATAAGTTTTGTATAATTTTAAAATTTGTTAGCCATTAGTACATGAAAATAAATTGTTTATAATGTTTAGAGATAATTTTTTTTACTTAGGTCAAAATTTTCCTAAATTCCCATTTTTAATACACCATAACTTCTAGAGAACATAAGATAACAAAAATAAATTAGCACCATTTAGTAAATAAAACTCTCCTCTATACCCCTATACCCCATTGTATACCCGGGACGATCCGACCGTGATCACCAGACCAATTCTTGTGACACAAGGTCAAATATTTTTTGCAAAATTTTAGTAAAAGAGCTAAACAAATTTTTTTGTAATGTGTTTTTTTTAAGTATTTTAGTTTTTATACCCGCCACCAAAAAATGGTATATATATTCTTAATCGGGGTTTTATTTGATGACGATCTAGCTATGTCCGTCCGTCTGTCCGTCTGTTAGAAGCACGATAGAGGTCCCATCGAAAAAGCTAGTGGGCTCAAATTTTGCCAGAATCTTTCTTATAGACAAGGTTTGTTTGGAATAGAAAATTGGCTAAATCGGAGTATAAGGAAGAAAGAAAAATTGCCTAAATGCATGTATTAGGAAGGGAGTTAGAGATCAAAATGTACGAAAATTTATACCGCGCAGTGTATTTTCCAATATGTTAAAAATTTTAAACCTAATAAGAGTGACAAATTTAGATCTACGATTCTGAAATTTTGCAGGAATTGCTTTTTGGTCAAAGGCTTTCTTCTGACGGAAAATAAATGTGACACGCCAACCTCCCATACAACGTTTTCTCTCAAATTCTTATAATTTCTCTATAAATCGAATAATAAAGGACTTTATTGAAATATCTAAGTTGTATTTATTAGCATAAATAACTTCGACACACCTACTATAACGCTCACTTTCCACGTTATTTACTGTTAATGAAATTTAAATTTATAAAACCGACAAAATTAGAGGTATGATGATAAAATTTGCTACGGAAATCCTTCTAGTCAATGTTATTGTTATGCCAGAAAATTTAAGTGACACGCCCACTCTTACGCCCACATCCTATATAATGCTTTATTTCAAATTCATATAATTTCTCAATGAATAAATATTTTGGAAGAATTACGGACTATATTGAAATATCTAAGTTGTATTTATTAACAGAAATTTTATTGACACGCTTACTTTAACGCCCATTTTCACTGAAACACTTAATTTACGAAAACATTTTACCAGCATATCCAAGTTATAAAGGGTGGTTAAATTTTAAGGGCCGATGTTGATTTTGAATAAAACACAAATTATTTAGGAAATTATTATCATTTCTTTTTTAATGATAATATTTGTATGGTTCAATTATGTATGGAACAAAATATCGGCCAAATGGCCCCGCGACCTCAACGGCACATCTCGATCCGATAGTCCAAATTTTAAATAACATTGCTGATGCTCAATTGTTTGGCACGATGATGAGTCGAAGTTGAATGTTTTTTTGCCACACTATCGCGATAAACAGCAATGCTTCTCATTTAACGAATTTAGAAGGCATTCATAGATGTTCTAACATTTTATACAGACCTGGGGCCGAATTACGGCATTCGATATCGATCAAAATTTTACTCGAACGATCGAGTATGCTTTAAGTATATAGATTCTAATAAGAGTTTTCAAATTTCGATCACGTTCGAGTGCCGTAATTCGGCCTCTGTTTTAAATTTAAAATTTAACCACCCTCTACAAAGAAAGCCATTAACAAAATAATAATTATTGTGCTTTAAATGTACACAAAATTGGTGGTGGGTATAAAAGATTCGGCACAGCCGAATATAGTGCTCTTACTTGTTATAATTTGGTTTTTTCTTACAGTATAAAATGCAGTAATTCACAAAACGGTTAATGTATATGCATCCCACTATATATACTATTTTACTATAGTATATTTAAAACACTAATAGTAGAACTACTTAATCAAGATTTGAGATTTTTGTTATTTATTAGAAAGATGTTAACTAACTGTCTTAGGAAGCATTTCATTCGTATGAGTGGTACCTCTTTTTCTACTCCGATCCTTATATCTTTTGGTTTGAATATAGAATTATTTATCATTTTGGCTATACAAAGTTTTAAAAAAATAGCAGTTACAGTTTCTTATGCATTTGTTTGCATAGGAAAGGAAATACGCCAGCTCCAATAATGAATGTTATAGTTACATATGAACATTTCCATGAATACATCAACTACTACTGTAAAAATAAAACTCTTGAAAGTTTTACAATATAAGCTTATTGATAAAAACAAGTAAGAGCACTATATTCGGCTGTGCCGAATCTTTAATACCCACCACCAATGTTGATATACTTTTATAGCACAAAATTTATTATTTTATTATTAACAGTAATTGCTATGGACTAATCTTTTTATACCCGCCACCAAAAAAATGGTGGGGGTATATTCATTTTGTCATTCCGTTTGTAACACATCGAAATATCCATTTTAGACCCCAATAAGGTATATATATTCTGAATTGGGGTTGTATTTTATGACGATCTAGCTATGTCCGTCCGTCTATCCGTCTTTTGAAAGCACGATAGAGGTCGCACCGAAAAAGCTAGGGGGCTCAAATTTTGCCAGAATCTTTCTTATAGACATTGTTTGAAAATGGGCTAAATCGGAATATTAGGAAGAGAGTTATAGCTCGTTAAGCAAGAGTAGGTCGAAAAAACCGTGTACTTTGCACATCGAATAAAATTGAATTGTGTCCATACGCATAAACGTAGAGTCATGAAACTTCGAATATATATTTATCGAGTCAAAAGAATATTTTCCCTGAAAATCGCCTAAATCTATGAATTAGGAAAAGAGTTATAGATAAAAATGTACGAAAATTGATACCGCACAGTGTATATTTTAAATTTAAAACGTAAACTGACAAAACTGTATGTACGATTCTGAAATTTTGCAAACATGGCTTTTTGGTCAAAGTCTTCGCTATAACGGAAAATAGATGTACCACGCACACTTTTTTCTTTAAATTTTTTTAAAAATATATTAGTCATATATATTAGCATTTATTCATGTTACTCTGCGCCATTTATTGTACTGTAGCTAAATATAAGATAAAGATGCTAAGATAGATGACTCTACTAGCAACTACTAAATGGCATGCTAAAAACTTATGCTTATGTTCTCCTGAAGTTATGCTTTACGGGCTATAACTCTCTTCCTATTATTCCGATTCAGCCCATTTTCAATATATATAATATATATATATATATAAGAAAGATTCTGGCAAAATTTGAGCCCCCTAGCTTTTTCGGTGCGACCTCTATCGTGCTTTCAACAGACGGACTAATAATAATATAAAATATGTATCACTTTCTTTGTAGAGGGTAGTTAAGTTTTAAGGGCCACAGGGTGATTTAAAAAATACATTATCTGCATTTTTCTAAAACGGGAAATTTATTAGTAAGATTTTGATTTTTAAACTTCTATAACATTTTGCTTTTAAAAGATTTTCAAACGAAATAAGTTTTGTATAATTTTAAAATTTGTTAGCCATTAGCACATGAAAATAAATTGTTTATAATGTTTAGAGATAATTTTTTTGACTTAGGTAAAAATTTTCCTAAATTCCCATTTTTAATAGAGCATAACTTCAGGAGAACATAAGATAACAAAAATAAATTAGCACTATTTCGTAGATAAAACTTTCCTCTTAAATTCTTGTAAATTCTCTATGAATAAAGATTTGGAAATACGAAATGACTATATTGAATTATCTAAGTTATGTTTATTAGCAGAAACTTTATTGACACGCGTACTTTAACGATATGCTAGTAAAATGTTTTCGTAAATTTAGTCCTTCAATGAAAGTGGGCGTTAGAGTAGGCATGTTGAAGTTGTTTCTAATAATGAATGCAACTTAAATTTTTCACTGCAGTCCTTTATTATTCCAAAATCTTTATTCATAGATGAATTATATGAATTTGAGATAAACTGTTATATGGCAGGTAGTCGTTAAAGTATGCGTGGCACATTTATTTTCCGTTGAAAAAAAGCTCTGAACAAGAAGCAAAGTTTGCAAAATTTCAGAATCGTACATCCAAATTTGTGTGTTTTATTAGGTTTTAAACTTTAAATATACCGAAAAATGCACTGTGCGGTATAAATTTTCGTACATTTTGATCTACAACTCCTTTCCTAATGCATTGATTTAAGCAATTTTCGAAGCAGAATATTGATTTTACTTTGGAAATACATTTTCGAAATTTCATGACTCTACGTTAATGCGTTTGGACACAATCGCATTTCATTCGATCTTGGGACGACACGGTTTTTTCGACCTACTCTTGCATTACGAGCTATAACTCTCTTCCTAATATTCCGATTCAGCCCATTTCCAATACCAAACAAACCTTATCTATAAGAAAGATTCTGGCGAAATTTGAGCCCCCTAGCTTTTTCGGCGCGACCTCTATCGTGCTTTCAACAGACGGACAGATGGACGGACATGGCTAGATCGTGATAAAATCAAACCCCGATTTAGAATATATATACTTAATGGGGTCTAAAATGTTTATTTCTATCTGATACAAACAGAATGACAAAATGAATATACCCCCACCATTTTTTTGGTGGCGGGTATAGAAATATGAATTTGAACTCTGACTCCGATGAGATTATCTATACAAAGTGGTATCTAATCTATATCAGTTCTTCATAGTTATGATAAAGTATTTATATAAACCATCACATGTGTTTTGTTTCTGTATTATGCCTATATATGCCACACAATTTTTTTTGTTTTTCTCTTGAATTTTGATAATTTCTTTAAAACTTTATATTATCGATTTGGTATTTTTTTTTAACCAACTGCAACTGAGAATTATTATTTGTAGAAAAACCTTATATATAAAACCTTATGTATAAGAATTATTCTGTCGAAATTTGAGTCCTTCAGGTTTTTTTTGTTGGAACTATATCATGTTTTCAACAGGCGGACGGACATAGCTAGATCGTCATAAAATGAAACCCCGATTCAGAATATATATACATACTTTATGGGGTCCAAAATGGATATTTCGATGTGTAACCAGCGGAATGACAAAATAAATATATCCTCCAACCATTTTTTTTAAGTATCGGGTAATATGCTAGTAAAAATATATCATAATTAAGTGACCTATCACCCATTTGATCCCTCGCAATAATCTTTTTTATACCCGCCACCAAAAAAATGGTGGGGGTATATTCATTTTGTCATTCCGTTTGTAACACATCGAAATATCCATTTTAGACCCCATAAAGTATA
Organism: Phyto melanocephala; assembly: GCA_941918925.1. Taxonomy (NCBI): domain Eukaryota; kingdom Metazoa; phylum Arthropoda; class Insecta; order Diptera; family Rhinophoridae; genus Phyto; species Phyto melanocephala. The sequence goes on from OW799233.1 coordinate 30,698,922, forward strand.
TATATTCTGAATCGGGGTTTGATTTGATGACGATCTAGCTATGTCCGTCCGTCTGTCCGTCTGTCCGTCTGTCCGTCTGTCCGTCTGTTGAAAGCACGATAGAGGTCGCACCGAAAAAGCTAAAGGGCTCAAATTTTGCCAGAATCTTTCTTATAGACAAGGTTTGTTTGGTTTTGAAAATGGGCTAAATCGGAATATTAGAAAGAGAGTTATAGCTCGTAAAGCAAGAATAGGTCGAAAAAACCGTGTCCTTCAAACATCGAAAAAAAAGGAATTGTGTCCAAACGCATAAACGTAGAGTCATGAAACTTCGAATATATATTTCTCGAGTCAAAAGAATATTTCTCCCCAAAAATTGCTTAAATCTATGCATTAGAAAAGGAGTTATAGGTCAAAATGTACGAAAATTTATACCGCTCAGTGTATATTTGAAGTTTAAAACGTAATAAAACTGACAAAACTATATGTACGGTTCTGAAATTTTGCAAGCATGGTTTTTTGGTCAAAGTCTTCGTTATAACGGAAAATAAATGTGCCACGCCCACTTTTTTTTTAAATTTTTATAAAAATATATTAGTCATATTCATTAGCATTTATTCATTGCAGATGGCGACATCTGTTGAAGGCGCCACTACATTTTGCAAACACTGAGGATGATGTCTTTGCTAAACATCATGTAGAACACTAGATGACTCTAGTAACATTTTTGACAACATCCACTTTAATATTTTGCACAAACTACAAAGGAATTTTAAATGGGTTTGTGAAAACGAAAATGACCGAAGTTTGTTGACAAAAATTAACTAGAGTAATGATTTGTGCCCAACTTTACATATAGTTGTACACACAGTCTTATGAGGTTTAAGATTTAAAAATATTTTAAAAAAATGTGCATCAGTAGATTTAAAATAAGTATTTGAATATTTAAAATACATATTTTAACTAAATTTTTTTTATTTATCTATTTTTTTGTAAAGGGTGGTTAAATTTTAAGGGCCACAGGGTGATTCAAAATAGACATGCTCAGCATTTTGCTAAAACAGGAAATTTATTAGTAAGATTTTGATTTTTAAAGTTCTATAACATTTTGCTTTTAAAAGATTTTCAAACGAAATAAGTTTTGTATAATTTTAAAATTTGTTAGCCATTAGTACATGAAAATAAATTGTTTATAATGTTTAGAAATAATTTTTTTTTATCTTTAGGTCTAAATTTTCCTAAATTCCTTTTTTTAATACACCATAACTTCTAGAAAACATAAGATAACAAAAATTTATACCCGTTACGATCCGACCGTGATCAGCAGACCAATTTTTGTGACACAAGGTCAAATATTTTTTGCAAAATTTTAGTAAAAGAGCTAAACAAATTTTTTTGTAATGTGTTTTTTTGAAGTATTTGAGTTTTTATATCCGCCACCAAAAAAATGGTATGTATATTCTTAATCGGGGTTTTATTTGACGACGATCTAGCTATGTCCGTCCGTATGTCCGTCTGTTAAAAGCACGATAGAGGTCCCATCGAAAAAGCTAGTGGGCTCAAATTTTGCCAGAATATGTCTTATGCACAAGGTTTGTTTGGAATAGAAAATTGGCTAAATCGGAGTATAAGGAAGAAAGAAAAATTGCCTAAATGCATGCATTAGGAAGGGAGTTAGAGATCAAAATGTACGAAAATTTATACCGCGCAGTGTATTTTCCAATATGTTAAAAATTTTAAACCTAATAAGAGTGACAAATTTAGATCTACGATTCTGAAATTTTGCAGGAATTGCTTTTTGGTCAAAGGCTTTCTTCTGACGGAAAATAAATGTGACACGCCAACCTCCCATACAACGTTTTCTCTTAAATTCTTATAATTTCTCTATAAATCGAATAACAAAGGACTTTATTGAAATATCTAAGTTGTATTTATTAGCATAAATAACTTCGACACACCTACTATAACGCTCACTTTCCACGTTATTTACTGTAAATGAAATTTAAATTTATCAAACCGACAAAATTAGAGGTATGATGATAAAATTTGCTACGGAAATCCTTCTAGTCAATGTTATTGTTATGCCAGAAAATTTAGGTGCCACGCCCACTCTTACGCCCACATCCTATATAATGCCTTATCTCAAATTCATATAATTTCTCAATGAATAAATATTTTGGAAGAATTACGGACTATATTGAAATATCTAAGTTGTATTTATTAGCAGAAATTTTATTGACACGCTTACTTTAACGCCCATTTTCACTGAAACACTTAATTTACGAAAACATTTTACCAGCATATCCAAGTTATAAAGGGTGGTTAAATTTTAAGGGCCGATGTTGATTTTGAATAAAACACAAATTATTTAGGAAATTATTATCATTTCTTTTTTAATGATAATATTTGTATGGTTCAATTATGTATGGAACAAAATATCGGCCAAATGGCCCCGCGACCTCAACGGCACACCTCGATCCGATAGTCCAAATTTTAAATAACATTGCTGATGCTCAATTGTTTGGCACGATGATGAGTCGAAGTTGACTGTTTTTTTGCCACACTATCGCGATAAACAGCAATGCTTCTCATTTAACGAATTTAAAAGGCATTCATAGATGTTCTAACATTTTATACAGACCTGTGGCCGAATTACGGCATTCGATATCGATCGAAATTTTACTCGAACGATCGAGTATGCTTTAGGTATATAGATTCTAATAAGAGTTTTCAAATTTCGATCACGTTCGAGTGCCGTAATTCGGCCTCTGTTTTAAATTTAAAATTTAACCACCCTCTACAAAGAAAGCCATTAACAAAATAATAATTATTGTGCTTTAAATGTACACAAAATTGGTGGTGGGTATAAAAGATTTGGCACAGCCGAATATAGTGCTCTTACTTGTTTTTAATTCTTTTTATTTAAAAGCGAAACTCAATTACATTTGAAACTATCAAATTAAAGAACAAAATTTATATTTTAAATCGAAGCAAAAAGTTATTCAAAACTTTAAAAAGTTAAAAAGATACTTTTTGAAAACAAAAACTTGAACTTATATTCGTAAAACATCTAAATTCAAATCTTTTCTCTAATCCATAATAATTGCTTTAAGATATATATAGTTTATTAATAAATAATAACTTTCACCCTTATATTCACCTTCTCGTTAATATTCTTAATCGTTATCAGCATGCTATACTTTACTATTTAACATATTCGACTAGTCTTAAATAAACTTTTATTTGACCATAAATAACCACAAATTAACAAACGCACGCAAACAGATGTGAATATCCTGTGTAAAAAACACAATGTTAAACGACCATAAAGTACTGAACGATTAATAATAATAAACACGTATCAATGAGTTTAACTATTTATTTATTCTTAATTCATACAACACATAGCGTACCCAACAAAGCAATTGAGTTGAAAAAAAAAAATATTACAAAGATCTTACAAAAACACAAAACTTAAGTTTATGAATGATTTGTGAATATATTGAAACAAACTACTACAATTAAATAAAAATCGAAATAGAATCCACGTGGGAACTATACGTGCATTGCTACTGTCAGAGCTATAAATGATAATTATTTTTGTTAATTCTTATGGGCATACCTAGGTACTCAAATAACTGTAGCATTTTCACTAAAAGTTTGTTCATTTAAATTAATGAGCTGCATAATTGGAATTTCAGGGTTTTACGACATGTACTGCGTAAAACGGTTACACGTCGGCGATATTCGTATAGTTGCTCATCAGTACTATCGGATTAACTAGGCTTCTAACTTTGACGTAATTTAGCGTATAACACGATCCAAATGTCTCGAAAAGCAGTAGCGTCATCAGACCTGCACGTACATCCCCAGTTTTAATATTTTCAAAACGTGTAAAAAACGTACGTTAAAGCACTCTGAATCTGTTGTATGATATTGCTGCCCGATACAAATGGAAATAAGTGGTTTTAAAGGATTAAAATACATGTAGAATAAGATAACACAAACAATATTGTATAAACTTTTGTAAAGAAAAGCTTATTCACCATAATATTTTTTAAAGCCTTATGTAAAGGGTCCGACATCTAACGTTTTCTTTTTCAACTAGTGCTTATTTCGTAAATGGCAACACTTATCTCATGTCTGATTTGACAGATAATTAGTTTTATCCTTCCGCTGAACGAATATTGTTGTGTATACGCTTGAACAATGCTGGGATATATTGCGACATTGCAAATTTTGCCGAAAAAAAAAATTTTTCAGATGAAGCTCATTTTGATCTTGGCGGGTATGTAAACAAGCAAAATTGTCGCATTTGGTGCACAGAAAACCCGCACGCGTACATTGAAAAGCCGATACACTCAAAACGAGTCGCTGTTTGGTGCTAATTTTGGTCCAAAGGCATAATTGGGCCATTTTTCTTCGAAAATGAGCAAAGAGTGGCGGTAGTCAATGGCGATCGTTATCGGGCTATGTTGAAGAGAAGGATATTGGCAACATTTGGTTTCAACAGGACACAGCCGAAGGTACACATTTTTTTTATAGCATTAAAAAGAAAAAAAAAAGTTATTTGGCAGACCCTTTAGAATAAGCTTCGCAAATAATTTATCATTTAATGGTTTATTATAATAATGGGACTATTAGATTAATAAAATTGTCTCTCATTCTCACTCTATATAAAGGATGATTTTACAACAGTTTTAAACACTAAAATTTGCAAAAGTGAAAAAAATATTTTTTAACGCGTAAAATAAACTACTGCCATTTAGATTTAAAGTAGCCCATTCGTAAGCTCCAATTTTAGCATATCTTTCCAGTATATAAGTCGGTATGCCACCACTGGCAGCTATTATATTGGACTCAGGGCTGGAATTGTATCTCGTTGCTCTCTATCTCTGAAATTCTGTTTGCTAGCGTATCCATTGAGCCAGCTTCATTCAGCTTACTCGCTGATGAAAATTTTTCGATAGAGTATCATATTTCTCACACAGAATAAATGTTGATAATAAGACTTAGGGCCATTATTATTGCAACTTGTCGTTAGTTAAAGGCAGGATTTTGTCGAAGCGATAAATGGCTTTGAATTATAAAGCCTACATTTATTATATTTTTATCCATTGAATATTAAGTTATAATCATGCAAAGCTATTTATCAGAAGCAGAACAAAGATAAAATACAAAATTTCAACTGAAATATAATAGAACATTCAAAACATGTTTCAATATTTTGATAGTATATCCATACAAAAAGAAAACGTTCACTAAAACTTTAACAGTTAATATTCCGTAATGAGAATAGTTCACACGTATAAAAAAAATTATAAAAAAGCGAAAACTGATTATTGATTAATTTATTTTGGTGAGAGTAGTGTTACTTTTGTTTTGATATTTATGTTTATACTAAAATAAAGTGACTGGAAGTAAATAGTATAAAATAAAACACATAACTTTTAGAATACATTACGCTGCTCTTTATAATAAGCATATTAAAGAAACAGTTAATTATTATAAGAGTTTCTCAAGCATTGTTAAAAATTATTGTAAATTCATATTTAATAAACATTATTATTAACGAAATTTATGTAAGCATAAGGCCTATTACTTAAGATTATTCTCATATCTTATTGCAGTTTGATTACTATATGATTTGTTGGGTATAAATACGTATGGATATGTATGTATTTTTGTTGGTATGTTTATATGTGTGAATGTAGTTTTTGTTTAAATATAACATACGCAAAAATATCAATCGGTTTAAAAATTGTATATGAAATAAATTTACTAGCAGCACTATAACATATGTGACCTTCTCCGAGAAAAGAGACCTAGTGTGTGAAAATGAAGTTTGGAGATAAACACATATAAAGTTTCAAAACGAATTATCACTGTGAATACACCTTCAGTTGGGAGATGCGAATTGGTTTGGTTAGTTATGATTGGGTGCTGACTTTAGTGACGTATTTTATTCGCTTTTAGTGTGACAATACCTTTGCTATTGTTGCTGCTCTGTTTGTTATGATCTCGATACTTGATTCTTAAGCCGCAACCACTGACCGACGCAACAACGTTTTTATGGGATGAAAATTTTTTTTTACAGAAATCTAACTCATTTCATCTTATTATACACCTTTTAGGTATCAGAATTCACTTTTAAGTCCAAATCCGTTTTTCGACACACTAAGTCCCTTTTCTAGGAGAAGGTCACATAAAGTAAAGAAAATTTTCGACTTTTTTGTATCCATTAAAAATGGTTTCCGTTAATTTGATTCCATTTTTACAGTTGACATGAATGAATATTTGTTTGTGTGTATTTCAATTTAAACCACATGCCCAAGGAAGATTTGTGTTTTTTTGTGCACATCCAAAAGATGACTATTTTTTCGACCATTAATAAAGAATAGCAAAAATATTCATGCCACACAATTTTCATGTGTTTGGGTGCAACAACTTTTTATTTTAAAATTTTATAGGTTTTATTTTTGAAGACAAATATATATGTTAAAGTTTTGCGAATTCTATGTTTAATATGTATATATAGATTTATATGATGAAATAAATAGCAAACTAAAAAGTTACCATAAATTTCAGCCAACAAAAAATAAAATTCTAACCATCATTGGGTTATGGAAATTTAAAAGTAAACAAGTAAGAGCACTATATTCGGCTGTGCCGAATCTTTTATACCCACCACCAATTTTGTGTACATTTAAAGCACAATATTTATTATTTTGTTAATCGCTATGGAATAATCTCTTTATAGTAAAATATGTATCACTTTCTTTGTATAGGGTGGTTAAATTTTAAGGGCCCATGTTGAAGGTGAACTACACCTAGTCTTTAAATTTGTTTTCTGCATTTCACTTGACATTTCTCAATCTCAAACTTACTCAATTTGATCCGTGGAAAGATACGCAAATGAGCAACGCTTTAAAGTTATTCAGGTTTTTTATAAAAATGGGCGTTCAAATCAAAATGCATTTTGTGCACTTCGTAATTCTTTTGATCAACATAATCATTCAAATTCGTCCACGATCGGGAGAATTTTAACAAATATTTAAATTTCTGCAAAACAGGTCTGTAAAAAATGTTAGAAAATCTGTGAATGCCTTATTAGTGCGTTGAATGGGAACCACTGGTGGTTTTCGCGATAGTGTGGCAAAAGAGCAGTCAACCTCGACTCATCATCATGCCCAACAATTGAGCATCAACATTGTCATTGAAAATTTGGACCATCAGATAAAGGAGTGGTACCAAGGATTGGGGGGGGTCATTTGGCCGATATTTTGTTAAACACATAATTGAACCATACAAATATTATCATTACAAAAAGAAATGATAATAGTTTCCTAAATAATTTGTGTTTTATTTAAATTCAACATCGGTCCTTAAAATTTAACCACCCTTTATAACTTCGATATGCTACTAAAATGCTTTTGTAAATGTAGTATTTTAGTAAAAGTGGGCGTTAAAGTAGGAGTGTCAATAAAGTTTCTGCTAATAAATACAACTTAGATATTTCAATTTAGTCCTTTATTTTCCCAAAAACTTTGTCAATAGAGAAATTACATGAATTTAAGATAAACCGTTATATGGGAGGTAGGCGTTAAAGTGGGCGTGTCACCTTAACTTTTTGGCGCAACAATTATATTGATTAGAAGGATATATGTAGCAAATTTGATCATCATACCTCTACTTTTGGCGGTTTTATGAGCTTTTAAATTTCATTAACGGTAGATAACGTGAAAAGTGGGCGTTATAGTAGGCGTGTAAAAGTTAGTTTTGCGAATGAGTTCAACTTAGGTGTTTCAATATAGCCCTTTATTATTACAAAATCTTTATTAATAAAGAAATTATATGAATTTTAGGTAAAACGTTATATGGGAGGTGGGCGTAAAAGTGGGCGTGGCACATTGATTTTCTGTTACAAAAAAGCCACTCACCTAAAAGCAAAGTGTGCAAAATTTCAGAATCGTACATCCAATTTTGTTGCTTTTATGACGTTTTTGTTTTTAAATATACCGAAAAATACACTGTGCGGTATAAATTTCCGTACATTTTGATCGATAACTCCTCTCCTAATGCATAGATTTAGACAATTTTCGGAGAAAAATATTCTTTTTGCTCAGGCAATATATATTCGAAGTTTCATGAGTCTACGTTAAGGCGTTTGGACACAATTCCATTTTATTCGATGTTCGTAGGACACGGTTTTTTCGACCTACTCTTGCATTCCGAGCTATAACTCAATTCCTAATATTCCGATTTAGCCCATTTCCAATACCAAACAAACCTTGTCTATAAGAAAGATTTTGGCAAAATTTGAGCCTCCTAGCTTTTTCGGTGCGACCTCTATCGTGCTTTCAACAGACGGACAGACGGACAGACATAGCTAGATCGTCATCAAATCAAACCCTGATTCAGAATATATATACTTTATGGGGTCTAAAATGGATATTTCGATGTGTTACAAACGGAATGACAAAATGAATATACCCCCACCGTTTTTTTGGTGGCGGGTATAAAAATTTAGCAGTCTGTCAGCATACAGTAGATTGTAACAAGTCCGTTTAAAATTCAAATGATTATCCATTCATATGTATTGCAAAATTTTTTTCATGACAGTATTCAAAAACTAAATCTATATTCATTTAATTAAAACATAAATAGTTATTTAAGTTACATACGAGCATACCGAAAAAGAATACTGATGGTGAAATCGTAGCTGGTTTTGAACATGCATCGAAATAATTTTAAAAAAAATATTCTTAAAATAATTTCAATTTCATTAAATTTAAAAAATGTTTTAGGAAATAAAATAATAAAATTTATGAACTTAAGCCAAAGTAGAAATCAAAGTTTATATTTTTCGTTTCAGGTTTTAAGTTTCTTTGCAAACTTTTTTTTGATTTTTTTGATCTTTGAAAAATGTCAAAATCTTAATCTTGCAAGCAATACTTATATGATGTGCCACTTCGTTTTATATTGGTAAGAAAAAAGTTACATTTCTGGCAACTCAGTTACACCCTTTTTGCTGGACATATAAATTAAACCAATTAAAAATTTATATATTTAAATTAAAGAGAACTGTAATTCATGAAATCTGTAGTGACAACCAGGGTTGTCGGATCTGAATGCCTCTCGCCAAACATGGCAATTTTAAAACTTGTTTAACGTTATAATTTTCGATTTGGCGACATGGCGACTTAAAAGTTGTACTTTTTTTTGCTATTTTTGCTTTTAGGATCATTAAAATCAATACAAAATATAACAATTTTAATATGGCAGTTTTATGCATTAATTTGAGGCATTCATTTGTATGTGAACAAACCGATTGCTAATGTACAGGGTGTGCTAAGAATATTTTAGTTTACCACTTTTGCCTATGTAAATATTATAATCTGGCATCCTTTCCTTTTATTATCTAATTTGTTATTGAACTACAGTGAATGCACATTCATAAATGTATCTATATATTTATGTACATGTCAGAAATTAAAGAGCATTTTATATAATGATATTTACTAAAACTCGCGTTCGAAGCAAAATGCAATACAAACATCTTAACGCGTTATTACAAGTTGTAAATTATATAAATACAAATAGAACATTGGCATTAATTTTGCATCTTCGCAAGGTATATTGAATAAATTTAATTTCATAGAAGACACAGAGAAATCCTCTACGAAATACATATAATAGAATTGCATCAACATACTGGGTGGCCCAAAATTACCGAAGGGGTTTGCATTGCTTATAACTTTTTATTATAATTTTTTTTCTTTCCTTTTCAGTATTTTGTAAAGAAGACTAGGGCAATTTAAAATGGAGCAGTACTCAATTGAACAAGGTGCCCAAATTATTGAGCTTTATTTAGCAAATCCAATCAAAGTTTTATTCATAATTTACTTATTAGCGACGAGGCATATTTCCAATTAAGTAAGTTCGATAATAAGCAAAACTGCAGGATTTGGTTACCGAACATCCGAGAGTAGTTCAACAGCGAGAATTACGTCAATACTGTCAGATTTCGCACAATGTTGAAAGGCCAGCCGTGAAAAACCATTCGCAAGTATGGCTCTTTTACTGGACATTTTTGGTAAACGAATTATTTCGCATACAAGTGATTTTAATTGGCCTCTGCATTCACTGGATATTACCACTCCAGACTATTTTCTTTGGGGTTATTTGAAAGAAAAAGTCTACATTATTAAGCCTAAACCTATCCAGCAATTAAAAAGCAAATTACCTGACGAAATAAACCATATAACACCTGAAGTTTTGCAAAATGTTATGGAAAATGTGTTGGAAAGAGCACGAATTTGCGAAGCAGAAAAAGGCCAACACTTGCGAGATATTATTTTTCATAACTAAACTAAAAATATTCCCCATTTAAATACAGTATTAAAAAAAATTTATAGTTATTTCCACCACCCAGTACATGCATACATATAACTCCTAATATTGCTAACTTCTAACAACACAAATTCTTTTTTCGCATGTTTAAGTAGACAACTAAAACTATTTTATAGCAAACGTTGAACCTTTTTTGTGCTTATTATTTTTGCTTTGTCTTAAATAAGAATTATACAAAATATATAAAGGGTCCGCCATCTAAGTTTTTTTTTTTGTTCAACTAGTGCTTATTACGTAAATGGTAACACTTAGTTCATGTCTGATTTGACAGATAATTAGTTTTATCCTTCCGCTGAACGAATATTGTTGTGTATACGCTTGAACAATGCTGGGATATATTGCGACATTACTTTGGCCAATTTAGTCAAAAAAATCATATTTTCAGATGAAGCTCATTTTGATCTTGGCGGGTATGTAAAAAAGCAAAATTGTTGCATTTGGGGCACAGAAAACCCGCACGCATACATTGAAAAGCCGATACACTCAAAATGAGTCACTGTTTGGTGCGGATTTTGGTCCAGAGGCATAAATCGGCCATTTTCTGCGAAAATGAGCAAGGTGTGGCCGTGGTCAATGGCGATCATTATCGGGCCATGTTGAACGAATTTTGTTCACAAAAATTGAAGAGGAGGATATTGGCAACATTTGGTTTCAACAGGACGGTGCTACGTGCCACACAGCCGAAGCTACATTTTTTTTATAGCATTTTCAAAAAAAAAGCATTTGGCGGACCGTCTATATAAAAATCTATATTTTGTGTCAACTTTTCTCATTTTTGAAGATCTTTATAATTCGAATCATATTAGGGTTTTTAAAAAATATACTTTATTGCTATAAAAATATATACATATATTAATTTTTCAAACAATTAATTATATATATATATATAAATAGATACTTGCAGCCAACTTCACTACCTAACGCCTTTTCAAAATTGAAGTTTTCAATAGCAAAGGGTTATGCTGTTTTAATTTGCTGCATAGTTGTAATTTTTTTATAGATTTGAAAATATTTTTGATAAGTTCTTCTCGTTAGTTCTGTCTGTCACTATTATTGTCAACTGAAAACCCAAGATTGCGGTTTTGACACAAATGAATTACTGTCTCCGAAATTGACATATTGCTGAATGATGCTTTCGTATTCAGAATTGTTGAAAATAATAATATCTTAGTAATTTTTAAAACAATTTTTTTTTTTTTATTTATTTATTTATTTATATATTTATTTTCGTATTTATTATAATTAAAATTACAATAAATCTTAAAGCTAAGAGCTGCCTTCTTTTGAGAAGTTGTTACAACTTTAAATATATTAATTTTTAAGCCAAAAATTTAATCAAAATAAGGTCGATATTCAATAAAGTTACAATCAATATCGTATGTCGTAATTTACCGTTATTAACATACATACATACCTACATGTATTTAATTTATTGCTTTTAGTGAAGGATTTAGATAAAAATTATCCTCAAAAATTTTTTCCCAAAACTATGTTTTCGAGTTATGACCTTATTGTTGGCTTATTAATTAATTATTTATTAAATAGATATTAACATTCAAATCTTAATAAAAAATAGGCAAATGTTAAAATAATAGACCTTTATTGTTTATTGGTATTTAATAAAGTTTTGTTTTTTAATAATTTAAGTTTTGAATTTATTTTTTGCCTTTCATTCTGCCTCGTTGGTGCAAACACATGAAAGCTCACATTTGTATATGACGGCTTTCAAATTGTTGCTCAGTAAATTTCTGTTTTTTCTGAGTTAAAAAAAATATGAAATGTCATTACCAAAGGAATTGCTCTGAGTTTACGCTGGTTTTATAAAAAAAAAAAATTGTGATACGTCTATGTATGTATATTTGTGCAATTATATGTCGACGTTTATATTAAGGCACAAAATATTATTCAAAAGAGAATTGCACAGATATCTTAAGAATACAAATATTTTAGAGTTCTTTATAATTTTTAAGGCTAATAAAGGACTATTGCAAATGTAATAGAGTAAAATAATATGATTAAATTGAGTCAAATCAAAGATTTTTTAATATGATTGTTGTTAGTGGCTGTGCAGCGCTTACATTATTCTAACGAAATATACTGATATACCATTTTAAAAGTTTCTCCATATATTTGTGCGTAAAAATTTTTAGAAATTTCACACGGAATGAAAAACCCATATATACCCTTTTTACTGTGTGAGGGGTATAAAAATGATCTTAATTATTAAACTATGGCAGTGGGTATAATCTGCAAAATATTAGTTTGAACACTCTTAAAACTTTCATCAATCAATTGACAAAATATATACACATTTAAGAGCTGGATAGAATGTTCTAAAAGGTCTGTTATATATAGGGTGCCCCAGTGGACTAGTCAGTAGTGTGCTTGTCTGCTAGTTTGGGGGTTGCGGTTCGATTCCCACCTGAGACTCTGGACTAGTCTGCTTATTTTTTCTCTTTTCTATTCAATTCTTACTTTTCTATTCAGATATTACAATGGGATAATTATAATGGACCCAAGTGAGCTGCACAACAGCTGCCTGTTCTACCTAACCTAACCTAACCTATGTTATATTGCAAACTACTTTCAATCACTGTATTTCAGTATAAACATAACTAACAAGATAGTAATGTTACTAAGATAAATTAATTATCGCTCAATTTTTGTCTGCAGTTTTGTTATTGATTGTGTTTTAAAATTTAAATTTAAAAATTTAAAGGTGCTTTCAAAATCGAATTTTACTTGGCAGAGTATTGGCTGAATTTTCCTTTTTTTAAACAATCTCAATGACATTTTAGTTTTAAAAGAAAGTATAAAAATTATACAAAATAAACTTTACAACATAAAGCTTTCCAAAAATATATACATATACAACAGCAGATAGCGCTGTTATTATCAAGCAGTATTAAACGATCGTGCAATTTCAGTGACGTCAACATCGAAGCTTTGCAAAGACTTCGCACTACCTATCTCTTTCATGCATTTTCCAAAAATGGCAACATATAGAATAAAATATATGCCATATCAAAACTAAACTCGAAAATTATACATAATCGATATGCAAGTCAATATTTCATTACTAATAAAAGGTTTTCCGTTGGGAATGATATGATTTTGAAGTGTCGTCTCGACCATTTGTAATATGTTATGATTTGTCATGTGTTTTTCATTGTATTCAGTAGTGTTCACAATTTTATCATGGAGAGATATACGCAAGAACAACGTTTACTAATTATTTAGTTTTATTATCATAAAAAAAATAATCGTTCTCAAATTGCAACTTTTTGTGCGCCCCTGCTATTTAACGGTCATAATAATCGTCTAAGTGTGCTCGCTATCCGGCGAATTGTTAAAAATTTTGAGCTTACATTTTCTTTACATAATTTTCAAGTGCCAATAAGACAAAGAACCGCTTGAAGTAATGCAAATATTGCTGCCGTTCAGACAAGTATTTCTGAAGACCGAAATTTGTCAATTCCAAGACGATCTCAACAATTATGACTGTCTCAAAACACAACCTGGCGAATTTTAAGAAAGGATTTGGCTTGCATCCATATAAAATTGTTCTAACTCAAGAACTTAAGCGATTGGACCAACGTAAACGGCATTAATTTGTTGATTTTGCCTTAGAACGAAAAAAAGTTGAAGATTCGATTATTTTAAAAAAATTGAGGAAACCTTTTATTAACACGAACTGTGCAACATTATGAGAACCCATTATGAGAACACATAATTATATCCACCATATGTTTGTTAGTAGTACTTTTCTGCAAAATGTCATTGAAATCGTTAATGATAAAGAACTACATAGACCTAAATTATAATAGAACTACAACTAAAGCAGTACTAAACTATAATTTAACTACTAGAAGTATACCATAACTCTACTAGTTTTAAATCAGAACTTAACTAAATCTGAATAACAACAAATGAGAAATAAAACAATATTTAATTGTAACTCAACTAAAACAGAAAAACTAAAAAGAATTGACTGAAAAGGGGTTAATAAGATAACCGTAACTGGATTCCAAAATGCACTCCTTTCCATTAGTGTCGGAAGACTGATTTTCTATGGTATTTCTTTATTATAACAATGAATAAATATAAAAACATAAGTTCAATCTAAAATAATTTTGCTAAATGCACATTATACTGCGCTGGTCACAAGTTAAAAGGCTCTATCTAATTTCTTTTACGAAATTTTGTTTATCAGTGATTCTTATAAATTTCACATACCTGAAACTCGGCACTAAAATTCAACACAATTATATTAAAAATAATTATTTTATAAGCAATTTTATAGAAGCAGTAAGATTATGATAATAGATTCTATTACGTTTTTGACTTCTCCTGTAAAGTTACATTTGTTTGAGTTAGAGCAATAAAGTGAAAACTTGTTTAATTTTTTTGGATATTTTACAAACATAAAAATTAATCCGACATTCACAATTATTAAATTATGAGTTCCACCCTAATTCAAAGAAAAAATTTGCTTTTAATTTGCTGATTTTATGCCTATACTGTGTTAACGATTGTGTTTATTGAATAACTGTTTAATATTGCATAACTCTTAAATAGATTTAAAGCTTTATGGACCATTATAAATCATTTTCCATTAAGCGATAGTTTTTTTCATTAAAATAAAAAAAATATATGTATTTTTTATCAATGAGATAATTGTTACTTTTGTTAATTGGTTTAATATTTAAAATGGTTTAAAAGCTTAATTTTTATTTCATTTAACAATTGTTAAAGTACATATGTTTGGTTACCTCAAGTAACCGCCAAAAATGGATACGATCAGAACAAAGGCAGTGGTGTTCCCTTTTAATACAATTGAAATGTTTATATGACAAATCTAAGAAACTGTAACTATGCGCAAGAAAAAAACAAGGTTGTACAGTCATTATTTAACAGCAACACCCTTCGCTTGAATTGTTTGATTGTGGTTAACACTGCGTTTACACATGCAGTTAGTGGCATGAAAGTGTTGTTTACGTTTTATTATATAATCGAAAAAATCTTCGAAGTAAGCGAATCTCTTGCAATTTGTAACATGCGAGTAAGGTCACTTTTTCATTTGTTTATGTAGCACCAACACTTTTAATTACTTTTTTACGACTTGTACCATTAAACCCCTCTACTTTGATATTAATTTATATATATATATCTACATATATCTATAACTATATCTATATCTTTATCTATATCTATATCTGTATGTATATCTATATCTATATACTTTTATAAAAATCAATGTGTGTCTGTATATTTGTATGTTTGTTTGTGCTTTATAGACGGTTAAACGGCTATATCGATTTCCTTGAAATTTTCACAGAATCTTTCTGTATGTCTGGAAGGAACTATAGGCTATACTTTGGTTTGAAATTGTTAGTGGGCGGGGTGACACGCCCTATTAAAGAATAAGTATTAAATATTATATATCACGAAAGTTAATGCAGCTAGAGTCTTCAAATTAAGTACGGTAAACTTTGACATCCACACAAACATTAGGCTATAAAATGGGCGGACTTTCAATAGTAGGCTTGGCCACATGAATTAAATACTAAATTTCGTATATTTGGAAAACGATATCGATTAGAGTACTAAAATTTTGCAAGAGCAACTTTTACACTAAAAAAAACATTTCTAGAAAAAATAGGTACATTAGAAATAGTGGACGTGGCAGCTCTCATAGCATTTGAATACTAAAATTCGTATACTCGGGAAGCGATAACAGTTAGAGTACCCAAATTTTGCACGAGAAGCTTTGACATCTATATGACTATTTTCATAAGAAATTGATGATTTGGTAATAGTGGGTATGGCACCTGTCATATGAATTAAATACAACAATTAAGAGCACTATATTCGGCTGTGCCGATTCTTTTATACCCACCACCAATTTTGTGTACATTTAAAGCACAATATTTATTATTTTGTTAATCGCTGTAGAATAATCTCTTTATAATAAAATATGTATCACTTTCTTTGTAGAGGGTGGCTAAATTTTAAGGGACCATGTTGAAAGTGAACACACCTAAACTTCAACTTTTTTCTTGTATTTCATTTGACATTTCTCAATCTCAGACTAACTCAATTTGAACCGTGGAAAGATACGCAATCGAGCAACGCTTTTAAATATTAAAGATTTTTATAAAAATGGGCGTTCAAATCAAAAGGCATTTTGTGCACTGCGTGATTCTTTTGGTCAACATAATCGTTCGAATTCGTCCACAATCGTGAGAATTGTAAAAAATATTTAAATGTCTGCAAAGCAGGTCTGTATGAAATGTGAAAACATCTGTGAATGCCATCTTAGTTCGTTAAATGGGAAACATTGCTGTTTTTCATGATAACGTGGCAAAAGAGCAAGCAACCTCGACTCATCATCGTGCCCAACAATCGACCATCAACAGTGTCATTGAAAATTTGGACTATCGGATCGTGGTGTGCCGCCTAGGTTGGGGGGCCATTTGGCCGATATTTTGTTCCATACATAATTGAAGCATACAAATATTATCATTATAAAAATAAATGATAATAACTTCATAATAATTTTATTCAAAATCAACATAGGCCCTTAAAATTAAACCACCCATTATAACTTCGGTATGCTAGTAAAATGTTTTCGTAAATTTAGTCTTTCAATGAAAGTGGCCGTTAAAATACGCGTGTCAATAAAGTTTCTGCTAATAAACATAACTTAGATATTTCAATATAGTCCTTTAGTATTCCAAAATCTTTATTCATAGAGAATTTACATGAATTTAAGAGGAAGAAAGTGAATTTAAGGTTAAATTTTAAGGGCCACTAAGGTTAAATTTTAAGGGCCACTGCATTTTTCTAAACCGGGAAATTTATTAGTAAGATTTTGATTTTTAAACTTCTATAACATTTTGCTTTTAAAAGATTTTCAAACGAGACAAGTTTTGTATAATTTTAAAATTTGTTAGCCATTAGTACATGAAAATAAATTGTTTATAATGCTTAGAGATAATTTTTTTTTGACTTAGGTCAAAATTTTCTAAATTCCCATTTTTAATAGAGCATAACTTCAGGAGAACATAATCATAAGTTGTTAGCATGCCATCTAGTAGTTGCTAGTAGAGTCATCTATCTTATCATCTTTATCTTATATTTAGCTACAGTACAATAAATGGCGCAGTGTAAGATAAATAAATGCTAATAAATATGACTAATATATTTTTATAAAAATTTAAAGAAAAAAGTGTGCGTGACACATCTATTTTCCGTTATAACGAAGACTTTGACCAAAAAACCATGTTTGCAAAATTTCAGAATCGTACATATAGTTTTGTCAGTTTTATTACGTTTTAAATTTGAAATATACACTGTGCGGTATAAATTTTCGTAAATTTTTATCTATAACTCTTTTCGTAATTCATAGATTTAAGCGATATTCGAAGTTTCATGACTCTACGTTTATGCGTCTGGACACAATTTAAAAGTGAAAGTGGGCGTTATATTAGGCGTGTCAAAGTTGTTTTTGCTAATGAGTACAACTTAGGTGTTTCAATATAGTCCTTTATTATTCCAAAAGTGGGCGTGGCACCTTAATTTTTTGGCATAGTAATGAAATTGCCTAGGGGGATAGACGTAGCAAAATTTATCATAATACCTCTAATTTTAGCGGTTTCATGAGCTTTTAAATTTCATTAACGGTAGATAACGTAAAAAGTGGGCGTTATAGCAGGCGTGTCAAAGATGTTTTTGCGAATGAGTACAACTGAGGTGTTTCCATATAGGCCTTTATTATTCCAAAATCTTTATTAATAGAGAAATTATATGAATTTTAGTTAAAAAGTTATATGGGAGGTGGGCGTAAAAGTGGGCGTGACCGTTATAAGAAAGCGTGTCACCAAAAAGCAAAGTGTGCAAAATTTCAGAGTCGTACATCCATTTTTGTTGCTTTTATTACGTTTTTGTTTTTAAATATACCGAAAAATACACTGTGCGGTATAAATTTTCGTACATTTTGATCGATAACTCCTCTCCTAATGCATAGATTGAGACAGTTTTCGGGGAAAAATATTTTCTTTACCCAGGAAATATATATTAGAAGTTTCATGAGTCTACTTTAAGGCGTTTGGACACAATTCCATTTTATTCGATGTTCGAAGGACACGGTTTTTTCGACCTACTCTTGCTTTTCGAGCTATAACTCTCTTCCTAATATTCCGATTTAGCCCATTTTCAATGACAAACAAACCTTGTCTATAAGAAAGATTCTGGCAAAATTTGAGCCCCCTAGCTTTTTCGGTGCGACCTCTATCGTGCTTTCAACAGACGGACAGACGGACGGACATAGCTAGATCGTCATCAAATCAAACCCCGATTCAGAATATATATACTTTATGGGGTCTAAAATGGATATTTCGATGTGTTACAAACGGAATGACAAAATGAATATACCCCCACCATTTTTTTGGTGGCGGGTATATAAATTCGTATATCTGGGAAGCGATAATAGTTAGAGTACCCAAATTTTGCAAGAGACACTTTGACGTCTATATGATTATTTGAATAAAAAATGGTTGATTTAGTAATAGTAGGCGTGGCACTTGAAAAATAAATATATTTTTGAACTATAAAATTTTTATTTCATAACGATGGGGGTGGCGAAGCACACTGGGTATTAGCTAGTATATATATATATATATATATATATATATATATATATATATATTAATTATTGGCTTAACCTTTTCTTTGCTTAACCCTTAAGAGGATACTTGTGCCTGGCCAGACATATTTTGACTTTTTTATAATTAATTTTGTATGAGTATTGCAAATATTTCAGTGAAACCTTATGTATTCCTCAATGAAAATATTTTTCTTATGGCAATTAAAAATAAGTGTAAATTGTATGACTGTAAGAGTGGCAAATAGTCAAAATAAAATTTTGTTCAGATTCATACCACCTGGGTCCGGCTATGTCCAGTCAACTTTTCTTTATACAAATGCAAACACAGCAGCATTAATTTAGAGTTTAAGCTAATTTGAAACCATACGAAATCATTACAGTTGAGAACAACATTATTTAGATATCTACTCAAGGGATACAAGTATGAGCGCTATATTCGGCTGTTCCATTTTATTATGTACTAGAAGAGCCCGGCGCGCGTTGCTACGCCCCTTAATGAATAAAAATACATTCTGAATTTAAATTGACTATCAAGTTTAAAAAGCTAAAAATTTAAAAAAAATTTTAATTGGCGTGGCACTACGCACTTTTCTAATCAAGAGATTGTATAATCATGAGACGTCAATATGTGTGTAAAAAGTTTCAGAAAAATCGGTAAAGTTCAAGTAGCTGAAAATTATAACTTTTTTTATGGGCGTGTCACTGCCCACACTTCTAATCACAGAATTGTAAAATCATGACAGCTCAATATGTGTGCAAAATTTTTAGAAAAATCGGTCTAGTGCAAGTACCTCAAAAATATAACTTTTTTTGTGGGCGTGGCCCTGCTTACGTTTTCAACCATGAAATTATATAGTCATGACAGCTCAACATGTGTGCAAAGTTTCAGAAAAATCGGTCAAGTGCAAGTAGGTAAAAATGATAACTAATTTCTTATGGGCGTGGCCCCGCCCACTTTTTGCAACCCATAAACACTCCCTGGAATGTGTACAACAACTTGCCAAAGTTTGAGTCTGATCGGTTTTACAGTTTCGGAGTCTATAGCTAACACACAGCCAGAGTTTCACTTTTATATATATAGATATAGATATTACACATGAAACTGAACATAAACATATACTTAAATACATATACATAAATACATAAGTTGTTTTTAAAAAATTTAAACTTGCTCAATTTTTTCTGCTGTTGATTCATTGCATGTCATCATGTAGACAGATGAATTTTTATTGTGTGTGATCATGTTTGTGCAACGTACAGTCAACAAACCTTAAACTTTGCATTATACACATTCGTATACATATTAATCATCCAAACGTAACACCTACAACAAAAACCCACATATATATGCATTAGTGTGTATTAACAATGCCTGCTTTTGTTACTGTTTTTCAAATAGAATTTGTTGTTGCAAACTCAAAAAAAGTAGAAGCATGCGTGGATTTTTGCTCATATCTTTCCCCCTAATGGGTGGAAATCCTTGGGTTATATGGGAACTTCAAAAAGGTGTTTTCAACGTTTATACGGACGGTTACATATTGCTGAATTAGTTTTTCTATCTACAGGAGGTCAGAGAATATATAATTTATGGAGTCGCTAATGAATGCTGCAGAAATATCCAACATAAAGGCAAACTCTTTTACACTCTTGTTTTATGTATAATCAAATTTTTTTATTAAATTAAAATTTTGTTTATATAATATATATTTATTTGCATGTATGATATTATAAAACGAAAAATATATATAAAACAAGTAAGAGCGCTATATTCGGCCGTGCCGAATCTTATATACCCTTCACAACGTGTAGTCATGCAATAACAGTGGTTTGTGTCACCATTCATCCCATATGATATACGTACATACATATAAAAACATACATATATAAAAACGTCCCATTGTAAAATTAAAAATTCACGTATGTATGTTAAAAAAACCAAAAAAAAATTTCTTAAAAATTTAAAAAAAAAATTTAAAAAAAAATTATTATGTATATAAAAAAAAAAAACAAAAATTTTACAACAACAACATACATACATACAAACGTGTATACTGGTTAGAGAAAACGTGGCATCGAATCCCAGCTAAGCCAAAAAAAAATTTTTTTTATATTTTAAAAATTTTTTTTTAAATTTTTTTTTTTATTTATTTTTTTTTTATTTAATATATTATTTATATTTTTATAATTTTTTTTTTTAATTTTTTTTTTTATTTTTTTTTTGTTTTATATTAATTTATATATTTTAATTATTTTTTTAAAATTTTTTTTTTTTATTTTTTTTTTAAATTTTTTTTTTAATTTTTTTTTTTAATTTTTTTTTTATTTTTTTTTAACATACATACGTAAATTTATAATTTTACAATGGGATGTTTTTTATATATGTATATTTTTTATATGTATGTACGTATTTCATATGAGATGAATGGTTATACAAACTACTGTTATTGCATTACTACACATTGTGAAGGGTATATAAGATTCGGCACGGCCGAATATAGCGCTCTTACTTGTTTTTGTGAAAAAAAATCGAGGTGGTCGTGGGTTTTTGCTCATATCTCAGTTGTTTATGTACCGATGTTTCTGATTTTCAATACCGATCTACTCCCGAATACTCCTGATATTTTAATACCTGACCCGGGTCCAACCTATGTCGGGGGGCTTCAAAAAGTTGATTTCAACATACACACGGACAGACGGTCAGACGATCAGACGGACAGACTGACAGACTGACAAAGCTTAATCGACTCCCCTATTCATAAGCTTTCAGAAAATATATACTTTATGGGGTCGGAAATGAAAATTGTAGAAATTTCACACGGAATGACAAACCTATATATACCCTTTTTCACTGTGTGAAGGGTATAAAAATATAATATAATATATAATATAAAATAAGTTAATAAAATAACTTTTGAGTCATTTTTCATTGTTAGGAATATGAAAAATAACACAAATAAAAACAATTTAATATAACTGCAAAATAACCTCAAAATCGCCCCCAATTAATTACAATATATTGTTGCAAGCCGTGCAACTTTTTGGGTCCATTTGGCACCTAATAAATGTGCTGTAGTTGCAAGCAAATTTTGTAAGAATAGATGTTTTCCTTAAGATTTTTAACGACAGCAGCGTACAAATTTTGCCGGGGCTAGCAATAATAATAATAATAATGTTGGCTCAGCTGGTATAAGGTATTAATTAAAAGACTAGACAACTCTATGGTACATACATATCTACATATAAAATTATAATACTAAATATTAAAATTTTTTTATTTAAATACACAATGACGGCAATATATTTAATTTACTAAATGTTCATTTTATTTATTTTAATTTTCAAATCTCTGCGGATTACGTAAAAACACGTTTCTCTTGTTTATAATCATCACCGCGTAAAATATGATTGAAATATTTTTTAATAAGCTGCACAATACAAATACTATACATTTGACCACCTCCTTTGTAACAAAATCTCCTGTTTTTTGCTTGTTGATTCTAAAAAAAAACAAAACGAACGGTAAATATGCTGTTACCAACTAACACACATGCTACGAGTATATGGAAATGGAAACCAAAATACATTATATAAAATTTACATGAGGTTACCTGGAGTTCAGAATATTAACATTAAAATACCTACAAATCGACCCCTGTACGCGAAATTATCGTATGTTACAAAAAAAAATTTTTTAGGAGAGCGTTTTTATTACTTTTAAGTAAATAAAACGTAAATAACACTGTTACATACGATAAAATGAACACAGTCTTATCTTCATAACTGAACCAGCTACCGCTATAATATTTTATCAGCAGCTGGACTAATGGATGTAGAACCAATTAACATAAAAAGTCGATTTGAAAAAAAATGTAACATACGATAATTTCACGCACAGGGGTCGATATGTATGTGTATAATTGCTTTTTTATATGTAAATAATATTATAAAAAACTGTGTTTTTTCATTCCATTTTTAAGCTGGAATAAAATAATAAAATAAATGTAGGATTTTTCTTTTTTTTACCTTCCACAAGAATCCATTTTTCACTAATATATACATAACTTCTTTGTGCACGTCCAAAAATTTTTTATTTATTTTTGGGTTGGCTGTATGTGGTAAAAATAGGATAAAAAATAGATTAAATTATTCTTTGGTCACACGATGACGCTAGAAAAATCTCTTTTATACTAAATATATTTAAGTGTTCTAAATCATCTTTTTTTTTATTTATCTGTTCTCACAAAAATGCCCACGCTTGCGTGTGTAAATATGTTAGTGTTTGATGTGATGTAGTTTAAATAATGATTGTGGAGAAAAAGGAAATGTTTAGACATTCTTTTAAAGAAATTACAGTAGTACAGTTTGCCAACTGTTATAAAAGAAATAAATCTACGACAATATATTTAAAAGATCTCCATATTTAAAGTATGATTTCGATTTTAAATTTTTACACTTTATGTTTTAGAAGTATTTAGAGAATGTGTAGTTTCAACAGGATGCTTAGTAGCTTTTGTCACACACCAAGAAAAACAAAGAATCTTTTAGAATTTTATCTTTGAAAATTAAATTTTCTCTCGTACAAGACAAGTTATTCGGCCACCTATATCGTGCGATCTTACACTTTACAATATTTTTTGTGGGATCTTTTGAAAAAGAAAGTATACAGTTTTAAGCAGTGGGGGTTTTTTCACTTGACCAACATAATTATAATTTCGACATGAAACGACGAAATTTGCAATATGTGTAGAAGAAAAATATATAATCATACAATTAAATTTTTGCAAAAATCAAAAACATAATAAAATAAATAGAAAAATAATAAAATAAAATAGTAAAGTAAATAAACAGTAAAAGCTTTTTGCTTATACAAAATAGTGAGTTGAAAGTACGAGAAAACAGTTCTTCACTACTTACAATTTGGCATCTTAACCGATTATTTTTGCACTGCGATGCCAGTGAACCCAAGTACTTACCACTCCCACTTACAAGTAGGGACTCGAATAAGTTCTTATAACGCTCACTTAGAAAAAGGGACTTAAATAAGTACTTACTTTAATATCAATAAATAGGTACGTGATTTTAAACATCTTAATAACCCATAATAATATGGACTTACAGACGTCGTTCAGTTTTTTAAAGCGAAAGTTCGGTTTGATTGTTCTGGATTACGTTATTTTGGCATTTTTAAATCCAGGCTTCAGTAGTCTTTAATTTCTGTTGTCGTTCTGTGATGCGCCATTCTGTTGTTTAATTTTTATAGTTAATTCTTCTGTCAAAACTCATCTGCCCTAAATTACTGAAGAAGACACAATCTGAAAAATATGTTTACATTTTTTAAGATCGCTTGTAAATTAACTAAAATATCGGCTTCCCAAAAATATTTTGATATTAAAAAAAAATTTCAACATTTTCAATATATAAATAAATTAAGGCACCGATTACTTGTATCTTAGAAGATATGAATTTTAGTATTACTGAAATGGAAAAAATCCAAAATCAGTGGAGCTATATAACTGAACAAATCTGTCATACCAATATGGATACTACGGACTTCTGGATTCAAGCAAACCAATTTTTAAATTCAATTAACGAAAATCCTTTTAAAGAGTTATCGGATTTTGTGCTATCTCTTTTAGTTTAACCATTTTCAAATGCTCAAGTGGAGCGTTTATTAAGTTTAAGGCCTTAATAAAAAGTAAATTTAGAACAATAAAAAAATTTACACACAACTTTTATGTTCTGTTATACGTATAAGGGAAAGCGTAAAACTAAATAACGTATGTTGCTATAACATCAATATATCGGACGAAGCTTTGATTAAAATTGGTTCATCTGAAAAATACCAAAAAGAACTGGTTCAACTTGTTTACCTTCTTACTACATTAGAGTAATTGTTAAAATATACTTAATTTTTAATGTTTTAAAAAAACAATATGCAAAATTTTAGCACTTTTCCTTTGAATTGTAGAACATTTTAGCACTTTTTTCCCGAGGTTTTGCACTTTTTATACCCGCCACCAAAAAAATGGTGGGGGTATATTCATTTTGTCATTCCGTTTGTAACACATCGAAATATCCATTTTAGACCCCATTAAGTATATATATTCTGAATCAGGGTTTGATTTGATGACGATCTAACTATGTCCGTCCGTCTGTCCGTCTGTTGACAGCACGATAGAGGTCGCACCGAAAAAGCTAGGGGGCTCCAATTTTGCCAGAATCTTTCTTATAGACAAGGTTTGTTTGTTGAAAATGGGCTAAATCGGAATATTAGGAGAAAAGTTATAGCTCGAAAAGTAAGAGTAGGGCGAAAAAACCGTGTCCTTCGAACATCGAATAAAATGGAATTGTGTCTAAGCGCATTAAGGTATAGTCATCAAACTTCGAATATATATTTCTCGAGTCAAAAGAATATTTCTCCCTTAAAATTATCTAAATCTATGCATTAGGAGAGGAGTTATCGATCAAAATGTACGAAAATTTATACCGCACAGTGTATTTTTCGGTATATTTAAAAACAAAAACGTCATAAAAGCAACAAAACTTGATGTACGACTCTGAAATTTCGCGCGCTTTGCTTTTTGATAATACGCTTTTTTATAACGGAAAATCAATGTGCCACGCCCACTTTTACGCCCACCTCCCATATAACGTTTTAACCTAAATTCATATAATTTCTCTATTAATTGAGATTTTGGAATAATAAAGAGCTATATTGAAACATCTAAGTTGTACTCATTCGCAAAAATAACTTTGACACGCCTACTTTAACGCCCACTATTCACGTTATCTACCGTTTATGAAATTTAAAAGCTCGTAAAACCGCCAAAATTAGAGGTATGATGATAAAATTTGCTACGTATATCATCCTTGGCAATCTGATTACTGTGCCAGAAAATTAAGGTGTCACGCCTACTTTTACGCCCACCTCCCATATAACGTTTTACCTAAAATTCATATAATTTATCTTTTGATAAAGATTTTGGAATAACTAAGGGCTATATTGAAACACCTAAGTTGTACTCATTCGCAAAAACAACTTTAACACGCCTACTATAACGCCCACTTTTCACGTTATCTACCGTTAATGAAATTTAAAAGCTCATAAAACCGTCAAAATTAGAGGTGTGATGATAAAATTTGCTACGTATATCCTTCTAATTAATGTAATTGTTTTGCCAAAAAGTTTAGGTGACACGCCCACTTTAGCGCCTACCTCCCATATAACGGTTTACCTTAAATTCATGTAATTTCTCTATTGAAACAGTTTTTGGGGAAATAAATGACTATATTGAAATATCTAAGTCGTATTAATTAGCAGAAACTTTATTGACACGCCTACTTTAACGCCCACTTTCATTGAAAGACTACATTTACAAAATCATTTTAGTAGCATATCAAAGTTATAAAGGGTGGTTAAATTTTAAAGACCGATGTTGAACTTAAATAAAACACAAATTATTTAGGAAATTACTATCGGCCAAATGGCCCTGTGACCTCAACGGCGCAACTCGATCCGATAGTCCAAATTTTTAATAACACTGTTGATGCTCAATTGTTGGGCACGATGATGAGGCGAGGTTGACTGCTCTTTTGCCACACTATCGCAAAAACCAGCAGAGGTTCCAATTCAACGAACTAAGAAGGCATTCACAGGTTTTCTAACATTTTATACAGACCTGTTTTGCAGAAATTTAAATAGTTTTTACAATTCTCCCGATTGTGAACGAATTTGAACGATTTTGTTGATCAAATCAATTACGAAGTGCACAAAATGCATTTTGATTTGAACGCCCATTTTTATAAAAAACCTGAATAACTTAAAAGCGTTGCTCATTTGCGTATATTTCCACGGATCAAATTGAGTAAGTTTGAAATTGAGAATTGTCAAGTGAAATGCAGAAAACAAATTTAAAGGCTAGGTGTAGTTTACATTCAACATGGACATGAGTAAATTTGAGATTGAGAAATGTCAAGTGAAATGAAGAAAACAAATTTAAAAACTAGGTGTAGTTCACCTTCAACATGGGCCCTTAAAATTTAACCACCCTCTACAAAGAAAGTGATACATATTTTATTATAAAGAGATTATTTCAAAGCGATTAACAAAATAATAAATATTGTGCTTTAAATGTACACAAAATTGATGGTGGGTATAAAAGATTCGGCACAGCCGAATATAGTGCTCTTACTTGTTCTTTATCATCTTATGGCAAGACTGGACTTATGGCTATAGTTTGATAAGTAAAATGAAAATTATAAAAACACACTTGAAATTTTATAGAGTGTATTTGTCTAAGCAAATGTATAAAAAATATGAGCTCTTATTAATGTAAGAGAAAAAAGACTTAATTTAAATTAATTCTAATTTTAATAGTCTTGTACTTGATTCTGTAAAACTAGAAATAAATCATACTTGAGTTCTAAAGAACGATTTCGGCTAAACTTAAGAATTTAACTCTTGGATTTATAACTTAATTTTTCTTTCTGTCTATGGACCAAAATGATCCTAAGCCTATGATTTGTAATGTTTTTTTTTTGTCATTTATTTTTGTCAGAGATTGTTGAAAATTATGTAGAAATAATATAATAAAAAAATACCATGTGAGCTTAAGTTGGTAAATTGAACCATCGTGAAATCGAAAACCAGAAATTTCGCACGACGCTATGGTGTTATGCATTTTCCTATACATAAATATCTTCTATTTTTTTGAAATAGTTGCGGCCTAAAATTCGTAGTTCCTAGTTGTGTTCCTAGCATAAGATTATCGAATTTTTTCTTACGTTTTACTAATCAAATCTTGAAGGGCTAGTTAAGCTGTCATATCAATTTTAAAATTATGAGAAAAAAAATTTTTTTTTAGTAAATGGCAAAATGTTCTTCCCTTGCAACCACTGTATTACAATAACAAAAATTGTGGTAGTAGAATGCAAATATTAATTATATGTATTGTTGTTGATGCTACTTCATCTACTACCGTCAAGATAATGTAAATAAATGTTACAACCAAAATAATTTAGAAGAGAGAGAAAAACGTTTTAGAAAAATGAGAAATAAGCATGCAAACACGTTAATAATTACTCAGGTTTAAAATAAAAAGAAAAATTTTGCAAATTTCTAAGAAAAAAATTCATTTTATAAAATTATATCCTGTTGTACAAAATAAAAAACCAAAAAAATAAATAAATATATAAAACACCCGGTTTAAACATTATTCATTATACAAATTTGAATAATGAATTTAATCAACACATAATAATGCTCGTTATACGTAACTATGTATGTATGTATATACACAAAACATTTTAATATTTATTAAAGAAAATTAAATCTGTCTAGACCAGAGCAAGGCGACGTAATGTTTAAGTATAAACTACGGATATTTTAACTTTGCTGCGAAAATGGTGAAAAAAATATGTGTTTTAATGAATGAGAAAATATTTTAAACGCAAATCATATTAATTATTGCTAATGAGAGGTACAAGTAAGGCGAATTCTTAAAAACACATGAGCAATAAAATGTAGAAAAGTTGTTAAAAAAAATTGTGTTTTACTTCAAAGCGATAACATCTAGTCATAATAAAAGGCACAAAATCAAACAAACAAAAATTTTTGACTCGTCATTATTCTGAGTAAAAAATTCATTTGGTTAATATGGGACAGTTAGTACTAATGAATAAATAATATTCAAGAAAATCCTTTTTAAATTGCGTAATAGATTGTCATTTGGTCCGATCGAATGGGGATAGCACATATCTACATTTTATGTAATGAGGAATCGTTTTTAGCATAATTACTTTCAAATACAGAATAAAAGCCGGATTTAAAATTAAGTTTATGAATATTGAATTAGAATATTATAATATTTATATATCTTATTACAACAATAGTATAAAAACAAGTAAGATTGCTATATTCCGACGTGATAAATCTTAAAATACATTTCATTTGCATGTTTTCGTGTCTTGGCCTTGATTTCCTGTTAGATGCAATTCCTCTTTATTATTTCCAACACCATCTTTGATCTTCAATTTTAACATAGTTAAATGCATTCTACTAGTCAGGCCCTTTTATTTGATACCCATATTGGTGGGAATCAAATAGACTCCATCTTGGATTATAATTTTTTTGAATTAACTTTTCAAGCCCTTTAATTTGATACCAATATTTTGGGGGTTCAAGGAGTTACATGTTTAAATATCAGATTTGACCCATAGTGGCGGCCATCATAATTTTATTTTTTTATAGTGTATAACATTGCGATAGTCAAGAATTTGTAATATGATGCACATATACTGACTTCTCGATTGTCCAGAAGCTGAAAAAAAATTCGTTTGTAAATTTGATAATATATTTTTCTACAAAATGTTATTTCCTACATATTAACCGATTAGTGAGCAATTTGTTCACAATTTGTTTTTGAATAGCTGCATACTATATCTACAAATAGTAAAGGTGTCTGCCTATAAATTATTATAATGCTGGAGAAATTTAATTTTATGTAAAAAATAGAGGGAGTCGTGTTTATTTTCTTATATCTCAAAAACTTATATGGAGATTGTGCTGGATTTCAACAGCATTTGATTCTAAAATATTTCCAACTGAGTGATACTTCTAAAATTTGATTGCACGGACAGACGGTCATTACGAAATATATACCCCTATTCATAACCTTTGAGAAAACAAGGAGTGGACCATCTACCGGTTTAAATTTAAACATACATTAATTTTGAATCTGTCAATGCTTATGTCATTCTATTTTGTTACTTAACTCGGTATATTTTCTCCGCTGAACAAATTGAATCGATCTATGCTTGGAAACGTTGTGGTTTATTGGGAATTTATATCCAAGACAATGAAATTGGAAAAAAATCATATTTTCAAATGGAGCTCATTTTCATCGTTAACGTTAATAAGTGGGTACGTTAATAAGTAAAATTGCCGTATTGGGGGCTCAAAACACCCAAGCATGGATTTACAGAAGCCAATGCATCCACTACGAGTGACTTTGGTACGGATTGTGAAGCGAAGGCATCATTGACCCATATTTCTTTGAAAATGAGGACGCCACAACCATTACGGTGATGATCGCACTATGATAACCGATTTCTTAGTGCCTGCTCTAAAAACATCAACGATATTTGGTTCCAACAAGATGGTGCAACTTGCGTTTGAGTACACGGTTTGATAGTCGTTTAATTAGCCGAAATTGTGATGTCAATTAGCTGCCAATAATTTAAAATCGATTAGGTATTGTCTGTAGGGCGCCGTTAAACGCAAGTTCTATGCAGACAAACCAGAAATAATTTCGCACTTGAAGGCCAACATTTGTGATACCATTGCCGAGTTACAGCCCAATACACTCGAAGAATTGGTCCGATCGAATGGGGATAGCACATATTGAATAATATTTCATATCTAACTGAAAAAATTTTATTTCACAACCAAAAAATAAATTTGGCAAAATTTATAACCGTCTTTGTTTTATTGCATTTTTAAATTTAAGCTTTTGGCAAACCCTTATTATACTTGGTAGGACCGGAAACAAATATTGAAGATATTACAAATAGAATAATTAAGCTATATACTCTTGAGCACCACAGATGAAGGGTATAACAAGTAAAATTTCTCTATTCAACCGTATCGAATTTGGAAATATCCCCGTGTATCCTTGTACACGAAAATAGAGTCAACAGCGTAACTAAGCTTAGATTTTAGATTTAATATAATAAGATATTTTTTATTATTATTTTTGACGTTATATTTGATTTTGGATTTTTACAAAGTTTACTGTAATGGTCAAACCCTTTCATTTGATTTCTAAATAGGTTAGGTTGAAAAAATATCTGTCATTTTCTTTTTAGGGCGCAATCTCCGATTATAACTTTTTCATAGTTTACAAAATTTGTTTTCCCTCAGCTGGGATTAAAAACTACCTTCACTCTATCCACTGTCTATCTATCACGATGTTAAAGTGTTGTAAAAAAAGAAAATGGTTTTAGTTTTTTGCTCAAATCTCAATTGCTTATGGACCGATTTTTCTGATTATTGTATATCTTGTAGAAATTTGATATGGAATGACAAATCTGTATATACCCTTACACTTTCTCTCTCTGAAGGGTATAATAAGTCAGCTTTATTGATATCAACTACTTTTTTTTTGGTAAGTATATGCTCAAAAAGAAATAGGTAGTAATTTGGTGAAAAATAACTAACTTCTTCCTAATATTACTTGATACCTTACTAGATACGTAATGATTGTGCTGGGTTGTAACCTAAATATGCATTATTTATATTTTATTTAAAAAGAAAAACTCAAATATGTTAATGAAGTTCTTTTTTAAAGCTCCTCTGGGGTAGTAAAAACGCTTAACTTGACTGTATACATTTACGTAAACAACTCCTCAACTTTATTGTCTGTGTACTATATGCACGCGCAGCTCTGGTTCAGATATAAGTCTCAATTATATTAATGAAAAAATATGTTTTTGTTGTTGCTGTCTTTCAATGATGTTTATGTTAATGGTTTTGAAAGGTACAACCCTGTAGCAACAAATTCTATTTGATTTTATTTAAGCCAAACACTGATTTAACAAATATAATAAATGTCTCTGTGTTGCCATTTAATATATGGCAGGTGTTGACTATAACAAAAGAATATTTGTACATACTCGTGCATACATATTTAACTCACATACACTACACACATTGAGAATATTCATAAATTTCAATGTTGTTTCAATTGTAGGTAATCCCGCAACACCAATTTTCTCCTTCTCTACTTGCCATCAATTACAACACAAATAAAAATGTTGGAAACGATTTATTAAATTTGATAAATCTAACTTAAAGGTGTGTGCACAACACTGTTGTGGTATATTTAGTAATATAAAGAATTAAGAAACAAGTAATTTAAAAATTTCAAAAATTATTTCTGTAGAAATAAATGAAGTGAGCTTCAGATCAAAAATTGTTATTTTAAAATGTAGTACTCTGATAGTATTCTGGCAGTTTTGGACAACAATTTCTGTGTTGCCGTAATCACAGCTTTTGTCTGTAGTTCTGTTTGGATTATAATTATGTTTGCACTTGAATTGTTATTTAAAGTGAATTATTTAAATAAAATTTCTTCATTTTAGGAAAAAACAATGCCAGAATATATAAAAAGGTCGATTTGATTTTTTTTTGATAGCAAAGTTTGGTTGACACTCTACGTAGTGATTTAATGTTTTTAATTTTATCTTTATAATTTAAATATTAACTTTTAAAACTATTAAATATACAATTAAGGTTTTTTTATCCTCCTGCTTTTATTAATTTTTCAAAGCAGCACCAAGCATTTTTTGACTTGTGTTTGGCAGAGAGTATTAATATTGAATATTTGGTTAAGAAAATTTCTACAAACTATGATATTTTAAATTGGTTTCTAAATATTTTCCTTATCTATATGGTGTCCAAATTTTAAGTACCATTTTGCTTTTGAAATCATTACAGGGATTTGATTGGGAGCTTTTTGTGTTGGAAAATTTGTGATTTATACTTAGCATATGTGCGGTTTTAACAGAATACTTAGTTCCACTTGCCATCAAGAAAATCGCATTATTTCTCGTAGAGAACTAGTGATTCGGTCACCAAGAACGTTAAATTTTATACCCTTAGACTATTGCTTGTAGGGTTTTCTGAAATCAAAAGCAATAATCCCATAACTGTACAAAAGCGTAAAAACTACATTATCGAGCATATATTAACTATTGACAACAGGTTTTGAAAAACGTGTTTGAGAATTATGTAAAAGCTATATGTGTGGCTTGGAGCTAAAAGGGTCAATGTCACTTTTTTGTTCTTTTGAGTTAATCATTGCATTAGATTTTTTTTCTTCCTCTATTTCATTATTGTAAAACAGCTAAAGTCATACTTAACCCAGAACAGCTTCATAAATAAATTGTTGGCCAATGTCACTATTAAAGCACCTATAAAAGTTAAAGTTCAATTCCAATTTTCTCAAAAGTAAATATTTTTACATTGGCCCTTTTAGCTACAAGCCACAGATACAGCCTACCTATTTAGGTGGGGGGTCCCTTGATCGACATAATTTTTCGTGCTTAACCTTAATAAATTTGTAATAAACCGAATAAAAATATGTTTAAAATTTCAAAATAACTCTTTTATTTGTTAAAACTATAATGATATCTCAAACTTGGTTACCCTTTCTATATGATATGTTGGAAAAATTTATTTATTTTTCTGTGGTTCCAAAGTAACTTTGTTTGTAACAATAACATTTGGCAGTCATAGTCTTAAGAAATTTTTCCATATATGAACATCAAACAGAAACTGCTTCTGTCTTTTAATGTATATTTCAACATAGAAATTCATTTTGTTCCGCCTATACAAACTCTTGAACAGATATTTTGTCTGCTCTAAAAGTATGTATGTACATACATACGTACTTTAGCCATATATTATACAAGTCATTTATAGGATAACTATAGATCATGACTCCATAAATAACTTTTATTTATTTATTTTTTAATAAATAAATCAAGTTCTGTAAGCCTCTAAAAACATTTGCCTATCCTGCATTTACTTACTCTGCTTTATACATAAAAATTATCAAAAGCTTCTACAACAAATATAAATCAAATTTCCATAGAAAATCAGATTTATCAACCCTTTATATGAATAAGGGAGACAATGTATAATTGTCAATTATAGTTTTCAAAAAAATAATCGCTTGAGATATGTTACTATTACCTACACATTAACATGTTACTTTAAGGATATCCTAACACATTAATTTATTGTGTTTATCCACCATATGAACATTATAGACTTGCTTCATTCTACCATGTGTCGATAGAGTTTATTCATAAACATATTTAAATTATGAACCGATTATTATGAATTTTACGTCCTTGATTTGAGCTTACATAAATTTGTTTTGTAGTAAATTTAGTAGTAAGAATATTTACTACTCTTTGAAAGACTTAATTATACCCTTCACACAGTGAAAAAGGGTATATATAGGTTTGTCATTCCGTGTGAAATTTCTACAATTTTCATTTCCGACCCCATAAAGTATATATTTTCTGAAAGCTTATGAATAGAGGAGTCGATTAAGCCCTGACCGTCTGTCCGTCTGTCCGTCTGACCGTCTGTCCGTGTGTATGTTGAAATCAACTTTTTGAAGCCCCCCGACATAGGTTGGACCCGGGTAAGGTATTAAAGTATCAGAAATATTCGGGAGTAGATCGGTATTGAAAATCAGAAACATCGGTACATAAACAACTGAGATATGAGCAAAAACCCACGACCACCTCGATTTTCTTTTCATAAAAACAACATTACAACAACAACATACATACATACAAACGTGTATACTGGTTAGAGAAAACGTGGCATCGAATCCCAGCTGAGGCAAAAAAATTTTTTTTAAAATTTTTTTAAAATTTTTTTTTTATTTTTTTTTTATTTAATATATTATATATATTTTTATTATTATTTTTTTTTATTTTTTTTTTTTTTAATTTTTTTTTTATTTTTTTTTTGTTTTATATATATTATATATGTATATAATAATTTTTTTTGTTTTAATTTTTTTTTAAATTTTTTTTTTTTTAAATTTTTTTTTTATTTTTTATTTTTTTTTGTTTTTTTTAACATACATACGTGAATTTACTGTTATTGCATGACTACACGTTGTGAAGGGTATATAAGATTCGGCACGGCCGAATATAGCGCTTTTACTTGTTTTTTTTTGTATTTATTTATTGTATCATATATTTTTGTATTGAGCAAACATAAATAAAATTTCTACATTGGATATAACACCAAAAGTGCCAGATATAAATAATAAAATATTAGTAAGCGTGTAACAGTTTTATTTGTCTCCGCTAATGTTCATTAGATGTTCCCAGATAATCGTAATATAATAAGTTAACCTAAAATAATCATAATATGATAACGCAACACCATAAAATAATTTTAAATAATAACAAAATCTTCTGGAAAAGACAAAAAATCATTTTACGATATAAATTACTTGACTTGACTATTACTATGTATGACCTTTCTGTTATTGTCCTAGCCTTTTTAATTAATAGTTTTTATACCTATATTTCCTAACCATTTATAAATATATAGTTACAACACATCGCTGAAAAACAAATAATATGGCATAAAATCTATTATAGTTTGATTGACTTGCAACAATACTATTGTTGCATCCATTTTTTTTGGTTATTTGTTAGTTTGTAGGTCATATTATCCTTATTTGTTTAAATTTTCAAATAGTTTAAAAATTGTAAAATTGGGATATATTTTTAAAATTTTTTTATGTTTTAGGAACACAACATGACAGCACAGCTTGTCAATTCATTATATTTTAATTCTTCAACGATATCATACTATGTTTGTCGTAATTGTTTGTGAATACAAAAAAAATAAAATAAAATCGTTTAAAAAATCATTAAATGAGTATATTAAATTTGTCATTGCATTTGTAACACATCGAAATATCCACTTAACATCGCATCAATTACACATTTTCTAAGTCGTAATTTCATTTTAAAACGATTTATCTATGACCGTCCGTTTTTAATCCCGTCCACATATTTGTACATCTGTCTGTCCGTCGGAGTTATACGAGTTATAGCTCGTAATGCAAGAGGAGGTCAAACAATTAATTTCTTTTCAATAATACCTTTCGAATAAAATGTAATTGTGTCCAAACGCATTTACGTAGAGTCATGAAATTTCGAACACTGCTTAAATCTATGCATTAGGAAAGGAGTTATAGATCAAAATGTACGAAAATTTATATCGCACAGTGTATTTTCAAAATTTTAAACGTAATAAAACTGGCAAAATTAGATGTATGAATCTGATATGTTGTAAACATTGATTTTTGGTCAAAGGCTTTGTTCTAACGGAAAATAAATGTGCCACGCCCACTTTTACGTCTACCTACCATATAACGCTTTCTTTTGAATTCATATAATTTCTCTATGGACAGAGTTTTTGGAAGGATAAAGGACTATATTAAAATATCTTAGTTTTATTTATTGGCAGAAACTATATGGACATGCTTACTTTAACAGCCACTTTCGTTGAAAGACTAAACTTTCGAAAACAATTAACTAGCATATCGAAGTTATACAAAGAAAGTGATAAATATTTTAGTATAAAGATATTATTGCATAGCGGTTACTGTTAAAAAAAAAATAATAAATTCTGTGCTTTAAAAGTTCATCAAATTGGTGGTTGGTTTAAAAGATTCGGTACAGCCGAATATAGTGCTCTTACTTGTTATTGTCAATATAAATATCGACCCCTGTACGCGTTATTATCGCACTTTTTTATTACTTTTAAACAGTTGTCGCTATAATATCTTATCGGAAGATGGACTGATGGGCGCAGAACCAATTTGCATAAAAAAGTCTATTTCGATAAAAAGGTAACATACGATAATTTAGCTCACAGGGGTTGATATGTATAATGACAAAAAAAAAATTAAGTTAAGAAATATAAAACATAAAAAACAGGAAGTAAAAAAAACTCTTGTCTCATTTCTTCTCCGCCTGTGCCGAATCTTTTATACCCACCACCAATTTTGTGTACATTTAAAGCACAATATTTATTATTTTGTTAATCGCTTTGAAATAATCTCTTTATAATAAAATATGTATCACTTTCTTTGTAGAGGATGGTTAAATTTTAAGGGCCCATGTTGAAGGTGAACTACACCTAGTCTTTAAATTTGTTTTCTGCATTTCACTTGATATTTCTCAATCTCAAACTTACTCAATTTGATCCGTAGAAAGATACGCAAATGAGCAACGCTTTAAAGTTATTCAGGTTTTTTATAAAAATGGGCGTTCAAATCAGAATGCATTTTGTGCACTTCGTTATTCTTTTGATCAACATAATCGTTCAAATTTGTCCACAATCGGGAGAATTGTAAAAAATATTTAAATTTCTGCAAAACAGGTCTGTATAAAATGTTAGAAAATCTGTGAATGCCTTCTTAGTTCGTTGAGTGGGAACCACTGCTGGTTTTTGCGATAGTGTGGCAAAAGAGCAGTCAACCTCGCCTCATCATCATGCCCAACAATTGAGCATCAACATTGTCATTGAAAATTTGGACCATCAGATAGAGGAGTGGCGCCAAGGATGGGGGGGCCATTTGGCCGATATTTTGTTAAATACATAATTGAACCATACAAATATTATCACTACAAAAAGAAATAATAAAAATTTCCTAAATAATTTGTGTTTTATTTAAATTCAACATAAAATTTTACCACCCTTTATAACTTCGATATGCTACTAAAATGCTTTTGTAAATGTAGTCTTTCAATGAAAGTGGGCGTTAAAGTAGGCGTGTCAATTAAGTTTCTGCTAATAAATACAACTTAGATATTTCAATATAGTCCTTTATTTTCCCAAAAACTTTGTCAATAGAGAAATTACATGAATGTAAGATAAACAGTTATATGCGAGGTAGGCGTTAGAGTGGGCGTGTCACCTAAACTTTTTGACACAACAATTACATTGATTAGAAGGATATACCTAGCAAATTTGATCATCTTACCTCTAATTTTGGCGGTTTTATGAGCTTTTAAATTTCATTAAGGGTAGATAACGTAAAAAGTTGTTTTTGCGAATGAGTACAACTTAGGTGTTTAAATATAGCCCTTTATTATTCCAAAATCTTTACTAGTAGAGAAATCATATGAATTTTAGGTAAAAAGTTATATGGGAGGTGGGCGTAAAAGTGGTCGTGGTACCTTAATTTTCTGGATATACGTAGCAAATTTTATCATCATACTTCTAATTTATGCGGTTTTATGAGCTTTTAGATTTCATTAAGGGTAGATAACGTGAAAAGTGGGCGTTATAGTAGGCGTTTAAAAGTTGTTTTTGCGAATGAGTACAACTTAGGTGTTTCAACATAGCCCTTTATTATTTATTTATTTATTTATTTATTTATTTATTTATTTAATATCAATAATTATTCCAAAATCTTTATTAAAAGAGAAATTATATGAATTTTAGGTAAAACGTTATATGGGAGGTGGGCGTAAAAGTGGGCGTTGCACCTTAATTTTCTGGCACAGTAATGACATTGTCTAGGGGAATATACGTAGCAAATTTTATCGTCATACCTCTAATTTTGGCGGTTTTATGAGCATTTAAATTTCATTATCGGTAGATAACGTGGAAAGTGGGCGTTATAGTAGGCATGTCAAAGTTATTTTTGCGAATGAGTACAACTGAGGTTTTTCAATATAGGCCTTTATTATTCCAAAATCTTTATTAATAGAGAAATTATATGAATTTTAGGTAAAACGTTATATAGGAGGTGGGCGTAAAAGTGGGTGTGGCACATTGATTTTCCATTACAAAAAAAGCGTCTCACCAAACAGCCAAGTGTGCAAAATTTCAGAGTCGTACATCCAATTTTGTTCCTTTTATCACGTTTTTGTTTTTAAATATACCGAAAAATACACTGTGCGGTATAAATTTCCGTACATTTTGATAGATAACTCCTCTCCTAATGCATAGATTTAGAAAATTTTCGGAGAAAAATATTATTTTTACTCAGGAAATATATATTCGAAGTTTCATGAGTCGACGTTAATGCGTTTGGACACAATTCTATTTTATTCGATGTTCGAGGGACACGGTTTTTTCGACCTACTCTTGCTTTTCGAGCTATAA
This sequence comes from Phyto melanocephala, assembly GCA_941918925.1. Classification (NCBI taxonomy): domain Eukaryota; kingdom Metazoa; phylum Arthropoda; class Insecta; order Diptera; family Rhinophoridae; genus Phyto; species Phyto melanocephala. The sequence continues at coordinate 30,737,705 of OW799233.1, forward strand.
CTCTCTTCCTAATATTCCGATTGAGCCCATTTTCAATACCAAACAAACCTTGTCTATAAGAAAGATTCTGGCAAAATTTGAGCCCCCTAGGCTTTTCGGTGCGACCTCTATCGTGCTTTCAACAGACGGACAGACGGACAGACGGACGGACATAGCTAGATCGTCATCAAATCAAACCCTGATTCAGAATATATATACTTTATGGGGTCTAAAATGTATATTTCGATGTGTTACAAACGGAATGACAAAATGAATATACCCCCACCATTCTTTTGGTGGCGGGTATAAAAATTTTTGCTGAACCAATTTCAGTTATTTATATATTCTAAAAGCTAACACTTTTTACGATTTTGTTTTTTTATTTTAATCAATAACCATGATGTATAATAAATTTAATGGCAATATTTAATTTAATTTCTCACCTTTTATTCCAAAAAAAAAATTTACATATTGAAACAGCTAGTAATAAAAATAATTTGTCACTTCACTATGCACTTTTTCTGATTTGCAAAAGGGTTTTCTTTTACATATACATTATTATACACACTAACACCTAAAAATATATATACATACAAAAAATATATTACATTGCATTGTATAAACAACCCTACGTTTACATTGTATGACCACAATATAAGTCTACATGTACAAAAAGAATTGTAGTAAAAGTGCTGTATTCGGCTGAAGCGAACTGTGTATTTATAACTAACAATGATGAGATAGTTCCACTGTTGTTAGGTAAAATTTAAAAAATAAAGTCTTTGAATAATATATTTATTTATTTAATAATAACAACATCAATATACAAACATAGGTTAATACATATACAGAGAAAACAGTTTCGGTTGTAAGTACCGCATTTGTTGCCAATCGCATAGTTTAGTTGTGATAGTAGAATTTTACGGGTATATCTACAGAATTTCGTTTGGAAATATAAATATGTAGTCAGAACTAATAAATTATCATTCTTGCCATAGAAATTTTGTAATCACAAATGAAAAGTTCGCTTGCAGGAACTGAACCAATCGATTGGCAATGAATGTGATTTTTTGTTTTTTATGCATGCAGAAAAGGTATACATATGGTTGTGGTAATCATACTCTAAAAGAAAACTACTATACAATTTAATACAATTACGATTTAATATGGATGTGATTAAATCATACATAAAATGGTGGTAAGTTATCATTAAGTTTAATTAAAGTGACATGAAATATGCATATAAGGACTTCCTCTATAAGGCAAATTATTATTTTATGCTATTCGCTAGTTTAACTGATTGATTGATTGTGCTTAATTATTTTTTATTTTATTTATTTATATTAATCAATATATTAAAATTATTACATTTGAGCAATAATTAAAAAAAAACAATGATTACATAAGAAAGAAAGACACAAAACGCTTATACGTTAGCATTGTAGATGAGAATCTTTTCCAGTTTTCTAGTGATAACAGCAACATTATCAGAAAAGTAGATTTTTACATAGAATTGTTTAATCCCAGCATAAATTCTTCTAAATGGTTTAAAGTTTGTATAGTTTGAACTATGAAATATTATATACATATATAACGGTTTATAAGATCTAAGCTACCTTTTAGAAACAATAATATATATAATGCGTTAAAGAAATTGAGAATTGAATTTACCTTAAATTAGATTCAGGACAAATGCGATATTAGAAACCATTCGTTGGTCTGGTAATGTAGGGAGCGCAATTAATGATAAGTTTATTATGTTAAGTTAAATTAATTTATGTTTTTGTACCAATATATTTCTTATTTTATATTTTTTAGTTTTTATTTTTAATGTTTCTTTAATTTTTTAAAAATTGATGCCTACTTTTTTTCCATTTCAAACTTTTAAATAAATAAAAGCCTTTTCAATAAGAATAGGAACAGCTACAATTAAGTTATTAAACAAATTATAGCTTGATTGCTTTGTAGAAATATTATTTTTTTTTTAATTGTAATAAAAAATTTCAGATGCAATCTGGACTATTAATTTTTAATCAATAAAGACATTGACATATGTATGCTTCAATCTAACAAGATGAAAAATACCATATTTTCAACACACAAGTACCCAAGAACTACCTTTAAATTGAGCAAAGTCATACTTATACTCCTTGTGTCTTAACTTTTGTTTTGTTTTTATTTATAATTTTTTGTTCGACCTCTATGTTTATTCAACAGACGAACGGACATCTTCAGATCGCTTAAAAATGAAACGAGATCTTTATGAGGTTCAAAATTTATATTTGGATGTTTTACAAACGGAATGATATAATAATAAATTTACACCCAGTCAAACTTTTTGGTGGTATAAAAACTCATAGACTTTTGCTAAAAAAAAAATTAATTTTATGTTTTTTTTTACATTTTTCAGGTGTCCTAATAAGGTTAGATGCCATAATTAGTCTTATCTTCATCTTGATTCTCACCTTTGAGTCTTTCAGAAATTTATTTAATCCTTTTGTAAGGAAGAACATTTGAACCCTTCACGGTAGATTGGTAGTATATAGAAAAGAAGATCCTAGATATTCTTAAATTTATAATTATTGTATATGTTGTACAAAACTCTAGTAGAGAAATTATTAACAAAATATAAGCAACTGTCGTTAAACCTGGCGACGTAAACATCCAGTAATTGATTGTAAGTTGGGCAAATATGCTTACAGAGGAATCAGGTTATGATTTTTTTATAGTAATTGGTTTTAACTTCTTCCCGCTTAAAAAAATTCTTTTTTTGTTTTAAAAGTTTTACATATAAAAAATATATATGTAAACCCTTAATCGGATAAAGGAACTAAAAAAAAAAAAAACAATAATAGACAAAATAAAAACAATAATTTCAAACAAAGGAACGACTTCCATTGAAATAAATTAATCAACCAATAGGGTTAATTGGTTAAACAAACATACATAAAAAAGATATAAAATTTGTAATAGAAAAAATCTTTCCGCTAATCTGATTTTATAATTTTTTTTATAAATTTTTATACGCTTGTTATTTTGTCTATTTAATAAATAATTGGAAAATTGGTTTGTATCTATAACAACCATAAAACCACTAAATTTGCATAGACACTTATATACATTGGCGTTACTACATCATTCTGTAGGGATTTAATAAAAAATGTATCCTTAACCATATAAAAGTAACTCAGTTTCAGATTTTGCCAACACCACCAAAAAAATTTAAAGCTTTTACCACCCCCAGAAAAAATTTGTAGTGACGCCAAAGGATATATTGAAATATATTTAAAAGAAAAAACCACTTACGCAGTAGCAGAAATTATTTATAAAAAAAAATTTTCCATGTAAAAAAATAAATAAATAAATAAACTAAGTTCAATTATCACTGTAAATATTCATATTTTACATAGATTTTATAGCCATGTAAACATTGTTTGAAAACGCATATTGATAAAGTATCTATTTATATAAAAGTGAAACTCTGTGTGTGTGTGTGTTAGCTATAGACTACGAAACTGTAAAACCGATCGGACTCAAACTTTGGCAAGTTGTTGTAGACATTCCACGGAGTGTTTATGGGTGGCAAAAAGTAGGCGGCGCCACGCCCATACAAAATTAGTTACCATTTTTAGCTACTTGCACTTGACCGATTTTTCTGAAACTTTGCACACATATTGAGCTGTCACGACTATATAATTTCGTGATTAGAAAAGTGAGCGGGGCCACGCCCATACAAAAATTATAATATTTGGTTTTTTGCACTTGATATTGAATTAAAATTCAGAATGCATTTTTATTCATTAAGAGTCGTAGCAACGGCTGCCGGGCTTTTCTAGTAATTTTATAATTTTTAACTTTTTTATGCTCAGGAATGTAGTTTTTAGTTTTGGAATTAAAACAATTAAGTTCAAACATTTAGTAATAATTTTTAAAAATGCGTTTTCTCTTACAAATTTTATTGCAAGCGAGGAAGGTTAAATTTATTAAAAAACAAACATATTTTATGAATATGGATTCTACTTATTATAACAAAAATATGAATGTTTGTATGTTTCAATGTTTAGATGTTTGGAAATTTGTTAAGAAATTAAAAACGCCTACATCGAATAAAATAAAATTTGGCACACGGATAGACAACAGCTTAGATTAGGACACGAGAACTCGCGTAAATATGTAATAAATATATCCTTTCTATTTTGTTAGTCGGTTATGCACGCGTTTCTTTTGTCCAAAATTTACACATACTGGCGAAAAAAATTAAATCAGCCAACATCCCAACAAAATAACACTATAAATAATATAAATATAGAATATAAAAATAGTATTGCAAGAAATGAAGAAGCTCATGGTTTTGTTTAAATTATTTTAATTACGTTCCATTTTCGAAAACAAATGCGTAGCAACTACAAATTTGCAGCTCCTTATGAATTATTAGAGCGTTCTTAACTCCTAGTTCAAGTGTTTTACAAATGTCACGAAAATAAAACTGTTAATAAAATAACTTATGAGGTGTAGATGACGATCCTGTTTATGCCATTATAACGAAATATAGTTCGAAATGTTGATTAGCAGTGGATAAAAATTTGGGATACTGAAGGATACAGCCATATCTTGGAAAAGCTAAAACTGCAAAACCTGTAGGAAGGCCAATAGACAACGCTTTATATTGGAAATAATAGAAGCCGTGAGAGAGTAAAATATAATAAATTCTTCGCTACTTTAAATTTAGCCAAAACATAATTGATAGAAAATTTACTTATTTAAGGACATTTCTTTTTCGTTGTACAACGATTTTGGAATTTTCAGTACGTGTAAGTCTAGAGCAGGTTTCAAGTTCTCTATTTGCAAGAAATTTAATTGCAAAACTAACAGAAATATATAATTGAAATTTTTATTATTGAACTCTTTTGTTTAAACGTATATTTTAAATTTTAACCAGACTTGAGTTAAATAAAAACAATCATCTGTACTTATCGCTACCTAACTGGAGGCTAGAGCAGGACAAAAATAGTAATATTAATGAAAGATAATAATAAACAAAAGTAAAAGAGTTGCTGTTTGGTAAATTTTAATCTAACTCATTGTGTTAAAAAATACATGAAAAGGGAAATTAAAGGAGTTACCAAATTCAACTAAATTAAGTCCCGAGAGTTATATAGATGATATTTACAACCTGATGATGATGAAATCGTAGCTGGTTTCGAACAAGCATTCCACTCGGCTAGGTTCGGTAAAATCATAATTTTTCAAACTATTCTTTCATTTATCACAATTACAAAAAAAAATACTTTGTAACAATAAGAATGTTAATGTGCACTCAAGTCTGATAAAAATTTAATATATTACAAAATTTCAGCAGGTGTTGGGAAAAATATAAATAAAACATAAATAAAATAATCAGTATTATATAGTAGTAGTTACTAGAAACTTTGGAATAATTTTAAGCAAAAATTTAAAGGCTTATCTGCAAATTTGTTTAAAAAAATTCACCCTGTAGCTAATTAGCTGTATGAGAGCTTACAAAATTAAACTTACAATTGTTTAAATTAAAATTATAAATTTTTATTTGTTTTAATATGTCAATGTACAATGTAAAAGAAAACTTAATGAAAACGTATATCGTTTGAACTCTCCATTTTAATTTAAAAAAATTCCTTAAAAATTTTGTTTAATATCGACTAGCCAAATGAAAAGTATTGAGTACTAAATTCGTAAAGAAAAGTAACTGAGTTTTTCAGCTCTTAATTTGCCGCGCAATTCCTTGTGTACTGGCATTAGAGACCAATGTTATGCGAATAATACAAAAATTATGTACAGCCTAATAGCGTAGGAGCCTGTCTTGATATAAAACCAGAAATCATAAAAAAATATACTAAACTTCGACAGAAAGGATAAGCTACTGCAAAGGCAGTAGTGTCAACCACAGGAATAAAATCATGTTCCACAAATAATGAGAATTATTTTTTATTACCGTAATGTCGTAATATACAAAAGAAAATTATATTTAGTTAATTTTATTTAAATTAAAAACAAATATAATTGTGCCCTGATTGGAGCTTAAGACTAACGCGGCATAGCTCAATCTTTTTATTCTACAAATAATTTTGTTTTGTAAATAAAGTAAATAAATATGTATGTGTGTTTGCACTACACTTATGTTAATAAAAAAGCATTTTTACAAAAATTGTTAATAACATTAAACCCTTACAGCGAAAAATTTTAATTTAATATATAATCAACATTTCTGGATATGAGACCCGTTTGGTAGTGAATTAATTTATTGTTCATCATATGAATACCAATTACCGTTAATAATTGAAAACAAAAATATTATTTAGTATAATATATAATTGTTTTAAACGAAATTTGTAACACATGTATGTTTGTCTCAGAAAAAAGCCATTTTAAAAAGATTAAAGAGAATGCCTGAAGCTAGTTTGTGTTTGAGATCGGTATATACATACATATTGTAGAACACAAACTGTGTTACCTTTTTAAAAAATTATCTTTTTTATTTGTTTTATACGTTAAAAAAAATATATATAAAATAAAAAAGCTCTAAATTATAAATGAATTAAAATATTTGTTTTCTTTTTTGTTTCTAACATACATACGATTTACATTAATGGTTTTGTGCATAGCCAGGTATGTGGGATACATATAAAAAAGGATACAAGCAAGAATTGCTGAACAATTTCATTAACCCATTTAACTCCGAAACTAAATTTCGACTTATTTAAAAAAGGTGTTTTTTTTGTGGTAATAAAGACTCACTGATTTTAAAAAACTGATCAATGAAATTTCCTATTATTTTCATTTTTAAAGAAATTACTTTTCGAAAATTCAAACATTGGTGCTTTGCATATGTACAAGTAAGCCGCTTTGATTTATTTGCTATTTTAAATATTGAGTTATTTTATTAACTGCGAATAAAATACTACAAAGGTGTTTGTAGCCAATAATATTTAATTAAATTTTTATTTTTTTATATTGAAAAAGAAAATGTTGACTATGAAAAATAAAAAGTTTAAAAATGCCTTAGTTCAAGTTTTTGCCTCAAACAATTTGTGTCTAGATGCTCATTGCATTTGTCACATACATATGTTGGAGGCTTACCACACCTCTTTAATTAATAAAAATTATGTTTTACATCAGCATTTCTGATTATAGAATTTATTTTTCTCAATTTTAAGACAATTTGCTGGCCGAAATTCCTTATCCTGTTAGTTAAGAGAAGGACTTTCATAACGACTTTGAATTTTTTACTTGAGAAATATTTGTATTCGAATCGAGGCTTTTTTAATTTGCGATGATCCCGCATTTTCATCAAATTTCGAATAGTCACTGCCTTCAAATTCATTTCCTTTAGTTTCAACAAATCCATCAATCTCGTCTAAAGAATTCGGATCTTCGGAGTCAAGTCTATTTCACCGCTATTGAATGTATCTTCATATCAACATTGGCCAACCCACTCAGGAGGAACTAATTTTACGCTATAAATATTCATGTCATCATTACTCCATTGGTTATTGATTCGCGTAACTCCTTCATAGGCAATAAGTTTTAGCGTATACTCACACCAAGGCTAAAATAAAACAAGTAAGAGCGCTATATTTGGACGTGCAGAATCTTATATACCCTTCACAACGTGTAGTCATGCACTAACAGTAGTTTGTATCACCATTCATCCCATATGAAATACGTACATACACATACATACATACATACATATAAAAAACATACATATATAAAAACATCCCATTGTAAAATTATAAATTTACGTATGTATGTAAAAAAAAAAAAAAAATAAATAAATAAAAAAAAAATTTAATAAAAATTAAAAAAAAAGATTTAAAAAAAAATAATTAAAGTATACATAATAAATATAAAACAAAAAAAAAATAAAAAAAAAAAATATTAAAAAAAAAAACAAGTAAGAGCATTATATTCGGCTGTGCCGAATCTTTTATACCCACCACCAATTTTCCGTTCTTTTATAGCTAGGGTTTTTTTTCCCGAAAACTGTTGTTTTCCGAGAATGCGAGATTTATTTTTTAATTTCCCAGGATCCCGCAGCAAATAAATAAAAAGTAAATTTGTTTTTAATTAATAAAAAAACTTTTTTATAAAATCATAAAATTGTTTATGCGTTAAAGCTATTCAGGCTTATTATAAGATGAGCGTATAAATTAAAATGCATTTCATGCACCTTGTGCACTTCGTGACTCTTTTGGTCAACATAATCGTTCAAATTCGTCCACAATCGGGAGAATTGTATTAATTAATAATTAATAAAAAACTTTTTATTCAAAAGCATAAAATAGTTTATAATGTAAAAGAAACACTTCAAAACTATAAAAATTATTAAAAAAAACTTGAATTTTAAATATAAATTAAGTAAAAATATTTTTTATTGAAAAAAATATTATTCTCTAGATACGAGATCAAATATGAGCACAAAAAGAAAAATACAGATACTTCAGCTATAAGATCAAGAAAAAAATCACTAGAATTCAATTTCAATATAAACAATATAAACATCTCCTTTCGATTCGTAGCCACCTTTTTTATTTCCCGGGATCCCGAAAAATAATCCCGGGAAGTCGAGTAGATTAAATAAGTCGAATTTCCGGGAAATAACCCAATTTATAGCACAAAATGTATTTCTTTGTTATTAACGTAGCAAATTTGATCATCATACCTCTAATTTTGGCGGTTTTATTAGGTTTAAAATTTTGAATATACTGAAGAATACACTGCGCGGTATGAATTTTCGTACATTTTGATCTAACTAACTTGTTTATGAGGTTCTGTGGTCGTAATCCATTCACTTACTTTGGTATGTGTATCCACAGTGGAACAGCTCAATTGCCTAGATATCTTAAAACCATTAATTGGTGATCTCTCTGTCTTAACCTGTTCATAGGTATTTGATTTTCTCATCGTATCCATAATAAAGCTATCATCACCATCATCCCCTTGATGGGAAGTATTAGTTTTAGATCTTTTCAAATCATCATCTGTAGTACCATCATAACTTAAAATGCCACCGGCTAATTTTCGTTGCAATGTTTTGGCTTTCTTTTTCCTTTGCATAAAGAAAGTGGAATAAATGATGACATTCAAAATGATGAATACAATTATTAAGCCGATTAATAAATGTAAAGTGGTTTCTGATTTTCATGTACTAATGGCTAACAAATTTTAAAATTATACAAAACTTATTTCGTTTGAAAATCTTTTAAAAGCAAAATGTTATAGAAGTTTAAAAATCAAAATCTTACTAATATATTTCCCATTTTAGCAAAATACTGAGAATGTCTATTTTGAATCACCCTGTGGCAAATTTATTTTTAAATATTTTTAAATCATAAACCCCTTAAGACTGTGGGTACACCTATATGTAAAGTTGGGCACAAATCATTAGTCTAGTTAATTTTTGGAAACAACCTCGGTCATTTTCGTTTTCACAAACCCCTTTAAAATTTCTTTGTAGTTTGTCCAAAATATAAAAGAGTTTGTTAGCAAAAATGTGATTAGAGTCATCTAGTGTTCAACGTGATATTTAGCAAAGACATCAATCATCCACATTGTTTGCAAAATGTAGTGGGGCCTTCAACATATGATGCCGTCTGCAATGAATAAATGCTAATATATATGACTAATATATTTTTATAAAAATTTAAAGAAAAAAGTGGGCGTGGCACATATATTTTCCGTTATAACGAAGACTTTGACCAAAAAGCCATGTTTGCAAAATTTCAGAATCGTACATATAGTTTTGTCAGTTTTATTACGTTTTAAATTTCAAATATACACTGAGCGGTATAAATTTTCGTACATTTTGATCTATAACTCCTTTTTTAATGCATAGATTTAAGAAATTTTTGGGGAGAAATATTCCTTTGACTCGAGAAATATGTATTCGAAGTTTCATGACGATACGTTGATGCGTTTGGACACAATTTCATTTTATTCGATGTTAGCAGGACACGGTTTTTTCGACCTACTCTTGCTTTACGAGCTATAACTCTCTTCCTAATATTCCGATTTAGCCCACTTTCAATACAACAAACCTTGTCTATAAGAAAGATTCTGGCAAAATTTGAGCCCCCTAGCTTTTTCGATGCGACCTCTATCGTGCTTTCAACAGACGGACAGACGGACGGACATAGCTAGATCGTCATCAAATCAAACCCTGATTCAGAATATATATACTTTATGGGGTCTAAAGTGGATATTTCGATGTGTTACAAACGGAATGACAAAATGAATATACCCCGACCATTTTTTTGGTGGCGGGTATAATAAAAACAAGTAAGAGCACTATATTCGGCTGTGCCGAATCTTTTATACCCACCACCAATTTTGTGTACATTTAAAGCGCAATATTTTTTATTTGTTAATCATTATGGAATAATCTCTTTATAATAAAATATGTATCACTTTCTTTGTAGAGAGTGGTTAAATTTTAAGGGCCCATGTTGAAGGTGAACTACAGCTAGTCTTTAAATTTGTTTTCTGCATTTCACTTGACATTTCTCAATCTCAAACTTACTCAATTTGTTCCGTGGAAAGATACGCAAATGAGCAACGCTTTAAAGTTATTCAGGTTCTTTATAAAAATGGGCGTTTAAAACAAAATGCATTTTGTGCACTTCGTAATTCTTTTGATCAACATAATCGTTCAAATTCGTCCACAATCGGGAGAATTGTAAAAAATATTTAAATTTCTGAAAAACAGGTCTGTATAAAATGTTAGAAAATCTGTGAATGCCTCATTAGTTCGTTGAATGGGAACTTTTGCTGTTTTTTGCGATAGTGTGGCAAAAGAGAGTCATCATCATGCCCAACAATTGAGCATCACCATTTTCATTGAAAATTTGGACCATCAGATAGAGGAGTGGCGCCAATGATGGGGGGGGGAGTCACTTGGCCGATATTTTGTTAAATACATAATTGAACCATACAAATATTATCGTTATTAAAAGAAATGATAATAATTTCTTAAATAATTTGTGTTTTATTTAAAATCAACATCGGCCCTTAAAACTTAACCACCCTTAATAACTTTGATATGATAGTAAAATGTTTTCGTAAATTTGGTCTTTTAGTGAAAGACGGCGTTAAAGTAGGCGTGTCAATAAACTTAGATATTTCAACAAAGTCCTTTATTTTCCCAAAAACTTTGTCAATAGAGAAATAACATGAATTTAATATAAACCGTTATATGGGAGGTAGGCGTTAAAGTGGGCGTGTCACCTAAATTCGTTGGCACAATAATAACATTGGTTAGAAGGATATATGTAGCAAATTTCATCATTATACCCCTAATTTTGGCGGTTTTATGAGTTTTTAAATTTCATTAACGGTAGATAACGTGAAAAGTGGGCGTTATAGTAGGCGTGTTTATGTGCTTTTAAATTTCATTAATGGTAGATAACGTGAAAAGTGGGCGTTATAAAAAGCGTGTCAAAGTTATTTTTGCGAATGAGTACAACTTAGATGTTTCAATATAGCCCTTTGTTATTCCAAAATCTTTATTAATAGAGAAATTATATGAATTTTAGGTAAAACGTTATATGGGAGTTGGGCGTAAAAGTGGGCGTGGCACCTTAATTTTCTGGCACAGTAATGACATTGCCTAGGGAGATATACGTGGCAAATTTTATCATCATACCTCTCATGTTGGCGGTTTGATGAGCTTTTAAAATTCATTAACGGTAGATAACGTGAAAAGTGGGCGTTATAGTAGGCGTGTCAAAGTTATTTTTGCGAATGAGTACAACTTAGATGTTTCAATATAGCCCTTTATTATTCCAAAATCTTTATTAATAGAGAAATTATATGAATTTTAGATAAAACGTTATATGGGAGGTGGGCGTAAAAGTGGGCGTGGCACCTTAATTTTCTGGCACAGTAATGACATTGCCTAGGGGGATATACGTGGAAAATTTTATTATCATACCTCTAAATTTTGACGGTTTTATGAGCTTTTAAATTTCATTAACGGTAGATAACGTGAAAAGTGGGCGTTATAGTAGGCGTGTCAAAGCTATTTTTGCGAATGAGCACAATTTAGCTGTTTCAATATAGCCCTTTGTTATTCCAAAATCTTTATTAGTAGAGAAATTATATGAATTTAAGGTAACACGTTATACGGGAGGTGGGCGTGGTACATTGATTTTCCGTTACAAAAAAGCGTTTCACCAAAAAGCAAAGTGTTAAAAATTTCAGAGTCGTAGATCCAATTTTGTTGCTTTTATGACGTTTTTGTTTTTAAATATACCGAAAAATACACTGTGCGGTATAAATTTCCGTACATTTTGATCGATAACTCCACTCCTAATACATAGATTTTGATAATTTTCAGGGAAAAATATTGCTCTTACTCAGGAAATATATATTCGAATTTTCATGAGTCTACGTTAATGCGTTTGGACACAAATACATTTAATTCGATGTTCGAAGGACACGGTTTTTTCGACCTACTCTTGCTTTTCGAGCTATAACTCTCTTCCTAATATTCCGATTTAGCCCATTTTCAATACCAAACAAACCTTGTCTATAAGAAAGATTCTGGCAAAATTTGAGCCCCCTAGCTTTTTCGGTGCGACCTCTATCGTGCTTTCAACAGACGGACAGACGGACGGACATAGCTAGATCGTCATCAAACCCTGATTCAGAATATATATACTTTATGGGGTCTAAAATGGATATTTCGATGTGTTACAAACGGAATGACAAAATGAATATACCCCCACCATTTTTTTGGTGGTGGGTATAACAAGTAAGAGCACTATATTCGGCTGTGCCGAATCTTTTATACCCACCACCAATTTTGTGTACATTTAAAGCAAAATATTTATTATTTTGTTAATCGCTATAGAATAATATCTTTATAATAAAATATATATCACTTTCTTTGTAGAGTGTGGTTAAGTTTTAAGGGCCCATGTTTAAGGTGAACCACATCTAAACTTCAACTTTTTTCTTGTATTTCATTTGACATTTCTCAATCTCAGTCTAACTCAATTTGAACCGTGGAAAGATACGCAATCGAGCAATGCTTTTAAATATTAAAGATTTTTATAAAAATGGGCGTTCAAATCAAAATGCATTTTGTGCACTTCGTGATTCTTTTGGTCAACATAATCGTTCGAATTCGTCCACAATCGTGAGAATTGTAAAAAATATTTAAATGTCTGTAAAGCAGGTCTGTATGAAATGTGAAAACATCTGTGAATGCCATCTTAGTTCGTTGAATGGGAAACATTGCTGTTTTTCACGATAACGTGGCAAAAGAGCGAGCAACCTCGACTCATCATCGTGCCCAACAATCGAACATCAACAGTGTCATTGAAAATTTGGACTATCGGATCGTGGTGTGCCGCCTAGGTTGGGGGGCCATTTGGCCGATATTTTGTTCCATACATAATTGAAGCATACAAATATTATCATTATAAAAATAAATGATAATAATTTCATAATAATTTTATTCAAAATCAACATAGTCCCTTAAAATAAAAACACTCATTATAACTTCGGTATGCTAGTAAAATGTTTTCGTAAATTTAGTCTTTCAATGAAAGTGGCCGTTAAAATACGCGTGTCAATAAAGTTTCTGCTAATAAACATAACTTAGATATTTCAATATAGTCCTTTAGTATTCCAAAATCTTTATTCATAGAGAATTTACATGAATTTAAGAGGAAGAAAGTGAATTTAAGGTTAAATTTTAAGGGCCACAGGGTGATTTAAAATATACATTCTCTGCATTTTTCTAAAACGGGAAATTCATTAGTAAGATTTTGGTTTTTAAACTTCTATAACATTTTGCTTTTAAAAGATTTTCAAACGAAATAAGTTTTGTATAATTTTAAAATTTGTTAGCCATTAGTACATGAAAATAAATTGTTTATAATGTTTAGAGATAATTTTTTTTACTTATGTCAAAATTTTGCTAAATTCCCATTTTTAATAGAGCATAACTTCAGGCGAACATAAGCATAAGTTGTTAGCATGCCATCTAGAAGTTGCTAGTAGAGTCATCTATCTTATCATCTTTATCTTATATTTAGCTACAGTACAATAAATGGTGCAGTGTAAGATGAATAAATGCTAATATATATGACTAATATATTTTTGTAAAAATTTAAGGAAAAAAGTGTGCGTGGCACATCTATTTTCCGTTATAATGAAGACTTTGACCAAAAAGCCATGTTTGCAAAATTTCAAAATCGTACATATAGTTTTGTCAGTTTTATTACGTTTTAAATTTGAAATATACACTGTGCGGTATAAATTATCTATAACTCTTTTCCTAATTCATAGATTTAAGCGATTTTCAGGGAAAAATATTCTTTTGACTCGATAAATATATATTCGAAGTTTCATGACTACGTTTATGCGTCTGGACACAATTCAAAAGTGAAAGTGGGCGTTATAGTAGGCGTGTCAAAGTTGTTTTTGCTAATAACTTTGGTGTTTCAATATAGTCCTTTATTATTCCAAAATCTTTATTAATAGAGAAATTATATGAATTTTAGGTAAAACGTTAAATGGGAGGTGGGCGTAAAAGTGGGCGTGGCACCTTAATTTTTTGGCATAGTAATGAAATTGCCTAGGGGGATAGACGTAGCAAAATTTGTCATCATACCTCTAATTTTAGCGGTTTTATGAGCTTTTAAATTTCATTAACGGTAAATAACGTGAAAAGTGGGCATTATAGTAGGCGTGTCAAAGTTATTTTTGCGAATGAGTACAACTTAGGTGTTTAAATATAGCCCTTTTTTATTCCAAAATCTTTATTAGTAGAGAAATTATATGAATTTTAGGTAAAACGTTATATGGGAGGTGGGCGTAAAAGTGGGTGTGGCACCTTAATTTTCTGGCACAGTAATGACATTGCCTATGGGGATAGACGTAGCAAATTTTATCATCATACCTCTAATTTTGGCGGTTTTATAAGCTTTTAAATTTCATTAACGGTAGATAACGTGAAAAGTGGGCGTTATAGTAGGCGTGTCAAAGTTATTTTTGCGAATGAGTACAACTTAGGTGTTTCAATATAGCCCTTTATTTTTCCAAAATCTTTATTAATAGAGAAATTATTAGAATTTTAGTTAAAACGTTATATGGGAGGTGGGCGTAAAAGTGGGCGTGGCACATTGATTTTCCGTTAGAAAAAAGCCACTTACCAAAAAGCAGAGTGTGCAAAATTTCAGAGTCGTACATCCAATTTTGTTGCTTTTATGACGTTTTTGTTTTTAAATATACCGAAAAATACACTGTGCGGTATAAATTTTCGTACATTTTGATCGATAACTCCTCTCCTAATACATAGATTTAGATAATTTTCGAAGAGAAATATTGTTTTTACTCAGGAAATACATATTCGAAGTTTCATGAGTCTACGTTAATGCGTTTGGACATAATTTCATTTTATTCGATGTTCGAAGGACACGGTTTTTTCGACCTACTCTTGTTTTTCGAGCTATAACTCTGTTCCTAATATTCTGCTTTAGCCCATTTTCAATACAAAACAAACCTTATCTATAAGAAAGATTCTGGCAAAATTTGAGCCCCCTAGCTTTTTCGGTGCGACCTCTATCGTGCTTTCAACAGACGGACAGACGGACAGACGGACGGACATAGCTAGATCGTCATCAAATCAAACCCTGATTCAGAATATATATACTTTATGGGGTCTAAAATGGATATTTCGATGTGTTACAAACGGAATGACAAAATGAATATACCCCCACCATTTTTTTGGTGGCGGGTATAAAAAATTAAAAAATATAAATAATATATTAAATAAAAAATAAAAAAAAAAATATAAAAAAAAAATTTGTTTGGCTCAGCTGGGATTCGATGCCACGTTTTCTCTAACCAGTATACACGTTTGTATGTATGTATGTTGTTGTTGTAATGTTGTTTTTGTGAAAAAAATCAATTATGTACCGATTTTTCTGATACCGATTTGCTCCCGTGCATTTCGGATATTTTAATGCCTCACGTTCATCCAGGCGATGTCGGGGGGCTTAAAACATACACGGACAGATTTAATCAACTCCCCTTTTCATATGCTTTCAGAAAATATGTACTTTATTGTTAATTGCGAAATGGGTTAAATTTAATGCCACTTCTTAAACTTTATGTTAAAACTCAAAATAAACTTATTTTATACACAGGTATGTGGGTGTATAAACAAAAATTAAAGGATTCGCATCAATTACTTCTATAGAAAAAACAACACTTCCGTACTTAAAGGTTAATGACATGATATACATACATATGCAATATAACGTGTCGAAAATACAATCAATCGCAATAACCTTTGAATCTTATGACATTTAGAAATTCCCACTGGGAATTTTCCAGTGGCAATTCAAATTACAGAATTTAGAAAAATAACAACACCTTAAGGCAAACATACAGTGTCGCATATCATTTTCAAGCAATACAATACAAAAATATATGTTTTACAAATAATCGTTAGAAGAGAAGTTTTTTAAAGGTTTTATAAGAATATTAATAAAATCATAAAAAATTCCTCTAAATATCTTTAAAAATCTACAATTTACAAACTTACATGTACACATGTATGTGTTAAGGGATATGCTGTGCGTAGCACAACAAAAAATTGAAAATGTCTTTAAATATTTTATTACGGATATTTAGAAGAAAAAAGCACTGATTATGGCGATGTGATGAAAGATGTACGCATACATATATAAATCATTACTGTTATTCAACTCACATATCACTTGTAATATACTGCATTGCGGCGAGTATAAAAACGTTGAGTGGTAGTCTTAGATAAGGAACCACGTACAATCTGATAGCCGTTTAACATGATGTAATCATTAACTGCCTGTTCAACGATGTCGAAAGAAAACCCAAGCGAAATTTCATTCGTACAAATACGTTGAAAACAAAAACAAATTTTTAGTTTTTGTTGTTGTTTTCAATATATTTGTACAAATGCAATTTCGCTTGGGTTTTCTTTCGACATCGTTGAACAAGCAGTAAGTCTTAACAAAAAGGAAATATCTCTTCAAAATACATTTTTATTCCGAACTTCTGTTAATGTTACTGTCTTCTTTAAGCACTTGAATAAAATCATTAAAAATATTTAACAGAAGAACGTATTATGCGTTAAAAAAATCTGTACACTCTGCGAAAATGAAATGATACACTCTCCGCTAAGACGTTAACCAAAAATCTTATCAAAGTAAACAGAATAAAAAACAAGTAAGAGCACTATATTCGGCTGTGCCGAATCTTTTATACCCACCACCAATTTTGTGTACATTTAAAGCACAATATTTTTTATTTTGTTAGTCGCTTGGAATAATCACTTTATAATAAAATATGTATCACTTTCTTTGTAGAGAGTGGTTAAATTTTAAGGGTCCATGTAGAAGGTGAACTACACCTAGTCTTTAAATTTGTTTTCTGCATTTCACTTGACATTTCTCAATTTCAAACTTACTCAATTTTATCCGTGGAAAGATACGCAAATGAGCAACGCTTTAAAGTTATTCAGGTTTTTTATAAAAATGGGCGTTCAAATCAAAATGCATTTTGTGCACTTCGTAATTCTTTTGATCAACATAATCGTTCATATTCGTACACAATCGGGAGAATTGTAAAAAATATTTAAATTTCTGCAAAACAGGTCTGTATAAAATGTTAGAAAATCTGTGAATGCCTTCTTAGTTCGTTGAATGGGAACCACTGCTGGTTTTTGCGATAGTGTGGCAAAAGAGCAGTCGACCTCGCCTCATCATCATGCCCAACTATTGAGCATCAACATTGTCATTGAAAATTTGGACCATCAGATAGAGGAGTGGCGGCAAGGATGGATGGGGGGCCATTTGGCCGATATTTTGTTAAATACATAACTGAACCATACAAATATTATAATTACAAAAAGAAATACTAATAATATCCTAAATAATTTGTGTTTTATTTAAATTCAACATCAGCCCTTAAAACTTAACCACCCTTTATAACTTGGATATGCTACTAAAATGCTTTTGTAAATGTAGTCTTTCAATGAAAGTGGGCGTTAAAGAAGGCGTGTCAATAAAGTTTCTGCTAATAAATACAAGTTAGGTATTTCAATATAGTCCTTTATTTTCCCAAAAACTTTGTCAATAGAGAAATTACATGAATTTAAGGTAAACCGTTATATGGGATGTAGGCGTTAAAGTGAGCGTGTCACCTAAACTTTTTGGCACAACAATAACATTGATTAGAAGGCTATACGTAGCAAATTTGATCATCATAACTCTAATTTTGGCGGTTTTATGAACTTTTAAAATTCATTAACGGTAGATTACGTGAAAAGTGGGCGTTATAGTAGGCGTGTCAAAGTTATTTTTGCGAACGAGTACAACCTAGGTGTTACAATATAGCCCTTTATAATTCCAAAATCTATATTAATAGAGAAATAATGTGAATTTTGAATAAAACGTTATATGGGAGGTGGGCGTAAAAAGGGCGTGGCACATTGATTTTCCGTTACAAAAAAGCGTCTAACCAAAAAACAAAGTGTGCAAAATTTCAGAGTCGTACATCCAACTTTGTTGCTTTTATGACGTTTTTGTTTTTAAATATACCGAAAAATACACTGTGCGTTAAAATTTTCGTACATTTTGATCGACAACTCCTCTCCTAATGCATAGATTTAGACAATTTTCAGGGGAAAATATTGTCTTTACCCAGGAAATATATATATTCGAAGTTTCATGAGTCTACGTTAATGCGTTTGGACACAAATCCATTTTATTCGATGTTCGAAGGACAGGATTTCTTTCGACCTACTCTTGCTTTTCGAGCTATAACTCTCTTCCTAATATTCCGATTTAGCCCAGTACCAAGCAAACCTTTTCTATAAGAACGATTCTGTCAAAATTTGAGCCCCCTAGCTTTTTCGGTGCGATCTCTATCGTGCTTTCAATAGACGGACAGACGGACGGACATAGCTAGATCGTCATCAAATCAAACACTGATTCAGAATATATATGCTTTATGGGGTCTAAAATGGATATTTCGATATGTTACAAACGGAATGAAAAAATGAATATACCCCCACCATTTTTTTGGTGGCGGGTATAACAAGAGTATAAGAAAAATTTTACTGCCTTACGTTTAATATCAGAATTATAATAAAAATTATCCTCAAATAATTATATGCAATTATTTTGTTGAAAATAGTGTAGGGTGAAACATGTCTGTAATTTACCAAATATAAATTTCTTATTTATTTGTTTTTTTTACTGTTATTATTTGCCTCAAAATATTTTATAATTGCTTTGTTTTAGCAAGCAACATTTAAGCTTTCATTTTCAATTTGCTTACAAATTTATTGAAGAGCTTGAAAGGCAATTTTCGTTATTTCTTGTTTTTCTTCTTGTTTAGTCTCTGTTCATCTTTTGTCGACATTGTTGGTATTTCTTGCTTTCTCGGTTGTAAGTTGTTTTTATGAAAATTTTAAATTTTTAACGCCAGTGGCATATTTCTTCTTTTTCGTTTATTTTATGATTCCCTTGAATTTTGGTTTATTGATGATGATTCTTTTTAAAAGTAGAAAAAAGAAGAAGAAGAAAAGCCGCAGCGAGGTATACACTTTTTAAGTGAATTGTGCCTCGAAACTATAAAAGCACAAGTTTCTAAAATAAAGTGATTTTTTTCATTTCATTTATAAAAACATAGATCATTTGTTGTTTTATGTGTAAAATATAAAAACATATGGGTGGCTCGAAAAGAGACGTTTTTCTTTCAGTTAGTAATTTTTTCACTACTTATTGGAGACTATCCCAATTGGCCAAATCGTCGTAGACGATTAAGGAATTTTAAAATTTTTCACACAGCATTGGTTGAAAACAATTAGCGTTGTCAACTCGGTGCCTTTTGAAACTTGTGTCGCGGAAAATTATAGTCAGTTCTCGGCGGGTTTTCTAAATTATTAATGCTTCTCTTTTTTTTTAAAATCTTAATTTTCAAAATTAATTTTTTAATTAACAACAAAGTTTGTTAAGATGTTAAACATAAAATTATTTACTCATGGTAAAATGATTTTAAATTAAAAGTATAGAAAATATTAGGAAAATTATAAGGATTAAAAAAAAACGTTACATTATATTATGGAATTTAATTCTTATACTAGTTTTTATACCCGCCACCAAAAAAATGGTGGGGGTATATTCGTTTTGTCATTTCGTTTGTAACACCTCGAAATATCCATTCTAGAACCCATTAAGTATATACTTTCTGAATCGGGGTTTCATTTTATGACAATCTACCTATCTCCATCCATCTGTCCGTCTGTTGAAAGCTCGATAGAGGTCGGAACGAAATATTTCTTATAAACAAGGTTTATCATCGAATAAAAACCAATTGTGTCCAAACGCACTATTTTTAAATTTTTATTTTTGTTTTGTTTTTTGTTTTATTTTTTTTTTTTATTTTTCTATTTTTATTTTTTTGTAAACATACATACAACATACGTAAACTCAATTTATAATTTTACAATGGGATGTTTTTATATATTTTTTGTTTTTCATATTTATGTATGTATGTATGTATGTATTTCATATGAGATGAATAGTGCTACAAACACTGTTACTGCATGACTACACGTTGTGAAGAGTATATAAGATTCGACACAGCCGAATATAGCACTCTTACTTGGTTTTTAATCCTTTAGAAAAATTTTATAGAAATATGCATCTTTATTTTAAGATGATATCTAATGAGCTAAAGACAAACACATTGTATTTCTGCAAAATTATCGTTAGTAAGATTACTTTAAGATACTTTAATATTTGTATAGGCTTAGATATATACAGATTGCTTATATCCTACAAGGTATTAGTATATATAGGATCTTAGAAATAAAGATTTATTTGTACCTAAATCTTCTAAGAAAATAATTTTATCTAATTCTTTACTTATACATAAGTATACCTACCACCTTTTGCCACAAAAGCACTTACGTGTCGAATAGTTCTGGTGTAAAGTAAGTGCAGTACATACTGTCGTGTCTATCTGTTCTTCTATACAATAAACGATATTGAAGTGTAATTTATAGTGTTCTATAGACAGCTATGAAAATGCATTACGAAAAATACTTAATGTAGTAAAAAGAAGCAAAATAAAATACAACTAAAAGATTAAACCAAATAATTCTTACATCTTCTACTACTCAAATTGCCCAAGGAAAAGATTAAATGCCTTTTTCAATTTACTACTAAAAAATGCAAAAAGTATTACATGCTTCCTCCCAAAAAAAAAAATAAGAAAAAAAAAAACAGACTGACAGACAGACAGAATAAATGATATCTTAATATCTTTTTTTCATTATTGAAAATGAATACAATGAACGTAAATTTTAAAACTAAAGGAAAACTGCTTCAATTTTCTTCAGGCACAAATGCGTATGTTTGGTTTTGTACACACACATATGTATGTATGTACATAAACGAGTATACATACATACTTAGCATTAAGGAAACTGACAAATTGAAAGAAAGAAAAAAGAAATCTACTAAAAAGTTTAATAAAAAGTTTTAACAAGGCAAACCCTTATGGTCATTTAATTTTTGGTAAGCAGTTATCTTTTTTCCTTTTTAATTTTAATGGAATAACAATTTTTGTAAATTTATATAAGATTCCTCACCACATCAAATGTCATTTTGTGTCAATCTTAAAAGGGATTTCTTATTTATTACAGGCACATGTTTCAAATTGAAAAAAGGAAGATCTCTCTCCAAAGAAAAACCCATGTACCAGTAAAGCAATCATTATTGAAAACCTAAATCAATATATGTGTAGCTACATATGAACAAATGTTCATAGCATCACATGAAAACATTGTGGGATGAAAAATTTATAAGACCAACTTACAACAATAGAGAGGAAAGATTTTTTCTCAAACAACATCAATGGGTCAGTAATAAATCTTTTTTGGTGGAACATGTTCAACTACTGTTATTCTTACATAAATTACAAACTTTCACAAAGCATTAAGTTTTATCAGACTGTTATCGAAGAGTCCATACTTATAACTATTTTGCGTTGCACTATTATAATAACATTTATGTATCTCCTTCAATGGCGAGGTTAAAGATAGTTTTGTTACTTTATTTGTAATTGCTATATTCGTAAGTGAACTGATATAGTACAGGGTAGACCAAAAGTCATTACAGAGCTTAAAAATAGTTAATCTATTCACCGCTCTTTAGTGTATAATCCTATCTAGCATCTAAAACGAACGTAAGATGATGCACATTATCTTAGATCTGCGAGCATCCATGAAGAAAGGTTTGACACTATTGTTCGCGACCAGGTCATGATGCTCTACAAACTACAATGGTTATCATCCGTACTGACCTATACATTGCTGTCTGAGAAAACATTATAGCCCATGACAAGTAACATATCTACCTACAGAAATGTACCGGATTCCTCACCTCCTCAAAAGGACAGCAATTTAGTGTATCGGAGGGTAGGTAATAGGGTAATCGATTATTCGACTTTTTTAAGAAACCGGTTTTCAAATATTTTGAAATTTTGAATTAAAAAAAAAACCGGTTGCTATTTTGAAAATTGAAAAAAACCGGTTAACCGGTTCGAATATATAATATTTAAAGAAAAAATTAAAAAATATTGTAAAAAAAGATTATAATAAAAATTATATCTAAATATGAAATTTTTACAGTTTATATACGTTTGGCTCCACAATTACGCAATAACTGACATGAATGCAGTTGACTAATTTGGTTTTAATTAGTTGAATTTAAGGACAAAAGGTACTCTTTACAAGTAAAATAAATAAATATAATAAATTAACACATATATAAATAAGACGTTTTACAAGGCTGTTATAAATTTTTGTATCTCATTCTGTACATGTTTTAAATGTTAAATAGATCTTTTAAACTAATACGCACTAACGTATTTTGTTTGAAATAATTTCTGTAATTTGAAATACATTTTAAAGGATAGGGAGAAAATCTTTAAAAATTAATTTCAAAAATTCTTTCTTATACCCCTGACAGATATACAAACATAGGCATAAACTAGTTTGTTCGATGGTTAAATTAAAATTTAAGGTGACAGACACTCAATGCCATTAAATAAAATTAGGATCTAGAAGGAGGAATTATTGGTTTTTCTTTATTGTAACTACACTTTTTACTTAAAAGTGATCGATCAGCTAAGTTTATGCTTCAATTACATTTAACTTTTAACGTTAGGTTTATATCCTGTAAAAAAATAATATTTAGGCTCAATTATTTTTCTTACTTTACATTTGGTTTTAAAACTAGAAATAGATTTCTTAAAATATTATGGAAGAATATTTAATAGTTTTGATTTTTTTGATTTTTTGAAACTTTTCGCATAGTAAATATACTATGGTACGATTGGTTACAAAGATATGTTAAAATAAACTTAAAAAAATAAAAACCCGGCTTTTTCGGATAAAAAAACCGTTGTATTCGATATTCGAAAAATCAACATTTAGAAAAAACCGCCAGCCAAAAGATGAAAAAACCGGGTTTTCCACCGGTTAAAAGTGCTCTAAAAAGTAATGCCAAATTAAAGTATATTTATACCTGTGACACAAGCTGTATGTAACTTTGAAGAAAATAAAAAAAAAATCATAAAACAAACCGACAGCCAGCACAAGTACATTTTAACTACTCTCCTTTCAACACTGTATATATTTGATGCACTATTGTACATGTAAGTTGTTCTTTGCAAGAAATCCTGGCTCTGGTTGATTTAGTTTCCTTCGAATAACCAAAAAGGTTAATGAAAATGTTGGTTGTCACCTCTTTTCCTTTAGTTATCGAATCATACATGTAGATGCACTAAGAACTAAAAGCTTTGTGATTTACTGACAAAGATAATACGAAAGGAGAAAAAGTAAATAAGACAAGTAAAAATGCTACAACCACATCTGTAAAAGATTTCGTTACCTAAATTAAACGGTATCGTAAGAGTTGTACTTGGATTCTACAATAGTTTTTACAAATTAACTACTATCTGAGTTTATGTAATGTCTTATGAATGCATAATAGATAAAAAACTTAATATTAGCGTCGTTTTT
Source organism: Phyto melanocephala (assembly GCA_941918925.1). Lineage (NCBI taxonomy): Eukaryota > Metazoa > Arthropoda > Insecta > Diptera > Rhinophoridae > Phyto > Phyto melanocephala. Next base: position 30,761,814 of record OW799233.1, read on the forward strand.
TTTAATACATGGAAGTTATTGTTTAACAGCATTGGTAAGAATTGGTTAGAAATTGAACATGTGTACATGTATAAGCAATGCCAAAGAAAGGTGCATTATTTTTATATTCTGAATAAAAATTATAAATTTTTGGCCATAATTAAAGCAGGCCGTATTGAGCTTAATTATCTGTGAGTCGTGGTGGATTTTATGGAAAACTGTAATTAAATCCATATACCTGGGTTTTGGTGATTTTCAAAGCTCTATTTTAGAAATTGACAGCAGTTTCATATGACAGAATTTTAAAACTAAAATAATTAATATCTTTCCCAGTAGAGCATAACATTTTTTTTTAAATTTCAACAATCACAACATTCAATAATTCCAGCAAGTTAAATTCTTTCTGACCACTACCTATAGTAAGACTCACTTAATTTAAATAAATATACATACTTGAAATAAATTAACATCTTCGTAAAAAAAAAATAAAAAAGAAACTTTTAGAAAGTGCAGTCAATTGAAAGAATTTTATAGGATTTCTTTGAAAAATAAAAATAAATTCATGGCAAATAATGAAAGAGCACACACAAATTATGTCGTTATTTATGCATGCAGAAGCAAAAAAAAAAATTATTCCTAAGAAAAACCCCATAAAAATTCTCCTCAGACGAACCAAAATACAAAGAAATAAAACATAACGATTTACGCACAATCAAATCTACTTGCTAAAGCTCTACAATATAAACGACACAATTTATGACCTGAGAAAACTATTATTATGAAGTAGTCCTGTAAATCATTGGACAGTATAAGGCAAACATAGTTAAGAATATGTATAATAACATTTACAAAATAATTGGTGTATTCATAAAGTATGTTAGAATGTCATATTGTCATAATTATCAAAAATTAAAAATTATTTTAAAATATTGTTGCTGTTTAAACAAAAATGCTTAAAACACTTTAAGGTATTTCAAAATATGACAACATAAAATTACATGATATCATACCTTGTGAAGCCACTAGAAGAGAAAAAAGTTTTATGCAATTAATAATAAGTCGAAGACTTTCTGAATACAAAATAGGAATTTGTTATAATTTGCATTTTTTTTTCGGCAGTAAATCAAGTATTTTGCTAAAAATTGTAAACGACAAAAAGTGTATAAGAAGTTGAAAATTTGACCATTACACTAAAAATGTTTATTTAGGATTAAATGCTTTCTAGCGCACTAGGCGAACACCTTAGAGGACACAAAAAGAGAGACAAATATAAAAGATTTAATGAAAACACGTTTTGTTGACTATTGACTGTTATTCTCTTCCTACAATTTTTAAAAACCTTTCCAATCATTTATATCTCTTTTTAACCAATATTAAAAGATGTAGCCAAGCATTATCGTAATGAAATATTACTGTTTTATGTCTGGCCGTATAATATGGGCATTTTTTTAACAATGCTCGATGCAAATGAATAAGTTTTGTTTGGAACAGATTAACTGTTTCAGTCTTGTAAAGTTTCGGCATTTTATAACAGTTTTCATCAAAAACAGAGTTTTATCTGAGCGTTATAGGCACTTGACGTTGGTGTGGATTAAAACCTAGTTGCCTCCTACGATTTGATTTTTTATGAATTAAGTTTTTCGTGAAATTGAAAAGTGTTCTGTATACTCTGTGAAATTGAAAAGTGTTCTGTGTACCTTGGCATTTAATCATGGAGAAACTCACAAACGAGCAACGACAGCAAATCGTTGAAATTTATTATCAAAATTCGTGCTCTGTGACAAATGTTCATCGTTTTTTACAAACTTTTTACAGTCGTCATAATCGATCTAGTGAATCAAGAATTCGTGCTATTATAACCAAATTTCGCACCAAATTTACTTTAGTGGACATTTTGTATTACTAACAAATTCACACCTAATAACTTTTATAAAAGAAGTAGTAAAGTAATAGTAAGAGTAACAATAACAGTAACAGACATGGACAGAACAACTCTAACAATTATGTAAAGAAAAACTACGTCAGAGCAACGAACTCATACGAAAATTGTTCAGTAAATAATATCTTCCGCTAAGAACAATTCTACATATTTAGCATTAACATGTGTTTTTCATTTACATCACAGTCAACCCAACTAACTCTACAATAACACTACAAGAAGATACTGACATATCACTAATAAAGCTTAAGAGTATTTTACATTAAATCCACTAAACACCAACAGAACCACAACATTAAATGGATTAAAAATAGGTTAAATAAGATTAGTGACTTTAAATACAAAATTCCAAGCAGTAGAAATGATTCTCCAACAGCTTCTGATGGAATCATTGGTGTGGTTTCAAAATTTAAATATGTATATCTAAAATAAAACTCTTATCTCACGGTTTTGAAATTTAAAACAACTTTTGGTTTTAAATTGTTAAGCTGAATGCATCCATGAACAATCAAACAAATTCTTTTTTTAAATCTTTTAATAACCCTGCCAAATATTTCAAATCCTATTTTGCAATAAGCTAAAAGACTACCCAAAGTTAAAGTTATGCTAAAAATAATAATTTAAAAAAAGTCTCAATTATTTTTAAAGATTCATCTCGCCATATGATTTGCAACATTAGTGACATTATCGCCAGCTCTAAAGCCGTGGTATGGATTTTATTTATTTATATATTTGATGGCGAAACAAAAATTTACATTTAGTTTTTATTGCTTTTATTTAACACATAAAAAACATTTTGTCTAACAAAAAAAAAAAAAAAAATAAAGAAAACAATAAAAAAATTAATTAAAACTCTAGAAAACTATAGGTTGACGTAACAGACCATACAATGCCCTAATATGAGTAGTATTTGAAGAACAAACAAAAAATATATTTGTGTACCTTGTTAGTGACAGAAAGGATTTCCTTAAGGAGATTTTTCTTCATTCGAGCAATACGGTTGAAGAATAAGTTAAGTTGTTATTATTTCTTTTTTGGTTTTCTTTATTTGATGGGAATCTATTTTATTACAACGTCTATAAAAGAGTACAATATGTTCCTTACTTCATCGATACTTCACAGAGAGTCGGTATCTCTAAAAATAACTTTGTAACACAAATCCAAACATAAGAAGTCTGCACCAGTTTCGGCCACAATTTTGTAGTATAAATTAGAAGAATATTATTTTAATATTTTAGAAATTGATTCATTGATGTAGGAAAAAAGTGTTTACTCCAGGAGACATAACAATAGGTAGTGCAATTCACTTAAACCAGGCTGCACAACATAATGGGAAGGCATGTCGTTAACGTCAAGACTTGGTCTGTCAGTAAAATCTAGTAAAATATCATGGATAGAATTACGCGTGAAAAATGGTCATCTCATATATAAGTTTATAAGTATGAGATGAGCCACAATTTTTTCTTATTTGGAGACCAAACCAAAATATCGGCAGACCTAATTTTTTTTAAATGAAGCCGATGCTCGTGTTATGCTCAACGGAGCACAATGAACAGTGTTGTTTTGTTTAAAAATATGGCTGATTATAATCCAGGTGCGATGTGGTTTCAACGGCATGGCGCTACATGTCATACAAGGACAACCATCCATTTCTTGAATTCAAAGTGTGACAATAAGATGATTTCGTGAAATAAAATTGGCCTCCGAAGTCATGTGTTTGATATCTTTCTATTATTTTCGGTAGAGTCACATGAACTCGCTGGCTTATGTTAAAAAGCCAGCAATAATTAACGCCTGAAAGACCAACATTTTTCGTATTATTTGTAACATATGGCCAGTAGTGCTGGAAAAAAGGTCTAAAAATGACGTTCAGAATTCACTCCAATAAGAGCATTTGCGTTTATCATATGGCCGATACTTATGCTTAACTAAAACTACTAAGATCTTTCGAAAATTTTAAAGTCCCGAATTCCAGGTTTCGCAAAATCAGTTCCATTTGGCATTTTTACTGTCAATTAACCAACCAAGAAAAACATCTAACGCAGAAAAATGTAAATCAAATTGGTAACACTACCACACGCTTAAGCCTCTTTGTCCATACTAGGCCCAAATTCACCTATTCCATAGTTGTCGAGATGTACCACTTCCAATTTTGATTTTGGTCTCTAAAATTTCTGAATTCTAGATACTACTTCATTAATTCTTTTGATCATCTTATAAGATTCATCCCAACTAGTTTATAACTTATGAGACAGTTCCTTTTTTTTTGTTTGTTGTTTTTACAGTAGAACTAGCTGACTTGAATTGAAGATCAGAATTTTTTGCCTGATCGTATTTTGGTTTCACTTTGTTGTGGGTCATTTAATTTGTTCAAAGAGGACACCCAAGCTTTACTGCTGCAACGATACACAGCTTTTTCTCTCTAGAGTTTTCACCACAATGGATTGTACTCAGTTTTCTATCCAATCAGCTATAGTTAATTGACAGCCAACCTAATGGAAATCTGCTTTGCTTTACTTTACTGGGACCGTTATGAAACTGCCTTAAAACTTAGCTGAGAGGAAGGCACTAAAATTAGTTATCAAAAATTAGTTATACATACATAGTAATATATATATTCTTTTAATATTTAGTCAGCCACATGTTTGTTTGAATTTTATCTCAAACTAGCCAAACCCGGCGCGCGTTGCTACGCCCCTTAATGAATCAAAATGCATTCTTAATTTTTATTGAATATCAAGTGCAAAAACCTAAAAATTATAATTTTTTTATGGGCGTGGCCCTGCCCACTTTTCTAATCACGAAATTGTAAAGTCATGACAGCTCAGCAAAGTTTCAGAAAAATCGGTCCAGTGCAAGTACCTCAAAATTATAACTTTTTTTTATGGGCGTGGCCCTGCCCACTTTTCTAATCACGAAATCATAAGGTCATGATAGCTCAATATGTGTGCAAAGTTTCAGAAAAATCGGTTTAGCGCAAGTACCTCAAAATGATACCTTTTTTTAATGGGCGTGGAACTGCCCACTTTTCTAATAACGAAAGTGTAAAGTCATGACAGCTTAGTATGTTTGCAAACTTTCAGAAAATTCGGTCCAGTGCAAGTAGCTAAAACTGATAACTAATTTTTTATGGGCGTGGCCCCGCCCACTTTTTTAATCACGAAATTATAAAGTCATGATAGCTTAATATGTGTGCAAAGTTTCAGAAAAATCGGTCCAGTGCAAGTACCTCAATATTAAAACTTTTTTAGGGGCGTGGCCCCGCCCACTTTTCTTATCACGAAATTATTTAGTCATGACAGCTCGATATGTGTGCAAAGTTTCAGAAAAATCGGTCAAGTGCAAGTAGCTAAAACTGATAACTAATTTTTTATGGGCGTGGCCCCGCCCACTTTTTTTCACCCATAAACACTCCCTAGTATGTGTACAACAACTTACCAAAGTTTGAGCCCGATCGGTTTTACAGTTTCGGAGTCTATAGCTAACACACACACACACACACAGAGTTTCACTTTTATATATACTAGCCAAACCCGGCGCGCGTTGCTACGCCCATTAATGAATCAAAATGCATTCTGAATTTTAACTGAATATCAAGTGCAAAAACCTAAAAATTATAATTTTTTTTATGGGCGGGGCATTGCCCAGTTTTCTTATCACAAAATTGTAAAGTCATAATAGCTCAATATGTGTGCAAAGTTTCAGAAGAATCGGACCAGTGCAAGTACCTCAAAATTATAATTGTTTTTATGGGCGTGGCCCTGCCCACTTTTCTAATCTCGAAATTGTAAAGTCATAACAGCTCAATATGTGTGCAAAGTTTCAGAATAATCCGTCCAGTGCAAGTACCTCAAAATGATACCTTTTTTTTATGGGCGTGGCACTGCCCACTTTTCTAATCACGAAATTATTTAGTCATGACAGCTCGATATGTGTGCAAAGTTTCAGAAAAATCGGTCTGGTGCTAGTACCTCATAATTATAACCTTTTTTTATGGGCGTGGCCCTGCCCACTTTTCTAATCACGAAATTATATGGTTATGACAGTTTAGTATGTGTGCAAAGTTTAGGAAAAATCGGTCCAGTGCAAGTACCTCAAAATTAAAACTTTTTTAGAGGCGTGGCCCCGCCCACCTTTTTTATCACGAAATTATTTAGTCATGACAGCTCAATATGTGTGCAAAATTTCAGCAAAATCGGTCAAGTGCAAGTAGCTAAAACTGATAACTAATTTTTATGGGCGTGGCCCCGCCCACTTTTTTCACCCATAAACACTCCCTGGTATGAGTACAACAACTTGCCAAAGTTTTAGCCCGATCGGTTTTACAGTTTCGGAGTCTATAGCTAACACACACACACACACACACAGAGTTTCACTTTTATATATATAGATAGATTAAACTTTGATATGGTTGTCCTTTAAAAACAAAATGATTTACATAATGATTATGATAGAAAAAGTAGTGTAAAGTCATGGCAAAAGTTACACTATATATTTACAAAAGCATTTAAAATTACAAAAAACTTGTAAATGTTAGCTGAAGCAGCAGTTTATTTATTTTGAACACATGAAGAAGAGTTAAAAAAGCGTATATAAGTACATGCATATGTATTCTCGAAGAGAAAAATTATCATTTATATTAGAAAATAGCAAAACCATTGCTCTCGTAGTAATCATATAATTGCCTGATAATCTTGCAAAATATAACAATAAGAGGTTACAACCATTATATTTTTCGGGCCTATTCTTGCTCTCAGATTATGATTAGTACAACCATGTTTTTTTTTTTGAAGTGTACAAAGTCTTACAAAATCAAAAACAAAGGATATGAATATTTTAAACTTGCAAGAATAAATCTCTCCATCTACTTTATTTAAATATTTATTTAAATAAATTTTGTTGACCTTAAAAACTATTTTACATTACAGCAAAATTCTTTTCAACACGAAACTATTTAAATTTAAATTATTTCAGGAAAAACGATAAAAATAAATATTAAATTTATATTTTTATTGTTTTTACTGATACCTTGCCAAATTTTAATCGCTGTAAAATAAAAATTTTTAAATTTTATGAATCGCATACATCCAATTAGATTGTGAGTGAATTCGGTTTTTGTATTTTCTTTCTATATAACAAACATCTAACGCAAACCCATAATACCCTCGCGACATATGGTGGGTGTTTGCTATAAATATTAAAACTACCAACTTAAATTCTTTTTATTACTTACAAATAAAATAAATTGCACAATTTGTATCTTTTTTCTACAATTTTTAAAAAGTATGATGACCATTTAGAGTTCACTAGTTCTTAAACAAACGAATAGTTTTTCATGATTTTTAAACGTTTTAGAAAATAAACATTTTCTATTCTCTTTCTCTAAATTTTCTCTTTAATGTTATTCTTTTATGTACAACGCTTTAATATAAGCACATACTGTATATATTTTTATTACACTTTTTTATTTTATGAATTCAAAAACCATAAACTTTATCATTGTAATATTTTGTACGAGCTTAGTAAGATGGCAAAAAAGGATTTTTTTTACTTTAACATTGTTTAACATTTTAGTCCTTTTAATGTGCAAGGTGTGGTTGTGACATTCTTTTTTGTTGTAGGTTTTCAAAGAGAGGTTTGTTTTATGGTGATATATGTGTACTAAATATAGAATTTTTTAAAGCTGCATAAAAGAAGTGTTTGTATGCTTTAAGAATGTAGATGAGAACAATTAGGAGTATTTCTTTTAGTTTGGTTGAATATTATATACCCTTCACTAAAATATGCTTCAAAATGTAATATGCAGGGAACTTAGGTCCTTGAAATTGAGACAGATCAAAAATATATGGTTGCAAATGCATTCCACATATAAGAGGTCCGCCAAATGACGTTTTTTTTAATTGCTACAAAAAAGTGTAGCTTCGGCTGTGTGGCACGTAGCGCCGTCCTGTTAAAACCAAATATTGCCAATATCCTCCTCTTAAATTTTTTTGAACAAAAATTCGTTCAACATGGCCCCATAACGATCGCCGTTGACTGTAACGGCCACTCCTTGTTCATTTTAGAAGAAAAATGGCCCAATTATGCCTCTGGACCAAAATCCGCACCAAACAGTGACTCGTTTTGGGTGTATCGGCTTTTCAATGTATGCGTGCGGGTTTTCTGTGCCCAAATGCGACAATATTACCCGTTTACATACCCGCCAAGATCAAAATGAGTTTCGTCTGAAAAGATGATTTGTTTTTGGAAAAATCAGCCAAAGTAAAAGATAAAACTAATTATCTGTCAAATCAGACATAAGCTAAGTGTCACCATTCATGAAATAAGCACTAGTTGAAAAAAAAACGTTAGATGCCGGACCCTTTATTTATTTGACAGTACGATGACCAAACCTTTATTTCAGTTGGAAATTTATATTTATTTGCAAATTGGTTCGTTCGTCCGTATTTAGTAAATTATATAGTTAATTTTTTAATTTCGGAAACAAGGTCAGCACTGCTGTTTTTGGGGAAGCGTTTTCTGGCCGTCCAATTTCTCTAGCATTGCTGGCGAATAACGCGAATCACGTTAGCATCCAAGGCATTAATTTTTGCTGGTTATTCGACACAAATTAGTATTTTTACGAGGCCATACAATAACTAATCAAGAAAATTGTCAAATCGCACGACCTTTCAATCGCCATATATAGCACCATTTGTTGATTAGTCTCACTGCATAAGTTGCAATATTGATTATTTTCGAATACTTTAAGCCTCGAATCCTTTAAGTCTCATTTTTTAATAAAAAAATCGTGTGTAGATTGCGCGAATCCCTGTCTAATTTTCAAAGTAAATTTGAATGATCTGGTGGCGTTCTTTTAAGCGTCAGTCTACTCGAGAGTGCCCCTGTGGACTAGTCAGTAAAAGGACAAGTCAGTTGTTTGGGGGTTGCGGGTTCGATTCCTGCCGGAGACCCTGGAATTGTCTGCTTCTTTTCTATTCTAAATATTTCTATTCTTATTCTATTTTTCTCTCTATTAAGGCGTCGCAATGGACCGTAATGGTCTCCGAGTGAAGGTGTGAGGGTATCTTTGCACCAGCCTTACCTACCTACCTACCTACCTACTCGAGATATCTTGTAAAGTGTTTCCTATTTATATATACTTTTAGTCTTCGCAAATGAATATTGTATAAATTACAAATTGAATCACAAAGGTATAAGTACGCCCTTGTCATCAGTAACGAGATGGCATTTTAGAAAAAAAAAAAAATTAAATCAGCTGCTCGACAGGGTTTTCTGATGCAGCTGTGTCGCAATTTTATTCGCTAATAAAATCACCGGATGAAAATGTAAGCAAATATTATTTTTCAGCGAAATGAAATGCCCGCTTACTGAGAAGGCGTAGCGAAGCGAATAATCGTTTTTCACTACCTGCAAAGTCAGTTGGACGCCAAGAACGAATAATTTTAGATCCCCGTGTAAACTCTTATGCTGGTATGAGAAATGCGGAAAAGCGGTTGAGCTTTATGGCGACCCAATATTTATTGAAATAAGCTGCACGACATTTATAATAGAAACTGCTTTCTTGTTGGCTCGCACCGTAAGGTAACGGGAATCATGACTAGTATAAGTGAATAATTATATTTGATTTTTATTTAAGCTTGAGATATAAATATAAATATTTACCCTGAAGAAGCTACCCATTGTTTGGTAGCGAAATATTGGTTAATAAATAATTTTTTATAAAAAAACGAAAAAGTGATCTCAAGCTTAAATAAAAATCAAATATAATCAATTAAAAAAGATCAAGAAATTTAGACGATATATATAAGAGAATAATTTAAAATCTTTGTGAAAACTTTCTTCCTGCTAATAAAACGCCATATTTTTTAATATCGATGGCGTGTGAATATTCTTGAATTTAGTTGCATAGTTATGACCACAATAAGCGTAATCGCGGCTGTTAGAACCCTAAGAAGAGGGGATCGGGTCCGCTACCAAACCAGTCTTAAAAAGAATTTCATGCACAGGACAAAACATCTTTTCAACAAACACTTAGTTTTGCCAGCGCAGCATTATTCAAGCGTATCGTGATTAATTTTGTTTGCGTACCAATGATACCGAATCAAGAACAATAATTCTCATAGAAGCTATAAAACAATGGTTTCATATCATATGATTAAAAATCTGTTTTTAATTGGACCACCTAGTATTTATATGTTTAAAAATTATAATCTCTAAAATTTGTTTCAAAATACTTTTGCCTAGAAGCTTCTTTAAATTGAAATCATAATAGAAAATATCCTTTCAAATTCTAATAATAATTGGGCGGCCTTTCAAACGAAAGATACGGTGTCATTATTTTTGCCTTTAAACATCACTTCTATCTGATTTTCTACTTTCTTTAAATCCTAGCACTACTACTATGCTTCTATGGTATGTATGTGTTTTATGCAATATAACATAGAACACATACATATGTTGCTATTGTTTTTATTTGTTTTTATATTTAAACATAAAACTTGCACCAAAACAATATTGTCAACACACAGTGTGAGCCCGTGTTAAGGAGGAGAAAACGTTATTTTAAGCCTTTTAGATTAAAAACGAAAACATGTATGATTTTTTTGTTCTGTTCTTTTTTTTTTTTGCCTGTGCCATTTATTCTTTCATTGTATTTGTAGTCGTGGTCGTGGTCGTAGTCACAGCAGTTTTACCTACAACATCTTTGTCAAGTCTTTGTATTTTTTTTTTATACCCGCCACCAAAAAAATGGTGGGGGTATATTCATTTTGTCATTCCGTTTGTAACACATCGAAATATCCATTTTAGACCCCATAAAGTATATATATTCTGAACCAGGGTTTGATTTGATGACGATCTAGCTATGTCCGTCCGTCTGTCCGTCTGTCCGTCTGTCCGTCTGTTGAAAGCACGATAGAGGTCGCACCGAAAAAGCTAGGGGCTCAAATTTTGCCAGAATCTTTCTTATAGACAAGGTTTGTTTGGTATTGAAAATGGGCTAAATCGGAATATTAGGAAGAGAGTTATAGCTCGAAAAGCAAGAGTAGGTCGAAAAAACCGTGTCCTTCAAACATCGAATAAAACGGCATTGTGTCCAAACGCATTAACGTAGACTCATGAAACTTCGAATATATATTTCCTGATTAAAAACAATATTTCTCTTCGAAAATCATCTAAATCTATGTATTAGGAGAGGAGTTATCGATCAAAATGTACGAAAATTTATACCGCACAGTGTATTTTTCGGTATACTTAAAAACAAAAACGTCATAAAAGCAACAAAATTTGATGTACGACTCTGAAATTTTGCACACTTTGGTTTTTGGTGAGACGCTTTTTTGTAACGGAAAATCAATGTGCCACGCCCACTTTTACGCCCACCTCCTATATAACGTTTTACCTATAATTCATATAATTTCTCTATTAATAAAGATTTTGGAATAATAAAGGGCTATATTGAAACACCTAAGTCGTATTCATTCGCAAAAATAACTTTGACACGCCTACTATAACGCCCACTCTTCACGTTATCTACCGTTAATGAAATTTAAAAGCTCATAAAACCGCCGAAATTAGAGGTATGATGATCAAATTTGCTACGTATATCCCCCTAGGCAATGTCATTACTGTGCCAGAAAATTAGGGTGCCACGCCCACTTTTACGCCCACCTCCCATATAACGTTTTACCAAAAATTCATATAATTTCTCTATTAATATAGATTTTGGAATAATAAAGGGCTATATTGAAACACCTAAGTTGTACTCATTCGCAAAAATAACTTTGACATGCCTACTATAACGCCCACTTTTCACGTTATCTACCGTTAATGAAATTTAGAAGCTCATAAAACCGTTAAAATTAGAGGTATGATGATCAAATTTGCTACGTATATCCTTCTAATTAATGTAATTGTTGTGCCAAAAAATTAAGCTGACACGCCCACTTTAACGCCTACCTCCCATATAACGGTTTATCTTAAATTCATGTAATTTCTCTATTGACAAAATTTTTGGGAAAATAAAGGACTATATTGAAATATTTAAGTTGTATTTATTAGCAGAATCTTTATTGACACGCCTACTTTAACGCCCACTTTCTTTGGAAGACTACATTGACAAAAGCATTTTAGTAGCATATCGAAGTTATAAAGGGTGGTTAAATTTTAAGGGCTGATGTTGTTTTTGAATAAAACACAAATTATTTAAGAAATTATTATCATTTCTTTTTATAATGATAATATTTATATGGTTCAATTATGCATTTTACAAAATATCGGCCAAATGCCAAAACCCCCCCCCCCCCCCCAATCCTTGGCACAACTCCTCGATCTGATGGTCCAAATTTTCAATGACAATGCTGATGCTCAATTGTTGGGCATGATGATGAGTAGAGGTTGACTGCTCTTTTGCCACACTATCGCAAAAACCAGCAGTGGTTCCCATTCAATGAACTAAGAAGGCATTCACAGACTTTCTAAAATTGGGCCTTACAATTAAGCCACCCTCTACAAAGAAAGTGATACATATTTTTATATTATTATCACACGGTGATTCAAAATATACATTCTCAGCATTTTGCTAAAACGGGAAATTTATTAGTAAGATTTTGATATTTAAACTTCTATAACATTTTGCTTTTAAAAGATTTTCAAACGAAATAAGTTTTGTATAATTTTAAAATTTGTTAGCCATTAGTACATGAAAATAAATTGTTTATAATGTTTAGAGATAATTTATTTTTACTTATGTCAAAATTTTCCTAAATTCCCATTTTTAATAGAGCATAACTTCAGGAGAATATTAGATAACAAATATAAATTAGCACTATTTCGTAGATAAAACTCTCCTCTTAAATTCATGTAAATTCTCTATGAATAAAGATTTTGGAATACTAAAGGACTATATTGAAATATCTAAGTTATGTTTATTAGCAGAAACTTTATTGACACGCGTATTTTAACGGCCACTTTAATTGAAAGATTAAATTTACGAAAACATTTTTCTAGCATACCGAAGTTTTGAAAAAAATTATTATGAAATTATTATCGTTTATTTTTATAACGATAGTATTTGTATGCTTCAACTATGTATGGAACAAAATATCGGCTAAATGGCCTCCCCAACCTAGGCGGCACACCTCGATCCGATAGTCCATATTTTCAATTACACTGTTGATGCTCGATTGTTTGGCACGATGATGAGTCGAGGTTGCTTGCTCTTTTGCCACGTTATCGTGAAAAACAGCAATGTTTCCCATTCAACGAACTAAGATGGCATTCACAGATGTTTTCACATTTCATACAGACCTGCTTTGCAGACATTTAAATATTTTTTACAATTCTCACGATTGTGGATGAATTCGAACGATTATGTTGACCAAAATAATCACGAAGTGCACAAAATGCATTTTGATTTGAACGCCCATTTTTATAAAAATCTTTAATATTTAAAAGCGTCTCTCCATTGCGTATCTTTCCACGGTTCAAATTGAGTTAGTCTGAGATTGAGAAATGTCAAATGAAATGCAAGAAAAAAGTTGAAGTTTATATGTGGTTCACCTTAAACATGGGCCCTTAAAATTTAACCACCCTCTACAAAGAAAGTGATACATATTTTATTATAAAGAGATTATTCTATAGCGATTAACAAAATAATAAATATTGTGCTTTAAAAGTACACAAAATTGGTGGTGGGTATAAAAGATTCGGCACAGCCGAATATAGTGCTCTTACTTGTTTATTATTTTTTTTATTTTTTATTTTTGCTTTTTACACTCCAGTTTATTGTATATTTATAGAAAAATAGACGGACAGACAGATCCAGATTACAACACTAAAAGAAAAACAAATACCGACACATTTATGATCAAGTTAACAGCTGGTGTTTCGTAAAGAATTTTCACGTTGTGTACGTGTGTATAACAACCACATACGATTGGCTGCTGGTTTTATGTAGTTAATTTTAGTTAAATATTTCAATTCTTTATTTTATTTAAACAGCAATGCAACACAATAAAAGGATGTGGTGTTAAAGTATGGAAAACAAGACATAAATAGTCACGTGCAGATCAAGTGTGCGAGATAAATGCTAAAAGTTTTTTCAAAAATTTAAATAGAAAATTTTGTCAAGGCAGGCATTGTTTAGCAATAAGATTAAAAGTAAAATTACATGTATAACTATGTCGCAGAGAATAAAAATTGCAATCTTAATAAATAATTTGTAGTCGTTCGAAAATTTATTTCTGGAAAAAAAATTATTAAATTTTATACAATTAGTATGAGTTTAATAATTTTTATTAAAATATCAATAAATTGAAATTTATTAAAGTGTTTTAAATACTTGTTTAAACTTATTTTTTTGAGAGCTTTTAATATTTATATTGTCTGACTTGAGACTAGCTTACATTTTGAAGAAAAATATCTGAAAGAAAATTCTAATTCCATATTTTTTCGTTTGGGTTTACACAGACGAACATGTTGACGGAAACATTCCATTATTTTTGTTATTGTTATTATTGTTTGACTTTCATTTTTTCTTGTTAACAAATTGTGTCGCCGAGTACCGAACACAATAGCAATGCCTTCTTCCCCATCCGTATAATGCTGTCAAACTGAATGTTTTCCCTTCAAATGTTTGTCTGTCTGAACATCGAATAATTTTTACAAATTCTCTAATGATTAAAAGTAGACGTATCAATAAATAAACAAGTTCAAATGTAAGTGAAAAATTTAAAAGAAATGTTAATATAATACTCGTACTGCAAGTTAAAAAAAAGTAATAAAATAAGCACTAGATGCAAGTCGTCACACTATTATACTAATTAACAAAATCCCATATCGATGCCTTACTTCCTCAACCTCGTATCTTAAAAAATAAAATTTTTCAGGAGAGAAAAAAAAACGGTTCATCTTTTTATACTTCGGTGTTTGGTTAAAAGTTTAAATGCAATTATTAAGGAATTGATTGTATTTATGTATATTAGTAGTAATAATATACTAATCTTTTTTAGTTGAAGCATGAAAAAATCGTTTGATATGAAAAAGTCAAAACCGTACATTTATGGTTACGAGGTTGAGGAATTAAGGCATCGATATGGGATTTTGTTAATTAGTTAAAACATAAAACAATCGTTTTATATGAAAAAGTCAAAACCGTACATTTTAGGTTACGAGGTTGAGGAAGTAAGGCATCGATATATCAAATTAAAATTGTCCGGCATAGCCGGATAATTACTAATTCACCTTAACTAGCATTATGCGTTAATTGTATAATAAGAAGTGGCGTTTAAATTATAAAAAAAATATTATGATTTAACTGTAGTTAATTCAGGGATCGCAATTAAGTTTAAAATTATAATAAAATTTACATATTCGTTGAGTGCCCCTGTGGACTAGTCAGTAAAGGACAAGTCAAGTTGTTTGGGGGTTGCGGGTTCGATTCCCGCCGGAGACTCTGGAATTGTCTGCTTCTCTTTCTCTTCTATTCTAAATATTTCTATTCTTCTCTCTATAAAGGCGTCACAATGGACCGTAATGGCCTCCGAGTGAAGGTGTAACTTTGCACCAGCCTTACCTACCTACCTACATATTCGTTTATTATAATATAAAATACTAGCTTATACCCGCTGTGCTTCGCCACCCCAAATTTTAGTATTTAATTCATATGGCAGGTGCCATGCCCACTATTTTTAATGCACCCATTTTTTTCCATACATGTTTATTTGAATATCAAAGTTGCTTTTGCAAAATTTTAGTACTCTAATCGATATTGTTTTCCAGATATACGAATTTAAGTATTTAATACATATGGCAGGTGCCACGCCCACTATTGTTAATGCACCCACTATTGTTAATGCACCCATTTCTTGCCTAAATGTTCATTTGGGTGTCAAAGTTGCTCTTGCAAAATTTTACTACTCTAATCGATATCGTTTTCCAAATATACGAATTTTAGTATTTAATTCATGTGGCCACGCCTACTATTCCAAGTCCGCCCATTTTTTACCCAAATGTTTGTGTAGATGTTAAAGTTTACCGTACTTAATTTGAGGACTCTAGCTGCATTAATTTTCGTGATATATAATATTTAATACTTATTATTTAATAGGGCGTGGCACCCCGCCCACTTACAATTTCAAACCAAAGTATAGCCTGTAATTCCTTCGAGACATACAGAAAGATTTTGTGAAAATTTCAAGGAACTCGGTCCAGCCGAAAATTATTCTGGTTCCTTGCCTTCGCAAAAAAAGGCTCATTATAATCTTTTTTTTTCATAACATCTTTCAAAATTTGTTGCTGAAGTGCTTGAATTTCTGCAACGATGTTGAGCTTGAGCTAAATGATGTTCCCGGGTTTGCTCACATGTACTCGCTCCATCAAATAAACCCAAAGAAAATAGTCGGGCGCTGACAAGTCTAGCGAACGTGATGGATATTAAATTAATCTTAACTTTAGGTAGTGGCTTCATCGTTCTAAAACCTGTGGTTTTCATTGACAATGACGTATGTCTTAAAATCAAATTTTTCAGGCGAGCTACAAAATCGAATTAGTGCTGAACGCTTTTTAAATATACATATATAGAAGTTACGTTATTATGCCATTAAAAAAATGGGAATTAGTCCATATTATTTGAGAAATTTTTTAAGTCAAGTAAAGGTCATTCAAAACCAAGCAATTTGGTATTATTAACTCGAAATCGTATAAAATGAACATACGCGGTTGCCCATGAAAACGACGGAAACCACATCTAAGACCTGTTTTTAAGAGCAGTACATAAAAAATGTTCTATCAAAAATCGATGCCGCTCTCTACTTACAGCAACCTTATCCATAATATTTTCGGATGTATTACAACATCATACTGTGCACCAAATGGGATGCAACTGGGGTTGAATCCCACAACCTACAAAGTCGTTCAAAAGAAGAATTGCTTAATCACTCATAATCAGATTTGCGCGTTTATTTATTGCATCTTATATGGAAATAGTGGTAGGTCTGTTTTTTAAATACGCCAAAGTGATATGTAAACCATTCCTGGCTGACCGGAACACCTTCTGCTGCTTGTTTTCAATGTTTGCTCTACACGTGTTCGAAGCAAATCTCTTACGGTGATATGTGGGTGGCGACTATGAACTACAAACCATATAAATTCTACATCGATTTCACTACGTTCTCAATGTTACATAACAAAGTCGAATAAATTTTTCTTTTCTATTTCTAAATAAAAATACATGACATGTCATTTTTAACAAGACACTTAAAACTTGCAATAGAGCCAGCGTAACAAACAATTTATTAAAAAGAAAATCGTATAAGAAAAGGTCTAATTAATTATTCTCCCAGATGGTGCGATTGGATAAATTTTTATAACTTTTGTTTGGAAATATTAAGTGACAAGTATTTTTTGATCATCTAACATCACTGGACTTGTTATTAATTAATTTTTTTAAATTATGTAAAATGAAATTGGCAGAATGTAAACGTCTAAAGAAATCGCCATGTTTACACAGAGGTGATATTATTCTTAAAATTTTAAAAAATAAAACAATTTTGTGTGTTTTTTTTTAATTTTTAAATTGTACCACTTTCTATCAAACGGTAAAATAATACAAGCTTTTTTCTCCTCAAAAGTATTGACAGCCAATTCGCTGTATTGGATTTAAATATAAATTTACCCCTCCAGACTTGTGACCACAATCCTAACCTGCTTTTAATGGACACCAAATAAATATATAAGCGCTATAATTTTATAGTGATCATCTTGAATTTACAATGATATTTAGGACACAAAATGGTGTATCTTCGAAAAAAAATATTGATAAAGGGATACAAGATCCTAGCTGATGTAGTTTTAAATATATGTATATGATGACTACTTTGCTCTCCTTGAACTTATAACAACTAAATAACCATTTCAATATATAAAATTTGCACAGAAACAGCAGTATCACTTGCAAGTGCCAAAATTGTTGTGAATCGATTAGTTTAGCTATGATAGTAGATTTTATAGTTGTATCTACAGAATTTCATTTTGGAATATCAATTTATAGTCAGTACGAGATCATGATTTCTGCAATAGAAATTGTATAGCCAAAAAGAAAAGTTCTATTGTAAAAACCAAACATTCGATTGACAATAAATTTGATTGTCTGTTTTCATGCTGTGGCATCTCTAGTGTACCCCTACTTACATCTTTAAGTGAAAAGCTCATTAATTGTTTAAACATTTGCTGATCTTATAAAATAAACGTGTCAGAATTCAATCGCAAAATTGTTTTCAATTTTAAGCTCAATCTTGCTGCCGTATATTCAGTAGTAGTGTTGTTAAGTTAGGCTTTTTGACGCAATTTTTTTTGCTATTTTTAAATATCTTAATTAGTTAACCTGCATGTATCGAAGTATCACAATAATGAATTTGGTGCTTGGGTGTGTTCTGAAGCTCAAAAGGTGTGCCTCTACAAATGAGGTAACGCTGATGTGGGTTGAGGGACACGTGGGCATAGCTGGGAATGAGGCTGCTGACAAACTGGCGAGGAAGGAGTCTGAGGCTGCATTCTGCGGATCGGAACCCAGAACTGCTCTGGGAAATGGGTTAGTGCATGCGAAGATCTTTCAATGGGTGAACTCTATGAACTTGCGAAGGTGGATGGAGGGAACCGTGTAGACAGGCTCGTATGGTGCTCAGGGAGCCACTTGGCAGGGGTGCAGTGAAGATACTCGGTTTTAATCGGAGTATGATGAGCTGGATCACTGCGTTGATTACAGGACATGGTAACTTAAAAAATCATCTGAAGAGGATGCGGATCGTGGATGATGATATTTGTAGAATGTGCCTGGAGGGTGCCGAGACTGCAGCGCATGTAGTATGCGAGTGTCCGGCGTTGGCGAGCGTAAGATTAAGGATCACAGGCAAGCACACGTTGAGTGTGAGTGCGATGGGGGACCTTAGTCTGAGGGAGATGCTGGCGATTACAAAGGACTGTGCGATGAGGATTGTCGACAATCACCAGTCGGCAGTGTGAAATCGTTTTTCTAGTCCAGAGCAAACGCCGGTTGTGGTGCGGGACTCAGTGATTGAGGGTGTGCTGATCGGTGTACACGAAATCACTGGGGAACTAAGGGGGTCGAAAAGGGACCCGTGGTTGTGATGGTCCGCTTCGATATTCCCCCTACATGTGTATATATAATTAAAATTCTTCTATTTAAAAAACTGAAGAGAATGCTATGCAGTAAATATCACATTGCCTATATTATTTTCATAAATTTAAAAGCATATACGTAATTTGTATTTTCCGTAACCATTTTAATTTATTGTTGCTACTTGCTACTTCGTGTAATGCTGTCAGATATGAGACCAATATTTTGCTCACTTCACTGTACAAAAGACAACAAATTTACATCTTGCATAAATTATCAGCTACTCTTTAAAATGACAATATTATGTTGTAATTAGTTTATAAGCTTAAATAGTTTTTTTATGATTTAAAACATTTTTACACCAGCCCTCATATTTTATTTTTTTATTTTCATTTTTTATAACTGCGATGTTTTTACATACGAAAGTAAACTTTAAAGTCGTGTTTTTCGCTTTATGTACTTTTGATTATTATTTTTATTTTTTTCAGTAAATTAAGCCAATAAAAAACAGTATAAAGTGTAACGTATAAATATAAAATACTTGTAAAATTTTAAATCTTTAGCCTGATTCGATGTTACTTTCAAGTGGTGTTAAGTAGTTGAATAGAAAATTTATTTATTTTGTTTTATATAATAGCGAAAGTTTGTGAGAACCCGAAAGGAACTATAAGCGTGTATATAAAAGGCAATTTTGAAAAAAAGAAAACTTTTTTTAAAAAATTAAACTTAAAACATAACTAAACGTAATCTACTTACAATTTTCTAGTAATTTCAAGTTTTGAGAAATTTTTAAGAATTAAAAGAAATTTTTCAAAATCAGTTTAATAAATTTTATGTAAAATCTTTTTGAAAAATATTAGATATTTATAATCTTTCTCAAAGAATTTTTTGGAAATACAAAATTTATACGAATTTTATCGACATCCAATAAAAAACTTCTTAACAAAATTATGATTTGGAAGTATTGAAGAAAGTTCTTGACTGTAGTATGTTTTGAGGCAAGAACCGATTATACTCGCTTGTAAATGGGGACTCAAATGAAGACTTACTTTTATAGCATTAAAAACAAGTACTTGATTTTAATTACCAAATAATACATTATTTGCATAAACTTACAGAAGATGTTCACAGTTTTTTAGGGCAAAAATTCAATTTGTTTATTCTGCAATACGGTTTATTAAAATTAAAAAAAATCAGAAATAATATAAAAAATATCATTAACCGTAACGGTTACTCTACTACCATTTTTGAAAGCACTACCACTTAAAATATATATGTGTAAAATAAAATGAGACTTTTACTCAGTTACTTGTATGGCTGTTAACAATTTTCACTATTACGAAATTATATTATGTGTACATCTTAGCGAACTTTTGATATATAAGTATAACTTACATTTCACACAATAAGTCAAGTCACTATGAAAAACTTGAGAAAGATAATATGTAATGGTTGGTTGTTTGGTAACAGCAAGTAATTTACTAGTTTTTTATTGTGTTCAAAATTTTTTTTTGCGACTCAAACAAATTTATACAAAATTTGTCCTTTATGCCTTTTTAGTCCCTTCGTTAGATCAGACTAAAAATTTTTAAAATTATGTGTCTTACAAGCAAATTTGTTATTAAATTCAACTATTCAACTATAGTCAGTAAATACACCAAGTCTCTAAAATTTAATTTTTAAACCAAAAACAACTCCGAATTTAGCCTATATTTTTTACTGTAGACCTAAATAGATATTGTAAAGATTAACGCGTAAGTGTGTAGAGGAAAAATTTGTTAAATTGGTTGTATCCCCTAAAAATCACTTGTGAATTTTTAAAATTCACAAGGAAACAGAAAAGGAGGATGTACCAACCAACAACTGGCGCCAATCCATAGTTAGAGATAAAAATATATCATAATTTTTGAAAACACTTCAATAATGAAGTTTAAAAAGCTCAAGTAAAGGGTTCGCCATATATCTTTTTTTTTTTTAATGTTATAAAACAAAAGTGTAGCTTCGGCTGTGTGGCACGTAGCGCCATCCTGTTGAAGCCAAATGTTGCTAATATCCTCCTCTTCAATTTTTGTGAACAAAAATTCGTTCAACATAGCCCGATAACGATCGCCACCTAACGTTTTTTTTCATCTAGTGCTTATTTCGTGACTTATAACACTTAGCTCATATCTGATTTGACTGATAATTAGTTTTATCCTTCCACTGAACGAATATGGTTGTGTATACGCTTGAACATTACTTGCGACATTACTTTGGCCGATTTCGCCAAAAAATCATCTTTTTAGATGGTCAACGGCGATCGTTATCGGGTCATATTGAACGAATTTTCGTTCACAAAAATTGAACAGAAGGATATTGGCAACATTTGGTTTCAACGGGACGGCGCTACGTGCCACACAGCCGAGGCTACACTCGATGTATTGCGTCCTGTTTTTGAAAATCGCATTATCAGCCACAGAGCTGATGTCGTTTGGCCACCTCGAAGCTGCGATTTGACACAGTTGGACTATTATTTGTGGGGTGACGTCAAAGTTAAGTATTACGCCAACAAGCCAGCAACAATTGACGCTTTAAAGGAAAATATCCATAAAGCCATTGTAATGTGCTTAAGAATTGGACCGTTCGTGTAGGCATGGCCAGCCGAGGCAGCTATTTGAATGAAATTATTTTCCATTATTAACCGGAAGGATTGTACTTTCAAATAAAAAAAGAAATTTGAGAAAACATTCAGTAGTTTTTTTATAGCATTTAAAAAAAAATGATTTGGCGGACCCTTTAACTGCATTTTTTTAACTGCAAATTTTATAACAATACTTTTTTACATTTCCTCATTTATTTTTAAATTTCTACAATTCGTTTTTAAATTTTTGTTAATTTTTTTGACATCTCAAACTTGAAAAATTATAAAAATTTATTCAGCAAGAAGAATAACGGTTGAAATCAAAATATTGTTCTAAAAAATCATTTCTTGATTGCTTTGTAATCATACTGTTGATTCAGATATTATTTAATGATTATTTTTAATTTTTAATGCTCTTGAATGGAATGGTATTTTTGTCATAACAATTTTTATACCCGCCACCAAAAAAAAAGTGGTGGGGGTATATTCATTTTGCCATTCCGTTTGTAACACATCGAAATATCCATTTTAGACCCCATAAAGTATATATATTCTGAATCGGGGTTTGATTTTATGACGATCTAGCTATGTCCGTCCGTCTGTCCGTCTATTGAAAGCACGATAGAGGTCGCACCGAAAAAGCTATGGGGCTCAAATTTTGCCAAAACCTTTCTTATAGACAAGGTTTGTTTGATAATGAAAATGGGCTAAATCGGAATATTAGGAAGAGAGTTATAGCTCATAGGGCAAGAGTAGGTCGAAAAAACCGTGTCCTTTGCACATCGAATAAAATTGAATTGTGGCCGGACGCATTACCGTAAGTAAAAAAAAAATATCTCTAAACATTATAAACAATTTATTTTCATGTACTAATGGCTAACAAATTTTAAAATTATACAAAACTTATTTCGTTTGAAAATCTTTTAAAAGCAAAATGTTATAGAAGTTTAAAAATCAAAACCTTACTAATAAATTTCCCGTTTTAGAAAAATGCAGAGAATGTATATTTTAAATCTTTCTGTGGCCCTTAAAATTTAACCACCCTCTACAAAGAAAGTGATACATATTTTTATATTATTATCACACGGTGATTCAAAATATACATTCTCAGTACATGAAAATAAATTGTTTATAATGTTTAGAGATAATTTTTTTTTACTTAGGTCAAAATTTTCCTAAATTCCTATTTTTAATAGAGCATATCAGGAGAACATAAGATAACAAAAATAAATTAGCACTATTTCGTAGATAAAACTTTCCATTTAAATTCATGTAATTTCTCTATAAATAAAGATTTTGGAATACTAAAGGACTATATTGAAATATCTAAGTTATGTTTATTAGCAGAAACTTTATTGACACGCGAATTTTAACGGCCACTTTCATTGAAAGACTAAATTTACCCAGAAATTTACTAGCATACCGAAGTTTAATAGGTGGTTTAATTTTAAGGGTTTATGTTGATTTTGAATAAAATTATTATGAAATTATTATCATTTATTTTCATAATGATAATATTTGTATGCTTCAATTATGTATGGAACAAAATATCGGCCAAATGGCCCCCCAACCTAGGCGGCACACCACGATCCGATAGTGCAAATTTTCAATGACACTGTGGATGCTCAATTGTTGGGCACGATGATGAGTCGAGGTTGCTTTCTCCTTTGCTACGTTATCGTGAAAAACAGCAATGTTTCCCATTCAACGAACTAATATGGCATTCACAGATGTTTTCACATTTCATACAGACCTGATTTGCAGACATTTAAATATTTTTTACAATTCTCACGATTGTGGACGAATTCGAACGATTTTGTTAACCAAAATAATCACGAAGTGCACAAAATGCATTTTGATTTGAACGCCCATTTTTATCGATTGCGTATCTTTCCACGGTTCAAATTGAGTTAGTCTGAGATTGAGAAATGTCAAATGAAATGCAAGAAAAAAGTTGAAGTTTAGGTGCGGTTCACCTTCAACATGGGCCCTTAAAATTTAACCACCCTCTACAAAGAAAGTGATACATATTTTATTAGAAAGAGATTATTCCATAGTGATTAACAAAATAATAAATATTGTGCTTTTAATGTACAAAAAATTGGTGGTGGGTATAAAAGATTCGGCAGAGCCGAATATAGTGCTCTTACTTGTTTCAATTCATTCTATTTTTAAACAGCAATCTTATCGAAATTTATACGAAAAGTAAACATTAAATGATAAAACTCAAATAAATGCTTGATCATCGTGACAAAACCTGTGATGAGATAAAATAAATTTAATTATTACTAGTTTTCGGCAACCAAATATTGGTGAAGAGAATATAATATGATCATCGTGATCATATCGTTATTATGGATTTTCTTTTCGTGAAGTCAAAGAATTGAGCTGTTTTTGCATTTCAAATATTGCTGTGTTTTCTTTCAGTTTATATTAAGTAAATGTGTGACAAACTAGCCGTGACTACAAAGCTGCATTAAATTTTGATTTAAAAACTAAATGTTTATTTTTTTATTGTCTAAAGGTATCTCTATATATCGTTCCAGTAAATTAAAATACATTTAACTCAAACATAATATAAAATCATGGGTAGCTTAAGTATAAATACAAACGATTTCTTTTTAAATTTCATAAACTTTATTATTTATTTTCATTATATTTATCATAAACTTAAACCAATAGAATGCAATATGTCTTGATAATTTTTGGTGTAAGGAAATTTGAACACAATCAACTAAATTTTTTGTTAAAAGTTTTGGTTAAATTTACTAATAAGTCTGTATTATTCACAAAGTCAATTTGCTCTATCATGATATTTTACTGAATTTTGTAACACATTCTGCGAATTGAAACCAACTGCTTAATGAACTACATCCTGCTTGGATTAAAAAAAAAAAAAAATTTTTTTACTCGTTTTTATGTTTTATTCAGAAAGAAGTTTTACGCTCGCATAATAGTCTTGCAAAGTTTCCAAAATATTTTACAAATCCATAGCACTTCCTTAAAACCTGATGCGTTTGACTTGAAAATCTAATACTGTTGCAGTTTGTGTTATATTTTTAGAAACAATTATAGTCCCAAATTCTATATCAATTCAGTACGTTTCCGGAATACAAATTTCCGTTAGTTTGCGGGTAAATTTTGTTGCAGATGCAAGAATACTACTCAAGCCATTCTAACATCATTTATCCGACTACCATCTATATTTTTTCGTTACCGTATCTTTGTAATCTGAATGACACATTGCAATCAGACCGTCGGTATAAATCCTTACATAGGTACGATTAGATAATCATTTCATATCGGTTTGTTTTATGTACCATAACACTACAATAATAAACATTAAGTTGGTAGACCTAAAAAAAATTTCTAGGCTAAGCTAGGAAAGAAAATGTATTGCAATGACTTGGGTTACCCATGTAATTAATTTAAAAGGCTTCAGATTGTCTCACTAAAAAACTTTGTAGGCAAAATTATATTTTGTTTAATAAGTCTAAAGAAAGATCTATATAAATTAATACAAAAAAATTTAAAATTATATGGGAATTAACAAAAAAATTATTTATTATAGCTTTCTTGTTTGTCAAGAAAAATTTAGAAATAATGATATTAATATGTTTTCTTATTTAAAATATAAAACCTGTTATTGTAGTTATTATATGAGAGAATTTGATCAGGACTAAATAAATACTGAGGCGCACAGTAGTATTATTTTTCATAATTTTTTGTTGCAAGTAAAAAATTTTAATCTAAAATTTAACAACAAATATTTATTATTTATTAAAAATTTTTTTTTATATTATTTAAGCCTCTAGCAAAGAGGAATAATCACTTTAGATGAATAAAAAGAAAATCAAAATAGAAACATCATTGTGATTTTCAAATTTAAATGCTCAACACTGAGGAAAATTTTTCAAGTTTTGAAATACAAAATTTTCTTGTCTTTTATAATAAATAGTAATAGAATTTTAAATATTAATTTATTCATATGTATGACCTAATTTAAATTAAAAAAAATACGATGTAGAAACCGAGAAAAAGTAAAAAGCAAATCAGTAATTAATAATAATAATAATAATAATAATTTAAATTTCTACTAAGAAAAAACCTAAAATCAGACATGTGAAATTTTTCTAATAACCACAGAAAAATGTTAAATTCCATTTTCTTTCATGTTTTATGAATACATTTAGACTAATTATGCAAAGCCATTATGTAAAACCATTTTTCCCAAATTGTATAAGTTAAGGTCTTTTATTATAATTTCTGGCCCATTATTATTGACACTAAACTAACTGTGTTACTCTAATATAATTATAAGCATTTCACACACCCTTTAAAACCTCGAAAATGTATCTAATTTGTATATAATTTTATAAACAAATTACCATAAGTTGCATATATTATTTCTAAGTAAGAAAAAGCAAAAAAAAAAGATGAAAAAAGAAAAAAAAAACATTAGTTCATTTGCATGTTTTATTTTCCTGTGTTCTAATTAACCCAGTTATTTGGTGAACACAATCATTATAATTGTTTGCAGCACAAAAAAAAAATATATAGTAAAAAAAAGAAATAAAAAAATTGAATGAAAATAACAAAATTTTCGTAAAGTTGCCTAGAATTGAATTAAAATCAATACAAAGTAAACCACTAAATGAAACTTTAAAGTTTTACGAAACTTATAAGTGCCACTTATGATGGCTTACTAAAACTGTGTCCTGGTCCTTACGTAAATATATACTAAAATCTTCGTGCAACACACAGTCATATTTATGTTTGCATTAAGTTAATCCGAAAAATTCTAAAGCAAAACTCTCACTGTTTTCATCATAAAGCTTTCGCTCTCTTAACATAAACATTCTGTGCTCTGTGCAAGAGAGAAAAAGCACTATATATAGCTATCACCGCCAAACAAGGAAAGTATATTTAACATTTAGCAAAAATCACTGTTAGCCAAGATACAATGTTAAACAACAGTATGTTTGTGTGTGTTCGTATGGAAGGCATGTGCGTTTGTGTGTAGAGATGACTTCATTTGTTTGCAGTTGCTACAAGTGCTGTGGTAAACAAAGACTAATGTTTCTTTGTTACACTCTCAATTTATATGCATATATGTACATACATACTTACATACATTCATCCATACATTCATAAATAAAATACTGGTACAATTTCTTAAACGTACTTAATTTCTCTCAAGTTCAGTTAAAGTTTATGAATTATATGCTAAAGTAAAAACTACATCAATTCACTTTTTGTTCTGAATGTATCAACAATGCATAAATGCAGTTACATAAGACGCTATGTGTATGTGTGTATGAGTGCGTTCTGTTTGTAATTGTATATTTATGATTGTTGGTACACAATTTCTTCTCTTTTTGTAGATTGTGGGTTAATGGCTTTTGTGTGGTTTTCTATAAATATTCGCAAAATACCCAAAGAACTCAAATTGTGTGTGCATGATATTATTTTTCCTTTTAATATATTTTTGTTTCTGTTTTTCACATGGTTCATGTGTAGACCGTTAATCAAATTATAAAATCGTTTTTTAAACGTATTTAAATTTACTATTTACAGGGTGATAAATTAAATGTCATACACAATTTTAGTAAATTAATATGAACTGTACAGTGGTGTTAGTTAGTATAACTTCGAATTTAGAGGATAATTAGTGGAGTGCTGAGAGTTCAGAAATTAATGCATACATACCATAAAAAGTTAATTTTTTTTAAATATGTAATAATCCACGCGTAGATAATAGCCTCAATATATTTTGATAATAGTTTTTAAATGATAATTTCTAATTTTTGGAAGAAGGGAGTAAGATTGAATAAATCCTGACACACATAGAATTAAAAAATTAGACCACAGAGTTTAATTTGTTTGTTTAGTTATAATTATATAACAGCTCACAGAAAAATAAAACTCTTATAGATTAACCCACTTCTTATGAACTCGTGGAAAATTTATTGGTAAACCTTTAATTTCAAGAAAAACAAATAACGTTGTTTACTTAAGGGCTGTTAACCTTTTCTTAGGGATTTTATAGTTGTTTCAGTCACTTTTTTGGAGCATGTTGTCAAATCTTATTGCTAAGTCAATCATATGGTTAGAAATTTTATTTGTTAAATTTTCCTTTTAACAAGAGTCATATATAGCCCCACTGGTGTTAACTTCAGACAATAAGGACGACTGGCCTCTCCTGATACAAAAACTATGGTGTTATTTTGCTTCCATTCCAGTCTTTTTGTAGTTTAGTAACATCATACCAGGTCAGGTCAATAATAAGTGAACATACATACAATGCTTTCTCCTAAAAGGAAATAGAAACTTTTGCAAACAACATTTCCATATTTATAGAGCCCAATGTAACAAATAACCTGCAACTGAATTAAGATTTTTACAGGAAAATTTTTTTAGCAAATTTTATCTACTGTTGCATTCCAAACTTATCTTTAATATCTGTGGCTTGGAGCTAAAAGGATAATGTCACTTTTTTGTATTTTTGAGTTATGCGTTGCATAATATATGTTTTTTGCTCTACTTTATTATGGTAAAACAGCTAAAGTCATACTTAACCCAGAACAGCTTCATAAATAAAATTCTGGCCAATGTCACTATGAAAGCATCTATAAAAGGTAAAGTTCAATTCAAATTTTCTCAAACGTAAATATTTTTACATTGGCCCTTTTAGCTCCCAGTCACAGATATATACTCGAGGATTAAAATATTTTTGACTTGGAAGCTACGAAAAATCTGCAAGTACATACATACATTTTTTGTCCATTACACAATATAAGTATTTTGCATATTTTTTTTTAATTTTTGCGATACTTGTGGCTTAAATTTCTTTCTCTTTGATATCTAAAAATTTTAGACTTTTCATATTTGTAAGCCTACGAAGACTTTAACTTTTCACACCAAATAGTCAAAGCACTGAACTTACCGAGCTGCTTTTCTACCAGATGGGCTTGGAGGCCGTTGTTATATCATTTTAACAAATTTGGCCCTCCCAATATCATACACATAGATTTGTGTTCTTTCTAAAACGGGGTTTCTTTCAATAAATAAACTCTCCTGATATTGTTTTGTAATATTAAAAACAGTTTTACGACAGACTTTTAAACCTTCTGCCAATTTTTTGTGGGACCAATTTGAATTTACGTACTTCTTTTTCGTCACTCATTTTAATTAAACTCGCGGCAAAATAACATGGTTGCCATTAAGGCATGCTAAGGTAAATTGACACAATAAAACAGCTTTTAACGATATGTTTTCTGTCAGGGCATATTCATATATCAGGGTTGGAAAATTTGTTTTAATATGTTTAGTTTAATAAAATTTTATAAAAAAGGATACATATTTTTAAAACACTTTGTAAATTGTGCAAAGGCAACAAATATAGATAAGATTGGTATTTTTTTTTTACAAACAAAAGTATCTAGTATAATTTAGTTTTCCATCCCTGCCTGAATTAAAATACCTCCTTATCAGCTGGACTAATAATTTCACCTGTATGAATTTGCCTTTGTTGTCATTAAAAATAATAACTGATATATTTTTCAAAGATATCTAGACAAAAAAAAAACTTTTCAATGTCACTCTTTACTTCTTGATTCAATTTATAAATAAAATTTACCAACTCAGAACTTTCAAATCCGAATGCAGTTCACTCTTACACTTAGCTATATAGTCAAAGCTAAGCTGTTTGCATGCATTCATGGTTAAAAATTATATGAAAGTAGAAATAAGTAAACACTTAATAAAATTTTCATTTTGGTTTGATTAACATGGTTGTACGCTGTAGGACAACAGTCAAGTAATTTTGACAGGAATCTATTTTCAAAAGACTACCTGACTCACTAGCCAATAAGATATCTATAGTTATGAGTTTCAAATGAAAACCTCAATCAAATCACAAGCCTAAGAAGACATCAACACCCAAATTGAAAAGCGCAAATAAAACTGGCTTGATCACACGTTTAAGAAGCCCTATGGCGAAATCTGTCACGCAGCACTAAAGTGGAACGCACTATTCTCCTGAAGACGAGGACGACCCCGCAACACTTGGTAGAGGACTATCTTGAATGAATCCGGCAAATCTTTTAACGAAATAATTAGAGTTTCATTATGAGTAGCCTGATGGAATACGGCAATTAATAATAATTAACTTTTCATAGTTTTATACAGATATCTAGCACATATTAGTTAGAAAATTTTACCTAAAAAATTATCAGCTTAGTTGATGAAAATTTACAATTGCGACAACGAAAATTGAAGGCAAGACCCTAGAAGCTTGTATACATTTTTTGCATCGAGTGATCCTATAATGGTACCAGAAAATTCGACAAATTTCTATAATTACGGTATAAAACCTGCATGCTAAGCCTAGTGCTAAACTCTAATATAACACTAAGCTGATAGTGTATTTTTTAGTCTTATTTGGAAAATGGACAAAGATTCAAATTTAAGAAATTAAGACTGATTACATTCGACATATTTGTAAAAAATCGAGCTGTAGGTAATACGTCCTTTAGTATCATTATCTAGTGTAAGGACCAAAACTAAAGTAATAGCAGAAATTCAATTCGCCTTTGAAAGAACCTTTTTGTATTGACTAACTAGCAGGAATATAATGAAAATGATGAAAATGTCGTTTATTTTGGAAAAACATGTTAATATTCTCACGATTATTTTTCGACAAAGCAGTTTCGCCTTAAATATGCTTTAACGCAGATATTAATTCTTGTTCCAAGCTCACTGATAAATAACAAAAATATTTCCGATTGCATTTTTGAGATTAAGGCTTAACGAAGAAAAATATTAGTAAGACGAAATAGTGTAAATAAAAACAAAAGAAGATGCGAAATACAAACTGAAATATTTGTATTCCTAACAGCTGTGAAAAATGTAAATAAATTACATGTGTAAACATTTTAAAACCTCGATAAGTATTTTTAATCCTATACGTAATACTACCGCTTAGTCATATTCAGCTGCTTAACATTAATTTAAAATTCTTTTTTATTTCTAACTGAACTGTTGAAGAGTTCGCCAGCACAGCTAAAGCTGTCTTTACACTATCTAAGTTTGACAACTGACTCACGTTTAGACATATAATCTCTAACTTTTTATACCCGCCACCAAAAAATAAAGAATATATATTCTGAATCGGAGTTTCATTTTATGATGATCTAGCTATGCCCGTCCATCTATTCGTCCGTTGAAAGCACGATAGAGGTCGCACCAAAAAGTATAGGGGGCTAAAATTTTTCCAGAATCTTTCTTATAGAAAAGGTTTGTTTGGTATTGAAACTGGGCTAATAATAATAAAAAATAATAAATAATAATGGACTTTATTGAAATATCTCATTTTTATTTATTATCAGAAGCTTTATTGACATGCCTACTTTAACGCCCACTTTCATTAAAATACAAAACTTACGAAAACATATTACTAGCATATCGTTGTTATAGAAAGAAATTGATACATATTTTAGTATAAAGATATTATTCCATTGCGATTACTGTTAATAACAAAATAATTAATTCTGAGCTATAAAAGTACATAAAATTTGGTGGTGGGTATAAAAGATTCGGCACAGCCGAATATAGTGCTCTTAGTTGTTTTACTTAGAATAGCTTTCCGTAAGTATGTTTAAGAAAAATTTAATAAATTTTTAAGTTTCTGGAAACTTGGAATACTTTAAACTTAACTTTACTAGCTTAACTCAGATGAGAAATCAGATGGTGTAAAGACAGCTTAAGTAAGTACACGTAGATGGTGTGTAAGTTTATTTTACAAGTTCAATCGCTGTTAATTTAAGCACTTCTGTTTGCAGAATTTTTTTAAACTTAAAGCTTATAAAGTTTATTTTAATTCAATTATAAGTATTAAAGTCAAATATTTTGCATCAAATTAATCAAAAACTTTCTTGATTCTACAAAGAAGATTTTAATATATTAAAGATAAGTACATGCGTTTTTTGCAAATGATGAGACTTAATAACTTGCTGAAAGCATATGAAAAGTGAGGGAGTACTACAATGTTTCGCCTTTTAAACGTATTTAGTTCAAACCTAGTCCACACTGCAGTTACTAAAAAAATTATTGAGATTAATTAGAACACAAAATCTGACATAATTGTAAGTGTACGATAGTAATTAATTATTATTAATATCATTATTTTAATATTCCTTCTTTTGCCATGTCTATTTAAAATACGATTTAATTTACTATCTATCTAAGAGCATAGAAGCAGGTGATCTTGGCAAAGCTTGCACGCCTTAATGTTATTGCTATTAAGAGGCATAAAAGTATTTTGAACACCTCTAAGGCATAAGAGAATCCTGGATATCGGACATTAAAATCAGATCAAGGAAGACAAAGAATAACAGGTAGGAACAGTTTAAGTGTGAATGCTAGGGGGGCATTAGCGTAATGAAGATGCAAGCACTTACGAAGGAATATGCTATTAGAATTATCGATCGACATCATCCAGTATTGTGAAATTGTTTTTTTTGTCAAAGCAAAACTCCTCTTATAATGCGGGACTTATTGGAGAGTGTAATGAAGACTGGTAGACACGAAATTACTGCGAATTGAAAGGGGTCGGATAGGGGCTCGAAATTGTAGTTTTGTATTGCACAAAACATGATTTATCTTGCAATAAGAAGTATGTTAATCCAGGGACCGGGGTGCATGCATTCCAAATTTTATTTAAATTCAACTAGTAGTTTTTAAGTCAATTTGTATTTTTCTTAAGAAGATTTCATTTAGTTATAATTTTTTTAACGTTGTCGAATTTGTATGTATTAAAATGGAGCTCTAAAGGAAATTTAGGCTATACATTGTGAGCATTTTGATTAAAAATGCCTGATTAAATCTGTGATTTTATTATTATTATTATTACGAAAAAGTATATAGCCTTTGGATCTCTTTCCCAATATTCTGGATTTAGCTACTAATATTTTCCCACACCTTTGTACAGAAGAATTAGGAGCTGCTATTAATACCTCTGGCTGCACAGTGTAAACAGCTGTAACAAGTCATCTCGCAGAAAACCAGAGTTATATCTGGTACCATATAAAAACATAACACCCTGGAACTTGCACTTGATTGATTAATGTGTAGGTCTCTTTGTATATCACGTGGTGACTGTAGTTACACTAAAAGCACAAACCAAATACAGGTGGTTAATTGGCTGGTGCTCTTGCTAGTGATGGACATGGAACACCTATAAACGTCTCTACCTTCTGTTACCTTTCAACAGAGTTTCTTAGTAGGTTTGGTGTCTTTCTGTCGTGTTTATCCTAGCAATATAGACTATACTTTGTCGCTGACTAATCATGTGCCCAGTAACAAAAGCTAAGATAGTCCACATCCTCTAGACCAATGTGTAAATGATTGAACTGTAATAATTTTTTTATTCATCACAGTAAAAGCTACACATAGGTGCGGTTTTTTGGCATCAGTAAATCTCTCTTTAATATTGCTGACTGCAACGAAACGATAAAGCGATCCTTTGACGTTAAAGGATGGTGTAGTAGGAGGCGGATAAAAACATGACTTTTCCATATGTGTGATTAAAAATGATCAA
This sequence comes from Phyto melanocephala, assembly GCA_941918925.1. Classification (NCBI taxonomy): domain Eukaryota; kingdom Metazoa; phylum Arthropoda; class Insecta; order Diptera; family Rhinophoridae; genus Phyto; species Phyto melanocephala. The sequence goes on from OW799233.1 coordinate 30,795,088, forward strand.
GTAACTTACAACTTTTTAATTGCTTATCTATTATTTAACTGAATATAATTTCATTTCTATACATTTCTAAAGAGCTGTAATTTAAATCTGTTTTCTTTAAAATTTTATGCAATACGCATGCAATATTAAGTTATTTGCATGCAGTGTTCTATACATGTGACCGAAAGTAGGCCATATTGTGCAATTCCACTTAATCTTTACAGAATAGTCTTAACAACTTTTTTAGAGATAGAGGAGACAGGTTTTAAAATGCAAACCATACTTGCTTATGGTGCTGTTGACATAAATGCTAAAACCGAAGTAAGAAACAAGTTTTTAAATATTGTTCCTATATTTATTACTTTCTCCTTCACATTTTTCCCTATCAGTTTAAAGTACGTGATATGTAAAAATATTTTCTTTGTTTTAAAAATTATTGATCACAGTGTTAAACTAGACTAGAGATTCACCCACATGACATATGCATACATAAATAATAAAACTAAACTGTAAATCAACGCTGCGATAAATATACGTTTATTTGATTGTGTTCATTTATGTAATATTTATTTTCAACAACCACACACAAACACACACCTGCACTATAGTTCTTTCGTGTGCATGACGCTAGTGCTAAAAATTGGTATTTTATTTTCCACTTACAGATGTGTTGGTTATAACTGCTGTTACTGCATGTTCAATGTTCTACCCGACTATAGTTTCTCAATATATTCATATAAATAAATGAACATTTTCTATCTCCAATCCTTCGCTGGTAACCAAGTTACCTGACATTTTTTAATGTCGTATTTGTTTGTGGTCATATTTAAATTGATATATATATTTATAAATGCGTACATATGTATATAGTACTTATGTATGAATATAAAATGTGACTAGGAAAGTACTTAGAAGTACTTAGCTTTTAAACTTACTAAATACTTTGATCTGACTGTTAGGAAACATTATTTAAAAATAACATAAATTGTTATTAGTATTTATATGTATGTTTTCTTCATACAGGTTTGTCAAACTAAAATGTGAATAATACAAAAAAAATTGACAGCGAATTATCTTATTACTTTTTATTGTGATAGGAGGGTCTATGACAATTATGGATAAGATAAAATATCGGCTAAATGTTCGCTACGGCTTCGGTGGCATAAATCTCTCTCATGGTCCATATTTTTAATGAAACTAAGTCATAATTGAGGTTTGATGTCATTAAAGTGTCGAATTGTCTCATTTTTGTTCTTGAACTGTTCAAAGTTTACTGAAAGAAGTCAAATTCTTTTATTGTGCCGTGCAATTAATATCGTCACAAAGTGAAATAATACGGTCATTAGATTTCTCGGGCAAAAAAGCCACTGTTTCGTAGGCTATGGGGGCCAGTGGTATCATCCTCTTGAAACCACATATCGTCTGAGTACATAGCCACAATTTCTAGCTACAAGAAGTCCATTATCATATCGCAATAGGAAATTGCTTGGCCTTCCTCATTTTTGAAAAGATCGGCCACATTACACCTCCAGTTCATAAACCATACGTAATAGTCATTCATTGTGGATACATCATCTTTCTAACAATCTCTCGTGAATTCTTATTACCCCAAATGCAGTAATTTTTCTTGTTAACGAATCAACTGAGGTTAAAGTGTAACTCCCCAATGAACAAGATTTTCTTTTTAAAGTCGCTATTCTGTCTGTTCAACCAACCATTTGGCGTTTTAATGACGCATGAAGTCATCAGTAGGCTACAGTTCTTGCATTGAAACTTGTGAACGTTTAAATTATAATCCTTATATAAAAATTCGAGGTTGACGTTTCTTTTGCCAAACTACCGCTTGCGACAGCAACGTTTTAAGCAGAACAAACTAGGCCAGCATACACAGGTGCTTTTACATTTCCTGTAAACTCAGTTTGATGAAATATATACACATTTCTTCCAATTGTAGACACATATGGGCAAATTTGCTGAACAAAAAAATCATCAAGTGCACGAAATGAATTATAATTTGAACGTTCATTTTCAAAAAAGGCTTGGACAATTCTAACGCGTTGCTGAACTATGTACCTCTCCATTATTGAATTTGTCAAACAAAGAAATATCAATTTATATAGGACCAAAAAAACTTGTCGTTAAGTAGTGACTCATAGTTAACATCGTAGATTATGGCTGAACCATTCTTAAAAACACTAGTGTATGAACTTGGTTTTAACAACTACACCAGTTTGCATTAAAGGTTTTGTCATTTTGTTTGCAGCATAATAAGAAATTTGCTATTTACTGCTCATGAAAATATAAGTTGATTTCTTATAGAGTTTTTGGTTGATGGTCTCACAGTATTCCTATTTATCGAAATAAGTGACGCGACATGACGAAAGGAACCTAATCTTGCAGGGATCAAAATTGAGTTTTGATACCAATGGATAAAAGACAAAATTTTAAGCATATTGACAATAAAATGATGCAAAAGTCTCAAAAATTGAGATTACAGCATTTTTAAGTTTTGAATTTTAATAAAGATAATAGAGGTTAAAGTTTCACCATGTTTTCAAACGTGTTTTTTAAGATTTCGGCTGCCCTACGAAGTGCCCATGTGTTTATTTTGATTAAATTTGGGTATTTTACACACCCCTGCTATTTGATAACCCCCTTCCCAAGTGCTGATGCTATCTTCTTCAGAATCGAGATGTTCATATTCACTTTCGGACTGGTGCTCAGCAATAGTTGTGGGAGGCTTAAGGCATAGTAACTCCTTATGCTCATCCCTACAATACGGTCTAATTTTTTTGTATAAAAACACGCTAAAGGCAAAGACAAAGTTCTTAAGTGCCAACCTCAGCTCATCAAATAAAAGAAAATTACCGATAATGTGATGTAGATACAAAGGTATCGTTAGGTGTAAAAATCAAAAATATGAAATTTAGAATTTAATTCAAGATAAGGTCACTTTCATCATGTCGCGTCACATATATATTTTTGATTTTATACATATGGCTTCATTTAAACATTTCCAACAAAAATTAATACAACTGTGAAAAAAATTGTACACAAAATTTCTAATAATGACTTCGGAAGAAAACAATTTTGTAGTCAAGAGTATATAAAATTCGATATTGTGGATTTTTTTTTTCAGTTTTAAAAATATGTGACAATTTCGTTTATCAGCTCTACACTATCCAGCACGTAATTGAAATTTTTACATATTAATAAATATTTAGATATTGTTATATAAAATCTATTACCATAAAATAAATTTTAATAAATTATAGCTTGAACTTAAACCATATACATAAGTAAATGTAGTTATCAACGTAGAAGGGGCGATAAAATTATTGTTGGTGTAAAAAATAGAAGAATTTAAAACAATTTTAAAATTATGAAAACAAATATAATGTACAACAGTAGGTTAATAAAAAAAACATATCATTAGCCCAATATAGAAAGTCCACAAATAACGTTTCTCTTATTTTAAAGGAAAAGGAAAAAAACTAAATAAAAAGTCCCGAGTTTTTTTAACACAGTTTGATATTAAATTCTCTAAGTAATTTAATGCTGTAAGAATTTATTTAAATTCTGCAAATTTGTAAAATTGTATTAGATAGGGCTTTTTATGAGTTTATATTTTAAAAGGTTTTGCAATTCAAAGTTTGTTGTTAAAACTAAACAAACAATATTCTGAAGTCTTTTATGTTAAACATATATTTTTAAACTGAAAACAATGCAATTAATGATAATTTAACATAAAGATTTAGTTAAATAAGTAGAAGTAAGGTAAATTATCATAAAAATTATGGAAATCGAAAGGAATCAGTTTAAAAAATTGCTCCCATTTTATTTTATTCATTGCAAGGTTTTTTTTATTATTAACGAATATCTCTGCATTGTCTTCAATATTTTTTTAAGCCTTTCGGTAAGTTATTTATATTCTCTAAAGAATTATATCCTAAAGTGCGCGGCATATTTATTGTTGGTTTGCCACTGTTTCCTCATACATATTAAGACAATACAAATCATTTGCGTATAAACGTATCTACATAAATATCTTAGCATATATAGTACAATCATCGGATATTTTCGCCATGGTGATGATGTAAGTCAAATTTTTCCAAGTAGTGGGATTCAATTTAATAATTATAGTTTTCTTAAAAAAAAAAGAACAAGAACAAAATGAGCTGATTAGTGCAAAGCATTATTTTAAGAGTTAAAAAAATAAATCGTACTATGTATCACACAAGCATCTACTTTTCCAAATTTAATTGAATTTAATTAATATCATATGAAATTAACTAAGTGGTTTTTGTTAAAAAAAAAAGACAAACCTTTTCCATACTAAGATAACGATACAATAAAACACACATTTTTTTAATCTACATAATCATGAAGATTAATATGTAGGCACAAATTAATTTTTATCTTTTTTTATAATTTGTGTTGTTTAATTTCATAATCCGATATTAAAACCAAAATTTTATAGACGTTAAGGTTTTCTTAAGAGAATTTTTGCCACATTTGCCGCAAAATTTCATATTTGATATCGCACGTGTAGCTGATGATTGACAGACGTTTTAATTACATTAACCACAAGTATTTTCCACGCCTTATGAAACATGCATTGAATTTGGTAAGAAATAAACATTTTTGTGTGAAACTATTTAAGTTTAACATTTTTAGTTTTATAAAGTTATGGCAGAACCTTTTATTTATCCGAAAGTATCGGGTGATTCAACGTGAGGACCAAAACACATAAATATAAAAAAATAAATTTCTTACCGATTAAAATAATAATTCATTACAGTTAGTTTTTGAAAATAAAATGTAAATATTTTCCAGGACTCTTTTTGAGGAGGTTTATTTGGAAAGTAAAATTTTTGCAACTCGTTCGAGAATAGCGACTGATGTCTCGTGAATAATATTGTTGGCTTTCAAAGCGTCAGTCGTGAGTTTGATCCTGAAGACCTCAGCATTTGCTCAAAATTTACTTTCGCAGAACGTAAAATTATTTCCATTCCTTTGTTTTAAGTGGGTTCGGGTTACTCGTAGGGTCAAATTTAACAATTTTAATTATTGACACATTTATTGATCCAAAAATGTGCTTTATCACTAAACATAAATTCAAGATAAAACACCAAAAATGCAATTTAGCGGATTGCTGTTCCTTGCTGAACAATTTGAGGACGATGTTGTTGCGTGACTCTATATATAACCTGCCAAAAGATATTAAACAATAATGGCAAATCATTCTGATATGAGTAATTATATATATTATTATTTAAAATTAAACCATACGACTAATCTCTGGATATAAATAATATTAAAACTTTTTTTCTTTTTATGAATTACCAGATTTAAGTAGAAAATGTACTTTGCAAAAATGTAAGGTTATCACAAGTTAGCTAAAGTTTCTGATGAAAAACTTTATCCACCAAAAATATATACTACCAAATAGCGCCTTCTAAATCGCTTACTTAATGCACACCTACTTAAACGAACGCTTCTAGTAGGCATTACTATTATATACGATGCTGCCTTTCAGAGGTCTCTTTTTGAAGCTAATAAATGCTAATTTCAACCCTACCAACACCACCCTTATAATGCCTTCATTCCCGTTATGCACTGCTTGCTGCTGGAAGAAATATGAGAGAAATATTTAAAAAATTCCATTGAAGTATTTGAATCTTCTTTTTTCAACTACTGAAATTATAGGCGGCACAGAAATCAAATTTTGTTGTGTAAAAAGCAATAAGTACAAAACAACAAATCAGTAAATAGTACTCCTCCAGTTACAATTTTTGATTCAAAACCGTCAGTTGACCTATGCCTTTAAGAAGTCGGAGAAATTTGAACAATAAAAAAATAAATAAGAACATTTATGATAGTACTATTTCATTTACAAGAACTTATTTTTATGGTGATTCTCTGTCTACATGAATTTAGCTGTAAAAAACTCTAGAAATATTTTCACAGTGCAGTTAAGCGATTTTACACAATAAGCCGCTGAGATAGTGAGACCGTCTTAAATATTTTATATCGAAAGAAATTTATTTCTGTTTTAGTGATACACAGTCCCCTAATTTTTCTTGTAACTTAGAGTCTGTAAATGTTTTAATTAGCATTAAATTATGAAAGCTTCAAAATAGCAAACAAATAATAAAAAAATAACAGACGTAATTGGTAGCGTATACTTAATATTAAGTGCTCTTAGAACACTCATACGTCAGGTTGTACTTAACATTAGACAATCGTAAAATCTATAGAATTTTTTGCAAGAGATTGTTGCTGAAACATTAATTAACTACTTTAGGCATATGAATAAAAATTTTAATGAAGTCATAGTTTTCTTTATTAATAATTTTTTGAATCTAATTAAATAAATAAAACAAACATTATGTTTTAAATTGGATATATACACTCAGTATTAAGTACCTGAACGTTTTAAAGAGTTTTTGAACAAATTCGTAAAATATCGATTTTAAATAAGAAATTAAGAAATACTTTATTAGCAAAAAAAATAAATTAAAAAAATAACAGACGTAATTGGTAGCGTATACTTAATATGTAGTGCTCTTAGAACACTCATACGTCAGGTTGTACTTAACATTAGACAATCGTAAAATCTATAGAATTTTTTGCAAGAGATTGTTGCTAAAACATTAATTAACTACTTTAGACATATGAATAAAAATTTTAATGAAGTCATAGTTTTCTTTATTAATAATTTTTTGAATCTAATTAAATAAATAAAACAAACATTATGTTTTAAATTGGATATATACACTCAGTATTAAGTACCTGAACGTTTTAAAGAGTTTTTGAACAAATTCGTAAAATATCGATTTTAAATAAGAAATTAAGAAATACTTTATTAGCAAAAAAAATAAATTAAAAAAATAACAGACGTAATTGGTAGCGTATACTTAATATATAGTGCTCTTAGAACACTCATACGTCAGGTTGTACTTAACATTAGACAATCGTAAAATCTATAGACTTGTTTGCAAGAGATTGTTGCTAAAACATTATTTAACTACTTTAGACATATGAATAAAAATTTTAATGAAGTCATAGTTTTCTTTATTAATAATTTTTTGAATCTAATTAAATAAATAAAACAAACATTATGTTTTAAATTGGATATATACACTCAGTATTAAGTACCTGAACGTTTTAAAGAGTTTTTGAACAAATTCGTAAAATATCGATTTTAAATAAGATATTAAGAAATACTTTATTAGCAGAAAAAATAAATAAAAAAAATAACAGACGTAATTGGTAGCGTATACTTAATATGTAGTGCTCTTAGAACACTCATACGTCAGGTTGTACTTAACATTAGACAATCGTAAAATCTATAGAATTTTTTGCAAGAGATTGTTGCTAAAACATTAATTAACTACTTTAGACATATGAATAAAAATTTTAATAAAGTCATAGTTTTCTTTATTAATAATTTTTTGAATCTAATTAAATAAATAAAACAAACATTATTATTAAAGTTAGATATATTAAGTACCTGAATGATTTAAAGACTTTTTGAACATATTCGCAAAATATTGCTGTAAATAAAAAATAAAGAAAAACTTTTATTAACTCATAATACCACATAAATGTGTAGGTAGTATTTTGTTATTAAAATTTTTTAATTAAAGTAATATTTCAAATAATTGTAAATTGTGTTAGCATTTCTATGCAACCAATTAATATTTAATTTTTTAATTAACACTTTAATACGTATTAAAAATTTTTTTTGTGCAAATACTTTGTAATTACTGTAATTTCATTTATTACAGATTATAGTTATTATATGTATATGTATTAAAAAATTTAATTTTTTTACTATAATATTTTAAACACATAATTTTTTTCCACTTCCTATTTATTTAATATGAATAATATAATTATTCATATTAATATGAATTTTTATAAAAAAATTTTTATTATAATTATTATTTAAAACAGTAATCTAGTGATGAAAGGGAATAACTGGTTAAGTCAACATAAGAAAAAATTTAAATAAATTCACTGTTGCAATTACGTAATTAAAAACTATAATAACGTGAAATTTCAGTTATTTTGGGAAAGTTTACAGTGTTAATGGATAAAAACCTTTTGCCGCTATTCTCTTAATGAACAATCGAAATCGAACATTTCTCATACCTTTATGTCTTAAACAGCTGAGTTCGTCTTGCGAAAAAAGTAAGATTGACCTATTATTTGTTTATTTTATATATTTATTAATCTTTTTGTTTTCACTTCATGTACAACAGGTAAGGTTAGGTTGAAAAGGAGGAGCACTAAAAGCCCAAACTCATGACAGGTGTACACGTATGTCCAGTTGGCGTGTTGTGCGCTCCATATGAAAAACGGAACTCCCAAACAAAAACCATAACCATATTTTTCCATAAGTAATGGACAAGTCCATAAACACAGTCCCCTCAATGTAATTTCTTATGGATCACCAGTTCGAGTTCCCCAGGTATTTATAAAAATAATTAATATGGGATATGCTCCCAACTAATTTTTCAATAGTTTATTTTGTTGTTGGGTTTAAGCTTAAATTTATAAATGAAAAATTTTATTTTTCGGTCGCCATTTATATACATTTAGTGTTAACCAACGGTTAGCCAAATGTGAAATGGATAAGAAAAATAATATACTTCAATAAGAAAAAAAATGTTGGTTGGGTTTTTTGAGGAAGTTTTTTTTATAGTTTGTTGTTTTATTTTTGAGTTCTTATTTTGTAAATAAGAATTTGAAAATAAAATTTATATTATTTTAAAACTTTTTCAAGAATTTGGGTAAAGGCCTACTGACGATCTGGTCTAAGCTCCAGTGAAATGCATATAGACCAGCTTAAACCCAACAACCAAATAAATTATTAAAACAAAATTAATTATAAATGTTTTGAAACTATTAGCATTGTTATTTAGTTGTAGACTGAATGGAAGATTGTTCCAAAGTCAAGCGGCATGTATGTAAATCTGCTATTTGGCCACTAGATATTGATGTCGAGGTAATATAATATTGCGTGGCGATTGAAAAAAGCATATTTCTTTAAATATATAACTAGGAGCATTGGTGATTATTATCTTATGCAAAAATATGAATGTGCGTATTTTTAACAGACTTTTCAGAGATTTCCTAAAGATTATTGGAAAAGGAGGAAACATTATCAAACTTTCCTAGTCCATATACATTTTTTATAATATTTTTAAATAAGACATTCAGTTTTCTTCTACCGAGTCACAGCTTGCGAATTACTCACATCCATATAACAGGGAGAGTATCAGATATGTCTTAGCCAATAAAGTTCTCTTACACGTATAGGGGTGAAATATTTTGTCGACCAGAGAGCTCTCAATTTTACATATATTTGAACAATTAATAAAATTACGTAATCAATCTATGTATGATTGCTATTATTTCTAGTTATTCTTTATCTGTTCACAATTTTTATTTTCTCACCGCTAAAAACAATATCTTCAATAATAAAAGAAATTTGAGTTTTTTTACATATGACAGGGCATTTAAAATTTCTTGGATTTAAACATAGTATGTTTGCACTAGTGCAAATATGAATGCTATTAAGATTGGCGCTTAGATAGAAGATACCTGAAGAAATATTTTTAACAGAGGTACTTAAAGTAAGCTGAACGTCATCCACATTTGCATTTGTTTCCTCTAAGAATGTTGATCAGGCCAAACATTTGCATATAATAACAAGTAAGAGCACTATATTCGGCTGTGCCGAATCTTTTATACCCACCACCAATTTTGTGTACATTTAAAACACAATATTTATTATTTTGTTAATCGCTACAGAATAATCTCTTTATAATAAAATATGTATCATTTTCTTTGTAGAGGGTGGTTAAATTTTAAAGACCCATGTTTAAGGTGAACCACATCTAAACTTCAACTTTTTTCTTGTATTTCATTTGACATTTCTCAATCTCAGACTAACTCAATTTGAACCGTGGAAAGATACGCAATGAGAGACGCTTTTAAATATTAAAGATTTTTATAAAAATGGGCGTTCAAATCAAAATGCATTTTGTGCACTTCGTGATTATTTTGGTCATCAAAATCGTTCGAATTCGTCCACAATCGTGAGAATTGTAAAAAATATACAAATGTCTGCAAAGCAGGTCTGTATGAAGTGTGAAAACATCTGTGAATGCCATCTTAGTTCGTTGAATGGGAAACATTGCTGTTTTTCACGATAACGTGCCAAAAGAGCAAGCAACCTCGACTCATCATCGTGCCCAACAATTGAGCATCAACAGTGTCATTGAAAATATGGACTATCGGATCGAGGTGTGCCGCCTAGGTTGGGGGGGCCATTTGGCCGATATTTTGTTCCGTACATAATTGAAGCATACAAATATTATCGTTATAAAAATAAATGATAATAATTTCATAATAATTTTTTTCAAAACTTCGGTATTCTAGAAAAATGTTTTCGTAAATTTAATCTTTCAATGAAAGTGGCCGTTAAAATACGCGTGTCAATAAAGTTTCTGCTAATAAACATAACTTAGATATTTCAATATAGTCCTTAAGTATTCCAAAATCTTTATTCATAGAGAATTTACATGAATTTAAGAGGAGAGTTTTATCTACGAAATAGTGCTAATTTATATTTGTTATCTTATGTTCTCCTGAAGTTATGCTCTATTAAAAATGGGAATTTAGGAAAATTTTGACATAAGTAAAAAAAAATTATCTCTAAACATTATAAACAATTTATTTTCATGTACTAATGGCTAACAAATTTTAAAATTATACAAAACTTATTTCGTTTGAAAATCTAAAAGTGTAATGTAATGTAATGTAATGTAATGGCTAAATTGTAAGGGCCAATTTTAGAAAGTCTGTGAATGCCTTCTTAGTTCATTGAATGGGAACCACTGCTGGTTTTTGCGATAGTGTGTCAAAAGAGCAGTCAACCTCTACTCATCATCATGGTCAACAATTGAGCATCAACATTGTCATTGAAAATTTGGACTATCAGATAGAGGAGTGGCGCCAAGGATGGGGGGGGGCCATTTGGCCGATATTTTGTTGAATGCATAATTGAACCATACAAATACTATAATTTCAAAAAGAAAAAATAATAATTTCCTAAATAATTTGTGTTTTATTTAAATTCAACATCGGTTCTTAAAATTTAACCACCTTTTATAACTTCGATATGCTACTAAAATGCTTTTGTCAATGTAGTCTTTCAATGAAATTGGGCGTTAAAGTAGGCGTGTCAATAAAGTTTCTGCTAATAAATACAACTTTACAACTTTACAACAAACTTTCAATATAGTCCTTTATTTTCCCAAAAACTTTGTCAATAGAGAAATTACATGAATTTAAGACAAACCGTTATATGGGAGGTAGGCGCTAAAGTGGGCGTGTCACCTAAACTTTTTGGCACAACAATTACATTGATTAGAAGGATATACGTAGCAAATCTGATCATCATACCTCTAATTTTAACGGTTTTATGAGCTTTTAAATTTCATTAACGTTAGATAACGTGAAAAGTGGGCGTTATAGTAGGCGTGTCAAAGTTATTTTTGCGAATAAGTACAACATACGTGTTTCAATATAGCCCTTTATTGTTCCAAAATCTATATTAATAGAGAAATTATAGGAATTTTAGGTAAAACGTTATATGGGAGGTGGGCGTAAAAGTGGGCGTGGCACATTGATTTTCCGTTACAAAAAAGCCACTTACCAAAAAACAGAGTGTGCAAAATTTCAGAGTCGTACATAAAATTTTGTTGCTTTTATGACGTTTTTGTTTTTAAATATACCGAAAAATACACTGTGCGGTATAAATTTTCGTACATTTTGATCGATAACTCCTTTCCTAATACATAGATTTAGATAATTTTCGGAGAACGATGTTGTTTTTACTCAGGAAATATATATATTTGAAGTTTCATGAGTCTACGTTAATGCGTTTGGACACAATTCCATCTTATTCGATGTTTGAAGGACACGGTTTTTTCGACCTACTCTTGCTTTTCGAGCTATAACTCTCTTCCTAATATCCCGATTTAGCCCATTTTCAATACCAAACAAACCTTGTCTATAAGAAAGATTCTGGCAAAATTTGAGCCCCCTAGCTTTTTCGGTGCGACCTCTATCGTGCTTTCAACAGACGGACAGACGGACAGACGGACGGACATAGCTAGATCGTCATCAAATCAAACCCTGATTCAGAATATATATACTTTATGGGGTCTAAAATGGATATTTCGATGTGTTACAAACGGAATGACAAAATGAATATACCCCCACCATTTTTTTGGTGGCGGGTATAAAAATAAAAGTGGTCCTAGAATCGCATAGTGAGGCACATACCTAGTAAGGCATAGGTTTTCTGACCGTACATTATTCGCAAATACCGCTTGCGTACGATGCAAAAGATATGATGATATAAGTTTCTTTGATAAGTTCGTAAATCTAAAAAAGTGATTCAATTTTTTATAAGAATATTATGATCAAAAGTATAAAAAAAAATTTATAATTATGTCTTCAACTAAGAAAAATTGCAAAAAATTATTAAAAAAATTTGAAAAAAGTGAAATACAAGATGGTATATAAAACTGGCTACAAAGAGTCAAATGTGTTCATTAATTTACTTAGATATATTAAAAATTAAGGTTACATGGACATTTATATCGATAAAAAACTGTTTATATACACATAGGCATAGTATTAGCGTTATTATTAATAATCTTTAGAGGTATTTAAAAAGAGCTTTTAAAACAAAAAAGTTCATCAGCGACGAGCGTAAGAGGTGCAATTGTTGGGCACGACAACAATTTGAGGTGGACAGCTCTTCAGCCACACTATCGTGAAAATGAGCAATATTTTTTTCACTACGAGCTGTACGAGCATACATTTGTGTGTTTGATCTCCTTAAGATTTGTTAACCCAAATTTTTGCACGATTTTTCCGATTGTACGCACATTTGGACGATTAAATTCACCGAAAAAAACACGAAGTGCACGACATGCATTTTGATTTGAATGCCCATTTCCATAATAAGCCTGAATAAAATTTAACGCGTTGCTCGATTGTGTGTAGCTTTTCACGGTTCAAATTCAGTTAGTCTGAAATTTAGAAATGTCAAATGAAGTGAACAATAAAATTTGACGTTTAGGTGTGGTTAGGTAGGATTACTAAATCATTTTTTAAAAAGTATTTAAATTATACACTATTGCGAAATGTTAGTGTAATACATTTTTTTTCGGAAGATGTTTAAGAATGTTTTCCATGGTTTTAGAAATATTAAAAATATTTGTTTAAGCTTGCAAGATTAGTTATGACTCAGTTTTTCCCTTTTGTATATGTTCAAGAAATTCTTTGTTTTGAAAACACCCTTAAAATCTTCTACACAAAGACATATATATTTTTGTAAAACTACAATCTGAAATTATAATAAAATTGCAAAATCAGAGTTCAATTTACACATAAATATATAAAGAGCTTTAGAAGAAAATGTGGCTTCCTTTCAATTCCAAAATGTTAGGAAGACAATAATTAGAAAGAAAATCAAACAAAAATTCATAAATTTTTTAACATCAAACTGTACCATGATTTTTAATTTAAATTTCAACACGTTGCGCTGACGTGAGTCTACTACTAATTTCATTTAAAAAGTAATTGCGCTATATAAACATAATTGATTTATTTTAAGAAACCAAAATTGAATAGTTACAATTTACTATGGCACAAATGCCTAAGCCAGTACAGTTTTAGCTCAATGTATTTTAGAAAAAAGGTTCCTGTTTTGTTAATTTGAAGGGGAGTTCTTTCATAATACTTACTCAATTATAGGTATTTGATTTGTTTTATTCTAAGCAAAAAACAAAACAAATTTAATGAACACTTGCTGATTTCTAATAACTGAGTAATTTCTTAATATTCCTGTTTATAGGTGATGATAATTTATTTCCATTTTGTTTTTGTCAATAAGTTCTTTAGCTTCATTTATTGTTGTCAAGGCAGTTGGTAGTATTTTTTTTACATAATTTCAATTTGATACATAAATTACAATAATATGCAAAGTTATTCCATTAAGCACCAATTGTTTCATTGAAAGATGTGTGTGGCTTATATTTTGTTTAGGAATGCAGAATGTCTAATTTTATTAATTTAACATAATAAAAATATACATACTTTTAACAATAACGACTTATAAGTTTTGCCATGATTGTGTTTTTTATTGATTTTTTTACTGGAACTTGTTTTTATTAACATTACTTAACTTTGGATAAATTTTAAGTCAAATTTAAATTAGGTTTTTTCCTCTTTTATAGTGATCTTTAAAATATTTGAGGTTAAGAACAACGTTTTATAGTTACTTGCTATTAATTAAAACCTTAGCGGTTAAGTAATGATTACTAATCGTAATAGTTAGAAATTAAATGAAGTTGTAGTAATGCTTATATTACGATTATTTTCAGATTCGCACGATTACTAATTGATTGCGATTACAGATATCCAAATATAATCAAGATTAATAAAAATTGCGAGCAAGTAATCAAAAATAATCAAAAAATTATTCGACTACTTTCAAAGATTATTTTCGATTATTTTTGATTATTTTTTTTTATTTTGCGGAATTATGGCAATGCTGTCAGAAATACATTTTTCTACATGAAACTCCACCATTATTTAATTAGTTGTTGTTTTTTTCATTTTTTGTTATTATTATTGTTGGCAAAAATATGATTTGGGGATTTGGGATGCATTTATTTTTTTTAACACGCCCTTAACGTCTTCAGTTCCAGTTGCACGACTGTTTTCTTTTGCCGGCATCGTCAACAGTCCAAGGTGGCAATCATTGTCTGATTCTTATTTTGAAAAATTTGTTGTAATGAAGGCCAATTGTAAATATATGTAAATTTGTTCATGTATTTTTTCCTTTTTTGTTGATTTTTCAAAATAAAATAAAAATATATAAAATGTATATGTTAATTCAAAATTTTTAAGAAATAAACAAAAATAATCAAAAATATTTCTTGAAAGTAGTCAGTTATTTTTTGGATTACTTTTGATTATTTTTGATTGTTTTCTCGTAATCCTAAATAATCTTTATTACTTTTGGATTATATGTTTATTTGGATTATTTAATTATTTTGGATTATTTTTAAAATTGTAATTAATTAACAATCAGGAATTGTTCAAAAAGAATTATATAATCAATATCATTACTTTCAAAATGTGATCTTATTGATTACTAATCCTAATCCAAATTTAACAGCTCTGATTAAAACACATACTATTTTATTTTAAAATTATATTTTATATATTAATTAATTTTATTATTATTTTAGAAAATACAAAATTTTATTTGGTGATGGTGAAGTACAGTTCTTTTTGCCACCCAAACATTTATTTAGTATTTTTGCACGCGATCTTTATGAACGCAAGGTAGCAAGTGAAGTTTTATTAGTCTTATTCAAAAGTTGTTCGTTTGCCCTTGAATATTATTTTTTGTTAATCATGCTTAAGCATGCATTGTCGACCAAAACTGCAACGCTAGCGTTATAACAACACATATATAAATAAATATGCAAATTTGATGATCTTTGCCTAGATCGTAGCACAAGTAAAGATGTATTTATATTTAAAATAAACCACAGAGACATAGCTCAAAGGAATGCATTCTATAATGCAATATTTTTAGTATATTAATAAATTAGATTTAACGACTGTAAACATACGTACATATATAAATATAATGTAACTGTTAAAGGAGCTAATACACGGCATGTTTTTTACATCTGACTTGTCAAATTCTCCCCTGCTAATACAAACATGTCGTGTGTTACCTTTAAAACATTACTTCTGTAAAAAAAACATCTGTTGAGACATTTGACAAAATTTTGATTAGAGTGCGATCTATTTTCTTCTGTAAAAACATGTGACATCAGTCGTTGGCAGAAATCTCTTCTGCTGCAAAGCAATTAGCGTAAAAGTGAAATTTTGACAGACATGTAGACTTACAAATGTTTCACAAATTTTAAAGTCAGATGAAAAAAACATGCCGTGTATTATAGCCTTAAGTTGGGCCACTTTCCATAAAGATGTCAATTAAAAAATCTTTTTTGAGATACTTAATTGCTTTTTCTATTTAGTTTTAAAATTGTTTAATAACCAACTAACAAACCATCATTAGTAAAGTCAGATTTTTTGATGGACTTACTAGAATTTTAATCTGCTAATTGACCATTTTTTTTAGGTATCAACCTCCCTTGTGCACATGATTAATCAAAATTTTATTAAAAAAAAAGAAAAATTGTTTGCAAGAAAAAAAACTTAATTTTAGTTTTCAGTATACTTTTTTCAACTGACAGAAATCTCTAAGTGTTTTGAAAAAATTTAATATCAATAAAACAAAATTATTTAAATTAAATAAAAATATATTTGAAATTAAGAACAAATCAATTAGTCAATTAGTTAAAAAAAAAATTTAACTACAATTTTTTCTGTGACTGGAAGCAAACTATTAAAAGGAATAAATTACTTAATTATTCATTAAAGATCAACTTTAAGCTAAATTTCATTGTTCAAATTTAAGAACACTATTCTAATTTGGCGTCAGTCTTATATAATTTTCTTAACCGTTTTTTAATGTAAAAATACTTAAAGAGTAGTTAGGGCATTTCGGTTTAATTTGGGCTAATAGACAAAAAAATTGTTAACTCCATTACATTTTTAACTAAATTTTTTTTCATATTTCATACAGACTTTAATTGCTTGATTGTGTATCTTTCCATGGTTCAAATTGAGTTAGTCTGAAATTGGGAAATGTTGAATGAAATGCAGAAGAAAACTTGACTTTTAGGTGTAGTTCAGATTCAGCATCGGCCCTTAAAATGTAACCACCCTTTAGTAGTGCTTTTGAATATCTAATTTAATTTACTCTATGCTGTGATAGATGCAATAAAGATTTCTAAAGAAAACTTTTTTTACTGTCAATCTTCTATTATTATTATTATATATATAAAACAGGATGCATGTATGTATGTAACGTATGGAGTCCAAAACGTCCAGACCAATTTTGATGAAATGTTCAGGAAATCTTCAGAATATTTAGGCGGGTGACACTGTGAAGTCTGATTTTTGATTTTCGGTCTACGGGCGGAGGGGCGTGGCAAAATCGAATTTTCATATTGCACCACCAATGACATATACATGTAAATATTTATTTTGTTTGTTTTTTTTTTCTCTTTTTTAAAGCCGTTGTCAGGTTTCTGAAAACGAGATATCAAACTCTTAAATCGGTTATGCAGTTTCGAAGATATTTTCAAAAAACCTTTGTTAATAATGATCCAATAACAAAATTTTAAAACTTTCGAAATGCTGCGTTCAAAGATCTGAGTTTTCGGTTTATTTACAAAAATATATATTTACAGCACAATGAGCAAATTCAGTTAAAACTGCCCAGCAAATTTATCAAATACAAATCGATCGACACAGTAATGGATGAAGAACAAGCCGTCAATTATCCCACTGAATTTTTGAATTCATTGCAACCACCCGGAATGCCACCGCAAGTACTAACATTAAAGGTTGAATCCACGGTAATTCTTATTCGCAACTTAAACACACCGAAGTTATGCAACGGAACCAGATTGACCATAAAAAACTGTTCTCCAAATTTAATCGAGACAACAATCATCGGAGGCAGATTCAAAGGCGGAGACGTACTTGTTCCACGAATTCCGATGATTTCCAACGATTTACCATTTCAGTTCAAGCGGCTCAAATTCCCTTTGCGTCTTGCCTTTGCGATTACCATCAACAAAGGACAAAGCCAATCATTGACTATTGCTGGCTTAATTTTGGAAAATTCATGCTTTTCACATGGCCAGTTGTATGTGGCTTGCCCCCGAGTTGGCCAACCAAAAAAATTTAAACGTTTTTACACCAAATAAAAGAACAGAAAACATTGTCTCTCCGCTGGCCTTGAGAGTAAGTAATTAATAAATATAATTTCCAGTTTGCCTTAAAAACATTCGTTTCTTTTTTGATAGAGCCCATACCTACTCCATATGTAAGTTATCCTGTAAAAAAAATTTTATGATAGGTTTTCCATGGATTTTTATTTGAAGGCCGTGAATTTCGTTAAAAGCTCAATTTTAATCGTGTGGCAGTACAACACTAATGTTTGCTTAGGGCCAGCAACACGGACCGGGTCAGCTAGTTATTAATAATGCAAAATAATTTCTCTGTAATATAGAGAATTCCAGTATAAAAACATAGATGTCGATACTAATGACATACGCCTGAATAATGTATAAAATAGTTTAAATGACATAGATCTGTTACTTTTCAAAACATAACAAGAAAAATTCTAAGGATACTTAATCGTACCATCTAGATAAGCAACACATGTTAGCACTCGAACAAGAATTTTCAAAAGTTTTATCTCTTAAAGATATTGCTTAACCCTTTTATATTATATAATGATTGAGCATCAGTTACTGCGTCACAAAAGATAAAATTTTTTCTACGGTAATTAAAAACACTCACTACAGTATTTCTGTAATATCTCAAAAAATATTAAATTCTTTGAAATGTACTAAGTTATTTTATTTGAATACTGGTTAACTTGTTTTTGCTGTAAACCAAGCATAACGTTGCAACGTTATGCGCATATTTTTATAAAATCACACAATTTTTACCAGTCAAACCACAAAAATACCAAAAAAAAATATATAAAATTATTAACACAAAAATCGATGTTTTTACATTTTTAAATACAGATTAAAGTAGCGAGCATAGATACTTTTTAATAAAACCACAAAAATACACAAAACATAACTGGTTTAGAGACAAAGTTATTTTGTTTTAATGAGGAAAAATAGTGGTTTAAATTACTAAAGTTAACAAACAAACAAAAATAACTCTAATTAGTAGCGAGTGTAGGACAAAATGTTCTAGAATTTTTTTTTTCCATATTTTTAGAGATATTCAATTTCAGTTATTTTCAAATTTATATGTGAAAATTGAAAAGTATTTCACTTACAAAGTATATTTGAAAAACTTTCTATTTTCACCCCAGATATTTTTTTTTCCTTTTTTGATAAAGGTTTAATTAGTCTTTTATTTTTCCCACATTAGTTCTCTATATGTAAAGTGTTTTTATAATTTCTTAGGTTTCTTTATTAAGACAAAGTACTCTTTATGCAAGCAGAAATAAGCCATTTCTATATTTTATCACCAAGAAAATAGTTTACTGATGTGTATATATTGTATATATATTAGCTACAATCATTCATTGTAATCATAGTATGCTGATTTAAGATTTAAGGTCACGTGCATGGAAATAGTATTATATCTACAAATGAATTCGTCCTAAATATTTATGACAAACTGGTCTTATATTTTCCGCTCTAGTCGAGCTATTGCCTAAAACAATCTACTAAGTTATAAACCACTTTTACATTTTTTTTTTAAATTTCTTAGACAATTTTTTACAGACTCCTTATTAGCAGTTGGAATTTCATAAATAACATTCACTGTTTTTTTTCCAATTTAACAAACTGCCAATTCAACAAATAATAAATTATAAGTTAAAGCCAAGACAAATTTATCTTTATTAACTTTATTTATAATGAAATTATAACCAACCTCGTTAAAACATTTCTATTTCAACATTATACTTAAATGTGCTAAAATTTGTGGCGCGAAACGAGAAAAAAAAATTATATCAAATATAAAATATATTTATTTAATCTTCATTATGGGCATTATAAATTTGCGAAAGCTGTATTGTGGCTAAAAATATTGGTTGATTGTTTTTTGCTTTTTTTTTTGCTGGTCATTGTTGTTGTGTTTGTTATGTTTGTTGTTTTTAGTATCTTGTTTAATGATACATAATTTGAACATGTTTTAATAAAGCGGCGACGCACACGATACATGTTTCTAACACCAAAACCAAAATGAAACGATATTTAATTGGAAACTAAAAATAAATAGCATTACAACTACTGTTGATACACCACCATTTTCAGTATGTTTATAGCACGGCCTGTGCTGGCAATATTTAATTAAATTCTAATTTTTTCATTGAATTTGACATAAATTGTTGGTTGCCAAATTTGTGGAAAAATTCAATTTATATTTATGTGGTGGCAGGAGTAAACAAAAATAAAATATTTAAAACCATTTAAACAATTAAGTTAAAAGAGGTTATGAAAAATTTTATAGATCAATGTTAAGGTGATGAAAATGCAAATAAATTTTATATTTTATTATAATAACTAGCTGACCCGGCCTATAACCAAGAAATATCTGCTACCTTTTTATCTGAAATAAGTTAATTTCTTTATTAAGTATTGCTCATAAGTTTGACTTGCTCTTGTACTTCTTTGACTTGCAGCATTACGGGTTCTGCGACTTAAGTTTGTACGTCTAATTTCCGGCATTTTTAGAAACAAAAATTCAACAGAAAATAAAAAAAAACTATAGTACCTATTCTTTCGTAAAAGTATCAAAATGGTCTATCAAAGGTTTCCAACACTTTATTAATTTGACTAACCTTGTTGAACAAACACTTCAGAAAAAAACACACAGTATAAATTATCCCGTAGAAACCAATCTGAAAAGCACACTAAGAAATGGTAAATGAATTATGTAGGTATTTTGTTATTATAACTCCGACCACAGACCAACTCCGACCGATATATTTGCAAAGAGCATGTAAACTACGTTTCTTTGTTTTAATGTCAACAACGTGAATATTACTGCCAGTGACACATTATTATTATTTTTATTTTCTTACATAAGAACCTTCTCCTAATAATAAAAATACAACAAAAAAAGAATTAGCCAATCACGCGTGATGCCGTGACCAAGGGAAAAAGGGATTCATTTATATATATATAGATTATTTATGTAATTATATTGAAATGAATAATATTAAATAGCTACTAACATTTTACTGGAATTAGATTTAATTATAATGATATTTTGTTCTTGCTAGTCCGAGATAAAGAGGTATAAGCAGCACCTCTGGCTGTTACAGAGGAGAATACTGGACCTCGTAGATTAATAGGTTAGTAAGACTCAAATGCCGATGGATCATATGAGTCGAGTGAATGTGGTCGAGGTGCTGTATCGCACACTCTTAGTGGATAAATTCATGCACATTGATGGTATAGATGAACATCAGTATCTTATCTGATGGAGCATAAGGGAATTCTAGAACTTGAACTTTAAGGGGTTAAGGATTAATCAGGCATGAGTCGAGTCGCTGCATTGCATACCCATAGCGGATAGATCCATGCACAATAAAAATATTGATGTTGACATAAATATCTTTACTATTGGGTCGTATGAGAATACTAGACCTCGTACTTCAAGAGGTTCGGGAGGATAAGTTTTCGATAAGTAAGTAAGTATCACATCTATGGGCGACCTAAGTTTAATGATTGTAGGATTTTCGATAATCACCAGAAGGCTATGTGAAATTGTTTTCTAGTCTAGAGAAAACAATTGTAGTGGCGCGGTTTTAATTAATTTATTTTTTAATTTTTTTTTTTTACTGCAATTTCTTTTTTTCTAAGAACTACTATTACACCTAGACGATTGTTAAAATTGGGCCTTTGTCGGACGAATTACCAATTTAGCATCATTATGACTTCAGTTCGACATCACACAATGAATTTTAAATTACCGTGTTAAAAAAGTATCCAAAGTTAAGTATCCATCACAACTATTTTTCCAGCCGATGGCAAACTGTTTTAATGTTTCAACATTTTAAAGGAATTAAAAACATAAGTTACGTAAAATAAAAATAAAACTGAATTTCAATATCTGTGTACCGCTTCAATACTACGGTCCAAGCTTTTCGGTGCCGTATTGATGTTTTACAACTAAAATATTATAAAATTTAAATATATGTATGTATGGCAACTTTGTTAGTTATATGGTGTAGTGGTTAAATTGAAAAACTTCAAAACCAAAGCTCCGTATTTCGAATCGAGAGATTAAACATTTTCACAAAAATTTTTAATTAAGAGAAAACTAAAAACTGTTTACCAAAGAATGCAACTAAACATAATAGAAGCAAGAATCTGCACAACTACTTAATCATATGTGGTTGTGTTGTTGTACCTTGGCATTCTCTTAATTTGTTATAAGACTTTTATAGTAAATTTTAATTACAATGGTGTTTTGACAGTAATGGAAACAGCAGTTGGAAAACACTTATTTCATGTTATCATTTTAATATTGTCACTTGGTGAACTACCCAGCCTGCACAAAAGTACGACAATGTCTGAATCAGACAAGTCCTACTTTTTTACGGACATTTCGTACAGATTTCTGTAAGACATGTCTGGGAAATTTAATGTACGACACGTCTGATAGATATCTGACTGATTTCGTACAGAAATGTCTAAGTTGTTTTTGTTCCTTTTGTTTAGGATTTTTTTTTTCTTTACAAATTAAAACGGAATTTTTTGCTCTTAGCCAACATTGTAATCTTGATTTTGTTTGTTATACGTATTGCTTATTTTAGTCATAAAGTGAAACAAAATAGGCGATAATTAAAAATTTTATTTATTGGTGTGCTAAAAAAAGGTAAAAAGTAATATGGAAAGTGAGTGTTTTTTGCTTTATAAAAAATAAATATAAAAAAATTTCACGTCAGTCTTTTCGGAAGAATGTTAAAAAAAAGAGCCGTATTTGGATTTTCAAGTTAGCTTAAAATATTTAAAAGAATTGTTTTAACTATTAAATCTAGCATATAAACAATGTATATGAATATATTTATGTAAATAATTAAATAATAAATTAAATGAATAAATAAATTTTACATAAAACTGAGTTTTACTTTATTAAATATTTCAGATTTCTTTAAGAAATCTGTATGATTCATCGGATAGAATTACATCCGACAACCTTTCAGAAATCTGTCAGAAATCCATACGAATGTCGTATAATAAATCAGATTTTCCCCTGCTTTTTCTATCAGATTTCTATCAGACGCGTCGGTAAGAAACTTATAATTTCCCACAACATGTCTGTCAGAATTCGTGTCAACCACTTCATATGTTTGGTAGTCAGAAGTCTGACAGAATTCGTATAGAATTCTTACTTGTTTGTCGACATTTCTTACAGATATTTGACAGATGTCGGACAATTTTACAGGCTGGGTAGTTTGCTATATATTGTTGGCATATTTATATCAACATTGTGTTTTTATACCTGGGTATGTACATTATAAAAAAAAATTCACATTTGTGGCTGCTATTCACTTTTCTTGATATGTTACTACCGACTCTAAATAAGCCATCAATAAAAATACACCATTAATTTCTCTGTCATAAAAAACCACTCGCTATTCGAAAAGCGCAGACAACATCATGTGAGCATCTTTCTTTTTCCGGACTTGTAGCTGAAGAGACTTTTAAATTTAAAGATATCACATATATCCTGTAATAGTTGGAAATTTAAGACAAAGCCAAATAAAAGAAACATACAATTTTAAAAACCCATATACGAGTGAAATATGCGATTTTACTTAGTAAAATTGCATACTAAATAAAATTTATCATTCTCACAGCTGGAGTTCTATTAAGTAAAGTACAAATATGAAAGGGTACAAAACTCAAACAAAACTTTTTAAATATTTATATATGATGATGCCAGCGGGTACCAGATAAGCGAGAACTTAATAGTATCAATAAAAAGTGCGTAAAGTTATAGAAATATAAAAAAACAGAAAAATTGTTGCAGTATATTTGTTTGAGTTTGTTGAAGTTTTATTCTTTGGATATAAGCATATAATGGTATAAATAATTTAAGTAAATTGTTAGGATTCTTACCTTTTATTTGATACCCATATTGACATCATAAAATTTACATATTTTTTTTTTTTGTTTAATCTTATCCTTTAAAACTTTATACTTTATGCGAAAGGACGCTCAGCCAGACGTGATTACAAAAAAAAAACTCTAGTTTTACAACAATATCGGCTTTTTGAAGTGCTAAAATGGCTATTGCATGGTGTTGTAAAAAAAATATATGAAACTTTTTTGCACATGTTTTCAAACTTCCAAAGGTTTATTGATTTTATCACGTAACACGTACGTTTTCAAAGTCGTTTATTTTAAAGTTAAAAAACAAAATGTTAATACATGTATACTTTTTTAACTTTAAGGTATTTTTAGTGCTTATTATAAGTAGTTTCGTCTTGAATACGCAACTTTTTTAATATAATATTGTCAAGTTGGCAAAAGTAAAAGAAAGTAACAACTTTTTGGTTGTGTTTTTCTTTTTCTTTTAATAAATTTAAATATTTAAAGAATATTTAAAATTCAAATCTCCATACGGGATTTTTTTTTAAAGAAATAACTATACAGCGATATATTGCTGTCCCTTAAGGGACTGGGATTATAATAAAAAAAATAACCAGGACGGGTTACCCTAATAACCTTATGTATGCTAAGTGTTTTTGTGTGCGTAACTGAATGCAATCAACACGTGGCATCACGTGACTAACACATAAAATTATTTATTTATTTAATTCTGCTTAGGTTTTCTTTAACTCATTTGTAAACTTACATTTACGTTAAGCTGAATATATATAAAAGGCTCTGAGTATCGTTTCGCAGATTTTAGAGAATAAGTAACGAATTGTTAATACCCTTTACCATTTGTTCACAGGCTTATAAAAATTTCAATAATTACTTTACCCCGGCTTAGTCAGCATTTCAAATTAAATGCTGGATTTTGATCTTGTTTATGATTTCTTGTATACTACAAGTCAAGGCATTATTTTCAAAACTTATATTGATGAGCTTAAAAAATAATAATACATTCGTTATTTGGTTGCAAACGTGATCATTGATTTTTAATAGTTTACTTTGCTCTACTGGTTAAGACTTTTCATTAGATACCAGTATTGTGTCAAGTCTATAGCCAGGGGTTATGAAAATATATTATCCAATTTTTTCTTTCTGAAGCGATCTTGGATTTTGCATTTATTTCACTATACTTTACTGGTCAATTGATTCATTTGACACCAATATTATGTGCGACACATTTTGAATTATAACACTTATTTATAATTTTTAATATATCCGTAATTTTATTTCGAACACCATTTCGGGCTCTATTTTTTTTAGTCTTACACCGATTTCTTATTTTATCCGGTAGAAATTTTAAGACCACCGCTGAGGATTAAGTGGCACTAAGAAGAGCAAAAATTAATTAAGTAGTTCAAGGAACTAAATATATTTAAAGTATTTTTTTAATTATTTTTACCTTTAAGTTTTGATTTGTAGAATCAACAATACATTCAACACGTGGCATCCCGCTTAAAAAATAATATAAATAACAAAACATATAATAGTAACTCATTAGAAAATTTAACAAGTAACAGTGATATATTCGGCCGTGCCGAATCTTATATACCCCTCACAACGTGTTGTCATGCAATAACAGTAGTTTGTATCACCATTCATCTCATATGAAATACGTACATACATATAAAAAACATACATATTTAAAAACATCCCATTGTAAAATTATAAATTTACGTACGTACGTTAAAAAAAAATTTATAAAAAAAAATTTTAAAAAATTTAAAAAAAATTTAATAAAAAATAAAAAAAAATAATTAAAATATAAATAATAAATATAACCCAAAAAAAAAATTAAAAAAAAAAAATAATAATATAAATAATATATAAAATAAAAAAAAAAAATAAAAAATTATAAAAAAGATAAAGAAAAAAATTTTTTTGGCTCAGCTGGGATTTGATGCCACGTTTACTCTAACCAGTCTACACGTTTGTATGTATGTTGTTGTTGTAATGCTGTTTCTGTGAAAAAAACGAAGTGGTCGTGGTTTTTTGCTGATATCTCAGTTGTTTATGTACCGATGTTTCTGATTTTCAATACCGATCTACTCCCGAACATTTCTGACATCTTACTACTCCACTTGGGTCCAGGCGATATCGGGGGGCTTAAAGAAGTTGACTTCAACATACAGACGGACAGACGAACAGACTAACAAAGCTTAATCGACTTCCCTATTCATAAGCTTTCAAAAAATATATACTTTGTGTGCTCGGAAATGAAAATTGCAGAAATTTTACACGGAATGACATGTGACTATGTGCCAGCGCATAGAGAGAAGGACCTAAGGGTAAAAAAAAATTTTTCACTTTTTTTGATGTGGACAACATCTGAGCAACGAATGAGACCGATCCCATGCCCCAAAAGTGTTCCCTCTCAGAGATATGCGCGTTTTATAAAATTGAAGTCGACGAAATTTATTTATTTTCATTTTTTCCCCTACTAAATTAACAAAATAACTTCGTTTTACGAAACTACAAAAAAATTTATTTTTTTCCTTATGGACAATTTAAAAAAATTGAAAAATCATTTAGTCTTTAAAATGCCTCTTCTGAACAAAACCTGTTTTTACCCTTAGGTCCCTTTCTCCATGCGCTGTCACATATATACCCTTTTTCACTGTGTGAAGGGTATAAAAAAAGTTAATTATTATAATGAAACTATCGAGTCAAATTCAATAATGAGATGGTGGTAATTTGACAACAAATACATCATTTAAAAAACGACATAGTTTTTTTTCGTTGCTTTTATTTGCCAATGTGTCAAAAACTACATGATCTTTGTTCGTGTTTTAGTTACGCGGGAAAAAGTAATCCATGTAAACAGCTTAGCCATCATTAATACAAAGAAAACAGTAGATCAACTGCGTTGTCAATACCACCTGATAAATAAATTCGCCTTGAGAAATATTAAAAAAAACAGAAAAAGTCGAATAGTTTTGCTTTGGTTTATGCAATTTTTAAGTCGCTTAACATTTTAGGTGACTACTTCGACTTAAATTCAATACTGAAAAAATAGAAAACAAAATAGATTTGCAAATCATATTTCTATATATGCATGAGTTAAGAGCTAATCATAAAAAGCAAATGTAAATATTATAATAGTCGGTATATCAAGCATTTTTTAGTAATATTATCCAAAGACGCCCACACAAAAACCTAAAATATAATAACCTGGAAAAGTTTGATTTTCAACAGAATAAAAACCTTGAATTAAAGCAAAAAAGCGATGGTTGTAAATATTAAGTATTTTATTACTAAACAATTTAAGTTAATCACAGTATTAAACATCGAAGCGTTTCCATAGTAGTGAAGTTCCGAAAACTAATTCCTAAATATTTTGAAAGGAGTGACGTTTCGTTTAGAAAATATTTAATTTGGCAAGAAACTCATGTTTTAAAGATAATTTTGTTAAATACGCCTTTAATTTGTGGATTCAGGACTGCCTTTTGCAATCGGCAGTGCTTGTCGATGAGAGGATTACTGTTAACGCCACTAATTTTAATTTATTTATCATAGATTCTTTAATTCTAGGTACTTAGCTTTGAAAGACAAAACCAATTTCAGTTAACTAAAATATTAAAAACATGAAAATTTTTCCAAGATAATGCAGTTGCGAAAAGGGATTACCTAACACTTAAGGAAGTAGTGACGTTTTGTGTAGAAAATATTTAAATTGGTAAAGCAAATCATGTTTCAACGATTATTTTGTTGAATAAGGGTTTTATTATATGGAAACAGGACAGCCGTTAGCAATTGTTGGTGGAACGATTACTGTTGTCACCACTAATTCTAATTTATTTATCAGGGATACTTAAATTCCAGGTAGCTTTAAAAAAAACCCATAATAAAACTTAACATACAAATAATACAAAATTTTAACCAGTTGAGGAATTAAGTGTAGCATGAGGTATTATTTGGCGCTTAGGTCTACACTACAATGATAAAGTATGTTTTTTAGCCCATTAAAATTATAAAAACAAAACTAATTAACCATCCCTTAACTATGAATTTACCTTTTGTACCTGCGAATTGAAAATAGAAATATTCAATTTAACAAAAATAATTAAAAATAAAAATTTATTATATCGTGCTAACAGATCTACACAATACAGCTTTATTTAAAACTATTACTATATTATTATTAAGCCCAGCAAAATGAAAAAGAAGCGTGGCAAAGTGCATTAGATTTTCAAGACTTTCGAATCAATACTGTAAAAGCATTTATGCTAAACGACCCTAAATGCAAAATATTTTTTTTAAACAAAATTTGCCTAAAGATGAAAGCATCATCTTGCAAAAATTCTTAAACAAACAAAACCATCTCATGAAACATCGGATTCTCTTCTCCAAATATGCATATGTTCTATATACTTATTAAAATCATTAGTGCTTTCGCCTAAATTTAAGCAGTCCACCAGTGGACTGCCTACAAAATCACTTTTTAGTCAAAGTTTTTTTTTGCTGGGAAGGTATCTAAAAGAGGGTAGATATTTATAAAAGTATATAACAGTTACTGTTGGTTATTAATGTATTTTGGAAAACATGTATATTTTTGGTTGTACTTTGTAGATTTTTTGCTACTTTAATAATGTATTTGTATATTAAACATTTAAATTAGGAAAAATTAATTTATAAAAAAACAAAATTGTAATTTAATTTTTACCCCAAAACTTATATGTGATGCATTATTTATTTAGTATTTTAGTTTGTTTAGATTTCATTATTCAATGTAATAAAATAAATTCATCTCTCAAAAAAATTCCCCAAGAAAGTCAGTAGGCGACTTTTGACAGTTGAACGTTATTCGACTTTATTAAAAAAAAAACTGAAAACTAATTCATTAACTGGCGCCGCCGCACGGTGTTTCGATTCCATAGATCGAATGAACAAATATAGAAGGCGTGGTCCCAGAGTTGTAAAATTTGGTTTACTACAATACTTAAGATAATTTAACTAATTATTAATTTTAAAAAAATCGGACAAACAAAATAGGCGTGTCTATTGCCCATATATGGTAAGGACGAAATTTTACAATTTAGCTACATAACTGCACAGAAAGTTGAAGAAATCCGAGATTATTTACATCCCGTACTTATGAAATAATTTTTATTGTGATTAACGCAAGGACTCTAGGTCCTGATATATATTCGGAAGCAGCTAAAATCCAATTGTTTACATGGCATTTTTAATTAAAAATTATTTGAGTCAAGCGCCCTCTTGCGAGAATATAGCGAAGTAAACAAAAAAAAATTTTTCATTTTTATATACGGCAGATAGTTTGCTTTAAAAAAAATATTTCATTCAAATCCGTGATGAGTGATTTCTCGATTTTTAGTAATGGAACAACGCACTGTGCGTCAGTTCTGTTATTAAATGTCCATACCGCCACCGCTTTTTGTCGCCTTGAAAAGATTCAATAAAGCTGCCCTTTTAATTAGTTTCAGTTAACCTAAGAAGATATTTAGTTCATAACAGAGACGAAAAGTTAAGTATTAGATTTTTTTAATAAAACTTTAATAGCATCTGTCGCCATATAAAACTGCTCAGCCGATCAGTCGGTTTGTTTCACTGGTACCATATAGCTCATGCTTCATTAGACATTCTGTACGAACAATTACTAGAATAGTAAATTCTAAGTTTTAATTAAAACATTTGTTTTCTTTTCATTTATCTTTTTTCAAAAACAGTTTTTCTTTAGAAAAAAATCTAGAAAAGTCTTTATACCAATTTTTTTCCTAAAGTAACTTATTGGAAAAACTCTAATTTGTATACG
Source organism: Phyto melanocephala (assembly GCA_941918925.1). Lineage (NCBI taxonomy): Eukaryota > Metazoa > Arthropoda > Insecta > Diptera > Rhinophoridae > Phyto > Phyto melanocephala. The sequence continues at coordinate 30,824,737 of OW799233.1, forward strand.
TCTTTATCTGACGAAACAGCTGTTGAGAAAGCACATTCGATTGCTGAGCAACAAAAGCCTCTACAAGCAATCATTGCAAGATGTGTATATGTTTATGTTAATAAGCATTAAACTATAAAAGAAATTTGAAACACCTTAAGCATATTCATTGTTATTATCTTAATCAATATATATAATTGCATATCAATCATGATTTATACAAACAATTAGTATATTCTCTTATAACAAATAACTTGCCAAAAAGCATTAAATATACACAAGCACATAACTATTTATACATGTTTATTAATGTGAATGTATGCTTTTGTTTTAAAAACCATTGTTTTAACTTTTGTTAAAGTTTACAAAAGCTTATGGAACGTCAACAGTTGATCAGGTTTGTGGATACAAAACCTTTAATTGTTCATCGAATATTATATATAGTATTCGTTGTAGTTTTGGGTAGGGTTCTTAAGTCAAATTTAATTATTAATAGAATATCAAAACAATTAAGGTTTGAACTACAATGCTTACAGTTATAGTAAATCACATTGTTTGTTTTTAATTGTTCCAGACAAAAGGAGAAACAGTGTGAGCAAATGATGCATAATTGTTTTGTGTGAACACAATTTTAATTAAGAAAAGGATATTATCAGAAAATTACTATGAACTTTATCAATAATCTGTCTAAAGAAATGAAAATGATGTGTAGCGGTACTATTTTCAAAAAAATAATACAAATAAAAATACGTAAAATAATACGAAAATAAAGCAAGTTAAAGTGCTATATTCGGCCGTGCCGAATCTTTTATACCCTTCACAACGTGTAGTCATGCAATAACAGTAGTTTGTATCACCATTCATCCCATATGAAATACGTACAATGTACGTCGTACATACATATATAAAAACATACATACTTATATAAAAACATCCCATTGTAAAATTATAAATTTACGTATGTATGTGTGTATGTTTAAAAAAATAAATAAATAAAAAAAAAATAAAAAAAAATTGTTTTTGAAAATTAAACAAGTAAGAGCACTATATTCGGCTGTGCCGAATCTTTTATACCCACCACCAATTTTGTGTACATTTAAAGCACAATAATTATTATTTTGTTAATGGCTTTCTTTGTAGAGGGTGGTTAAATTTTTAATTTTAAAACAGAGGCCGAATTACGGCACTCGAACGTGATCGAAATTTGAAAACTCTTATTAGAATCTATATACCTAAAGCATACTCGATCGTTCGAGTAAAATTTCGATCGATATCGAATGCCGTAATTCGGCCCCAGGTCTGTATAAAATGTTAGAACATCTATGAATGCCTTCTAAATTCGTTAAATGAGAAGCATTGCTGTTTATCGCGATAGTGTGGCAAAAAAACAGTCAACTTCGACTCATCATCGTGCCAAACAACTGAGCATCAGCAATGTTATTTAAAATTTGGACTATCGGATCGAGGTGTGCCGTTGAGGTCGCGGGGCCATTTGGCCGATATTTTGTTCCATACATAATTGAACCATACAAATATTATCATTAAAAAAAAATGATAATAATTTCCTAAATAATTTGTGTTTTATTCAAAATCAACATCGGCCCTTAAAATTTAACCACCCTTTATAACTTGGATATGCTGGTAAAATGTTTTCGTAAATTAAGTGTTTCAGTGAAAATGGGCGTTAAAGTAAGCGTGTCAATAAAATTTCTGCTAATAAATACAACTTAGATATTTCAATATAGTCCTCTTTTATTCCAAGATATTTATTCATTGAGAAATTATATGAATTTGAAATAAAGCTTTATATAGGATGTGGGCGTAAGAGTGGGCGTGTCACCTAAATTTTCTGGCATAACAATAACATTGACTAGAAGGATTTCCGTAGCAAATTTTATCATCATACCTCTAATTTTGTCGGTTTTATAAATTTAAATTTCATTAACAGTAGATAATGTGAAAAGTGGGCGTTATAGTAGGTGTGTCGAAGTTATTTATGCTAATAAATACAACTTAGATATTTTAATAAAGTCCTTTATTATTCGATTTATAGAGAAATTATAAGAATTTGAGAGAAAACGTTGTATGGGAGGTTGGCGTGTCACATTTATTTTCCGTCAGAAGAAAGCCTTTGACCAAAAAGCAATTCCTGCAAAATTTCAGAATCGTAGATCTAAAATTTGTCACTCTTATTAGGTTTAAAATTTTTAACATATTGGAAAATACACTACGCGGTATAAATTTTCGTACATTTTGATCTCTAACTCCCTTCCTAATACATGCATTTGGGCAATTTTTCTTTCTTCCTTATACTCCGATTTAGCCAATTTTCTATTCCAAACAAACCTTGTGTATAAGACATATTCTGGCAAAATTTGAGCCCACTAGCTTTTTCGATGGGACCTCTATCGTGCTTTTAACAGACGGACATACGGACGGACATAGCTCGATCGTCGTCAAATGAAACCCCGTTTAAGAATATACATACCATTTTTTTGGTGGCGTATATAAAAACTCAAATACTTCAAAAAAACACATTACAAAAAAATTTGTTTAGCTCTTTTACTAAGATTTTGCAAAAAATATTTGACCTTGTGTCACAAAAATTGGTCTGCTGATCACGGTCGGATCGTAACGGGTATAAAATGGGGTATAGGGGTATAGAGGAGAGTTTTATCTACTAAATGGTGCTAATTTCTTTTTGTTATCTTATGTTTTAAAGAACTTCTAGAAGTATGGTGTATTAAAAAAAGGAATTTAGGAAAATTTAGACCTAAAGATAAAAAAAAAATTATTTCTAAACATTATAAACAATTTATTTTCATGTACTAATGGCTAACAAATTTTAAAATTATACAAAACTTATTTCGTTTGAAAATCTTTTAAAAGTAAAATGTTATAGAACTTTAAAAATCAAAATCTTACTAATAAGTTTCCCGTTTTAGCAAAATGCTGAGCATGTCTATTTTGCATCACCCTGTGGCCCTTAAAATTTAACCACCATTTACAAAAGAATAGATAGATAAAAAAAATTTAGTTAAAATATGTATTTTAAATATTCAAATACTTATTTTAAATCTACTGATGGACATTTTTTTTTAATATTTTTAAATCTTAAACCTCATAAGACTGTGTGTACAACTATATGTAAAGTTGGGCACAAATCATTACTCTAGTTAATTTTTGTCAACAAACTTCGGTCATTTTCGTTTTCACAAACCCCTATAAAATTCCTTTGTAGTTTGTGAAAAAAAATGTTACTAGAGTCATCTAGTGTTCTACGTGATGTTTAGCAAAGACATCATCCTCAGTGTTTGCAAAATGTAGTGGCGCCTTCAACAGATGTTGCCATCTGCAATGAATAAATGCTAATGAATATGACTAATATATTTTTATAAAAATTTAAAAAAAAAGTAGGCGTGGCACATTTATTTTCCGTTATAACGAAGACTTTGACCAAAAAACCATGTTTGCAAAATTTCAGAACCGTACATATAGTTTTGTCAGTTTTATTACGTTTTAAACTTCAAATATACACTGAGCGGTATAAATTTTCGTACATTTTGACCTATAACTCCTTTTCTAATGCATAGATTTAAGCAATTTTTGGGGAGAAATATTCTTTTGACTCGAGAAATATATATTCGAAGTTTCATGACTCTACATTTATGCGTTTGGACACAATTCCTTTTTTTTCGATGTTTGAACGACACGGTTTTTTCGACCTATTCTTGCTTTACGAGCTATAACTCTCTTCCTAATATTCCGATTTAGCCCATTTTCAATACCAAACAAACCTTGTCTATTAGAAAGATTGTGGCAAAATTTGAGCCCTTTAGCTTTTTCGGTGCGACCTCTATCGTGCTTTCAACAGACGGACAGACGGACAGACGGACAGACGGACGGACATAGCTAGATCGTCATCAAATCAAACCCCGATTCAGAATATATATACTTTATGGGGTCTAAAATGGATATTTCGATGTGTTACAAACGGAATGACAAAATGAATATACCCCCACCATTTTTTTGGTGGCGGGTATAAAAAAACGTAGCAGAATGAACAAAAAAAAGTGTAAAGCGAAGTGTCAAAAAAAAAAACCATGAAAACAGAAACCATGTCTATTTTTCTACCCCCCTTTCTTCTCTACAGCGCTTGCTACCAAACAAAAAATTACGTCCAAAATTGAACGTCATAAAATTCAACATGTAAACCTACTGTAAGAGAACAATAAAATTCAAAACGCAAATATTTCTCTCTATGCAATTTTTTTCGATGGTCAACACAATAAAACATTTTTTGAATTTTTTTGTTTAAATTTTTATGTTCTCTTTCATCTCTATTGTGATTCACCTTAGATTTATTCTAGTAAATAAGTATGTGTAGTACAATGAGAGTGTACTATACACACACTATGTTAAATTTAACGAGATTCTTCGGAAGCCATTTTGAAGCTTTTTTAGTTGTTTAATATAAGCCGATCATAGGTAAAGGCTTTTATTGTCCCTATTTTCAACTAAATCTTACCAAGTTGTACTAAGTTTAAGGTTATGTCAAAAATTGTTTTGTTGGACATGAAATAAACACAAAAGTTTTACTCTAGGTTAAATTTGCCAAGTGGAAAACATTTCTTAAAAAACTTTTAGCAAATATTTTTTCCAAAAATCCTAATGCATTTGTTGGGATTTTAAATTAAATAAAAGTCATAAAATATCAAGTAGATACGATGAAACATTGTAGAAGAAATGAAAGCAATTTTGTAGGTTAATAGAATATTTAAGAAAGGGAAATATTTTTAAGTCTTTCTGTACTTCCACGTATACAAAAATCCCCTTAAATTTATCAATAATACATATAAGTAATTAATTAAATTAAATTTTTAATCAATCAATTTCCATTCTTTTTTTTTGCGCTCTTAATACTTGGTTTGTATTTTCGTGACAACTTCCTGCATTTATTTGTTAAACAAATACAGCAACGAAACAATAATCCATCAGCGCATACACATGTGTACAACTTCCATTTAAAATCATGTTTTTCGCATGTTTGCTAAATTTTCTTTACATATTTTCCTCGATAAAAGCAATAATTTGAATGCATTAAACAACTGAATTATTAATGAAGTTTGAATTAAAAAGAATAAGAAGAATAACCTCCATAATTACATTAAGTTTACCTTAAATTACAATAATCGTTTTTATTTTCATTTTTTAAATTTCATTTACTTCGGGGGTAATTGCGAAAATTTGTTAACACTTTTACATGTTAAACCATGTTCAGTGAATAAAGTACACTTGGAAAAGCATTTTTAAAAGGAAAACGCCTGTATTGACTTCACTTGTATTCACATGACAAGTTGCCGATGCATGCGATAATGAGTTTTTAAATTTGTTTATTACAGGCCACAATAGGAAAATCAATTATAATAAAAGAATATTGCCACGCCAGAAAAATATGGCTGTTAAATGGACACTTGAGATTCAGATGAGAGTGAAATTATAGTAATTAATGCATTAATGAAGAAGAGATATTATGAGAAATTTAAGAGTAAGTTAAATGTGTAGGAGTAAATAGTAGATAACTAACGCAAAAATAAAAAATATTTGAGGTTGCTTAAAGGCTTATTTGATGGATATGGTACAGAAATTTGTCATATAAGCCTTAAATAAATCTAAAATATTTTTTTTATGAAAACAACAGTATAAATTTTATTAAAATTAAATCATACTTCTGTGGAAAAAAGAAATAACTGCTCAAGTCGATATAAACTAAGTTTAAAATGGTAAAACCATTGCAACCCAGCAACTTAAAACTACCCACTGCACAGTGTGGTAGATCGCAAATCTAACTGGACAAAATTAATAAATCTCGTTGGGTTCACTTAATACTTATGAATTATATGAAAATTGAGTTCAAGTATATAAATAAGATTTTTTTAATAAAATTATGCAAAAGTAAACAGTTCTCACTGTCAAGAAAAAATAAATTTTTAAAACAAAAAATTTGTATTTTAAATACATCTGCTAAGCTTAATTGTAACTATATATGTATATACTAGCATTAAGGTTGAATATAACTAAGATTCATGGTTAATAAAATTATTATGTGAGTTTTTTCGTAAGGAGTCGGAGATAATCATTTTAATATTAAAACATTTTTAATAAATAATTGTTTTCTTTACTAGTTTTTATTTTATTACATTAATAATACACATAAATACACATAGAGCTTTTAATTTATTTACTTTCATATGCATCATTAAAGGATGCTTCCTCCTCAAATGCATCAACAGATAATAATGAAATAACTTCTTTTGTTATCAAACCTCGAACTCGAAAGGGAATGTTACGCAAACTTGCGATAAAGGAATCCGAAGAAATTAAGCGTCGATTGAAATGATGTGTATTTGTGTCTATTTTTGATGTTTTTCTTGTAAACAACTTTCAGGCAACATATACGGTTTATCAAGCCAAACTGAATTTGATTTTAAGAAACGGTCACGATGTCTTCCACTTTTGATCCATTTTTCGGCTAGCTTAAAACAAATAATATTTATTTTTGCCTTTAGACTTCTTTTCGCGTCTTCTGCTATATTTTTAAGACCATACCTAAACATTAATAATGCCCATACGACCTCCTCGCGATGTATTTTATAAGTTTTTACCCATTCTTTAAAAATTTCCTTTCGCGAAAGGGGAGGTCATACTGGAAAAGTAAAAAAAAAAATGTCTGGCGGTCGCAAAAATGCGCCAGATGTTTTTGGTTAACTTAAAGTGAACAATTGAAAGATTAACCCAAATATAGTTTTACACCAAAACAACCTAGAATAAACAGCTTTAACTCTACTGGGAAAAAGAAAATATTTTATTTTTTGCACTTTCTGAACTGTTAATTTTTTTTTTTTTATACCCGCCACCAAAAAAAATGGTGGGGGTATATTCATTTTGTCATTCCATTTGTAACACATCGAAATATCCATTTTAGACCCCATAAAGTATATATATTCTGAATCAAGGTTCAATTTGATGACGATCTAGCTATGTCCGTCCGTCCATCTGTCCGTCTGTTGAAAGCACGATAGAGGTCGCACCGAAAAAGCTAGGGGGCTCAAATTTTGCCAGAATCTTTCTTATAGACAAGGTTTGTTTGGTATTGAAAATGGGCTAAATCGGTATATTAGGAAGAGAGTTATAGCTCGAAAAGCAAGAGTAGGTCAAAAAAACCGTGTCCTTCTAACATCGAAAAAAAAAAAAATTGTGTCCAAACGCATAAACGTAGAGTCATGAAACTTCGAATATATATTTCTCGAGCCAAAAGAATATTTCCCCCCCAAAAATTGCTTAAATCTATGCATTAGAAAAGGAGTTATAGGTCAAAATGTACGAAAATTTATACCGCTCAGTGTATATTTGAAATTTAAAACGTAATAAAACTGACAAAACAGTTCTGAAATTTTGCAAACATGGCTTTTTGGTCAAAGTCTTTGTTATAACGGAAAATAAATGTGCCACGCCCACTTTTTTTTTAATTTTTATAAAAATATATTAGTCATATTCATTAGCATTTATTCATTGCAGATGGCAACATCTGTTGAAGGCGCCACTACATTTTGCAAACACTGAGGATGATGTCTTTGCTAAACATCACGTAGAACACTAGATGAGTCTAGTAACATTTTTTTGCACAAACTACAAAGTAATTTTATAGGGGCTTGTGAAAACGAAAATGACCGAAGTTTGTTGACAAAAATTAACTAGAGTAATGATTTGTGCCCAACTTTACATATAGTTGTACACACAGTCTAATGAGGTTTAAGATTTAAAAATATTAAAAAAATGTGCATCAGTAGATTTAAAATAAGTATTTGAATATTTAAAATACATATTTTAACTACATTTTTTTATCTATCTATTCTTTTGTAAAGGGTGGTTAAATTGTAAGGGCCACAGGGTGATTCAAAATAGACATGCTCAGCATTTTGCTAAAACGGGAAAGTTATTAGTAAGATATTGATTTTTAAAGTTCTATAACATTTTACTTTTAAAAGATTTTCAAACGAAATAAGTTTTGTATAATTTTAAAATTTGTTAGCCATTAGAACATGAAAATAAATTGTTTATAATGTTTAGAAATAATTTTTTTTTATCTTTAAGTCTAAATTTTCCTAAATTCCTTTTTTTAATACACCATAACTTCTAGAAAACATAAGATAACAAAAAGAAATTAGCACCATTTAGTAGATAAAACTCTCCTCTATACCCCTATACCCCATTGTATACCCGGGACGATCCGACCGTGATCAGCAGATCCATTTTTGTGACACAAGGTCAAATATTTTTTGCAAAATTTTAGTAAAAGAGCTAAACAAATTTTTTTGTAATGTGTTTTTATACCCGCCACCAAAAAAATGGTGGGGGTATATTCATTTTGTCATTCCGTTTGTAACACATCGAAATATCCATTTTAGACCCCATAAAGTATATATATTCTGAATCAGGGTTTGATTTGATGACGATCTAGCTATGTCCGTCCGTCTGTCCGTCTGTTGAAAGCACGATAGTGGTCGCACTGAAAAAGCTAGGGGGCTCAAATTTTGCCAGAATCTTTCTTATAGACAAGGTTTGTTTGGTATTGAAAATGGGCTAAATTGGAATATTAGGAAGAGAGTTATAGCTCGAAAAGCAAGAGTAGGTCGAAAAAACCGTGTCCTTCGAACATCGAATAAAATGGAATTGTGTCCAAACCCCTTAACGTAGACTCATGAAACTTCGAATATATATTTCCTGGGAAAGGACAATATTTTTCCCCTAAATTAAATCTATGCATTAGGAGAGGAGTTATCGATCAAAATGTACGAAAATTTATACCGCACAGTGTATTTTTCGGTATATTTAAAAACAAAAACGTCATAAAAGCAACAAAATTGGATGTACGACTCTGAAATTTTGCAAACTTTGCTTTTTGGTGACACGCTTTTTTGTAACGGCAAATCAATGTGCCACGCCCACTTTTACGCCCACCTCCCATATAACGTTTTAACTAAAATTCATATAATTGCTCTATTAATAAAGATTTTGGAATAATAAAGGCCTATTTTGAAACACTTTAGTTGTACTCATTCGCAAAAATTACTTTGACACGCCTACTATAACGCCCACTTTTCACGTTATATACCGTTAATGAAATTTAAAAGCTCATAAAACCGCCAAAATTAGAGGTATGATGATAAATTTTGCTACGTCTATCCCCCTAGGCAATTTCATTACTGTGCCAAAATTTTAAGGTGCCACGCCCGCTTTTACGCCCACCTCCCATATAACGTTTTACCTAAAATTCATATAATTTCTTTATTAAATAACAAAGATTTTGGAATAATAAAGGGATAAATTGAAACACCTAAGTTGTACTCATTCGCAAAAACAACTTTGACACGCCTTCTATAACGCCCACTTTCACTTTTGAATTGTGTCCAGACGCATAAACGTAGTCATGAAACTTCGAATATATATTTATCGAGTCGAAAGAATATTTTTCCCTGAAAATCGCTTAAATCTATGAATTAGGAAAAGAGTTAGAGATAAAAATGTACGAAAAGTTATACCGCACAGTGTATATTTCAAATTTAAAACGTAATAAAACTGACAAAACTAAATGTACTATTCTGAAATTTTGCAAACATGGCTTTTTGGTAAAAGTCTTCGTTATAACGGAAAATAGATGTGCCACACACACTTTTTTCCTTAAATTTTTATATTTAAAAATATATTAGTCATATATATTAGCATTTATTCATCTTACACTGCGCCATTTATTGTACTGTAGCTAAATATAAGATAAAGATGATAAGATAGATGACTCTACTAGCAACTACTAGATGGCATGCTAACAACTATGCTTATGTTCTTTCTAAGTTATGCTCTATTAAAAATGGGAATATAGGAAAATTTAGACCTAAAGATAAAAAAAAATTATCTCTAAACATTATAAACAATTTATTTTCATGTACTAATGGCTAAAAAATTTTAAAATTATACAAAACTTATTTCGTTTGAAAATCTTTTAAAAGCAAAATGTTATAGAAGTTTAAAAAACAAAATCTTACTAATAAATTTCCCGTTTTAGCAAAATGCTGAGAATGTATATTTTAAATCACCCTGTGGCCCTTAAAATTTAACCTTAAATTCACCTTCTTCCTCTTAAATTCATGTAAATTCTCTATGAATAAAGATTTTGGAATACTAAAGGACTATATTGAAATATCTAAGTTATGTTTATTAGCAGAAACTTTATTGACACGCGGCCACTTTCATTGAAAGACTAAATTTACGAAAACATTTTACTTGCATACCGAAGTTATAATGGGTGGTTTTATTTTAAGGGACTATGTTGCTTTTGAATAAAATTATTATGAAATTATTATCATTTATTTTTATAATGATAATATTTGTATGCTTCAATTATGTATGGAACAAAATATCGGACAAATGGCCCCCAACCTAGGCGGCACACCACGATCCGATAGTCCAAATTTTCAATTACACTGTTGATGCTCGATTGTTTGGCACGATGATGAGTCGAGGTTGCTTGCTCTTTTGCCACGTTATCGTGAAAAACGGCAATGTTTAGCATTCAACGAACTAAGATGGCATTCACAGATGTTTTCACATTTCATACAGACCTGCTTTGCAGACATTTAAATATTTTTTACAATTCTCACGATTGTGGACGAATTCGAACGATTATGTTGACCAAAAGAATCACGAAGTGCACAAAATGCATTTTGATTTGAACGCCCATTTTTATAAAAATCTTTAATATTTAAAAGCGTTGCTCGATTGCGTATCATTCCACGGTTCAAATTGAGTTAGTCTGAGATTGAGAAATGTCAAATGAAATACAAGAAAAAGTTGAAGTTTAGATGTGGTTCACCTTAAACATGGGCCCTTCAAATTTAACCACCCTCTACAAAGAAAGTGATACATATTTTATTATAAAGAGATTATTCTATAGCGATTAACAAAATAATAAAGATTGTGCTTTAAATGTACACAAAATTGGTGGTGGGTATAAAAGATTCGGCACAGCCGAATATAGTGCTCTTACTTGTTTTAATTATTTTAGTTTTTATACCCGCCACCAAAAAAAATGGTATATATATTCTTAATCGGGGTTTTATTTGATGACGATCTAGCTATGTCCGTCCATCTGTCCGTCTGTTAAAAGCACGATAGAGGTCCCATCAAAAAAACTAGTGGGCTCAAATTTTGCCAGAATATGTCTTATACACAAGGTTTGTTTGGAATAGAAAATTGGCTAAATCGGAATATAAGGAAGAAAGTTATAGCTCGTAGTGCAAGAGTAGGTCGAAAGAACCGTGTCCTTCCAACATCGAATAAAATGGAGTTGTGTTCACCAGCATCAACGTAGAGTCATGAAACTCCAAATATAAACTACCTGAGCAAAAACAATATATCTACCCAAAAATTGCCTAAATGCATGCATTAGGAAGGGAGTTAGAGATCAAAATGTACGAAAATTTATACCGCGCAGTGTATTTTCCAATATGTTAAAAATTTTAAACCTAATAAGAGTGACAAATTTAGATCTACGATTCTGAAATTTTGCAGGAATTGCTTTTTGGTCAAAGGCTTTCTTCTGACGGAAAATAAATGTGACACGCCAACCTCCCATACAACGTTTTCTCTTAAATTTTTATAATTTCTCTATAAATCGAATAATAAAGGACTTTATTGAAATATCTAAGTTGTATTTATTAGCATAAATAACTTCGACACACCTACTATAACGCCCACTTTTCACATTATCTACTGTTAATGAAATTTAAATTTATAAAACCGACAAAATTAGAGGTATGATGATAAAAATTGCTACGGAAATCCTTCTAGTCAATGTTATTGCTATGCCAGAAAATTTAGGTGACACGCCCACTCTTACGCCCACATCCTATATAATGCTTTATCTCAAATTCATATAACTTCTCAGTGAATAAATATTTTGGAAGAATTACGGACTATATTGAAATATCTAAGTTGTATTTATTAGCAGAAATTTTATTGACACGCTTACTTTAACGCCCATTTTCATTGAAACACTTAATTTAAGAAAACATTTTACCAGCATATCGAAGTTATAAAGGGTGGTTAAATTTTAAGGGCCGATGTTGAATTTGAATAAAACACAAATTATTTAGGAAATTATTATCATTTCTTTTTTAATGATAATATTTCTATGGTTCAATTATGTATGGAACAAAATATCGGCCAAATGGCCCCCGCGACCTCAACGGCACACCTCGATCCGATAGTCCAAATTTTCAATAACATTGCTGATGCTCAATTGTTTGGCACGATGATGAGTCGAAGTTAACTGTTTTTTTTGCCACACTATCGCGATAAACAGCAATGCTTCCCATTTAACGAATTTAGAATTTCATAGATGTTCTAACATTTTATACAGACCTGGGGCCGAATTACGGCATTAGATATCGATCGAAATTTTACTCGAACGATCGAGTACGCTGTGCTTTAGGTATAGAGATTCTAATAAGAGTTTTCAAATTTCGATCACGTTCGAGTGCCGTAGTTCGGCCTCTGTTTTAGATTTTAAATTTAACAACAAAGAAAGTGATACATATTTTATTATAAAGAGATTATTCCATAGCGATTAACAAAATAATAAATATTGTGCTTTAAATGTACACAAAATTGGTGGTGGGTATAAAAGATTCGGCACAGCCGAATATGGTGCTCTTACTTGTTAATACTTATAATTGAAATATTTAAATGAAAATCCGAATACATTGCTCTGAAATGAAGCTTTATTAAAATAATAAAAAAATTATTACAATAAAATCAACGTAGTCTTTTTAGTCATAACCCAATGTCACACAAAAATACGCTTCTCTTTGAAATCTGAATGCATGAGTTGACAACAACTGACTTAAGAGATGACTTTTTCCTAATCAGAGTTTAAAACAAAAAAAAAAAACAAACATAAATTACAGTTACCTATTGTATTGGGAAGCTCATTAAACGATCAGAAGGAATGTTGCCAAAAACTATTTTTTTAATTTTTTCCAGCTAGATTTGTGATTTACCACAGTGTGCGCTGGGGAATTTTCAATTATTTTTCGGACAACTTTACAAGAAGTTATACAGTAAAAGCTTATTGCCTATATTTTTTTCAAAAAAACAATATCGTTGGAACTATAACCTAATCTAACGTATAATTTATTCATTAAATATATGAAAACCAATATGCTTTTTTTATATTTACAGCATTGAATTCATATAATAATCTTTATTTTAAAGGACATAACTTCTTAAAAATCAACAAGCAAAAATAAAAAGACTTTCCTGGAAAACTATAAAAATAGAGATAAGCAGTTTTTGCTTCTTACGACAGAATTATTACATACAGAGTTCTATGATCCATATGTGTTTGATGCAAGATCTTTACATAATTTAGCTCGACGCATTAGAAAATCTAACATCGCAGGTAGTATTGTACAACTACTACCACGTACAACATCTACGACAGCTTGTAAATTTAGCATTGTATTTTAATATGTGTGATAAAAATATAAGATAACAAATAAGAGAAGTATATTCGGCTGCGCCGAATTTTCGATACCCACTACCAATGTTGTGTACTTTTTTAGCACAAAATGTTTTATTTTGTTATTAACAATAATCGCTATGGAATAATCTGTTTATACTAAAAAATATGTATCACTTCTTTGTATAACTTTGATTTGCTAGTAAAATGTTTTCGTAAATTTAGACTTTATTGAAAATGGGCGTTAAAGAGGGCGTGTTAATATAGTTTAATTGAATAGAAAGGTAGATCGATCTTATCAGCATTTAAATTTCATTAACATTAGATAATGTGATAAGTGGGCGTTAGAGTAGGCGTGTCAATGTAGTTTTTACTAATAAACTCAACTTAGATATTTCAATTTAGTCGTTTATTCTTCCACAAAAGTTATATGCACCGCGGCTCCATACAAAACAATGAAAAACACATGCATTTTGTTTTTTTGTTCTTATGTTAAACATTGTTTTTCTTTAGTTTTATTTTTCTTTATTAATTAAAAAAAAAAGTTGACACCACTCGTCAATATTACCTTGTTAATCTACCTTTATATTTACATACATAAAACTGTCAATAATTCTACAAAAATTTGTGTTTATATTTTTTTAATATATTTTAGTATATATTTATAAATAAACTCTTTAAACAACACACATTAAAATTATGACATCGCTGGAAGAAAGCCGACCATCAATAAGTGACCGGCAGCGCAGGCGTTCATCATACCTGGAAAAAAGTCGAAAATCATTAGAGGAACAAGCTGCACAACAAAAACTCAAAGAAAACGAAGAAAAACGCCAACATTTGAAAACGGTCTTGAATAATATCAATCAAAAAGAATTGGAACATCAAGACGAAAGAGATGTTAGCCTAGAGCCGAGCTTCAGTAAATTTCAATTGCCCTAGTATGTGTTAAAAATCTTAAAATAGTTTCCTAAATATAATATATTTCCTAACCCTCAATTTCATTTCATTTATCTACTAATGCTTTAAATCTTACATCATTAGTACTATTAAATGCCGCAATCGTTATAATGCCACCAAAAAGCTATATGAGCAACGTTTTCAATATGAAATTGAACATTTAATTGCCCAGCAGCCTACTGGCTATGAGGCAGCACGTTTAAATAGGTTTGTATTTAATTCAACCCAAAATTTTATTATAATTTGATTTTTATGTACATATGTAAATGTATTTCTGTATACATATTTTTATCTTCAATATTGACGACGACGACAACGACTACAATAATGGTGACGGCAATGACAACAGACATTTATGCATCACCACCATTTGGCCGCCTCTTCATAGTGTCAGTGAAATTGTTCATACGCAACGTTATTTTTTCAGTTTAACGCGTAAGGGCCGTCAACGTTTAAATTGGATTATGAGCACTAAAATTATATGAAATGGTGACGCAGTGCACGGGAAAAATATGACAATATTTTGCAATACATAAACATACAAACATATACAAATACACAAACAGTAAGACATTTTTTCACATGAATTATACATGTATGAGTGAGTGTAGATTTTAAACAATATTTTTACCTGAATACAGATTAAATTAAATGCAAATATTAAAGGTGTTGAGATGGAAATAAATGAATTTTGAAATATAATTGGGTATTGGGATGATAAAACGTAAATTAATTTCTTATTACTTACTAGCGAAACTTAAAACAAGTAAGAGCACTATATTCGGCTGTGTCGAATCTTTTATACCCACCACCAATTTTGTGTACATTTAAAGCACAATATTTATTATTTTGTTAATCGCTATAGAATAATCTCTTTATTATAAAATATGTATCACTTTCTTTGTAGAGGGTGGTTAAATTTTAAGAGCCCATGTTGAAGGTGAACTACATCTAGTCTTTAAATTTGTTTTCTGCATTTCATTTGACATTTCTCAATCTCAAACTTACTCAATTTGATCGGTGGAAAGATACGCAAATGAGCAACGCTTTAAAGTTATTCAGGATTTTATAAAAATTGACTTTCAAATCAAAATGCATTTTGTGCACTTCGTGTTCTTTTGGTCAAGATAATCGTTCGAATTCGTCCACAATCGTGAGAATTGTAAAAAATATTTAAATGTCTGCAAAGCAGGTCTGTATGAAATGTGAAAACATCTGTGAATGCCATCTTAGTTCGTTGAATGGGAAACATTGCTGTTTTTCACGATAACGTGGCAAAAGAGCAAGCAACCTCGACTCATCATCGTGCCCAACAATCGAGCATCAACAGTGTCATTGAAAATTTGGACTATCGGATCGTGGTGTGCCGCCTAGGTTGGGGGGCCATTTGGCCGATATTTTGTTCCATACATAATTGAAGCATACAAATATTATCATTATAAAAATAAATGATAATAATTTCATAATAATTTTATTCAAAATCAACATAGTCCCTTAAAATTAAACCACCCATTATAACTTCGGTATGCTGGTAAAATGTTTTCGTAAATTTAGTCTTTCAATGAAAGTGGCCGTTAAAATACGCGTGTCAATAAAGTTTCTGCTAATAAACATAACTTAGATATTTCAATATAGTCCTTAAGTGTTCCAAAATCTTTATTCATAGAGAAATTACATGAATTTAAGAGGTTAATTTAAAGGGCCACAGGGTGATTCAAAATATACATTCTCAGCATTTTTCTAAAACGGGAAATTTATTGGTAAGATTTTGATTTTTAAACTTCTATAACATTTTGCTTTTAAAAGATTTTCAAACGTAATAAGTTTTGTATAATTTTAAAATTTGTTAGCCATTAGTACATGAAAATAAATTGTTTATAATGTCTAGAGATAATTTTTTTTTGACTTAGGTCAAAATTTTCCGAAATTTCCATTTTTAATAGAGCATAACTTCAGGAGAACATAAACATATGTAAGTCGTTAGCATGCCATCTAGTAGTTGCTAGTAGAGTCATCTATCTTATCATCTTTATCTTTTATTTAGCTACAGTACAATAAATGGCGCAGTGCATGATGAATAAATGCTAATATATATAACTAACCTATTTTTATAAAAATTTTAAAGAAAAGTTGGCGTGGCACATTTATTTTCCGTTATAACGAAGACTTTGACTAAAAAGCCATGTTTGCTAAATTTCAGAATCGTACATATAGTTTTGTCAGTTTTATTACGTTTTAAATTTCAAATATACACTGTGGGGTATAAGTTTTCGTACATATTGATCTATAACTCTTTTTCTAATGCATAGATTTAAGCAATTTTTGGGGAGAAATATTCTTTTGAGAAATATATATTCGAAGTTTCATGACTCTACGTTTATCCGTTTGGACACAATTCCATTTTATTCGATGTTAGCAGGACACGGTTTTTTCGACCTATTCTTGCTTTACGAGCTATAACTCTCTTTTTAATACTCCGATTTAGCCCATTTTCAATACCAAACAAACCTTGTCTATAAGAAAGATTCTGGCAAAATTTGAGCCCTCTAGCTTTTTCGGTGCGACCTCTATCGTGCTTTCAACAGACGAACAGACGGACGAACATAGCTAGATCGTCATCAAATCAAACCCCAATTCAGAATATATATACTTTATGGGGTCTTAAATGGATATTTCGATGTGTTACAAACGGAATGACAAAATGAATATACCCCCACCATTTTTTTGGTGGCTGGTATAAAAATTAATTCGAAAAAAAAACATATTGGAAAGCCTTAAGGATTACAAATAATCATTAAATAATGAGACAACAGAATGATTACAAGCTCTGATGTTTTTAATCATAATTTGATTTAAACTGTTATTCTTCTTTCTGAGTATATAAATCTTTATTATTTTAAAATTTAATTTTATTTTAATTTTTATTTAATTTAATTTACACAAACAAATTTAAAAATTTTAGAAACAAAAAAATTATTTAAAAAATATTCGTATAAAAATTTTTATTAAAAAGGTAAGTACAGTCATTTTATGTTATTTGAAGCAAAGTACAATAATTTGCCGTAGAAAATAGCAAAGATTGTGGATTTCAATAGTAGTCATATATGATAATTGCACGAAGCTTTCATTAAAAATAATAATAATGTTAAGTGAAAATTATTATAACGGTTGTCCCAACTAGAACGCAATTTTTAAATTTTAAATAAAACACAGATATTAAAAAAAAATCGTGAAACTTTATTATATCGTAAAGTAGACAGAATGAGGTTATGTATGGAACAATATATCGTGCAGATGGCCGCCGCGGCTTTGCTGGCACACACGCAATCTTTTAATGAAATCTTCAATGAACTTTTTGCATAAATGCTGCGGTATTTCATTAATGCAGCGTCCAATTTCCTCTTTTAAGGCTTGATTCGTCGTCGGCTTATTCGCGTAAACCATCGACTTCAAAAAACCCCAAAGAAGAAAATCTAAAGGTATTAAATCACACGATCTAGGCGGCCAATTCTGGTATCCAAAACGCGAAATAACATGACCGGGAAATGACTGATTTAGCAATTGAATTGTTTCTCTGACTGTATGACATGTGGCGCCATCTTGTTGAAATCACATGCCCTCCACATTCATTTCTTCAATTCTAGGCAAGAAAAAACTGGTTACCATTTCACGATACCGAACACCATTGACTGTTTGCGCTTGACCTGCCTCATTTTCATAAAAAAAAACAGGTCCAATGATTCCTCCAGCCCAAAAACCACACCACACAGTGACACGTTGAGGATGCATTTGCTTCTCGTGAATCACTCGAGGATTTTACTCACCCCAAATGCGACAATTCTGCCTATTGACGAAGCCATCAAGATGGAAATGGGCCTCGTCACTGAAGATGATTTTATCGGCAAAATCAGCATTTTCATGTTTCATTTTGGTAAAACAATTTCACAATGAGAATGCGTTGTTCATTCGTGTAGGGCTCCATTTTTACTAACCTTGTACCCTCTACTAGCAAACAATAACAGTTGTTCAAATGTCAAACAATGACACTTCGAATGGCGCCAAATTTAAAAACAGCGTTCTAGTTGGGACACCCATTGTGTTTAAGCCACACAGTTCATAGTGTTGAACCATAGTATGTTTCTTTTAGATAATGATTACGACAACCATGCTTTTTCTTTGTAAATATATTCACATACATGTAGTACGTGTCCAAAATGGCAATCACAAAGTCTTGGTTTATATTTTATATTAAGTGTTCCCCAAAGGTGTTTTTATATTAAATTTAAAAAATTGCATCTGCATGAAATATTTTAAGAGTAAACAACTACAAATATGCGTAATGTGTATTGCATATGAACATAACTATATGAATTTACTAAATACATTCCCTGCAATTTAGTTAGGGGTAATTTTAAATACAAAACAAAACTTTTTAGAATAGTTCTAAGGCTGTCTGTCTGTCTGTTGTGATATCTGCGTTCCTGTCTCCTGTCTCCAGTGTTTTTGCACTATATTTTTTCCTAACACCAATACTTCTGTGGCAAAAATTAATAACTGCTTAAGTCTACATACGCTTAAATCTAGAAAATAAATTATGACAATCCCTCAACTTAAATTATTCCTCAGGCGATTTTAGATGGTTTTGGACAAATTTACATTAAACTTAAGCGTAAAATCTTTTTAACAAACAACATCATTCAATAATAACTTATTTTGACATGTATTGGAAAACGTCGCGACGCCAGCACTTAAGTGAGAGTCATTCTGACTTTGAATTACGGTCTATAATTATAAATTTAATGCTTATTTTGTAAATCTGGTGGTGGTAAGATGTTATTTCAAATCTTATTTTGGTTTATACTATAAGCCCAACTTAACGATATAACGAATTTAAATGATTTTAGAAAAATTAAATCATTTTCCTAAAATTTCGAACTGCTAAAATATATTTTTACGCCAAAACGTGCTTTTAATGGGGAGTTACGCAGTATAAGGGTTTTGTATAAGCAAATTTTGTTTATTTTAAATAATGCTTCTCATTCACAAAAGAAAAAATCCAACGAAAATGTGTATCAGAGGTACACACTTATAATTTTTATGACTTGTTATATGAAACGATGATGTTGAGTGAAAACTATAAATCATGTTCAGTTAAGACTTTGTATGTACGTATGTTTACATTCATTCAGTCAGACAGTCATTCATCCATAAGATATGGATATTCAAACAACTACTGCATGTAACAACAATAAACAACGAATATAAGCAAAAGTGAAAGAGTGACAAAAATATCTGTTAAGGATGTCTACATCTACTTGCATACGTATTTCAGTGTATAATAGTTGAGATTTTTTTTATTGTGATTTTTTTTTAACAAAAGTATTATTACAAACATGTTTTTCAATGGCGCTACATATTTCATATAAAGTGAAACGTTGAAATGTATAAAATGAAAATCATTACAGAATATAGGTTTAATTTAAACATATTTATAATTTTTGACACAAAAGAAATTTGCATGACAACATTAATCATTTGTATTATTTCTTTTATATTTTAAACGAGTCATTGGAAATATTAATCGCATTGTTGGATGTAGTCTCTTTGGCGGAAAGGGGTAATATATTCGATAAGCATTAAGTAAATAAAATATTCGATAGACTGTGTATTTGTATACAAATGTTTTGATAAAATCTTAAATCATAAATAATTATTTTTTTTATCGATTTTACGAAAATTTTGAACTTTTTTATATAAAAATTAAATAATGAAAAATTTCCTTTTACGATATAGCAAAAAAAATTAAATGAATAATTTTTAGGGAAATATGCCTAAAAAGTTAAAGAAAACACTGTTCAATGTCTAAATTTAAATATATCTTACTTCCTCCTTCTTTGTTGTCACTTTTACAGGATAACATTTGCCAAACTACAAAAGCATTCTGTTTTTATATTTGTAATATTAAATATCGATTGCCTTGTTTTATAAAATATGTACTATTTGATTAATATTATAAAAAGGGTGTAAGTAACTCGATTTTTTAGAAATTGCGTTTTTAACATTTTCTCCTAGTCCACTAACAAATAAATCTCTTCTGATAAATTTGGTGAGCCATAAAAAGCACTAACTCATTTCATTCTTTTTAGTTTTATTAAATTTTTTCTTCTCGTCTTAAGTAACAGAAATTCGGGATAGGCTTATCCTATAGTAAGCCATCGTTGTAATCTTTTCAGGGAGACTTATATTTTAGCTTTTATTGCATTAATTTTTTTATATATATCTGATCCGTTGCTCGATTGTGTATCTTTCCACGGTTCAAATTTAGTTAATCTGAAATTGAGAAATGTCAAAGGAAATGCAGAAAAAACTTGACGTTTAGGTGTGGTTCACATTCAACATCGGCCCTTAAAATTTAGCCACACTTTATTTAGAATTAAATATGGTGCCCTAGTGGACTAGTCAGTAGTGTGCTGGTTTGCTAGTCTGTGGTTGAGTTTGATTTCCGCTAGAGTCTCTAAGCTCGTCTGCTTTTCTTCACTTCTATTCTATTCATGTGTCACAAAGGGATGAATTTAATGAATCGAAGTAAGCTAAAAAACAGTTGCCTGTTCATCCTACCTACCTACCTACCTACCTATCTTTATTATTTAATATCACTAAGCATCGGAGTATATTCAGTTGATTACATAATCTTGTCTGCTCGTTTTCAAATCGTCAGCATGCAGGACCTAGACATGAAAACTATTAGCAGTGTAAGTGCTGAATTAAACGAAAGGCTAACTAATGCCTGTGCATATATTTTCAATAGCACTAAAAGTATTTATTATATTGAAAACATAAAACGTAAATATATATATATACAGGTGACACGCCCAGTTTAACGCCTACCTCTCATATAACGGTTTATCTTAAATTCATATAACTTCTGTATGGACAAAGTTTTTGGAAGAATAAAGGACTATACTTAAATATATCACAGTTTTATTTATTATCAGAAACTATATTGACACGCCTACTTTAACGCCCACTTTTATTGAAAGACTAAATTTACGAAAACATTTTACTAGCATATAGAAGTTATACAAGTATAAAGAGATTATTCCATAGCGATTACTGTTAATAACAAAATAATACATTTTGTGCTATAGAAGTACACAAAATTGTTGGTGGGTATAAGAGATTCGACACAGCTGAATATAGTGCCTTACTTTTTTTTAAGTTTACCCCTTATTTATCAAGCTTACCATAATAATTTCATTAAATTTGAGCTGCAAAATTAATGTTTAACAAAAGTAATATTTTTTTACTATTTTCAACTTACAGAAACTTCGAAGACTCTGGATATCAATGAAAAGAGTTTATTAAATATTTTAGTAATACCATCAAAATTACAGAAACAAATCTAATATTCAATAAATTAAAAACTTGTAATCAATATTATTTTCTATGCGTCTTCTAGAAATTGTATAACAGTTGTTATGCATTTTCTGTTTGAAGTCATAAAGGAAAGAATAAACAAATTAAAACAAATATGTTATATTTGAACCAACCTTTCTAACACTGGTTTGAATTTAATAACTTTTTTGTTTGTCATATTTCCTGCAGCTCATTGTCTTTACAAAAACAAAACAAGTTTCTCTGCTGTTAGCGACTTTTTAGTTGTCGTAAATATTGTTGTCTTTAACAATATCTTTAAGACATTTTCAAATATGTTAGTGTCGGTCACAATTGAGCAATTTGTCTGTTTTAATTTCACACGCATTGATTGAGGGCGAACAATAAAAAACACCACAGTCGCCATCAGGTTTCAAACAAAGAGGTTTTGTTGATGCGTGCGTGCGAGCTTACAACTCATTTTAACAACAGCTGCTTAATTCACAACCTGCAGTAGGAGTTGGAGTAGGAGTGTAGGACATTCACTTTTTATACCCGCCACCAAAAAAATGGTGGGGGTATATTCATTTTGTCATTCCGTTTGTAACACATCGAAATATCCATTTTAGACCCCACAAAGTATATATATTCTGAATCAGGGTTTGATTTTATGACGATCTAGATATGTCCGTCCGTCTGTCCGTCTGTTGAAAGCACGATAGAGGTCGCACCGAAAAAGCTAGGGGGCTCAAATTTCGCCAGAATCTTTCTTATAGACAAGGTTTATTTGGTGTTGAAAATGGGCTAAATCAGAATATTAAGAAGAGAGTTATAGCTCGAAAAGCAAGAGTAGGTCGAAAAAACCGTTTCCTTCGAACATCGAATAAAATGGAATTTTGTCCAAACGAATTAACGTAGACTCATGAAACTCCAAATATATATTTCCTGAGTAAAAAAAAAATTTTTTCAGGAAAATTGTCTAAATCTATGCATTAGGAGAAGAGTTATCGATCAAAATGTACGAAAATGTATACCGCACAGTGTATTTTTCGGTATATTTAAAAACAAAAACGTCATAAAAGCAACAAAATTGAATGTACGACTCTGAAATTTTGCACACTATGCTTTTTGGTAAGTAACTTTTCTGTAACGGAAAATCAATGTGCCACGCCCACTTTTACGCCCACCTCCCATATAACGTTTTACCTAAAATTCATATAATTTCTCTATTAATATAGATTTTTGAATAATAAAGGACTATATTGAAACATCTAGGTTGTACTCATTCGCAAAAACAACTTTGACACGTTTTTACAATTCTCCCCATATATTTTTTACAATTCTCCCGATTGTAAACGAATTTGAACGATTATGTTGATGAAAAGAATTTCGAAGTGCACAAAATGCATTTTGATTTGAACGCCTGAATAACTTTAAAGCGTTCTTTAAAGAGATTATTCCATAGCAGTTAACAAAAAATAAATATTATGCTTTAAATGTACACAAAATTGGTGGTGGGTATAAAAGATTCGGCACAGCCGAATATACTGCTCTTACTTGTTAGTTTTCGAATTGATTCCCTTTAAAATAAAGAATTCTGCGATATATTTATTGAAGAACATATTGATTTTCATATATTTAGATAAATTTTAAGTTTAAATTAATTATTCCACGAAATGATAGTGTTCTTTGAAAAAATATAGAAAATTAATTGTTTTGCTATAACTTCTTGTAAAATTTTTTAAAATATTTAAAAGTTTGCCTGAGGGGAGTTTTTAATTCGGGGATTGTAACGACGTGATTATCTCAATTTTAGCTTATGTCGACTTAAGCAGTTTTTCCTTTGCCACAGAAATGTTTCTTCTAAATTTGAATAATCTTTTTTTAACTTTTCGAATAAATATGTTTATTTCCTACCAAATTGTCAGTATTTTATGCATTGGAAGGATTATGTGGAGAATGAAAATTATATTGAAATAGCAGAAACATTAAAAAATTATCAGTTAGATTTACTAATTTAAATAAACCTTTAAAATAATTTAAGATATAGTGCGTTAATACCTTCTCATTTTTAAATATTATTATAAACACATAGTAATTTAACATTTATTATATTTACTTTTCGCAGAATTTACATATTCTTTTTCAAACATTATTTAGAGCTTCCGTTTCCTTTGAGCATTTAATTAAATGCACAAATTCTAAAATTCATATAAATTTTCTACGTATGCGTATGTTATATTTTTTATAATTTCATAATGTTTGTATTACGGTTATACAAATTTCGCTTTTTGCATTATGTGTGCATTAAGTAAATAGAAGAATTTAATATAAATTAAATATTTAGCAACATAATTTTGATGTAATTTTGATTATTTCATAAAGGGTGTTTTTTTAAGCCCGATAGAACTTGAAATTGTAAAAAATAACACAAAAAATTATATTGTAATCAAAATTTTTTTTTATTCGAAAGATCAATACGTGACATTAACATTTGAAAATGATTTCGGGCATATGGGCACCGCGGCTGTTCTTGACGAAGCGCATTCTGGACGTCCGTTGTTTTATCGCAAAATTGTGTTCAGCGATGAGGCGCATTTTTGGCTTAACGGGTTTGTTAATAAGCAAAATTGCCGCATATGGAGCGAGACCAATCCACAAGAGACCCTACAGACTCCATTACATCCAGAAAAATGCACCGTTTGGTGCGGTTTTCACGCTGGTGGCATCATCGGACCTTATTTCTTCAAAAATGAGGCCGGAGCTCGCGTTACGGTCAATGGAGATCGTTACCGCACCACGATCAATGATTTTTTGTTTGAAAATATGGATGACATTGATCCGGAGGAGATGTGGTTTCAACAGGATGGCGCTACGTGCCATACGGCGAACGCAACCATCGACTTATTGAAATCAAAATTTGGCGATAAGTTGATTTCGAGAAATGGACCTGTCGATTGGCCTCCAAGGTCGATCGATTTGACACCTCTCGATTATTTCCTGTGGGGCTACGTGAAGTCACTGGTTTATGCTGATAAACCAGCAACAATTGACGCCTTGGAGGCCAGCATTGTTCGTGTTATTCGTGACATACGGCCAGCAGTGCTCGAAAAAGTGGCCCAAAATTGGACGTCCAGAATGCGCTTCGTCAACAACAGCCGCGGTGCCCATATGCCCGAAATCATTTTCAAATGTTAATGTCACGTATTGATCTTTCGAATAAAAAAAAAATTTTGATTACAATTTAATTTTTTGTGTTATTTTTTACAATTTCAAGTTCTATCGGGCTTAAAAAAACACCCTTTATGAACTTCAATTCGTTTAGGTTCTTGCTGCTTTTCATATTAAAATATGTTTGTTTATGTTATCCATAACACACTTAAAGGCTTCAATTGTCACTGACAAAATGCAATTCGGAACAATGCAATGCAGTACTAAATAGAACTTTTTGTATTATACTGCACATTGGTCAAAAATTCAACTTTAATGGTCAAAATTATTTATACAAAATATATCAACTTATTTTGTTTATATACCGAACTTAATTAATTCAAATAGCAATTTTAGGCAAATAATAGCAATAATGAGAAAACCTTTATTTAAGCTAAAGGAATTTCAAGTGAGCTTAAGATACGTTAGCTTGATTCAAGAAATGATATATTTAATATGATTTTTAGGATTTTATTTTTTAATACAATGTAAATATAAAACTTAAAAAGTATATATTTTGATTTGATATTTATTATCAATTAATTGTGATGTTCATCTCTTTTAAGCATCGTTAAATTATATCGAACCCTAACCGCTAAAAAAGATCAAGCGACAAAAACGAAATTTTACAGGAGAAAGTTTTTATTATTTGTTTCTTATTTAAACCAAGCTACAGAAACAAA
This sequence comes from Phyto melanocephala, assembly GCA_941918925.1. Classification (NCBI taxonomy): domain Eukaryota; kingdom Metazoa; phylum Arthropoda; class Insecta; order Diptera; family Rhinophoridae; genus Phyto; species Phyto melanocephala. The sequence goes on from OW799233.1 coordinate 30,850,522, forward strand.
ATTTTGTATGAAGACACATTTTGATCCAATGCATAAAATAAATCTTATTGCTATCTCATATCATCAAGATCCGGCAGCCGCCCGAAGGCATAGCTCACTTGGGTCCTTCGAGGGTCCCGTTGTGATAGCATATAAGCAAAATAATAGCAATTTTTAACGCATAAGTTTTTTCTTCTGTCATTCTAATGAACTACTGGAAAAAAAATTATTTATGTCGATTGAGTTAAAATATTTTTATGATGAAGGGTTTTTTTAATTTACTAAACCATATTTTTTGTAATATATGTATTTTTAGGTTATTATAACAATTTATACATAAATGTATTAACATACATATACATTTAAGCTGTTTGCATATATTTGTTCAAAAAGTAAAAGCATTTGGATAACCGATCTATTGTAACTTAATATACGAAAATGAATAAGCAGTTTTTCCTTATTGCGAACCATTTATCGCAATAATCGAAACAGTTTATTTGTTACACTTATTGTTAGCAACGAATTTCTTCGCCAATTTTAGCGTGTGTATATGTAAAATATTTTAAGAAGAAATCGTTGGCGTACATTAAAATTTATTATATACCTGAACCGATGGCCCAAATAGCTAGCGCTCTATTTTCTTTTCTAACTTTAAAATAATTTATTGTTATTAAGTTAATCAATAAATAAATTTTTTATATATCTAAAACTGTACTGTCTTTTGTTCTACCTGCTTTTCGCATTCTTATCTTGCTTCTTTTATTACAAGATTCCAAAAAGTCTGCTGATCCCCCAATTCAGATTCGGAAAACCTTTCAGCGCACAAATTAAATTTTTTTGTAGGCAAAACACTTGTGTTGCAAACCATTAGATTTTCTGTCTGTTGGGTTTATTTTTTAAGATACGAGGTTGAGGAAGTAAGGCATTGATATGCAACATACGAATATTAAAATAATATTTTACAATTATTATAATATAACTTTTAAAAATAATATATCTCTCAGTTTTTTTATTAAGAAAATTTTAGTTCAAGCAACAAGCTGCTGTCACAAAAAACACAAAAATTTTCAAAGTGCTTTTAGGCTAAAATTGTTTTTTTTTGTAACGGTACACTGTATGATCCTCAAATTTTTATATTTAGATAATGTAAGTGATGCCAATAAATTGATTTTTTTTAAAAAAAGCTTTATGAAAAATATGTTGCTTGAGCTTTTTTGTCGGTTATTCTTTATCTGTGATATCATTATCTTCTTTATTTAGAGTATTTGTAAAAATATTTTTGCAGCTTTCTGTTTTACAAATAATTTCTTGATCTGCATAGAACTTTTACTGCCAAAAGCATTATATATGTATGAAGTTAAACAAGTCATTAAGATCTTTTAGACTATACCTTTCTGACTTTAATTGGATGTGATAGACTTTTTATTGTGTCGTTTAACCCTCCGTCATGCACATGTGTCTGGCAACGTACTCTTATGTGTTTCAATACATTTATATGAAAAATATGCTATTTTAGTGATAATATTACATTGTTTTATTATTATCATGCAAGGCAAGTAAAGATATATTTTATATTATTTTTGTTCTAATCACACGCTAATCCACATACCCAGGAAAAAAATTGTATGTGAAAAAAGACATGAAAAATTTAATTTTTGTGTTAAATTTTGATCAAAAAGTTATTATAACGTTCTGCACTTTTCGTGGATTTAAGTAAAAAAAATACAAAAAAAAAAAATTAAAAATTTCAAACAAAGTACACTTTTCTTCATAGAAAATATGTCTGTATCTGGCCAGACTCATGTGCTACGTATGTGATGTGTAGATGAAAAAAACACATAAATTTTGTTGTTATTTTTTATCTTAATGGATTTTTTTTCATTTAACGAGGGCTAACATTATTTGTAAAGGTCACCATGAGACTCAAACCCCTAGCTGAATTCAAAATATATTTGAATCACAGTTATATTCGTAAAATGTCTGGCCAGGGTTAAAACAGAAGCTAGGTCTAAAAAGTACGTAGTGCACGCAAAGGTAAACCATGGTAACTACATGATTACTACGGTCATATTATAATTTTTATAAAATATTTAGTTATCTAAACGAGTAATAGTAGAGCGCACAACATGCCAACAGGGCATAAGTGTATACCTGTCATTGGTTTGGGCTTTTAGTGCCCCTCCTTTTCAACCTAATCTAACCTAATAGTTATTTTAAAATTTTGTTATCATATATTTTATCACGATAATCAAGTCTTTGTTTAAGTTTACTAATTTTAGGTTAACCTTTCATGAAATAATCGATATGGTTATCCTTTAACTATAATAAGATTTAAAAGATTTTGTTAAAAAAAATAGTATGATATCTTTGCAAATATAACATTGTGCTTAAAATGATTTAAACCTAAATACAACCATTAATTATTAGATAAAACAACAATATAATTACAAAGAAATCAAGCAATGATGATTTTTAATAATAATTAGTTTTAAAATGTTCTTCTTCTTGCTAAATAAATTTTATTATTTGACAAGTTTGAGTTATGATAAAAATATAGAAAATTTTATAAAAAATTTTAAAAATGTATGATAAAATTGTAAAACAAAAATGGTAACAAAAAATGGTGATTATAATAGTGAGTACCTATAATCAATATAACTGATAGCAAAACACAATAATTTTTTTTAGAAACCGGAAAGGATTGTCCACTTTATTTGTAGTAATAAAATGATAATTGAGTGATACTTTAATTAAACATAATAATGATAACTGACAATTATTATATGATTTAACCACATTCATAAAATACAATTATAGTATGTTGCTCTTCGATTATGATTACCACCACCATGTTTTTTTTTTGCGTGTGCATGAATTTGAAGATCTGTCTTATTTTGCTTACAGGACAGAAAACCTGCCATTTTCCTTCAATTGCTCAGACATTTCTGAATATGACAATTATGGCAGACCAGCTTCTAAAGAGTTTGGGTCTTAACATATTTTGAATTTTTCTTTAGATGCCAGCCTCTTGCCGTTTCAGAACTTAAAATATTTTAAGAAACTTTCCTACCACTTCTTTTCCAACTTGATACAAATAAGTCGTATTTGTTCTTCCATAAATTTAACCCATTAATGGCCATTGTACTCGCACAGGTACAGAAAAACACTCATATTTGAACTGCCATAAATCCAATAATAAATTATTTTGTTCACTATTTGTTTCGATTTTGTGTTATGTGTTCTCTGCTTAATAAAAGCAAATCGAAAAAGCTGCACCAGCAATTAACGGTACTTCGAATTTTGATTGATTTTGCTTAACCTTTTCAAGATTTTCTTATTTTGTGTAGGTCAGTGATTGTTTTACTCTGTTATAAGTGTATTGCATAACAATTAGAAGAGTTTGCACTTGATTTGCAAATAAAAACCCTTGTTTTTTTTTAATTTAAAATAAGTTGTTCATAAAAAGTGATTTTCCAGACGAAAGGTAAGTTTGAAAAACAGTGTACTCGCTTGGGTACAGTGGCTATTAACGTAATTATTTTGATTATTTTTTTTTAGTTTTTTTTTTTTAAATCAGTATGTCGTTTAAAAGCATCAATCCATCAATCTTTTATGGGAGAAGATTTAATAATCTAGAAAGCGCTTTGAATTTTGTGGAAGGGGCTTCAAATAATATTTTTTTTTTGATATTGCGTATATTCCACCAGATGCGGATATCAATACAGATGAGAAGGACGATGATGCTGAGGATCTTTCGCTAACAACATGCCGCAAGATATTTCGGGCGCTGTAGAGGATTTTTACAGCAGCGATAGCGAAGACGATATACCCCTTCAAGAGCATCGCCGGAGAATCCAGCACTCAATACCAGGTCAAAACTATTCCAAATGGACAAAAAGGGAATGTTCCATTGATATGTGAAAAACAACTTCTATTATACACAATAATGAAATGGTATCGAATTTAGGAGGAAATTCAGAGCTTGAAGTGTTTGAAACTTTGTTTGATTTGGATCAAACTCGCATTTATGCTTCACAGTGTAATGCGCATAATTTTTTATTTGCAGAGAAAGATTTGAAGGTTTTTTGGGAATTCTGTTGTTAAGTGGTTATCACAATATGTATATCGAGAGAAAACATTTACTGGGAATTATCTGAAGATACTCGTAATAGACTTACTGGAGTTTCATCGTGCCATCGACCGGCACTACCTACGAAACTACAGCCAACCATCAACATTAGTCGAGTTAGTAGTAGTTGTTCCAAGTGTAGCACTAACTGCTAAAAACCATTTTCCGAAATAATTAAAAGAAACTGTTACCCTGTCGTCAAGGCCACAACCAAATAAGATGGATTTGTGAGCTTTGCGACCTAGCTCTGTGTGTAGAAAAGAAGTGCTTTAAAATTTTTCATACAAAAAAATTAGTATATATGAATACATGCATTGAGCCATTGTACCTGCTTGGGTACAGCCCCAAAAACCTTCAAAACACAATTTTTTATTTTTTTTTTCATATTTGTTAGGTTCTTAATGTTATTTAAATGAATTCTTAATAAACAGAATAAATGATTTTTAATTTTAAAGACAGCTGGCTTTTAATGGGTTAATGCAATTTTCAGAAAGCTGTTTTCCCTATTTGTTCTAATAACATTATTCAAATGCACCCATATTAAAATAAATGTCACACTGTTTCACGTTAGGTAACCTAGAGACAAATATTTAAAGAGAAATATTTTTTATTTATTTTTCTTAGTTACTAAAATACTATTTGAGGAAACACCTAAAATGCCCTGCTCACACTAAAATCTACAACAATATTTAGAAATTTTGTGTTAATGGAAAATAGAAATAAATAAACATTTTATTCTAAATCGCATTATAATATAAGAAGAAAGAAAAAAAAATAAAAATTTACATTTTGGCCCGAATAAATGGAGTTTTAAACACTGTGCATTTTAACAATTTTAATTGTAAAAGCTTTTGTTCAAAGGGAACAAATATAAAATGTTTCTTTGTTATTTATTCTTATTAATTTATAGTTCTTCTTAATTTAAAGATAATACAAAATGTGGTTTTAAATAAAATTTTCTATAATTTTGCTACGTTTCAGTTTCCTTTTGCTTTTATTTGTATAACTATCCACTATTTTATACCTCATAAACTTACACACTTCAAACTAATTGCATAAAAGAATACTCTTTATATTTATGTTGAATTTCATCTTATTTGTTAAGAGTCAAAAGTTTTACACTTTTCGTAGAAAAATGGTTCTAGCTAAAGTATTTCTGTATCAGTGTTGCCGATTGCAGTTGCGTGTCAAAAAAAATTTAAAATTCTAGTAATATTTAAATATATAAATTTAATATTTAAATTATATTAAGAATTTCGAGTATATATTAATTAAAACCTAGGATAAATCAAACAAATTGAAAATGTTTTATTTTACCATGATCTAGTTATGTCCGTCCATCTGTCCATCTACTGAAAGTTTAAAAGTGCTCGAACAAAAAAGCTAGAAAGATAAAATTTTGCTGAAATATTTCTAAGGCTTCACGAAAAGCCCCCCAATGAAATAACGCCCAAACGAGAAATGAAATATTCTCCAAATTTTTTTCATACATCTTTGGGTGTTATTTCATATGAAATAACTTCCAATTTTTTTGGGCCGTTTTTAAATTTTTTTTTGGAAATTATTTCATTTCTCATTTGGGGTTTTCAAATTATGAATAAATCTCCAATGAAATAACACCCAACAAATCTTTAAAATTCGGGGCTTGTTTCATAGCGTGTATAGTTTGGGTGTTATTTCATTTTGTATTCGGGGGTTATTTCATTTTTAAAGCTGTCGGTTATTGGGGGTGTATTTGCTTTTAAATAAATTATATAAAAATAGGCCTTTTACAAGAAAACTGGCCTGTGAATATATCACAATATCTTTTCAAATACATAAATGATAACGTTCTGGATTTGGATGGTGCAACCCTCGTGACAGATTACGAACTTAGTCTACGGACGGCAATAATGATTGTTTTCCCTAAATATATCAAAATTATCGGTTGTTGGTTCCACTTCTGCCAAGCAGTGAGGAGGTACATAATAACAAAGTGTAAACAACTGCCAGCATTTGTACATACAACGTATATTTTCTCCATCTTGAATTCATGAGCAACCATTTTGTTTTTTTACCATTCCTTACGTATGATGTATTAAGTTTATTATTTATGTATGTACATGAAAATAATTTTTTGGTAGTTGTGTTTCAAAAATAAATATATTGGAAATATTACACAATTCTTTCTCCATACTTCCTCACATCTCCATTATAGAAAATTACTGCCTTCTTTACAACATTGTAATAACGCAATGGACCTTATTGGTCTCCGAGTGTGGGTGTAGGAGGCAGATACTGCTTTCTGCATCCCCCTTTCCTACCTTACAACATTGTAACTATAATAACGTCTTCCATGAGTTGGGTTTTCAAGCTATTCGAAAGTTTTAGGATAGCTCGTTGGTGGCTGATCTGAAGTCGCTACTATCGTATAAGGGAAAATAACTGCACTGGACTTAGTCCATTTACAAAACCAAAGGCAGTCACTATTATGGGTGTTATTTCCAATTTTTTGGGGTTTACTTCATTGGGGGTTGTTTCCTAGGCGTTATTTGATTGGGGGGCTTTTCGTGAAGCCATTTCTAATACATAAAAAACATTTGATATTGTAACCATATAATGTCTATCTGATATCGAATATAACGAGATTTCCCCTTAACGCAATGACCCTAAATTAAAAAACTTTCACAAGTATATTTCCAAAGTAAAAAAGTATTTTTGTGAAAAATATCTCAAATCCATACTTTACGAAAAGAAACACAATTAATTTAACGATGGGTTCGTAAACAACTGACATATAAGGAAAAAAATTGAAATTCAAAATCTGATGTGATTGTGATGTGATTCGGCATGGCCGTATAAAGTACTCTTAATTGTTTATTATAGATCTGTACACCACCCTCAAAATTTTCAAAAAATATTTCATATGCAGACACAGTTTGTTTTCAATTTTTTTTTAATTCAATAATATTCGTGACTTGCTTCGGTAACACTGACATTGAAATACGCATACACTACTTTTTAGATAGTTATTTACATATTTTCGTCATTGTTTAATTCGTAAAACATACAGTAATGCGCTAAAAGCAGTTTATGGCTGCACTTTTGGTATAAATTATAACGACATTATTGGTGATTGGCATGAAGTTAAACAGATCTGAAGTTCAATTCTCGTTCTGAGATACTGTAAACTGATTAGTTTCAGAGAGAATTTTTTTGTCTATATTTATTATATATGAGTTAAAGCGAATTCACATCAGGTGATGTTACGAAGACAGCTAATTGTTTTTTGCTCGTTTTATTTCGAACGCCATACGTTTAAAGTTTGTTTACACTTAAATTAATTTGTATGTGCATTGGATTAAGATATTTATAAAAGTTGCAAAATTTGTGAAAAACTACTATATACAAACATTGAAGTTTGCACAAATCTTTTATTGCTAGATCAGTATAGTACAAAATAAACTAAATATTTAATGGTTTTAATTCAGAAAATGCAGAATGCCTGTTGTGTTTGTCCAAATGGTTTAAAAATTTATGAAAATTGTGAAGTCTGTATTTCAAAACATAAAACACAAATAAAATAAAATAGAAAAAACGTATGTAATAAACATAAAATACTTAATTATTTTACAAATTTAAATTTTAATTAACATTTAACAATAAGTTTTTTTTGTCATTCTTCGGATGTTTTTGTGTGTGTTGTAGGAAAGTTCTCACCTGATGTGAATTCGCCTTGTTTTTAGTTTTATTTAAAACATATGAGAGAAGAGACAATTAATTAAATTTTACAGCTGTAGTTTAAAATAAGCAAAAAAAAACCATATTATCAGGAGAAAAATCAAGAGTACCTGCTGAATAAATTTGCATTGGTGCCACTTTACCTTTTACTGAACAAAATTTTTTCATTTTACTTTTTCACAAAACTAAAATTAAGCGCCTGTTTTTGTATTTTATTGCGTTGACTGTAATTTCTATATTTAATTAAATTGCACAAATAAATTTAGTAACCTTAAACAATTTGAGAATAATACTAAAAAAGACTAATGTTTGCTGTTTTCAAATTATGTTTTAATCTTTGACTAATATCTCTAATTATATTTATTAAAATTCAGGACAATTTAACAATTTTATATAAATATTTTCTTGTCTAAGAATTTTCATTTATATTAAGATATATTAATAAATTGTTATTAAAAGTCTTTGTAGTTTCCTTACAATTGTTTACAATTTTGTTCATGACTATAACTTCTTTTATTGCTGCAGTAATACTTTTTTAGCTGCTGACACATGTCAACAATTTCTTCTTAACTTTTTGTTATACATTTTGTTTGCATTTTCTTTTTTAGCACAAAAATTTCCTTTATTTAAAATGTCAAGCAAATTTTGCAATTATTTGTCTAAAAGTGCTAGAGAGTTTTTATATACTTCCATACTTACATATATGCAATTTGCAATGTCAAAAGTATTGTGCGTATGTAGTCAGAGATATAAAGAAGGGTAAATATGCCTTTTTAAGGGCCTTATGTACCCTTATTTATCAGACACAAGGATTCCGATACCCATTGTGTAATAATTATTTTTAACACGCGTTGGGACACAGAGCAAAGGCTTCTACACTGACTACCAATAACGATGCTTTTAGAAGACCTTCTGAAGATGGCCCTTGTGTGAAGACATGTTTAAAGATTTACATTTTAAAAGTTAATTTTTTTTTAATTTTCTTTCTATTTTTTCCCTGGTTTGCGCTAATCGCTATTAGATTCACTACATGGAAGTTTCGTTTGTTTATTTTTAAATGTTTTTTTATTTATTTATTTATTTTTTTAATCTAATCTAAAGCCAACTCGCGTCATATGGATGCGCTTGTTTCTCGAAATTTCGACTTTGTTGAAATTTTGGTGTACTAAGTTTAACAAGAATTCTAAAATTTCGATCGCTCTCGTAAGTCATAATTTGCCCCCTGGTTTTAGAACTGGTTTTAATATGTTATTATTGCTGTTAATACAGAGATCTTAAAAAGAGAAATTAGAGCGATTATCGGTAGTTCAGCGGCCATCTGAAAAGCTTTTAAGGGCAGTTATTATGGAATAAGATTGCCAACCTAAAAGGTGTAAATTCATCTTCCAGAAGGCCTAATATATAAAACCCTGTTGATCTTTACCGCTAGCTATATTTAGTATTACAGTTTTCTACTGTTTTATTACCTTAATTATAAGAGCGTTACATTTAATTTATTGCTCACATATACATTAACACTTAATTTAAGCACATACGATGATACGCACACACGTCTGCATACTTATATGACATTAAGACTATTTGCAAAAACAAATAAAAAAATATCTAAAGCATAATGTGTATTGTACATGTATTCTTAAATATCATCATATATTTTTATTGTTCTTTGTATAAGTTTTATGTAGTCATTAATTAAGTTGTACTCATTGTCTTTATTTGAAACGGTGTTTATGTGGCTAAATGTTTAATGAATATATGTATGTGCGTTTTGAGGTGTTATGAGGCGGTTAAAGGATTTTTTATATTTAATACAAAATTTTGTATGCAATATTTATTTACTATTTACTTATATATCTTTATAATAAATTTTATAAATTAGACATAATTCTACAGTAACAATTAATCTGCATAATTTTCAAAACACAACAACATTTATAAATAACTACAATGCTAAACAGTTTGTATTATCATTGTCTAATGTAAATTGTTAAAATTAATTAAAATTTCAATGGGTTTATATGTTAAATGTAAACTAAAGTTTCTAAACATTTCACAATTATATGAAAGTAACATACACATGCTTAAATGAATCAGACATTTTATAGAAGCCACAAAAAAATGTTGCAGGACAGCTTTGTGGTAGAGAATTTAATTATAAAAGATTGTTTAACTAATTTACATTCAAGATAATTAATTAGATTAATATGACAATTTAATAGAAATTTTATTTAGATTTTGTTTTAGTATTTATTCTATCACGTTATCTTAAGACCTAATTTTTCATTTATAATCATTCAAAATTTTCTATGACTTTAGTAAAATTTGTCAACTAAGCTGTTAAAAGAAAATTGTTAAAAAAATAAAAAATTCTACCATAAACTAAAAATTATATTTAAATTATATGACTCTACAAAATAACTTATCCCGAAAATATAAATATTTCAGAGAAGAAAAAAAACCCAACAAAATATCAGAAAAGGAATAAAATGGAGTCAATTTTATGTTATGATATATTTTATTCTCTAACTCGAAGTAAAACTTGAATTAATTAAAACCAACTAACATTTGAAACACTGTCGACTTCAAAAAAACAAGTAAGAGCACTATATTCGGCTGTGCCGAATCTTTTATACCCACCACCAATTTTGTGCACATTTAAAGGACAATAATTATTATTTTGTTAATCGCTATAGAATAATCTCTTTATAATTAAATATGTATCACTTTCTTTGTAGAGGGTGGTTAAATTTTAAATTCAAAACAGAGGCCGAATTATGGCACTTGACCTAATCAAAATTTGAAAACTCTTATTAGAATTTCTATACCTAAAGCACAGCGTACTCGGTCGTTCGAGTAAAATTTCGATCAATATCGAATGCCGTAATTCGGCCCCATGTCTGTATAAAATGTTGGAACATCTATGAATGCCTTCTTAATTCATTATATGAGAAGCATTGCTATTTATCGCGATAGTGTGGCAAAAAAACAGTCAACTTCGACTCATCATCGTGCCAAACAATTGAGCATCAACAATGTTATTGAAAATTTGGACTATCGGATCGAGGTGTGCCGTTGAGGTCGCGGGGGCCATTTGGCCGATATTTTGTTCCATACATAATTGAACTATGCAAATATTATCATTACAAAAATAAATGATAATAATTTCCTAAATAATTTGTGTTATATTCAAAATCAACATCGGCCCTTAAAATTTACCACTCCTTATAACTTCGATATGCTGGTAAAATGTTTTCGTAAATTAAGTGTTTCAGTGAAAGTGGGCGTTAAAGTAAGCGTGTGAATAAAATTTCTATTAATAAATACAACTTAGATATTTCAATATAGTCCTTAATTCTTTCAAAATATTTATTCATTGAGAAATTATCTGAATTTGAGATAAAGTATTATATAGGATGTAGGCATAACAATAAAATTGACTAGAAGGATTTCCGTAGCAAATTTTATCATCATACCTCTAATTTTGTCGGTTTTATAAATTTAAATTTCATTAACAGTAGATAATGTGAAAAGTGGGCGTTATAGTAGGTGTGTCGAAGTTATTTATGCTAATAAATACAACTTAGACATTTCAATAAAGTCTTCTATTATTCGATTTATAGAGAAATTATAAGAATTTGAGAGAAAACGTTGTATGGGAGGTGCGCGTCCGTCAGAAGAAGGCCTTTGACCAAAAAGCAATTCCTGCAAATTTTCAGAATCGTAGATCTAATTTTGTTACTCTTATAAGGCTTAGAATTTTGAACCTACTGAAAAATACACTGCGCGGTATTAATTTTAATACATTTTTATCTCTAACTCCCTTCCTAATGCATGCATTTAGGCAATTTTTGGGTAGATATATTGGTTTTGCTCAAGTAGTTTATATTTGGAGTTTCATGACTCTACGTTGATGCTGGTGGACACAACTCCATTTTATTCGATGTTGGAAGGACACGGTTCTTTCGACCTACTCTTGCATTACGAGCTATAACTTTCTTCCTTATATTCCGATTTAGCCAATTTTCTATTCCAAACAAACCTTGTGTAAGACATATTCTGGCAAAATTTGAGCCCACTAGCTTTTTCGATGGGACCTCTATCGTGCTTTTAACAGACGGACAGACGGACGGACATAGATAGATCGTCATCAAATAAAACCCCGATTAAGAATATATACATACCATTTTTTGTTGGCGGGTATAAAAACTAAAATACTTTAAAAAAAACACATTACAAAAAAATTTGTTTAGCTCTTTTACTAAAATTTTGCAAAAAATATTTGACCTTGTGTCGCAAAAAGGTCTGCTGATCACGGTCGGATCGTTCAGGGTATACAATGGAGTATAGAGGTATAAAGGAGAGTTTTATCTACTAAATGGTGCTAATTTCTTTTTGTTATCTTATGTTCGCCTGAAGTTATGCTCTATTAAAAATGGGAATTTAGGAAAATTTTGACCTAAGTAAAAAAAATTATCTCAACATTGTAAACAATTTATTTTCATGTACTAATGGCTAACAAATTTTAAAATTTAAAAATCAAAATCTTACTAATAAATTTCCCGTTTTAGCAAAATACTGAGCATGTCTATTTTGAATCACACTGTGGCCCTTAAAATTTAACCACCCTTTACAAAAGAATAGATGAATAAAAATATAATTTAACTAAAAAATGTATTTTAAATATTCAAATATATATTTTAAATCTACTGATGCACATTTTTTTTTAATATTTTTAAATCTTAAACCTCATAAGACTGTGTGTACAACTATATGAAAAGTTTGGCACAAATCATTACTCTAGTTAATTTTTGTCAACAAACTTCGGTCATTTTCGTTTTCACAAACCCATTTAAAATTCCTTTGTAGTTTGTGCAAAATATTAAAGTGGATGTTGTCAAAATGTTACTAGAGTCATCTAGTGTTCTACATGATGTTTAGCAAAGACATCATCCTCAGTGTTTGCAAAATGTAGTGGCGCCTTCAACAGATGTTGCCATCTGCAATGAATAAATGCTAATATAGATGACTAATATATTTTTATAAAAATTTAAAAAAAAGTGGGCGTGGCACATTTATTTTCCGCTATAGCGAAGACTTTGACCAAAAAGCCATGTTTGCAAAATTTCGGAATCGTACATATAGTTTTATCAGTTTTATTACGTTTTAAACTTAAAAAATACACTGCGCGGTATAAATTTTCGTACATTTTTATCTATAACTCCTTTTCTAATTTATAGATTTAAGACATTTTTGGGGAGAAATATTCCTTTGACTCGAGAAATATATATTCGAAGTTTCATGACTCTATGTTTATCCGTTTGGACAGAATTCCATTTTATTCGATGTTAGCAGGACACGGTTTTTTCGACCTACTCTTGCTTTACGAGCTATAACTCTCTTCCTAATATTCCGATTTAGCCCATTTTCAATACCAAACAAACCTTGTCTATAAGAAAGATTCTGGCAAAATTTGAGCCCCCTAGCTTTTTCGGTGCGACCTCTATCGTGCTTTCAACAGACGGACAGACGGACAGACGGACAGACGGACAGACGGACAGACGGACGGACATAGCTAGATCGTCATCAAATCAAACCCTGATTCAGAATATATATACTTTATGGGGTCTAAAATGGATATTTCGATGTGTTACAAACGGAATGACAAAATGAATATACCCCCACCATTTTTTTGGTGGCGGGTATAAAAAGACTTAAAATTGAGGGATTCAAATGGCGGTCCTAAAGTCATATGTTTCAATGTAATAGCACGAAAAAATATGACTAATGTCATAAAATAGTGCGCTATTTCAAATTTTAGTCAGCTGTTTAAAAATAAGCACTTATAAATATTTAAGTTAAAAATAAAAAACTATCGCTTTGTACAAAAATTATTGTAATTTTAATGGCTGGATCAGTTTACGTCTAAACGAGCCATCGATTTAGTTAGACTAGAAAAAAACATCGGCAGAGCAACTGCCAAAAAATTATTTATGTTTTTTTGATATGGAATAAAGGTATAAACTGTATTTTATTGATATTTTTAAGTGTCGTCTCTTTTTGTTTCATATTTTCATATTTACATATAAATGCCTTTTAATATCAGACATCGTTGTTCGATAAAATTTTCTGATAACGCTGTTTGAACAAGAACAAACTATCGACAACAGCGATCCACTTCACACAAATTCATGTGCAGACAAAAAATTGTTCGTTGTTCGAACAAATCGATGGCTTGTAATGACCGTACGTCAAGTAGATATAAACATAATTACAGCTGTTTAAATTTAAATTAACCTTTTCGTAGATGATGTAGGCAAGGCAGAACAAGCTACTAAAATATTTTTAATAAATATTGCTAGTTTTCTAATCGGAGAAGCACCTTGGGGTTCCAAAATCTGATAAGTGGCAGCAAAGCGTCTTAAGAAAATTTTATGATAATCGATGGTTCGGGTTCGACAGAAACAATTTGTGTATATAATGGATTCAACAAAAGACGATGATATATTTAATACAAGTCCAAAAACGGCATTCATATTTATAAACACCTGGATTTATAATTTTTACTTATTTAAAAGTAATAAAAATGTAATTATGTGTGAAGTTTTAAAACTGTGAAAATTGTTAAGGCATACTAACAAACTTATTGCACACACATACATATATCATATATCAATGACAATGGCGTGTGAATACTATTGCCGGCTCGAAGAAACAGTTTCAGCCGTTCCACTTTGATTTCTATTTAAAAGTTATGATAAAAAAATGAACACAGAGCAAATAGTCTTAGGCCCGTATTCATAAAAAATATTTTAGGTTTATTAAAGGCTTATTTGACAGATGTTGTAGAGAAATTTGTCAAATAAGCCTTCAATAAACCTAAAATATTTTTTATGAATACGGCCCTTAAAGTTTTAGGACTATTTTCTTTGAAGTACAACAAAAATTTTTTAAGCTAATATTAAATATCAGTACGCTGTGACAATACATACCGTTTCAATTCCCCAAATATATTAAAATTTTTTCAAGAAAGCACAAGAACTAATGAAAGTTAAAACAAGTAAGGACGACATATTTGGACTGAAAATAACCTTCACCATCACTATCACAGCGTATACTTAATGTTAGGTTTAATCTAATATAAAATTTTTTTAGCCAAACACTTTCATTTAATACCCATAATAAAGAGTTAAAGAAAAAAATTATCCGCCATTTTGTTTCGCACAACATCTTGAATTTTACACGTTTTCATAGTTTACTGTATTCTACTAATCAAATCATTTCATTGGATATCAATATTGAATTTCACCCATATATAAGTATATTGTACTCTGTTGGGGGTCTACAAGCTGAAAAATCGATCTTTGTTTGTAAATATGAGAAAAAATCTGCAGCTGTATTTTTATGTTTATATCTTAGTTATTTTTAAGCCGATTTGTTGAATTTTCTTGTCAATCAATTTCAAAACTACAGCTAAAGCTTGGTGTCTATAGCATGTGCGAGCTTAATTACAACTTTAAGTTATTTGTTATGTTAAAAATATATAATCTTTTTACATAATTTTGTTTATAACTTTGCTGATAAGTAAGCGATTTATACAAAATTTCTACGAATAGCCCTGAAGGCATAAATAATAAGATAATAAGAATCGTGCCTACAAATTATACCAGGTCTGAAAAGTGGTAAAAGTATTAGTAAAACAAAGCCCGTAGGGTTTATTTGCTCATCTCACAGAAATTTATGTGGCGATTGTGATGGATTTCAACGAACATTTATTTTCAAATATTTTTAAAAGATCGATGCTAAACACAGATTTATGCATCATAAAGGCTTCTTAATATTGATTTCAACTAATATACGGACAGATGGATAATATTCAGTCGACTCCGCTATTCATAGGCTGAGAGAAATAAATACTTTTTGGGCTCGGAAATTATTAAAAATTGTAGATATTACTTTTATGGTTCAAAAAGCTGAAAATCTCGACATAAGTTAGTGTGGCAAAAGTCCATTAGATGTGATGGTTGCCACATCCTGCTAAAACTTTTTCCACTTTTCATTTATTTTTCATAATATTGATTTACATATTATTTACTCTGTGTTGAAAATCGCAATTTTACACATAATTTAATAATTGATAATGGCTTAAAACTATATATAAATTAAAATTAATTAAATATTTATTTGCATAATTTCAAGCACTGTATAAAATTAATTATAATTATAAAATCTCAAGCATAATTATGTTTGTGGTTAACCACAATCAAATGCCACAATGATAAAAAGCAAAAAATTATAGTGATAAAAAAATGCAGGCAAAGCAGGTAGTATGTAACCAACAAAATTTAAAAAAAGTTTTAAATTTAAATTAAAATTTTATACATTGAAAATGTAAGGTCTGTTCATTTACTTTCCCAGTAAATACTTAAAACAATAGAGTAACAGAAAATTGTGCAAAATTACTCTCAGAAATACTAACAAGTAAGAGCACTATATTCGGCTGTGCCGAATCTTTTATACCCACCACAAATTTGGTGTATATTTAAAGCACAATATTTATTATTTTGTTAATCGCTATGGAATAATCTCTTTATAATAAAATATGTATCACTTTCTTTGTATAGGGTGGTTAAATTTTAAGGGCCCATGTTAAATTTGTTTTCTGCATTTCAATTGACATTTCTCAATCTCAAACTTACTCAATTTGATCCGTGGAAAGATACGCAAATGAGCAACGCTTTAAAGTTATTCAGGTTTTTAATAAAAATGGGCGTTCAAATCAAAATGCATTTTGTGCACTTCGTAATTCTTTTGATCAACATAATCGTCAAAATTCGTCCACAATCGGGAAAATTGTAACAAATATTTAAATTTCTGCAAAACAGGTCTGTAAAAAATATTAGAAAATCTGTGAATGCCTTCTTAGTGCGTTGAATGGGAACCACTGATGGTTTTTGCGATAGAGCATCATTGAGCATCAACATTGTCATTGAAAATTTGGACCATCAGATAGAGGAGGGGCACAAAGGATGGGGGGGGGGGGTCATTTGGTCGATATTTTGTTCCATACATAATTGAACTATACAAATTTTAAAATTACAAAAAGAAATAATAATAATATCCTAAATAATTTGTGTTTTATTTAAATTCAACATCGGTCCTTAAAATTTAACCACCCTTTATAACTTCGATAGGCTACTAAAATGCTTTTTTTAATTTAGTCTTTCAATGAAAGTGGGAGCTAAAGTAGGTGTGTCAATAAAGTTTCTGCTAATAAATACAACTTAAATATTTCAATATAGTCCTTTATTTTCCCAAAAACTTTGTCAATAGAGAAATTACATGAATTTAGGATAAACCGTTATATGGGAGGTAGGCGTTAAAGTGGGCATCTCACCTAAACTTTTTGGCACAGTAATGACATTGATTAGAAGGATATACGTAGCAAATTTGATCATCATACCTCTAATTTTGGCGGTTTTATGAGCATTTAAATTTCATTAACGGTAGATAACGTGAAAAGTGGGCGATATAGTAGGCGTGTCAAAGTTGTTTTTGCGAATGAGTACAACTTATGTGTTACAATTTAGCCCTTTATTATTCCAAAATCTTTATTAATAGAGAAATTATATGAATTGTAGGTAAAACGTTATATGGGAGGTGGGCGTAAAAGTAGCCGTGGCACCTTAATTTTCTGGCACAGTTATGACACTGCCTAGGGGGATATACGTGGCAAATTTTATCATCATACCTCTACTTTTGGCGGTTTTATGCGCTTTTAAATTACATTAACGGTAGATAACGTCAAAAGTGGGCGTTATAGTAGGCGTGTCAAAGTTGTTTTTGCGAATGAGTACAACTTATGTGTTACAATTTAGCCCTTTATTATTCCAAAATCTTTATTAATAGAGAAATTATATGAATTGTAGGTAAAACGTTATATGGGAGGTGGGCGTAAAAGTAGCCGTGGCACCTTAATTTTCTGGCACAGTTATGACACTGCCTAGGGGGATATACGTGGCAAATTTTATCATCATACCTCTACTTTTGGCGGTTTTATGCGCTTTTAAATTACATTAACGGTAGATAACGTGAAAAGTGGGCGTTATAGTAGGCGTGTCAAAGTTATTTTTGCGACTGAGTACAACTTAGGTGTTTCAATATAGCCCTTTATTATTCCAAAATCTTTATTAATAGAGAAATTATATGAATTTTAGTTAAAACGTTATATGGGAGGTGGGCGTAAAAGTGGGCGTGGCACATTGATTTTCCGTTACAAAAAAGCCACTCACCAAAACGCAAAGTGTGCAAAATTTCAGAGTCGTATATCCAATTTTGTTGCTTTTATGACATTTTTGTTTTTAAATATACCGAAAAATACACTGTGCGGTATAAATTTTCGTACATTTTGATCGATAACTCCTCTCCTAATACATATATTTAGACAATTTTTGGGGAAAATATTGTTTTAACTCAGGAAATATATATTCGAAGTTTCATGAGTCTACGTTAATGCGTTTTGACACAATTCCATTTTATTCGATGATCGAAGGACACGGTTTTTTCGACCTACTCTTGCTTTTCGAGCTATAACTCTCTTCCTAATATTCCGATTTAGCCCATTTTCAATACTAAACAAACCTTGTCTATGAGAAAGATTCTGGCAAAATTTAAGCTCCCTAGCTTTTTCGGTGCGACCTCTATCGTGCTTTCAACAGACGGACAGACGAACAGACGGACAGACGGACGGACATAGCTAGATCGTCATCAAATCAAACCCTGATTCAGAATATATATACTTTATGGGGTCTAAAATGGATATTTCGATGTGTTACAAACGGAATGACAAAATGAATATACCCCCACCATTTTTTTGGTGGCGGGTATAAAAAGTAAACAAACATTCTACCAGCCAAAATTTGGTGTTGTTGTAATGTTTAGGTGTATATGAGTACTTAATAACTATTCCTGAATTTGTAAAATTAATTGGCCAATTCAGCAATGTCCCTTTATAATATTAGAAATACACATAAATTATACAACACGTTTATTACTTTTTATTATCATTCTCATAGATATTCTTTTTCGTGTTCGTGCACATTTCTTTCATTTGTAACAAGACGTTAAGACGAAGAACTCACATATTAAATCTTTATACCCCATGGTGTAATCACCTGAAGTGATGGCTCAGACGCACAGAATTTTTCGTTCCTCTTCCTTTTATATGGAGTTTGACAATTATTTGCACTGAAATCTTTTTTTATATATAGAGTTTGATATATTCTGGCACACAAAAATATTATCAGCTGCGGTCGCACCACGACGTCTATAAATTTACCCTGGTATACCCTGCTTAAGTCAAAATGTTTAAGGTGCAAAAGTATATTTTTATACCCGCCACCAAAAAAATGGTGGGGGTATATTCATTTTGTCATTCCGTTTGTAACACATCGAAATATCCATTTTAGACCCCATAAAGTATATATATTCTGAATCAGGGTTTGACTTGATGACGATCTAGCTATGTCCGTCCATCTGTCCGTCTGTTGAAAGCACGATAGAGGTCGCACCGAAAAAGCTAGGGGGCCAGAATCTTTCTTAGACAAGGTTTGTTTGGTATTAAAAATGGGCTAAATCGGAATATTAGGACGAGAGTTATAGCTCGAAAAGCAAGAGTAGGTCGAAAAAACCGTGTCCTTCAAACATCGAATAAAATGGAATTGTGTCCAAACGCATTAACGTAGGCTCATGAAACTTCGAATATATATTTCCTGAGCAAAAGCAATATTTTTCCCCGAAAACTATCTAAATCTGTGTATTAGGAGAGGAGTTATCGATCAAAATGTACGAAAATTTATACCGCACAGTGTATTTTTCGGTATATTTAAAAACAAAAACGTCATAACAGCAACAAAATTTGATGTCCGACTCTGAAATTTTGCACACTTTGCGTTTTGGTGAGACGCTTTTTTGTACCAGAAAATCAATGTGCCACGCTTCTTTTACGCACACCTCCTATATAACGTTTTACCTAAAATTCATATAATTTCTCTATTAATAGAGATTTTGGAATAATAAAGGGCTATATTGAAACACCTATGTTGCACTCATTCGCAAAAACAACTTTGACACGCCTACTATAACGACCACTTTTCACGTTATCTACCGTTACTGAAATCTAAAAGCCCATAAAACCGCCAAAATTAGAGGTATGATGATCAAATTTGCTACGTATATCTTTCTAATCAATGTCATTACTGTGCCAAAAAATTAAGGTGCCACGCCCACTTTTACGCCCACCTCTCATATAACGTTTTACCTAAAATTCATATAATTTCTCTATTAATAAAGATTTTGGAATAAGAAAGGGCTATATTGAAACACCTATGTTGTACTCATTCGCAAAAACAACTTTGACACGCCTACTATAACGCCCACTTTTCACGTTATCTACCGTTAATGAAATCTAAAAGCTCATAAAACCGCCAAAATTAGAGGTATGATGATCAAATTTGCTAAGTATATCCTTCTAATCAATGAAATTGTTGTGCCAAAAAGTTTAGGTGACACGCCCACTTTAACGCCTACCTCCCATATAACGGTTTATCTTAAATTCATGTTATTTCTCTATTGACAAAGTTTTTGGGAAAATAAAGGACTATATTGAAATATCTAACTTGTATTTATTAGCAGAAACTTAATTGACACGCCTACTTTTACGCCCACTTTCATTGAAAGACTACATTTAAAAAAGTATTTTAGTAGCATATCGAAGTTATAAAGGGTGGTTACATTTTAAGGGCCGATGTTGATTTTAAATAAAACACAAATTATTTATGAAATTATTATCATTTCTTTTTATAATGATAATATTTGTATGGTTCAATTATGTATGGAACAAAATATTGGCCCCTCCATCCTTGGCGCCACTCCTCTATCTGATGGTCCAAATTTTCAATGACAATGTTGATGCTCAATTGTTGGGCATGATGATGAGGCGAGGTTGACTGCTCTTTTGCAACACTATCGCAAAAAACAGCAATGGTTCCCATTCAACGAACTAAGAAGGCATTCACACATCTTCTTACATTTTATACAGACCTGTTTTGCAGAAATTTAAATATTTTTTACAATTCTCCCGATTGTGGACGAAGTGCACAAAATGCATTTTAATTTGAATGTCCATTTTTATAAAAAACCTGAATAACTTTCAAGCGTTGCTCATTTGCGTATCTTTCCACCGATCAAATTGAGTAAGTTTGAGATTGAGAAATGTCAAATGAAATGCAGAAAACAAATTTAAAGACTAGGTGTAGTTCACCTTCAGCATGGGCCCTTAAAATTTAACCACTCTCTACAAAGAAAGTGATACATATTTTATTATAAAGAGATTATTCCATAGCGATTAACAAAATAATAAATATTGTGCTTTAAATGTACACAAAATTGGTGGTGGGTATAAAAGATTCGGCACAGCCGAATGTAGTGCTCTTACTTGTTTTTCATGGAATCGACATATCACACATGGACGAAACAGCGAAAAAATAAAAAAACGTGTTAATCGAAACGAAGATTCTTGAAAGAATTGTGAATAAATAAATAAAATAAATTTGTTTCTATCTATTAGCATTTTTTGAGTGTTGACATGAAGGTGCCAATATATATGTATGCAATATTGTCGTTCTAAAATTCGTTTTTATTTATTTAATAACTCTTTTGTAATACAAATATCCATTTGACCAATAGAAATTTTATTACAAGTATCCATTCTTAACTACGAGAACACTTTCACTTAACTTAAAGCATAAAGCTTTAGGCAGTATATTCCAAAAATGAGCCTTTCCTTAAAATATAATATGAACAGCGAGCAAAGCTAAGTTATTAGTCAATTATTATAAGTTAATCGAGTGTTAATTGATTTTATTGCGATTTTTTCTATGACCACACATCCCTGGAAATAAAAAACCCTTTTAATAAGATTTTTTTTAATTAGGAAATTGAGTTTTGTTAAAAATTTTTTTATTTGCAAAAACATTTTTATACCTATTGGATAATCCAGCAACTTTAAAAGTGTTAAAGACCGGTTACCTAGGTACTCATGATATTTACAATACTAAAAATATGAGCTGACATATTTACGTTATCAGAATCTAACATTAAAGTAAAATAAATATAAATTACAATATTATGATTTCGCACCGTAATACCCTGTTAGATAGATATTTTTAATTGTTTCAATTTAGTGTTGATTGAGCAATTAAAATAAGTGTTCACACATACTCAATTTATCTTACTTCATTAGCGTTGATAGCTGTAAAAATACGATGTATTTGTACCAAACCAAATAATGCCTGCTCTTCAGATTTTTTCCTGATCATAACATATACATATTTATAATTATATTTATATATATGTATGTATTTATTTGAATTTATTTAAACATTTTTTTTAAATTTTCCTTAAAAAAATTTCCATTTTCTTAATTTTTGTTTTTTGTATATTTATTTGTTTGACATTAGAAATGCCACCTATAGAATTTTCTTCTCACTGGACATATTTTTCAAGAGTTATATTTTGGCTTATTAAAACGCACATAGTTTTTTATTAAATTTATATTGTTTATCGCATAATCAATAATACATTTAAATGTAATACATGCACACAAAAATGTTCTAATTTACTACTTGCTTAAAAGTTTTCACTTAAAATTAAAATACTGTATTTAAAACTGTTGTAATAGGTTTTTGATTTTATCATAACCGTAGCATTTTTATTAAATACAAAACATATTTTAGTATTACAAATTTGTGGCCACTTATTTGGCAGTGGTTTATTTTACATAAATACTTACATAACCATTAGTGCTTGTGTAGTAACTAATACTAACTTTGCAAATATCAATGAGGCAGCCTCCATTAGCGTGAATAGTTAAATAGTTTTCAATTTAAAACAAACTGCTTATAAGAGTTGGTAGTTAAGTTAATCGACAGTGAATACTATAACTATGAAACATGAAACAGAAAATAAAATTTCAATTTCTTTGAGTACAGGAACTACATAAACGAAGTATTGTATTATCACTCACATAGAAAAAACAGAAGATACTAGAAGGACAGTTATAAAGGGTCCGCCATCTAAAGTTTTTTTTTCAACTAGTGCTTATTTCGTGAATGGTAACACTTAGCTTATGTCTGATTTGACAGATAATTAGTTTTATCCTTCCGCTGAACGATTTGGCCGATTTTGTAAAAAAAATCATCTTTTCAAATGAAGCTCATATTGATCTTGGCGGGTATGTAAACAAGCAAAATTGTCGAATTTGGGGCACAGAAAACCCGCACGCATACATTGAAAAGCAAAACGAGTCACTGTTTGGTGCGGATTTTGGTCCAAAGGCATAATTGGGCCATTTTTCTTTGAAAATGAGCAAGTAGTGCCCGTAGTAAATGGCCATGTTTAACGAATTTTTGTTCAAAAAAAAAAATTGAAGAGGAGGATATTGGCAACATTTGATTTCAACAGGACGGCGCTACATGCCACACAACCGAAGCTACACTTTTTATAGCATTTAAAAAAAAGTTATTTGGCGGACCATTTATTATATTAAATACACTGTGCTAGTTGAAAAAACAGACAAGCCGGGCACATAGCGTTTTAACATAATTCGGGTACGCTGAATCCAGTGGTGCCCACGGTTTTTTAAGATTGGCTCTGGTTTTCGAGATATACCGTTATTTCGAAAATGGAGGAGGTTGCACAACATATGTTCGCGTAACTCAAAAACGCTTTAGCTTATTGAAAAAACTTAAAAAACCGAAATTCCGCAATAAAACTTCTTTCTAATATTCGCAGTCGTTTTAGAAAAATAATTTTTTTTTTTAAAAAAAAATTAATTTTTTTATCAAAATTTCGAAATTTTTATTTTTTTAAAATTCATAAAAAATTGAAAAATTCAGCTAGGCTTCTAATTTTTTGCAGACATATAAAAAACAAAGCTGCAAACAAAACAAGCTATAAATAACACTGCTCGACAAAAAATAATTTTTTTTCTTCCCGTTAATTAAAACTATGTGGTCTATGTGGATTTTGATGCGCTGAACTCAAATCCGTAATCGGTTTTTTTCCATCAGATCGGTATTTTTTTTATGGGCGTGCCAAATTTTTTCCCCTAAATTAGGTTTCGGTTTTCAAAAGTAAAACACCAGAAGATGTGTTTTCTCTATCTCTTATCGTTTTGGAATTATTTAAAAATTAATGGAGATAAAAAAAATTGTTCGTGCCAAATTCGTAATATTTTTCAATTTAAAAATATAATTAAAAAAATATAAAGCAAATATTCAACATTTTGCACTTTTTTCTGAGAACTACTTATCTTAAAAATAAAAAAAAGGCGCAAGCCATAAAAATCGGTTAAAAAATGTAGATTTTATTGTCAATTTACCGCAGGTACCCAATATTGTAATGCAACCAGCCTTACATATGATACAGCATTTCGTTAGGTGAGCAGGTAATGGAACTGAAATACAACGGTATTTTGTATGGTTCTTAGAATTAAAAATTATAACATAGTATTTTTCAATTACCTGTGATTTCAAATTATTGGGTACCTGCGGTAAATTGACAATAAAATCTACACCTGGAAAAGTTAGAAATATTATTCGTCCTGGGTTTTTTTTTACAAAACATGGTCATGAAGGTCTCGACTGGTACTTTGATTAAAACAATTACAGTATAAATAAGAGTTCCTCAACCCCTTCACTGTCATATGGAAAGTGCTTGCGAAAGTTATTAGTGAATTTTAAAGCCTCTGACAGTCTTGTATCTAAACAGTTATATTGAAATATCTAAGATGGAGGCGTGTAAAAAGTTTAATTACTTTTGTTATGTGTGTGGGAAATATAAAAATATGCCAAGTCGCCGTAAAATCACTACTGAAACAAGTACCTTGTATGAATCATATTTTTCTTTAAGGGTTATATATGGTAAGAGTTGGACACCATCAATAGTGTGTACACACTGCATTTACCATTTAAATAAGTGGGAAAAAATGGAGACGCCATGCCATTTGGTGTTCCAATGATTTGGAGAGATCCCATAGTTCATGTTGAAAATGAGTGTTATGCGTGCATAAATTATACAGCGGGTATAAACAGAAGAAAAATGACTTATATGTCTTATACTGAAACAGCATATGCTCGATTTCCGCTGCCACATTCTGATGAAATTACTGTTCCGGGTAGCCATATACCAACAGAACATATTTCCTCAATAATTCATTCTGTTGAAGCGGATAGACCAGCTACTTCAATGTATCAACCGTCATGCATCACGGTTCCATGCAGTCACAATGAAATCACGCAAGATCGTCTGGATGTAATGGTACGGCGTCTAAAATTATCTCAAAGACAGAGCATTCTCTTGGCAAAAGAGTTAAAACGAGCTAATATTTTAGCACCAGGTGTACAAACATACGGGGCTATCAATCGCCATAGACGATTTACGCCTTTTTTTAAATCTATTGAGAATAATTCTATTGCGTATTGTACTGACATCCGCGGATTGGTTTTAACAATGCAAAATGAATATAATCCTGGAGATTGGCGCTTATTCATTGATTCTTCCAAAAGTAGCTTAAAAGCAGTTTTGCTACATGTCACTAATTTAAAAAGTCCTATTCCGATAGCACTTAGCACAAATACTAAAGAGACATACGCATCAATGAAAAAAATAATACAGTTAATTAAATATGAAGACCACAAGTGGAAAATATGCGCAGATTTAAAAGTGGTAGCTCTTTTAAGAGGCATGCAATTGGGCTATACTAAAAATATGTGCTTCATGTGCTTATGGAATACGCGTTTCGATGGCGACCAGTACAATACACGGGATTGGGCTTTACGTGAGGAAAGCAGATTGCATAGAAACAATGTTATTGAATTACCACTTGTGTCGATGGAAAAGATTTTGCTTCCTCCACTCCACATCAAACTGGGTATTGTAAAAAAATTTTTAAAAGCATTGAGCCCAGATGGTGTTGCTTTTACCGAATTGCACCGAATTTTTCCACGATTAAGCGGCATGAAAGTAAAAGAAGGTATGAACTCTAACTACTTTATTAAATTAGATTTATATTTCATTTCATAATGTTTCTATTTTACAGGAATTCTTAATGGACCGGACATTCGCCGTCTTATGAAGGACCATCAATTTGAGGTTGCATTGAATGATATCGAGCTATTGGCCTGGAATTGTGTGAAATCAGTAATAGAAAATGTATTAGGAAATCATCGGTCTGAAAACTGGCGAATTTTAATCAAAAATATGCTAACCGCATTTAAAAACTTAAACGTTAGAATGTCATTGAAAATACATTTTTTGCATTGCCATGCCGAAAAATTTAATGAACAATCACCAGCCGAGTCTGATGAACATGGCGAGAGATTTCACCAAGTAACAGCCAGGCTCGAACACTGGTATAGCGGCAAACAACTTGATTCGCTATTAGGGGATATTTGTTGAAATCTGCAGGAGGAAGAAGAATAAATTTCTAAATAAAAACTACTTAACAACAAAAAATTTTTAGTTTGGTTATATAAAAAATTCAAAAATTTCATCTTTTCTGAAAAAATCAAAAGTTGTAGACAGACTTTAATCACAAATAGCTTATTTTGCACCTGCGCAACTTTATTTTTCATTCCCATCATTTGTTTCTAAGGCCTAGTATTCACTCCTAGGGGGATAAAATGTATGACCGACCTCCAATGTTTTTTGTTCTTAACATTTTCTTAAATTATACTTTCCCTTTATCACCATCCCTTAGGGGGGCCCCAATACAAATGTTGCGTTTTATGAAATTCTTAGATTAATTAAAATTTGTCGACTTTTGTGAATAAAATCAAAAGTTGCAAACATATTTTAATTGTTTATAGCTTGTTTTGTTTGCAGCTTTGTTTTTTATATGTGTGCAAAAAATTAGAAGCCTAGCTGAATTTTTCAATTTTTTGTGAATTTTAAAAAAATAAAAATTTCGAAATTTTGATAAAAAAAATTAATTTTTTTTTCAAAAAAAAAATTTATTTTCTAAAACGACTGCAAATATTAGAAAGAAGTTTTACTTTTCTTAAAGGAAATTCGGTTTTTTAAGTTTTTTCAATAAGCTAAAGCGTTTTTGAGTTACGCGAACATATGTTGTGCAACCTCCTCCATTTTCGAAATAACGGTATATCTCGAAAACCAGAGCAAATCTTAAAAAACCGTGGGCACCACTGGATTCAGCGTACCCGAATTATGTTAAAACGCTAGGTGCCCAGCTTGTCACGAAAAAAAGTGTCAATTTCATGCACAGTGATATTATAGAGTTAATGTCAGTTTTTCTAATGGCAATATTTTTTTAATCAATTGTGTCTTGCATTAACAGATTCGCTATGTGAACTAAGCAATCTTATTTTTCTCTTGTATATTACTTATATCACTTACATGGTAGTTTACCACTCACGGACAGTCAAGTAGATTCGGAAGGAAACCACTCTTCTAAGAAATCGTAATAGAGAATATATTATTATATATCACACAAGCCTGTTAGTATATGATAGCCAAGAAACCTTTATCTCTTAATAGATAATTCTGGGCCTTTTCCTTTTCTCAAACGGTGTATATTCTGGTATCATGGTTATTAAAGAGCATACCCTTATACCATTGCTGTGTAGTGCTCTTTTAAAATCTTTGAGTGTTCTATAATATCTGCATGCATACTTTTCCCAGGCATTTAGTACCTAAATTAAGCTTTTCGAGCAACCGATTCATTAGGCTAGATCTTGAAGTTTTTCCTTTTTTTAATTTATTTAAAAATTTATCAAAGCAAATGTTACAGTCTTATAATACAAACACTATATATGACCTTCTGCAAGAAAAGGGCCCTAGCGTGTGAAAATAAAGTTCTTAGAAAAACGCATTATCACTGTGAACACACCTTCAGTTAGGAAATGCGATGGTATGTTTTGTTATGATTGAGTTCCGACTTTGGTGACGTCATGCCTATGTGGTGACGTATTTTTTCGCTTTTAGTGTGACAATACCTTTGCTATTGTTTCTGCTCGGTTTGTTATGATCTCAATACTTGATTCTTAAGGCTGTGGCACAATGAATCCGTTGTCCGTCAAACTTCAACTTTTTTAACTGACAGCAACGTATTGACGGAGAGGGGTTGGCACAATCAGTACTTTGTGTTGACGGATCATAATCAGCAGTTAAATTGTCGACTGCTGCGAGTAATAAAAACAAACAGCGGCGGCTAAAGGCCGATAATAATTATATAATTTTTTTTTATTTATCTTCACAATAACAAAAAATTAATAGAACAAAATAATATTCTTAAGAAAATGTCATTTTAGCTTCAAATGCATACAATCTATATACAAAAAAAAGAGTTTTGAACCGAAAAAAACTGCATGCTTCTGTGGCGGCTCATGCATCACAAAAGAGTACGGCGGCTGCTGTAAAGCCGGTTGACTTCGCTTTTTGCGCACAACCATATGGTAGTTGTCAAAGTACTCGACGTTCGTCAAAAGTTAAAAGTTGGTCAACTTTCGTACTTTGCGTTGACGGACACAAACTGAATGTGACAACACTCATAAGAAAACATGTATTTTAACTTAGTTGTCAGTTGAAAAAGTTGAAGTTTAACGAACGACGAATTCATTGTGCCACAGCCTTTAAGCCGCAACCAGTGACCGACGCAACATCGTTGGGCCTAATAAATTTTTATAAGAAATCTAACTTATTTCATCTTTTTCTACCCCTATTTAGGTACCAGAATCCACTCTAAAGTCCAAGCCAGTTTTTCGACACTCTAGGTCTTGTAGAAGGTCACATATATTAATGTCCAAAAATTAAATCAATTGTAGATGGGAGTCTCTATTGCTATTTCTCACTATCTCGTTCAAGCAGACAGAGGTGAATTTACCTTAACGGTGTAGGATAGCTGAAAGAATTATTAAGAATCGTATGTAGTTTTCCCAGAATCCTTGCTTACATCCAAATTAAGAGATCGTAACTGCACCATCGGCAAATATAATGAAGGTGCATCATATGTACACAATTAAAAAGGCGACAGTTCTGGCAAGCAAAAATAACAATTTTTTTGCCTTGTGTAAAAAAGTTTTCAAATAATTTCTAAGCGAAATTTTAGAACGTATCATATTTATAAAAAAAATATTACGTAAGATTTAGATTTTGTTTTTGGAAAAGAATAGTTAATATTTATTTCTGTCGGATCGCATTGATAGTCTCAATAATATTTGTGTATTATATTTAAAATACATTTGCTTACCATTGTTAGTGAAAATGAAAATTAATTTTTCTTATTGCAATCTCTTTAATATTCCTTGTTCACTTATGTTTGTATATACATTTATTTTCTGTTATGAATGGGATATTTTCTCATAATAAAATGGACTCTATAAATAAAACCAGATATCAAAGTTTCACCATTCCAAATTTTATAAAAATCCATTAAGTTGCTTTTGATTTGTGTTCAATAAGATTGACAGAATGACAAACGGAAGGATATTCTAAGAAATGTAATCATGTATTCTAGATCGTTGGCCTTTTATGTCATCACCAATATTTTCAATAAATAATGCATACATAGACACTGTTTTTTGTACAATATATTGATTTGATACCCTTCACCTTTAAACCAAGGGTATATATAGCTTTGTTATTCCGTTTGTAATTTCTACAATATTCATTTCCAACCAAATAAAGTTTATTTTCTCCGAAGACTTATGACTAGAGAAGTCAATAGAGTAATATTCGACTGTCCGCGTGTTGGTTAAAATTTAACTTTTTGAAGCACTCAGATGTTGCTCAGACCTGTAGGTGGCAGCAATATTTTGGAGAGTTTCGAAAATGAATTATAGTTAAATTCCAGCTTAATCACTCCATAACTTTCTGAGAGACAAGCCTTTGGTTTTTCTCATATTCTTAACGGCAAAGCTATATCAGCAAAAATTATTAAGAAAAACACATTTCTCAAGCCTTTAAATAATTTAGCGAAACGCTGAATTAAAATCCTCAGTTTGGGAGATTATTAGTGAGAAAAATTGTATTAATTGATTTGAACTAACTGAGATGTAAATACCAAAATACAACTACTTTAGTGTTTTCTCTAAAATTTGCAAACGAAAATAATTTTTTTTTGCTTCCTGACCGCTGAGGGGGTTAATGTGAGTGTCAATATAAATATAAAAATTACAGATAACTCTGCAAATTTTAAAATCAAAGATGTCCGCGAAAATAGTAATAAAGCCAAATTCTCTATAATATTAATTCTGGCTTCGCTACGGTTATACCTATGTTCATGATGGTAAAGAGTATTTTCAGAATCATCACGCCAAATAGAGCACTCTTACTTGTTTTATTTCGATTCTTGTTTAAATGGTATTACTTTACACTATCAATGCAAAAATAAATACTGAAAATATAAAACTAATTTCTTATTGCATCGTTATTTTAGTCAAACTTTTAACATGAAATATGTACTTATGTACACACCATTGCATGTATAATGTATAATGCTTCTATAAATGCATGTTAAATTTTAAGGTTGTTGCATGAAACATATGAAACCTCAGGCAAATATGTAAAATACACAGAAAATTTAGAATTTGTATAATACATACACATAATCGCAAAGAAACCTTTTCTACACATACACAACGCCAAGCAGTTAACATATAATATACTCATTGCCTCCTTGCATGCACATTCATTCGAAGACTATATTCTAGTTTCTTTACATATAATATTCATTTGGAATTGTCTTCAGATCGTTAAACATAAATTTTGTATTGCATATAATTAGGGAAATGTAATCAATGCAACCGAGTAAATATATATGTGTGTTTACCTTTGTGTAAATGAGCATGTAAACAATGTCTAGGTGAAGTCAAATATGTATAATGATAATTGTATACATTGACAAATTGTACCGACCTGTCTTCCTTTTACAGCTGTGAGTATCTAATAACCACACAAATTTAAAATTCTTACAAATATAACCACAAATATACAAACACAAAAAAGCCAGATACAAATCATTACAATTTCACATTTACACCATAATGTGTAATGAGTTATAAAACACAAGATTGTGGTTTAAGTAGAGTAAAAATTTTCATGTGTAGGAAAATTACACAGAGGGCATATTTAAGTAAATAAAATTAATTTTCTGTTTGTGGAAATTTTGCAGGGATTATAGAAAATTATTGTTTAATTTTAATATAAAATTTTTTTTGGAAATATTATGTTAGTTTTTAGAGTGCTCAGAGTGGTATTTTTGTTTATATTCCTTTAATTATCTTTTTATTCGTACATGGTAATTGTAATTTTTAGAGATTTTTTTTGTTTAAATTACTTTTACACATTTGCGTAAATAGAAATTTTTTATGAAGTTGGCAACAGCCTTAAAAAGTTTTCTTTTTCAAAATCTTAAACTGAGTAATTTTTTTGTGTATGTTAAGTTTACATAGTCAATTTTATAAAACGCGATCAAAATGTCCTCCATCGATGATCGGGGTAGTGACGCCAATGCTAATACCTGAAGATAGGAGTTAAAAAAAAAGAAGAGAGCAGAAACACACTTTTTTATTTAAAGAAATTCGAAATAAAAATAAGTATAAAAAAATAAGTAAGAGATTCTAATTTGCCAGATTTTTATACCCACCACAAATTTTGTGTAGTTTTTTTTTACATTAACAGTAATCACTATTGAATAATCTCTGAAGTATGAATTACCTTCTTTGTGTAACTTCGATTTGCTATTAATTTTTTCCCTAAGTTTAGTCTTACAATGGTAACGTAAGAGTCTCTACATTAGGACTGAAACTATTCTTACTTTTGTATCACAATGTTGTATGTTTATGGAAGCTGATAACTGTGAGTTAATAGCTAAAAAAAAGTACTTACTTCATATGGGCATTTCAAATCCTGCTAACATTAATGAGAAAACTTTTTTTAAAAATTTTATTAAAAAACTTTTTCCATTGGGTGCCCCGATGGACTAGTCAGCAGTGTGCTGTTCTGCTAGTTTGGGGGTTGCGGGTTCGATTCCCGCCGGAGACTCTGGACTTGTCTGCTTCCTTTCTATTCTATTCTTGCTTTTCTATTCAGGTATCACAAAGGGATCAATATAATGGACCCAAGTGAGCTGCACAACAGCCGCCTGTTCTACCTAACCTAACCTTTTCCATTAAACATATAATTGTATTGCTTCTTATGTGAGAAGCACGTCAAAATAATATCTTCTAATGAATTCAACTTAGACATTATGCATTATGATTTCAAAATCGTTGTCCATAGATATATTATTTGGATCTAAGAGAAGTCGTGATATGGTAATTAGGAGTTAAATTGGGTGATGATTAGATAGACTGATTATTAGACTTTTCTTAAAAACCGTGTGTCGAATATTCCAAATAATTGTTATTTGAAAAACCGGCTTTCGGTTAAGCATCTAGAAATAACCGATAAACAGTTTTTAGGAATAAACAATAACACAAAAATCACATTATTTATTGAAATAAAATTCTCTTAAGAGATCAAAATAATTCACAGAGGTAAGGAACGACTAAAATATACTGCATTCATGACCGAATTTTTAAAGGATTTTTGCTTTAAAATATTATTGGAACATGTTTTTATATTAATACATAGATTTCCCTTAAAACATATGCACTTTCATTAATAAAATAATATATGGATATGTAGTTAATAACTCAACATATGTGAGGCTACATTATTCATTTAAAATAATAATTAAAATTTTTATTACCTTATTTTTCTGATATAGTAATAGCATTGCCAAGAAGTCTGCACTTGAAAAATTTCAGCATGGCTCATGTATTGCTGTCGGTTTTATGAACCTTTGAATCTTATTAAAGAAGGGCGTTAAAGTAGGCGTTTCAAAATAATAATGATTTAATAATGATTTCTACTTGGAATAAATACCACTATTCTTTCAAACCTTTGTCCATAGAGAAATAATTTTATTTAAAGAAAACGTTATACGATAGATGGGCGTTTAGGTAGGCGTGTCGCCATCTTTTGATTATGATGTTTGATTGCTTAAGGCAACCCCAAGTTAAAATATATCTTGCCTTTTTCTATAATTGAAATAAAAATCATTCAAGGCATATTTAGCAGTGTTGTAAATTGTGTGCTTTCTGCCCTATTTTTAGAATTTTTTTAAATTTTTATCGCAGAAACTTTTCGAACAAGTGCTCGGTATATTTTTTTACAAAACTTTTAGTGACTTCATGCCATAAGCGAGTTGCTACGCCCCTTAATGAATAAAAATGCATTCTGAATTTTAATTGAAGCTTAAAATTATAGCTTTTTTTAATGGGCGTGGCCCTGCCCACTTTTCTAATCACGAAACTGTAAACACATTACAGGTCAATATGTGTGCAAAGTTTCAGAAAAATCGGTCGAGTGCAAGTAGCAAAAAATGATTACTTATTTTTTATTTGCAAAGCCTCGCCCAATTTTTATCACCCATAAACACTCCCTGGAATGTGTAAAATAACTTAACAGACACACACACACACACACACACAGACAGACAGACAGAGTTTCACTTTAATCTATATATATAAAAGTGAAACTCTGTGTGTGTGTGTGTGTGTGTGTGTGTTAGCTATAGACTCTGAAACTGTAAAACCGATCGGGCTCAAACTTTGGTAAGTTGTTGTACACATACCGGGGAGTGTTTATGGATGAAAAAAAGTGGGCGGGGCCACGCCCATAAAAAATTAGTTATCAGTTTTAGCTACTTGCACTTGACCGATTTTTCTGAAACTTTGCACACATATCGAGCTGTCATGACTAAATAATTTCGTGATAAGAAAAGTGGGCGGGGCCACGCCCCTAAAAAAGTTTTAATTTTGAGGTACTTGCACTAGACCGATTTTTCTGAAACTTTGCACACATATTAAGCTGTCGTGACTTTATAATTTTGTGATTAAAAAAGTGGGCGGGGCCACGCCCACAAGAAAGGCTATAATTTTGAGGTACTTGCACCAGACTGATTTTTCTGAAACTTTGCACACATATTGAGCTGTCATGACTTTACAATTTTGTGATTAGAAAAGTGGGCACTGCCACGCCCATAAAAAAATGGTATCATTT
This sequence comes from Phyto melanocephala, assembly GCA_941918925.1. Classification (NCBI taxonomy): domain Eukaryota; kingdom Metazoa; phylum Arthropoda; class Insecta; order Diptera; family Rhinophoridae; genus Phyto; species Phyto melanocephala. The sequence goes on from OW799233.1 coordinate 30,884,534, forward strand.
TGAAGTACTTGCACTAGACCGATTATTCTGAAACTTTGCACACATATTGAGCTGTTATGACTGTACAATTTCGTGATAAGAAAAGTGGGCAGGGCCACGTCCATAAAAACAATTATAATTTTGAGATACTTGCACTGGCCCGATTTTTCTGAAACTTTGCACACATATTGAGCTGTTATGACTTTACAATTTCGTGATTAGAAAAGTGGGCAATGCCACGCCCATAAAAAAAATTATTATATTATTATTATTTGCACTTGATATTCAATTAAAATTCAGAATGCATTTTGATTCATTAAGGGGCGTAGCAACGCGCGCCGGGTTTGGCTAGTGTACATATAAAGATAACAACTAAACATAATTTTTTTATTATATGTAAAATAAGGCTTTTCAGAAATCAACATGCATTTTAAAGCTATAGCTAAAGTTAAGTAAATTTTTTATGATTAAGACTTATTACTTTCGAAAAAATTCATGGAATTTCATTTGAGTCCTAATGCTTCTAATATAAGCTTGGGGAACATATTATAATTTTAATTCAAATTCATAATTTTATGAAACAAAACAATTCAAAATTTTAAAATTTTTAGTTGTTAATTTAATCTTTAAAAATAGATACATAACAATTCTATTAATTAAATCTCAGCTCTTCAATTCTAATGTTAATTTGTTTTTGGAGCAATATGTATTTATTTCTGTATGCACATATTTACATATGTATGTCTGTATGTAGGTATATATGTCTGTATGTTGTATATGTACTTTGCATTCGAAAAATAATAAATTGATAACAAATAAAGTCAATTCTCATGAAACTCAATTATGACTACGCTTAGTTAGAGAATATTATTTAGAAAATTCTAAAACAATTAAAAAACACAATATTGGTTAGTAATTAAAACAATTCCAAATCAATCTACAACAACCGATAACATCATTTCAATTCTCGACACTTCAAAATTGATGTCAATACATCCTGTGCTATATAGGACCCTCATTTTATACTAATTAATTATTGAAATGAATTGTACAAGTTTTTTTAAAGAGTCTATTACCAGGATTGAAAACATTAAATGTTCCTGAAATCATATAATTCGTTTTTTCTATGTGGGTTATCAGCTCCGATCGTATCAATTTTTGTTTAGAACAAGACAAATGACATAATATTTAAACAATAAAAGTTTAAATATTATAGATGTACTTGCTTTCCAGATAACTTAAAAAATATATTATTTATTTATATTTATATTAAAGGTGCCACTCCCATAGATATTCATTTTAAGATCACCTATGCAGGTTATTATTATAATACTCAATATACATAAATTTTGAAGACTTTTTAGATATAACACTACTTTTGATATACAGCTAAGATTGTTGACTTTGTATGTGGGGTAGGGTCACATCCACTTTAGCTTTCAAGAAAAAATTCCCTTAAGAATTTTTCCTAAGCTTTATAGATTATAAGAGAAATCGGTCCAGCCGTTCAACAGTTTTAGATAAATAAAAAAAGTGAGCGTTAAAGTTGGCGTAGTCATTTTTGTCTTTCTGTAAAACCCAAAGTTTGATTATGAAAAACATTTAAAATAAAAATTAGCGAAAACCGTGCAGCCGTTCTTAAGTAGTGTGGTTACCAACAAATGACATTTATTTTTTACTTATGTATAGAGATTTTAAATATTTTATTAAGTTTAACTTTCTGACAACAAAAAAATTCATATATTTGTTTTTTATTTTAAATATTTTCGTTTAAAGATTATTTAAAACTTAACTAGTCAACTTTAATGACAAAAAAATATTTTAAGAAACAAAACTTTGGGTTAAATTTGTTCATTTTCCGATCCACTCAAGCATAAAACAGGCAAATGAATAAATCTAAATATCTTAAGAACTTCTGGAGATTCTAAATTATATAAACAAATTGTTTTTATTTTAAAACCGAAAGCTAAACATTCGCATTCGTTTTTCGTGCGATACGAGATAAATCAATTTTTTAGAAGTTTTAAATTTTTTAAAATTATTTTACATAAAAATATAAAAGTATAGAATAAGTATTTTCTTAAATCTTTATATCAATTTAAAGTTCTGTGCTGATAAGAAAAAATAAAATTTAAATAAAGAATTTACTACTCCTCCATCTCTTTCAGTACATTTGTTTTCTTATTTTTCTTTTCGATCATAGAAAAAAAAGGGTATTTATGATTCGACGTTACCAAATGTATTATTCCGGTTTGTTTGTTATGTTTTATATTAAAATGTAATTATTGTTATAACAAACTCACAATATGAATAATTTATTGTTTATTTAAAACATTAATTAAACATGTAATACATTTGAATAAATTTAATGCATAACTATTGAAAACAAAAACACAAAAACAGAAAATAAGAAAAATCACGGTTTATATTGAAAGTGTTTTGTGTTTTTTGTTTTTTCTTTTATTTTATTTGAAATAAAGTTTTAAATTAAAAATGATTTTTCGAATGATCAACAATATATAAATTTAACGCTTGTATTTGAAAAACTTTAGTACGTAACAGTTTGAATTTATTAGGGCATTATTTTTGCCAATTGTAACAATTCGGCTGGCTTGTTAGTTTTTAAGAAGGAAATCTTTAACATATAACTTTTGTTTTTATAATTTTTGTTTTTGTTATAATAAATTGTATTGTGTTCGTTAGTATTGCTGCTTAACAAAAACGCTTTCTGAATAAAAAATTAACATTTCTACTGACTCCTTGTTTAGGCGTATGGTGATACTAAAAAATCTTAAAGCAAAAGTTTATAAAGTAAACATATGATTTTTATAAGATACTAGTCAAACCCGGCGCGCGTTGCTACGCCCCTTAATGAATCAATTTGCATTCTGAATTTTTATTGAATATCAAGTGCAAAAACCTAAAAACTATAATTTTTTTATGGGCGTGGCACTGCCCACTTTTCTAAATACGAAACTGTATAGTTATGACAACTCAATATGTGTGCAAAGTTTCAGAAAAATCGGTCCAGTGCAAGTACCCCAAAATGATACCTATTTTTTAATGGGCGTGGCACTGCCCACTTTTCTAATGACGAAAGTGTAAAGTCATGACAGCTCAGTATTTTCGCAAAGTTTCAGAAAATTCGGTCCAGTGCAAGTAGCTAAAACTGATAACTAATTTTTTATGGGCGTGGCCCCGCCCACTTTTTCAATCACGAAATTATAAAGCCATGACAGCTCAATATGTGTGCAAAGTTTCAGAAAAATCGGTTCAGTGCAAGTACCTCAAAATTAAAACTTTTTTAGGGGCGTGGCCCCGCCCACTTTTCTTATCACGAAATTATTTAGTCATGACAGCTCGATATGTGTGCAAAGTTTCAAAAAAATCGGTCAAGTGCAAGTAGCTAAAACTGATAACTAATTTTTTATGGGCGTGGCTCCGCCCACTTTTTTCACCCATAAACACTCCCTGGTATGTGTACAACAACTTACCCAAGTCTGAGCCCGATCGGTTTTACAGTTTCGGAGTCTATAGCTAACACACACACACACACACAGAGTTTCACTTTTATATATATAGATAGACTAGCTAATACCCGGTGTGCTTTGCCTCCACCATCGTAATAAAATAAAAATTATAGTTCAAAAATATATTTATTTTGCAAGTGCAACGCCTACTATTACTAAATCAACCATTTCTTATTCAAATAATCATATAGTCGTCAAAGCTTCTCGTGAAAAATTTGGGTACTCTAATATTCACATTTTAGTATTCAGTTGCTATGAGAGCTGTCACGCCCACTATTTCTAATGTACCCATTTTTTCCAGAAATGTTTATTTGGATGTCAAAGTTGCTCTTGCAAAATTTTAGTACTCTAATCGATATCGTTTTCCAAATATAAGAAATTTAGTATTTAATTCATGTGGCCACGCCTACTGTTGAAAGTCCGCCCATTTTTTACCTAAATATTTGTGTGGTGTTAAAATTTACCGTACTTAATTTGAAGACTCTAGCTGCATTAACTTTCGTGATATATAATATTTAATACTTATTCTTTAATAGGGCGTGGCACCCCGCCCACTTACAATTTCAAACCAAAGTATAGCCTATAGTTCCTTCCTGACATTCAGAAAGATTCTGTGAAAAAGGAAGTCGGTCGAGCCGTTAACCGTCTATAAAGCACAAACAAAAATACAATCATACAAACACACATTGATTTTTATATATATAGATATAAAAATATATAAAAAAATAAATATAAAAATATATATATAGATATAAAAATATACAAATAGTTTTTTTTTAAAACAATACTTTATGCATACAGTATAAAAAAATATGGTGTAATCACAGAACTTTTTATTTCTCCTTATTTCAATAGGAAGTTGACAATTCTTAAGCCTGAAATAACTTTTTTATACCCCTCACACTTGATTGTAAAATGGTATAAGTAAATGTAAGTTTTTCAATCCGTTTCATATTTCTACAATATTAATTTTAGACCCTATAAAGTGTATTTATTATACCCTTCACCTGTGGTGCACAAGGGTATATATCGACACCTTACTTCCTCAACCTCGTATCTTAAAAAATAAAATTTTTAAGGAGAGACAAAAAAAATGGTTCATCTTTTTACACTTCGGTGTTTGGTTAAAAGTTTAAATGCAATTATTAAGGAATTTATTGTATTTATGTATATTAGTACTAATAATATACTAATTTTTTTTAGTTAAAGCATAAAACAATCGTTTGATATGAAAAAGTCAAAACCGTATTTTTTAAGTTACGAGGTTGAGGAAGTAAGGCATCGATATAGCTTTGTCATTCCGTTTGTAATTGCTACATTTTTCATTTTCGACCCCATAAAGTATATATTTTCTGAAGGCTTATGAATAGAGGAGTCGATTAAGCCCTGACCGTCTGCCCGTCTGTCCGTGTGTTGGTTGAAATCAACTTTTAGAAGCAACTATATGTTCCTGAGATCTGTATATGGTATCAATCTCTTGGAAATATCCGGGAATGAATCGCTATTGAAATTCAGCACAATTGCCTGATAACCTTCTAAGATATGGGCAAAAAACCACGACCACCTAGTTTTTTTTCACAATTACAATAACAACATGCATATATACTGGTTAGAGTAAACCTGGCATCAAATCCCAGCTGAGCCAAAAAAATTTTTTTTTTTTTTATATATATTTAGTTTTAATTTTTCTTAAAAAATTTTTTTTAAAATGTTTTTTTTGTTTTTTTTTATATATTTTTTTTAGAAACATATATACGTAAACTCAATTTATAATTTTACAATGGTTTTTTATATGTATGTTTTTTACACGTATGTACGTATTTCATATCAATGAGATGAATGGTGATACAAACAATTGTTATTGCATGACTACACGTTGTGAAGGGTATATAAGATTCGGCACGGCCGAATATAGTACTGTTACTTGTTCTGTATTTATATAGAAGATTTGATTTACCTAAGTCCGTGATATCTATCCTTCTGTATATCTGTATGTATATTGAAATCAACTTTATAAGCCCCCACGTATACCTCAGACTCCAATATAATTTCAATTTATCAGGATTCGAAAATGTTTAAAAATCAGTATGTTGTATATTACTAGCTGGAATATAAGCGAAAAAACAGGATAGCCTCTGTTTTTCCACAAAAAAGTCAGATTTTGCAGCTGTTATGAAACTTCTTGTAACATTTGTTACATATGTATACAGTCTAATCCCGATAATTTGTAATCGCAAGTACCGGCCATTTTTTACGAATTATAGGGGTTTTCGATTTAGTGGGGTTTCGATTTAACGGGGTTAAAATAAAATAAATACGAACTAACGGGGATTTTCAATTTATTTACTAAAACGATAAAAAGAAACATAAAAAATAATGTTAAAAAAAAATACAAAATAAATAAAATTAATGCATAAAATAAAATAGCAAATTCATTTACTTAGCGTAAAATACGTGTAGTTTTAATATCAAACAAAAACAATAAAATAAAAATAAAACTTACAAATTAATTTTCTTAACTTAAAATACATAATGTACATAATTACATTATCTAAAATTAATTTTTAAAAAAATGAGAGATTCGCATTTGCTTCAGACTTTTCTCACGGATGTTGTCCAAGGTATTTTATATTTTTATTAAGGAATTAAAAATTTCTTCGTCCACATTATGATGGGAGACATAAAATCTTAATTTATTAATTGCCAATTTTGTATTTTTGTTCGTCATTAAGGGAATTTCGTTGTTGCCATCATTGTCGTCGTCATCACTTTCTATATTGTCAGCTTTTAGAATTCTTTCCATGTTTGTGTTGTTTTTATTGCGAAATATAAGTGGTAGTTAGCAAACAATTACGAGTTATAAGAGGCAAAGGAGATTTTTTTTTGAAAAAAAAATTACGAATTAGCAAGGGAACCAATTTATATGGAAATGTTACGAATGAACGAGATTTTTTCAAGGGGCCTACAGTTTATTACGAATTATCGGGAATAACGATTTATCGGGGTACGAATTATCGGGATTTGACTGTATATAATATCTACCTTTGGCAATGTTTACAGTAAATTTTGGTGCAATAGTCAAATACCGACAAAGATATCGACGAAAAAAAGCTTTTAGAAAAAATTTAAATTTAAAGTTCATATTATTTTTTGTATGTCTAATGTTGTAGTTAGTAAAACATTTAAATAAAGAGGCTATATATGTATGTTTTAGAAAATTATATATGTTGCTATATCACAAAGAATTTGTAACCAATATATTAAAATAAAATCACCAAGTGATAGTTTTTAGTAACCAAATCAATTTTTTAGTTTTTTTTCTCTCTACTCCAAGTTTATATTTATATAAAACTTTTCAAACAAAAAATCTCCTGCAAAAAAAGGTAACAAAAAATATTTTATTTTTCGGTTCCAGATTAGCCCAAGAGTTTAAAAAAATACGAAATTTATAATGCACTTAATGTTAGACAAGCGCTTGATTTTACAATAATTGTGAAATTTAAAAATGTCATAAAAACATAATCAAAATACAATATGCCTCTATCAGAAAAAAGATAAAAATGTACGGCAATGCTGATCGAATGTATGTCTTTAAAATTTTTTAGCAAAGGGTGTGGAAAGCCTTTTGATTTATAATATTTAATTTATAATATGATTTAATACTTTGAGTTTGAATATTATTAATTCGAGGTTAAAGAAGTCAAACCAAAGTCTTATGCAGGTTTAATAAATACAAATATACAGCTGACTCTAGAAACAATATCAGAGCTAAAATTCAATCCTCATGTGAAAAGTATCAACTAAATTAGGTGCAAAAACATTTTTAGCATTTTACAAATTTTTAGTTTTTTATAAAAAGCATTTTACGCGAAATTTCTTTTTTTTTTTAACTTTTATTTATTGAAAAATTTACTATCAGCTTAAGTAGTAGGTTTATTTTTAATTTCTATTTATTCCGTTTTTTTCAGCAAAATTTTTTCGTTTACCAATATACACCTTTTGGCTATGTTAAACTAGTTATTTACTGCGCTCATTTTAAAAATTTAATTGGTGTTTAACATCTATGAATACGAATTCACACACTCAATTACATATGAAGAGATAGTCAGAAAAGACTTAGGGCCGTATTCATAAAAAATATTTTAGGTTTATAAAAGGCTTATTTGACAGATATTGTAGAGATATTTGTCAAATAAGCCTTCAATAAACCTAAAATATTTTTTATGAATACGGCACTTATACTTTAATAAAATGAAACTAAAACCTTTTATAATTTAAAAATTCTCAAAAATACGTAAATTTGTACAAATATTGTACAAATTTATTAAACATTAATATGTTGACATATTATTCGGCATTTTTAAATTTTTTTAAGTTTTTCCCGAAATTCTCCCACTAATGATTTTATATTTGCTTCGTTTCCTTTTAGGACGAGATGGTCCACTTCTGCTTAAAGTGGGATATGTCCTTTAATGCAGTTCTGTGTTCTTAATTTTTTAAAGCTCAATATCTTTCCACAGGCCGAAATTCTGGAAAGTTGTTAAGACTTGCCAACCGTGGTGTACAATTTTTTTAATGCGCACCATTCGGCATGATGACAAATCGGGCCAGAAATATTAGGTCACTGTGGGTTGTCTTGAGAAAGGTAAAAGCCGTTTTTGTAGTTACTCCATAATATATATTTGTCTGATGTTAAAAACAACATTAGATTTCACATCTGCAACACACAGTTTTTGGAAGATTTTGTTTTTTTCCGGTATTGTTTCTTGGGCAGAACTTCGTCCATCAGCCATTAAACAATTTTGTACCGGAAGTTGTCAAAAGTCTTTCAGTACATAACTTTTATCAGCTATAACACAACGTGTACTTTTGTATAAAATTTTTATTTGCTCGTTCTTTTGCTTGTAAGATCTTTTCCGCATTGCGAAAGTTCTAACTATGTATATATTTACGTCTTTATCTCATTAAAAGTTTTGACAGGGCAGCCTTTTGCCTAATCAATATCTATTAAAACTTTTTTTATTCTGATTGAGGTCTTCTTTTTAGTTGTTTTGAAACAGTATGACGATGAACCTTTAGATGTTTGGCTATTTTTTGAAAGACCGTATTGGATATATTTAAAAAGCTTTAATTATTTAATCACGTCCTGTATTTTGTGAAAATGTTTACCGAAATAACAATTAAAAATAAATAATTAAAAAAAAATAATGCCCAACATATAACTAACGTGGTTCAAAAATTTAATTTAATTTAAAACAAATGATAAGCTTTAGCTGTTAAAGTGTGTATGACTTTTTTCTGACTCTCTCTTTACATATAATGCATGACTTAATTTTTATATATATTTTTTATTTTTTAAGTTTAATGTTTGTATGATTACTAGCCAAAGTTGTCTGTGTATGTTTTTGTATTATTGTATATGTATGAACAAATTTTGTTTATATAGATTTACTTAATCAAAATCTTTTCGAATCAGTTAAATATTCTACATATTTAAAGCAATTATATCCAAAAATTTAAAACCATTTAAAACAAGTGTATAAAAATCATGGAGCAACTTTGTTCGATGAGGCACAGTATTTTTTACATACGAGTTTAATACGGCTAACAGAAATATTTTATTATTTGTGATTTTTTTTCATATGAACAATAGAAAAAATCAGCTAAACACAAATTCGAAAATAAATATCATTATTAATGTTATTAGGTTTTAATCAGATATTATCAAAGACTACTATCCATTTACTCTGTTGCCGCTGACAGCATTGGTTTAGGTATGACACGCAGTTGCTTGTGCATATCACATATTCCTTAACATTGATTTGTTAGTCAGCCGCTTCAAAAGAAGGTCGTCTACACGGTGTTAATTTCTCAATTTGTATACTTGTTCAAGAAACCACCAAGTTGGTCTCATAAAGGTAGAAATTTCATAAGACTTTGTGTGGTTTCGTATAACAGAATACGTTGTCTAAAGATTTCGAAAATTGAATTTTTATTTTGTCGAACTTTTCTGTTTAAACTATTATTTAAATTTTTAATCAGGCTTGAGTTCATATTAATATTCTTTTATTTTTACAAAGAATTTGTTTAATTGTGATAAATGAAAGAATAAATTTGAAAAATTATATTTTTACCGACACTAGCCGAGTGGAATGCATTTTCGAAACCAGCTACGATTTCATCATCAGCACTCTCTGATCGGTGGTTACATGTTGGTTGTAAATATCATCTATTTAACTCACGGGACTTATGTTAATTGAATTCGGTAACTAATTTTTAGTTTTTCCTATTTCATATATTTTTACCACAATGAGTTAGATTGAAATTTTAACCAAACAGCAACCCTTTTTACTTTTTGTTTGTTATTATCTTTCATTTATCACTATTTTTTTCCTGCTCTAGCCAATATAATTTTTCAAGATTTATTCTTTCATTTATCACAATTAAACAAATTCTTTGTAAAAATAAAAGAATATTAATACGAACTCAAGCCTGATTAAAAATTTAAATAATAGATTTCGAAAATGTTTCTTCGGATTTTTTCAAATTCGAGACATTGACATAGGAACTGATATATAGCCCCCTTCTTATATATACCAAGACAATTTCTGCAGTAGTAATTAAAGAGTAGTATGATTCACCTGGCATTATTTCTACATAACTTGTGACCGGTCAACATAGCTACAACGTCTTTCAGCTGTTTTCTGTCGAATTCAGGAAGATCCTTTGTGCGCTGAGGATCAACTCCAGTCCATGTATTTCACGCCGTATTACACCCAGAATTATGCATTTATATATTCTCTGAGCTGATATATAGAAATGTATCTATACAAAGTTGGCAAACAAAGAATAGTATGCCGCAGTTATGATTGATATCTCCATCACTAAGTGATGAGCCACCCTTAAAACGGCCATCAGTTCTATAAACTCCATCTGACAATAGAAATTTTTACACAATTGCTTTTATATTTCTGCCTTTATCCTTAATAATACATTTGTTTCATCACATACATGTTATATCCATGCATATAATATAAAACTATACACCTACATATTAATTAGCTGGCATGTTTGTAAAGGTGTGACTGTAGTGAACTATGTTAACTGGGTTAATGTGTAAATCACCTTTAATATATTTACATATATACATAAATATCTCCAAATAAAAGCCTATTCAACCACATAAATTTCATCATGACTACTGTTTCTCTGTATAAACTGTATACACATCCATATACACAAAACAATTGATACCCTGCCGTAAACGGATGTTAAGAATACTCTAGAGTAGACTAGAACTAGATAGTTAGACAGACGTTGATTATCATTATATAGAATCAAGGGCAATTGTACATTGATAGTAATAATAGAGCTACAGCAATTGCGCAAGTATAATAGATTCAAGCGAATTCAGAAATGTTATTAACGTTCTTCTATTGAAGGATAAAAAGCAGGTCTCGCACGAAAGATAGATTGTAAAGAAATCAGAAAAAATTTGGGCTAATATGGATATGCATGGGAAGCGATTTGTGAAAAATATGCCTTAAATACATTTAATAAACATCATGTAGATTACATCTAGATACTTGTGTGTAGAAACCAAGCGCACACGTAGACATAATTATTAATATCAACATGGACATAGACTAATGAATATATGATCTATGAAGATGACTCAACAAAATTGTGACTCCCGAGATAACTTATGCTCTGAGTTTGTTCTATTTAAAACAGACGAATCTTAAAGACTATCGTCAGTATCCACTATGACAATAGGGGGGTAATTAAAACACAAAATTCTTAATGTTTAAAGCAATAATCTTTTTTTTTTTTTTATTAGAACTCAAATACTAAGGACCTGTGCAATCTCATCCAACATCAAGTAGAAAAATAAGCTTTTGGAACTACGGATATATTTATCAGATTGTGATTTGTATTTTATCAGACCTTACCCTTGTCAGGTTCAATTTGACAAAGTACGTGTAACCACCAAACGTAACAAGCCTACATAGGACACTTTAAATGCACATAATTTAAATCCTCATAAAATATATCAGAATCAAATAGGACTTTTAGAAGGTATTTTGAATTTAGAGATTAATGTACAAAGAATAAATATTTGATTTGCAACTAGCTTAACTAAGGAAAACAGTAAAACATTAATTTTAGTTGCAGTTATGTTTTCGTGCACGTGTGGTGTGCAGTTCTAGGAAAGTTGTTTTATCCCTCCAGTTACCCCTTATAAGAATATGCTATCATAACTACAATACAAAACTACCAACTAAAATCATTAATTTTTTCACTACAACTTGCATGTGAAAATTCAACGCTAACAATTAAAATTCGTGGATGCATATGCATACAAGTTTTAGATTTTTTTAAAGTTAGCATAGTATAATAAAACTTAAAGGAATTCATATTGAAGCAGGAATTAATTGAGAAAACGATTTAATTAACACATTGCTAATTATATAGGCATGGTGGTTCTTTATAGGTTTGTGGGGTTTCGATTAAGCATTTCTTCGCCAGTAAAGACACAAATACAACACAATTCAGTACAATTGTAATATTACGATAATAGTGATGGTGTAGTTGTATTAAGTATGTTTTGTGTGTACGTAAATGTGCTAATTATAAATACATACTATTAGTGTTTAATTAGTAATCATTCGCAAATTTCTGAGTTAGTAATTGGTTACTTAGATGAATAAGTAGTTCAAGACAATTGTTTAAAGCGGAAAACAGAGTTGTTTCTTGTTGAATAAACGAAATTATATTGCAACTACTAAAAGCTTAAATAAATATAAGAAATGTTTATAGTAATCTATTATATATTAACTTAATTTAACTTCAAATCTAAATGCAATAATTAATTCAAGTATATATTTAAAAGTCTTATATTACAAGTTTTTTAATAAATCGATTTTATCAATTTATATATTTTTTTTAAGCCACCCTTGAGTGCAATACAAACTATTACATTTCTTTTTTGTATTATTTATCTAGTCATTAACAAGCATATATTTTATTTTTAATATGTGGTGTATTCACAAGATAAACTAAATGTCGTATTATCATAATTTTGATATGAAAGAAAAGTATTGTATAGTAGAAATTTTAAAATAATTATAACATTATGAGAAACGGCATATATTTAGTACCCTTTGTGATTTCACCAATAACTAATATTACTTTTACACAACTGGTTTAGATATTTTACCATATTTAAATTTTCCTTTTGTATATTTTCCTAAAGCTTAGGTAAAAAAAAATATTTTCAAATAAATATTCTACTAACTGCCATTGAAATAAACACATATTTTCGAATCATATTATCGCAATGATTGTAACAAATAAATCCATCGTTAGAATAGCAGAAAGGGGAGCAAACGAACACAATTCAATCAACATGAAAACGAGGCAAAAAAATAAATAGTGAAAACATCATTGCTATTGTCATCATTACCATCGTTAAAATTTGTATACATGAATCATCCCAGCAAAAACTAGATAATAACTTTTCATTACTGAATAAAATACTTTTCAACGACTACTGTATATCCTGCCTGTCATACTTGGAAATGTTTAGTAATAACTTGTTTTGTAATGTGGTATATAAATACTTATTTGTTAGACATTTCCCTAAACATAAACACTAGAGAATTGCTAATCTTGAAATTTGTTAGAAGGCATTTAAATAACTTTTTATAATTCTCATTTTGTTCTTCGCACTCAAAATACAAGTAATAATTAAAATTTACTATTTGTGAAAATAACATAATTTTACTTGTCGTAATAAACAATACACTGTGTTGGTTGTAAATATCATATATTTAAATGTTAAGATTCTTGTAGTAGTGATTTAGGTACTTCGTAATTCCAGCAACATTTATTTTTTAATTTTAACAAAACAAAGTTAATACAAAACTTACAACTACCAACTTTTGACAGCTTACCTTATGTATAAAACTGCATTTACGGTATCAGTCATTAACCTATTTCTCAGTTTGGTTTTCACAATATTTAGCTGACTGAAAACCCAGCACACTTCACACATATATATCTAATAAACACTGATATGAAGAGAATTTGCTTTGTAAGAAAGTAGATGTATTTAAATACCGTTATACGAGACTCACCTTTGTAGCAAGGTAAATCTCATAAGGTTCCCTCAATTGATCAGCTGACTGCAAGAGGAATTTATAAGAACATCAAACTCCATATATTAAAAACAAGAGTATAAAAAATCATCTCCCTAATACAGTCACTTGGTTTTGTAGCGTCGCTGTAACAATATTGTCAACAAAACCTTTTTATAGTAATAAAGTCGGTAATGAAAATAATCGCTAGATTTTCCGCTAATAGCTAAACCATATTTTTTCCCGTAATATGTAAATAAAAATAGCTAGATTTAACGAGAAAATTGGCAACGAGAAATTGGCAACAATGGTTAAGAAATAGAATTCGTTAATAAAATAATTATTGTTATCATAATTCCTACCATAGGTGAATGAGAACGAAAATTACAACTACAGACTTTTTTTGTTGTTTACTACTTATTTCGTTAGTCGAAAGTTACACACAACGATTTCCATATTTTCTTTTAATCTTGCTTTTGTGTTCACACACACGACATTTTCTTTGGCGATTTTTCTGTTTATTTTAGCTTTTATTTTTTTACAATTTGACATTTGTGCTTCAGCCGTAAACAGAAATAATTAAAATAAATACATACATAAAATAATATAATTGATTATAATCAAGGCTTTTTATGAAAATGTTTTCACTAAAATATTTTTCTTGTGTTTCTTTATTTTTGAATATTTTAAACGTTTAATGAATGACGTCTTTAAATTTTAGATTACCTATACACCAAGAAGCGAAACAGCTTTCTTATTTCGCCTGTAATTTTGGCAACATTCATTTTCGACCCCATAAACTGTATATTTTCTGGAGGTTAAAGTGCATTGAGAAATGTCCACCTGTCCATGTTATGGTTGAAATCAAATTTTAGAAACCCCCTCATGATGCACTGATCTGAACGTGGCATCTATTATTTGAAATGTATCGCTATGGAATCCAGCATAATCGTTCCATACGTTTTAGTGATAACTTTTATAAGCCCCCACATGATGCACAGATCTAAACGTGGCATCAATTATTTGAAAATATTTGCAAATGAATCGCTATGAAATCGAAATAGTGGTGTGAGCAACTAAACACAACTGCCTCTTTTTATACCCACCACCAAAAAAATGGTGGGGGTATATTCATTTTGTCATTCTGTTTGTAACGCATCGAAATATCCATTTTAGACCCCATAAAGTATATATATTCTGAATCAGGGTTTGATATGATGACGATCCAGCTATGTCCGTCCGTCTGTCCGTCTGTTGAAAGCACGATAGAAGTCACACCGAAAAAGCTAGGGGGCTCAAATTGCCAGAATCTTTCTTATAGACAAGGTTTGTTTGGTATTGAAAATGGGCTAAATCGGAATATTAGGAAGAGAGTTATAGCACGTAAAGCAAGAGGTCGAAAAAACCGTGTCCTTCGCACATCGAATAAAATTGAATTGTGTCCAAACGCATAAACGTAGAGTCATGAAACTTCGACTATATATTTATCGAGTCAAAAGAATATTTTTCCCTGAAAATCGCTAAAATCTATGAATTAGGAAAAGAGTTATAGATAAAAATGTACGAAAATTTATACCGCACAGTGTATATTTCAAATTTAAAACGTAATAAAACTGACAAAACTATATGTACGATTCTGAAATTTTGCAAACATGGCTTTTTGGTCAAAGTCTTCGTTATAACGGAAAATAGATGTGCCACGCACACTTTTTTCCTTAAATTTTTATAAAAATATATTAGTCATATATATTATCATTTATTCATCTTACACTGCGCCATTTATTGTACTGTGGCTAAATATAAGATAAAGATGATAAGATAGATGACGCTACTAGCAACTACTAGATGGCATGCTAACAACTATGCTTATGTTCTCCTAAAGTTATGCTCTATTAAAAATGGGAATTTAGGAAAATTTTAACCTAAGTAAAAAAAATTATCTCTAAACATTATAAACAATTTATTTCATGTACTAATGGCTAACAAATTTTAAAATTATACAAAACTTATTTCGTTTGAAAATCTTTTAAAAGCAAAATGTTACAGAAGTTTAAAAATCAAAATCTTACTAATAAATTTCGCGTTTTAGAAAAATGCCCTTAAAATTTAACCTTAAATTCACTTTCTTCCTCTTAAATTCATGTAATTTCTCTATTGACAAAGTTTTTGGGAAAATAAAGGACTATATTGAAATATCTAAGTTGTATTTATTAGCAGAAACTTAATTAACACGCGTATTTTAACGGCCACTTTCATTGAAAGACTAAATTTACGAAAACATTTTACTAGCATACCGAAGTTATAATGGGTGGTTTAATTTTAAGGGACTATGTTGATTTTGAATAAAATTATTATAAAATTATTTTCATTTATTTTTATAATGATAATATTTGTATGCTTCAATTATGTATGGAACAAAATATCGGCCAAATGGCCCCCCCAACCTAGGCGCCACACCTCGAACCGATAGTCCAAATTTTCCATGACACTGTTGATGATCGATTGTTGGGCACGATGATGAGTCGAGGTTGCTTGCTCTTTTGCCACGTTATCGTGAAAAACAGCAATGTTTCCCATTCAACGAACTAAGATGGCATTCACAGATGTTTTTACATTTCATACAGACCTGCTTTGCAGACATTTAAATATTTTTTACAATTCTCACGATTGTGCACGAATTCGAACGATTATGTTGACCAAAATAATCACGAAGTGCACAAAATGCATTTTGATTTGAACGCCCATTTTTATAAAAATCTTTAGTATTTAAAAGCGTTGCTCGATTGCGTATCTCTCCACGGTTTAAATTGAGTTAGTCTGAGATTGAGAAATGTCAAATGAAATGCAAGAAAAAAGTTGAAGTTTAGGTGTGCTTCACCTTTAACATGGGCCCTTCAAATTTAACCACCCCCTACAAAGAAAGTGATACATATTTTATTATAAATAGATTATTCTATAGCGATTAACAAAATAATAAATATTGTGCTTTAAATGTACACAAAATTGGTGGTGGGTATAAAAGATTCGGCACAGCCGAATATAGTGCTCTTACTTGTTTTTCTCATATATTTGCACTAAAATAAAAATTTGGCTGCTATAATAAAAAATATCGACACATTAGTTACTGAATACAAAATGCCTCTAGACAAATCGGTCACTTATTGGCAAAGCTCTAGGATAAAATTGTTGGAAAAATGTTTTTTTTTATATGTATATACAAACATCAAGTTTTTCAAACTCGTACATAATCTTCGAACAAGTCAGTGGCACTAAATTGAAAGCCTTAGCCTCCAAAATTATTTCAGAGAGCAGTTAATAAATCGGTGTTAAAATAACTAAGATAGAAGCGTTGTGGATTTTATTTTTAACCTTACTAATGAAAATTGATATGTTTGCCTTCTGGACAACAGAGAGTGTTTGAATGAGTATTCAATAAAGAAATTTGAGATACTTAATATGATACACTTTAAGAAGTTTAAAATTCAAAATGGCCACCACTACAAAATAGCACACAAAAAAATATATTTATTGGTCAAGTTCAGTTTATAGAAACGTATCCCCTTTAAAATCTTAATATTTTTATCAAATGAAATACGAATACAGTTAAGTGTGTAAAAGTTAAAATAAAAGGTTGTGTCCTAAATGAAATTATGGATATATAAGACAAATACAGTAATTAGGGTTTGTTTCTCTGCAACCCCCACAATATAAGCATTAAATGAAAGAACTTGACCGGTAGAATTTAGCACAATATGATAAACTTAAAATTCAAGATGGTTTCCTAAATAAAATGACGGAATACTTTTTCCTTAAACCCATAAATATTGGTATCAAATGAAAGGGTTTGACTAGTAGTAATTATTCGAAATCTACAATTAAGTCAGAAATAATAAAGCAAAATTACGAACAACGTCATATGTGCAATCAAGCCTATGTTACGATCTTTATACCTATAAATATAAGTGATGGTTGATGGTATTATCAGGGTAGTTAAGTTTTAAAGGCTGATGTTGAATATGAACCACAACTGACCGTCAAGTTTTTTTTTCTGCATTTCATTTGACATTTCCCAATTTCAGACTAACCTAATTTGAACCATGGAAAGATATACAATCGAGCAACGCATCAACATACATATTTATCTAACGATACATGTATTATTGGCCTTGCAGGCTTATTATGTATTGAAACCCAATAAACAAATAAATAAATAAAGTTATCCAGTCTTATTACGAAACCACTATCGTTCAAATTGTGAAAAATATTTAAATTTCAGCAAAATAGGTCTGTATAAAATGTGAGAACATCTGTGAATGCCTTCTTAGTTCGTTGAACGGAAATAAAAAAAATTTATTTAAAATAAATTTAAATATTAGTTGGAAAGCATGGATGTTTTCTGCGATAGTGTGGCAAAACATTAATACGATCATAATAAAAAACAAGTAAGAGCGCTATATTCGGCCGTGCCGAATCTTATATACCCTTCACAACGTGTAGTCATGCAATAACAGTAGTTTGTATCACCATTCATCCCATATGAAATACGTACATACATATAAAAAACATACATATGTATATGAAAACATTCCATTGTAAAATTATAAATTTACGCATGTATGTAAAAAAAAACAAAATAAAAAAAAAATAAAAAAAAATAAAAAAAAAATAAATTAAAAAAAAAAATTAAAAAAAAAATTATTAATATATAAATAATAAATATAAAACGAAAAAAAATAAAAAAAAATTTAAAAAAAAATAATAATAAAAATATAAATAATATATTTAATAAAAAATAAAAAAAAAAAAAAAAACTTTATTTTATATTAGTTGAGCTTGAGGTCAAAAAATTAAGTTAAAAATATTTGTTTATTTATTTATTTTTAAATTTTCAATATTTCGCCTACCATCGGTTGGCATCATCAGGAATCTTAAATTATACAAAAATATATAAACAAAATATAAAACAACAAATCAATATACATTTAACCACTGGATAATTAATTACATAAATCTAGATACACTTACAATGAGTATAATAACTAAACGTAATCTATCAACATTTAATATTAAACTAATTACATATTATTTCCCCTTGTTTATAGTTTGTCTATAGTTCTGTGCACAGTTATCAATGTCACTCTTAAAGTTACATTGACATAAAGATACAAAATAAAAAAAAAATAAAAAAAAAAATATTAAAAAAATTAAAAAAAATTTTAAAAAAATTTATTTTTGGCTCAGCTGTGATTCGATGTCACGTTTTCTCTAACCAGTATACACGTTTGTATGTATGTATGTTGTTGTTGTAATGTTGTTTTTGTGAAAAAAAAATCGAGGTGGTCGTGGGTTTTTGCTCATATCTCAGTTGTTTATGTACCGATGTTTCTGATTTTCAATATTTCTGATATTTTAATACCTCACCCGGGTCCGAGCAATGTCGGGGGGCTTCAAAAAGTTGATTTCAACATACACACGGACAGACGGACAGACTGACAGAGCTTAATCGACTCCCCTATTCATAAGCTTTCAGAAAATATATACTTTATGGGGTCGGAAATGAAAATTGTAGAAATTTCACGCGGAATGACAAACCTATATATACCCTTTTTCACTGTGTGAAGGGTATAAAAATTACAATAATTTCCTAAATGATTTGTGTTTTATGCAAAGTCAATATCGGCCCTTAAAATTTAACCATCTTGAGCACTTTGACTTGAATAAACAAACATAATATTTTCCTTTAAAGGAACTAATTGACTTGTGTAATTTTATAATAGATTATTTAGACTGTTAATATTAAGTACTTATTTATTGCTATAAAAGTTGTTTTTTTTTTACTTAGTCGATATTTGTAAGATTTTTCCAATAGCATGAACGTGTTGAAAAATTATGCCAAATTATAAGTAATCAGGGACTGTATTTTAGTACCTTCAACTCATTACTAAGTAATGCGAATTTTTGCTGGGATACAACAAAATTGGAAAATCTAAATATTGTTGGCTATAAAGTACATTCAAATAAATTTTCAATAAACTCCTTGCAACTAAATGAATACGATATGATGACTGCATTTTAGCGATAATATAATTTTACCCATACATAACCAATACAAATTTTCATTTGTGTGAAAAACTGTTGTTGAACATTATTTTCATATGCAAAATGCCCATTTATTTATTGAACAGCATGGCACGTACAAGCATACGCGAGAAGTACACGAAATATAAAATTTTATTTTTTCTAAATATTGTTATATTATTGGAACATTCTCATTCAATTAGTATAAATTTATGTGGATTTTATGAAGTAAAAACTTTCAAGGATAAATCAGGCACAAAAAAAGCTCCTGGCAATAGTTTGCAATAAAATCGTTAAATTAATTTAAAATCTAGGAAACAGAGTAACATGAAAAGTTTAAAGGTATTGTATATTTTTATGATTACGATTACGCCAATGGACCTTGTCGTCTTAGCGTGAATTCATAGTAAGCATATTATTTTAAAAAATATTAGAATATTAAAGTATTATTCCAATCGGCTTAAACTTTTAACGAAATTAAATTAGTCGTAATATTTCTTCCACAAAGACTATTAGGATTTAAGTAATTGGCTTGTTTCTTTGCAACACAAGTTGTCTATATTTCTTCATCAGCTTAGATAAACTCGCAACCATTCAAAAAAGTCGTAATTTTCATGTCTGGAGTAATTTGGATTTTAAGCTGCTATCCATGGAAAAAAAGCCATGTTTATAAGAGAGTTGTCGTACTAAGTACACTCACATCAACATGAATTATCCAAGTGTTTCGTTCTGTTTATAAACATAATTGTTTACCAGTATGTGCGGGATTTAAACTGAAACCTTGCGTCTGCAAACGCTCTGCCAACAAATCAAAGAGTACAGTAGGTGATTTTCAGTTACGTATTGTGGTGGCCCAAATCTGTCTCTCTCTGAAAACTAGCTCTTACAGTTTTCTTTTCTAGCTCATTCTAAGCGTTATTATGCATATATACTAATAATTGTACAATAACCTACAGTAAGTTCTGAGGCTTACAATTACAAACAAGCAAGTTGCTTCGTTTGCCAGATATCATGTCATGTTGTAAGTCAAATAATTCAATAAATATTATTTATATTTTAAATAATTGAAGCAAAGCCGCGAATAACGTTGTAAAAGACAAATTTTGGAAAACCTGTTTTTTTTGCAAATTACCATTAAAATTACTCTCTTACATTTGTTCAAACACCAAAACATCAAAATTATGCATTTTATCACCGTCAAAACGCAATTACAATGAGTCGGTCAGTGGAAGAACGTTGTAAGTTATAGACAAAAGTCTACGAACGGAATTGTCGAAAGTGCTTGATAAGTGTAACAGAGGTACAAAAGGAAAAGTATTTAAAAAAAGAGATAATTAGACCTTTTTAATACGTTTTTTCGCTCTCCTGAAAAATTATTATTTTGTCATTTGCAACGTTATTCGCGCTGATCCTTCAATATGTTATTCACAAGCTCATTTATTTAATTATTTAACTTTCTAAAACATCAAAATTTTTAATTGTAATTACTTTAGGGATATTTTTAAAATTATTCCGATGTTAGCCGAGTGAAAGTCATTTTCGAAACCAGCTACGATTTCATCATCAAACTTTACTTTCAAAGAAGTAAATGCAATAATTCCCTAATTTTAATTTCATTAAATTGTAACATTAATAAAAGTATCAAATTACATAAGAGAGAACCTATAAAGAGTTGTGACGAATGTATAATAATCAAATTCTCACAGAATTTGCTGTTTTTTAGTTAAACAAAAAAAATAATCAAAAAAATTTCCATTAAAGTTTAGTACAAGAAATTGTTTTGGGTGTAAAAAGCTAATCAATATGCAGAAAACACTGAATTTATTATTTTTTTACTTGGTAAGATGGAAAATATTTAATAAATTTTGCTAAAATAAAATTGTATTCGAAAAAAATTCAACTTCACAGCTGCTAAACATGTGCACTCGTCGCACCGTACGTCGATCCCATAGAACGAAGGGAAAAAATAGGAGTGGTTCCAGAGTTTAAAAATTTGGTACACTATTATAAAATAATTTAGTTAAGGAAAATTATATTTTTTGAAAAAATCGAACAAGGACACGCCTATTGCCCATATATGGTACGGACGAAATTGTCAGTTTTGGCTACATGACTCCACAGAAAATTGCAAAAATCCGCAGATCATTTACATCCGTACGTGTGAGACAGTTTTTATTGTGAACGAGGCGAGTATTCTAGGTCCTGTCATGTATCGTTCTTCGTAAAAAAGCTATAAATCTGACAATAGTTATCCAATTCTCATTTCATTTAGTATGTTATTTATGAAATATATTTATTTTTCGGTTGAATTATATTTTATATGAAGTGATATTTCAAATTAATTTTAATAATTTATATGCCACAAGCTATTTAAAATAAGTGAAATTTATAAAAAAAAATCCCTATTTTAGACCTTTTTAATATTTAAAAATTTTTTAAGTTCTGGGACAAAGTTGGTTCTAATTTTTCTTTAAGTTGATAAAACAGAGTCTATAACTTAAAATACAAGAATGAAAAAATTGGTATTTTTATATATTTTTATACTCCAACAAAATTTGTTAAATTTCAACTTTTTATTGAAATAAGTGCGTTTTTTAAAGCACTAAAAAATAAAAACAGTAAAAAAAAGTTTTAAATCTTTGTTTCCCATTTTATTTAGAATATTGGAAAGTAACTTACAAAAATTTATTTCGAAAAATGTCTTAAATAAATAAAATTCTTACAGCTATTTCTCTAAAGCAGCTACAGTCCAATTTTTTTTTGTATTTTTTATTACAATTTATTGGGGGGGTGCTTTAATTCCATGTGAGATAAGGCCATGATGGCTTTATTGCTCAATTGAATGGGAGATAAAGCCATAATGGCCTTATTGCCCAATCATTGAGAGGTAAGGCCATATTTAAAATTTTGCGAAATGAGTTATAAAGCCATATTTTTTTTTTTCGCAATTGAGAGATAAAGCCATATTTTTTTCAGAATATTGTTATAATTATTTTTATAATTAATTAATTTTTAAATTTACTGTTTCCGGGAAAAGACATTTTTTTATTCTTGTGACGCAGGAAAACTTTATTCAGCGAAGCCACCTGCCGCGTCCAACTGGAAGAGAAAACCCGTAAGCACGGCCGCAGGCCGCAACGCAGAAAAACTTTAGTATGCGAAGCCAGATTCCAATACTTTACTTTAGTGTTTCCGTGAAAAGACATTTTTTTTATTCTTGTGACGCACGCAGGAAAACTTAATTCAGCGAAGCCACCTGCCGCGTCCAACTGAAGGAGAAAATCCGTAGGCACGGCCGCAGGCCGCAACGCAGAAAAACTTTAGTATGCGAAGCCAGATTCCAATACTTTACTTTAGTGTTTCCGTAAAAAGACATTTTTTTTTCTTGTGACGCACGCAGGAAAACTTTATTCAGCGAAGCCACCTGCCGCGTCCAACTGAAGGAGAAAACCCGTAAGCACGGCCGCAGGCCGCAACGCAGAAAAACTTTAGTATGCGAAGCCAGATTCCAATAATAATAACATTCTGTAAAAAAATGTCTTCTCGGAGACACTAAAGGTAAGTATTGTAATCTGGCCTCGCGTACTAAAGTTTTTCGCGTGCTTACGGGTTTTCTCCTTCAGTTGGACGCGGCAGGTGGCTCCGCTGAATAAAGTTTTCCTGCGTGCATCACAAGAATAAAAAAATGTCTTTTCACGGAAACACTAAAGTAAAGTATTGAAATCTGGCCTCGCATACTAAAGTTTTGCCGCGTGGCGGCCTGCGGCCGTGCTTACGGGTTTTCTCCTTCAGTTGGGCGCGGCAGGTGGCTTCGCTGAATAAAGTTTTATAATTATAAAAATAAGAAAAGTATTGATTTTTCCTTTCAAATTTTACATTTTTATTATTATTACCTCTTAATTATAAAAATAAGAAAACCATTAATCAATGTAAAATGCAAAAGTTCTTCAAAACTGAAATGAGAGATAAAGCCATTTTCTTATATTGCTAATGTGAGATAAGGCCATGATGGCTTTACCTCCCATTCAAATTAAAAAAAAAAGAAAAAGGCTTTATCTCCCTATTGAATGAGAGATAAAGTCATCATGGCCTTATCTCACATGGTATTAAAGCACCCCCCCAATTTATTTGAGTTTAGCTCTCTTTGGCGAGAATAAAGAGAAATATCGTTTATTTCAGTATTGTTCAGTATTATATTCGGCAGATAATTAGCTTTAAAAAATATATATTTTATTAAAATCTGTGATGAGTTATTTCTTTATTTTTGGGAATGGGACAATGCATTGTGTGTCGCTGTCTCATCGACGACTTAATTAAACACCGTAAAAATTAAGGAGGCGGGGCTTACAATTGTTTAGTAAAATGGCCATCTATGCTTTAAAGTTTAAACGCTTTTAACTTCTTAAGTATCAAACCAACTTGGCACATCTGCAAGAAAATTCCTTTCAAGTGATATACTACGTAATAAAAAATCGACTTGCCCATTAATATGTAGGCTACTATAGACCATGTTACTTTGTAGATGTATGGCTACTTATTTTATTTTTATTTTTTTTTTGTTTCTTTGAAAACAATACTCAGTACCCTTTGTGTTTAGAAAAATATAAGCTCTATCTGCTTTAAATTTTTGTATAAATTTTAAAAGTAAAAAATATTCAACAACAAAAGATTTATGCAAATTTATGAAAACATTTTAAGATTATAGCCACCTGTAGCTAGATAGTTTCCTTTCAATCTAAGCATTTTAACACACATACAGATATTTTGTAGAAAATAATTTCTTTATATTTAAAAAAAAAATAATACGACATATTAATATGTAGTACAAAAGTACATTTTAAATTTAACTTTTATGCAAATTATGTTGCCTTAGGAACTCACCTTTTAATATAAATGCAATTATCCATGACTGACAGGATAATTTCACTTCCTAAAATTTCTTTTAAATCCTTTCAATATTTTATTTTTTTTTCTCCTTTTGTTTTAATACCCGCCACCAAAAAAATGGTGGGGGTATATTCATTTTGTCATTCCGTTTGTAACACATCGAAATATCCATTTTAGACCCCATAAAGTATATATATTCTGAATCAGGGTTTGATTTGATGACGATATAGCTATGTTCGTCCGTCTGTCCGTCTGTCCGTCTGTTGAAAGCACGATAGAGGTCGCACCGAAAAAGCTAGGGGGCTCAAATTTTGCCAGAATCTTTCTTATAGACAAGGTTTGTTTAGTATTGAAAATGGGCTACATCGGAATATAAGGAAGAGAGTTATAGCTCAAAAAGCAAGAGTAGGTCGAAAAAACCGTGTCCTTCGAACATCGAATAAAATGGAATTGTGACCAAACGCATTAACGTAGACTCATGAAACTCCGAATATATATTTTCTGAGTAAAAACAATATTTTTCATTGAAAATTAAATTAATCTATGCATTAGGAGAGGAGTTATCGATCAAAATGTACGAAAATTTATACCGCACAGTGTATTTTTCGGTATATTTAAAAACAAAAACGTCATAAAAGCAACAAAATTGGATGTACGACTTTGAAATTTTGCAAACTTTGCTTTTTAGTGAGACGCTTTTTTGCAACGGAAAATCAATGTGCCACGCCCACTTTTACGCCCACCTCCCATATAACCTTTTACCTAAAATTCATATAATTTCTCTATTAATAAAGATTTTGGAATAATAAAGGGCTATATTGAAACACCTGAGTTGTACTCATTCGCAGAAATAACTTTGACACGCCTACTTTAACGCCCACTTTTCATGTTATCTACCGTTAATGAAATTTAAAAGCTCATAAAACCGCCAAAATTAAATGTATGATGATCAAATTTGCTACGTATATCCCCCTAGGCAATTTCATTACTGTGCCACAAAATTAAGGTGCCACGCCCACTTTTACGCCCACCTCCCATATAACGTTTTACCTAAAATTCATATAATTTCTCTATTAATAAAGATTTTGGAATAACAAAGGGCTATATTGAAACACCTAAGTTGTGCTCATTCGAAAAAACAACTTTGACACGCCTACTATAACGCCCACTTTTCACGTTATCTACCATTAATGAAATTTAAAAGCTCATAAAACCGCCAAAATTAGAGGTATGATGATAAAATTTGCTACGTATTTCCTTCTAATAAATGTAATTGTTGTGCCAAAAAGTTAAGGTGACACTCTCACTTTAACGCCCACCTCCCATATAACGGTTTATCTTAAATTCATGTAATTTCTCTATTGACAAAGTTTTTGGGAAAATAAAGGACTATATTGAAATATCTAAGTTGTATTTATTAGCAGAAACTTTATTGACACACCCACTTTAACGCCCACTTTCACTAAAAGACTAAATTTACGAAAACATTTTACTATTATATTGAAGTTATTAAGGTTGGTTAAATTTTAAGGGCCGATGTTGATTTTAAATAAAACACAAATTATTTAAGAAATTATTATCATTTATTTTTATAATGATAATTTTTGTATGGTTCAATTATGTATTTAACAAAATATCGACCAAATGGCCCCCCATCCTTGGCGCAACTCCTCTATCTGATGGTCCAAATTTTCAATGACAATGTTGAAGCTCAATTGTTAGGCATGATGATGAGTTGAGGTTGACTACTCTTTTGCCACACTATCGCAAACAACAGCAATAGTTCCCATTCAACGAACTAAGAAGGCATTCACAGATTTTCTAACACTTTATACAGACCTGTTTTGCAGAAATTTAAATATTTTTTACAATTCTCTTCTCCTTGATTGAGAAATGTCAATTGAAATGCAGAAAACACATTTAAAGACTAAGTGTAGTTCACCTTAAACATGGGCCCTTAAAATTTAACCACCCTCTACAAAGAAAGGATACATGTTTTATTATAAACAGATTATTCCATAGCGATTAACAAAATAATAAATATTGTGCCTTAAATTTACACAAAATTGGTGGCGGGTATAAAAGATTCGGCACAGCCGAATATAGTGCTCTTACTTGTTCGTGTACACCTTTTCTAAAACAAACGATGTTACCCAATGGCATACAATTGTATTTATCAAATCGTCTATACCCTTTAGGCGTACACGGTTTACAACGCGAAAAAATGCAAATTTAATTTACAGCCATCACATTAGTATTATGATACAAAAAAAAATCTACAACATACTCTAACATTTTAGGCACACAAACCCAGGTATATGAACGGGATACTCTGCTGCAGCTTAACGATACAAAGATGAAAATAATCTGCTGCCACCTCGTACCTGGGAAAAGCGTAAACAAACTTCTGCGTTTCTCTTTTTAACCAACTAGAGTTAATGCAAGTTTTTTGGTTTTTTTTCTTCTCATGTTTCTTATTAAAGGTTTTCCAATAGGGATGATATGATTTTGAAGTGACGTTTCGGCCATTTTGTTCGGCCATTTGTTTTTTCATTGTATTCAGCAGTGTTTACAAATGTATCACATATGCAAGAACAATGTTTACAAATTATTCAGTTTTTTTACAAAATAATTGTTCCCCAATTGCAACCTTTCGTGCACTTTTGCCATTTTCCAATTCGTCGAATAGTTGAAAATTTTGAGCTTGCATTTTCTTTACATAATGTTAAAGTTCCAATAAGATACCCAAATTTACAGTTTGGTGTGGTTTTTGTTCTGTTGGAATCATCGTTTCGTATTTCTTTCGAAATAAAGCTGGTAACGCCGTTACTGTCAATAGAGAGCGGTATAGATCGATAGTAAACAACTTTTTATGGCCAAAATTGTAAGCAGTTGATCTTGAAAATATTTGGTTCCAACAAGACGGGGCAACGGGCCACACAGCAAATGCAACAATTGAATTATTGCGAAAAACGTGTGGATATTGGATAATTTCATGAAATTGTGATATTGAATAGCCTCCAAGAAGTGGTGATTTAACACCATTAGACTATTTCTTGTGTGGTTATTTGAAGTCATTGGTCTTCGAAAATAAACCAGACTCTCTTCAAATTTTACAAGTCAATATTGAAAGTGCCATTTATAAAATATGACGTGTTTGGAATTGGTTAATCGAATTCGTACCTGCAGAAGTAGTGGTGGAGGTCATTTGATTCACGTTTTATTTAGAACTTAATTGTATCGATTGTATTTAATATTAAATAAAAAACTTTTGAATTTCCTTAGCAATAAGTGTGTGTTTTTTAAAGAAATCATATCACTCTTATTGGAAAACCTTATTAAAAAAAATAAAATCCTTCTAAACTTATAACAAATATATTCTGTCGTTTTGTGTTAACTCTACTGCAAAAGGAGCAATAATCCTAACCTTACAATTGCCATGACGATGATACTTACAACTTTGGAGTATGATAAATGTTGCAAGAAAAAAAATAAGAATTTGTGTATTTCAACTAGCTTTTTCTATGTACATACTATATACATATGTACATATGTCTTTACATTTTTGCTCTACTAAGGCAATTAGTTTTATCCCGAAGAAATTTGCATAACAACCTACAAAAGGTATTTGTTAGTGCTAAAGATTTGTCTACAACTTCATCAGCAATAAGATGTGCAAAACAACGAAAATTTGTTTAAAGTATTTTTTGTAACAATCTTGACATTTAGGTTTATTTAGGTTGACAACGTGACATTGTAATTTGAAGAAGAAAACGCAGTTATCAAAAAAAAAAAATAGATAATATAATGCAAAAAGGGTTGCAATTATATAATGGTTTTATTTAAAGTAAGATCAAAAAATTTTAAAGTACAGCTTTTAATGGCATCATAAATAAAGTTATCGAATTTTATATCATATCATTCAGTAATTTGAGAATTATATGTCATACTTTGACACCGTATAATTCGCATAATTTTTTTTTACATAATTTTTAATTTAAGAAAATTCTATTAATTTCAGCCTAAGACTTTGATCTTAAAAACGTTTTTCACACTGATAGTGAATTAAAAAAAAATTTTTTTTCTTAAGTTTTGTAATTAATGATGCTTCGTTTAAGAAGAAAATCTTATTTTTATATTTAAAAAATACGAAGAGAATCTATGAAAAATTTCAATTTTATTTGTTTAAAGCCTAAAAATAAAAAGTTACAACAGTTGCTAAGAACAATATAAACCTAACATTATGCTCAAAGAATTAAAATTAAGATTGAAATAAAACCAACCATCTCAAAAATACGAAACGAATAAAGAAATTCATTCAAAATTAAAGCTCTGAAAAACATAATGAAAGTACTTAAACGATTATAAAAAAAACAATACATTAATCTTATAAATACAAATAAATCTGACTACAAAAAAAAAATAAATAAAAACAAAAATAAAATCAAACACAAAAATGGGTTAGCAACACAATTGACCATGTCTTCAAGATATCCTCAACGATAAGTAAAGAATATGTAAAATACATATTAAGGACAGCTAAACCAAATAGAAGACGACATCTTTAAACAAATGGCCAGGACAACGACCATATACATAACCGACTATACCGATATATTTTCGCTGAGGAATGTATTTGTTATTACATATGCACAATCTGAAGACTTTGTCGCGTATCTTTTCGAAACATTTCAATAAGCGACAATAAACAACTATATCACTGAATTTGTGGTCAATGGAATATTATAAAGCTGATTTCTCACCATAGTGGCCGTTTGCAAAAGTTTCCACTATATAAGTCTATTACTGTTAGCGAACACCTTTCCTGCAAGAAAAATTAAAAAAAAAATTATTTGAATTAAACGATGATTTGATCATCTGGGAAAACATTAAAGATTTTTAAGAGAGGAAGAGAAAATAATGCTGCACTAAAACATATTTAAGCTCAGTTTAAAAAAAAAGTGTTATCAGATCCGAAAATTAAGCTTATCCGTTGAATGAAGTTTATTCTTTTGCGCTTTTGTGTTGATAGTTATTCTGATTTAGAGATTTGGGTATCAGTCTCTATTTCTCTCTTTTTGTTTGAAAAAATAATTACAGATACACTTGTGGTTAGCAGTTTATTAAATTTATGATTAATAAACATACAATTTTATAAATCTGATTTTTTTTGCTACAAATATTGTTATAAAACAACTAAGAGTAATATGTAAGGCTGAGCTGAACCTTATATTACCTTCACTCAGGTTGTTTTACTATGTTTTAATCATATATGTTTGGATATAAACCAATACATATATTTCTCACTGTAACATAAGCCAATCATCTGAACTTCTGATTGACATTGTTTTCCAAAATATTTTTTTGCGGAGATTTTTTTTTCGTTATTAACCAATTGATCCAAAAGTTCTTATAAATGTCGCTAAAGGTACATGTTTTATATATGTATATGTACGTAAAAAACATTCCAAGAAGTTCCATAGGAGCTGAAAATTCTAACCTTGTTTAGGTAAAAAACAGAGGCAATCGTGTTCTTTCGCCCATATCTCAGCTTGAAACGTTCCAATATACTTGATTTAAAAAAAAATTTCGAAAGCATATCTGTTAAATTGATATTATATAAGAGTTATTATATGGAAGCTTTAAAAAGTTGATTTTAACATACACAAGCATAAACGGAATTAGCTAAATTAATTCTTCTATACATAAGGATTTATAGTATATGCATAGACTTTATAGTATCTTTAATGTTAAATTACAAACTGTATAACAAACTTATATATACTTTTTTTATACCCGCCACAAAAAAAAATGGTGGGTGTATATTCATTTTGTCATTCCGTTTGTAACACATCGAAATATCCATTTTAGAATCCATTTTAGACCCCATAAAGTATACATATTCTGAATCGGGGTTTCCGTCTGTTAAAAGCACTATAGAGACCCCATCGAAAAAGCTAGTGGGCTCAAATTTTGCCAGAATATTTCTTATAGAAAAGGTTTGTTTGGTATTATAATGGGCTAAACCGGAATTTAAGAAAGAAATTTATAGCTCGTAATGCAAGATTAGGTCGAAAGAACCGTGTCCTTCCAACATCGAATAAAATGGAGTTGTGTCCACCAGCATCAACGTAGAGACATGAAACTACAGATATAAACTACCTGAGCAAAAACGATATTTTTACCCAAATGTATGAAAATTTATACCGCGCAGTGTATTTTTCAGTATGTTCAAAATTTTGAACCTAATCAGAGTGACAAAATTTGATCTACGATTTTGAAATTTTGCAGCAATTGCTTTTTGGTCAAAGGCTTTGTTCTGACGGAAAATAAGTGTGACACGCCCACTTTTACGCCCACCTCCCATACAACGTTTTCTCTCAAATTCTTATAATATCTCTATAAATCGAGATTTTGGAATAATAAAGGACTATATTAAAATATCTAAGTTGTATTTATTAGCATAAATAACTTCGACACACCCACTATAACGCCCACTTTTCACATTATCTACTGTTAATGAAATTTAAATTTATAAAACCGACAAAATTAGAGGTATGATGATAAAATTTGCTATGGAAATCCTTCTAGTCAATGTTATTGCTATGCCAGAAAACTTAGGTGACACGCCCACTCTTACGCCCACATCCTATATAATGCTTTATCTTGAATTCAGATAAATTCTCAATAAATAAAGATTTTTGAATAATAAAGGACTATATTGAAATATCTAAGTTATATTTATTAGCAGAAATTTTACTGACACTCTTACTTTAACGCCCACTTTCACTGAAACACTAAATTTACAAAAACATTTTAGCAGCATATCGAAGTTATAAAGTTATAAAATTAAGAAGGCATTCATAGATGTTCTAACATTTTATACAGACCTGTTTAAAATTTAAAATTTAACCACCCCCTACAAAGAAAGTGATGTTTATTTTAGAGATTATTCCAAGCGATTAACAAAATAATAAATATTGTGCTTTTAATGTACACAAAATTGGTGGTGGGTATAAAAGATTCGGCACAGCCGAATATAGTGCTCTTACTTGTTTATTGTTATAATTATAAAAACAAGGCAGCTAGATAATTTCAAACCTAACTGAGTTATAAAGAGAGTTATCTCAGTATGTTTTAAAAGTTAGCAAAGAAAAATCAGATTTTTCAGTTTTAAGACCACCAATACAAACTAAGTATTGGTGTCGCATTCCACCAAAATATTTGCTTGCATAGTTAGTAAGCAAGTAATATTGAAGATATAAAAAAACCAGCTATACTTGTTTGAGTTTTCATATAAAAGCACAACAAAGTTTGTCTTGTGTACTGTTTATTATTTAGGCGGTGGATAAAAAGGTACTGATTTATTTCAATTGTATTTTTATTTTTATACCCGCCACCAAAAAAATGGTGGGGGTATATTCATTTTGTCATTCCGTTTGTAACACATCGAAATATCCATTTTAGACCCCATAAAGTATATATATTCTGAATCAGGGTTTGATTTGATGACGATCTAGCTATGTCCGTCCGTCTGTCCGTCTGTCCGTCTGTCCGTCTGTCCGTCTGTTGAAAGCACGATAGAGGTCGCACCGAAAAAGCTAGGAGGCTCAAATTTTGCCAGAATCTTTCTTATAGACAAGGTTTGTTTGGTATTGAAAATGGGCTATATCGGAATATTAGGAAGTGAGTTATAGCTCGGAATGCAAGAGTAGGTCGAAAAAACCGTGTCCTACGAACATCGAAGAAAATGGTATTGTGTCCAAACGGATTAACGTACAGTCATGAAACTTCGAACATATATTTCTCGAGTCAAAACAATATTTCTCACCAAAAATTACCTAAATCTAATTATTAGGAAAGGAGTTATCGATCAAAATGTACGAAAATTTATACCGCACAGTGTATTTTTCGGTATATTTAAAAACAAAAACGTCATAAAAGCAACAAAATTTGATGTACGACTCTGAAATTTTGCACACTTTGCTTTTTGGTGAGACGCTTTTTTGTAACGGAAAATCAATGTGCCACGCCCACTTTTACGCCCACCTCCCATATAACGTTTTACCTAAAATTCAGATAATTTCTCTATTAATAAAGATTTTGGAATAATAAAGTGCTATATTGAAACATCTAAAATGTACTCATTCGCAAAAATAACTTTGACACGCCTACTATAACGCCCACTTTTCACGTTATCTACCGTTAATGAAATGTTAAAGCTCATAAAACCGACAAAATTAGAGGTATGATGAGGAAATTTACTACATATATCCTTCTAGTCAATGTAGTTGTTGTGCCAAAAAGTTTAGGTGACACGCCCACTATAACGCCTACCTCCCATATAACGGGTTTTCTTAAATTCATGTAATTTCTCTATTGATAAAGTTTTTGGGAAAGTAAAGAACTATATTGAAATATCTAAGTTGTATTTATTAGCAGAAACTTTATTGACACGC
Source organism: Phyto melanocephala (assembly GCA_941918925.1). Lineage (NCBI taxonomy): Eukaryota > Metazoa > Arthropoda > Insecta > Diptera > Rhinophoridae > Phyto > Phyto melanocephala. The sequence goes on from OW799233.1 coordinate 30,917,606, forward strand.
CTACTTTAACGCCCACTTTCATTGAAAGACTACATTTACAAAAGCATTTTAGTAGCATATCGAAGTTATAAAGGGTGGTTAAATTTTAAGGGCCGATGTTGAATTTAAATAAAAAACAAATTATTTAGGAAATTATTATTATTTCTTTTATTTATTATTTCTTTTGGCCCCACTCCTCTATCTGATGGTCCAAATTTTCAATGACAATGTTGATGCTCATTGTTGGGCATGATGATGAGTCGAGGTTGACTGCTCTTTTGCCACACTAACGCAAAAAGCAGCAATGGTTCCCATTCAACGAACTAAGAAAGCATTCACAGATTTTCTAACATTTTATACAGACCTGTTTTGCAGAAATTTAAATATTTTTTACAATTTTCCCGATTGTGGATGAATTTGAATGATTATGTTGATCAAAAGAATTACGAAGTGCACAAAATGCATTTTGAATTGAACGCCCATTTTCATAAAAAACCTAAATAACTTTAAAGCGTTGATCATTTGCGTATCTTTCCACGGATCAAATTGAGTAAGTTTGAGATTGGGAAATGTCAAATGAAATGCAGAAAACTAATTTAAAGACTGGCTGTAGTTCACCTTCAACATGGGCCCTTAAAATTTAACCACCCTCTACAAAGAAAGTGATACATATTTTATTATAAAAAGATTATTCCATAATGAGTAACAAAATAATAAATATTGTGCTTTAAATGTACACAAAATTGGTGGTGGGTATAAAAGATTCGGCACAGCCGAATATAGTGCTCTTACTTGTTTTTTTTGTATATCTTATTTGCTTGCTGCTACTTTTTTTAACCACCTACAAAGTGGGACATCGCATATAAAAACCATGCCTTCTAGAAGATTAAGAAGTGCTTTTGGAATTACGTAAGCACTAATTCGATTGAAGAAGCGACGCCCCTAACAACCCATCATTCTATGTAATAATGTAAAAAACAATGACAATCTATTACACAATTTAAAAAATTCAAAATTTAAAATCTAACATCAAACATTAAAAATCTAAAATGGAATAAAATAAAATGGGAAATATTTTTCAACTCCCTCAACATGGATATCAAGAACTGGACTTTATTATAATGTTGTAATAAGTTCCGGAAATTAGCGATGTAAATCAAAACAGCATAAATCGAGTTTAAAATTGTCCATACTAAGTAATGTCAAATCAAAAGTTTTCTGAGTCTTATTTATTAACGATGTATGTATAAAATTAAAAATTACAATTCGATGCGAAGAATGCTAAATTTAATATAATAAAACCCAATAAAAAGGCCTTGTATCCAGTATCATAACTGCGAATAAATTATATTTTAATTTTAAATTAATTACATTGAATTACTATTTAAAGGTAAAGCACATATTGCAGTTCGTAACATTTATTAAGTAAAACAAAAATGTACTACTGCATAGGATTCATAGGCGCCGCAAATCAAGTTTGAATGGCACAAAAAATTGGCTGACGTAAACCGAAAGGTTATCCAACGTTTAGTCTGAATTAAGAATTATTTATATTTAATATAAGCAACTTATTTCGATGAAATTTAAAAATTTTCCGAAAAATCTGGTAACTCTTTATCAAGAATAAACTCAACATCGTTTATTAAAACTAACAAAAAAATATCACAGCAACAGTCTTGATTAAACAGCCAATCAAAAAGGTTGCGTGTCTCACTTTAAAGCAGCTGCAACCTCAACTGAAAGTGCGTCTTGTTTATAATCCATTCAATAACTAAAAAACGTGTATCAACGACGCGAAAATAAAAAATTCCAATTTCTACATTGTTTTAAATTAAACAGTGAAACAAAAAAAAATATCAAAGATCAATGTTTAAGTTCATATGATTCTAAAACAAGATAACAACACGTATTTATACTAATTAAGTAAAATAAAATATAAAAAATAAGTAAATAAAAAATGTATAATACTAAGAATTCAATAAGTTTTATAGATTTTTGCAAAAATCTGAAATGTTTAGCAAGTATATATTTAATTGTATGCATATATTTGAACAATATTTATGACGTTGATGCACAAAGTAAGTACATCAGATAAATTGAGAAATTTTGAATTTTTCTTAATGTGTGTTATAATTTTTATAATTTTGTTATTGTTTTTTACACCAACAACAAAAGGTTCTTATGATTTATTTAATGATTGCACTTTAAGGTCTGCAAACAAAAATGAATTACTTATTTAAAATCGTAAAAACAAAATTATTTTGAAATATTTACAACCGTAATTTAATATTTTTTTGAGGGGTTTATTGTAAATCATGCCTTGTATTACGGCAAAAGCTGCGTAAATTAAACGCTAGATGCACAAGTTACACGAGAAATTATGTAATCCGGTAGCAGAACAACTTACCAGACTTTTTTTGCTCATAAATAAGCAGCTATACAATAACTGAAGACATTTATATGCATAATGAGATACCTGAAAGCGGCAACGGTCTTTTAAATCAGGTTTTTTGTTCAATTCAAAGAAAAGATTAAAAAAAAATTTTAATATTGTTATTGAGAAATAATTATAATAAAACTAATTAAAAAATAAAATTAGAAATAGAAAGTCATCACATAAGATAACTTAATACCGAAAGGCATTCTGACAGTTTGACCTTCTCGTTGTAGGAACATTACTTCCATAAATCTACAGTTTTGGGATAAACTGGTTTAAGCCTATATTATTTACAAAGCAAAAAACCAGCAAACAATTTTATAAATACATTAAATTTTAGGATGATAATAACATATACTGTATCAAGAATTGGTTGCATTTGGAATTGTAAATTACGACAAGTAATGAAGACCTCAACTACAATATACGGAAATAAGCAACTTTACCACAATATGTCTGATAAGTGCCGTTGACTTTTCACAACAGATTTATTTCAAATCAACTTAAGGTGTACATAGTTCTTAAGCAGAATAGCTAAAAATTCACTAGTTGGGGATTTAGTGATAGAGAAAAAATTAACTGGTTGCCTTTTATTAACTTATCAACAGCATATACATAATCAAATCGACAACTCGGATATAGTGAACTGTAAATTTTTTCAACATAGAGGATGAGACCGCAAACATCCAGCTCTTCAGACCAGGATATTATGGTTTCTAGAGTGTGGATTCTCTACACTAGCGATCATTCAAGATTAATTGTTGCGTGGAGTACCACGCTTTATATAAAAAAACTTAAATAACCTAGAGAAGTATTAAATAGTAGCTATTATCTGGTACTAATATCTTTTAGGATACAATCAAATTATAGCAGAGTATTTTTAGAGAAACTACCAGTATGCCTGCATGAACAGACTACGCTGTCTAGCTTCAATACTACATTAAAATTATGAAAGACGTAATAAAAGTTCAAAAGATACATCGAGCGTATGGTTCGTATTATACCTGTTACAGGGGGGCAAATGGTATTACTTATCGATGTGTTGTGATCAAGGTCGCCGATAGGCGCGTAAATTATATTAAATTAGTTAAATTAGCAATTTCCAGATAACAAAGCTTTTCTTTTGTTTCATACAGGTAGTGTGAATAGATTTTTATACTGTTACTTTACAGAATTTAGTATCACTGAACTGTACGTTATAGTCCGGTTAGTAGATTTGTATCGTTTTACTTTACAGCTCTTAGAATCCTTAAAATGTGTGTGTTAGTTAGTAAAAGCGTAGTATTGTCTCTATTTTTCTCTAAAAATATGCCCAATAAATTATGTTAGCTGATTTGTAACACAACGATACCATTCTAATAAATGAATCATTAGTTATATGAAAAAGTTATAATTTTTTGCAATACATGTGTCAATGTCTGGCGTTACGTAAAAATATTTTTTTTAAGTTTCAGCATAACATATTAGAATATATGAAAACGAGTCGCGAGCGAAATAGTAAATAAATTAATAGTATGTGGTTTGATGTTATAATAGGACTTTTTTATTTACAAATTTTAAACTTACTTATATACTGCAAAAGTTGGCGGGGCTACGCCCATAAAAATAAGTTATCATTTTTAGCTACTTGCACTTGACCGATTTTTTTGAAACTTTGAACACATATTAAGCTGTCATGACTTTACAGTTTCGTGATTAAAAAAGTGGGCAGTGCCACGCCCATAAAAAAGTTATAACTTTTATATTCAATTATAATTCAGAATGCATTTTTATTCATTAAGAAGCGTAGCAACGCGCGCAGGGCCTGGCTAGTAAATTTAAAAAAATTAGTTAATAGTTCCCAGTATATGACATTTTTCTAAAAAAAATTGATTAGAAAAATAAGTTTTTATAATTTTAACGAAAAATTGTTTTATAATTAAACAAGTAAGAGCACTATATTCGGCTGCGCCGAATCTTTTATACCCACCACCAATTTTGTGTACATTTAAAGCACAATATTTATTATTTTGTTAATCGCTATGGAATAATCTCTTTATAATAAAATATGTATCACTTTCTTTGTAGAGGGTGGTTAAATTTTAAGGGCCCAAGTTGAAGGTGAACTACACCTTGTCTGTAACTTTATTTTCTGCATTTCGTTTGACATTTCTCAATCTCAAACTTACTCAATTTGATCCGTGGAAAGATACGCAAATGAGCAACGCTTTAAAGTAATTCAGGGTTTTTATTAAAATAGGCGTTCAAATCAAAACGCATTTTGTGCACTTGTAGATTCTTTTGGTCAACATAATCGTTCAAGTGTGTCCACAATCGGGAGAATTGTAAAAAATATTTAAATTTCTGCAAAACAGGTCTGTATAAAATGTTAGAAAATCTGTGAATGCCATCGTAGTTCGTTGAATGGGAAACATTGCTGTTTTTCACGATAACGTGACAAAAGAGCAGTCAACCTCGACTCATCATCGTCCTCAATAATTGAGCATAAATATTGTCATTGAAAATTTGGACCATCAGATAGAGGAGTGGCGCCAAGGATGGGGGGGGGGGTTATTTGGCCGATATTTTGTTATATACATAATTAAACCATACAAATATTATCACTATAAAAAGAAATGATAATAATTTCTTAAATAATTTGTCTTTTATTCAAAATCAACATCGGCTCTTAAAATTTAACCACCCTTAATAACTTCAATATGCTACAAAAATGCTTTTGTAAATGTAGTCTTTCAATGAAAGTGGGCGTTAAAGAAGGCGTGTCAATAAAGTTTTTACTATTAAAAACAACTTAGATATTTCAATATAGTCCTTTATTTTCCCAAAAACTTTGTCAATAGAGAAATTACATGAATTTAAGATAAACCGTTATACGGGAGGTAGGCGTTAAGGTAGGCGTGTCAGGTAAATTTTTTGGCGTAACAATTACATTGATTAGAAGGATATACGTAGCAAATTTTATCTTCATACCTTTAATTTTGTCGGTTTTATAAGTTTTTAAATTTCATTAACGGTAGATAACGTGAAAAGTGGGCGTTATAGTAGGCGTGTTAAAGTTGTTTTTGCTAATGAGTACAACTTAGATGTTTCAATATAGTCCTTTAGTATTCCAAAATCTTTATTAATAGATTAATTATATGAATTTTAGGTAAAACCTTATATGGGAGTTTGGCGTAAAAGTGGGCGTGGCACATTGATATTCCGTTACAGAAAAGCCACTCACTAAAAAGAAAGTGTGCAAAATTTCAGAATCGTACATATAGTTTTGTCCGTATTATTAGGTTTTAAATTTAAAATATACTGAAAAATACACTGCGCGGTATAAATTTTCCTACACTTTTATCTATAACTCCTCTTTTAATGTATAAATGTAAGCAATTTTTTGGAAAAGATATTGTTTTGACTCGAGAAATATATATTCGAAGTTTCATGACTGTATATTAATGCGTTTGGACACAATTGCTTTTTATTCGATGTTCGAAGGACACGGTTTTTTCGACCTACTCTTGCATTACGAGCTATAACTCTCTGTCTAATATTTCGATTTAGCCCATTTTCAATACCAAACAACCTTGTCTATTAGAAAGATTCTGGCAAAATTTGAGCCCCCTAGCTTTTTCGGTGCGACCTCTATCGTGCTTTCAACAGACGAACAGACGGACGGACATAGCTAGATCGTTATCAAAACAAACCCTGATTCAGCATATACATACTTTATGGGGTCTAGAATGGATATATCGATGTGTTGCAAACGGAATGACAAAATGAATATACCCCCACCATTTTTTTGTTGGCAGGTATAAAAAAGAATTCTACACTAGCGACATATTGCTGCTTTTATTTAAACGGTAATACATTTAATTGCTGTAAAAGATTTTGTCTCTTCTTTCTTAGCATTGTGCATAAGCTTCTTATTGCTCTTATTTGACCTTTATTTTATAAAATTTTTTATTGATTTTTCAAGCTCGAGGTCTTTATAAATATTTGTTGATTTATTTATTATTCAATATTTCGCTACTCCTTTGTGTAGCATCTTCAGGAAAGAAATTATGTGTTTTTTTACAAAATTTTATATAAAAAATAGTGCATTAGCCCTGTTTTCTCGCTTAAAAAAAAATAATTATGTAATTTGCACACAAAATTAATAAAACTCTAATGAAATATAAACCTACATAAATAAAATAAATAAAAAATTAAATATTATTTAGCAAGAAAATATAAAAAAGCTTATCAATAACAAAATATTTCGTTGGGTTGTCAATGCAGTGAATCATGTTAAAACAGCATTGTCAGCTACTGTAAATCATTAAGTTTAATACAATCAAAAACAAAAAATATGAAGCGTGTGTTATATTAACCGGCTTTTGTGAATTTAATTATAATTATTACTTTTTGTTGTTATATTCGTACTCTGTAGTCTGGTATTCCCATAATATTCCCATTGTAAATACATAATATGAATAAAATATTAATTGTTACATTTTTAAAAATGCTTGATTTCTAATTCCTCTTCTTTTTAGATTCATTAACGTCTTTACAATTCAACGTATTTTTATTTAAATAAAATTTTATCAGATACTCAACTTCACTATCTACGAGTATAATATTGAAAAGTATCAAATTGTTAATTACATGTAATTATATGTTCATGTGAATTTTTTTGTTTATTTATTTATTTAAAGTAATAATTAAAATTTATTATGACAACTTACAATGACTGTATTTGCATAAGAATTGTAAAGAAAATATTTTGGTTTAATAATATTCATTTTTTCGTAAGAATGTTAACAATATTTGTTTGTCAAAAGTTAAAGAGAATGCAAACAAGAAAATGCAATTAAATCAAATGTAATTAATATTAATGAAAAATTTCCATAAATTTTGTTAATTTTTAAATCTTATTTTTTGATATTAATTATATTGTAGATATATTCAAAATTTAAGCTTGTATTCACTTTTAAAATTTGCTTTAAAAAAAAATTTTTTATTGTGATATTGAAAAAAAAAATCTGATAAAGTTTATTTTTGCCGACACTAGCCGAGTGGAGAGCATTTCACAAGTGTTTTGGAAAAAACAAATAACAGCACTAAATTTTATATACCCACCACCAATTTTGTGTAGTGCTTTTTCACCACAAAATGTTTTGTTTTGTTTACAACTTTAATCAGTACGGAATAATATGTATGTATTTCTTAAAGTTCAATTTGCCTTCAAATTATTTTCTCATATTTAGTCTTAAAATGAAACCTAAAGTATTTCTACAATATAAACGATACAATCCACCTTTTTACCACAGTGTTGTATTTGTACGGAGCTAAAGAATAAAACTCGGTAGCTAGAGGTATTAGTATTAATTTTGTGTAGTTATAGCACTTGAATCTAAGCAAAAGTCTTTTACCGAAGGAAGGCCATAAAGTGGCTATGTCATATTTTTTGTTTGTTTTAAGTTTAGATAAGTAAGAAAACCAGACAGAGGAAAATTTAGATTTTGTATACATATCTATTTTTATCGGTATTATGAGTTTTTTTTTTTGAGATGAGCATTCAAATATACTTGTTATAATAATTTTTTGTAATGCGCTCACTTGACATAGGGAGAGTCCTTTAATCTTGTAAAATATTTTACATAATTCAGAAGGTTTTCATTAAAGTAGCCTTGTTATCTTTATTTTCTTACAATTAACTAGAAAGCTACTTTTGCGAAATTTCAGCATCGTACATCGTTAATTGGTAAGTTTTCCTACATTTTTATCTATAGCTCCTTTCGTAATATAGGGATTTGAGAAATTTTCAAAGAAATATATATTTTACTTGTGAAATTTAATCAGTCTACGTTAATGCGTTTTAAGGCAATCGCATTTTATTCGATGTCCGAAAGACATTTTCCTTTCCTATTTAAACAGTTTAGCCTATTTTCAGTATTTTTTATGTACTCAAAATATTCTGCAAAATTTCATCCCCATAGTGGATGTGGTGTCCGAGGGTAAATATAGCTTTGTCATTCGTTTTGTAGTTTCTACAACAGTCATATCTGACCACATATTTTCTGAAAGCTACGGAATTCGGCTGAACGATGTGTGTCTCTCTGTCCAACTTTCCTTCTGTCCACCTGTTGGTTAAAAAGTAAATTATTTTGCTCCTATATTTCCTGATATTCTATTCTACATAGAAAGACACTGATTCTTGCAAACAAAGCACAAATGCTAATTAGTTTATAATTGTTAAGACAAAAGGACCTTATGTAAAAAGTATTTAAAAATGTACATAAGCATTTTAATAATATTCAAACTAATAACTAAATAATGACTTGAATTACTTAAAAAAATCAAATCAATAAAAAATCAAATAAAAAATATAAAATCCTTTGTTTAATACGTGTAGTAATAATTATAGTTATTAAGACGAACTCATAAATATTTGCTTACAAAAAAAATATATTTAATATATGTTTTATAAGTTCGGTAACGAAGGCCTTTATTGATAAGGTCGGTGTCTAGAAAACATAGCCTCATTTCTAATTATTTACTACATTGCTGAGTATTTTTAAAAAACACCTTTAAATCATTTTCTATCTTTACATACAACCAAAGGTAGCTGTGCTAATCCAAATAGCAAATCTGGTCTCTGTGTATCGATCTATCAGTGCAATAGTCTGCTGAGTGTGATACGAAAAATCAACATCTCATCACAAGAATTAAAATTTTTACGTGAATCTCAATGTATAAATGGTCATGGAAATCCTCCCTACGTCTGCTGCACGGCAGACAGAAACTATGCACATGCTCCAACCACAACAGATAACGTTTCTGAGCCAACAACCGCAAGACAACTAACAAAGACTGCTTCACCTAGTAATGGCTTAGGTAATGCATTGCCCGAGCCACCACGTTGCGGTCCAGATCCTTTAGATGGTAAAATATACAATGGCGTTGATACGGCACTAGATCAATATCCTTGGATGGTCTTGTTGGAATATCGAAGTAGTAAGTTATTTTCGGTTTTTTTTTCTTAATTTTTATTTAAAATTGTTTGTGTGTTGTTATAGAAAATGGCCAGTTGGTTTTAAATTGTGGCGGAAGTTTAATAAATCAACGTTATGTTTTAACTGCAGCCCATTGTGTTAAGGGTGAAATTGAAAGAGAAGTTGGTCCCCTGTAAGTAAAACAAAATAAATAAAATTTGAAAGCTTTTTTTGACGTGAGTTTATATATGATAAAACAGATAACCAAGCAAGTAAGAGCGCTATATTCGGCCGTGCCGAATCTTATATACCCTTCACAACGTGTAGTCATTAAATAACAGTAGTTTGTGTCATCATTCATCCCATATGAAATACGTACATACATACATAAAAACATCCCATTGTAAAATTATAAATTCACGTATGTATGTTAAAAAAAACGAAAAAAAAAATTTAAAAAAAATTTAAAAAAAAAATTTAAAAAAAAATTAAAAAAAAAATTTTTTTTAGGAATTTAAAAAAAAAATTATTATATATAATTATAATTATTATATATAAAACAAAAAAAAAATTAAAAAAAATATTAAAAAAAAATAATAAAAATATAAATAATATATTAAATAAAAAATAAAAAAAAAATAAAAAAAAAATTAAAAAAATTTTTCTTGGCTCAGCTGGGATTCGATGCCACGTTTTCTCTAACCAGTATACACGTTTGTATGTATGTATGTTGTTGTTGTAATGTTGTTTTTGTGAAAAAAAAATCGAGGTGGTCGTGGGTTTTTGCTCATATCTCAGTTGTTTATGTACCGATGTTTCTGATTTTCAATACCGATCTACTCCCGAATATTTCTGATATTTTAATACCTTACCCGGGTCCAACCTATGTCGGGGGGCTTCAAAAAGTTGATTTCAACATACACACGGACAGACGGTCAGACGGACAGACGGACAGACTGACAGGGCTTAATCGACTCCCCTATTCATAAGCTTTCAGAAAATATATACTTTATGGGGTCGGAAATGAAAATTGTAGAAATTTCACACGGAATGACAAACCTATATATACCCTTTTTCACTGTGTGAAGGGTATAAAAAGGGTTAAAAAGGTAATAGAACTTGTAATTGTGTGATAGCATGATACTAGACCGAAAATTATATATGCATAGGAAGACCATGGCGATTTCAATTCGAAAGGATTATACGAAAAACTTTTTGTTTTAACTTGTACAGTTTAAAATTAGGGTCGACTAAAAAATACATATAAAATATATAAATATATAAAAATGAAATATTTTGAAAGAAAAAGCTGATGATTAGCCCATCAATTAAGACTACCTGTTTAAATGAACCGTGATAAAAACTATAGGATATTACAAGAAAACCAGATATACTCATCCTTACAATATAAAAAAGTACAAAAACAACAAGCAAATTTTCATCACAAATTTATATATAACTAGAATAGCCCGGCACGCGTTGTTACGCCCCTTAATGAATAAAAATGCATCCTGAATTTAAATTGAATATCAAGTGTAAAAAGCTAAGAATTTAAAAAATTTTTTAATGGGCGTGGCCCTGCCCACTTTTCTAATCACGAAATTATATAATCATGACAGCTCAATATGTGTGCAAAGTTTCAGGATAATCAGTCCAGTGCAAGTACCTCAAAATTATAACTTTTTTTTATGGGCGTGGCCTTGCCCACTTTTCTTATCACGAAATTATAAAGTCATGACAGCTCAATATGTGTACAAAGTTTCAGAAAAATCGGTCATGTGCAAGTAGCTAAAAATGATAACTAATTGTTTATGGGCATGGCCCCGCCCACTTTTTTCCATCCATAAACACTCCCTGGTATATGTACAACAACTTACCAAAGTTTGAACCCGATCGGTTTTACAGTTTCGGAGTCTATAGCTAACACACACACACACACAGAGTTTCATTTTTATATATATAGATGTATTTCAGGGATGGATATACTAGGTTTTTTATGGTATTAAATTTTTTATGAATATGTAATTAAAGGTGTTAAAAAAAATATTTAAACAAATTTGACTTAAAATAACTTTTTCATTAATGTTTTAAATTTTATATCAATTGGCGTCTGCTTACTTAGTTGTAAATATGCGATATGCTATAAGTCTACCTGGTTTTCTTGTACCATAAACTAACAAATTTATTAATGGTGTAGTCATATAAGCTAATGACAGTTTAAAGAAAAGTATAGGATGTCGTTTTTATATATGAAGTTTGATAAATTTTTATTTTGAAAACTGAAGTTTGAGATACCCATACATATATGTATGCAAATAACATTCAATGCCAGCATAAAAATCAATATTTTTGAATTAAACCAAAATTGTCTAAAAACATAAATTTTTTTGTAAATTTGTTTGTTAGTAATCGCATTCGCTTAGGAGAATACGATATAAACTCTGAAGTCGATTGCATTGGCTCGGACTGCAACAATAAAGTTCTTGAATTAGACTACGAAGAAATTATAGCACATCCGCAATATGAACCCAAAAACTCTAATCGTTATAATGACATTGCTCTGATACGTTTAGCTGAAGACATTGAATATAATGATTTTATACGACCCGTATGTCTGCCAACATCAACTACAAAACAGGAAATAAACACTGGAGCCTTGTTAACCGTAGCCGGTTGGGGTAGAACTTTATTGGGTAATTGAATTTCATTGTTATTTAAAATTATATAAAATAATTTATGTTTATTTCTTCTTAGCACGCCAGTCGAATGTCAAAAAACAGCTAGATGTTCCCGTTAGCGATCATGATGCCTGTGTTGAGAAGTTTAGTACTAGAAATATTAACATAATCAGTTCACAACTGTGTGCTGGTGGTGAATTTGCCAAAGATAGTTGTGATGGCGATTCTGGTGGTCCCCTAATGCGTAAAGCTTTTATGAAACGTTGGTTTTTGGAGGGAATTGTTTCGTTTGGCAACCGTTGTGGTCTAGAAGGTTGGCCCGGTGTTTATACACGCGTTGCGGATTATATGGATTGGATACAAAGGAGCTTAAAGCCCTAACAGAAAACAAGAAAGAATTTGTCATAAACAATGCCATTGTGTTGCACGCAAAAGTGTCAGTAGAGATATTATTTTAATTCAACAATAAAAAATTGCAAGTTTGTAAAGACTTCAAAACAAATTAATTTATTTGAAAAAAATAAATAAAACTATGTGAGTAAATAACAAGTAAGAGAGCTATATTCGGCGGTGCCGAATCTTATATACCCTTCACAACGTGTAGTCATGCAATAACAGTAGTTTGTATCACCATTCATCTCATATAAAATACGTACATACATATAAAAAATATACATATATAAAAACATCCCATTGTAAAATTATAAATTTACGTATGTATGTTAAAAAAAAAATAAAAAAAAAAAAATTAAAAAAAAAAAAATTAAAAAAAAAAAATTTTAAAAAAATTTAAAAAAATTTAAAAAAAATAATTAAAATATATATAATTAATATTAAACAAAAAAAAATAAAAAAAAAATTAAAAAAAAAAATAATAAAAATATAAATAATATATTAAATAAAAAATAAAAAAAAAAAATAAAATTAAAAAAAAAAAATTTTTAATATATAAAAAAAAAATTTTTTGGATTCGATGCCACGTTTTCTCTAACCAGTATACACGTTTGTATGTATATATGTTGTTGTTGTAATGTTATTTTTGTGAAAAAAAAATCGAGGTGGTCGTGGGGTTTTGCTCATATCTCAGTTGTTTATGTACCGATGTTTCTGATTTTAGCGATCTACTCCCAAATATTTCTGATATTTTAATACCTCACCCGGGTCCAAGCGATGTCGGGGGGCTTCAAAAAGTTGATTTCAACATACACAAGGACAGACGGTCAGACGGACAGACTGACAGAGCTTAATCGACTTCCCTATTCATAAGCTTTCAGAAAATATATACTTTATGGGGTCGGAAATGAAAATTGTAGAAATTTCACACGGAATGACAAACCTATATATACCCTTTTTCATTGTGTGAAGGGTATAATTATTTTATACTTATCGGATGCCAGTCTATAGCTATGCTTAATGGATAATCTTTAATAATGCGTGTAAAAAATGAAACAGAAATTGAGGATGACGTTTTTTCTCGCAAAAAAACTTATGTATTTTGTGAAAGCTACAAAACTTGACATTAAAATCACTGACAATTATTAGAAGCCATGACATACAAGGATTGCGTGAGCATATAGTCTTGATATGCGGTAAAAATTTTTAATTAATTGTAAACGTGATATCTTAACTTTGTTTTATCATATTAAAGTTTCTTTCATATAAAATGACCGTTCAAACTTCTGCTTGAAAGTAGTAATTGATACACCTTTATATTATCGTATTTCTATAGAATGTTACGTAATTATTTTGTTAAAATTTATTGTTTTCGTGTATCTCCCTCCATTGGCCCGATTCACTAACTTTTACCAATCCGACAAAAGTTTAATTTGTCGACATTAAGTGATCTTTGCACTAATAATTTTGCGATTCAGTAAATATTATTTAAAGATAGTTGACAATTGTTACAATTAAGTAGTACATTTGTAAAAAAAATACTGCCAAAATAAATTCACTTTTAACACTACTCCCACAGGTAGTGTCTTGATATATTTTATAGTCTGGGTATAAGAATTTTGTGTGTAAACAACATAAGAATTATTATCGTTTTGGTGACAATAACAACTGTCCTTAAAACATTTTACTGAATACCAAAATCAATAAAATTGTTGTTTGTTTTTTTAACGATACGATTATCATAAAAACAAGTTGTAAAGTAAATCGCACTACAGTTCTGAATAAAGAAACAATAAAAAATATAACAACAAAGTGCCAATAGTAGATTTTATTATGTAATTTAAATTCTTTGACATCGTTTTCGCTTGAAGTTGCGGGCATAGTCTATACTTATATCTATATATATAAAAGTGAAACTTGTGTGTGTGTGTGTGTGTGTGTTAGCTATAGACTCTGAAACTGTAAAACAGATCGGGCTCAAACTTTGGTAAGTTGTTGTACACATACCAGGGAGTGTTTATGGGTGAAAAAAGTGGGCGGGGTCACGCCCATAAAAAATTAGTTATCAGTTTTAGCTACTTGCACTTGATCGATTTTTCTGAAACTTTGCACACATATCGAGCTGTCATGACTAAATAATTTCGTGATAAGAAAAGTGGGCGGGGCTACGCCCCTAAATAAGTTTTAATTTTGAGGTACTTGCACTAGACCGATTTTTCTGAAACTTTGCACACATATTAAGCTGTCGTGACTTTATAATTTCGTGATAATAAAAGTGGGCGGGGCCACGCCCATAAAAAATTAGTTATTAGTTTTAGCTACTTGCACTGGACCGAATTTTCTGAAACTTTGCAATCATCCTAAGCTATCATGACTTTACACTTTCGTCATAAGAAAAGTGGGCAGTGCCACGCCCATTAAAAAAAGGTATTATTTTGAGGTACTTGCACTGGACCGATTTGTCTGAAACTTTGCACACATATTGAGTTGTCATGACTATACAGTTTCGTATTTAGAAAAGTGGGAAGTGCCAAGCCCATAAAGAAAAATTTATAGTTTTTAGCCTTGCAGTTGATATTCGATTAAAATTTAGAATGCGATTAAAGTTCATGAAGGGGCGTAGCAACGCGCGCCGGGCTTTTCTAGTAGTATATAATCAAAAGTATTTTTTTTAAATCTTATTTAAATGTACACAAACTACAAATAAACTTGTAGTCAATTGACTGCAGATAAGAAGAAGTAGACATCATAGAAGTGTAAAATTTGAAACGCTGGCAGCAGCCTTTTTTTTATAAAAACAAGTAAGAGCACTATATTCGGCTGTGCCGAATCTTTTATACCCACCACCAATTTGTGTACATTTAAAGCACTATATTTATTATTTTGTTAATCGCTATGGAATAATCTTTTTATAATAAAATATGTATCACTTTCTTTGTAGAGAGTGATTAAATTTTAAGGGCCTATGTTGAAGGTTAACTACACCTAGTCTTTAAATTAGTTTTCTGCATTTCATTTGACATTTCTCAATCTCAAACTTACTCAATTTGACCCGTGGAAGGATACGCAAATGAGCAACGCTTTAAAGTTATTCAGGTTTTTTATAAAAATTTGCGTTCAAATCAAAATGCATTCTGTGCATTTCGTAATTCTTTTCATCAATATAATCGTTCAAATTCGTCCACAATCGAGAGAATTGTAAAAAATATTTAAATTTCTGCAAAACAGTTCTGTATAAAATGTTAGAAAATCTGTAAATGCCTTCTTAGTTCGTTGAATGGGAACCATTGCTGTTTTTTGCGATAGTTTGGCAAAAGAGCAGTCAACCTCGCCTCATCATCATGCCCAACATGCATCAACATTGTCATTGAAAATTTGGACCATCAGATAGAGGAGTGGCGCCAAGGATGGGGGGGGGGTCCATTTCTCCGATATTTTGTTAAATACATAATTGAACCATACAAATATTATAATTACAAAAAGAAATAATAATAATTTCCTAAATAATTTATGTTTTATTTAAATTCAACATCGGCCCTTAAAATTTAACCACCCTTTATAACTTCGATATGCTACAAAAATGATTTTGTAAATGTAGTCTTTCAATGAAAATGGGCGTTAAAGAAGGCGTGTCAATAAAGTTTCTACTATTAAAAACATCTTATATATTGCAATATAGTTATTTATTTTTCCAAAAACTTTGTCAATAGAGAAATAACATGAATTTAAGATAAACCGTTATATGGGAGGTAGGCGTTAAAGTGGGCGTGTCATCTAAACTTTTTGGCAAAACAATTACATTGATTAGATGGATATACGAAGCAAATTTTATCATCATACCTCTAATTTTGGCGGTTTTATGACCTTTTAAATTTCATTAACTGTAGATAACGTGAAAAGTGGGCGTTATAGTAGGCGTGTCAAAGTTGTTTTTGCTAATGAGTACAACTTAGGTGTTTTAATATAGCCATTTGTTATTCCGAAATCTTTATAAATAGAGAAATTATATGAATTTTAGGTAAAACGTTATATAGGAGGTGGGCGTAAAAATGGGCGTGGCACCTTAATTTTCTGGCACAGTAATCATATTGCCTAGGGGGATATACCAAGCAAATTTGATCATCATACCTCTAATTTTGGCGGTTTTATGAGCTTTTAAATTTCATTAACGGTAGATAACGTGAAAAGTGGGCGTTATAGTAGGCGTGTCAAAGTTATTTTTGTGAATGAGATCAACTTAGGTGTTTCAATATAGCCCTTTATTATTCCAAAATCTTTATTAATGGAGATATTATATGAATTTTAGGTAAAACGTTATATGGGAGATGGGCGTAAAAGTGGGCGTGGCACATTAATTTTCCGTTACAACAAAGCGTGTCACCAAAAAGCAAAGTGTGCAAAATTTCAGAGTCGTACATCCAATTTTGTTGCTTTTATTACGTTTTTGTTTTTAAATATACCGAAAAATACACTGTGCGATATAAATTTTCGTACATTTTGAGCGATAACTCCTCTCCTAATGCATAGATTTAAATAATTTTTACGCAAAGATATTGCTTTTACTCAGAAAATATATATTCGGAGTTTCATTAGTCTACGGTAATGCGTTTGGACACAATTTCATTTTATTCGATGTTCGAAGGACACGGTTTTTTCGACCTACTCTTGCTTTTCGAGCTATAACTCTCTTCCTAATATTCCGATTTAGCCCATTTTTATTACCAAACAAACCTTGTCTATAAGAAAGATTCTGGCAAAATTTGAGCCCCCTATCTTTTTTGGTGCGACCTCTATCGTGCTTTCAACAGACGGACAGACGGACGGACATAGCTAGATCGTCATCAAATCAAACCCTGATTCAGAATATATATACTTTATGGGGTCTAAAATGGATATTTCGATGTGTTACAAACGGAATGACAAAATGAATATTCCCCCACCATTTTTTTGGTGGCGGGTATAAAAATATTTTTTAGTTAAAACATTGGATAAGGATTCATATTTTACAAAAGAGATTTGTATTTTATAATAAAGGTTGTATCTAGAAGTAACTATAATTTTTTAAAGACATTTTAAAGTAAAACAAATAAAAGTAATGAATCCTGCCAATTCTTCCATAACTTACTTTACACATACTAACATTAAACCAACATTAAAGATTGATTGTTCCATCATTTTCTAAAATAGCTCAGTGTGTTGTCTAGGATTTAAAAAAAAAATTTAGGAAAAATTGAGGCAGACGTGTTCTGTCGTTCTCGTAAAAGCCTCTGAGTCTATATAAATTTTTTACTTAAATCTTTTACATTAGTAAGAAATACGAACTCGTAAAATATCTGGGGTATTCGCAGTTAGATACAGTATTCACACGAATAGACTGGCGAAGATATATTAACTTCCCTTCATTCAGGGTGGGCCAAACTCACCATTCATTTTACAAATATAATAACATTTTCGTTTATGTATTTTATTTTTTTAGATTATGTATCTTCTATATAAATACATATATAAAATTAAGTTGCATTGTGTTAGTAATTGATGTTCTCTGGAATGCGTGAACTGATTTTGTTTCTGCAAAGTTCATATGAAAGGTGACGCCAATACTAAGGTTTTTATGTATAATAGAAACTATAGTGAACACTGCATTCATTTCGAATATTTGTTTACCACAGAGCATTACAATAAAAGCAATTTAAGTATCACTGATTTAAATGAATTAAAATTGATTTTTTTTTATTTTCTTTTTTGCACTACGAAGTGTGCAGGGGGTTTGCTAGTAAAATATAAAAATAGATATTCTTCTACACTAAGTATAAAAGATAATATCGCTTAAGTAATTTACGTTTTTAGCTTCGCAATGTTTGACTCCTTTCAAAGCATTTTCCATAAAATCTTTTTTTGAGTTTCTCCAACAATATTACCCTTGAGTTCAAGGATTGCCTCAGACTTTTTCACACATACATGCTGCTTCAAAAGAAAAAAAAAACAAATAAAATAGTCTAATTTTGACAATTCTTGCGCACTAGCTGCCCAAAAATTTTCATAGAAGTGCTATTGTGTCTGGGGCAGTATGAGTAGTAGCTCCATCATGCTGAATTCAAATCTCAGGTTTCTTTTCAAGAGCAGGACATAAAAAAAGTTCTATCGTAAACCAACACCACTCTCACTCATTACGGTTACAGCTCTCTATTTTAATTTTCGACGAATTAAGACCCAATAATATTTTCAGATGTTATGCCACACTATCCTGTTCACCTAATGGCATATGCCTTATCCACTTTATATGGGATTATATTTTATCCAGTACTAGCCAAACCCGGCGCGCGTTGCTACGCCCCTTAATAAATCGAAATGCATTCTGAATTTTAATTGAATATCAAGTGCAAAAACGTAAAAATTATAATTTTTTTATGGGCGTGCTATTGCCCACTTTTCTAGTCACGAAATTGTAAAGTCATAACAGCTCAATATGTGTGCAAAGTTTCAGAAGAATCGGACCAGTGCAAGTACCTCAAAATTAAAATTGTTTTTATGGGCGTGGCCCTGCCCACTTTTCTAATCACGAAATTGTAAAGTCATAACAGTTCAATATGTGTGCAAAGTTTCAGAATAATCGGTCCAGTGCAAGTACCTCAAAATGATACCTTTTTTTTATGGGCGTGGCATTGCCCACTTTTCTAATCACGAAATTGTAAAGTCATGACAGCTTAGTGTATGTGCAAAGTTTTAGAAAAATCGGTCCAGTGCAAGTACCTCAAAATGATAACTTTTTGTTATGGGCGTGGCACTGCCCACTTTTCTAATCACGAAATTGTAAAGTCATGACAGCTTAGTATGTGTGCAAAGTTTCAGAAGAATCGGTCCAGTACAAGTACCTCAAAATTAAAACTTTTTTAGGGGCGTGGCCCCGCCCACTTTTTTTTCACGAAATTATTTAGTCATGACAGCTCGATATGTGTGCAAAGTTTCAGAAAAATCGGTCAAGTGCAAGTAGCTAAAACTGATAACTAATTTTTATGGGCGTGGCCCCGCTCACTTTTTTTCACCCATAAACACTCCCTGGTATGTGTACAACAACTTGCCAAAGTTTGAGTCCGATCGGTTTTACAGTTTCGGAGTCTATAGCTAACACACACACACACACACAGAGTTTCACTTTTATATATATAGATTTTCTATGAGGAACATAGGACCAGCATTTTCTGTTGAGGTTTCGCTAACCTAAATAGCTTGGATTGAGTAGATGATTAGTCTAGAGCATCCGATCCTAGTGCTGGAGCTACCAGCAGGTGTCCAGGCCGGCACTGTACATCGGAACTTTTTTTAAGCGGATATAAGACCAGTTGCCAGAGCCTCGAAAACAGGATACTCCAGGCTCTTACAGGACACTGGCTAAGGATGGCAGTTAAAAAGGGGTGGAAATGTGTTCGCTTAACTTTTCTTTGGGAATACAAGTAAATACGAGTCATTGGTAGCTGAGAAGAACGCCTCCTGGTTGATGTTTCTGGTGTTTTATTCACACTTTGCTCTACACGTTCAATGTTTTCCGCATTGCTAAGTTAATCGTGGTCTACCGGTTAGAAGTAAATCCCTTTATTTTTTTTTTTTAATTCTTTGTAAAAAATAAAGAATATTAAAAATATGAACTCAAGCCTAATTTAAAAATTTAAATATTAGTAAATCCCTTTAGGTGTGATACTGGTGGCGAAAATAAACTAAGCATAGGGAAACATTTTTACGTAAAAGTATTGATGATATGCTCTTTGCGTCAAAATATTTGATCACAGAATTAAATAATAAAATTTTAGTTCAGCTTTGAATCTTTCCATAATTTATGCTCCATTGGTTTTATATAAAACACCAGCCCCTTTATTTATTATTAAGGTTGTTATATCTGTGTGAAAATTTAATTTAAGTCCGTTAAGTACTTTTTCGCATGATTGAGTAAAAATGTTAAAAAATTTAAACATGCAAACATTAATATTTATTATATTATCTTTATACAAATATTTTAAAAAACATACTAATACAGACGATGTTGGACGATTATATTTCTTTCGCCATTACATGTCAACACTCGAAACCTTTAAACAACCAACTCACTCAATATATAAAAAATATTTTTCCAATAATTCCGCTAAATCGCCTAATTATTGTAATAAATTTTATTTAGTTCCGTTAAGCCAAACATACAAATTGTCACATTTATTATTTTAGTAGTGTTAACAAAAAAAAAGAATATATGACCTTCTCCGAGAGAAGCGTCCTAGTGTGTGAAAATTAAGATTTGAGAAAAACACATTTATAGTTTTATAACGCATTATCACTGTGAACACACAATCAGTTGGGAGATGTATTATATAAACGAAAAATTCATTAAGGTTTTAAACTTCAAAACGAATTTAAGGCCACCTTATTTATCAGTAACATTTGCATAATTTTCATATAGCGGTTTGTAGATGATTTTAAAAGTACAATTATAACCTCCTAATCGTTCTTTATATGTCCACATTTTTTTAATATCAAAAAAATTGTTTATTTTATTTATACGAAAACTTAATTACTTTAAATTAATCATGAGCAGAAATATTGTCTGTGATAATTTTATAAAAATTAACTTTCATATGCATCTAAGTCAAAGAAGGATTTATCGGTACAATAATAATCTTTGACACTAAAAAATATTGTATAACAACAACTTTATGCTAAATAAATAATAATATTTTCCACTACACTTAATTCTCACCTGTTGTGCGATTGTGTTGTTGATCAACCAGCTATATAAAATATTCAAACGAAAAATACACCGCCAACCATCATTATGTTTTATACTTTCGTAAGCTATTTATAACTATTTAAACATAAATGATAGTTTATTTAAAAAATATAAAAAAAAAATTATTTAAAAATGCATGTGAAACTTTATACATAAATTACCAAGCATTGAGCCAAAAAAAGAATAAAAAAATAAAAAAAATTATGGTTAAAGACTGTGATGTTGTTTGTTCGAAAGTTTATGCAAATTTTTTCTTATTCATATTAGCACATAATTTATCATAAATTTCATAGTCACTTGGTATATTTTAGTAGTGCGTCTCCACACAAGTGGGTGTAATAAATTTATTTTGCGTTATTTCAATAAAGATTTGTGTCGTATTACGATTTACGTCACTTCATTTAAAAAAAAAATACACAGATATCCGACTTTATAATTTTAAAGTGCACTAGGTTAAAACTCTAAAAAGTATGCAAATTTTTAAATTCTCATGATGTGAACATTGTTGATATCAATAAAGATATTATTTTGTTGATACAAAAAATTTACCAAGGCACGTTTAAAAATTAAATACCAGAGATTGAAAATGTTCAAATGAGCAAAGAATTCAATTAAACAATTCCACTTACAATTATCACAATAAAAATAGGGTATTTTTAAGAACACTTTAACATTTCTAATATTAAGTCTTTGGACTTTTGATAAAATATCTTAAGTCAAGATAGCAACATTTTTAAGACTTTTTATTATAAAAATAAAATTTTCAAGATGACTTGGTTACACAGTCGGCCTCATTATACATATCATACTTTAAAAAGATATAACGAAAAATAGAAAACAACTAAAAAATCAGTTTCTTTAATCCTATTCATATTTGAGCTCTCCTAAAAATTCTTTAAATTTAATTCAAAATTATTAGCCAAAGTTGACATACTACAAAATTGCGATTTCTTTTCTCTAATCCGCGTTTAACTATGCTTTAAAATATAAAAAGAGAAGAGTGAAAATACCCTTCGTAATCATGTACATAGATATAATGACTATGAATTACTTAGATTTCAGAGATAATGTTATGCTATAGTTTGCTCTTTTTTACCGGCACCTTCTTTTATTTTGAATTTAAAAGAAAATAAAAAAGTCATATTGCTTTATTTCAGATTAAATTTATTTTTCTTCTTCTTTATCTTTTAAAATAAATATATTTATCAAAGCATATTAATTCATCAGGTAATTGCAGTTCGGAGAGTATTTTTTTGTTTATATTTTTTATATATGAAGTTTGACACTTTAAATTATAAGAGAGGAAAAAAATTGTTTTATATCTATAGACTTTGACAGCTGAAACTTAAAATAAGTGAAGAAAAAAATAATCAGCTGACGATACAAGACTACCTGATGAATAAATGTGCCTTGACATTAATATTAAAATTATTATTAGAAATGTTGCCATATATTATTTTAATGGCTTAAAAGCTCTTTGGATTAAACAAATAAATGAAAATATTCTACTAGTCAACGCTTTAAGTTTATACCCATATTGATGTGATTAAAAAACAAGTAAGAGCGCTATATGCGGCCGTGCCGAATCTTATATACCCTTCACAACGTGTAGTCACGCAATAACAGTAGTTTGTATCACCATTCATCTCATATGAAATACGTACATACATATATAAAAAACATACATATATAAAAACATACCATTGTAAAATTATAAATTTACGTATGTATGTTAAATAAAAAAATAAAAAAAAAAAATAAAAAAAATTTTAAAAAAAATTAAAAAAAAAATAATTAATAAATATCAAACAAAAAAAAATAAAAAAAAAATTAAAAAAATAATAATAATAAAAATAATATATTAAATAAAAAATTAAAAAAATTTTTTTTGGTTCAGCTGGGATTCGATGCCGCGTTTTCTCTAACCAGTATACACGTTTGTATGTATGTATGTTGTTGTTGTAATGTTGTTTTTGTGAAAAAAAAATCGAGGTGGTCGTGGGTTTTTGCTCATATCTCAGTTGTTTATGTACCGATGTTTCTGATTTTCAATACCGATCTACTCCCGAATATTTCCGGTCCCAGCGATGTCGGGGGGCTTCAAAAAGTTGATTTCAACATACACACGGACAGACGGTCAGACGGACAGACGGACAGACTGACAGAGCCTAATCGACTCCCCTATTCATAAGCTTTCAGAAAATATATACTATATGGGGTCGGAAATGAAAATTGTAGAAATTTCACACGAAATGACAAACCTATATATACCCTTTTTTACTGTGTGAAGGGTATAATAAACACCATTTTGTTTCTGCATAGTTTACTGCACTGTAATGGTCTAGCCATTTAATTTTACGCCCTCATTAAAGGGCTTAAGAAAAGAAATTACCCATCATTTTGTTTCAGAAGCCATCCTGAATTTTATACATTTTTATAGTTTGAAGTAGATCAAGCAGTGCCATTTAATACCACTATTGTGGATGCTGAAGTATAAAAAGCCGCAATTACTTTATTTTACGGATATAACCGCCATTTCGGACTTAAACTTTAAGTTTACTGTATTGTTGTGATCATGCCCTTTTAGTTGATATTAATTTTGAAAGTATTGAAAGAGATAAATTTATATATACTATATTTGACCCATATACAAATTAATAAAATGTACGACATTTTGTAGTGGCAGCCATCATAGACTTTTTACTTTTTATAGAGTTTTTTATTCTAATAGTCAAGCCTTATAGGGTATATCTACATATATTCACTCTTTCAATTGTCTAGAAGTGTTTCATTGAAAATTTTACAAAAAATAACGAAGCAGCTGTATATTGGTGCATACATCTCTGTTAGTTTCAAATCGATTTGTTAGTTGTTCTTATAAATAAATTTCGATGTAGTTTGGAGTATCGAGCTTGTGTTAGCATTATAAATAAGTTTGCAAAACTTGATAAATATTTGCCTCTCACTTTTTCGATTAATGAACGATTTGTCCAAAATTTTTTTCGAATATCCCCAGAGTCTATAAATTATTCTACGGTTTAAAAAAACGCTATTTTTTATAGTAAAAGTATTGGAAAAAGCAGTTTTTATTTGCTCATATCTTTGGGGATCGTGATGGATTTAAATATTGATTCATTTTTGGATATGTAGTACTACACACACATCTGGTAATATGTTGGGGGAACATGCAGCTTGTCAAACAATGACTGTCAATGTAGCTCCCTGGGGGTCATGTCTCCTTGGACAATGTTAGGGTAAAATGCATTATCAGTACGGAGCAGGGAGGTTGGACAAATACCTCTGGTTTCTTCTAGCCATAATTTGAGAGAGCTTAAACTCTAGTCAAAGCATATATTCGAGACTGATTCCTATCTGATACCAGGGGTATCAGTAAGGCCCTAGAACTTGCTTTAGACTGGTTATTGGTATGGTCATATGCTCGTGCATTATGTTGGTCTGAATTGGTCTTCTTTATAATGTGTTTCAACATCATTATATTATTTTTCTATATTTGTCTAAAGTTAACAATTAAACAACGACCCGAGCACTAAAAGATTTAATTTTACACTGCTTTGAAAATTTAGATAAAGTTATAATTTTCCATTCATATGATGATATCAAATAAATGTAAAATTCATTTTGGAATACCCTTTTTGAATTAAAACAAATGGATCATATGATTTTGCACAGTTTGCTACATTTTTTTTTTGCTAATTATATTTCAAAAAGTGCATCCGGATATTATGAAACATGTGAAAAAATTTTATTTAACTCGGTTTTATTGCTTGACAATAAGAAAGTTTTCTACAGACAGACGGACATATAAATTAATATAACTTAATCGAGTCATTAGTTAAAAGAACTAAAAATTTCTAAAATGAATATTTTATAAATTTACACATGAAGTAACAAACTTTTTTATCACTGGTGGGGGTAAAAAGTATG
Source organism: Phyto melanocephala (assembly GCA_941918925.1). Lineage (NCBI taxonomy): Eukaryota > Metazoa > Arthropoda > Insecta > Diptera > Rhinophoridae > Phyto > Phyto melanocephala. Next base: position 30,942,773 of record OW799233.1, read on the forward strand.
AAAACACAATGTAGTTACAAAACATGCATTACAAATTCAAGGCATAACGATCACAAGCATATTATTCAAACAGTATTCTGGCACCGGCTGTTGAGTACTTTGATGAATGATACTTATTAAAAACGTGAGTTAAAAAAATACTCATATGTATGAATAATCAGACAAAGTTTTAAAGTTGTTGCAGCAGTTTCAAAAACTCAAAAGGAAAATTCAAAATAATATTGCCGAGACAAACTTATTTTATTCAACCGCACATGCTGTACATTAAAAGTCAAATGATTTCAAATTAATTCACATATGACATAGTCGCGTATATAATTGAAAATGTTTTTGGTTTAAGTTAAAAGTCAATAATTGTTTTTGGAACTTAAAAGGATTGTTTTACAAGCTCGATGTAACTGGTTTTTTATTTTTGCATGGTAAGTAGTAATTATTATTAGTGTTCTGCGGTCGATTCAATTAAAGCCTGGTATTATGTTCATTATTTCTTGCGAACTTTGGCCAAACTCTATATAAAAAAATTCAAAAGATATAGTTATGAAATAATGCTGCCTTATCAGCAGTTCTCAGTTTATAATGTTACAAATATTTGAAAAGATTTTGACAACATTCAAGCAACATGTTATTTCGTATTTAATAAAATGAATTTCTCTTCCTGAGAAATAACTTAAGTTGTTCAACAGATTTCATAAATTGAAACAGAGTATAAGGCTTCGACTTACCCTCAACAATGTTGATTCAACTTTGATGCTTCGTTCTTTTTTTTTTTGTATCGTTTACAGAGTATTTAAAAGTATATTCAAGTTTGTCATTCCTTCTAAAATGTCTACAATATTCGTAGTAGTGGTTTTTATGGACAACCGCGTATGTTCATTTTTTAAGTTTTTAAGTGAATAATGCTATATTGCTCGGTCTTAAACGCCTTTTACTTAGTTTTAGAAATTTCTGAAATAAGTTGGATACATTCCGATTTTTTTTAATAGCATAACAACGTAACTTCTATATATGTATATTCAAAAAGCGTTTAGCACTAACGCACTATGTTAACTTACGTGCGCTTAATGGCAAATTATTTCATTTCTTTTTTTAGAAAAAAAAAAATTTCTGAACAAATTTGAAAGTTATTTTCTGATAATTTTGCATTTTACTAGAAATAGAATAATTACTTGTGTACAACCTATGTTGACATACGCTGCTTTATCTACCACTTTGTCTATTTTGGTATTCGGTATGATCTAAATTTGAAATGATATTTGTCTGAAATTTTTATAAGAAAATTTTATGATCATTATTGACATGAATGGTAAAAAGAGTTTAAAACAGTTCAATACCCAACCTGGTTTCTATTTAAAACGGTTTTGTGGCTTTTCTAAAAAATTTTATTTAAAGTCATACGTTTTTGGCCATGAAAATCACAGATATGTCTGTCCGTGTGTGTGTATGTTCCACTCTCCATATTTTTTGAAGCATTCCGTCATTACTTAGACATGTGTGTTGTATCACTCATCAATCAATATCGGAAATATTTGGAATCAGACCACCTCGTTTTCTCACAACACATCTCTATAAAAAAGGTTTATATACTGGTTAGAGCGAAACTGGTTTCGATTTTCGGCTAAGCCAAAAATTATTAAAAATATTAATGCAAACATTATCTTACTTTATAACGCTTTTAAGCAGACAAAATCATTGTAAACAAACTTATATACGTATTTCATATTTGTGAGAAGGAAATTGTGTAAAAATGTACTCCCATAATAAATAAAAGTTGTCAGTGAAAAAATGTATGTGCAGTTTTTAGAATGCAAACAATTACTCTGAGTGGACGCTTTGCGTGTAATTTGTTTTTGCTACAATAACAAATTACAAGCAAAACGTCCACTCAAAGTAATCGTTCGAATTATCAGAACAGCATATTAATATCAAAATAGCGTAAATTTTATTTGACCTTTAATTGAGGCTAAGCTACGCTGTGGACACTTTACAAAATGGTTATTACTACTATTTTCTTTATTTTTAGCACTGCGTTGCAAAAAGGCATGATTAATCTGTTCCTGATAGGGATTCAATTAACGTTTATTAATAGCAAAAAACAGACCTTCAACATCGCAATCAAGACTTCTATAAACGCTCTAGGAAGCAAGTAAGCGCTAAGTAGGCAATCTAATGTGCGCTTTTGGTAATCAAGTTTTTTTAGTGGGATGTGTTTGTAAACATCCAACCAATTTGTATGAGATTTAAATTGTGCACATCTTCAGGAAAATTCCTTTCAAATAGTATATTTTTATACCCGCCACCAAAAAAATGGTGGGGGTATATTCATTTTGTCATTCCGTTTGTAACACATCGAAATATCCATTTTAGACCCCATAAAGTATATATATTCTGAATCAGAGTTTGATTTGATGACGATCTAGCTATGTCCGTCCGTCTGTCCGTTTGTTGAAAGCACGATAGAGGTCGCACCGAAATAGCTAGGGGGCTCAAATTTTGCCAGAATCTTTCTTATAGACAAGGTTTGTTTGGTATTGAAAATGGGCTAAATCGGAATATTAGGAAGAGAGTTATAGCTCGAAAAGCAAGAGTAGGTCGAAAAAACCGTGTCCTACGAACATCGAATAAAATGGAATTGTGTCCAAACGGATTACCGTAGACTCATGAAACTTCGAATATATATTTCCTGAGTAAAAACAATATTATTCCCCGAAAATTATCTAAATCTATGTATTAGGAGAGGAGTTATCGATCAAAATGTACGAAAATTTATACCGCACAGTGTATTTTTCGGTATATATAAAAACAAAAATGTCATAAAAGCAACAAAATTGGATGTACGACTCTGAAATTTTGCACACTTTGCTTTTTGGTGAAACGCTTTTTTGTAACGGAAAATCAATATGCCACGCCCACTTTTACGCCCACCTCCCATATAACGTTTTAGCTAAAATATAATTTCTCTATTAATAAAGATTTTGGAATAATAAAGGGCTATATTGAAACACCTAAGTTGTACTCATTCGCAAAAACAACTTTGACACGCCTACTATAACGCCCACTTTTCACGTTATCTACCGTTTATAATTTAAGTTAATTATATTTTTATTTTAAGTTTAAAATCAAATATTGTTTAGAATTGTGAAATGCACTTAGTTTTTTTTACAAATTAATCTTTTAACAAAAATCTGTATTTTACAGCATTTTTATTCACTAGAATGACAAACTTTTTACCATTAATTTTTTTTTTAATAAATTATCTGCATTGAAATGTCCTTTATAATACAACATCATGGTTTTACACTAAAAACTTCAATTTGGTTAAAAATTCAAAATCCTTCTGCAAAGGGAAGGCCGCAGAATAAAAATAACAAAGTTTAAGGCAACAAAAAAAAATATATCGGAAAATAAGTTTTAGTAACATTTAAGTAAAATAAAGTAAAGAGAACATTTTTTTAACGCAGAAACAAGTTTATTTAATTTAGTAACCATAATACAGTCATCAAAAAACTAACTTTAGAAAAAATACAAAAACCCTTAATAGTAAGCAGGAAAAAGCAAACTCTTTTCCGCACAGACAAGAGAAAAGAGCACTCTAATGCAATTTTCAATAACCATCAAAAGTAAAACTTATGTACATATTTATTTATATATATGTGAACTAATACTAAAGCGTATGTGTGTATATTAGGGTCATCCCAAAAGAACTCAAAATTTTTCTCAAAAAGGCTACTCTGCCAGAAGAATTTTATTTTCTATGCAATTTCACTAACAATTGCCGCCAGAAAAATATATTTGAAGAAATATTTTCATATATACAAATAAACTTAAATTTCGTGTTTGCAATAATAACATCTTGAATTTTTTTTAATGCGAACAGGCCTACCCTAACGTACATCCATGCACCCTAACGTGTTTGCCTTAAACAAACATTTATCATACATGCATACAATAAGTTGTATATAACCTCAACTAACCAATATTTACCTTTATATAAATATATGTTCGTACGTATAGATTTTTATATTTTATATACATATATATATGTATTATTTTTTTCACCTAGATAAACTATAGAATTTTGCACGGTTGTGTTCTACTTTACACAATAGTAGTAGTGACTGCGGCCAAGAGTTTTAAAACTAGCACAAGCTGTTGAGCAGTAAGTTAAAACTTCAAGTAAATTTTTATATTTCATTCTTTCACACTTTTCTGTTGCACTTGTGGTGGCAATCAGCACAAAAAGAACAACAACAACAACAAAGTCTAATAGCTTTTACCAAACACATATTGATCTAAATTACTTTCGTACAGACAAACAAAATCTGTAATATATTTTTTAATAGTGTGTGAAATTATTAAAAGGTAAGAAACACTTTGATAGCAAAATTTCAAGAGAATCGGTAGAAGTTAAATAAATTATATCTAATTGGTTTCGGTGTGATACTACAGATTTTTGGTGAAAGGATTTGTACTAACGGAACATTAATGTGACGATGAGCATCACTTTGACGTGCCTACTGTAACGCCTTTTTTTCGCGTAATCTACTGTTTATGCAATTTAAAACCTTATAAAATAATAATATCTAAGTTGAATTTAGTAAAAGGAACTATATTGGTACGCCTACTGTAACGCCCACTTTCATTGAAAGACTAAATTTATGCAACACTATCACTTCTAGTAATTTTGGAAATTGTGTGCACAAAGTCTTCCACAGTAATAATTCCTAAATTTTTAAAATGTTTAATAAAGTCGAAATCAGTCATCTAAGTTTTGAATCTCATCAATTAAATTCGGAAAACTTTTATTAAACAAGCTGGTAAAAACTTTTTGCTAAAAACGTTTAGCGGGTCAAGATAAGAAACCTGTAAAGTACAACACAGTTACCAACGATGACATTATTTTTTAAATAAATGCCTTTATTTTCAAAGTCTTCTTCAATTTTTAAACTCCTACTTACAAACATGCGTACTTTGACAAAGTTGTCTAATATATGTTTTAGAAAGATGAAGCCACCTGGATCTAATAGACGATTAAAATAATTTCATATAAATAACTGTTTAAAACAAATAAAGAAAAACTCATAAAAATTTCCATTAAATTCTTAAACACATTACATTTCCTTAAACTACCCACACCTTTCCCTCCTACATTAATTAAACAAAATTAATTGACTTGATTTAAGTCCTTTTTAGTTTAAAATTCATACCTAAAAAATTTCTGCCTGTTCTTTTCTCGCCAACATGAGATATTGCGCTGCCACCATCACTATCCTGATACGAACATGAAGACATGCGCGCATCTGTTAGACTGCCTATTAAGGCCGTAGAATCCGGATGTTGTTACTGCTGATTATGCTGTAAAAGTACATAAAATTGGTGGTGGGTATCAAAAATTCGGCACAGACGAATACTTTGCATTACGATCCTTCTCATGCTTTCAACATACGGACAGACGGACGTATATTGCAAGATCGTCATAAAATGAAATCAATACTAATAAAATATATACTTTATAGGGTCAAAATGACAAAATACCATTTTTTTGGTTGTATAAAAATTTAAATAATTTACAAACTTTGCTTTGTTGTGAGTCTTTTCAACATGACTAAACTCATAGCAGGCTATAGCTTAGAAATCAGTAATGCCAATTAAAAGTTATCTGCTAGAAAAAACCTGATTCTATTTTAAAATATATAAAAAATAATTATGAAATCTGAATTCTCCTATACATGTCATGTAAGGTGTAACAATTTTTATAAAGTGAACTGTATGGGAACACACATGCAAGCAAATGCCCTAATGCAAGTGTGAGTTTGAATTTTTATTTATTTTTTGGGTTATATTGGCACATAAATAAATATAAATAAAACAGATTTTAAATGAGACTATTAAGTTACCAGCAAGTTTTCGAAAAACTGAATTTAAGATTTTTTTCGTCCACAAGATTATTTTAAAAATTGTTAACATGAAATGAGCATGCAATGAAAATGACACTAAAATATTCGATTTCTTGAAAAAACGTATTGGCTTTAATAGAAAAAGAATTTTTTGTGGCATTGGAAAACCTACGTATTTAAGGAAAATTCAAAAAGGAAATTAGAACTTCTGTATTAAGTTCTTGGCGAATTCATACAATTACAAATGAGGTGAACTCGTAATAAGGAAATAACTTTTTTAACAGGATGTTAGTCAAGACGAATTCATATTTAAAGTTTAGAAAATATAGAACAAACTATGTGTATAAATATAGTTTATTCTTATGTTGAAAAATATACAAATTTATTATTCCAAGTGTCTGAAAAATTATCTTTTATAAACTTCTTATATCGAAATTAGATTTTCAGTTCGTTTTACATTCAAAAATAAACAAAATTATTAAGCAAATTAAATAGATTTTTACTTTTTACTTTAATGTTTTTAATAGTTCTTTATTACGTCAATGGTGAACTTGCATAATTGTTGACATCATTATTTTCATATCAATATTTACGAAAAAAAAGAAATTAAAAAATTTTTAATAGATACTTTCTAGAAATCTTTCAGAGCAAAATAATTTTTGGTCTGATTGTCAAAAATTCATATAGAAAAATTTCCTGTCAAATTTGGCGTCAACTGTCTTAGAAGTTAAGTAAACCGCAATGAGTTTATTTCTGTTCTTAAAGTTTCAGTAAAAACAAATAAGTGTGCCATATTCGGTCACGCCGAATCTAAAAATACCCTTCACCATCGTGTACATAAATATGATGACCACATCGTACCTTAGCCTAGATTTTCGATTTAGTGTTGGACGACATTTTGTCGACGCTGTCTGCGATTTTAAATTTTTACATATTTCAGCCCTTTCATTTGAAACCCATATTGATAGCGTTAGAGACAAGAGATTATCGTTTTTCTACATAAAAGGTTCGATGAATAACAAAATAAGTATTCTTTCCATTAGTGTTTCAAAGTAAGTTAGTTGTGTTTTTGGTTAAATTTTTAGTTGTTTTTTATTTTTATTATTTAACATTCACCTAAAAAAAAGCTTAAAATTTCCGTCTCAAATGCAGTTATATTCTTGTAAATCATTTGTTATTAAGCTTCCTAAAACTTTTTTTTTAAATTTAATTATAAACATTTAAGATACTAAAGAATTATTCCGATATTAGTCGAGTATAATAAATTTTCGAAATCAGCTACAATATCATCGTTAGTATTTTTTATCGATATACTCATATTAAATTTGAAACAATTATTAATTTACAATTTAATAATATGAGAAAATGGGAAGCATATCACTAGTTGTTAAAATTTTTTAATTTTTTTTTATTTGTAACTTCTGACAACACTGCTCTCCACACATTATGTTTCCTTTTCTCTTTAAACTTTTATACACTCCAAATACGAGATGTCCCTACCAGAGAACGGTATATTCAAAGGTTTTGCTGAATTACTTATTTAAATTGAAAACAAGCACAGTGTTCAAAAAGCCGAGCAATACACTACCGAACTATTCGTTGATTAAAGAAAAAACTATGACTGTAATTGCTTTGATTTAAAATGAATTTTTGTTCTCTTGAACAGAGTTGGACTCTGGTCGATATAATAAATCAATGTTTAGCCAATGTATAAAGATATCGTTTTACTAAAGTGTGTGCACTTTAGACTAATAAATTGAAAAAAAAAATAATAATAATAAAATACTGTTGAAAAACACAATTTTTAGCTGCAAGTCTGATGATGCTTACATTACGAAAAAAAGAAAACGAAAAACATGCATCTATCTCAACCCAAAATACACATACATATGTATAACTTTGATTACCATGTACATCAGACTAACATTTATTGTTGTAATATTTTTTACACAAAAAATTCTCTGTGTTAAAACAGAGATTTAAAAAAAAGAAAACTTTTTCTTCCTGTTACTTTTCATGCCGTTTGTGCAAAGCGCTTGAGTTTGTAGTTCATGTATGTAACTTTACCAGCAAACTTTTATATGTGTTTGTGTGCGAGTAAAATATAAAAAAAACACAAAAATGGTTGTCACAACTTGAGGCATTTGTCTTAAATTTTCTAAGTATGTGGATATATGGGTTTAGTGAATACATTACATGTAAGTAAGTACATAAATGTTTGTGGTACGTTGGTATGTTGATGATTTTTAAATATTTTTTTTGTGTTGTCAACACATTGAGCGTTGGTCAAAGTTTATGGGAAGCATGATGAGTCCCGTGTTGTCGTATTAAAGTGTTGAAAATTCCTAGAAATATCTTTAGAAACAGAAAAAAAATAAAGAAAAAATAAAAAACTTTTATTTAGAATAAACTTTTAGTAGTTTATTTAAACTTTGTGGCGAAAATTTTAACAAAATTATCTTTGAGTGTGCTACCTTAAAAGAACAATGTTCAGTTTGGCCTTTGATCCAGATCCCTTTAAATTCTATAGCTATGTATAATAATAAGGAGCGTCGTATTTTATTTTTAAAGGCCACAGAATAATATTGTAAATAAACATATATCGTTGGTCACAATTAGACAGGCCTTTACTTAAATAATTTTAATTTCAAAGGAGATGGTAAAAACGTAACAGAAAATGTATTAACGAATTTCGTCAAAAGTACGAGCTAGGGCCTTTCTACTTGTGATCATCGATATATTAAAATATTTAAAATAATACTTCTATGAAATAATACTAGTGAAATGATTTACTACTTAAAGTAAGAATTTTTCTTTATGTCAACAAAAAAAAACAGCATCACAAATATAACAACTAAATTCAAAATACTTTTAAACAGTCCAATAATCATACAACTATAAAAAAACATAAAATACGATGATAAATTTAAATGGATATTTAGTCTTTTGATATGCAAATACATTAGAGCCCTAAAGAAGAGTACAAGATTTGCAAAAGTGTTTTTTTTATGAGTTCTTTAGTTCGAATGAGTTAGTTATTTTAACGGCTTGGTAACTTTTATATAATCTCTTTAAACCGCATTAACTATAAAGAAGAGATTTGATTGTATTTTATATCACTCTCTTTCTAATTCTTATTTTTAGCACTTTAATCCCATTTAAGTTCTACTCAATGACAATGCATATTTAGAATTTCAAGTTTAAAGATGTTAATTCCTTAAAGGGCTTCTCATGAGTACATCTTTGTTATTTAAGCCCATTTGCACGATTATACTGAATGTTGCGGCTCGTCAATAAACCGAAATAAATTGAGTAAAAGTCAAAGTGGTATTAAAGTTCAAGATATAAGTATAAAAATTTTATATTTGTATGGTTCTTTTAGTTTTTAGAAATTATTCTAAAGACTGATTTTCTTAGTTTCATCAGAGTAGTCTTTTTACAGAATCACAAAAAGGAAATCGTTAATGGAAAACTTAAATTTGGCTGGTCATTATATATTTTTATAACATAATGATAACAGTGGTCGGCAAAAAATTTAATTAATCAAATTTAATTAACTGAGTTTAGCGTGCTAAATCAAAACCTGTTTACAGATTGATTTTATCCCGTCCAGTTTTTGTGATGTTCTTATTTAAATAAATTACTGGTATTGAAATATTTAATACGTTTTAATTATAACAAAAGTAAAAAATTTTACACGATAATGACTTCTAAACTAAAATCTTAAATGAAATTTTATATTAACAAAACATTAAAAATTATGTTTTGAGCCTTAAGGCTTGGTTAGCCGACTGCTGATGGAATGTAACCGCGCCGTTTACTTAACGTACGACTTTAGTGTTGTTATAGAAACTTTAACAAGTAAGAGCACTATATTCGGCTGTGCCGAATCTTTTATACCCACCACCAATTTTGTGTACATTTAAAGCACAATATTTATTATTTTGTTAATCATTATGGATAATCTCTTTATAATAAAATATGTATCACATTCTTTGTAGAGGGTGGTTAAATTTTAAGGGCCCATGTTGAAGATGAGCCACACAAACAACAAGTTTTTTTTTGCATTTCATTTGACATTTCTCAATCTCAGACCAACTTAAAAGTGGAAAGATACGCAAATGAGCAACGCGTTAAAGTTATTCAGGTTTTTTATAAAAATGCACTTCGTAATTCTTTTGATCAACATAATCGTTCAAATTCGTCCACAATCGGGAGAATTGTAAAAAATATTTAAATTTCTGCAAAACAGGTCTGTATAAAATGTCAGAAAATCTGTGAATGCCTTCTTAGTTCGTTGAATGTGAACCATTGCTGTTTTTTGCGATAGTGTGGCAAAAGAGAAGCCAACCGTGACTCATCATCATGCCTAACAATTGAGCATCAACATTGTCATTGAAAATTTGGACCATCAGATAGAGGAGTGGCGCCAAGGATGGGGGGGGGCCATTTGGCAGATATTTTGTTAAATACGTAATTGAACCCTACAAATATTATCATTATAAAAAGAAATAATAATAATTTCCTAAATAATTTGATTTTATTTATATTCAACTTCGCCCTTAAAATTTAACCACCCTTTATAACTTCGATATGCTACTAAAATGCTTTTGTAAATGTAGTCTTTCAATGAATGTTGGCATTAAAGTAGGCGTGTCAATAAAGTTTCTGCTAATAAATACAACTTAGATATTTCAATATAGTCTTTATTTTCCCAAAAACTTTGGCAATAAAGAAATTACATGAATTTAAGATAAACCGTTATAATGGAGGTAGGCGTTAAAGTGGGCGTGTGACTTAAACTTTTTGGCACAACAATTACATTGATTAGAAGGATATACGTAGCAAATTTTATCATCATACCTCTAATTTTGGCGGTTTTATGAGCTTTAAATTTCACTAACGGTAGATAACGTGAAAAGTGGGCGTTATAGTAGGCGTGTTTATGTGCTTTTAAATTTCATTAACGTTGGATAACGTGAAAACTGGGCCTTATAGTAGGCGTGTCAAAGTTATTTTTGCGAATGAGTACAAATTAGATGTTTCATATAGCCCTTTATTATTCCAAAATCTTTATTAATAGAGAAATTATATGAATTTTAGGTAAAACGTTATATGGGAGGTGGGCATAAAAGTGGGCGTGGCACCTCAATTTTCTGGCACAGTAATGACATTGCCCAGGAGGATATACGTGGCAAATTTTATCATCATACCTCTCATTTTGGCGGTTTTATGAGCTTTTAAATTTCATTAACGGTAAATAACGTGAAAAGTGGGCGTTATAGTAGGCGTGTCAAAGTTGTTTTTGCAAATAAGTTCAACCTAGGTGTTTCAATATAGCCCTTTATTATTCCAAAATCTTTATTAATAGGCAAATTATATGAATTTTAGGTAAAACGTTATATGGGAGGTGGGCGTAAAAGTGGGCGTGGCATCTTAATTTTTGGGCACAGTAATGACATTGCCTAGGGCGATATACGTAGCAAATTTTATCATCATACCTCTCATTTTGGCGGTTTTATGAGCTTTTAAATTTCTTTAACGGTAGATAGCGTGAAAAGTGGGCGTTATAGTAGGCGTGTCACAGTTATTTTTGCGAATGAGTACAACTTAGGTGTTTCAATATAGCCCTTTGTCATTCCAAAATCTTTATTAATAGAGAAATTATATGAATTTTACGTAAAACGTTATATGGGAGGTGGGCGTAAAAGTGGGCGTGGCAAATTGATTTTCCGTTACAAAAAAGCGTCTCACCAAAAAGCACAGTGTGCAAAATTTCAGAGTCGTACATCCAATTTTGTTGCTTTTATGACGTTTTTGTTTTTAAATATACCGAAAAAAAAATACACTGTGCGGTATAAATTTTCGTACATTTTGATCGATAACTCCTTTCCTAATGCATAGATTTAGATAATTTTCGAAGAAAAACATTGTTTTTACTCAGGAAATATATCTTTGAAGTTTAATGAGTCTACGTTAATGCGTTTGGACACAATTCCATTTTATTCGATGTTCGAAGGACACGGTTTTTTCGACCTACTCTTGCTTTTCGAGCTATAACTCTCTTCCTAATATTCCGATTTAGCCCATTTTCAATACCAAACAAACCTTGTCTATAAGAAAGATTCTGGCAAAATTTGAGCCCCCTAGCTTTTTCGGTGCGACCTCTATCGTGCTTTCAACAGACGGACAGACGGACGGACATAGCTAGATCGTCATCAAATCAAACCCTGATTCAGAATATATATACTTTATGGGGTCTAAAATGGATATTTCGATGTGTTACAAACGGAATGACAAAATGAATATACCCCCACTATTTTTTTGGTGGCGGGTATAAAAATATATACATATTTTTAATTTTTTATTAAAAATCAAAAGATTTTTTTTTTTACATCACTCTTAATAAATGTCACGTAGAAACGTAATGATTTTCTATTTTTAACAGTTTTGGACGTTACAGCAACATCACATAACATTACTATAACTGCTCGAACTGTTTTACACAAAACAAAAACGATCAGCTGTTCCGTTCCGTTAAGGAAACATTACATTCCGGTCGGCTAATCCAGCCTTTAACCGTAAAATGCAAGTATGTTGCGCATAAATTTGTTACATAATGTTTAATGTTAAAGTGGGAACCTACACTTAATGTGAATAAAATCAACATTTGTTTATAAAATTTCATCATTTCTGGCTTTTTTGATTCCCGCTTTAAAGTTTTTAACGAGCTTTTGAAGACGAAAAAATTATTTTTTTATTAAAAATATTTTTTTTTGCCACCAGTTTCTGAACAACCCCGAAACGGTTGAAAATTGAAAAAAAAATTATGAAAGTTTGACTTAAAGGTAATTACATCTCGCATCTTTTGGTGTTTTAACTATTCAAATCGAGCCGTTAAAGAGTTATATTGAAGTAAGTTAGCGTGGTCGCCATGTTTAGAGGAAAATATTAGCCATGCCCATTAAAAAACTGTAAGTGATACTCGAAAATTGAAAGCGGATTTGAATTTAACGAATTAAGATCACTATATTCAACATGTTTTTGTTCAGGGACCAAATTTTTTGCAGACCAGTGTTATTAGATCATAAACAATTAAAAATTTTAATTGACAAAAAAGAAATTGTTTTGTCTGATAATAAGTTTTTTGGTATTTGTATACATAAATTTAGATTTAATGTACCGAACAAAGGTTTAAATAAATAAAATAAATATAAATTTATATTTGTTATAAACACACATGAGATGGTGTTTCTGGCATTCAGTGTACTTGTATATACAACCATGCTTTTAATAGTACTAGCCAAACGGATGGATATACAATAGAAATAGCTAATGAAAGTTAATAAATTAAGTGCATTATTTACAAAGGGTATTACAAATTCTGCATGGCCATAATGATATAATATTTATTTTTTTTTATTTTTGCAACATATTTGTGTCAAGAAATAACATCACCACCACTCACTCATTCATTGCAAATATAATTTTATGGTTAAACAACGAAACATATACATACATACAAATATGTCTACATGCATGGCTCTCTACGTGTTTGTTACCAATGCATATTTAACACTGTTTCATTAGGACAAGTTCTGCATTTACACATATTCTAATAAATAAATGTGTATTTTTGCATAAAAAACTTGCATGTTAATATTATTATAGTTTAAAATTGTTCTCTTATATCAGCGGTCACCAACTACTTTCATTTGGGGTCCGTGGTTTTAAAACTCACGACCATCGCGGTCCGGAAGGTAATAAACTGAACTATTTAAATAATATGTTTAGATCTGTATCAAAGGACAAATAAAACGATTGGGTTGCGGTGGATTATTTTATTAAATAATAAACAAATGCTTTGAATAAAAAAAGAAGTAAGTCCTTAGGATTTTTACAAAATTAATAAGAAAAATTACATATTTTGTCTTGGACTATTCGTCTGAAGTTTGAAGTAAAGCTTGTGCAGGCTATTCTCTATTTTTTGCAAAGGTTTTTCTATTATTTGTTAACTAACGTATCATCCCCAAAGGCTGATGTCGAGATGAAAATATTTCTCATGAATTTGTTACATAATGTAAAATATTTTATATTGTTAACACAATATCCGCATAAAATAGGTCTACGTTACGGATTCAGACCGCATTCCGCCAGTTGGTGACCCCTGTCTTATATTGTTTAGAATAGCATGTGTTTATATTCAACTAACTGTTTATATATACACTCATGTAAATTAGTGCATATGTCTGGAAAAAGAACATTTTATATACGTATTATACAAAAAAGTATGACCCACTAACTTTTGACTAACATCTATGTAGACATGAATACCTACGAGTTTATTTCTTGTCAACAGTAAAGTATAAAACTGCATTAGGTGAGTAAAAATAGATTAACAAAATTTGAAATACTAGACCTGAAAATGGCTTTCCTGTATTAGTGATATTATCAGACAAGCCCGATTTCTGGTATGAATTGAACTATTTTATTACTGATCTATAAATGTATTCTAATACTTGTGAATATTGCAGTGCAAAAATATAAATAAGACAAAAATTTTCATACATACGTACATAACTTTTTATATGCAAAATTTAATTTCAATTGAATTCGCAATATCAAAACAAATGAAACAATCCAAATCTGAAACAATTATCAAAAATAATATGAACGAAGGAACATAGTACATGTCTGACTGTCAAACGAACATTCAGCGTTCACTGACAGATGGACGTTCAAGAATAGATTGACGTTTGAACAACTCTTCCTAATTATTATAATTTACTTTAACCGATGTTTTATCGTAAAATTGTTTTCAATGATGTGGCTTAATTTTAGTCACATATACAGTGAGAGCAATACCCAACAGAGTCCATAACAATTTAGGACGGGGATATTTATATATATGGTACTTCTGTCACTTAGGTCAAATCTACATTACTACGTTTAATTTAGTTGGCCAATGTAGAAAGGAACTGTCAAGGTCAATGAACTGACGTTACTCTAGTTTGGGTCCCTGCGCAAAAGAGTTTTTATGGTAGTGAAAGAATAGATGAGCTAGCCAGGAGAGGATCTGCGACTAGGACTTCCATCGAACGACCATTGTCGCAGCTGCTTGGATAAGAAGAAGGAAGAATAGGATTTCCACCTTCTCTGCGAATTTCCTGCACTGTCGGCTAAGAGACACAGACTTCTGGGCAAACATGTACTGGATAGCCTTTCTGCGATATCTGAAGTTGGACTAAATAATCTACTAAGATACCTCACGGTCACGGAGTGGATCTAGTACCCTTACTGTTAAATCTATTCTGAGATACATTGGAACTGACGAGTTATATGGTCTTGTCAAAACGGTGTCAAACAGACTCCAATGAATTACCACGTTAACCAACCAACCAACCATAACATTCAAAAAAATTTTCCGTTTGGTGCAGTTAATACTAATAATAGTAATGAAAATCAAAATTTTTTAATAAGTTGATTTCAAGAAATGGCCCTGTCCAGTTTGTGCGATTTGACAAATCTCGATTATTTCTTGTGAGATCAGGTAAAGTCATTGGTAGCCAAAACAATAGACGTCTTGGACGTTAGAATTATTCGTAAGGAATGGCGAGAAATGCTCGAAAAGTGTATAAAAATCTTTGTTGATTTAAAAAATAAATTAAATTTAAATTAAATCGTACTCAAACTTATTTATTTATTTTTCTATAGTATATTTTTGTTTTTTAGTTTTCTTTTGAATTAAAAACTGTTTTAAGAAACATTAATCAAATACTCATACACAATTGCCTAAAGAAGATGTCGATGGTACAACCGTACTGACTTAATCGTATCTTTGTCGTCAGTACTGCTAGTTTCGTATATCAAGAACAACGTTCGTTGGTGTATATACTTAGCTTTTGCTTGTTAACTAGTACCCCTAGGACTACTGATTAAATAGTAACGGGCAATGCCTTTGGAAATAGAGCGACATTCTAATCCATTTTGAAAAATTTATTTAGCGTTTTTGTATGTAGAGAAATAATTTCTTTAAATATTTTGCTTTTGAAGTAATAGAGTTTAAAGTATATTCTTTTTGATTATAATTACTAATGGCTAGAAAGAGGGCACAAGGTACAACAAATAGAATTAAAAATTACGACAACTTTTTCTTTATTAAATTGAAAACTTGCTTAACTGTAGCTTTAAATCGCGGAACAATAATGGTGTTATTATCTCAAATTCAGCTTATGTCGACTTGAGCATTTTTGAATTTTATTCTATTAAACCACTACATATATCATTTAAATATTGTAAAACCACTGTATGTTAAACAAGTAACAGTGCTATATTCGGCCGTGCCGAATCTTATATACCCTTCACAACGTGTAGTCATGCAATAACAATTGTTGGTATCACCATTCATCTCATATAAAATACGTACATACATGTAAAAAACATACCAAAAATAAAATATATTAAAAATAAAAAAAAAATAATAAAAAAAAATTACACAAAAAAATTTTTAAAAATTTTTTAAAAAAATTAAAAAAAAATATAAAAAAAAATAATAAAATATAAATAATATATACAATAAATTTTTTTTGGCTCAGCTGGAATTCGATGCCACGTTTACTTTAACCAGTATGTATGTAGGTTGTTGTTGTAATTGTGTAAAAACGAGGTGGTCGTGGTTTTTTGCTCATATCTCAGAAAGTTATGGGGCGATTGTGCTGAATTTCAATAGCGATTCATTCCTGGATATTTCCAAGAGATTGATACCAGATAGAGATCTGAGGAACATATAGTTGCTTCTAAAAGTTGATTTCAACCAACACACGGACAGACGGTCAGGGTTTAATCGACTTCTCTATTCATAAGCTTTTAGAAGAAATATACTTTATGGGGTCGGAAATGAAAATTGTAGAAATTACAAACGGAATGACAAAGCTATATAGACCCTTGTGCACCACAGGTGAAGGATATATTGATCAAAGAGGATGTGTCCAAAGTCACCAGTCAGATTCACAACTGAACAAAGAATTGGAATAATATTATTTTATGATTGAAATCAGCGTACAACTATTTTAATGCAAAGAGCATATTGCTGACATTTCAACGTCAGAATCAATAGTTTGTTGCTTAGTCCATCGTCACCACTATAGGGGATATGCCTCGAACCGGTAGACCACGTTTAATTCGTATTGCGGAAAAAATTTGACGTGTGGAAAAAAAAATTTAACGAAACACCAAAAACATCTACCAAAAACCCTTCTGTTCGGATAGACTACGGCGTACTTGAAAAGAAAAATTTTACTATTACTCATATATAAACTGCAACTGGTGCAAGAATTAAAACTAGCAACAGTTCCAACAGTTGGTTAAATGAACTATATTGAAAATATGATTATGAGTAATGTAGCTCATTTTCAGTTGAATGACTTCATAAGTAAGCAGAACTGTAAGTTCTGTAATTCTTAAACTACAACAGTCATTCAGCAACGCTAATTACACTCATTAGGGGTACAGTATGATGTGGTCTGCTGGTCTAAATATAACATTGAGCCTTATTTCTTTAAAAATTAAGATAAAAATGCTGTAACCGTAAATGGAGAGCGGTATTGGCTTTAAATAGAACATGTTTCAACGTTCTTCTCTTAAAATTGATTTGAGATATGATTTCAGCTTACACTGCCCGAGATACAATAGCACTTATTAATAAATTTATTAGAGAGCAAATAATTATAAGATATTTTTAAATTAATTATCAAGCGCTTTCGCCGGATTTGTAAGCACAATTTTCTCTGCAGTTAATTGGAGCTGCGAGTTCATGTAAATAAATTCGAGAAAATCATTAAACATTGTTACAGAAAGATGAGCGCTATAGCTACAAATTTTTAAAGATGTTATGAAAAATGCTCTAAAGCGAGTTTATCATAGCAAAGCTGAAAACGGGATTAATTTAAATGAAATTATTGTCCATACTTGGTGTAAAAATGTCTCCACTTTTGTTGCACTCTATATATAAATACATATCAATCAATCAATATCAATCAATAATTGAGTATTTAAGTGGTTCTCCTTTTATCTAAATATGCATCTAAAAGTTTTCAGTGATTTGTTATGATTTTTAACTTATTTAATATTATGAAGGCTAAAAGTCATACATAATTTTACCAACTAAACATTAACTTAGTAATAAATAAACATAAAAAAGCATTAAAGCTTAAGGAATTAAAGAAAGCTGAAATAAAGATAATACAAGCAAATATATAAGGCAATAGATATGCTTCCATCTCTTATTGCTAAGATTCACTTTATCTCCATAGAAGTATTACATTTGAAGTATTTTCAAAATAAACACTAATTTGACCTTTCTGTTAAATGTTTATTGTTTCTATTATTTGTGCCAGTAAATAAATTCGTTTAAATGGCAATGACAGTATTTTTACAGTAACGTGCAATTCAATAAGAGAAAAAATTTTTTATTTACAAACATATGATCTATAGAATAAAAAAAAGTCTAAAACAAGTAAGAGTGCTTCACCTTCATGTACATAGGTATAATACCACATTGTAGCTTAACCTATATTTCATGTTATACACCAATTTTCTTTATTATTTCCGACGCCATCCTCAATTTTGAATTTGTACGTAGTTAACTGTATTCTACTAGTCAAGCCCATACCTATATTGATAAGGTTAAAAAAATTTATTCCGCCATTTTATTTTAGACACCACCTTGGATTTTACATTGTTTAATAATCAACTGTATTGTACTGCTTAAGCCCTTTCATTTGATATCAATATTGAGGGGGGTTCAAGAAGTTAAATTTTAAAATACCAGATTTGACCCATATATAAATTTATTGTCCGCCATTTTGCAGTGCCAGCCAACATGAATCTTAATTTTATTGTTGTGCTAATATTGCGACAGTCAACTCCTTTCAGATGATACCAATATTGACCCTCTCAGTTGTCTAGAAGCTGAAAAAAAAATTATTTTAGTTTATAAATTTTTGGAATATAAATATTTGGAAAAAAATGTTGCCTATAACTTTACCGATTAGAGCCCGCTTTATCCAAAAATTTTCACGACTAGGTCTTAAGGTATATAATATCTACAAATATTAGCAAAGATACCTATCAATTATTCTATGGCTGAAAAATGTTAATTTTGGTGGTAAAAATTTGGGAGAAAACAGAGGCAGTCGTGTTTATTTGCCCACATCTCAGAAAGTTATAAGGCGATTGTGCTGAATTTCAATAGCGATTCATTACCGGATATTTTCAAAAGATCGATACCATACACAGATCTAGAGAACATATGGTTGCTTCAAAAAGTTCATTTCAACCAACGGTCAGACGGACATGGCTTAATCGACTTCTCTATTCATAAGCTTTCAGAAAATATATACTTTATGGGTTCGGAAATGAAAATTGTAGAAATTACAAACGGAATGACAAAGCTATATGTACCCTTCTGCACTACAGGTGAAGGGTATAAAAATATGCTTTTGCATTTTCAGGTTGTGGCTTATATGTTTAAACATAGCATCATGTTCAGTATTGGTTTAAGGTGTACAATCCGAGGCACCATAAGTCATTGTTTAACATGTTAACTGACATTGTCATGACGATTGAAAAGCTCGATACAATAAAAACTTTTTAAATTGACATTAAGTAATCACTGCAATCGAAGAAAATAGTAATTTTCATAGCTGCTGCTTAAAACAGACGTTAAAAGTTAAAAATTGTGAGCCGGGAGTTATAGTGGCCTTTTGATATACATAAAAAGCCTTGAACACATCCGGCCATAAAGTTTAGCATGATATGATTATCTGATAAAATAGTAATCCTTTATATTTTTAAGGATTCTGCACGTCACAGAGGAAAGATTTTAAAATTTAATTTATCAATCTGTTATTAAAGTGTAGTTTGGCACCTTCCATTTTAACAAAACAATACATATTTGGTCCGAGTAACACTTATCTTTGTTTGGACAAACTATAACTGAGTTGCTACCTTTGATTTGATGAATAATTTTTTTATAAGAGTGCATAGAGCTAAAAAAATTTAGTCTAAAAATAATATCTGAATGTTTCTTAAAAAAATATGACCCAGCGAAGTGTATTTATGAATAGACTTTAAGCTTTAATAAGCTTTCACATACATACCACGTGCTCTAATAATATGGTCAAATATTCAAACTACCCGCTATTAAATATTGTGAAACACATTAAGAAATGGTTAAAATATTTGCTAAAATAGTTTGACAATAACGCTATTTTTTTGTTCACACTTATGAGCCAAATAAATAAACAATGAAGCATTTAATAACAAAGTATGAGACCGAGTTAACTCTGTTGGATCAGAAGAGAATTGTTTGTCCTCACTCTAGTAGTTCCTTCTAAAATAAAAGCGAAAGTGTGAATCGGAATACAGAATCTTTCACTCTGCATCGCAGTCAATAAACAATCCCAAAAGCACTATTCAATGAATTTTCATGGGTACAAGATTCAATTTTTACAAAAAATCAAGCAAAAAATTCTAGCTAATTGAGTGTTTAATCATCATCGATGATAGTAATAATGATATTGAATGATGAATCCAAGAGTGATTGTCGAAAAACCAATGCACCCACAAAGAGTGACTGCTTGGTGTGGTTTATAGGCAGGCGGCATCCTCGGACAGTATTTTTTCCAAAATGAGGCCGGTCATACAATTACTGTGAATGGTGTTCGCTATCGTTAGATGATAAGGAACTTTTTATGGCCCAAATTGGAAGATATGGATGTGGACAATATGTGGTTTCAACAGGATGGTGACACTTGTCACACAGCTAACTAAACAATGACTCTTTGGCGCTACAAATTCAATGACCGTGTTATCTCATGTGATTTGATACCGTTTGAGATCTTTCTTGGGGGTTATTTGAAAGAAAATATGTACGTCGATAAACAACAAAGAGCTAATGGATGCGATACATTAACGTCATAGAACCTCAATTATGCCTCAATGACATCGCAATTTCGGACCATCGGATAGAGGTGTTTCGCCGAAGTCGGGGCGTCCATTTGGCCGATATTTCGTTCCATACATAATTGAACCATACCAATGTTATCATAATAAAAAGAAATGAAAAAAATTTCCTAAATAATGCGCTCTTTGAAAGATATCCGATACCTTTGTTAATCAATCTGCTTTAAAAAGTGTAATTATTTCGACCTTTTAACCTTGCCTTGGTAAACATTCTGTTTAAAAAGGTGCCGTGTTGCTATATTTGCCACGCTTAAACCTTTATGAATATCCCTTACATTGACCCATATTTTCTGCTAACATTTTTTTTTTAAAACAAACAAATTATTTATAAATATATTTTAAATTTTTTCATTCCTCCACTGCTTTTATGTTTTAAAGTTCAAAGGGCGATATGATAATAAAAAATAACAATAATATTTAATATATAAACGTTAGCTCGGTAATGCATATGCTCTTAAGTGTGCCATTATTTATTTAATACGGAATAGTGAATAGAAATATACTCTATGTTTCATAAATATAATAAGGCTTTGCAATTATTTTGCACGGTACTTTAATTTAAACCCCACATATTTTGGTAATTTAATGGTAATTGTTGTATAAATTTTGTACGTTTACAGAACGTTGACTTGTTTATTTATAATGTTTTATAGTAAAGGGTGTTTTTTTAAGCCCGATAGAACTTAAAATTGTAAAAAATAACACAAAAAATTAAATTGTATTCAAAATTTTTTTTTTATTCGAAAGATCAATACGTGACATTAACATTTGAAAATGATTTCGGGCATATGGGCACTGCGGCTGTTCTTGACGAAGCGCATTCTGGACGTCCGTTGTTTTTTTACGCAAAATTGTGTTCAGCGATGAGGCGCATTTTTGGCTTAACGGGTTTGTTAATAAGCAAAATTGCCGCATATGGAGCGAGACCAATCCACAAGAGACCCTACAGACTCCATTACATCCAGAAAAATGCACCGTTTGGTGCGGTTTTCACGCTGGTGGCATCATCGGACCTTATTTCTTCAAAAATGAGGCCGGAGCTCGCGTTACGGTCAATGGAGATCGTTACCGCACCATGATCAATGATTTTTTGTTTGAAAATATGGATGACATTGATCCGGAGGAGATGTGGTTTCAATAGGATGGCGCTACGTGCCATACGGCGAACGCAACCATCGACTTATTGAAATCAAAATTTGGCGATAAGTTGATTTCGAGAAATGGACCTGTCAATTGGCCTCCAAGGTCGTGCGATTTGACACCTCTCGATTATTTCCTGTGGGGCTACGTGAAGTCACTGGTTTATGCTAATAAACCAGCAACAATTGACGCCTTGGAGGCCAGCATTGTTCGTGTTATTCGTGACATACGGCCAGCAGTGCTCGAAAAAGTGGCCCAAAATTGGACGTCCAGAATGCGCTTCGTCAAGAACAGCCGCGGTGCCCATATGCCCGAAATCATTTTCTAATGTTAATGTCACGTATTGATCTTTCGAATAAAAAAAAATTTTGATTACAATTTAATTTTTTGTGTTATTTTTTACAATTTCAAGTTCTATCGGGCTTAAAAAAACACCCTTTACATTTCATTTCAAGTCGTTTTTTTATTCTTTCCTTAACAATGTTGAAATTCTGTTTCTATTTAGCTAATTCAGTTCCTTTTAATGTTTGAAAAGAAAAAAAAACAAAACAAAAGCAAACAAAAGAAAAAAATAACCCATACTTATCTCATCTACATTAAAGTTAACTTTTGAAAATTGTTCTTTCTCTAAGCTGTTTAATACTTAGATTTGAAAAATCTTTTGGAATTTCTTATAATCGATTTAGTTTCATGTTTTGCCTTTTAATGTGTGCGTATGTGTGTGTGTCTATTTATGTTTTCTTTGACAATTCAATTTGCATAAATGCCTTGCCAACCGCCACTTGCTTTTTTTTTCTAAGCGATATTTAAAAATTTATTTTATTCCATAAAGTAGCAGACAGTTTTTTATACATTTTTTTTTATTTGTTTTTTTTTTTGCAAGGACGTTAGTTAGTTCAAGTGAAACAAAAATATATGCATTTCTAGATAAAAGTTAGAGAAGTATGAAAGAAAAAGGATAAAAACCAATGTTGAAGTAAACAAATCCTAAGATAAAGTCAGAGATTTTTATGCATACTTAGGTATGTGAATATATTATGTTTGTATACAGAGCAAGAAAAAAGAATTAAAAATAATGAAAGTGAACAACTTGCAAAGGAATATTTATGACTGCATATCTTGTACACACACACACTCACATAAATATATATAAACTATTGGCAAAACAACGTAAGTCGTGATAAAACAGTTAAAGTGGGTGATTTCACTATAACCAAGCGCGAACTTTGTTTAAGCTTTTGGGGAGTAATTTTTATTTATCTTTGGTGTTTATTTATTTATATTTTAACGTCAGCTGAGTTCAATTTGAATACATATGCTTTATATTGAACACATCGACAATATACTTTATTGTTGTTATTGAAGCATAATATCAATTATTTTTGCTTTCTCATTATATAATAGTATATTTGTACAAGTGATTGCTGTATCTCTTAATGTCATGTTACATTTTATTTTTACTGTGTAGTATTTTTGATTTTCGAACAGAATTTATAAAATGAGTTGAATAAAATTAAAACATTAAAATCATTCTACTGAAGTAAATAGCCAAGTAAATAAGTGTCACTAATAAAAACTTCATTGTTCAAAAAAAATATTTATTGTGAATATTTTTTATAAGTATAAACTTTAAAACAAAGTTTTAATAAGATCAATATAAGCGCTTAATTTTAACAAAAATTATACCTTTTAAGTGCCAAATAAATTAATTAGAAAATTATGTTGATAAAATATAATTAAACCTGGTTAGCTCAAGGGAAGAGTCTTATCATTATTATTTTTTTTTTTCTTAATGTGAACACCGTATTTTTGACGTCAAGATATTTTTTACAAACTAGGATTATATGGACCGAAATTTTTTAAATCTCCATTTTTAATAATATTTGAAAAGTGGATTCAAAGAAGTCCTACATATAAGGTTGTATACAAAAGTTCCTTTTAATCTTATTTTGCTGCGAACAGCAATATTATACGTCATGATTTATTGAACATTCCATAAATCAAAACCTAAATTTTGAAAAATACGATGTTGGGTGTAATAGATCAATAAATACCCTTTAGTAATCATGCTAACGATTCCATTAAAAGAATAAAAGCTAAAAAGCTCTATATACAAAAAATTATATTAAAGGCACCTTTACACACTACAAGTAATGTCATGTTGACACGGCAATATGAATCTCGTGGTTCGCTCTCTGAATCTCGAATGCGAACCCTACCGTTCAGACGATAGTTCTTGTTTCACTTTGACTTTTGTATTTTTATTTTTTTAAATTTTTTAACGCGGCTTTGTCTTTTTTCTGAGGTTTATTGAAACAAAGTCTTTGATTGAAGTCATTCTTCTACACTTTAAAGTATGTTTCACTATTTCTCTTTTTTTCCATTTTAATTTAAATATATGTATGTATATGTTTAAACATATACTGCTGTATTCATAAAAAATATTTTAGGTTTATTAAAAGCTTATTTGACAGATGTTGCACAGAAATTTGTCAAATAAGCATTCAATAAACCTAAAATATTTTTTATGAATACGGCAGATATTTTTTATTTCCAACATGATTTTTTTTGACTTTTTAAACACAATATTTTTTTTTTTGTTTTTCTATGTTAATGTTTTGTTTTTGACAGCCAGTTCAGATAAATTAGCGATTTTTTGTTATCAAAATTGGAGATGATAGTAAAATCTTCGAGATTCGTAACAAGATTCAAAATGAACGATGAAGATTAGCTGTCAAAATATTGTATGGCGAATCTTGTAGATTAAATTAAGATTCAGTCTGGAACCTTGAATGAGAGAGCGATCCTCGAATTTTGCTGTCCGTGTGAACATGCTATAACTATATGGGCTACAGTGTATAGCATAGTTTCTATATGGCCCTTTTTTGAAAATAATGGCATTTCATTAAATTATTTTTTACATATCACACTTGACTCATAAGAGGATATTAACTCGAACTTAAAAGTTAACATTAACATTGTAAAAATGTCACCTTATTTCAGCGACTCTTTCCTCCTTGTGACCATTTTCGTGATAATTTAATTATATTATTTATAAAAAAGGGCATTGTTCTAAGTTAATAGAAAAATTCTTAAACAGTTGTATTATAAAAAGTAAATTTTTTAGTTGAACCTTCATTTAAGAAATAATTATCAAATTGATTCATTTAAATTTTGTTATAATTTCAATTAAAATTTTTATTAAAATAAATCAAAAAGTTTCAGTAAAATAATTCCTTCTTTTTGTTGAGCTTGAAATTACTTTTGCTTTATTATAAAAATTTGTTTTATTTACAACCAGTATTTTGCTACCAAACAATGGATAGCTTCTCTTTGTCTACATAATTTAAATATTTACCCTTACGAAATATTGGTTGTTTATAAAAAATTTTCATAAGAACACAAAACCGATCTCAAGCTCAACAAAAATAAGATATTATTAATATATAAAAAAAAAAAAAATAATAAACAATTTAGCCGATAGTTTCAGTAAAATAGTAGTAACTTTAAAAAAATTTTTTTTTAAATAATTGTCAAGAAAATAAAACATACAAAAACCAAGCTATGTTATTTTTTAAAAGCATTTATTTAAAAAGATGCATATGTACTTATAAATTTATTTGAAATGAATCAAAAAGCAGTTTTTGGTCGCTTTTGAAAATTTTAGAATTTTGAGTTAACACCGTTTTGTTTACCAAGTGCAATTAATGTATCTTAAACTGCTTAATTTTATTTTAAAGAAAATATTATAAAAAAATGTCTTCAATTTTGATTGACTTATCCAAATTTATAAACTGTCTAGTTTCGTTGTGGGACTCGATTAAGAATCAAAAAATTTTTTCTACGCTGACAGTTGGACCAACAAAGATTTCTATAAAAAGATAACTATAAAAAACCTTATATTTAGAACAAAATAAATACATATGCAGTGTTAAAAAAATTTTTTTTCTTTCTGCCAGGAATGTCATGCTTAGAAACAAAAAAAGCACATAAAATAAATATCAAATAAAAACTTTTTTTTATCACAAAACCATAAAAACGTATAAGTTTATTAAACAACTTAATTCAATTAATATAAACAAAATAAAGCGGAAACCAAAATGTAACCGCATGAAAACAAAAAATTAAAAAAAGCAGAATAACTTTCTTAAATTTAATATACAAAAAAATATTTTCTTTATAACCAGACAGATTTTCATTTAAACAAAAATAAACAATAAAATACTTCCCAAAATTGTTTCCATTAACTGACCACAGTTGCTAAAACAATTTTTTTAAACTGCGTTTAAGCATTAAGTCTGTCTGCACAAGCCTTAAAGTTTTGTAAATTTTTTAAGTAGAGTATTTTTCATTTCAACAACTTTAAAAAGTTAACAACCGCATTAATAAAGACATTATTTAAAACATTAAAAACTCCTGAAAAAGAAAAATACTCCCTATTTTCTAAAATAAATGTGCAGACTGTAATTATATTTTTCACTAGGTTCCTTTTTTTCTGCTGCACAACCCTGATATATTAGCAATTTAAACAAGTTTTAAAACAACAATTTTAAAGTGGCTATTATGGCAATAAAACGTAGAAACCTGGAAAATAAACAAAAATATTAGAACTTCCCAACTTGGTTCTTGGGCTCCATAATAAACAAGCATATTTAACAAAAAAAAAACTTATTTGCCAACTACTAAGGTTTTCTGTTCTCCTTTATTTTAAATGCTTCCCGCTTAAAGAGCATAACAGGAAAGAAAATTTAAATGAATATAGCGCCAAAATAAATAGTAGCAAAAAAAAACCTGCTCATTAAGAACATTTTTGTTTTAATAAATGCCAAGGATACACATAAAAACATACACGCATTAACGTGCACACTGGCACACTAATACTAGCAAACACAAACAATGAATATCAATATACAAACATGCAGAAAACTAAGTTAAAAAAAGGTAGCCAGACCACAATGTTCTATATATACAGGGTTGCCCATATTCGACGGACCCATGTTTTTTTTAAAAAAATCAAAGAAAAAAATAAAAATTTGGCGGTTGGCAATCTTAATCATTTAATTTTTTCCAAGTAGATTTGTTTACATCAATTTTTGAATATGATATCTCTCAAATGGCCGCCTCTGGCGTTGATGGCGTATTGTGCCCTTTTTGCAGCATTTTCCATCGTTTTCGCCAACATTTCGGCCGGAATAGCGGCTATTTGTTCACGAATGTTGTCCTTGAGCTCTTCTAAGGTCCTTGGCTTGTTAACGTAAACCTTTGACTTCAAATATCCCCACAAGAAGAAGTCAGGCGGCGTCAAATCGGGCGAACGCGGTGGCCAGTCCAAATCTCCACTTTTCGACATCAAACGGCCCGGAAACAAATTCTTCAGAAAATCGATTGTTATGCGACTTGTGTGCGGTGGAGCGCCGTCTTGTTGAAACCAGAACTGCCTCATACACTTTCGACGAATAATTGGCATCACAAAATTGGTCATCATGTCGCGATAACGCTCCTGGTTGATGGTAACAGCATGGCCATTTTCATTTTGGAAGAAAAACGGCCCAATGACCGTTTTCGCACTAACGCCGCACCAAACTGTGACTTTTTCGTCATGAAGAGGCACTTCTTGAATCTCCTGAGGATTTTCAGTGGCGTAAATACGGCAATTTTGCTTATTTACGGTCCCATTCAATGTGAAATGGGCTTCATCGGACATGATAATTTTGTTCCAAAATTGCTCGTCATCTTCGGCCATTTCGATGACTCTTTGGGCCCATTCCAATCGACGAGGCTTGTCCACAGGCAACAATCTTTGCGTCAATTGAATTTTGTACGGGAACAAATGCAAATCAACGCGAATAATCCGTTGTAAAGTGGACCGAGCCATGCCCAACTGCTGAGAACGGCGTTTTTGGGATGTTCTTGGGGACCTCTCAACACTGGCTCGTACGGCAGCGATATTCTCGGCCGATCGCCTTGGTCGACTTTTATTTGGCCTCTTCGGATTAGAAAGAGCCTCACCAGTCGAAAATTTTTCGTATAAACGCTTAATGGTGTTCTTAGAAGGCGCACTTCTCACATTTTTTAATATTTTAAAAGCACGTTGAGTTTTCACAATTGACTTGTTCTGTTGAATGTAAATTTCAACTATTTCAGAGCGCTCGCGTCTCGTGTATTGTTGCATGGTAAAAATCTGCTTGGACTGACGCTTCAAACGCGGTATGTCATTAAGCGATCTGACATCTCTGTCAAAAGTTATGGCGTTGCCAGATGGGTCCGTCGAATATGGGCAACCCTGTATAGTTTTTTTTCCTTCTGTGTGAATGGACCATATAAAATGTTGCCTTTAATATTAGTAACAACCAAAACCACCATATAACTACTGTTGTATGATAAAAGAAAGAAGAGAAAACTGAATACTTAAAGGGGTTGTAGAGTGACAGAGGAAACGGAAACACTAATAGGAGTATAAATTAAAAGAAAAAAATGAATGCTCATATACCCGGCAGATTTTTTTGACAATATTTGAATTAAATACATAAATAATATTCAACTAAATTTAAAAAAGTATGAAAATTGATAGCAGACGTCTTTTTTTTTCTATGAAATAAATTCGCTTTAAAAGGATATAAAGTGTATTCTTTATACAAATTCCATTTATATTTACTCTTAAGTAAAGGTGTCAAATTAAAAAAAAAAAAAAATACTCTAAACAAAACAAAAAAAGATGATGATAATAAATAAAAAACCTCAAGCATAATTTTTGGCATTTTTTTAAAGCGGAAAAGAAATTCTGCTTTTGTTTCGCCTGTCACAACATTCAAAAGTTAAACATAACACAAGTGTCAAAAATACATCCCACAAAAGGGTTTAAAAACAAAACTGCCAATCAGTAGCATGAAAACAATAAAAAGATTGATGTCGGTTTATTTTTCAAAAGTAGCAGCAAAAATCACTTACATATTATTAAATTTCCAAACATAGACATAAAGCATAGCCTATTAGGTTTGTGTTTAGTTTTTTCTCTTTTTCAAATTATCGGACTAGTGCATATATTTATGTACATACGGAACTCTTCTGTACATAGGTATATCACTTAACGCCTTCCAAACGGAAGAACTGATTTTGTTGAAATTAAGTTATTCTACTCAATTTGGTGCCAACGTACGAACATACCCAGCAAAAATATCTATGACAAAAAAGTGAATTTGCAGGGGTTCAACTGGTGACGAAGTGATTAAATTTAGGTGGAAACACTAATGATTTTAACATTAACATTAAAATATTCATGTAAACACATGATCTTCAATGAACTGCACTCTATTTGAACAAGTGCACAGAACTGATGCATAAATGGTGAAAAGCATCCGCTGTTAGATGAGTTAATTTTGTTTGTTTACATAAATTGTATAAGATATTTTACATGATGTTGCATTCATTTTTTATGACGAATTGATTCGCATTTAGGAAGTAATAATTTGAAAGTCTTTAAAATGTAATTCGCTTTGCACTACTACCAATTGTTTTTGCTGGGTAATAACGTTTGCCGGGGACGTATACTTAATAAACTTTTTCATGCACAATTTCGTTGGTTGCACATTAAAAAATTTTTGGGAAAAGAAGGAAAAGAACATTCTGCGCCTAATTTAATTAACCCAATTAGTTAAATGCTTTAAATACTCAAATGATATGGCACTATTGATTAAAAACTTAACAGTTGTCAAAACAGAACTTTTCGAAATATAGAAAAATAATCTACAATTTTATTTTTAATTAGGCTCATGGTCAATTCTCATATCTAAATAAAACTCTTTATTCGTTTTATTAAATATTTTTATTTATCAATATTTCGTGCACCTTCAGTGCACTTCTTAGGATATAAAAATATGGGTAAAGCTTACTCTCTTTACAAAAAGACGGTGTATCTACTTATACTACTATTGAATTCAATTTATTAAGACCTAAAAATAAACTACAATTTTCTTGTTTTTGAAGATTGCCTCATAAGAGATAAATCCGATGGCAAATGAATCAGTTATAATTAATAATCAAACCGATTCTTATATTCCCAAACTCTTCATTTATAACTACCTTAACCCAACTAATTATAAATCATCTATGTTTATAGATTATTAAAGAGTTTCCCACATTTTTTCCAGATTCTTTAATCGTGATTTATAAACGCGGTGGTTTATCCTTGCCCCTAACAATAGTATGACGTAGCCCTCTTTAAGGAGTTTGATGGCGTAGGTACAGCCTTTTCTATCAGCCTCACATAGCAGTATTTATAGGCATTACCAAAGAAAACGTGTTGCCCAGTATTCTGTTTTGCATCACTAAAATAATTTTCAATTCATTCTTTTTTTTAAATTTTACATTATGGAAAATTCCAGAAAACTATGGCCTGAAAAGGAGCAGCCTATTCATACTTTCCAGTCCCCAAAAAGGTAAACGTACTCAGCACCAACCAAAGTAATGTCCAGAATCTCTTGTCTATTCAAAAACACAAAGGTAGATTTGGAGCTTCTGATGAGTTGGATCATATATTTATTAATAATGAAATGTAATAATAACTCAATCATTGCATTAGTGTGCTGCATCAGATTAGATAATACGCATCGGACCAAATAAATATCGGTATATATTTTTTCTTGGCCGCATCAATCATTATAAGAACCATAATGTTCGGTGGAGGGGGGTCCACATGATATTCCACCATATTACCACCACGTTCTACCATTTGATGTCTAAATGTATGTCTATTTATTTTTTAAATATGTACATCTTGTAAAAATAATAACGTTTTGGTAACATTTTTTTTCGTTTTTTTTTTTTTTGAGACAAACATGGTTACCAACCACAATTAATTAGTAAATAAAAAAAATTAATAAGCAAACAAAGGCAAAACAAAAACTCTGCCTTGCTAGGCATCGATATATAAAAAAATCCTACCCTAATTTCTTGTCTAAACATCTCTTTATCACACAAACATTCAAGATTTCCTGCGTTTAAATATGTTCATAACTTTGGAATTGCTGGGTTGAAAACAGTTTGTTTTACGAATTAATCTAAATAATAACTGCAGGGCACAATTTTCTATAAAATTGTAATAACTGTGTATTGCATTTCTTTACATTATACATTACACAAACCTTTAATATATATTTTTTTAGAGACATACTTTGCTTTACTCACTGCCAGCGAATAGAAAAAGTATGAAACAGAACTTAAACTATTGCCCATAATAATAACGATAATGGTGCATTTGTGTCTGTTTCATTATTCTCATCTTCTTGTTCATGCTTTTCTGCTTATATATAATTTTAGTTTATTGGTCTTTTACTCGTTATATTTGCTAAGTGTTTGCCACAACTTTTTTGTTTGTACAACTTATTGCAGTAAAAAAATCGATTTCAAAAGACACTTGAAACTTATTAAACGAAGTTTAATTTTTTTTTGGTTATTTTCCTCGGGGTATCCTCTACAGTGAAGTGTTGTTTTCAGTTTTTTTTTGCGGTTTGAAAAAGAAAAAAGATAAGACTCTATCTTTGGCAGTGACCAATTTTTATTATGGTTCTAATGTAAATCTGTAACCATAGTGGGAATCGTATATTAATTCCTACTTTTCATCCATATATAAATCATTAAAATTTAATATTGCGAAACACCTATTCAAAGCTAACATTGAGTCATATTTCCCTCTTAAATGCCCAGCCTTACCAAAATGAATTGACGATGTATGCAACCTAATTTTCAAAATTTTGTTGATTTTACAACAAAACAAAAAACAATACTATGATATGTTACAAATTGTACAATAAACTTAATATACCACCATCAGAACAAAAAAATATTCAACAAAAGAAAGTCTTAAAGTATCCAAGATAAACTAGCGAGACACAATAGAGACATATTTAATTTATTGAATGAGTATAAAATATACGATGAAACCACAAACAGTTTTAAGTTGTAAGTGTTTTCGATTGCATTCGAACAATTTCAAATTTATTGGAAAATTAATGAATGAAAAAGAGTAAATAATAATAACAATAAGATAAAAATAAAACGAAAAACTTTTGGATGCCATAAAATGTCGACAAAATTGTTGACATAATTAAAATCTACCAACTTTGCAATTTCTTTTTGATAGCATTAAAGAAATATTGTCATCTCTGTAAGCATTAAAAGAAATTATTATTTTAGATAAAAGCAAAATAAATAATTAATATTTGTGTTTAAATGTTCATACAGCACTAACGGTTAGTTAGAACTGTTAGCGTTTATCATGTAATTTGCAACAGCGTCAAAGGGTCGCTCATTAATAAAATCGCAGGATTTGCTCGATGGAGTCAAATTTTTTTTTACAATACGAATATTAATTTTGATGCAATAGTTAAGTATCAAAAAAGTCGTGAGTAGAGTTAGCTAGAGACAATTGCGTAACTGGTAACTCTATTAGCACTTGCATTAAATTTATTTTGATATTTTATAAGGAGTAGAAAACACTTGCCAATTGTTTAAATTCAGTACGATTATAATTGTTGTCAATCTTCTGCCCATTTATAAGCAAAAACATACCGCATCTGTATTGCGATATACTGACTTGTTTAAGCGATAATTGCCTTTTAAATATTAATATCACGGATTTTGTTATAGGTGTTGCTATTTTCTAAACAACATTGTGTCAGTGTTATACAATTTAAAGAAATGCAAGTTTATCCTTAAACTAAGATATAATTCAATCTGTCCAGAGTTGATTTAAGGGTCTGTTAGCTTTAAATTAAAACACAGATATTCATATAGTTGTTTTTAAATAAATGTAATTAAAAAACCTTTTTTTTTACAAATTTTCCAAATTAATTAATCGATCAAATGGCGAGCTAGTAAATCGATTAACTTGTGAAAGGATTAGCTATTTGCGCAGGCCTCCGGCACCACTACAAGAAGATATAGGAAAACAAAACCTTCGTTAGTTCTAAACGAAGGGTATGCATTCACTTCCGGCTGTAATTTAAAAACAAAAACCATGAATGCGTGAAGAATTTGTGAGCTCTTACGCTATGTAAGTTAACAATGGTTAAACAATACGAATGAAAGATGATTGCAGAACACTGGTCTGGCGGCACTGACACCCTGATGTTTTGTGAATGTTTTTATTGTTTTTAATTTTTGTCAAAGCTCGATGGGTTTTATTATATAAACCAAATAAGAATTATAAAGAACTAATACTATCCCAGCAAAAAAAATTAAAAGTAATGCAGAGCGAATTGCATTTACAAGACTTCTAAGTCAATTGTGTAAAAACATTAATTCTAAATGGCTTCCGAACTGCAAAATAATTTGTCATAAATGATGTGTTTAAAAATAAATGCAACATCATGCAAAATATCTTAAAGAGATCATGTAAACAAACAAATTCAACTCATGAAATATTTGATGCTTTTCACCAAATATGCATGAGTTCCACGCACTAATTAGAGTGGAGTGCAGTTCATTAATATATTCATGTAAACACATGATCTTCAATGACATGGTAATGTTAAAATCATTATTGTTTTCACTTAAATTTAATCACTTCCTCACTAGTTGAACCCCTGCAAATTCACTTTTTTGTCATACATTTATTTGCTGGGATATATTATAAAAGAATCATCCAATTAAGCAATCCAATGTACCTATACAGGTATACGGATTTGTAACGACATAATATATAGTACAAATAACAATAATTATCGAGAAAATTAACTATTGTTTTGTCTAACGATTTTAAACGATAGTTGACCACCGTAACAAGTAAGTGGCTTCGCTGACAATAAAAAATAAGTAAATAAATTTACTTGTAACTGGATTTGTAACCCATTCTAAATTCTAGTTAACTTTTTCAGTTATTGAAACTCCAAATTCCATTTAAATTTTATTACTGCTGACATAGCTCTCATAGGTAGTAGCGCTAAAGCCAACGTAAAAAAATAACTTTTTTTTTGACATCAATGGTTGGTACGTCTTCAAAAAGTGTCAATCAAAAATTTTACGTTTAACGACGAGCAGTAATTTCGTGTCCAACCTGATTAATTAAATTTTCAAACTACTTTTTAACGTGATAAAAGTTAAATAGTTTTTTCGGCAAGAACGATATAAAGTAATGGATTAACGCAACTAGAGCAAGCAGTATAGAACCATTTTTATTAATTATTTGCTGTCTTGTTTAATACTAATAATATGCATTTCCAAAGCAGAGATTTATTTGCTATATAAAGCACTAAACAATGGATCTACTGATGTAAACGTATCGTACATATTTTTTTTGCTCAGTTGCCAACCAGTATTATGCAAAAAGCGCCTTTAAATTATTTCTTCTGAAATAAGGTGAACTGATTGGCTTTTGTAAATAAACTATGTGTCCGCAACAGCCAAATACTCAATATCATATTGGTTCTAGATTTGCATAAAGTCATCAAAGTTGACAGTTTTGATCGTATATTTTCTTATTTTTTTTTTTTACTGTAACATAAGAAATTACATAGAAGTAATGAGTGATCCAGGTACGTACCTGGGCAAAGCTAATATGCTTATGTGGAAAGACGTTAACTAATACAAAAGCATCGAATAAAATTTGAAAAGATCTCTTCGAAACGTTTAATACGAAACGAGATTTTAGACAAGGTGAGAGTATATCCTGTGATATATTCAACGCTTTGTTGCAAAAAATCCTACGAGTTGCTGCATATAATAATAGAGCAGATACAATTAACAAGAAAAAGCATATGCTAAATACTCACTTATGCCTATGATATTAATATCATGGGATTGACTTTACGATAGATGACTGTAAGATTATCCATAATCGGAAAAGAGACAGCGAAAGTGGGTCTGGTAGTGAAAGAAGACAAACCAAATTTAATGGTATCAATGAACAAATAAAAACAAGAACGTTGCTGCCTATAACTTCGAGATAGTGTATAATTATATCTATCTCGGTCCAGCTATAAGCCAAATATAAAACATCAGCTCGGATATAAAACCAAGAACAATTCTTGCTAATATATAATTTTTCGAGCCAAGCAAGCAGTTAAGAAATAAAGCCCTCTCCCGGCGAACTTGTATAACACCCTATATAACGCTTATTTTACCACTGCTACTTTATGGCATTGAGGCGTAGATTTTACACAAGCATATAAGGCAGTTGCTTAGGTGTTGGAGAAAAAAATTCTTCGTAAAATATAAACTCTATTTGTGTTGATAAAGAGTATCGCCATCGAATAAATCACGAGTTGTATGAGAACATATCAACATAGTTAAACGCATCAAGGTACAATGGTTGCGCTGGCTATAGTATGCCTTACGTACGGATGATAACGTTCCGGTGAGATAATCATTAGAATACGATTCCGTGAAAAGACGTAGAAGAGAAAGACTCAAACACCGGTGAAAGGATCAAGCTAAGAGAGATCCCGCAAAACTTGGTGCTAGAAACTAGAGGCGAAGCGCATCAGTTCGACGCGCATTGAAAACTATTCTGAATCAGGCTAATGACCTAAATGTTTGTCTATAGCCATCCAACTAATTAAGTAAGTAAAGGGTGATCCATTGATGAATAAAATATATAAAACTGTTTCCACCAGCCGATAAACCACACCATACCGTTTTTTTAATGGATATAATGACAGCTCTTGATACACATCGGGTTGCCCAAATACGGCAATTTTGTTTATTAACGTATCATTTGAGTCAGAAATATGCTTCATTACTGAACACAATTTCACGACAAAACATCGGATTTTCAGAAAGCTGTTTTTTTTAAATACAGCTTAGGAATTGGGAAACGAAGTTGTGGTGTGGGTCTTTCCATTATGACTAGCCA
Organism: Phyto melanocephala; assembly: GCA_941918925.1. Classification (NCBI taxonomy): domain Eukaryota; kingdom Metazoa; phylum Arthropoda; class Insecta; order Diptera; family Rhinophoridae; genus Phyto; species Phyto melanocephala. The sequence continues at coordinate 30,978,680 of OW799233.1, forward strand.
AGCGATACCGAATTAAAATCACAAGGCAGTTTGATATGAGTCATGCTTTATCTGCCAAAAGAAAGTCTTTTGTAAATCAAACTTCACGATGAATCACCCGATATATACATATTTATTCAAATAAATGTATGTAGTCCTTACACCTCTAAAAAGGCTTTTTCCATTTGAAACTTCTTTGGCAAAAGAATCCAATTAGAAATTACTTAATTACTATTTCTCTTAATTAATTATACACAACTAAAGCACATTGAAATAAAACCCAAGTCAAAATTAAATTAAATACACTCATTACAAAAAAGTGAAACACGAAACATCTACAATATTCAGTCAGATGTTAAGGCATTTCCACTGCCTTGGAAACATTTAAATTACATATGTAAATATGTTTGTATAAATTTGCATTCCTTGTTGATTTTAGGCAATAGAACAAAATTACTTTGAAGCAGCAAAAGCTTAACAGGTCGTTTCTTTGAAAAATATAAAACAAACAACTTAAGAAAAGAATGTTAGGGATTAAGAGCAAAATGTTTATTTCGCTTTCAAAAAAAAGAAAAAAAAAACACCAATAAAAAAGAAAAGCCGTGCACAAGAGAAAAATAATAAAGTCATAAAACAGAAAAACGAGCATAACTGCGAAACATTTAACCCGTTATAGTAAAACAAAGGCAAAGAAGGAATGAAACTGTACAACTTTGACCCATTTGCTTTTTCCGTAACGATGGTAGTACACTTTACGAATTTTACGAACACTTCACTTATCTGTAACACTTTATCTTACAGGCGATTTCCTTGTAGAGTATTAAAAAAACCCCACCGCAAAGGAACAGTTTTTCTGAAGCCTTAACTTAGTGTAAAACGTTGAATAAACAAGTGCATTGTTCTTTATTTGTGTTGTGTTTTTGCAAGCTCCTTTATTTGCCACTAAAGACTATTGTACATTCACAAAAAAAAAACTAGAGAAGAAATACAGGTATAAATGAAAAGTCAAACCAAGGAGAACATTGAAAACAACTAAGGAAAAAGAAAGCTGTTTGGAACAACTTTCCTTTTAAACATAGACAGAGAGAATATAGGAAGATGTGTTATATATGAAATTGACATAAATGAATTTGTACTATTTTTCACTTAAGTCTTAAATCACTATAATCTATGAAACAATTGTATTGTAAACGTTTAAAAGTATAAGCAGAAAAAGTAATAATTTAGAAAAAGTACTACAGTCGCTCCAAATATAATGGTGCACATACATATGTTTTTTATAAAACTTATAAATTATGAAAAACTGAAAACAATGTGATAAAATATATAATAAATAAATTTCATTATTAACTCTATTTTGAAGAAAAATATTTCACCATACATTTTAGCACCCTTTTTTAAATTTTTTGTTGTCCTTTTTGCACGCACCACATTTGTAGTTCTTTTAATATTTTTTTTGTTCTTAGCAAAACCGAAATCAGTGAACAAAAAAAAAATCAGTTTAAATGTTAATTTTTTTCCTTTTATTTTCATTTAACCAAATTTCCAAATTGGTACATAAGTATTACTAACAATCCAACTGGCAAAGGCAAAAAAAAATTCAGTCTATAAAATACCATAAATGTTTGGTTTGGTTGGTTTTATCTTTTGGAATATAAAAGAATACAAACTTCATCATGTTGTCTATCTTTTAAGTATGACATTAAATGACAGACGTAAGAGAGACAGATACGAATTTAGATAAAAATATTCTGGTTAGTTAGATTTTTTTAAACCCTTCATAACACAACGTTTTAAAGGGCAATAAGCTTGTGTTAACTAAAAGTACTCTTAGTTATTTAGAAATAAGCGATATCTGTTCGTCTATCTTCTTTACCGTTAATTTTTACGTACTACTTGTCGCACATTAGCTGTAATAATGGCTTAGTTCAAAATTAACTTACTTCTTAGCGTAGCTTATTCATAAATATTCTACCGGAAAAAGTAAACCAGATATTTCATTTTCAACATCTGTCAGGCGCATGTTACGTTAGGGATATAGAGATCTACCAACACATCCCGCTACGTTAAGCATAACTTGGGAAAGCTTAATCTCTGGTCAAAGTTAAAATGAGACATATCTGAAAACATAGAAATCAGTAAGTCTCTATAAACTATATTGACTGGTCATTAATGAGTTCTCTTCTAAGAACTCATACCGGCTGTTTGGACTAACGGTCAAACAGATTTACTGTTCGTTTACTTACTGATGCTTGACCTTTGTAATATTTATTTAATATTTCTGGGTACTGTTGCTTTCTCAACAGAAATAAAAATCGATGGTTCAGTGACTGATGCTTGCAGAAATTGCTAGCCTGGATACGTTGCCTTTCAACAAAGTAGCTCTTCTTATTTCAGACCGCAAATCTTTAATTAATATCGTTTGACCAATAAGAGTTCTCCAACAAGGTTTTTAGGATCTTAATATGGGAATAATTGCTACTATTGCTTGTCAGCAACAAATTTATTATATCTTAGATATTGCTTTTCTTTTTACACATGAAAGTGAAAATTTATGTTTAAAATGTCGTCGATGTTTTAACTTAAGAAAATTTGTTTACTGCTTTAATTATAGCTTATCAAAAAAATTTTAAAAATAAGGTTACCGAGTTTGTCACATAATCTCCTAATGGGGTAAATGGGAGCGTCCAACTGCACTCGCATATATGGCGGATTCATAAAGTTGCTGGATAAAGCATAACTGCCATAAAGGCGAATTTATACCATGTGACCTTATAACCAAAAATTATTGAATTCACAAAAGACTAAGATTTCCAACTCCTCACAAAAAAGTAAACATAATTTTTGTTTTTATGGAATTGGAAAATTTATGTTTACGAAAAATTCAACCAATTTTACCACTTGGAACATTTTTACTTATAAGTTCGTCCTAGGGCCAAATCACGACATTCGAAATGCTACCGATCGAGTTTGCTGAGTTTTTAGTATGGACAGGGTCGGATTGCATTATCAAATGGCAGTTGTGTTAGTCGGTCACAAATAGGGTGATCGATTATTCGACTTTTTTAGGAAACCGGTTTTCAAATAGTTTGAAATTTACAATTTTAAAAAAAACGGTTGCTATTTTGAAAATTGGGAAAAAAACCGATTAACCGGTTTGAATATATTAAATATAATACTAACTAATAACTAACTAACGTAATTTGTTTGAAGTGATTTCTGTAATTTGAAATACATTTTAAAGTCTAGGGAGAAAATCTTTATAATTTCATTTTAAAAATCTTTCTTATACCCCTGACAGACATACAAATATAGGCGTAAACTAGTTTGTTCGATGGTATAATTGAAATTAAGGTTGACAGACAATCAATGCTATTAATTAAAATTAGGATCTGGAATAAGGGATTATTGGTTTTTCTTCATTGTAACTACTTTTTTTACCTAAAAGTGATCGATCAGCTAAGTTTATGCTTCAATTACTTTTAACTTTTCAGGTTAGGTTTATATTCCATAAAAAAATAATATTTAAGCTCAATAATTTTTCTTATTTTACATTTGTTTTTTAAACAACAAACAAATTTCTTTCAATATTTTGGAAGAATATTTAAAAGTTTATATTTTCTGATTTTTGGAAACTTTTCGCGTACTAAATATACTATGGTGCGGTTAGTTACAAAGATATATGAAAATAAACTTAAAAATATAAAAAACCGGTTTTTTTCAGATAAAAAAACCTTCGAAAAATCAACATTCGGAAAAAACCGCCAGAAGAAAGAGGAAAAAACTGGATTTTCTACCGGTTGTAAAACCAAGTCGATCAACCTAGTAATTACACTGCTCGGCAGCTAAATCCTCCTTTAAATAAAACTATGTGGAATATATGGATTTTTTTGTGCTGAACTCAAATCCGTTGTAGGTTTTTTCTATTAGATCGGGATTTTTTTTATGGGCGTGGCAAACTTTTCCCAGTCATCAGATTTTCAAAAGTAAAACACCAAAAGATGTGTAGCAAACTTTTATTTATTTTAGTCGAATAAAATTTTCTCTTATCGATTTGGAATTATTCAGAAATTAATGGAGAAAAAAATTGTTTTTCGTGCAAAATTCGTAATATTTTTCAATTTAAAAATAAAATTAAAAAAAATATAAAGCAAATATTCAACATTTTGCACTGTTTTCTGAGAGCTACTTATCTTGAAAATAAAAAAAGTCATAAACCATAAAAATCGATTAAAAACTGTAGATTTTATTGTCAATTTACCTCTGGTACCCAATATTGACCAAATATGTGTAATGCAGCAAACAACGTCAAAGTGGGCGCATTAAAGCGCCTTGTAGCAACAATGAATGGCAACTATTAATAATTATTTTAATTGTATTTATACACTAAACCACTTTTTTCAAAACACATAGTAACATGAACTTGAAACGAAAATTAAAACAAATTATTCATTTAAAAAAACTTCCATTTACTGATGTTTATTTTATGATTTAAGTGTAACGAATCACTCTAATTTAGTTTTGAGAATTAAAATAATTTAATAAATATTTTTAACCGCTATATAAGTACATCGGACTAAAAATGGCGACGCAATGAAAAAAATACTTAAAGGGTATTTGTAGGCGTATCAAAAATAAAAAAAATTAATTTTGGAATTGATTTTATTTTATCTGTAATCCTAGAGGATGGACTGGCAACATATTTTTTGTATGAAAGGCGAACCACTATATTGCACATACATAGTGTACAACGTACTATATGATTAAACTCCTGAAAATTACAACAGCTTTTTATGAGCTTCGCAACTCAAATTTCCACAGAAAATCAGTTTTACAAACCCTTTATTAGCCTTTAACTGATAAATAACGCTGTTGTAATTTTTATTTTATGAAGGAATTACAGTAGTTTTATATACATACATTCATACATTTTCATAAATTAAAAAAAACCTATCTTGCTTTTATTGCAGGTACTAAATTTCTCTTCATTTACAAATACTTACATAAATTAATGTAAAACTGAAAATTATTTTTTTTTTCATTAACTTTTTTTATATTCCTAAATACTTATTAACCATATGTATTAGAATAAGATAGAAGAGTAAATGAGTTTTTTTTTACGTACGCTAGATTTGAATTTAAAATGTATGTATGTACCTCCCATGTGTATTACAGATCCAGCTAAATAACGAATCTTTCTTAAGATTTTATTTCAATTTATTTTACGATAGATTGATGTATTTTTGATAAACAATGATGTTTAAGGTAAAACTAGCATATAAATGTTTATGTTTGTTGTAGTTGTCATAAAATAGTAAAGAACAATCAAAATTATTCCAAGAATTCAATGAGTACACTAAATCTAAGCCTTCAAGATTAACATATTTTTATATGTAGGTCACCAAGGAATAGTTATGATTCTGATCTATTTTGTTTTATTCTATTTTTATGTCATATTTTTGGCGTCGAATATTCCTTACAACCTACAAATATTTTTGACAGCATTTATCTTGTTCTGCGTTTAGATTCGGTATTTTTTAAAAAATAAAAACCCATCTAAAAAAAATAATCCAAATTTTTTGGAAAGTGATATATACCGATGTAATAAAATGTTGATATTTTAGACAGATCAAAACAAGAATATGCATTTACATTAAAAAAAGAAACACCACATTAAACCAACACAAATTTTAACTCTTGCCTTATACTGCCCCGTAATAAAGTGGTCGGTTATGGACAGTAAGATTTCTTTGAATCCGGCCGGCCTCTAGAGAACATTTCTATTGTAAACGAAAGTCCCGAAAACATCAATTCGGCATGGCTATCAACAACTTCATATATTACGGATCAGTTCGCAGTGAGTTTTGACAAAAAAAAATCAACCTTCATGCGTACAAAATTCAGCTTAGTCAGGAGGTCAAACCAGCAGACCATGGAATAAGCCTGCATTTCGTTTTACTTGTGAGCAAAGTGAAGTCAGTGCTAATTAAAGTAATAAGTAATTTCATTCGATGAAGCACATTGCGATCTGAATGGCTTCGTAGATACATAAAATTGTCCAATTTGGGAATCAAAAAATCCTCATACAATCCACGGAAAACAAATGTACCCACAATGGGGTTTATTGGTGGTTGTTTTTTGAAGACGATATCATAATTGCAGTAACTGTGAAGGACTTTGTTACACGAACATGATAACTGAGTTCTGATGGCCTTATCTGGGCGGCATGGATTTGGGCGACATGTGATTTCAGCAAGATGGCGCCACCTGCCACACCGGCCACCATTGGAATAGCTAAAATTTTTTTCTGGTGGAGCATAATCTTAAACTAAGAAAATTTTATATGTATTAAATGTAAATACTTAATTTTGTTTTTGACATTGCATCCCCTGCTAGAATGATTTGAGTCAAACCTATGCCGGATATTAAACAATTCATATATTGCAACAACGATTTACAGAAAAAACAATCGCTAGAAATTCGAATGCCATGCGATTAAAGCCGTCTGTTTTTCTATTTTTTTAAGTTTTGTGAAATCTTTGGTTTATGTGAATTAATCTAATGCAATGCCTGAACTGAAATCCAAGATCCAAAGCGTCATGGGTGAGATACAGCCAAAACTCTGTGAACAAGTCATGGAAAATTTCTTTAAATTAAAGACGTGGAGCCATTTGACGGATGTTTTATTTCGTATATAATCGAAAAATTTTTTCTTTACACCCTCATAAATAAACCACAACTATTTGAAAAAATTCATGTTTTTATTTTAAAATTAAAAGGTGTATTCGTACTAAGATACTCTTTGGTTTAAACGAATTTCCATTTTATTTATTATTTTTTTGTTAAAAAATTTTTTGAAAAAAAGTGAACAATTTGGTAAATTACTTAACATTTTTATCCATATCAATAAATTCTTGTGTGTTTAAAAAAATAATAACATTTTCATTCAACTACCAGCCATGTACTTCTAGCTATAATTGGGGTGGTTTAACTGCCAAACAATTTCTTCTGCTTTAAATACATTGTCAAATTGCAATGTCAATGGGAGAAATTGTTTTCATATTTGCGGGAATTTATATGCTAAAATATACATGTTAGTATTTACATTCGAATATTAAGAATCAAATGTAAAAGCACATTACAAGCAAAATTTATGCTATTGTCTGCTTGTTGTTGGCAGTAATAAAAATGAAACTGAAATTTTAAGCGTTCAAAGAGGTAAATGCTTTTCTATTATCAACACAGCCATACGTACCAGACATATACTTATGTATGCATGTATGTACACATAAGCACAGTACATTAGGCTACTTATACAGACAATAAGTGGTGTTATGATTCTGTTTAACATGAATTTCAAAAATAGTATTCAATACTGTCTAGTAGATACTTATTATATGGGAGAGAAGAACAATACATAAAGACCCTGCTTAACATTTATTGTTTTTGTGGTTTAATCCTACACCCCACCACCATCCATGCCACCATCAATGTTAAACCAATTGTGGTTCTAATTTATATTTGTAGTAACGTGTATGTGTGTATGTACATTTAAGCATCTAAGGGTGTGTATGTATTTTTATTCAAATACCAATGTATTGTATGTTGGTAAAATTTGGTACAACTCTGTTTGTATATTTAACAAATAATAAGTAAAATACAAATGTTATGCTCTTTAGATTACGTTTGTTTTTGTGCAGGAGTAGTATTTGTTCTTCTATAAATATCTGCACATACTTATGTATGTACGTATTTAAATATATTCTATTGTTATTTTTATATTCATAACTGTTGTGTGCAATTTAATGATCATTCACATGTGACCATTTGATGTTAAACATTTTACCATTTACAGAAACTCTTACGGGCATAACAGCACTCTACAATTATGGGGCATAAAAAAGTCGTACGTACAATAGCAACTAACAACAGGATATTAAAATTTTCGTATACAATTTCCTTAATAGTTGATGGAGTCAATAAACGAAGTTGGATAACTTGATTAAAATGAAGTAATTTAAACACTGTGTTAATTATGTTTTTTTGCATTTTCATTTTATCTTTAGTTTTACTTCTTTAGGCAATATACAGGGTGGCGGACGAATCGAGCTGCAATAAACAATCGCTTTTCTGTGTGAATAATCGGTATGCTATAACCTTCACACGAGATGGTAAAAGGTTATATATAACATTGTTATTCCTTTTGTAATTTCTACAATATTCATTTCAGCTGCTACAAAGTATATATTGTAATCAATTATATATAGTGGAATAGATTTACCAAGTATGTTTGTCCGTCTATCTGTGTGTATGTACAAATCATCTTTTAGAAGCCCCCACGTATACTTCAGGCTCTTGTACAGTATCAGTTTATCAGATATACTTTCGAGAATTTCGCTATTAAAAATAAGTTATATGGGCACATAACGTGCCAAACCATGAGCGCAACAATACGATTGCTTCTGTTTTTTTACCCAAACAAAGTCAGATTTTGCAGCTTCTTGCATAGATAGAAAATATTTGCAAAAACTCTTAGTTCCATGAATTAATAATGTAAAAGATATTTGCGTACAAAATTGTTTGAAAAAAATCTCAATTATAAGTTTAGATTATCAATTTTTTCAAAAAGTTTTGGTCGACGTTGTACCATAAAATTGTCAGTTATGGCCTCAAAACCGTTAGTGTTGGACAGTAACAAAATGTTCATATGTGACTCACTCCGTGAAAAAGGAGCTAGTCTGTGAAAATGAAGTTTTGAGAAAAACGCATTTAAAGTTTCATAACGGATTATTACTGTGAACACACCTTCAGTTGGGAGATGCGATTTGGTATGGCTAATTATGATTGGGTGCCGATTTTGGTGACGTCATGCCTATGTTGTGACGAATTTTTTTTTCGCTTTTACTGTGACAATACCTTTGCTAATGTTGTTGCTCTGTTTGTTATGATATCGATTCTTGAATCTTAAGCCGCAACCAGTGATCGATGCAACAACGATTTTTGGGGTAAATAAATTTTTATCAGAAATCTTATAAGTCTTATTTAATCTTATTCTACACCAGAATCCACTCCTCAGACCAGACCCGTTTTTCCACACACTAGACCTCTTTTCTCCGAGAAGGTCACATATGTATTACTGAGATATAGACAAAAAATAACTAGTACTTCTGTTATTCTAACTTGTTGGTATGCAGTGGAACCATGCTCTATTTCCGTCCAAAAGGAACTATATCGAGAGCTTAGACGGGAGTTTGGCGTCACGTCCCCAAGTATATGGATTACAATGAGGCTGAAAAACATGTTTTCCAGTATCCATCTGTTCGGATTCAAGACATAATCGATTTATCGCCAAGACTAACATAACATCGATTAATTTTTGATGACCAAAACTAAAAAGTAGAAACATCTTAACCCGTTTATATTTGCCATTTCTCCTGAAATTTTGCAATAAAATTATTTAAATGGCCGACGAAAACAACAGCTTGGCAAATTGCTTGTTTAATTTTGATGAGTCCGGTTTTGAACTAAACGCTTATATAAATAAGCAAAACGGACGAAAATGGTAAAACTCTAATAAAAAAGGGCCCCAAACCAAGTCATTGTTTGGTACGCAGTTTCATAAAATTATGAATGGCCGTGCTTCCTTGAAGAAAACAGTTTAACAGTCTCTTATAGTTTTTTATTTTACCCATAACTACATCGAAAACGTGTCCGTTTAAAATGCGTTTTGTTTCAGTCAAATAAATCCACTGTACACTTAGA